>CM057455.1:397132500-398616250 GCA_016271365.2 Neoceratodus forsteri | reverse complement strand
GGAATTGGGTTAGCTCTTTATATAAGTTCCCTTCTGCCAGAATCTCAGGTAAAGGGGTTATCTCCACCCCCTTTAAATTACATGTAGGGACCAGACAGGGGTGTCCCTTATCCCCCCTTCTCTTCAGTATTTACCTAGAGCCTCTTATTAGGAGATTGTCTGGTGCCCAGGGCATCTTGGGTATCTCTCTCAGGGAGCAGGTGGTTAAAGTGGTGGCCTATGCAGATGATCTTCTGCTGCAGGTAACCCATCCACTCACATCTATTCCCATTATTATGAAGTTAATAGATGACTTCAGAAAAGTCTCAAATTATAAACTCAATGTAGGTAAGAGTGTGGTTTTTCCTCTTAACCACAGGGTATATAAACAGGACATTATTGCGATTGGGCTCACCTGGAAGTCCGATTATATTAAATATCTGGGGCTCCTTCTCACTCGGGATACGGCACAGCTCAGACAACTTAATATTGATGCACTGGTACATAAAATAGATCTAGACGTCCGTCGGTGGACTTTACTTCCCCTTTCTTTTTGGGGCAGAATCAATCTAATCAAAATGAATGCATTTCCTCGCTTATTCTACCCCCTTAACATGCTAAACATATGGCTCCCCCTGTCCTGGGTTAAAAAAGTGCATAGCATGATCTCCACTTTTATATGGGGCGACAAGAAGGCTAGGATGGCTTTCCACAAGTTAGCGGCTCCGAAGGATAAAGGA
Source organism: Neoceratodus forsteri (assembly GCA_016271365.2). Taxonomy (NCBI): domain Eukaryota; kingdom Metazoa; phylum Chordata; order Ceratodontiformes; family Ceratodontidae; genus Neoceratodus; species Neoceratodus forsteri. Next base: position 398,615,531 of record CM057455.1, on the reverse strand, counting down.
GGATTAAGACTCCCCCATATTGGGCTATATTACTGGGCCAGTCAGGCCAATAAGTATCTCAGATGGCTGACCGTGGATCAAAATTCCGTGGCTGCCACATATACCCCAACTTGGTTAGCCGTCGAGTCTGCTACCATTATAAAACATGGCCTCTCCCCGGCTGCGCTGCTATACACCAAGGTCAGTTCCCTACCAGAATCTCTATGTAGTTCCCCTATAGCCATTTCAATCAGGGTTCATACTCAATTGTGCACTTTTCTGAGGTATAAAAATCTCAAGGATTTATTTCAATCCATAATAGGCAACCCTAATTTTTTGCTGGACGGCAAGCTTCTCTCACCTAGTTGGATCCCTCAGATAAGAAACTGCTGTCTAGATGAGTTTATGTTATCCGATAGTCAATGGTGCTCTTCTGCTGGCATTATGCACAAGTTTATGTTACCTCACACAGCAATCTTCAAGATTTTTCAATTTCGCCACCTACTAGTTAAGGTAATGGGTCCGATCCCCCCTCCAGCTCCCAATATCAGTTTTCAGGCTACCCTCATGGAGTTGGCGGGTTCGCCTCATGCTATATCTAAAATATATATTGCTCTGCTCACCTGGGCTTACCCTGATAATTATGCTCCCGTCTCCTTTTGGGCCTCTCTCTTTTAGGGCAGAGATATGGACTGGTCTCTCCTGTGGCAAAGTTGTTATAAGTACCTTAAGCAGTACAGACTTAGATTAGTGCAATTCAAAATTTTGCATAACATTTATTATTCTCCGAAGAGGCTTGCCAGACTGGGTCTGATGTCTTCTCCCCTTTGCACAAGATGCCAGTCTCAAGAAGGTGACCTCTTTCGTATTTTCTGGAGCTGTTAGAAAGTTGCCCCACTTTGGACCATGATTAATCAGTGTGATGATCCTCTTTTAGGGCTCTCAGAATTGTTAACCCCCGAAATATGTCTTCTTGGGGATTTCTCCTCCATTTCGGTGGTGAACAGGAGGTACCACATAGCACTGATGTCGATGTCTGTTAAAAAAGTGGTGTTGAGACACTGGAAGGATACAGAGGTACCATCTTATGTTGAATGGCTTCAGGAATTGCTGGCAAACCTCAGAACAGAGAGGACTATTGCCAGCCTATATAACAAACTGGAAAAGTTTGACAGGATCTGGGGCCCACTGCAGACTCTTTATGCACTACAGGCCTAAGTGCTACCAGGTTATATTCTTTGGTGTTGTGCTAAAGGAGTGCCGATGCACTGGGTTGTTCAGGATGGGTGTTGGGTTGGGTGGGTAGGGGTGGGGAGAGCGAATCATCTTGCATTCTGTGTCTGTTCTTTGGGGTTCATGATTTACTCCACTGTGATTCGTTCTCTGTATTGGAAACTTTAATAAAATTTGAATTAAAAAAAAAAAGCAAGCATAGGTTGAGATGTAGTAATTAGGTTAGAGAAACTGAAATCAGCATGTAGGGCATTCAAAGAACTCAAGGGATAGAATCCTGGGAAAGTAATAACAACCCAGTTAAGGCAAAGTAGGAGCAGAAGTAATAGGAGCATCTCAAACATGTAATGAAGAGCCATGTTTACACAAGTGACTGTGATTATCACACAGATTACTAGGCAGAGGAGCAAAGGTAGCCAAAGAGGAATTACAATATGGCTATAGAAATTTAGGTAGAGAGCTAAAAGACAAGCGCCAGCCAATCCCAAGAGAGTCACTGGAAGCGTAGACCAATCAGTGATCAGGTATCATAAGTTCAAAATCCCTTTGTTGGCTGAGAGGCTTTTTTGGTGCTGAATGTACCTGTGGAGCAATGCTTTGCAGCTGAGCCAGTGAGGTGGTTCAAGGCTGCAATCCAGTGTGGCAAACTTGGTCTGCAGCTTTAGTTTCTGTTTCTGGCCCTGCTCCACTAGTATAGAATGGGAGTGGAGGCAGGCATTCAAGTCTTGTGGCCTTAGTGGATAAGCACGGTTTGGCCTGAGAAACAGGTAGAAAAACCCCAGGGAATCTGGGATGGCTCTCAGAAAGATAGGTATCCCAGGTCCACTGGACCAGAAGAGAGAGGAGTAAATATAATGAGTTTCCTCTTTAATAGAAGAGACAGCTATTGTAGCCCTCTAATGGCTGTGTAGTATAATTTGCAAATGAGGAAAAAAAGAAGAAATTCTTACTTTACAAAAAAGGATAGTCCCAGGGTCAGCAGCGCTGATAAACATCTCTAATGAAGCAAGGTAAAATGGAGACCAGCAGGAAGAAGTCAGTGAGGCTGAGATCCTCCAATCAGAGTGTTGGTGCTGAGAATTCAGAATGTCCAAAGGTGCCAAATACCAATGTACCTGAAGGAGTATACAGCTTTTGGCTGTTTCTGTAGATTTCTGGGCCCCGAAACGAACCGGAGGTCCGAGCTCTGGGTAGGCCACATGTTCTTTGTTTTGAGTCTACTTTAGCATTGTTTTAAATTTTGAAATCATGCCGTGATTTATTTAGTTTGTGTTGACCAGGTAAGTGCACTAGACAAATTCTGCCAGGAATGACCAGGGTTACAGATGAATGCCAACTGACTTTGAACCAGATTAAGCTGTTGGTGACATTTTAGTGAATGCTCCATTGCTCCATTGATTAGGTTTGCATTAATATTTAAACTACTTTATTTTAATATCCATTGTTTCGTGTCACTTTTGATGTTCAACTAAGATGAGCTAGCAGGTAACAGACACTGCTGATAAAGAAAGGCTGTGTTAGCATTTATAGTTACTAGAAACATTAGTAATCATCTATTGTGGACCATGACCAGAATGGAGAATCTCTAGCCTGGTGATTGCTCTCAGTTCAGTTAAAACTTTATGGTGTACAACCATTGTAACTATTTGCCCAGCTTCATCCATAGAGATTCACTCTGCAGCTCAATCAGCAGCTGTAGTGAAGTCTAAAGTGTTTTGCATGTTCTCAGGCATTTAGTACACAAGGAGGTAGTCTACCACAGATGTAGTTTGTGAAAGAGCAGTGAATAGGATCTATAAAAGAACTATAGGAGAGAAGGACTAGCCATAAAGCAAACATATTATGCATGTTCTATTATCTCTAAATGTATTTGGCCCAGTCTAGGTAATGGTTCCAGTGGTACCAGTATATTTACTCCGCCCTTCTTAAATATGACCTTTTTCATAAATGCAAACTTTTTGTCTGATATTCAACAATGTTATTTTTCAATACTGCTGTTTATTGGCACATGGCTTACATTAAAGCTGTTTACATCCAACTGTTGAAGTGACATTGGCACCATTTTAATGACAACAGTAACACTTAGAAAGTGACTATGGTTTCTAACTCTTGTAAATTAAAAATCATGTAAAATCTCATCTATGAAATCTCACCTCCCATGTTGCAAGCTCATGGTTCATTTTTCTTTTGGGGGGCAAAGCCCCCCAGACCATCTTGCTACCTTGACTTCTTCCCTCACCTCCACAGTCCTCTGTTGCCACCCCCCACTTACCCCTTTGCCCTACAACTACATTACTGCTACAGTGGCGCCCTCATAAGTGCACATCAAATAAGAACGTAATATGGATAAATGCACACGTTTTCTATTTCCTGACCTTCCCCCTATATCTGCAATATTAAATTTTCTGGTTAAGCCCACCCTGCTTAAGTGCATATTCCTGTTAAGTGCACATTTTACAGTTCACAGATGCATCTATTAACATGCAATTAGAACCTGTGGAACAGTGCTGTACCTGTCATATGGATAAATGGAGGACTTCAGGATCCAGTGCTGTCCATCCAGCATCTTTCACAAGCACTAAATTCACACACTGAAAAAACAAACATTCAATTAGAACCTATTATGTGTACAGTCTGTTTTCAGCTGGTGTGAAAACAAAATGTTAATGTGCATCCTGCCTGAAATGCCTTTTCAACACAGTGAAGTAAAGGGAAAAATAATGAAATTAACAAAATGATTTTTAATTACATTAATGTATTTTATTGGATATTATACTTATTTGTATCCTTTTTTAAGTACAGAACTAAAGAAAATAAAAAGAAAAAGGTTTCACACTTAGTCTTTTCTATTGAAAACATGTAGGTCTGGATTAGTCCACAGCCAGTTTAAATGCACATTTTCTCTGTGCAAAAAGGGTGTGCATTTAATCGACTACACTATACTACTTCTAAACCTTAACAGTAAAATCTCATATGTACAAGGTTATGTCAGATGTGTGTGCTAAAGTATTGCTGATATAGGAAGCCTGATTCAGAATCTCAAGAGTATCAGCACCAATTGCTATGTGCATTAATTTGTTGTGCAAGATAGTAGAGGGAGGCTATCAAATTATACAGTAGCATAAGGAGTTGAATGGCATACAATGTATGAAGAAATCATGCTCAAATGACTTTCATGATTTCCCTTCTTGATCAGAGTTAGTGCTGCTCAGCAGCAGGACTTGCATCTCTCTAAAATTCATTGGGGGTTGTATACATATCCTACACTGGGGAGTTGGATTTATAGTCAGCAGAGACACTGCCAATCAGTATTTAGGGGTACCACAAGTTTAGTTTTTTTCATCCTACATATAAGATGATAAGATGAAATGTGGATCCTCTCCTCTAATCTGAAGCCAGGTTTACACTCATGTTATTCCTTAGCAAACTCATGGCAGTCATTTTATTCTCAATAAAATGACCGCTCAGTGCTCAGAACAGTCATTTTATAGTCAGAAAAATGACAGTAGTAACATCATCCTCTTTCTTGTAGTCTAATAAAAATTCTGCCAAAGAACTACAGCCAATGTTCCTTTGTCTGTCTCCCCTCCCAATAACCTGACCTTAGGAAAGCAGGTAGGATTCTGCCCATGGGGGTGGGAATTAGCCCTGCCCCTGGCACTACCATGGGGGAAGAACCACTGGAGCCTGACATATCTGGAGGGGGCAGAGAATACAGGTTTAAAAAGAGCTAAAGTCTGAAGCTCCCCTCATTCTTTCCTACCTCTTCAGATTTACAGAGGACACAGGACACAGGATAGCTTTGACCTCGGCCTCCCCGGCAGCATCAACTTGTTAAGAATTACTTTGCCGAATTATTTCTGGGATAAGTCAGTAGGTCTCAGGGTAGAGAATGTTCTCTTTTTCAGCATTTTTCCTAGAGTAACAATCTTCCCAAGTAGCTGCCCTACCAGAATACATAGAAATGATAGTTTTGTCTTTTCTCACATGCAAACCACCTGATCCTCTCGGTTTGTTTGCTGTAGCTGCAATGACCTGGTGCTGGTAGATCGCGAACACTGATTGGGGGATGCGCCATGGGTCAAGTGCTGATTTTCTATCCATAAAAAAAAAAAGAAATATATCTGATTGTGATACCAATAACTGACATCCCTGGATTCCAGATTCCATCTGAGCGGCACAGGCTAGGGACAGGGAGATGTCATGTGTGGTGGGAGGTTGGTGTGCCCCCCCCCCACTGTGTGGCTGCTTACAGATTTGCTCTAAAGGCCAGTACATGGTATCCATTTCAGTTCCAGTTGTAATTTCTGCAGTCTGTTCTTAAGTTGTAGGCCACTTTTGCTTACATTAGGTAGCTCAAAACAGCAGAATGGGTCACTGTGTGGCTGCAATGGTGGGTCACCACTGTCAATCATCTCATGGCTTAGGCCACTAGTCAGCATTTTTACATCATCAGTAGCCTCTTAGGAGATGCTTGATTATGGGTATCTTATTTCCTGGTGATAAAGAGATTCCTTGCTTCATTGGCCTATAGCCTTCAGACAGGTGGGGGTGAGGTATGCTGGGCACCAATTCTTGGATCTGACTGGGCCTGGTCAAAAGCATATGGCATCTGTTGCCTTGCAGCATGCCATGCCATGTGGTCAGTGCCCCCATTGTTTCATAACCTCCACTATTGACAATGAAATAAACTATGCTAACACAATGTAGCAAGGCACTAAAAATGCTGTTGTATGGCACAATGGTATGCTCCATGCACATGCTGCAGCACACCACTGTGAATGTGACAACACCATACAAATCTAACTCACTCGATCTTTTTCCACCAGTAGCCTTCTTTCAGGGTTTTCTGTGACCCCCTCACTCTTAGCTGGTGAAAGCATATTAAAGGAAATTAAATCCTCATATTTTGATAATGAACACATTTTTGAGAACTTCCACAGCTCTAGAAGGGGCTATAGGAACATAAAAACATGGAATTTGATGGCAATGACCACTTGGCCAATCCAGTCTGCCCATTCCTCCTTACCTACACTATTAAAACAGACCATACCTGATCTACAGCTCTTTATCCTCCCCCTTCCTTTCCACTGTGATTCCCTTATTCTTATCCCATAAATTCTTAAAAGCTGTCACTGTTGTCTGCCCCACCATGTCCACTAGAAGTCTATTCCAGGAATCCACCACTCTTTCTGTGAAGAACTACTTCCTCACATCTCTCCTGAATCTACTGCCTTTGAGTTTCTTAACGTGTCCCCTTGTTCTTGAGTACCTTTTCCTCTGAAAAATACTTCCCTCCTGTACCTTATTTGCCCTGGAGAGGTATTTAAAGGTCTCTATCATATCCACTCTCTCCCTCCCCTGTTCCTGGGTGTACATATTGAGGTCCTTTAGTCTCTTCTCATAGGGATTTTGATGCAGACCCTACACCATTTCAGTTCTCCTCCTCTGAACTGTCAACACTCTAAGTCCTTCTGGAGAGGTAGTCTCCAGAATATAGATAGATAGATAGATAGATAGATAGATAGATAGATAGATAGATAGGGCAAGCATCCCTTCCCAGAGGCTCGGAGTGCTGTACAATATCTTAAATACAACATCATCCAAATATTCCAACAAACACATTGCAGAATATAAAAGAACATCAAAATCTATAAGTCACATAAAACATGACAGTCAATACAATATAAGACCCTCAATAATTATATATTATTTAGTTCATATGCTTGGTTAAATACTGTAAAAATGTTTTAAGCCCTATTTTAAAAGTTTCCACTGGGAGACTATTTTATCTTTCAATACATAGTGCATCCCTGATTTTACATGAAGTTATTTATTACCTATACATGAGGTTTTCCTATAATGTGCCCAAATGGGAAGCCCAGTGGGAGAAGTTGGCCAGTGTCCGGCATGCCATCCTATGTGATCAGTCCACCCCCTCAACCTGACTCTGAGTTATTCATGGATACTAATCTCACAACCTGGGTTTTAGTTTTCTAACATTTTCTGACATAACCACTGGCCTCCTCAAGGATTCGTTTAATACCTATTTAGTAGTGCATGGTCATCATAAGTTAAAGAAATAAAAATAAAAATATCAATAACAAGTAAGAGAAATACCAGAGTTCCTTTAACTATAAGTCTGAAAGCATATAAATGTAAGAAAAGAAAGTGGATACTCTAATGTGCTGTATGTGTATTTAAAATGGTCAAGTTATCACCTTTTAAGTCTCACGCTACACAAATAATTAGATACGGTAAGTATATTTATTCAGCCTTTTTAGAAAATGGGTAGAGAGATATCCCAGTCTCTGATTGGCTAAACCTCTTACCAAGGGGTACATTTCAGTGCCAGTAGAGACTGGAAAATATCAAGTTTCAGTCCCAAACTGACAGCTTACCTAAAATCAGGCAGCAGTTGGCATTCTTTAAAAGTAAAAGCCACCATTTTTTTTTCTTGCTTAATGAATGAGAGCTCCTACACATGGACACACACACAAAACAGAATGGCAGCCTCCATTTTGAGATGGCACACACTCAGACAGTTTTCCTCATTTCCCCAGTAGAAAAAACAAAAACTTTTTCTTTTTAAATTAGTATCGGTAGTATGTTGTGTGCTTTGCGCTACTCATACACAGCATAGATACCTAGAATTTTTTGGCAGATAAGGACTGCCTGGCCCAGACCCTACACCATTTCAATTGTCCTCCTCTAGACTGCCACTGCTCTGTCTAAGTCCTTCTGGAGAGGTGGTCTCCAGAAGATAGATAGATAGATAGATAGATAGATAGATAGATAGATAGATAGATAGATAGATAGATAGATAGAGCAAGCGTCCCTTCCCAGAGGGTGAGAGTACTGTACAATTTCTTAAATTCAACATCATCCAAATATTCCAACAAACACATTGCGGAATATAAAACAACACCAAAAACTATCTGTCACATAAAACACGACAGTCAGTACAATATAAGACCCTCAATAATTATATATTATTCAGTTAATATGCTTGAATAATACTGTAGAAATATGTTAAGCCCTTTTTTAAAAGTTTCCACCAAAAGTGCCTCCCTCAGATAGCTTGGCAGTGAATTCCACAGGGCTGGTGTGGCAAAGGAGGAAGTACGATTTCCAGATTGCCATAACCTAGCCCTGCGGACCACCAGGAGACATCCCTTGAAGAAGCAGAGAGGGCGAGCCAGGTAGTGAAAAACCAGTTGTTGCAGGTAGTCTGGTCCCATCCATGCAGGGTTTTATAGGTCAGTAATCTGATCCTGAAGGCAATCCTCCACCTTATTGTCAGCCAGTGCAGTTTGCAGAGGACAGGTGTGATATAATCAAATCTCGAGACACCAGTCAACAGCCTGACTGCCATGTTCTGCACCAGCTGCAGACAGCAGAGAATGCCTTCAGATAGCACTAGGCACAGAACATTACCGTAATCTAACCTGGATGTGATGAAGGCATGTACTAGAATGGCAAGGTCATCCGCTGGTATCAGGGCCCATATCCAGGCAATGTTCCTGAGATGGTAAAAGCCACTTTGGATGATGGCTGACACCTGAGTATCAAGTGTCAGACTGTCGTCAAGGACCACACCCATATCACTAACCTGAATAGAGGGGGTCAAGGGAACACTTCCCAGTATCAAATCAGGATCATTCACCCACCCTCCTCCATCCTGCTTATGAACAAGTTCCACCACCAGTACCTCCATCTTGTCTGGTCTGAGTCATCAACAGTCTTGAGCCATCCAGCTCTGGATATTGTCCAGGCAGGTGTTAAGCACAGAGGCCACCACCTGGTTTCCATGTGCACAGGACAAGAATAGCAGTGTATCATCAGCATAGCAATGATAACTCAGCCCATACTATCTGATGACTCCTAAAAGCAATGTGTATACCGTGAACAACAGAGGTGACAGGACTGACCCTTGCAGAAGTCCACAACATAGGGGCATTGGGCTAGACAAGGATAACCCCATCATCACCCTCTGCATTCTTCCCATGAGGTAGAACGTAAGCTAACTGTTGACATTGCCAGTTAGTCCACACCAGTTTTGCAGTTAGTCAGTAACACCTTGTGGTCCGCGGAGTCAAATGCTGCAGAGAGATCCAGGAGGACAAGGATGGTGACCTCTCACTTATCTCTCACTGTAAGGAGATCATTCAGCACCTTCACCAGGGCAGCCTCCTTGCTGTGCCCAGTTCTAAATCCAGACTGGAAATGCTTAAAAGTGGCAGAGGAGGAGAGATGTCTCTCAAGCTGAACGGCCACCACTTTTTCCAAAACCTTCCAGAAAATGGGAGGTTTTAGATCCTGTAGTTGGTGAGACACTCCATGTCCAAAGAAGATTTCTTCAAAGGGGTCTCATCAAGACCTCTTTCAAGGCCATAGGAAAGACCCCACTCCCCAAGGAACATTGGACAATCTCAGCAACCACAGATCCAATCAGGCCAATGCAACCTACCAAAAGTAGGGTTGGACCTGGATCTAGATCACAATAAGTTGGTCACAGACTCGAGACTATCTCATTTACCTCATCCACTCCAACTGGATCAAACTCACCCCATACTAGAGGGGTGCCCCGGCACGTCAGCCATCTGATCCCACAAGCTCTCGAGGTGGGGCCTTACCAGTGATCTATACAGAAGCAACACCACCTCCATCTTTCTGCTGGAGGTACCCCTCCATATTCACCATAGCATCCCACTAGCCCTCCTAACTGCCTTTAGGTCATCCGACATGATTGCCCCAGTTGTCTTTCCTGCTTGGTGGTTGTCAATACCACTCCACCAATTTTATACTTCACCCCTGGGTATGTGTGTCCTAAGCACATTATTTTACACTTTTTTGCATTGAAACCCAGTGGCCACATCCTTGACCACTCCTCTTGGTTTCTTGGGTTTCTGCTCATCCTTTCCTACCACCCACCTGGAGAGTCCACTCTATTGCTGATCTTGGTGTCATCCGCAAAAAGGCAGAACTTCCCTTCCAGCTCCTCTGCAGTGTCATTTATTAAGACACTAAAGAGGACTGGTCTGAGCACCGATTCCTGAGGCATCCCACTGGTCACCCTCTCTTCTTCTGAGGTAATTCTGGTTACCACTACCCTCTGTCGCTTATCCCTAACCAGTTTCTTATCCAGTTTACCACCTTGATGAGCCAGGTTAGTTTTACGGTTTTAAAAAGCATCTTGCTTGTCTGGTGGATACACCATTTTACCTTCCAGTACATAGTACATCCCTGAGTTTACGTGAAGTTATTTATTACCTATACATGAGGCTTTCCTATAATGGCCCAAATGGGAAACCCAGTGGGAGAAGTTGGCCGGTGTCTGGCACGCCATGCTACGTGGTTGATCCACCCCCTTAACCAGACTCTGAGTTGTTCATGGATACTAATCTCACAAACTGGGTTTTAGTTTTATAACATTTTTCTGACATGACCACTGTCCTTCTCAAGGATGCGTTTAATACCTATTTAGGAGTGCATGATAATCATAAGTAAAAGAAGTTAAAATAAAAATATCAATGACAAGTAAACAAAATACCAGAGTTTCTTTAACTGTAAGTCTGAAAGCATATGAGTGTAAGAAAAGAAAGTGGATATTTTAACGTGCTGTATGTGTATGTAAAATGGTCAGTTATTACCTTTTAAGTTTCAGTCTACACAAGTAAATAGATACAGTAAGTATATTTAAACTGCCTTTCTTGAAAATGGGTAGAGAGATATCCTGGTCTCTAATTGGCTAAACCTCTTGCCAAGGGGTACAATTGAGTTCCAATAGAGATCAGTAAATATCAAGTTCCAGTGCCAAACTGACAACTTACCTATAATCGAGCAGCAGTTGGCGTTCTTTAAAAGTAAAAGCCACCATTTTTTTTTCTTGCTTAATGAATGAGAGCCCCCACACATGGACACATGCACAAACAGAATTGCAGCCTCCATTTTGAGGAGGCACAGACTCAGGCAGTTTTCCCCGTTTCCTCAGAAGAAAAAAAAAAACACCTTTTTCTTTTTAAATTATTACCGGTAGTACATTGTGCGCTCCACGCTAATCATTCACAGCATAGATACACAGAATTTTTCGGCAGATAAGGACTGCCTGGCCCATCTATTCTGCCCATTTTTTTTTTACTTTTAACTTAAGCTGCATACTGCAGTTGATCTGCGGATTTCCTACTCTTCCCTTTGTCAAGGGTTCCCTTGTGTGTGCCCCATGCATTTTTGAATTCCTCCACCGTTTATGCCCCTACTACCCTTCAGAGAGGCTGTTCCAAGCATCCACCACCATCTCTGTAACAAAATACATCCTCACATTACCACTGATTCTTCCTCCCTCCAACTTCATCTCATGTCCTCTAGTTCATGTCTGTCTTCTTTTCTGAAAGATGCAACCCTCCTGTACCTCATTGATCCCTTTAAGGTATTTATACATCTCTATCATGTCCCCCTTCTCTCTTCACATTTCTAGAGAATACGTATTATGGTCTTTCAACCTCTCCTCATAAGATATCAGGTGCAGCCCCAGTGCCATTTTTACAGCGCTTCTTTGGACTGCCTCCACTCTGTCTATGTCCTTCCTGAGATGCGGCCTCCAAAACTGGACACTGTACTCCAGATGAGGTCTCACTAATGATCTGTATAGTGGCACCATCACTTCCTTTTTTCTGCTTCTGTTGCCTTTCCCTATGCATCCCAACATCCCACTGGCCCTTCTAGGTGTCTTTTCACACTGTCTAGCCACCTTTAGATCATCAGATATATTGATTGAGATCCTTCTCCTGTCTAGTGGCTGACAGTACCTCCCCCATTGAGTAACATAGTCACATAATATTTGTTGGCAGATAAAGACCCTCGGGTCCATCTAGTCTGCCATATAGTCTCTTGTCCTTCATAGCAGATCCTATTTGGCTAGTTTTCCATTAGCAGGTTATACAGACCTGCCACTAGAGGGATTCTTGGTCTTCTACATAAATCACTGTACTCATTCATGGGCAATATGGCCTGCATTATCATTCTACTTCTTTACGGTGCTGTTACAAGGGGGTGGACATGAGTTGAGTTTAAACTCTCAACAGGCTGACAACTTCCTTAAAACTGTCTGTGCGACAGCTCTGCAGCTGAAAACAGGAAGCCCTCAGTGTCTGCCATCCACCCTTCAGACTCAAGTCAGATAGATGCTGAGCACCCTATTATTACCTACACTGCGCTGTCATACCAATAGATACTGATAGAATCCTCTGCAGAGAGCCAGTACGCCTGGGCACCCTTGATTGGTGCGGCACTGCCATGGGGGACTGTGATTGGTACTCCCGCTTGCCTGCTTTGCTCTGATTGGGGCACCTTCTCTATAACCTGTCACAGTGTTCCCTTAATTCTGACTTCTCAGCTCTCGCTATGACCTGAAATTTTCTCCCACCCCCACCACCCCCTCTCCCAGGCCTCCTTTAAATACACTCATGATCCAACTTCTATATCGTATATTACTGCTTCATTGGCCTAGTTTTACTGCCAACCTATGATTGGTATCTGAGGTGGCCAATAAGATCAACTGTGTGAATATCTCTTGAGCCCCCGCCACTAACTAAGCTGCTCCTGCTCTCCTTGTTCCCTTCTGCTGTATTTCTCATCTAGGTTTTAAGTGAGTACCTAGGTGGCAATTACTGCCTAGAAAATATTGCACTACTACAAATCACGAGACCACTCAATCTGGGACCATGGCTCTCCTTATTGTGTTTTTATTGCTCCTAAGGTGCAGAGTTCTTAGCAATACAGTGCAATTCGAAGTACCTCAATGCAATTCAGTTCTCCAATGTACCTTATCAATACCTAATGTTATAACGGTCTACCGTGCAGACACTATGTCATTCTCCTCTCCCCTTTTAGCCTATTCCCCCCAGTTAGCCTACACCCCCTTGCTACTGTCCTCACCTATGTCTATTCAAGCACTTACATTGATCACGATCAACTGTCATTACAGTGGTGCGCCTCTTAGCAGCCACGATATGGAGTTGTCATGAAGAAATAAAAAGCAGTCTCCATTCTTATAAGCTCCTTAAGAAAGTTATACTTCGCTTCTTCTGCTCATGAAATGTGGAGCTCAACCCTGCCCCCACCCACACACAACTTACCTCACCTATCGATTTTGTTGAGGCCACAGGTCTCAAAATGATGATAGTCAACATTTTAAGCCTGCCTAAAAAACTTGTACAGCTGCAAGCCTGGGCTGCACACATTAACCCTGACCTTATCATAATTACTGAGTCATGGTTAAAACAGACAAACACTGATCAACAAATATCACTGCAGGGCTACAATTTATTTAGAGCAGATAGAGAGTCTAGAGGAGTGGGTGTGGTTATCTACGCCAAATCTAAGTACTCGGTCACCAATATTAGTTGCAAATCTCTAGCCAAGGAATTTTAGTTAGTTTCGCTGAGCCTTCATCTCCCCTCCTCGGAATGTATCACTATCCTAGGTGGCTATAGACCCCGTCTGGTGGTGATGAAGTCCTTAACCTTTTGAAATCCATGTTCGTAGATGCAAAACCTGAAACAATATTTCTAGGAGATCTAAATATGGACTGGCTGTCACCTAAATCACATGGCCTCAAACCCTTTGTGACGAGCTAGGTCTTGGGCAATTAGTCAGTGAACCTCTAGAACAACACTCTAAATACTGCCAACAGTTCCATTCTAGATGTGGTACTAACCACCCATCCACACAAAATATCTCACTCGGCAGTGTTTCACAATGACATGAGTGATCATGGAATTGTTGCTTGCATAAGATCTCAAATTAAGGCCCGGCTGCAGCCCATCTTTATAACAAAGAGATCCTTCGCAAATTCAGTGCAGTAAACTTCCTATCTGACCTGAGCATGATCAGAGGCAAGATCTCTACCTAGCCAAAGATGTCAACAAGGCAGCTTACATCCTTAATGACAAACTCACTACAATAATAAATAAGCATGCCCTTTCATCAAAATAAGGGTATGGAACAATTCCAACCCTGGTTCACCTCGGATCTCAAGGCAGCCCTTATAGCTCGAGATAAGCTCTGGGCTAAAGCTAGACATTCCAAAGAATCTTCGGATTGTGAGGCCTTTAGAACAGCCAGGAATAACTGTGTGAAAAACTTTGCTCTGCTAAAGCTAATTATTATATTTCTACTCTCGACAAGCTAAAAGGTAACCCTCATAAAATATGGAAGACTGTCAAAGCTATAGAAGGATGGCCCATGGCCCCTCTGTCCCAACAAAGATAGTTGCAAGTGGCAAGATTGTGGAAAACAAGTCCCTAATCCTGGAGGAACTTAACTCCCTTTGCCACAGCTGGATTAGCTTGACTCGTCACCTTATGCTGGTGCTGGGGTGAGCCAGCAACCCTCCCCACATCTAGTCCTGCACCCAGCCCTTCCAACTGCACGAGATAACTTACAAAGAAGTAGAAGATTCTCTTCTTAACATAGACACCAAAAAAAGTGTAGGGGACGATGGCTTGGAACCCTTTTTCCTAAGGTCAGGCTACCCCCATCTCACTGCCCCAATTCTCCACATCTTCAATCTTTCCATTACATCTGCTACTGTGCTGTCCTGCTGGAAATCAGCACATATCCTCCCTCTATTTAAATCTGGTGACCCATGCGATGTAAACAACTATAGGCCTATCTCCATATTGCCTATCCTTTCTAAAGTTCTCAAAAAAATGATCCATACTCAGTTAAAATCTCACTTGGAAACCTTCTCTCTCATTAACCCAGCTCAATCCGGCTTCCGGGCTAATCATAGCATAATCACTGCACTAGCAAAAGTAACCAATGATTGGATCTCTGCTATAGATGCTAAGAAGGTAACTGGCACAGTCTTTTTGGACCTCTGCAAAGCTTTTGATACTGTTGATCACAAACTATTAGTCAATTGCCTTGCAAAATTGGGTGCCACATACCATACCACCCAGTGGTTCTCTAGCTACCTAACTGGAAGATTCCAAAGAGTAAAGGCGGAAGGCTTTTTTTTTGCTGCTTTGCCAGTTGCAAGAGGAGTCCCTCAAGGATCCAACTTAGGCCCTATCTTGTTTTCTTTGTACATTAATGACTTAGATGCTAACATATCTAAATCCAATCTGCACTTTTTGCAGATGATACTGTGTTGTATACTTCTGGCTCATCGTTATCTGAAGTCAAGGGAGTGCTTCAAGCGGACTTCGCACAACTTGAGCATAATCTAATAAAGGCAAAGCTTCTGCTCAATGCTAAGAAGACTAAAGCGATGATATTCTCCCGCAGTGTTGCCACAGGCCCCCCCCAATACCCTTGCCCAAGACTTATTTGTCACCACTCTGAATGAGTCTCTGGAAGTTGTAACCAAATTTAAATATCTGGGTATCTGGATCGAAAATAAATTATCTTTCAATGACCATGTCGAAGATGTCTCTAGAAGGTTAAAAGCAAGGTTAGGTTTCTTCTACAGAAATAGGCCCCTTTTCCCTCTTGAAACTCACAAGCTTGTACAGGCCACTTTTCTCTCCCTACTCGACTATGGCGATGTAATGTATTCCTCCACCACTCTTGCAAATCTAAGTAAACTGGACATCCTTTATCACTGTGCGTTATGGTTCATTACCAACTCCCCTTACCGTTTGCACCACTGTGACTTATATGCAGCAGTTGGTTGGACATCCCTTACTACTAGACGCTTACTCCATGCTGGGCTATGGACTCTTAAACTGCTCCTGCAGAAATTGCCAAGCTATCTCTCTTCCCTTATTAGTATCTCACATAGTGCATACTCGTTAAGAAAATCCGACTTTATTATGCTTGACATGCCAAGACGCGGACCTCCTTGGTAAACGTGTTATTGCATAAGCCCTTCCTCCATTTGGAACCAATTACAAACCGTACTGAAACTAACTAGTACAGTTTCAATAAACTTCTACAAATCGCTAAGTTCAGCCAAAATAAAAGACACCTGTAACTGTCATTAAGTCTCTTCCTTCCCCATGTGTGCCATATTTATCCTCTGGTAAGGTATAATTTGCTTTGTCATATTAACTGCTTTCCCTTCCCCTTCTACTCCTGGCTTTATCTATGCTTACGCTCCACTGCTACTCTATCAAATCACTCCTCCCCCCCATATCAGTTGTAGTCTGTTGTTTGTTCTAGCTGCCAAAATATATGTATAGCACACACCAGTCATCATGTTTTATTTATCAGTATGCAACCTGTAAGTCACTTCCCTGTCTCATATTAATGTTTACCACCTGCGGTCACCCTATGTGGTACCCTTGTATGTATATCCAGCCTGTATCATGTAACATGCATTTCATGTATATACTGTTATTACCTATCTATGTTTGTACTTTAAGTGTTTATGTCACAGGACCTCCTTGTGAATGAGCTTGCTCAATGGAGTTTTCCTGCAATAAACTTGAACTTGAACTAAACTTGAACTACTTAATCCACTTCATTTCTTCCTTCCCTTTCTATTTCTAAGACCTTCCTGTGCCCATCCCCATGCATGTTTAAATCCCCCCACAGTGCTTGAACCCACCACATCTACTGGTCATCTATTCCATGCAGCAACCACCCTGTACATGAAGAAGTACTTTCAGACATTTCTTCTGAGTAACCCCCCCCCACCCCCACCAACCTCATGTCATGACCTCTTGTCCCAGGGCATGTCCTTTTCTGTAGAATGCTTTCCTCCTGTATTTTATTAATGTCTTTGAGGTATTTAAAAGTCTCTATCATGTCACCTCTCTCCCTTCTATCCTCCAAGGAAGACATAATTAATTCCTTTAGTCTTTCCTCATAGCTTTTCAGCTGTATGCCTTTCACCATTTTTGTTGCCCTCCTCTGTACTACCTCGACCTGATCAAAGTCTTTCATCAGATGTGGCCTCCAGTACTAGATGCTGTACTGCAGGTGGGGCCTCACCAGTGACCTATACAGGGGGAGCACCACCTCTCCCTCTTCCTACTTGTTATACCGCTGCCTATGCACCACAGCATTCTACTAGCTTTTCCTACTGCCTTGTCACACTGACTTGACAATTTGAGGTAATCTCTTATGATTATCCCCAGGTATCTTTCTTGTTTTGTGGTTGCCACATCTATTCCCCCCCCCCCACCTGATGGAACATCACTCTTGGGTTCTTATGTCCTATGTGCATAATTTTGCACTTCTAGCATTAAATCCCAGCTGCCATACCCTTGACCAATCCTATAATTTTCTTAAAGTGCTGTCTCTTTTTGTCTACCCCCCCAGGTGTGTCCACTCTGTTGCAGATTTCTGTGTTGTCTGTGAACAGACACACCTTCCTTTCCAGTCCTTCCACAATGTCACTAATGAAGACATTGAAGAGTACTGGTCCAAGAACTGACCCCTGCTGCACCCCTCTAGTCACTCTTCCCTCCTCAGAATGTACCCCATTTACTACCAAGTTACAAAGGCAAAAAGTACTGGATTTCAGGAGGGCTGACTTTGCCAAAATGGGTGAGTGCCTAAGGAATGCACTAGCAAATGGACAGGAAGGAGGAGTGGAAGAACAATGGGGAATAATAGAAACTGCCATCACAGAGGTAACAAGCCTTTGTGTGAAGCAAATAAACAAAACAAAACGATGTAAGAAAACACTATGGTTCTCAAAGGAGGTGGCAGTGAAGGCTCAAGAGAAAAAGAAAGCATTCAGAAAGTACAAGGAATCACAGAAGGAGCAGGACAGAGAATTGTGTCAGTTAAAGCAAAAGGAAGCTGGGAAGGCAGTCAGAACAGCAAAGGCATGAACCGAGGAAAAGATAGCCAACTCAGTTAAGAAGGGGGATAAAACCTTTTTTAGGTATATCAGGGAGTGAAGGAAGACTAAGGGAGGATAGTGAGGCTTAATAAAGGGGAGGGGGTGGGCAGAGGGTGACGGTGAAGAGGCAGAAATACTAAACAAATATTTTTGCTCAGTATTTACAAATGAAGAGGGGGAGGTACCTAAAACAAACAATAGAAACACTCTGGATACAGAAGTTGATACCAGCTCATTTACAGAAGAAAGGGTTCTGAAAGAACTCTTAAAAGTGAAGGTGGACAAAGCAATAGGACCTGATGGGATTCATCCCAGAATTCTAAAAGAACTAAGGGTAGAACTAGTGACACCACTGACTACACTCTTCAAAAAATCATGGGAGGATGGGGTGGTACCTGAGGACTGGAGGAGGGCAGATGTGATTCCCCTTCACAAAAGTGGGGGCAAGGCAGAAGCAGGAAACTACAGACCTGTTAGTTTAACCTCAGTGATAGGGAAAATGATGGAATCACTTCTGAAGGAAATAATTGTCAAGTATCTAGAGGCCAGAGGGGCACAGGACCCAAGGTATCATGGATTCACAGCAGGAAGGTCATGCCAGATGAATCTAATAGATTTCTTTGACTGGGTGACCAAAGTAGTAAAGCAGGGAGGGGCTGTGGACATGGCCTACCTAAACTTTAGCAAGGCATTTGACACAGTACCACATAGAAGATTAATATACAAGTTAGCCAGCCTGGGGGTGGGTCCCAAGATGATAGCCTGGGTAAAGAAGTGGCTGGAGAATAGGACACAGAGGGTAATAGTAAATGGAGTCCACTCTGAAGAAAGGGGGGTTACTAGTGGGGTACCGCAGGGGTCAGTATTAGGACCGGTCCTCTTCAATGTCTTTATAAGCGACATTGCAGAGGGACTGGAAGGAAAAGTATGCCTCTTTGCAGATGACACAAAGATCTGGAACAGAGTTGATGCACAAGGTAGGGTGGAAAGGATGAGAAGGGACTTGGCAAGGTTAGAGGAATGGTCAAATGTATAGCAGCTTAGATTCAGTGCTAAGAAATGCAAGGTAATGCACCTGGGAAACAAAAACCCAGGGGAAGAGTACACAATGGGGGGTGAGATACTAACAACAACAAAAATGGAAAGGGACCTGGGGGTAGTCCTGGGTGCTACTCCTGGTTAAACAAACAAATAAAAAAAAAATATCATATGACTTAAAGGTGGGTAAGCAATGTGAGAGAGCAGTAAGGAGGGCTCGGGGATACTGGGATGGATAGGGAGAGGCATCACCAGTAGAAAACAGGAAGTTGTTATCCTTCTGTACAAACAGCTGGTGAGACCCCATCTGGAGTACTGTGTGCAGTTCTGGAGACCCAGTCTCCGTAAGGACATAGACAGGATGGAAGCTGTCCAGAGGAGGGCAACTAAAATGGTGCAGGGTCTGCACTGGAAGACATATGAAGAGAGACTAAAGGAGATTTATAAGAGTAGCCTCGAGGAAAGGAGGGAGAGGAGGGACATGATAGAAACTTTCAAGTACCTCAAGGGCATCAACAAAGTCCAAGAGGGTAGCCTCTTTCAAAAAAAGAGGTGTGCAAGAACAAGGGGGCACAATTTGAAGATAGGGGGGCGGCTCAGAGGTAATGTAAGGAAGTATTTTTTCACAGAAAGGGTTGTGGATACATGGAACAGCCTTCCAGAGGAGGTTGTGGAGTCAAATCAGTGGTTGAATTCAAGCATGCATGGGACAGTCATAAGGCAATTCTAGGGGGGTGGGGGTAGAAAGAAGTTGGCTGTTGGCTAACTAGGATCTGCAGCTTATCCATTAGGTAGGGAAATGGGCAGACTGGGTTGTCCAAGAGGTCCTTATCTGCCGTCAAATTCTATGTTTCTATGTTTCTGTTACCATCTGCTGGCTCCTGTGACTTAGCCTATTTTGTACCCAATTTACTACTTTTAACCCCACCCCAAGACTGGGTAGTTTAACTAATCTTCTGTGTTGGATGGTATCAAAGGCCTTGCTGAAAATCCAGGTAGGCCATATCCACTGCCCTCCCGATCCACTTCTCTTGTCACTTAGTCGAAGAAGTTGATCAGGTTTGTTTGACACAATCTTCCCCCTGTGAACCCATGCTTCTTCACTAAAGCAGTAGGTAAGGCTAGGGGGATGTTAGGGTGTATTAGTAGGGGTATCACAAGTTGGAAGAGGGAGGTAATAATCCCTCTTTACAAGACACTGGTTACGCCCCATCTGGGGTACTGCATGCAGTACTGGAGGCCACACCTTCACAAGGACATTAACCAAATTGAGGCAGTCCAGAGACAGGCAGGGACTGCATCGGAAAACATATAAGGACAGATTAAAGGAGCTTAATATGTATACCCTAGAGCAAAGGAGGAAGAGAGGTGAAATGATCGAAACATTCAAACACCTTAAGGGCATTAACAAAGTGAAAGAGTCTAACATGTTTCAATATAAGAAAATTAGCAGGACAAGAGGACACAGCATGAAATTAGAGGGAGGCCAATTAAGGGGTAATGTGTGGAAGTTCTTTTTCACAGAAAGGGTGGTGGATGCATGGAACAGCCTACTTCAAGAAGTGATGGATATGAATACAGTGCAGGGCTTCAGACAGGCATGGGATAGGCATAAGGGAGCAATACAGATGAGTATGAATAGATAGGCCATTGACAGAGCAAAGGGCAATGGCACATTTAAAAGGTAGAAAAAGAAATGGTCAGACTGGATGGGCCTTGTGGTCCTTATCTGCCGTTAACTTCTATGTTTCTGTATTTCTGTGTTTCCTTGGATCTTGTACCCATCCACAGCAAGATACTCCACCATGGCTCACCCTTGCCACAGCAACAACCAAGTTGCCCGTGTAAATGTTGGCGCCGGCACTTGGTTGACACCTGGTACAGCACTCTGACAATCTGCCGTCTAGCAGTTGGAGCAACATCAATTGTGGGGGGATATGCCCCATGCACCCCCCAATGCAGGGGATAGCCACACACACCCACCATTTATTTAAATTAAAAACTCTGGGTCACACACAGGTGGCAACATGGGTGACCCACAGATCAGCAACATTGCCCCATGCAAGGAAACCAAAGTCACACAAGAAGTGTGTGACACTATTCCGCTGACAACAGTCTGGCGGCAATATTCTGTCGGCACACTAATGGACTACACTTCACCATTGGCGTCAGACTTACTGGTTTGTAGTTCCCTGCCTTCTCTTTATTGCCACTCTTGTGGATTGGCACCACATCTGCTCTCCTCCAGCCTTCTGGTACCAACCCTGACTCCAGGGACCGGTTGAACAGGGCTGTCAGAGGCACTGTTAGTACCTCCCTCAGTATCCTCAGCTGCACCCTGTCTGGCCCCATAGCTTTTTCCACTTTTTGTTTTTTAATAACCTTTTATTGAGATTTTCAGTTTACATATCAATAGAACAGGCTTGAATTTCTGCAATGGTTACAAGGGGGCAGAATCCAATCCAACACACTAACAATGTATTATTAATACTATATCATACATTTATTACAGAGACTTGACTGTGACTATTCCTTCTATACATGCAGGCCTTTAGTGGCCAACCACATCAGTGACTTACCCATCCCATCAAATGCCTTCCTTGTGTCTGTCTGCTACCCAGTGCCACATCTCTTTTTCTCACCCTCTTTCGTATCTATAGTTTGATGGGGAATAGGAAGAAAGTGCAATGTTATGCTATATGGGTTGGTTCCGGCCCTTCAGCTATGTTGATGTATGGGAAGAAGGGGTGCAGCAACCACTTCACCAACATCCCCGACAGCGACAGCCAAAATGCTGAGTGTTGGCATTGCACTGTTGGGGATGTTTCAGTCTTTGTATGGCCCACAAACCCCCACACCCCTGGTCTCTAAATATACAGCTCCTAGTTGGAGTTCTATAGGGGAGGGGGCACACTGGGAGATGCACCACCAGTGTCTGTAAGGACCAGCACAGCGACCTGACGATTTTAGGCAAAATCTGTCAGTGTGCTGGTCTTTGAGGTGGTAGTTTCGCTCTCTGCTCAGTACACCAGAGGAAGGGTATGATTCTGAAAGAGAGATGTGACTCTGAAGGAGAGGTGTAACATATTTATAAGTACTTACTTTGTGAGACTGGTGAGTTCCTATCACCTCCCCTAGTGTGGCCCTGGAATGTAAACATCAAGGCATTCTGTAGGATCCAACAGCTAGGTTGGTTCCACTCTACTCTCCTGTAATCCCCACAGCAGGGGACATTCTGTAACAATAACAGCAAATACACACAAAGAATACCAGACTAAACCTACAAGGCAGAGTACATTTATATTTTATGTATGTGGCTCTACTGAGCCATACCTAGAACTGTTATATGCCCCAAAACCTTGACCCGTCCCTGGCCGAGGCATCTACTGGTTTGTCGGGGAGAGGCTACCCCAATTGAGGGCCAGGGTTCATCCTTGCTTAAGAGATGAGAGGGGAGAGGTCCCCACAGCTAATCCCCGTTCTCACCCCACCTCTCTTGGAGTGGAAATATAGTCCATGTATGCATTCCAACATTCCAGATATTTGTCCATTTCTATGGTTTGAGTATGAGAGTCTATCTAGGGTGGCTAAGTAGGTTAAGGAAGCCAGAATCTCACCTAGAGTAGGCACATTCGGGGTTCTCCATTTACACATTATCACTCTTTTAGTTTGTAGGCCTAGGAGAGCAAGCCATTGGACCTGCTGGGGCTGAAGCTGAGTGGTTAAAGGCGGGATATCCAGGATGTAAAAGAGTGGTGAGAGTGGGATCTTTGCTTGTAGGACCGAAGTTCCTGTGTGATTAATAAGCCGACACAGGTACTTAATCTTGGGGCAGTCCCACGATATGTAGTAGAGAGCCCCACCACATTGTTACACCTCCAACATGAGTCATTATCAAGTAGTTTAGCCTTCTGCAGTACTGCCAGCATTCGTACCGTGAATGTGAGATTTTGTTTTGAATAAGACTTCTGTGAGCATCTCTGTACCAGCAGTGGGTGTCTTGCCAAGCCCTATCCCATTGATCTTCCGATATTTTGCTTCCCAGCATTTTCTCCCACTTATCCTTTGAGATCTCTGATTGAGAGGGAATGGTATCCCTAAATTTAACATATTTTCTCCCAGCTAAGCCTGTGGGTTGTGCCTGCCATCAAGAGATGTTGGTATGAAGCTGAAGGGTGGGATATTTGTGCAGAAATAGACAGACGGCCTCCCTGATTTGGAGGAACCTCTCAAAATCTGATTTCTGGAGTCCCCATGTATCTGCAGGGTTGTGAAGGAGGCTAATCTTTGGTGAGGAGGTCTAGAAAGTGTTCAACCTTGGAGATACCCTTAACTTACCCTTAAGCTTCTCACAGAAGATGGCCCCTGTGCTGGGCAGGCTGTAGCAGCAGTGGGACAGTTGCAAAACTATTTTAATTTGTTTTGGTTTAAAACAGCTGCAAAGTTATTTTAATTCATTTTAGTTTAATTTGAAGTTATGCGTTTTTACGTTATCGGTCCTGGTGGATTGTACTGAATTTTCGATTTCTTCTACAAGCTGGAACTGGAAGATCGATCCTGGTTTATCCTCAGAGTGACACTACTAACTCCACGGAGTACATAGATACATAGAAATATAGACAGTGTCAGCAGATAAGGGCCTATGGCCCACCCAGTCTGCCCATTTGAGCTTGTAAGTTCAGTTTATGTTTTCCTAGAAGTCTGCTGCCCCTTACCCCTGACCTCCAGAATTCCTTTATGTCTATCCCATGCATTCTTAAATCCTGTGATTGTTTCAGCCCCCACCACTTCCTCTGGCAGGGTGTTCCACTTGTCCACCACCCATTCTGTGAAGAAATTCTTCCTCACGTTTCCTCTGAATCGTCCTCCCTCCAACTTCATCCCATGCCTCCTAGTCCTGGAACATCTTTTTCGCTTAAAAATAGTGTATTTCTGCACCCTGTTCCTCCCTGCAAGATACTTGTATGTCTCTATCATATCCCCTTTCTCCCTCCTCTCCTCCAGAGAGTACATGTTCAGTTCCTTCAACCTGTCCTCTTTGGACTTGTGATGCAATCCATGCACCATCTTTGTTGCCCTCCTCTGAACCTTCTCTACCCTGTCTATGTCCTTATGTAGGTAATGTCTCCAGAACTGTACACTGTACTCCAGGTGGGGCCTCACTAGTCTTGTATAGTGGAATTATGACCTCCCTTTTCCTGCTGGTGATGCTCCTGCCTATGCATCCCAGCATCCTATTTGCTTTACCTGCTGCCTTGTCACACTGTTTCCCTACCTTTAGGTCATCAGAGATGATAACCACAAGATACCTTTGCTGCTTGGTGCATGCTATATCCTCACCCCCCAACTGATATATTGTGCCAGGGTTTTTGTGCCCCATATGCATTATCTTACACTTCTTTGCATTGAATTTCAACTGCCAAACCCCTGACCATTCTTCAAGTTTTTGCAGGTCCCTTCTCATTCTGCCTACACCCTCTGGTGTGTCTACTCTGTTACAGAGCTTTGCGTCATCAGCGAACAGTGAAATTCTGCCTTCTAGGTCCTGCGCAATGTCACTGATGAAGGCGTTGAATAGGACCTGTCCTTTACTGATCCCTGTGGTACCCCACTGGTCACTCTTCCCTCTGTGGGGTGACAGCCATTTACCACCACCCTCTGTGTCCTGCCGCCCAGCCAGTTACCTACCCACCACACTACTGTCCTGCCCACACCCATATTCCCCAGTTTGTGTAATAGTCTTCTATGTGGCACAGTGTCAAAGTCCTTACTGAAGTCCAGATAGGCCATGTCCACTGCCTCCCTGATCCACCTCCCAGTCACCCAGTCAAAAATTCAATGAGGTTGGTCTGACATGACCTCCCCTGGTGAAACCATGCTGCCTTGGGTCCTGTAGTCCATTGACAACCAGATGTTCCACCAATCTCTCCTTCAGTAGTGCTTCCATGATCTTCCCACTACGGGGTGAGGCTGACTGGTCTGTAGTTCCCCGTTTCCTCTTTGTTCCCACTTTTGTATAAGGGGACTACACCTGCTGTCCTCCAGTCTTTGGGTACCTCCCTGTTTCCAGTGATTGGCTAAACAGGATAGCCAGAGGTTTAGCCACCACCTCTCTTAGTTCTTTAGGACCCTGGGTGCACCCCATCTGGCCCCATTAGTTTATCAACTCTTATTACTTCCAGTTCCTTCAGGACCCTTTCTCATGTAAAGGGGCTTGTGTCTATTCTGTACCATTCTCACCCCATGTGCTCCCTTCGGACCCCTCCTCTTCCTCAGTAAGACTGAGCAGAAATACCTTATTCAATATGTCAGCTTTACTGTTGTCATCATCCACGAGGCCCCCGTCCTCCCCCTTCAGTCTCACTATCCCTCCCTTTGCCTTTCTTTTTTCACTTACGTACCTGTAAAAGGTTTTGTCACCTCTACCTACTGATCTTACAATGTGTTCTTCTGTCTGAGCTTTGGCTTCCCTTACTGACCTCCCTGCCTCCCTTTACTTCTCCTTGTACTTCTCCCTATCCCCTTCTGCCTGTGTCTTTTTGTATTGCCTGAATGCAATCTTTTTGGCTTTAACTTTCTTTGCTACCTCTTTGGAAAACCATAATGGTCTCCTCTTCCTTTTCCTCCTGCTAACCTGCTTAATGCATAATTCTGTTGCTCTTGTAATCCCCAATTTAAATACTGCCCATTGTTCCTCAACCCCTGATTCCTGCCCCAGTCCCCTTAATGCCTCTTTCAAGTATCTCCCCATTTTCCCAAAGTCTGTCCCCCTAAAATCCAGGATACATGTTTTTGTGTGGTTTGGTTCTGCTCTTTCTGTGATTTCAAACCACTGTTCCTCAGGTGCTCCCCCACTGTTACCACCATCACACTGTCCCTGTTTGTGAGCACAAGGTCCAGTATTGCCTTCTGCCGAGTTGGTTCCATGACCAGTTGCTTGAGGAAGGCACCCTGAAGGGAGTCCAGGATAAATCTGCTCCAAGTTGATGCTGCTGCTGGGATGCTCCAGTCCACGCCTGGAATATTGAAGTCTCCAACCAGTACTACATCACCCTTGTCTGCCATCCTTTGGATGGCTAGCATCAGCTCCCTATTTGTTTCTTCCTCCTGGGCTGGTGGTCTATAGACCACACCTGTGCAGATGGCTAGCCCCATTTTCCTTTCCAGCTTAACCCACAGTATCTCTCCCCCATTTTGTTCCTCCTGGATCTCTGTGGCTCTTATGTCATTTTTCACATACAGTGCCACTCCTCCTCCCTTCCTGCCTGCCCTGTCTCTTCTGAATGTATTGTAGCCAGGTATGGCCATCTCCCAGTAGTGGTTATCATTACACCAGGTTTCAGTGATGGGCACAGTGTCCAGGTCTGATTGCACCATGACAGCCTCCAGATCTTCCATCTTGTTGATAAGGCTCCTGGCATTTGCACACATGGCTTTCCATGATTTGACCTCCCTAGACTGTTTCACTGTTCTACTCCAGCCCATTCCTTGGTTGTCCTTTATCCCTGGTTCTCCTTGCTGTCTGCCCTTCTGCTGAATTTTGCCCCTTTTCTGCCTATCCACCTATTGGGTGCTAATCTCCATCTTTTGCACACTGCTTTGTAGAGATAGCCACTCCTCTGGTTCACTGGTTCCACTGCTAGCTGTGGGGGGTGAGCAAGTAGGTACCTTCCTTGCTGGCCTGCCACCCCTCTGTGCTAGTTTAAATGCTTGTCAATGTAGCATTTAATCTTATCATTGAGTGCTTGGATTCCCATCCAGGATGGATGCAGGCCGTCAGGCTTGAACAAACCTCCATCCCTCCAGGTGGGTCCCTAGTCACCAATGAATCCAAACCCTTCCTCACAGCACCAGTTCTTCAACCATGAGTTAAAGTTCCTGGTGCATGCACCCTATGCTCTCCCTTGCCTCTCACAGTTAGTACTTCTGAGAAAGTGACAGAAGTAGCTACTTGCTTGAGACCCCTCCCCAATTTCCTAAACTCTTCCTGAACTTCCTTTGGCTCCCCATTTGCCAGGTCATTAGTACCTAGGTGGATAATGACATCCAGCTCACCCTCCTGTCTTGCCTTCCCAGTGATCCCCAGGATCTTTCTTCCATCTCTCCATGCCGTGACACCTGGTAGGCACCTCACCTACCCGTCCTCCCCCTCCTGTGTTCCTAGCTGGATCCATCTTATGATGGAGTCCCCCACTAGGATTCGCTTCCTCCTCCTCTGGGGTCCACTGTTTTCCCCGCTGAGGTCACCTCCTTGGCTAACCTCCACATCCTTTCCCTCCACTTCTCTGGGTACCTCTATTTGGTTGTCCCCATTTTCCAGTGTGGCATATGAGTTCTTGAGTGGAATAGGATCTGGGATATGCCTCTGCCTGACAGCTCTAACCCTTCCTGAGCCCACTGTCATCCAAGTGCTCCTCGTTCTTGGCATCCTTTGAGGCAATTGCATTGGACTGGGTGGTCTCTGGATAGGGGTGATGGTACTCCTGACCCAGTTTACTTCAGCTCTGAGTCTGGCTACCTCATCCCGCAGTCCAGAGAGATGCATGCAGATAGGGCAGCACCTCAGTGTCCAGAAGGTTTGCCTGAATATGGCTGCCCCACAGCCACTGCATTGCACCACTCCCCACATTATACTGCAATTATACTGCTATTCCACTACTTGTCTGCTACTGAAGCTCTCCTAGTTCCCTTTTTATTAATTTACTGCCCTAAGAATCCTGCCACTTATCTTCAGATACTTTTCTTTTTAAAGAAAGAAAATAAACCAAGAAATAAATAAATGAATGGTTACTAACTGTTGAGAAACACTGTGATAAGTATGGTAACAGAGTGGAATTTTTTTTCTATCTTGTGGATGGACTGTATAGCGTGAAACAGATTATGAGGTTGGATTGTTTATGCCTGGAGGTTTGTGTCCTGCTCGGGGTGGAGAAAGGAGCCAACTGGCTTTTGCCGACTAACTTCTGTACTTTTGTGGGGGAGCAAGCTGTTACTTTCTCCTGAGAGGAATTTCGTCTCGGCCCTTAGTCCGACCTAGTGGTATGCTGTGGGCTTGCTGCTGTAGGGTGGTTGGCTCCATAACGCTTCTGTTTCTGCT
The DNA here is from genome assembly GCA_016271365.2 of Neoceratodus forsteri. Classification (NCBI taxonomy): domain Eukaryota; kingdom Metazoa; phylum Chordata; order Ceratodontiformes; family Ceratodontidae; genus Neoceratodus; species Neoceratodus forsteri. The sequence continues at coordinate 398,587,383 of CM057455.1, read as the reverse complement.
GGATGGTAGCTGGTGGGTGGCTGTGGAGCAGAGCAGGTTTGGGGAAGGGTTTTGTGGCTGAGTTGAGTTCAGGGGAAGTGCTGTCAATGTCCACTAGCTAAAGGGAGAATAACTTTAAATTTGAATCCAGTTGCAATGAAGACTGTGAGTGAGAGGACATAAAATAAAGTCGACTGTTTGAGTCTGTGTGATTCTATGATTAAATGGGGAGTGATGATGATAGTGGTGGGTTCGTATATCATAATTTGAACTGACTTTGGATTAGGAAGTAAAATCTGGCTAAAGACCTAATTCTAGATTTTAATGTTGAGATTCATAACTGATTCTGGTTCTCTGTGGAAGTGAGAGCCCACAGGAGGAACTGAATTTCATTTGTGGCTCCGTCACATCGAACTTTATGCTTATTAGCTCTCGTTTTTTGGATGAAAGGAGTGAGGAAGCTGACTGAGAAGAAATTTGGATTGACCAGGACTGTTAAATGAATTAAACATTTTTTTGTTGGGTGAATATATTTTTTCTTTATTCTTTTTCCCCCTTCTGTGTGCGAGACAGTGGGTGGGATTTTTAAACCTTCCCTCTTTTCCCCCAATTTGTGAGAGAGAGTGGTGGAGTTGCCATCAGAGTGGTTTGGTTTGATTTTATTTTTTTAAACAGTTGTTTATTGTATGTTTTTGATTTAAAAATAGAGAGTAGACTAGTTTTTATTAAGGGAGTATATTAAGATTATATAGAGTGGTGATTTAGTGGGGTTTAGTATAATTTAGTATTTTGTTAGAGTTTGAATGTGCTGGATTGGTAAGAACACAGTCAGGGGGTACTCTCCCTCAAGACTGAGGGATCTCCGACCCTTTGAATGTCCCGCACGTCCTTTGGAAGTTTGTAGGAAATGCCAAATATTCGACATTGAGAGATGAAGGAGTGGTGGGAATAGGAGATCCTGGAACTCTTGTGAGGGATGGGAAAAGAGTGGGCAGATAGGGACTTTTAGAACCAGGAGGTGCCCTGGGGTGAAATGGATACAGAAGGGAGGTACATCATGTCTTGTACCCATACCCAGGGGCACTGACTTGATCAGGCAGGAGGTGGAGTCATCCTTGGAGTCTCGTCCCTTTCGGGCAGTGTTAAGCAATGCTAGGTCTATCAGAAACAAGACTGCTTTGGTGGCAGATCTTGCTATATCTGTGGACCTGGCTTGCATCACCGAGACCTGGCTTAATGAAAATGGGGGCCCTATTTCAGAGTCCGAAGTTCCAGCCGGGTTCTCAGTGATTCACTGCCCAAGAGAGGACCGTAGGGGTGGGGGAGTTGCTGTCTGTTTTAGACAGGAACTGGACCTCAGGGAGATGCTAGTTGGATGTACCAACTCCTTTGAATGTATTGTGGGTGCAGGTGCAGGCTTCAGTTACTTCTCATCTATCGTCCACCAGGTGATGGGAGAGAATTCCTGAGGGAGGTTGCGGATTTCATCACCGAGAGGGTATTGGAATCCCTCCAATGGTTAATTCTGGGGGATTTCAATTCCTGGGTCGACGATGAACTTGCCCCTTTTGGTCAGAACCTCCTCCAATTGATGGATTCATTGGGCCTGACACGGGTTATTACCTCTGCAACCCATCGGGGGGACATTCATTGGATTTGATATTCCATCTGGGGATGGAAGTCTCTGGTGTGGAGGTGAAGCCCAGGCCAGCAGTCTTACTAGTCAGACTGATGAGGAGGGAGAGAGAGAGGGCCTGGTGTTGGTCAGCCAGGGAATGGAACCAGCCAGCTGTGGTCCATACATGGACAGTCACCGGCGGGACAGGGCGGCAGCCAACCAGCTACCAGCAACAACAAACACAAGAGAAGGAGGGCCAGGCTGAGCAGCAGACTAGTGCTGCAGCAGAGGGGGAGTAGAGTTAGTGGGTGACTCAACCACGCCGAGTGGGGTAGGGTAAAGGTCAAGGAGGTTTAGGCAGGTGGCAGGCCTACAAGTGGCTGAATGGGGTCCTTTGGTCTGGGCAGCTGGTGGCATCAGCATAGAGCAGCAGGTCATCTGGATGAGTGAGGTGAGCAGCAGAGGAGGAGAGCGTCAGCACAGACAGCATTATCCCTGATCCCGGCAAAGGTAGGCAGCTGCCAGCAGGCATAGAATTGCTAAATAATAATGTAAATAATGTTCAGGCATTGTGGGGCATGCAAGTGCACAGTTGATGACTGGTGAGGGAGTGAGCCAGGGGCCTGAAGTGTGGCAGATGCAACAGGGGTGAATTGGCTCTGGAGTTGGAAGGCCATGAGCTGCCAGGGGGGAATCATCCTCATTGTTCTCTTCATTCTCTCATCGTTATCCTTATCATCAGTATAGGGCACATGCTGAGGAGGAGGACCATTGTGGATAACCACCACACCAAGTGGCTGGCAGTGCAGGTAGGTCCTGCTGGTTACTGAGTTATCCTGTGGCTGCCCGTCTCTCTCTCTCTGTTGTTGCTTGCTGTCATGCCGGTAAGTGGCACCATCACAGGCTACCACCAGCCTGCTTACTGTAGTTGCACACAACCTCACTTAGTTACCTTAGTTGATGATGCTATATATTTTTTTTTTATTTTACCAGGAGAAACACACTAAGCTTAAATCTTGTTTTCAGGAGTGACCTGTGAGTGCAAGGAAATTAAGTGACTTGCTCATGGTCACACAGTATGCAAGTGGGGGCTGTGGGATTCAAATCCAGCTCTCAGGTTGCAGCTCAGAGCCATAAACCATTGTGCTATGCTGCCTCCTACTGTATATATAATGAGGATGTAGCTGTCAGGAAGGTTCATGCTGTTAAAATTAAACAAATTTCAGGCATTTTATGCAGGTAGTGGAACAGTAATGGCAAGCATCAGTTATGGCACTAAGATGATTTGACTTTTCTTATTTTTAGTTAATTTTTGTTTAAGGGTGTTGTTGAGAATGTAATGTCCATGTGAAACCTCTTCAAGGCTCTTGTGTTCTTTTATTGTATTTTTATGTATGCCATTTGTTGAGTATCAGGTTCATTGTAAATTAATACAATATGTCCTTAGCTGCTGAGCTTTTATTTTGACTCTTATGCCAGTACAGAACCACAAACCCTTTTAAAATTAGAATGTCTGTCATAATTCTACATCTGGCATTTATAATGCCACAAATTATTGGGCAGTAAACTGAGCCTCAGGTTGGCTACCGTATGAAAGGCCAGCTTCGCTGTTGTAAGCATTTGGAGTTTAGAACAGTTGCGGTGGAGCATACCAAAAGGTGGGGGGGGGGTCACAATTGTATAGGCTAGGGGATGGATCACAATACTACTGTGGTTCTACAACTTGAAGTCAGATGATCAAGCAAACACTTCTCCCTGCTGCCAATTTGAGATCTGTAAATATGCCCTATGTCCATTTGTTAAGTACTCCCTGGTGGCGGGAGGAGGGAGATGGGACTGCTCTTGTTCCCAGGCCAGTGACAGGCCACATGCGTCTGTGTGGAAGGCTGCAGGACACAACTGAGCAGTTTCAGAGTTATCTATCGTCTCAAAAGCAAGGTCTGCCGTGAGTGAAATGAAAAAGTCCTCTAGGAGATGTTCTGCTGAATGATGTGGTTCCAAAAATATGAGGAAAAAATTAACCAGAGTAAAGCATTCTGTGAAATGAATTGAAAGATACTGAATATGTTAAAAAATGTTCTGAAAAACTGAAATATGCTGATCAAATTCTGCATGATACATTAATTTTATATGGAAGCATATTGACATGGTAAAATTTAGGGGTAAATGAAAACATGAACTAAAAACATTAACAGATGACAATTTTCATTATAGTCTATAACGATAATTAGTTGTCTCTGTTAATGTTTTTAGTTCATGTTTTTATTTGTCCCTAAATTTTACCATGTCAGTATGTTTCCATATAAAATTACCATGCAGAATTTTATCAGTATGTTTCTGTTTGTCACAGGCATAAAATGGCAATCAATGGGTAAATGTATGATCAAGTTTGGTAGCTTAGAGGGGGAACAACCATGAACTAAGTGGCCCATGGAATGCTTTTCATGAACAATCCACAGATCCATGGAAAATTGTTGTTCTGTAGAATATTCTTCTGGCTTCTAACTTCCTCCTTTATGTGGCAGAATTCTCCTATTCCACTTCAGACAGAATTCATTGTGATTAGGTAGGATTTGTTGAAATTTCACACTGTCCTGAAAGAGATCTTTTATTTATTGATTTATTCTGAATGTTTTACCAGGAAACCATACTGAAATTAGAACAGTTTATTTCTAGATGAATGTGTACTGTTGAAAAATGTTTGGTAAACACAATGAACATGATGGGACAATGAAGTGTTCGACACTGAAGAGATATATAAGTAACATATAAAACCTGAATAGATGTGCTGACAGTGTGAAACATATGCAAAGAGGTCCAAGAACAAGTGTCGGATTGTACTCAATACAAAGTCATAATACAATTATAGCAAAAACAAATTTAACATTTTTTAACAAAGCTGAAATTTCAGGTAATAATTTCAGGTAATAATAAGACCTAAAATCTAGAAGTGCACACTTGGAGCATGTTGCTCTGAGAAACTAATCATAAAGGACAAAGAAAACGTTTTGAGCACACAAAAAGAACATAAGAGGGATGCAGAAAAATTAGAAATCACATAGAATTTATTCTAACATATCAAAATACAAACAGATAAATGGACAGGATGCTGCCTGACATGCTTTGGACCTCCAAAGAATCCTTTTCAAAGGCTAAAATAACAAGTACAAGCAGTGTCTTTTATATAGAGGTTTAAAATCACATGTCCAATAGTTTCTTAATTAGATGTCACATCTTATTGGTCTATGTTGAGTCACATCGGGGAAACCTTAATGATTTTAACCCTTTAAATGACCACAGTGGCCAATAACTACTTTGAAACCCAGACATATCTACCTAAACACAAATTCAAACATGAAACTCATGTAAACAGTAAACATCATCACTCATTCAAAGACAGAAAATCATCCAACTTTGCTGAACAATTGGATCACAAGTGCAAAAACATGCCTTTATATAGAGATAATAATAATAATACCTACCATAGGAAAAAGTGTTAATACAGTAAGAGTGAAAGGCAATATGTGGTGAATTTAGAGACAGAAGTGGAAAGGCCCAAAATCTCAGAGCCTGTATGCGGAATGTGGTATGGTCACTGCTGCCAGCAATTTGAGGGCCAGCTAACAGCAATGCTCACATCTATAGTGCCTTTATCTTAGTTATGATAGAAAGTAATGCCACCTGAATGGACATCAAGGGGGATCACTCCAAATGTATGGAGAGAGGTGTGTGGTCATGATGTCCCTGATTGTGACCTGGGGGCTAGGCCTGATCCAGTGACCATACTTTCAAAGTCTCCTTATTGGGATTCTCCCTGATTTTGACTATGCTACTTATGGCAATGGCATCATTAGAGTCCTGCAAAAATAATTAAAGAGCAGATACTGGACTGAATAGGTACAGTGCTACATTTCTTATATTCAGTAGGAAGGACATGATGTGAGCATTTTAGCTGGTAGAATCAGGAACTCTCCTAGTATTGGAATTAGAATGCTGAGTTTTGGGAGTGTGTGGTGGGTGGGAGGTATGAGGTCCTTACTTTTAAAACTAGGTCCCCAACACTCACCCTATTCAATTATACGTCAATGGCACTGATGTCATGAGCTCATGTAGCTATAGTGCTGAGCCCTAGAAAGCCCACTGCAATTCCAGCACTGTGTGTACCTTCTGCTGTTTACTTGCCTACCATTAAAACTATGAAAACATGTGCCTATAAATACTATTTTCTGATTTTAAGGGGTTTCTGAAAGAGATTCTAATATGCAGAGTACCAATATTTCACTGGACTGGATTGCTGATGTAAGTGCGCTGTGCTCTGCTCTCTCTGAGGACTCCATTTATTTTCCAGGTGTCAGTTGGACCCTAGCACCCCCACCCTACATCTTGCTCAGAGTCTGAATTTTCAGCCATACCTCTCAACTGTCTCTGATTATGAGGGGCATCCCTCATTTTACCCCTCAAAATTGCCCTGTCCAGACAGTCCCTCAAAGAAAATCTGCTGCCATCACACAGAATCACAGAGAATGTGCTGTAAATTCAGGCAGAAAGAAGAACTGCACTGGACCTGCAACTAATTTTTCCAGTAGAACTTTGTGTGTAAGAACTAATTCCAAGTTTGGTATTGTTTTATCTTTACAAATCTGACAGTAACCGCAGTGGGTGTTTCTGATTTACACTCTGGTGGTATGTGGTTGTTTAAAACTGTGTGATGTAGTTGCTATGTCCCTTCCAGCCACAAAGTTCTATAGTAGAACACAAATGCATTGTGCCAACAATGGAAGAGTAGAGCAAGGGACACAGTGCACATTATACACTTCTATGACTGTCCCATGCATGCTTGAATTCCACCACTGTTTTTCACTCCACAACCTCCGTTCCATGCATCCACAACCCTCTCTGTGAAAAAATACTTCCTTAAATTACCTCTGAGCTGCCCCCCCATCTTCAAATTGTGCCCCCTTGTTCTTGCACACCTTTTTTTGAAAGATGCTACCCTCTTGGACTTTGTTGATTCCCTTGAGGAACTTGAAAGTTTTTATCATGTCCACTCTCTCCCTCCTTTCCTCGAGGGTATACATATTAAGCTCCTTTAATCTCTCTTCATATGTCTTCTGGTGCAGACCCTGCACCATTTTAGGTGCCCTCCTCTGGACAGCTTCCATCCTGTCTATGTCTTTGTGGAGATTGGGTCTCCAGAACTGCACACAGTACTCCAGATGGGGTCTCACCAGCTGTCTGTACAGAGGGATAATAACTTCCTGTTTTCTACTGGTGATGCCTCTCCTATGCATCCCAGTATCCCCCAGCCCTCCTTGCTGCCCTCTCACATTGCTTGCCCACCTTTAGGTCATCTGATATGACTACTCCCAGGTCTTTTCCATTTTGTTGTTGTAGTATCTCCCCCTCATTGTGTGCTCTTCCCTGGGTTTTGTTTCCCAGGTGCATTACCATGCACTTCTTAGCATTGAATCTAAGCTGCCATACATTTGACCATTCTTCTAACCTTGCCAAGTCCCTTCTCATTCTCTCCACCCCACCTCGTGCATCAACTCTGCTGCAGATCTTTGTGTCATCTGCAAAGAGACATACTTTTCCTTCCAGTACCTCTGCAATGTCGCTTATAAAGACATTGAAGAGGACCAGTCCTAATACTGAACACTGCGGTACCCCACTAGTAACCCCACTTTCTTCAGAGTGGACTCCATTTACTATTACTCTCTGTGTCCTATTCTCCAGCCAATTCTTTACCCAGGCTGTCATCTTGGGACCCACTCCCAATCTGGCTAACTTGTGTTTTGTGTGGGACTGTGTCAAATGCCTTGCTAAAGTCTAGGTAGGCCATGTCCACAGCCCCTCCCTGATCTTCTACTTTGGTCACCCAGTCAAAGAAATCTATCAGATTCATCTGGCATGACCTTCCTGCAGTGAATCCATGCTGCCTTGGGTCCTGTGCCCCTCTGGCCTCTAGATACTCGACAATTCTTTCCTTCAGAAGTGATTCCATCATTTTCCCTATCACTGAGGTTAAACTAATAGGTCTGTAGTTTCCTGCTTCTGCCTTGCTCCCACTTTTGTGAAGGGGAATCACATCTGCCCTCCTCCAGTCCTCAGGTACCAACCCATCCTCCCATGATTTTTTGAAGAGTGTAGTCAGTGGTGTCACTAGTTCTACCCTTAATTCTTTTAGAATTCTGGGATGAATCCCATCAGGCCCCATTGCTTTGTCCACCTTCAGTTTTAAGAGTTCTTTCAGAACCCTTTCTTCTGTAAGTTGGCTGATATCAACTTCTGTATCCAGAGTGTTTCTATTGTTTGTTTTAGGTACCTCCCCCTCTTCATTTGTAAATACTGAGCAAAAATATTAGTTTAGAATCTCTGCCTTTTCAAAGTCACCCTCTGCCCACCCCACCCCATTAAGTCTCACTATCCCTCCCTTGGTCTTCCTTCTCTCCCTGATGTACCTATAAAATGTTGTATCCCCCTTCTTAACTGAGTTGGCTATCTTTTCCTCGGTTTTGGCCTTTGCTGTTCTGACTGCCTTCCCAGCTTCCTTTTGCTTTAACTGATACAGTTCTCTGCCCTGTTCCTTCTGTGATTCCTTGTACTTACTCAATGCTTTTTCTCTTGAACCTTCACTGCCACTTCCTTTGAGAACCATAGTGGTTTCTTACATCATTTTGTTTTGTTTATTTGCTTCACACAAAGGCCTGTTACCTCTGTGATGGCAGTTGTTATTATTCCCCATTGTTCTTCCACTCCTCCTTCCTGCCCATTTGCTGGTGCATTCCTTAGGCACTCACCCATTTTGGCAAAGTCAGCCATCCTAAAGTCCAGTACTTTTGCCTTTGTATGGCTTGACTCTATTGCTGTGTTTATTGTGAACCATACTGTTCGATGGTCTCTAGTTCCCAGATGGCTACCCACTTCTACACCTGTGATCCTTTCTCCATCTCCATTTGAGAGAACCGGGTCTAAGATTGCTTCCTCTCGAGTGGGTTCCAATACTAGTTGTCTAAGGCATGCCCCCTGTAGGGCATCTAGAATAACCCCACTCTTTGAAGTGGCTGCTGCAACTGTACTCCAGTTAACATCTGGCATATTCAGATCACCCATCAGCAATATCTCCCCTTTTTCTGCCATTCTAAGTATACTTTCTATCATTTCCTTGTCCATTTCCTCCCCCTGTGAGGGGGGGTCTGTATACAACCCCTGTGAGGATTGTGGTGCCATTGCCTGTCTCCAAATTGACCCACAGTGCTTCTTCTCCTCCCTGTTTACCCTTTTGTTCTGTTGCTTTGATTCCTTCCCTTATGTAAAGAGCTACTCCTCCTTCTCTTTTACCCTCCCTGTCCCTCCTGTAGATAGTGTATCCTGGTATGTTTATGTCCCAGTCACGTTTTTGTGTGTACCATGTTTCTGTGACTGCCATGATATCCAGATGTTCCTCCTCCATCAAGGCCACTAATTCAGGAAGCTTGTTACACAGACTATGGGTGGAACAAATAAAGCAGCAAAACAGGAAAGAATATGCAGTAAAACAAGTAGCAAAACTGCAACGAATTAAGCAAGAAAGTACTGTAACTTAAAACTAAATTATATAATATAAGCACAATTTAAACCAGAACAAATGCAGTTATTTGCTAGGAAGTAAATTCAGACCATCAACAAAAAGTAATTTCAAATTCTACTTCCTCTGCCTAAATTTCCAAGGTCTTTTGGCAATCCTGAAGCAGTTCTGATGTATCTGATTAGGCACAAGGTTATAGCTCTACAACGAATGTAATGCACCTGTATCCCCTTGTTCCCGTATTCTGTGCAGAGGAGGGCAACTAAAATGGTGCAGGGTCTGCACCAGAAGACATATGAAGAGAGATAAAAGGAGCTTAATATGTATACCCTCGAGGAAAGGAAGGAGCAGGGGACATGATAGAAACTTTCAAGTACCTCAAGGGAGTCAGCAAACTCCAAGAGGGTAGCATCTTTCAGAAAAAGAGATGTGCAAGAATAAGGGGGCACAATTTCAGGATAGATGGGGAATGGCTCAGAGTTAATCTGAGGAAATATTTTTTCATGGAGAGGGTTGTGGATACATGGAATGGCCTTCCTGAGGTAGTAGTGGAGTCAAAAACAGTGGGGGACTTCAAGAATGCATGGGACAGACATAAGGCAATACTAGTGGGGGTAGGAAGAAGTCAATGCAGAGGAGGGCAAATAAACTAGAGATGTCATGTCCCTGTCAGTGTCAGTGGCTCAGTGGGTAGCACACTCACCTCTGAGGCCGAGAGATCAGAGGGCTGTTGGTTTAGTTCCCACATCTGGCACTTGGGTTAATATCCCAGTACTGACACTGTAGTGCAGCATGAGAGGGGTGTTGCACTTCTGAGGTGCCGTCTTTCAGATGAGATGTTAAATCGAGGTCCCATCTGCCTAGATTGGCGGTAGTTCAGGTGGATGTTAAAGATACCATGGCACTTATCGAAAAGAGTAGGGGAATTTCCCAGTGTCCTGGACAAATTTCCCTCATTCACTAAAAAAAAAAATACCACCAACCGCTTAATCTGGTTCAAGGTCAGTTGGCATTCATCTGTATCCCCCTCCCACGGGTCATGCCTGAAAATAGGCAGGATTGGTCTAGTGCACTTACCCAGTCAACAAAAATGAAATAAAATAAATCAATAAAAATAAAGTAGGCTGTTGGTTAACTAGGATCTGGAGCTTATGCATTTGGTAGGGAAATGGGCAGATTAGGTGGCCCAAGCAGTCCTTATCTGCTGTCAAATTCTATGTTTCAAAGTTTCTCCCCATAAAAAAATCTCCTTCCCTACAAGCTCTGCCTCCCAATGCAGGGAGTCAGACCAAGAGGTTAGAAACAGTGCTGGCAAAAACCAGAGTACTCCTCTCTCTCATGTCCCTGTGACTTAAATGCATAATTTTAAACTTCTTAGCATTGAATCTCAACTGTCATACATTTGACCAATCCTCCAGCATGCCCAGGTCCCTTCTTATTCTTTCCATAGTTCTAACTTTCCCCCTGAGTCACCTCAGCTCCACCCTACAGGACCAAAACTTCCCCAGCTGCCCTTTAACTTGCTTGTCTTATTAAAGCAGATAAACGCTGACGTGGAACCTTTGTAAAAGAGCCTCAGCACAAAGGTATTGTAATCCTAGATTGAAATAAATAAATAAACATTTTAAAAATACACTCAAACTGGTGAGGAAGGAAACAAGTGCTGCTCTCCACACCACCGACTCCTGAAATGCTGTCTATCACAAAACCATGATTGTAATTATGTGGCTGTTCCTTGCCAGCACTGCTTCTAAGCTCCTGGTCTGACCTTCAAACTTAGCAGGCTGCTGTCTTTGGCACCTGGATTCTTGATCAGCCCCACAGAACACAACATTCAAGTCAACACTGGAAAGAGATGGTGGCATCTTTCCAATCAGTGCTACAAACAGGTGGTGGTGTGGGGGGGGGGAAGAGACATGCACATAGCTTACAAAATTACAAGTGTTTAAGAACAGGAGCCCTCTACTAGCAAATGCTCCATTTGAGGGACTACGTTATCAAAAATGTGCTTGTATATATTATTATTCATTGAAGTTATTTTTGTTATATTTTTTATCAATATTTTCTTAAAATTGCAAGTTTTATCCATTTTCTAATCACAATAATACCATCCAGGTTGGGTGGTATGGGCTATACTAGACCTTCAAGGCACAATAAAGCTCAATGCTTGCAGTGTCGGGCCTCATTACACCCCTGGGCAGTCTGGTATAACCCAATACCATCCACTCTGTTGGGTATTATTGCTAGCACATATCTCTCTGTGTAGAGTGGTGTTTTTTTAAAGGTGTTACACCACTAGCTCTGGAATGTGTATTGGTCTGATTTAATAGCCATCACCTACAATCCCTAAAGAGAATAGGAGAGCAAGCTGCTGCAGCTTGATATTACCCTGCATATAATTCTTGAGTCTAGGCATCATACGGCGTATTTTGGCCTCCGTCTTATTGATGTAAAGCAAGTACCCACTATAGCTTTGCCTCATTCCCCTGTCCACAGTACTTGATTTAGTAAGCCCTGTGGTAATAGGGACCTGGCCTCAGAATGAGGGCACTTTTTTGTTTCCCTGTTTGTCCCTTCTTCTGCTTTGCTCCTTACATCTACTAAATTCTGGTGTGTTCAGAGAAAAAACCATTGTGGACTGTCAGGGTGCTTTTGTCTATCCTGAACATTCTATATGCCCCCCCCCCCCAGTTCTCTGAACTGGAATGTACAATACACCTACCATGGCAGGCTAGAACTTTTAATGTGATGGCAGTGGAAGGAACAAAGCTTTCTGTAAAGGGGAACTGTCATCAACAGGGTTTCTTAATGTCTGATAGTTGATTAAAAGCTAATTTGATTGAGCCATTGTATTTATGTGTGAGTCTTTGCAGTCCAGCATAATTCATATGTAAATCAGTTTGTAATTAAGAGCTGGGGGCAGCCATTTGTTTTAGGCTCCTGACAGGAAATGATGTCATTGAGGAACTTGGCCCTCCATTTACTGCAGGTTAAATAGGAAGTCATCTATTTTATTAAGTGGGTTTTAAGGTGTTATTACAACACTTTCTACATTTATAATAATTGTTTTATATGTGCATTGAAACTAGTAAGTTATCACCTTTACATTTCAGACTGTTAGCAGTAATAATCCATCTTTAGGATTGTTTTAACCTCTAGGCTATACTGTCAGCTGATCATTAACAATTAGACATATCTCAAGGCTGGCTCTGTGGTGTCAACAGGTATTGGGGCCCGATATCAGGATTTCTAAACCCTGGCTATGTTCATGTCAGTACAGATTTCTGTGGCTGCCATAGCACCAACTTCTGTCTTATTCCATTCCATCTCTTACAGCTTTTTCTTTTACAATTTCAGATGTGAACTCAGGCCTACAAGATGCAAATGTTGCTACTTACCTACTGGCCTGGCATCATGGGGCCAGCCTTGAAATGTGTAGTTTTTGATTTACAGCTGGCAGTACAGCCTAAGGGTTAAAACCAAGAGCTGTGAACAAGCTTCTTTCATCCAGCGGAATGAGGTTTCATTCCAACATGCTCTTCTTGTATATTGTATGACCAGAACAAGTCACTTAACCTCCATGTGGTCCCAAAACATACCCAGAAATAAGCTGTAGTTGTGTGCCTTTCATGGACAAAGACAGTAAAATCTATCTGAACATGTATTATGATTCTGAAAATAGTATGGTCTTTCTATTCAGATTTGACTTAAAAAGAAAAAGAAATGCAATTGCAAAAACACATAGACAGACAACATTATTAAAACATGCATAACAGCCCCCTTGCATATACTGTGTGTGACCCTGAGCAAGTCACTTAACTTCCCTGTGCTCCCAGGTTGCACCTGTAAACAAGCTTTCAGCTTAGTGTGTCTCACCTGGTTAAACAATTGGGAAAAATGGGACATGATTAATAGTTTATTAATTGCAAAAACACATAGGTAGACAACATTGTTAAAACATGCATAATCGGAACTGCATTATTAAAATACAGAATAATATATGAGTGGGTGTGAGTAAGCAGAATTTTACACACACACACACACACACACACACACACACACACACACACACACACATGGTATGGGATGCTACATTAACCCCAAGGGCAACATCAAAGGGGTTTATGAAAACATCCCACACCAAGGGAGTGTGCAAAATTCTGGTTTTTACACCCACCAGCCCATGTATTATTTTATTAAATTAATGATGATATTAGTTTCCCTTTCAGCACAGTTCACTTAGTGCAGCACTTGTCTCAGAGACAGACAGACACACACACACATATGCATGCACACATCACACACACACACACACACACACACACACACACATGCACACAAATACGTGCATACGCATGCACACACACACACACACACACACAGCCCGTCTCTACCTTTTTTTCTTTCTTTTTTACATTACAATAGGAATGGCATTCTGGAAAGTTGCAGTCCATTGGCAGAGCTGCAGCATGTAAGACACGCTCGAAGGGCATGAGCGGCAGGATCAACCACATTCATTTGTTTCCTTTATAATAGAAAATCCTACTCCATCCAAAGTAGTTCAGTAAGAAACTGTTATACTTTTAACTTCCTCAAAAAAAGTAAAATACTCTTTTAATAATGCATTTCAGGTTATGCATGTTTTAATAATGTTGTCTGTCTATGTGTTTTTGCAATTAATAAACAATTAATGGTGTCCTAATTTTTTTCTTTTCAGGTCAACATGCTCAGATTGTTTTTACTGTCTTTGTCCGGGAAAGGTACTATATACAACTACAGTACAGCTTGTTTATTGGTGTGCTTTGGTACCGTAGGGAGGATACGTGACTTGCTCTGGGCACACAATATACAAGTAGAGCATGTTGGAATCAAACCCCATTTTGCTGGATGAACAAAGCTTGTTCACTGTTCTTTGCTTAAACCTCTAGGCTATGCTGCTAGCTGTTAATCAAAAACTACACATTTCAAGGCTGGCCCCATGATGCCAGGCCAGTAGGTACATAGCCACATTTGCATCTTGCAGGCCTGAGCTCACATCCAAAACTGTAAGAGACAGAATGGAATAAGACAGAAAGCAGTGCTGTGGCACCCCAAGAAATCTGCACTGACATGAACACAGACAGGTTTTAGACATTCTGATTCAGTATGGTGCCCCAATATCTGTTGACACGACAGAGTCAGCCTTGAGATATGTCGTTTTTAATGATCAACTGGCAGTATAGCTTACAGATTAAAACAACCCTAAAGATGGATTATTTTTACGAACAGTTTGAAATGTAAAGGTGGTAACTCACTAGTTTCAATGCACATACAAGCCTATTATTATGTAAACCCCCTACAAATGGGGGTTCCTGAAAAGTCTTCCTCGAGCTTGCCTAAATGCTCACTGCTATGCTGGTGTCCTGCATTTTAGCAGTTTAAATGTGATTGCCAGAGAGTGCCTGTTTAGCCTCTGTGTACTGTCTCTTTAAGAGCTGCCTGGATTCCAGTCATAAGTCATCTGAGAGTGAGCTCTGTTGAAAGATGTAACTACCATATTTGCTGAAAATCATTTAGAGTGATAATGATAATGTAGTTTATCTGACCTGATTTTTTTGCAGCCAGGACTGTTTTGTTTATCCCCACCATTTGGCCTGAGACTGAGAATTGGACCAACCAGTACTGGTAGGACCTAAAAGGGATCCAGACTACAGGAGCTGTCTGGAGTCAAAATCTATAGGAATTGTAGTTTGGGGCTTTTGGTGCCTTTTTGCACCTGAAGGGGGAGCTCCTGTTGTGACTGACAGGTGAATCAGCCAACCGAACCCTTTGGATCTTGGGGAAATTCCCAGGCTTGTTGCAGTTGGAGTCAGATCTAAGTTGGGAGCAGAAAAAGCAACATGCTTGAGACAGTCAAGCAGCCGTCTGAGTAGTTTTATGTGGGAGAACTGTGGAAAGGCCTGAGTTGTGGCCTGCATGTCTGCCTGCTGCCCCTGAGATGGTGAGAAGAGATTTATTTCGGACTAAATCCAAGTGTGTGAGAACGAAGTAAGCCATTGATTTTTTACCAGGATCATACCTGAAGAAGACCGAAGATTTTGCTGAATGCTATCAACCTGTCAGGATTTCCAGCTGCTTTTGAATCCATGGTTTGTGCAAATACTTTACGATCATGACCAGAGAGCAGTTTGCCTGGTACAGTAGAATTTTCTTACATGTAAATGTGCTGTGTATTCAAAGTGGGTCGTGATTTGGTTCCCCACTGTGTGAACTGTGTTCTGCTTGCTGGTACCGTAGAATCCTTTATATGTAAATGTGCTGTGTATTGAAAGTGGGTCGTGATTTATTTTCCCACTGTGTGAACTGTGTTCTGCTTGCTGGAAGCTTTATCCAGCCTAATCAGACTGAATCTGTGTTCATCTCCATTCGGCCTGGACCATGCCATGCTGGCTCTGCCAGACTACCCACTGCACAGAGAAAGCCACTGATGAGAGACCTGCCTAGGGATCAGCCCCTTGCTCCACGCTTGAACAGGAATGATGCCTCGACAAATTGTGTGGGCCCTGCTTCTCCTGGCACTCCAGATTAACTGTCTGCTGTCTCAGTTTTCATCCAGCCTGTGTCCAGTCTTGGGTATCGTGAGTAATCATCAGGGTAGCTCCCTGCAACAACAGCCTACTCTAAAAGTGTGTCATCTGATTGTCTTGTTGTTTTTCTTTTCACGAACTGAGACCACTGGCTCCAGATGACAAATAGTGTGTGTTGTGCATGTTGTTTTCTTCTATCACAGGGCCCCAACCAGCTGCAACGTTCCTGGGTAGCTCACCATTCTCCATATGGGTACCCAGAGTGTGTGGCTGTTTATGGACCCTGAAGTGCATGCATAACTGTTTGACTGATAGAGCCTTTAAGCAAATTAACCTGATTATGCCCCTCCCTTGTTCAAGTCCCTTAAATAAATCAGATCTAAGTGTTTTTTGCAGGTACCCTGACTGTGGTTCCAGTTTGTGCAAGATTACTGTACTGCTGTTATCTGCTATGTTTAACCTTGCTTTACAGGGGTCTCCAGGGCTGAGCCAGAGGAAAGCCCTGGTGGTAAGTGCAAACAGTGTGGGTACTTATGTGGTGTATCAGGGGTATTGTAAAAGTGATTATTGTGTATTGTTCCAGCCACTAGTAAGGAAACAGGGGGGTTACAGTGTCCCAGATGGCTGTGCCAGGTTAGCTTGACCACTACCAACCCTGACCTCCCGGTGGAGGCACCCATTTCAGAACTCAGGCCCCTTAACCTGCTACTAGCCAAACAGGCAGGGGTAGTAGCCCTTGGCATAGCACCACTAAGGGGTTACATCTTGGAGGCTCACCGCTGGGATTTTGTGCCTTCTAGTGGCCAAAAATTACGAATTATTGTTACAGATTAATGGCTACCCCAGTAAAAATGGCTGTACACCAGTTGATGGAATGGTGTACTGGGCAGGAGACTGACCCCCAAAATGCTCTACTTATACTGGATATTCCCCTGGGCACCAGTAAAGACATGGTAGTGGGAGCAGTCTCCAAAGTTGAATGTTTAAAAAACCGTGTGGTGGTGGGTCGACAGGCCGATTTGATTGCCAAAACTTTCATAACCTTGGTAGAGTGTAGTGACCTTGTGGACAGCTCTAAAGTGCCACAGACTATTGCACCAGAAGGGGTTCCAGCTGCCTGGAGAGTGATAACAAAAGACAGTAAGGACCCCGGGGAGGATGCGCTCCCACCATTATCTGAGACTTTTCAGGAGAAATTTGCTAAGTTGCTGCTGGAGAAAGGTAAAACCATAGAGGACTTTAAGAAACTATTCCTGCCACCTGGGGATGTTCCTTCCCCAACACCCCTCCCATTCCAGTACCTGTTATTGCCCCACCTTCTGTGCCCTTGACAATGCTGGCCCCTATATCTGTACCTGTCATTAGTCACGACTCATACCAAAGGCTGAGAATCTTCTCGGGCACCATCCTCACCCCCCAAGGGAAGGATGACTGGGAGACCTGGATAGACTATTTTGCACCCTTAGTACCTGAGTGGCAGTGTGCGTAGGCTGAGAAGTGGAAAAGAATCATAGAAAGTTTGAGGGGTCCCACCCTCAATGCCATTAAATCTTTGAGGTCCACAAACCCTGATGCATCTGCTCAGAAGTACCTATCTGTACTCAAAGGCAATTTTGGGAGCATTGAGTCAGGGGAGAATTTGATGTGGAAATTCCGAGGTAGCAAATAGCGGAAAGGGGAAAGTTTGTATGCGTATGTTACTCGTCTAGAAACAGCTTTGCAGAAAGCTTACTGGAAAGGTGGAGTAGCCATCAATGACTTGAACCATGTGAGACTGGGACATATACTGCAACATGAAAAGCATTCTAAATTGCAGATCCTCCAGTTAAGGCTCCAGGACAGGAGAGGTAACCCACCTGACTACTGTGACCTGATAAAAGAACTCTGGGAGGTTGAAGGTGAAGAGAGAGATTGTAATTATGGGGTGAGTGCAGCTCAAGTGATCATGGCACTGGAAGACCCTTCTGAAATGGAGACCACTAAGAGTGTCCCACCATAGGCTAAACAGCGGGGAGAGGAGTTGCTGAAGGAAGTCAGAAAGGTACAACCGGATGTTCTCACTGAGGTATCCCCTGTTGACAAAGACTCTGGCCCCTGTCAGGACATGACTGCCATGGGGGTTGGGGTGCATCCTCAGGCATCTGCTACTGAGGGTGGCTTTTCAGCTGAGCTCAAGGAATTGACTGCCATGCTAAAGGAATTTTTGAGACATGGCACACTATCAGCAGGAGCCATATCACAATCTCCCATCAGTGCTCCAGCATCCCCTGCAATGCTCTCTCCAAGGATGCCCCAAAAGCCAGTCATTTGTCACAGTTGCAGCAAGGATGGTCACGTGAAGAGGGAATGCTGTTCTCAGAGGGACTTAGAGTGAGTGGTGAATCAGCTTCAAGAAGAGCTTCAGAAAATTAGTCAGTGGTCAAGGGATGCATGAAATGACCACAGTAAAAGCTTCAGCCATTCTAACTCAAACCCCTTTGGCTAAATCATCTGTCCAGGCCCCTGCTGTTGTCCTTCCAGACTGGTCCAAGATAGTGGACCCTTCAATGGAGACTAACGTGGCTGTGAATGGTATTCCTACTCAGGTTGAGCTTGACAGTGGGTCGCAAGTGACCATTGTTTCAGAACCGGTGTGGCAAATACTTGTCTGATGTGCCCTTACAATCCCTGGAAGGCCTACATGTGTGGGGGCTGAGCGACAAGTCTTATCCATATCTAGGATATGCCCGTCTCTGGTTGTCTTTTCTGACAACTGTCACTGGCATAGAGGAGCAAGTAGAGACACTGTCCCTAGTGTGTCCCCCCACAGGACTGTATGATGGGGTCCCCCCTGTTAATTGGGACAAACGCCCATATGTCTAGGAGACTGGTGTAACTCTGTCATGAGAACCAAGGACAACAGACTGGGAGGACCCTGAGAATTCTGGCTGTGATTAATAGGGCCTATGATTTGCAACAGAAACCTGAGGAAGTTGATCAGGATGAACCGGTGGGGACTGTGTGGAAGAAGGTTCCCGATTCAATGGTACTGGCCCCTAACACCCAGTGTACCATTTAAGGGGATGTCCACCTCTGGGATGATGTCGAGAACAAAATACTGATGTTGGATGCACCAGGCAATGGAAAATTGGCAGAAGGATTATTGGTCAAGCCCAGCATCTTGCCTGCTCATGCCCATGCCTATGCATGATGAGTGATGGTCCAGATTCACAATGTGTCAGATCAGGAAATTTGGGTGAACAGAGGGTGCACCCTAGCTATGGTACACTGTGCAGACACTGTAGTATTGCCCAGCAACAAGCACCCTGGTGAGAAGGAGAGAGTGACCCCAGACTTGTTTGACTTTGGTGACTCCTCATTGTCAGCTGAATGGAAGGCTAGAATTAGGAAGAGAATTTCCCAGAGAGACCAAGTGTTTTCATTGAAGGAATGGGATGTGGGATGTGTCCAGGGTGTAGAGCAACACATATGTCTGCACGATGAATGGCCATTTAGAGAGGTCCCAATGCCTAGCCCCAGCAGACACAGAGGATGAGAGAAGACACCTGCAGGAAATGCTCACTGCTGGCATAATACAAGAATCCAGGAGCCCATACACCTCTCCCATTGTGGTTGTGCATAAAAAGAATGGGTCTGTGAGGATATGTGTTGATTATCGAACTCTGAACTGGCGGACCATCCCAGACGAATACACTATGCCTCGTATACAAGATGCCCTGGACTGCTTGAATGGGAGCAAATGGTTCTTGGCGTTGGATCTTAGCAGCGGATGCTACCAGATCACGATGGCTCCAGAAGACCATGAGAAAACAGCCTTCATCTGTCTATTGGGGTTCTACGAGTTTCTGAGGATGCCACAGGGGATATCGGGCACCCTGCCACCTTTCAGCGACTGATGGAACGTGCGGTGGGAGATATGAATTTGCTGGAATGCCTGTTGTAGCTGGATGATGCCATTGTGTTTGGGAGCACCTTAGAGGAGCATGAGAACTGACTGTTTAAAGTCCTAGACCAACTGGAAGACTTCGACCTCAAGTAGTCCATTGATAAATGCCAGTTTTTCCAAACCTCCGTGAAGTATATGGGACACATAGTATCTACAAAAGGGATAGAGACTGATCCCAGTAAGGTTAAAGCACTGACTACTTGGCCCCAGCCCCATAATCTGAAAGAACTACAACATTTCCTGGGGTTCTGTGGCTACTACCATAGGTTCATAAAAGACTATTCCAAGGTGATTTGCCCACTCTTGAACCTTACCCAGGGTTACCCTCCTACCAATCGTAAATACAAAAAGGAGCCGCTACTAAAATGCAATAAAGTTTATTAAATTTGGAAAAAAAAAACTAAAATGCAATAAAGTTTATTAAATTTGGAAAAAAAAAGGATCCATTAAAGAACCAGAAAAAGCATACTTCTGCCCAGGTGAACTCTTCGATCCCCACTGGGCGCCCAACTGTGAAGCAGCCTTCCACGAGATCATATACCAGCTCACCCACTCCCCCATCCTCACCTATGCTGACTCCACCAAACTCTATGTGCTGCATGTGGATGCTAGTCTGCAGGGTCTAGGAGTGGTGCTGTATCAAGACCATGAGGATGGCCTGAGACCAGTAGCTTTCACCAGTAGGAGCTTGACCCCATCCGAACAAAACCACCCTATGCATAAGTTGGAGTTCCTTGCACTAAAGTGGGCCATCAATGACCAGTTTCATGAATACTTCTATGGGGCAAAGATACTGGTGAAGACTGACTATAACCGGTTGACCTATGTACAGACTTCAGCTAAGTTAGATGCCACTGGGCACCGGTGGCTTTCTGCATTATCAACCTATGATTATGCTGTCGAATACAAACCAGGCCTAAACCATATTGATGCTGACACCCTATCACGAAGGCCCACTTCCAAGAGTGATTGCATCAGGCTGTCTGAACCTGACATTCGAGCATTGTGCCAAAAGTTTGATAGAGATGAAAAGATGTCTGTGGACACAGTGGACTGTTTAGTAGATTGCTTGGGCCCTTCTGACACCTGCATACCAGCTGCTTATTGTCACTTCTCTGCTCTAGATATTATTGCTCTACCTCAATTAGACAATGACAGCATTCAGTGGGCTCCATCCCAAGATTCTATGATTCAGCCAGCACTTGATGCCCTGTGTGCGGGGGAAAGATGTGTCTAAGTTATGTTCCACTGACTTGCAAACTGCTTTATTGTTTAAAGAAGGCCCCAGATTGAAGTTGCTCAGTCAGTTGTTGTATAGAGAGACAGTAGATCATAGTGGCAAAGTAGACAAGCAACAACTGGTCCTGCCCATGGCCTTTAAAGATTTGGAACTGAGGTCCCTCCACAATCACATGGGGCACCTTGGTATTGACAGAACCCTTGACCTGGTACGATCTCTCTTCTACTGGCCCAAAATGGGGGCTGAAGTTGAGCACCATGTAAAGACTTGTAGTCTCTGCCTGCAAATAATAGCCCTGCCTCAGAGGGCTGCCCCCTTGTTAATATTACTACCAGCGCCCCCATGGAACTAGTCTGCATAGACTTCTTGTGTTTAGAACCTGATCAGCGGAACATTGGCAATGTGCTAATGGTTACGGATGATTTCACATGGTATGCACAAGCTTTTCCCTCCAAAGATCAAAAGGCATCTACCATGGCCAAGGTGCTCATGGAAAATTTCTTCGTCCACTATGGTGCCCCCCTAGTGGATTCATTCTGATCAAAACAGAGACTTTGAGAGTTGGCTAATCAAAGAAATGCTCTCTCCATAGGGTGTGTGAAAGTCAAGAACCACCCCTATCACCCACAGGGAGACCCTCAACCTGAATGTTTTAACTGCACCCATCTAGACATGCTGGGCACCCTCCACTCAAAAGACAAGCATAAATGGAGCCAGAAGATTAGCACCTTAGTACACGCATACAACTGCATGAAAAATGATTCTACTGGTTCTCTCCCTACTGCCTCATGTTCGTGAGAGAGACCCAGCTGCCAGTTGATGTCTGTTTTGGGGTCTTTCCAGATGGGGTCCAAGCCAAAAACTACTTGCAATATGTACAGAAACTGAAAGCTCAATTGAACCATGCCAATCAACTGGCCCAGACAATGGCCGCCAAGAGAGATCTAGCCAACAAAGAGAGGCATGATAAAAAAGTTAAGGCTCAAGAGCTTTGACCTGGAGACTGTGTGTTCTTAAGCAATTTGGGGCTGCATGGTAAACACAAAATTGTTGATCAGTGGCACCATCTTCCCCATGTAGTATCTGGAAAGTTGGATGATTTCATCAACATCATCATCATCAAATCTTTATTTATTCAGGCGAACATCATTGAGCAAGGCTCATTTACAAGATGGACCTGATAAGGTCAAGGTTCAATAGTTGATACACAACAGATACATCATACACTTATATAAGACAGTTATACATACAGGGGAAAATAACGTTTATAAACACAGTGATGTACAGTAAATTCACATGATAAAAAACGGTTACAGGAAAGTTAAGCTAATATTTACAGTATGTACAGTATATACATATCCCAGTGGGGGGGGGGGGGGCATGGCAGACACTCAACATAATGTAATACTAGGATGGTGAAGGTATTACTGGGTGCCATAAGAGGGGGTGTCTGTCTGGAAGGAATATGCCATATACGGTTTGGAAGGGAGATTTGTGAGATGACAATGCTAACTCTAGTGGTAGCAATTGCATTTCTCTTTGAAGAAGACTAGAATTAGTGTACAAGGTGCACCCAGAGAACAACTCCAAAGCTGTCAAGACCATGCACCGTAACCACTTGCTACCTATCGGCCAAGTCATGATTGAGGCTGAACCCCCAGAAATTGAGCCCCCTGGGCCGGTGACTCTTGCTGCTGCAAGAAAGAGACAGAGTCAACCTATCCCAGTGGTCACAGATTTAAGGTTTCTTCCGCAGCAGGCCCAGAATGATAGTGACTGTCAGTCCACTTCTGACGAAAGTGAGTGCGACTATGCCTATTAACCCTCTTATGAACTGAGTCAGCTGTTTTGAGGTAACCCCATGAATAATTGTGGGGATGGAGCTGGGCCTTCTGGACTTCCTAACCCCCCAGCTTTGTCCTTGGAGCCAATGCTCCCTGAAAGTGAAGTGCAAAGTATCACGTCTGAAGATGCTGTGTCTCTGTGTATTGTGGAACTGTATGATTTGCCTGAGGGAGGGGCTGAGGGTATGAGCTTTTCTGGTGACATGCCAGAACCTTAAGAACACTATGAGAGTGCTGACGACCCCCCTTCAGTGCCTCAAAGCTTGATTGTGCCTGAGCCTTCACAAAATAAGTCAAGTGTTGTAGAAACAGAACCTGCAGAGCAAGGAGCTGACAGTGCCCCAAGTTTGGACATTCCCACCCAGGCAGAGACACCCCTCACAAGTGACAAGAGTCCCCAGACTAGTGCTGAGAGTACAGAGACTGTAGTTGTCCCACTCAGAAAGACTGGTCGAGCTGTCAAGCCAGTAGTATGCCTCAGTTATGATTCTCCAGGGAGGCCAGTGGATTTGCCTCTCAATGTGGTGCACAAAGGTGTTTATGTCTCAACAAACTCACTGCCCAAATTGAGCTTGACAGCCAATTCCAGGTTACTTGTCTTTCCCTCTCACCATGGTGCCCCTGCCCCCTCTAGCCCCAAGTTAGCTGATAAGGAAGGGCCCCCTCTTGCATTGTTTCAGGTACAAGAAGTTATTACCTGATTCAGTATAGTAATGTTCAGTTTACCTGTGTGAAATATGCACAATGTGTTGTCAGAATGTATATAGTATCATGAAGCGTAGTAAATATGTATAGTAAAGTAGTAAGTTTATGTTAACGAATGCATAATGGTGCAGACTTGATGTGAAGACCAAGTTTTCTCCAGGCAGGGAAGGGTGTAACCCCCCCCTACAAATAGAGTTCCCAAAAAGTCTTCCTCGAGCTTGCCTAAATGCTCACTGCCAGGCTGGTGTCCTGCGTTTTAGCAGTTTAAATGTGATTGCCAGAGAGTGCCTATATAGCCTCTGTGTACTGTCTCTTTAAGAGCTGCCTGGATTGCAGTCATAAGTAATCTGACAGTGAGCTCTGTTGAAAGATGTAACTATTTGCTGAAAATCATTTAGCGTGATAATGATAATGTAGTTTGTCTGACCTGACTTCTTTGTAGTAAGGACTGTTTTGTTTATCTCTACCATTTGGCCTGAGACTGTGAATTGGACCAATCAGTACTGGTGGGACCTAAAAGGGAGCCAGACTACAGGAGCTGTCTGGAGTCAAAATCTGTAGGAATTGTAGTTTTGGGCTTTTGGTACCTTTTTGCACCTGAAGGGGAACTCCTGTTGTGACTGACAGATGAATTAGCCAACCAAACCTTTTGGATCTTGGGGAAATTCCAGGCTTGCTGCAGTTGGAGTCAGATCTAAGTTGGGAACTGAAAAAGCAACATGCTTGAGACAGTCAAGCAGCCATCTGAGTAGTTTCACATGGGAGAACTGTGGAAAGGCCTGCGTTGTGGCTTGCATGTCTGCCTGCTGCCCCTGAGAGGTAGAGAAGAGATTTATTTCAGACTAAATCCAAGTATGTGCGAACGAAGTAAGCCACTGATTTTTTACCAGGCTCATACCTGAAGAAGACCAAATATTTTGCTGAATGCGATCAGCCTGTCAGGATTTCCAGCTGCTTTTGAATCCCCGGTTTGTGCAGAGACTTTGTGATCATGACCAGAGAGCGGTTTGCCTGGTAGAGTAGAATTTCCTTACATGTAAATGTGCTGTGTATTGAGAGTGGGTCATGATTTGGTTCCCCACTGTCTGAACTGTGTTCTGCTTTCTGGAAGCTTTATCTAGCCTAATCGGACTGAATCCGCGTTTATCTCCATTTGGCCTGGGCCACACCATGCTAGCCCTGCCAGGCTACCCCACTGCACAGAGAAAGCCACCGATGAAAGACCTGCCTGGGGATCAGACCCCTGCTCCACGCTTGAACAGGAATGACACCTTGGTGAATCGTGTGGGTCCTGCTTCTCCTGGCATTCCAGATTAACCACCTGCTGTCTTGATTTTCCTCCAGCCTGTGTTTAGTCTTTTGTATCGGGAGTAATCATCAGGGTAGCTCCCTGCAACAAAAGCCTAATCTAAAAGTGTGTCATCTGATTGTCTTTTTGTTTTTCTTTTCACGAACTGAGCCCTCTGGCTCTGGATGACAAATAATGTGCGTTGTGCATGTTGTTTTCTTCCATCACAGGGCCCCAACCAGCTGCAATGTTCCTGGCTAGCCCACCATTCTCCATCTGGGTACCCAGAGTGTGTGACTGTTTATGGACCCTGAAGTGCATGCATAACTGTTTGATTGATAAAGCCTTTAAGCAAATTAACCAGATTACACCCCTCCCTTGTTCAAGTCCCTTAAATAAATCAGATCTAACTCTTTTTTGCAGTTACTCTGACTGTGGTTCCAGTTTGTGCAAGAGTACTGTACTGCTGTTATCTGCTGTGTATAACCTTGCTTTACAGGGGGTCCCCAGGGCCAAGCCAGAAGAAAGCCCTGGTGGTAAGTGCAAACAGTGTGTGTACTTATGTGGTGTATTGGGGTATTGTGAAAGTGATTGTTGTGTATTGTTCTGGCCACTAGTAAGGAAAGAGGGGGGTTACATTGTCCCAGAGGGCTGTGCCCAGGTTTGCTTGACCACTACCAACCCTGACCTCTGGGTGGAGGCACCCGTTTCAGAACTCAGGCCCCCTAACCTGCTACTAGACAAGCAGGCAGGGGGTAGTAGGCTTTGGGATAGCACCACCTAAGGGTTACAATTATAAATGTAGAAAGCTTTGTATAACACCTTAAATACACTTAATAAAACAGATGATTTCCTTTTTAACTGCAGTAAATGGAGGGCCAAATTCCTCAGACACATCATTTCCTGTCAGGAGCCTAAAACACATGGCTGCCCCCAGCCCTTAATTATAGGCTGATTTACATAGAATAACTCTGGACTGCAAAGACACACACAAATACAATGGCTCACTCAGATTAGCTTTTTATGGACTTTCAAACATTAAGAAACCCTGTTGATGACAGTTCCCCTTTAACTTCTCAGGTCCCAAGGATCTCCTTACTATTCATGTATAAGGTACTTATATACATAGTGCTGGCCCCCCTAGGTATTTGTCCTCTGGTTCCCCCAATCCCACTTAAAACCTCCTGCAAACAAGAATGGATTAAAGCACTCAAGCTGATTGTAGGAGCTATTTAGAATCTCCTTCTGCTCCTGGTGTTGTGCTTGGGCAATTCTAGTTCAATCCTGGCCCTCCGGCAGCTATCTCATCCCTGGCTGATCTACCCAGCATTAAAGGTATAATCTTTATGCATGTCGGTGCATGCAGCATCCTAAAGAAGATTACATCTATTCAGGCTTGTATCTGCCATACTTTGCCCGATGTCCTGGTAATCACTCAGACTTAGTTAAGACCTTGTACTGCTGACTGTGAGGTAAATATCCCAGCCTATTCTTTATTCAGAACTGATAGGCATACAAGAGGAGGTGGAGTTGCCATCTATGTTAAAGAAGATTTTCAGCCTCAGTTATCAACTCAACCTCAATCCCTAAAGAATTTGAAAGCCTGACTATCAAAATCAAACTGTCCTCTTCTGTCTCATTCTGCTTTATAGGATTCCATAGGCCCCCCTCAGCAGGGTCTCAACTCCTGGACCACTTAAGTAATTTTATAGAATCACTATAGGATCCCTGCCCTCTGAGTTTATTATATTAAGATAACTTCATCTGGACTGTTTTTTCTGTGTCTCTGTTCCCCTTAAATCCTTGTGTGATTCCCTTGGATTATTCCAACTCATTACTGAAGTTACACTTCCTAACAAAAAGATCCCTAACAATAACACCCTGCTGGAACTTATACTAGTAAATACGCCTCACCTATTTTCCCACGCTAGTGTATTCTTTGATCTCAGTGACCATTGTATTACTGCCTGAGTAAGATCTGCCTCAAAATCACTGCCTACTTCTAAATTCACCGTTAAGAGGTGTCATCGTAACCTTGACCCCTGGCTATTTGTCGCTGACTTGAAGGATTCTTTGAGATGGCAGGACTTCTACCTGGCAAAATCAGTGAAATCAGTGAATACAGCCTATGATATCATCCAGAATATTGTGTTAGGGGCATTGGATAAGCATGCGCCACTGGTTAAAGTACAATCTAAGAAAAAATTATGCCGGTTGTTTACGGCGGACCTAAAGACAGCACTGCTTAATATAGATTTACTTTGGAAAACAGCTCTAAAAGCAAAGCTTCCAGCTGATTGGACTTCATTTAGGAAAGCAAGGAATCTTTGTACTAGGATGGTCAGGGAAGCAAAGGCCAACTATTTTCATGCAGAACTTGACTCTTCCTCTAAATGTTCCTCCAAATTCTGGAAAATATTTAAGGACATTGAAGGTCATGCATCCACGAATTCCCTACCCACAACAATTACTATTGGGGCCACTACAGTCTCTGATAGGCTGACAATCCTTGACTCCTTCAATAACCACTTTGCTACTGCAAGTTTAGCATTTCATACCTCCCCCGCCAGTAACCTCTGCTCTCAACTCAATGCACAGGACTAAGAAGTTCCTGTCATCAGCACTGTGTTCTCCCTTCAGCCTGCATCCTTTAAAGACTCTGAGGACATCTTGCTACAACTAGACACCAGGAAGAGTGCTGGTGCAGACATCCTTGACTCCTTTTTCCTGAAACTTGGTCATCACAACCTGGCTGCACCAATTGCCCACCTCTTTAACTCATCCCTTTCTTAGGGTGACCTTCCTCTCCTATGGAAAACTGTGCGTGCAATCCCCCTTTTCAAATCTGGAGATCCTAGTGACTTTAACAATTACAGGCCTATCTCTTTACTCCCCATCCTGTCTAAACTGTTAGAGAAAATCATGAGTGCACAGCTCAGGAATTACCTGGAATCTGCAAACTTGCTTTACCCTTTATAATCGGGCTTTAGACCATGCCATAGCACCATCTCAGCACTTGCTAAGGTGACTAATAACTGTCAGTGTGACCTCGATGCCAAGAATTTTGCTTGTGCAGTATTTTTAGACCTAAGTAAGGCATTCAGCACTGTTGATCATGATCTGCTCCTTATGTCCCTCTGGGACATAGGTCTGGACTCTTTATCATTGAGATGGTTCTCCAACTATCTTTCAGGTCATCTCCTGCAGGTAAAAGCAGATGGGAAATTCTCACTTCTAAAACCCCTGCTAAGGGACATACCGCAGTGCTCAATATTGGGCCCCCTGCTCTTCACAATATACAAACAGAGTTGATGCCAACCTCAATATTGCAAATGTACATCTATTCACAGATGATACAGTTCTTTACATCAGCAGATCTTCCCCCAGAAGCAGCAGGTGATGATCTTCGGCAGGAGTTTAATCTGTTGAAACTGCAGCTTTTGAACCAGAAACTTCTACTGAATGCTAAGAAAGCAAAGGCGATGCTTCTCTCACCCTCTGCACATGTAATGAACTCCACTGCCTAAGGAACCTTTCCTCAGATCTCCTCACTCATAGGTGAACCTTTGGAATATGTAACTAAGTTCAAATACTTTATGGTCTGGATTGATCATATTGAAGAGCTTATAAAAAAGCTTAGTCAGAAGCTTGGTCTCTTCTATAGGATTAATCACCTGCTTACTCAGGAGGCCAGGAAGCAATTGGTCCTATCCATCTTCCTAACATTGGTGGACTATGCAGACTTCCTTTACAGTCAAGGCCATGCCTCTACACTGGCCAAACTGGACATGCTGTATCATAGAGCATTAAGGTTCATTACTGGCCTCCCTTTTGCCATGCATCACTGCTCCCTATATGCTGCTGTGGAATGGCCACCCTTCAAATATAGAAGACAGAGGAATGCCACCTTTTGGACCTTCAGAGCTATTGAAGCTGCTTCAATATGTCTTGGATTGCCTGCCCCTAAGCTCAGTAGGCAAATATGCTTCGAGAAGTGCCTCATACATCTCCTTTATTATACCTAAGTACATCCTAAAGTTACATGTTATCTCACTCTGGAGCAAGCTACAAAAAACATTGAAATTGGTCTACCCTATCAAACTATCAAAATTCAAAACTCTTTGTGCTTGTTCTTTCAAGGAATATTGTAATGTTTTCCCTGACCCTGCCTTATTACTTGAATTGAGCCTCCCACTCTCAGTCCTCCCCTGACCCCTATTCTTTCTGTTCCTTTATGGCCTCCCTTTCCTTACCTTTGACCAGCATCCTGGGACCCATCTTCATTCCATTGGTGGTCTCAGCAGCACTCTGTAATCAGTGGCCATCATATGGCTGCCACTGCCCATTTAGTATTCTACCCCTCTACCTCTTCCTTTTTAGGCATCTTCCCCTTCCCCCTCACTTTATGGATCTATCCTTCTACTTCATACCTAATCTAAAAGCCCTCTCTCTTGCACCCTGTATATTCCTTGTAACTTGTATTTATTATTCGCTTCATATAGTCCAGAGAATCTCATGTATATATTTGTATATATATCTTTACCAAGAATTAGTAGTTATCCATCTTAATTGTGTGCATTGTTCTGTGTTCAGTTTATGTTGTATTATGACTTGCATCATAATTCTGTTGTGTATGTAACCTTTCTATGCTTGACTATGTATCTATGCCCAAGTCCACCTTGAAAATTAGCTTTTTGCTCAATGGTGTTTGCCTGCTTAAATACAAATTTTGATTGATTGATTGATGCAGTATACAATAATATATGTTTTTTAAAAGAGTTGCAGTCCAGAATATTTTTAAATGTAGTCACTTTTACTGGAATAATTGGACATTGGAACATGACACCTAGATGCTCATACTTCTTTCTTTTTTGTACTTTTTTTTACTGAGGCATTTCTTTTATATCCAGAAAGAGTCTAACATGTTTCAATATAAGAAAAATAGCAGGACACGATAACACGGCATGAGATTAGAGGGAGGCCAATTATGGGGTAATATGAGGAAGTTCTTTTTCACAGAAAGGGTTGTGGATGCATGGAACGGCCTACCTCAGGAAGTGGTGGATATGAATACAGTGCAGGGCTTCAAACAGGCATGGGATAGGCATAGGGGAGCAATACAGATGAGTATGAATAGATAGGCCATTGACAGAGCAAAGGCCGATGGCACATTCATAAGGTAGAAAAAGAAATGGGCAGACTGGATGGGCCTTGCAGTCCTTATCTGCCATCAACATCTATGTTTCTATGTTACCAGTACAATTGGCCAAATGGCTGCAAGATAGGCATTGACCCTCTCAACTACTTGAAAAGTATTATGCTGGCCCACAGATACAAAGGTGGCGGAATTAGCATTATTGGAATATGATGAGGAATTCAGATGCCACATGCAGCATGACCCAACTCTGGAGTGGAGCATCTTAGACATGCCCCTGCTTTTGTAGGTCATGCATGGGGTGGGATCCTCCACTCAGTCAATGATTTGCCCATAAAAGTATTACCACCACAGATGCCTGAATCTTCTGGGTACATAATGCAATTTGTTTAAGCTTCAATAAGGGGAATCGCAATAAGAACCACAAAGTTTTCAGCACTAATGTGTCACTTTTAGTCAGTGACATCCCGTCATTCAGTGCAAACCTAATAAACCCCAGAAATGGGGCAATTAGCCTTATGGGAAGAAGTTTAGCAAGTTCTACATTGGTAAGACTGCCCACATTGGTAAGGGTGGACCAGCTTATACAATGGTTTGAGCATTACCTGGACTGTGAAACAGCCTGCCTTCTGGTAGATGGCTTCTCAATGGGTTTCAGAATCCTATACATTGGTCCATGTCAGGAGTACAAGGC
The DNA here is from genome assembly GCA_016271365.2 of Neoceratodus forsteri. NCBI lineage: Eukaryota > Metazoa > Chordata > Ceratodontiformes > Ceratodontidae > Neoceratodus > Neoceratodus forsteri. The sequence continues at coordinate 398,556,781 of CM057455.1, read as the reverse complement.
TGAGGATCTGAAATCTACTGGAGATAGGCAGCAGGTGGTTTAGAAGAAACTAAAAAAGGAGATGAGGTTAGGGTTAGTGATTAGTCCTCAACCCTCCTCACCACTGCCAAATAACAGGGTGCCATCAACTGGCTAAGTCCCCAAGAAGGGCCAGTAGAGTTTTGCATGATCAACTACTTATTGTATCCTGAGGGTGACTCAGTAGATCACTACATTGACCCATGCCACATGGTGGATTAATATGCATTGTTTGACAGGGCTGTTGAGGCAGAGCAAGCTGCAGGTCCACAAGCTTTAATGGCCAAGGCAGATATAGAGTCAGCATTCCAACTTCTGCTGGTTAATCCCACCAAACTGGATTTACTGGGGATACAATTTGCTAGATTATATTACTGTATAACAATTTAGTTTCATGCCCATTATATTAAGCACTCCAAGTATACTTGGTATGTTCACATCATCTTATTTTCACAGATGGAACACTAGCACTGCTATTGTGTAGTGACACTCAATATTTACTGTCTTTTTTTTTTATCATGAAAATTTTTTTATTAGGTTTCATTTTTCCGCAACAAATATCTGAAAGCTTCATACAAACAGATATAACACAAAAGTGTGAACATATGTGTGTTGCGCCACCAATGGGTGTAAAAAGTTACACAATGTATAAATGACCAAAAAAGTCAGCTACACATCTCAATCTGTCCTCCAAGTACAGTGGTGAGGCCTAATATCATCTAAACAAGAAACAATTTACCAGCTAGGTTTATTAACAGTATACTAAACATGATTGGTCTCAGCTATGAGAGAACTTGATCTCACCAATCTAGTCCTGTCCTATTATTAAAAACTGAAAGCTCAAACAGCATGGGCAACCTTGAGAAGGGGCTGTGTGTAGTGGATCAGGGCAGGTGTTAAAACAATCAAGAAGGGGGTTTCCAGGTGGAGTAGGGGAATGGAAAAAAGGTGGGAGTGTAACTAGGCATCCAATTTCTCCCCACACATGGGAATCTGATTTATATTGATGTAGGAGAGACTCTCAAAAATTGTCAGTCACTGTCTTTTTAATTTGGCACAAATATGAAACCAGCGAAAATAGTGAAAATAAAAAGACAGTGAATATTTTCTGTTATTCTGTATATGGATAACTGTATGCCCATGGGTTGCTCAGTGGCCTCTCCAGTGTATGAGAGCATCAGCAATTTCCTGCCCTGGGCAACTGCTCAAGATTGAGGGAATCAGGGGATCATTTACTATCTAGATTACTCTCTGTTCATGGGGCAAGCCCTCTACCCAGTCAGTGGGCAGACACTGGACACTCTTTTATACTTGTGCAAAATCTTTGGCTTACCCCTGGCCATGGGAAAAGTTGAACCAGCCAGGTGGTGGACATCATGGGGGATGTACAGGAGTTTGTAGTGGTGCACAGTGGCAAGAGCCTGCACCACCACCACCACCATAGTTAGCGGCAGCGGCAGGAGTTCCATAACTGTGGCTGCAGTGGAGACATTCTGGATGACCCTACATGCTTTCTTCCCCACCCATTACTGGACTTTTTTTCCCCATTGTTTTACCCCACCCTCTGTTGTATTTCTTGTTCTGATTTTTGTTCTGCTTGTTTGGCCTTCTGCCAGTTTTTGAATTCAAGTGTGTTTTTGATACTGAAGCAGCTGTGATTTGTGTCAGTCATTGTTGCCCTCCTTGCTTACTGTCAGGCACCCCCAGTGAGCAGCTCCATGTTCTGGTTGGGGCTGCACCGCTGTTTGCACCCCTTTGTGATCCACACTATCCATAGTACTATATCCAGAACTGTGCTGCTGCAGTGCACTGCACACTTGCCAGTCGTTTGTGCATCTTGCAACAGTCTGTTGTTTGTGCAGCATGCAGTTATCTGTCATTTACATGGCATTCAATCCACCTTACATATTCAGAGGGTTTTGTGCCTGTACTATGCCTGTAAATATTGCAGGATCTTGGACCAACACAAGTGCCTGCATAGGTGCAACTCAATCATTGGGTTTGCTTGCACTTTTGAATATCTGGCCCCTGAACTGACATGAAATGTTTTTAAGTTGGGGGATTTTAATATGAATTGTTAGTTGTAGTCTCTACTGCAGGGGTATCTGTGCATCTTCTTGAATTTATTCTGCAAGGTTTGCAGTTTTTATTCATGTTGCTCTATTTTAGTACCTATGCACTTTGTCCTGGTTTTGCACTTTTGTAATTCTGTCACTTTAAATGAGGAACAATAAAAGCATTGCCTATTACTTTGTAGACTTTACTCAATACTAATGACAAAGCTTACTACTAAGCTGCTAAGGACAACATAACTCTGGTATTGTTGTTTGCATCAATCCTACCTGTACCAGCTTGTTTGTATCTATGTCTTAAGTTACTGTTATACTGTGTTATACTGTTATACTGTGTATTTTCGTTTGTCTTACTGTGACAAGGTACCTTTGTAAATGAGACTATGGCTCAAAGGGTTTCCAAACTGCTGTCTAAATAAATAAATAAGTAAATAAAATAAAGACTTTGACACTGAGCATAGCATACGTAATTGCTATTCAGAAATATTAGCTCTGATGCTTGATCATGTGATGCTTGCAAGATGAGTGGAGAAGATGAGGGGGAGAAGGATTGGTTAAGTCTGCTTGCTGGCTACGGAGAAGATTTCTATAAGTTTTGCTATTGTTTTTTAAACAACTGGAGAGAAGGATTAGTTAATTCTACTTGCTGTTGAGGGAGTTAATGTATAGAGGATTTTTGTAAATTCTGATATTATTTCTTTTCTTTTTAATTTAGCTTAAAGGCTTCTGTGGCTGGAATGACTGTAAAAGTCCTTTCACCCACCCCTTCCACCAGCCTTTCTTAAATACTGAAATACCACTGGGGGTTGGGTTTGAAGGCTGTGAAGGAGGAGCTTGGGGAGCTGCAAATTGATCTGAGCCCTCAGAACAGGCCAGGAGGGAGGAAACAAGGAACAGCTAATTCTTAAGGACTCATGAATATACAAAACGTGTGAGTAGATCTATAGTCCTTATGAGTAGGATTGTGGTTTCCAGTTAGTACTGTAGTTGACTGTCTTATGCTGCATGAAAGGGCATTTAGGATAACAATTTCTGTTAGAGGCTGGGCTAGGATTAGTTAATTCTACTTGCTGTAGGGACAGTGGTGTGGAGAGGCTGTATAGGTAGTGTGGACCATAAGTAGGATTGTAGGGTGCAATGGTTGTGGGCAGCAATGCAGATGAACATGCTGTGGAGGCTGGCAGGGTGTCCAATATGCCATAGGCTAAGAAGGCTTGAGGAGGAGGTTCAGTGGCTTGACACGGAGCTGTGGAGGTTGAGGGAGGAGGGGAGGATTGCATCAGTAGGAGGGCTGACATCTGAGAGTTTTGTGGGGGCACCACAGAGAAGGTACAGTGGAGCAAGAGAGAGGTCAGGGGGAGAAGGCACAGTAGACAGGAAGCCAGTTGATGAAGGGTGGACTCTAGTAGGACCTAGAAAAAGAGGAGCAGCAGCAGGCAGGAGGGAGGATACAATAAAGTAAAGGGAGAAGGGAACATGTTTGCTGTACTAGCAACACATGGAAAAGAGGACACAGGAGGAGATTGCACAAGGGATAGTACTCACAAAGAGAAGGGAGAGAGAGAACATTACTAGTGGAGAGACTGAGTATGGCATGGCAGGGGGAGGGATAATACTCGGAGAGGTGAGGAGTGAACGGAAGGCTGGCAGTCAAACAGGAGGAGAGGGAGGAGTCTCAATTGAGAAGGGCAGGGGGGATGACACTGGGACACACTGTAAAAGCACCATCTTGAGTTGCCCCAGAAATGAGAACCTGGGTGGGGGGGGTGGCGACGGGCACAAGGAAAGAGGATGGAGGTGTACTAGTGTTGGTGGACTCCGTACTCAAGGGGATCAGATGGCACAGCAAGGGGGAGAGGCACAGTCAGATATGGTGGAATCCATACCAGGATTAAAGGCAGACAAGGTAGGACAGGCAATCCTAAAGTAAGTAAGGATGTAAGGAGGGGTAGGAGGAAACCATGCATTGTGGTACAGTATATGTGGTGACAAATGACCTAGTGGGGGAAATGGTGGAGGTAACAAAGGAGAGAACTGAGGAAGTGGGAAGATTGTGTGAGGAGACTGGGGAGTCTGTGGCATTCTCTGAAGTGCTCCCAGTACCCTGCGCAAGCATAGTGAGAAAGGAAAGGATTAGGGAGTTAAACACATGGTTGGTAGAATGGTGTCAAACTAAGGGATTTGGGGTTGTGGGTAGCTGGGGCAGTACCTGGGATAATAACAATCTGTGTGCAAGGGATAGGCTGCACCTGAGTGGGGAGGGGAAGGAGGTATTAAAGCAAAGACTGGGGAGGTATATTGTGACAAAGGTGGATTTAAACTAGATAGGGGGTGGCAAGTGGACAGCGGGTAGGCAGGGATCTGATAGAGTGGAGCCTACCCCCCAGGCTGGCAGGGAAGGACACCGGGTGGCCTAAAAAGGAAGGAGTAGAAGGAAGGCAGTTGTGGACAATGAAGGGAAGGGGGCAGGATGAAGAGTGGTCTCACTGAATGCAAGAAGCTTAGGCAACAAATCTGCTGAGCTACAGACACTCTTAGCAGTGTGGAGGGTGGATATTACAGCTGTCACAGAAACATGGGCAACTGAGCACCAAGACTGGGATCTGGCAATCCCAGGATACAAAGTATACAGGAAGGACCGTAAGGAAGGGAGGGGCGGTGGGGTGGCAGTCTATGTGAGGGACAGGATCAAATGCACAAGGGATGAGGGGGAGAAAGAAGAACAGAGGCAATCAGGCTGCAGCTCCTAGACTCAAGGGGTAGAAAACTGAGGGTTGGGGTGGTATACAGGCCACTGTGCCAGTCTGAGAAGCTTGATACGCAATTAGCAGGACAAATCAGAAAGGTATGTAGAAAAGGGAAGGTGGTCATCATGGGGGATTTCAACTTGCCCGGGGTTGACTGGAGCATGCAGTCAGCTCCAGTGCTAGAGAGCAAGTGCTCCTGGATACAATCCAGGAGGGTCTCCTGACACAGTTGGTTAGTGTTCCTACTAGGCTAAAGAACACTTTAGATCTGGTGTTGTTGAATGGGGAGGCAGTAAGGGAAATAAAAGCGGAGGATCCACTAGCCAACAGCAATCACCAAACAGTGTGGTTTAATATCATGATGTGCGAGGAGCCAGAGAAATCAGTTCTTCAGGTAGAAAACTTCAGGGGGGGCAGACTTTGGGAGGATGCAGAAAATACTGAAAGGGAAACTAGAGGGCATAAGGCAGGAGATGGATGCAGAGCAGAAGTGGGATATTATTAAAAGGGGGATTACAGAGGCAACAGAAGCTTGACAAAGACAAAGAGTAAGAGGAGCAGAGCAAGAAAACCTTGCTGGTTGAACAGCGAGGCAGTGGAGGTGGTGAGAGCAAAATAAGAGATGCACCAGAGGTATAGAAAGACAGGGAAGGAAATGGACAGGGAGGATTATGCAAGATGGTCTGTGGAGATGACCAGAAAAGTGAGAGAAACCAAGGCCCAGAGGGAGCTGAGATTAGTGCATGGAAATTAATGGGGAGGAGAATGACTTTTTAAGATGCATCAGGGAGAAAAAGAAGCACAAGGAGACAATAGTGAGAATAAAAAGGGGTGGGGAGTGGACAGAAGAGGGTGAGGAGCAAGCAGAAGCACTGAATGAATACTTTTGCTCAGTGTTCACTGAAGAAAAGGGGCTACTACCACCATGGGCTGGGAGGGTGGGGACAGGGGAAAGGAGGCAACAGATGGAAGAATTAAGGTAAGTAGAGTCCTAGAGGGACTGAGGGCACTGAAGGTAAGCAAGGCACCAAGGCTGGATGGTATCCACCCCAGGGTGCTGAGGGAGATAGCAGAGGTGTTTGCAGAGCCACTGGTAGATCTGTATAGCACCTCACTGGAGTTGGGATGCATACCACTGGACTGGAGGATGGCACATGCAGTACCATTACAAAAGAGCGGACAAAGGGATGAACCAGGTAATTATGACCTGGTAAGTCTCACCTCTATAGTGTGTAAACTCATGGAGACAATACTAAAGGAAATACTGGTGTTGTACCTCAAGGACAATGGCCTCCAGGATGTGAGGTAGCATGGGTTTGTTTCAGGGAAGTCTTGTCAAGCCAACCTGATAAAATATTATGACTGGGTGACAGTTGAGCAGGATAATGGTCATGAGGTGGATGTTCTTTACTTGGACTTCAGCAAGGCCTTTGATTCTGTGCCTCATGGGCAGCTTGGGGGGAAGCTAACTGGTGTAGGGGTAGGGGCAAAAATGATGAACTGGGTTACAAGCTGGCTGAGTGGGAGGCTGCAACAGGTGGTGGTGAGAGGGGACCTCTCAACTCCAAGGCCGGTGATGAGTGGGGTGCCACAGGGCTCTGTGTTGGGGCCAGTATTGTTTGTGCTCTTCATATCAGACATTGCACATGGGGTGGTGAGCAAGATGTCTGTTCGCTGACGACACCAAGATTGGAGCAGTGGTGAATTGAGAGGAGGGATGGAAGCAGCTGCAGGGGGACCTAAGTAAGCTACAGGAGTTGTCAGAGAGGTGGCAGCTGGGGTTCAATGCAAAGAAGTGTAAGGTTATGCAGTTTGGGTTGAAGAACCCAAGGAGAGAATACTGGCTGGGAGGGGTTAAGCTCGGGATCACTGAGGAGGAGAAGTTCCTAGGGGTAATGATAACAAGAACCATGGACAACACTGCCCAGTGCAGGAGAGCAGCTGCAAAAGTGAACAAAATGCTGGGGTGCATACGGAGGGTTTTTTCATCCAGGCGAAGAGAGGTGGTCTTGCCCGGCTACAGGTCACTGGTCAGGCTGTACTTACAGTATTGTGTGCAGTTTTGGCAGCCATACTTAAAACATGATATCAGGCTACTGGAGGGGGTGCAGAGGAGGGCAACAAAGATGATATATGGAATGGAAGGGACAGACTATGACAGCAGGCTGAGAGACCTGAATATGTACATCCTGGAGGATAAAAGGGATGGGGGGGACATGATAGAGACAATCAAGTATCTGAGGAGAATCAATAAGGATGGGGCAGATGGGGTTTTTAAGTTAAGGAAGGGGAGGGTCACCATGGGGCATGCGCTAATAATACAGGGGGAATGATTTAGGAAGGAAATGAGGAGACACTATTTCACAGAGAAGGTGGTAGCAAAATGGAACACCCTACCAGAATGGGTGGCATCATGTAAATCTGTGAACAGTTTCAAAAGGGCATGGGACAGAGAACAGGGGACAGTGAGTGTGGGGGAGGTGGGGGTGGCAGTGGGATGACAAATGGGAAGGAGGGTGAGACAGCTGCAAACTAAGGGTGCTAGCTGCATACTCAAGCAGTCTTAGATAGACCGGGTTGTCTGTTTCTGCTGGCACATTCGTATGTTCATATGTTCATATGTTCGTATGAACTGGAGCAACACAGTGTCTCATTAAAACCCATAATGGTTAGGAAGCTGGCAGAGAGAAATGATGTCCATGCTGCTATAAAAACTGAATGTTGACATACCTTGCCAGTTTCAGCAGTTTGTAAGAACAGCCCAAGTCTGTTAACCTACTCTAATCTTCAGATAAGCACACTGGTGATGGTTTCAAAAGCAATAGTTTTTAAAGCGAGTGTGGGAAGTTGCTATATATACTCTCTTTGTACTCAATACCTAGCACCTGTGATTTGTTTGTTTTGTTTAACTCTTTATGCAACCTTTGCTGACTGGCCCCCATCCACCGGTCCCCCCAGCCCAATCACCCAGGCATCTACTGGGACTTACCTCATGCTTGCTAAGAGGTGCCCAGCTGGCTGGGTGTGGAATCTGCGAAGGACTGGTGTCATCCTACTTGTCAGCAATGTTTTCCCCTCGGTTTTCTTCCTCTAGTGAGGAGATAAGGCATGCAATGATGCCAATGGCGCTGTTGTACATGCTCCCACGTGTGGAAGGCCGGGCATCTGCCCCACCTCTGTCCCCCATTTTGGGCAGCGTGGGTGTGCCAACCCCCAGCTTCAACTAGGGGCCAGGCTAACACCAACCACTGTTCCCCTTCCTCCCTGGGAGAGGAGAGCAGCTCTCCAGATGTACAATCCTCTTCCTCCCCGGCCAGCCCCCAGAAACCCGCTCAGACCACAAACAAGGGCCGACAGCGTGGCAGGAGGTAAGTCATGGATGCCTCAGCCCTCCAAGCCACTGGGCCAGCTAGAACCTGTGATTTTTGAGATTGCTAATAAACTGAAGTTACTATAGACCTAAGATCAGCTAAAGTGTCATATTTCCTTAAAATGAAGTGTGTGATGGGAAACAATGTAGTCTGGTGCATCTGCAATTTGTCTCACAGTATGATTAAGGAGCATGCTTATTTCACTTTTTTCCTCATTCCTGACATGTCTTCTCCTCCATCACCAGGATCATTTTTGTTGCCCCTCCTTTGCTGCCTTTAATATTTCACAGTCCTCCTTTATGCACTGGCTCAAGAGCATGGCACAGTACTCCAGATGTGACTGTACCAGGATCCTGTTCACTGTCCCGACTGCCTCGTTGTATTTTCCATAGATTTCACACTGTCCAGCATTTATCACATTCAGATTATTTTCCTTTGCTTTGCTTTCTATCACTGCTTCCCTTTATCAGGTATTGTGTTTTGGTATTTTTGTTCACAATGTGCTCCATAATTATTTAAGGTGAGAAATGTAAAGAACTTCAGTGAAAATCTGGGCTTGGAAAAGTTCAGAACTTCTAGTAGTGCTAATTTTTTTCTTTCAAAGCTTAGAAAAGTTACAATAGCATTGGCACACAGATTCTGTCGGGAAAGGTTAGATCATTTTGAAGGTCTCAGTCCAAGCTTTGAAAACTATGATAGTAGGTTGTTAAAAAATAGTTTACTACAGCTAACATTACCTCAGTTTTTATTTGACACTATGGCTTGTACCCCATGGGGTCTGAACCTACAGTCTATTGTGCAGTCCTGCACTTTTACCCTCTGTCCCATTCAGTCAATGCTGTGTATAACTGCACAGCTATGGCCTATACTTCCACTGTTCAATTCAGCTTTTCACAGCTTCTGCCATTTGCAACCTCAGTTCTTCTGGAACCTTTTGGACAAAGGTGTTTCACCTATAGGATTATCAGCTTTGAACATATTTCTCATACATTAATACTAAAGTTACAACACAACTTAAAGCGATGAGCAAAGTTACCTGTGATGTTTTATTTGTATACATAAAAAGCAGTCTTAAAGAAAGTAAGAAAAAAAGGTTTAGATGTTTATCTGATGCACAGCAAAATGGATATTCAAGAGTTACTACACATGCTAATACCACAACCAGTCTTAAAACAGTACATGAAAACATTTCAGAGACCTGGAGCAAGATATTCAAATATGGGCAAAAATGTGTGCCATGCCTTGCGATTGCCAGGATGCCTGAAGATTCTAAGTTGAGTCAAACAGTGCACCGGCACTATTTAACTGAATGTAGAATCATGTCAGCCCAGCAATAAGCCACTTAGTGCTGCCCTGATGGGGATCTCAAAGTACGACACCAGAATGGATAGCACTGGAGTGCTATTTCAAATATTTAAAGGGACCCATGCAAATGAGCCCATTGGGCATGCAGGGCACTAAGTGACCATTTGCATGCCCATTATGGGCTCATTTGCATGGGTAGCAAGGCAGTTAGTGCGGCACCACCCCCCCAATTTCCCAGTCCCAGCCATGTATACATATCACTGGTGCTAGTTATGCCCTGCTCCCTCCGATCCCATACCTAGCTTAAATGCAGTTGTCCCTGGTGCCAGTGGTGACCTCTCCATCCCATCCCTGGTTTAAATGCATTTATCCCTAGTGTTAGTGGTAAACCCCCTCTCTCTTGTCCCATCCCTGGCTTTAGATGCATTTATCCCTGGTGCAAGTGGTGCCCCCCTCCAGACTGTCAACCCTGCAGTGGTTCCTGCCCCATGGCACCAGCCACCCCACCACCACTCACCGTAGTCTCAGCAGTGGTGTCACAGGTGCATAAAGTGACCAGCGCAACCTTCCTCACACCTTCTCGGCTGGCGCCATATGCACAGCCAGGAAGTGTGCCTCTTATTATAGACAGGAAGGTCACTCCTTGTCGGTCAAATAAGAGGGCGCCACCCCCATTGTTCATATGGTGTTTGGCTGAGGAGGTTCAAGGAGGGCTGTGTCAGTTACCATATGCACCCATGACACCACTGCTGAGGCTATGATGAGTGCAGGGTGGGGTGGCTGTTGCCATGAAGGGAACCGCTGGATGCCAGGGAGGGGTTGTTTGAACTACAGGGTTGGTTATCGGGGAGGACACCAGTAGCACCAGGAATAAATGCATTTAAGCCAGTGATGGGAGTGGGGGGAGGGTTTCACTAGCACCAGGGATAACTGCACTAAGCTGGGGATGCTTTGGGGGGGTAGGGAAGTACTGACACTAGGGATAACTGCATTAAGCCGGGGCTGGGATCGGAGGGAGGAAGGTTACCACTAGCACCGGGGGTAGATGCATTTCAGCTGGGGATGGGATCGGCAGGGGGAGGGCACCACTAGCACCAGGGATAATATTTAATTATAAGACTGTCCGGCAATTGACGGAGGTGTTGCCATGGACCACAGTGAGCAGTTTGCTCCCTCAGAGGCCAGCCAGTTAGGTGGCTGCATTACCTCCAGCAGCCATTAAGTTTGCCCGGAGATAAGTTTTGTTTTTTTTCTGTGGCATTTGTACTTTGCAAAAAGACAGCACTAAACCCTTTTGTGGAGTACAAAACTGCTGAATGTGGGGTAGCGCGCATATTCAGGGCCATGCCCCTCCCCTTGCTTGCATGCATACATTATGTTTTATGCAGGCAATAACCCTCTTTTTTACCTCACTAAATCCCCTTCTGAATACAGGGCTCCAGAGCAAACCCTGGTTTGTGCAGGCTAAGATCCGTTAGTGTCTACGCAAACCTTTGAATTTCTGGGCCCTGCTCCATAATGGGTTCTCTACCTGGAACTACTTGCAAAGCATGTATTAAGGCTTATATTCTTGATATTAAAGTATATACATTGTTAGCCAGTGCCATCAGTAAAGATGTCATAAGTTATGGTGTGCAATGAGGTAATATCGTTTGTTAGCTCTATGTTACCTAGTGCATACAAGTTAATAATAAGCATGCAGCACAGTCCAGTATGGCTCAATACTGCTACCGATGGCATCCACTACCACTGTATGTGAGCAAAAAGAAAACAGATAAAATGAGAAATGTATAATGCTCTGTGTCCTGTGACTGGCTGAGTTTTTTTATTTTATTTTTTATTTATTTTAGCATTTGGTAACCGGGTATGTTGCAGAAAAGATGTTTTGTGCAAAACACAGTGTCTGCACTTTACCTCTCAGTGCAACTGAACTGTATTAATCTGTCATTTTGGTAGTCTTTTCACTTTTCAGCAATTTGCACTAAATTTCTCGCACGCTGCAGACATTTTTTTTTGCTAATCACATCATCTAATTGTCTCACATTAAAAGTCCAACAGTTTTTCTCATCCAAGTTTAAGAAAAGCAGAGAAAATCTAGGAGTCCAGGGATTTCTAAGCTCTGAAAAAAGCCTAAGCTTTTTTTAAGAGTTGTGAACTTGACCAGCTCTAAGAAATCTTCAGACTTCACCTATATTTTTTTTTCAATTTTTCAACTGAGCCCTGGGGTACCCTGCTTGTTATCAGTTAGAACACAGAGAAGTCCCCATTCACAACAGTCTGCATGCACCCCCACAGCCTGCTTTCCACCAAGTTCTGACCTTTCTACTTCCCTCAGTTTCTCAATCAGTCTTTTGTGTGGCACAGAATCAAATGACTCACTGAAGTCCAGGTGCAGTACGGTCAGCGGCTTGACCTTTGTCCCTAGCTGTATCCACTCAGTCAAAGAACTTCATCGGGTTCATCTGGCATAACCTTTACATTTGTAAACCACATATGATAAGATTAAAACATACATCTGAAATCCAAGCAAGGGAAGGGAGAGAATATTTATCCCATTAGTCGCCCAAGAAGATTCAAACACCACAGAGACAGATCTGTAAGGAAATTTACAGAGGTTACCTACAGGGAGGTAAAGTGACTTGCTTAGGGTCAAACAGTACTATAAGGTTGGTAAGATGGTGGGATTCAAAGCTAGGACTCCAGGTTCTCAGCTCTATAGCTACAGAGTTAAACTGCTACCTGATTTTGATGATTAATTTGTTCTTTTTATTTTCTTGTCACTTCATTTCAAAATAATAAAAACATTCACATACAAGAAATGGTATCATATTTTAAAACAGCTCTCAGATGTACTGCTAGTTCATCAGACATATATATTTTTATTTATCCAGTGCCCAGCATGCATTTTTCCATAGCACACAAATGACTGTGCCAGTACTGCTAGGCAGACAAGAATTAAGGAGTTCAGTGAATGGCTCAGGGAATGGTGCAAGGAGGAACGGTTTGCCTGTATAGGTGAGTAGGGGGACACATGGAAAGATGAAGACTCGTATTGGAAGGATAGACTGCACCTAAGTGAAAGGGGTGCAAGAGTGCTGAGGAGAGCTACAAGGTTATATAGATAAGGTCTTATATGGGGGTAAACTAGTGGGGGGGGTACAAGGCTAGGAAAGGGAAGAGTTTGCAAAGAAGGGAAAAGGGACTAGCTAGCACTAGAATATCTGCAACCGGGTAGACACTCCAGAGTGGGTGGAGGCAACGAAGAAAGATCTAAAATTACTGGAGGGGTGGTCAGAAACATGGCAGCTGAAATTCAATGCAAAAAAGTGCACAGTAATGCATATGGTGTGGAATAACCCACAGGCGAGTTACACAATGGGGGGGATGTAATTAAGGAAACTGAGCAAGAGAGGTATCTGGGGGTTATAATTTTGGATAACCTGAAGGTGGGGAACCAGTGTGGCAAGGCAGTGGGCAAAGCAAATAGAATGCTGGCTTGCATAGGGAGGGGAAGAACAAGCAGATGAAGGGAGGCGCTGATGCTACTTTACAAATCCATGGTCAGGCCTCATCTGGAGTACGGAGTCCAGTTCTGAAGACCTCAGCTATGCAAGGACATTGATGGGACTGAATGGGCCACGAAGTTGGTGTATGGGATGCATGTAAAGCCCTATGTGGAGAGGTTGATGGAGCTGGATCTGTACCCACTGGAGACTTGGGGGGGCACGATAGACATGTTTAAGTACTTGAAGGGGATAAATAAGGCAGGGAGCATATTCACAAGGAAAGAAGGTGCAATAACTAGGGACCACAGACTGATGTTAGAAGGAGGAAGATTTAGGGGCAATCTGAGAGGGTTATTCTTCACAGAGAGGGTGATGGAGCCCTGGAACAGTCTGCCAGATGAGGTGGTGGGGGTGAAAACAGTGGAGAGTTTGAAGAGGGCATGAGACAGGCACATTGGGTTGACCAAGAGCCAAGGGGGGGGAATCTTTGAGAGAAGAGTGCAAGTAAAGAGTGGGAGGTAAAGGGCAGACATGATGGGCCAAGTGGTCATTTTTTGCCGTCACATTTCTATGATTCTATGATACCATACTAATCTTTTTTTGAGGTACATGTGAACTGCTAACAAATACTGTATCAAATCTAGATTTTGGTTCAGCAATATTTGATACAGAAGTTGAATGTCTGCAGGTATTGCAGTGTGATGTATTGCATGTCAAGGTACTTGAGGATTTTGTGTTGGTGTCAGGAAATGTGTCACAAGCAACATAATCATTGAGTTTATAATCCTTATTTAGAACATCAATTGAAGGCATTAAAATAACAGTTGTAGTATCAGTATCCTCCTACAAAATATGATAATCTTTTAATATTCTTCTTGTGGATCTATAATGTAATAATAGACCAGAGTCCAGAACCTTCACCATTTCTTACCATCACTCATGTCCTAAGCAAGCTGCCTTCTCCTACTACCTCTCTCTCTCTCTGGAACCAGCTCCCTTCTTCTTTCTGCCTATCCCCATCCCTCATTGCTTTAGACTATTGTTAAGATCTACTACTGTCCCCCAAGCTCCTGTCACCGTCTCTCATAAATTCCTTCTCCTCTACCACTTTCTAGCCTCTTCTGCTCCCCCATCTACATCCTATCACTCTCCTACCTGGATCTGCTGTTCTCCTGACTTCTCACCTGCACTTTCAAAATGTGAGTATCACATTTGGAGGCCCTTTTGTACACTTTGTTTCACGGCTTTTCATTATGTTGCTACCAAATCCTATTTCTACACATTGAAATGAATGGTCACTTTGATCTGGTTATACTTTGCTTCTCATTTTTTATTTTTTTTTTGCTACCATAACTTGCTTCTACGCATTGCAATGCCTGGTCACTCCATTCTGGTTTTACTGCCTAGGAAACTTATCATTTTGTATGCTGTACTTTTGCTTTAAACGCTCACTTGTCCCTTATTGTATTGTAACTCCACTTTATGCTCCCCCCGGTCACACCTGGAATGAGCCTCAACTCAGTGTGCCTTTTCCAGTTATCAAATTTTAAATCAATCAGTTAATAAATAAATACATACATACATACATACATACATAAATAGTACAAACTAAGGAATTGTGGGCTTCTGTATCATGAATTTCCTTTTTATTCTACATTTTAAAGTACTGTATGCACTATAAAGAAATTAAGACCATCGAATGCAGACGTGCACATCCCATTTATTTTACTTAGCATCTTACTGAGACAACCAGAACCATGTGTTTAAAAAATACCATATTTTAAAATAGGATCCTAATATTGGTTATACTGTATACAGCAGTGGTGACTGTGGAGAATTACTTTCTGACCTCAACCATAACACTTTAGAAGTTGTCAGTAAAATATCAGGGGTATGCATAAGAACCTGAAAGAGAAATGCTGCATGCAGTGAATATCATGGATAATCTGATCAGCCCTAATATTTCGATGACATACTATATGGTCCAGATTCACTGCTTACTCCACCTATAGTTTCCTGTTACCCCACCCCACTCAGCACAGACTCCCTTACCACCATATAGCACCTGTTTATAAGTGACCCCACATATCATTAAAGGTACACCACTGTGTGCACCCATCCTATCTACCCCCACTTTGCCCATATGTTTGCCATATGTAGGTCCAGTGAATAACTTTTTGTTTTACAATATTGCTCCATCATTACAGTACTTGCTGTGGTAAATCCAGGTGCAGAGGGGCAGTATATTGTCAAATCAAATCACATCAAAATCAAATCAGACATTATTTACTAACATACTAACATACTAAAATGCCAGCAGAATAGGCCTAATGGTCTTTCGTGTCTGCTTGTTTGGTCAGCCCCCACCCTGGGTGCTGACCTTGCTGTCCCCCTCGCCTTCTCTGGCTTCTCCCTTCCCAGTTCCGGATATTCTTGCTGCATAGGATTTTGCTTCCTGAACCCTTCCCCTGTACCTGTCCCACCCCCTCTTGAACCCCTCCACTGTCTCTGCCTCCACCAGCCCCCTAGGTAGTGCATTCCATGGCTCTACCACCCTCTCAGTGAAGTAGCACCTCCTCCTTTCTCCCCTGAATCTTCCCCCCTCCAGCTTCCACCCATGCCCTCTAGTGGCCCCTCCTCCTTCCTTCGAAGCACCCTCACTGTTCCTCCCCTATTTACCCTCTTCATGTACCTGAAGACCTCTATCATGTCCCCCCGGTCCCTTCTCTCTTCCAAAATGTACATATTTAGCTCTTTGAGCCTCTCCTCATAGGTCCTGTCCCCCAAGCCCCAAATCATTTTGGTTGCCCTCCTCTGGACCCTCTCCAGGAGGTTAATGTCCCTCTTTAAGTGCGGCCTCCAAAACTGCACGCAGTACTCCAGGTGCGGCCTCACCAAGCAGTTATACAGAGGGAGTATCACTTCCCTCCTTCTGGAGGTGATCCCCCTAGCGATGCATCCCAGCATCCTGTTGGCCTTGGCTGCTGCCTCCTACAAGTCTCAGAGTTGTTCATCTTGACATCCACCACCACTCCAGGTCCCTCTCAGCCATTGAGACTTGTAGTATTCCCCCCAGAGAGTACACTTGGCCTGGGTTTCTGGCCCCCAGGTGGAGTACCTTGCATTTCCCTGCATTAAACCTCAGCTTCCACTTTCTAGACCATCTTTCCAGAGCCTCAAGGTCCCCCTGCAGGGCCACCCTCCCCTCCTCCCCATCCACCACCGCCCCCAGTTTCGAGTCATCTGCAAAGAGACTCATCTCACTCCTGATTCCTGATTTATAGTGCTCTTTTCAAATATCTTAGCGTGTGTACAATAAAATCATAAATAATCAGTCCGATAAAACATATCAAAAATGTTAAAATAGGCAGCAGTAATACAAACTAAGCATTGTCCCCAAAAGCTAGACTAAATAAATATACTTTCAAAGAGGACTTGAAAGTCTCAGTAGACAGGCACTCTCTGATCTGATGCGGTAGAGAATTCCACAGGGTCGGGGCTGCAAATGAAAACGTCCTAGCACCCGAGGTCTGAAGACGGACTCTGGGAAGCTCTAGCAATCCCTCATTGCTGCAGCAGAGTGGGCAGAGATGGGAGTAGGGCCAAATGATGTATTGCAAGTAGCCCAGTCCCTGTCCAAGTAGGGCTTAATAGGTCAGCAACAGGACCTTGAAGGTGGTCCTCCATCGCACAGGCAGCCAGTGCAGTTTGTGAAGCACAGGAGTGACGTGACTAGTTCTCAACAGTCCTGTCAACAACCTGGCTGCAGCACTCTGCACCAGCTGCAGGCAATGGAGGTCCACTACCGGCAGCCCTACGTATAGAGGATTGCAGTAGTCAAGGCGGGAAGACACAAAGGCGTGGACCAACATAGGAAGGTCCTAAGGCAGAACTAGGTGCCTTATCCAGGCAATGTTCCTCAGAAGATAAAAGGAGGGCATGATGACCACTGACACCTGAGCTTTTAGAGTCAGCTAGCCATCAAGCACAATGCCCAGATTCTGCATCTATACAGAGGGTCTCAACTGGTTGCCCCCAAGCACAAGGCCAGATGACTGACCAGGAGTCAGCCTCTCTTCTCAATGACCTGGGTCCACCACCAACACCTCAGTCTTGTCAGGATTCAATCTCAACCAGTTAGCACTCATCCAGTCCTGAATCTCAGCGAGGCAGTTGTTAAAGACAGAGACTGCATTGTTCTGTTCAGGTACAAAGGACATGTACAGCAGTGAACATGTAAAGCAGTGAAAACTCAGCCTGTACCACCTTATAATGTCTTCTAATGGCAGCATGTACACCATGAACAACATGGAGGACAATTGTTTTTGGGCTGTTGAAAATTTAAAAAATAGTGGTGGTGTAATTCTGTGCTGTCTTTAATTGCTGCAAATTTTCGCCCCCCCCAACCCTTCCCCCAACTCTTAATTATATGCCCTGATAAATCTGATTGACAGGAGCTAAACACAGGGTATAGTAAGAGGTGTGAAGTAGGAGGGGCATAAGGGGGAAGAAGACCACCCTCAGCACGACAAGTGTTTTGACTCATTTATTTATTTATTGGTTTCTTTTTCCTTAAAAATATATATGTCTGAGGATCAGTTACAGGATTTTTAGTACTGTAAATAAATAAAAAGAGAACTAAGAGAGCTTCAGTAGCAGATAAGTAGTGGAATTGCAGTATAATGTGGGGAGTGGTGCAATGCAGTGGCTGTGGGGCAGCCATATTCAGGCAGACCTTCAGGACACTGAGGTGCTGCCCTATCTGCATGCATCTCTCGGACTGCGGGATGAGGTAGCCAGACTCAGAGCGGAAGTAAACTGGGTCAGGAGTACCATCACCCTGTCCAGGAACCACCCAGTCCAATGCAGCTGCCTCAAAGGATGCCGAGAACGAGGAGCACTTGGATGACAGTGGGCTCAGGGAGGTTAGAGCAGTCAGGCAGAGGCACATCCCAGATCCTATTCCTCTCAAGAACTCATATGCCACACTGGCAAATGAGGACAACCAAATAGAGTACCCAGGAAGTGGAAGGAGGTTAGCAAGGAGGTGACCTCAGTGGGGAAAGCAGTGGACCCCAGAGGAGGAGGAAGCGAATCCTGGTGGGGACTCCATCATAAGAGGGATCCAGCTAGGAACACAGGAGGGAGGACAGGGAGGTGAGGTGCCTACCAGGTGCCACTGCATGGAGGGATGGAAGGAAGATACTGGGGATCACTGGGAAGGCAAGACAGGAGGGTGAGCTGGATGTCATTATCCACCTAGGTACTAATGACTTGGCAAATGGGGAGCCAAAGGAAGTTCAGGAAGAGTTTAGGAAACTGGGGAGGGGTCTCAAGCAAGTAGCTACTTCTGTCACTTTCTCAGAAGTACTACCTGTGAGAGGCAAGGGAGAGCATAGGAGTGCGTGCACCAGGCACTTTAACTCATGGTTGAAGAACTGGTGCTGTGAGGAAGGGTTTGGATTCATTGGTGACTGGGGACCCATCTGGAGGGATGGAGGTTTATTCAAGCCTGGCGCCTGCATCCATCCTGGAGGAATCAAGCACTCAATGATAAGTTTAAATGCTACATTGACAAGCATTTAAACTAGCAAAGGGGTGGCAGGCCAGCAAGGATGGTACCTACTTGCTCACCCCACAGCTAGTAATGGAACCAGTGAACCAGAGGTGGCTATCTCTGCAAAGCAGTGTGCAAAAGATGGAGATTAGTGTCCAAAAGGTGGATAAGCAGAAAGGGGCAAAATTCAGCAGAAGAGCAGACAGCAAGGAGAACCAGGGATAAATGACAACCAAGGAAGGGGCTGGAGAGAACAGTGAAGCAGTCTAGGAGGTCAAATCATGGAAAGCCATGTGCAAATGCCAGGAGCCTTAGCAACAAGATGGAAGATCTGGAGGCTGTCATGGTACAGTCAGACCTGGACATTGTGGCCATCACTGAAACCTGGTGTAATGATAACCATGACTGGGAGATGGCCATACCTGGCTACAACATATTCAGAAGAGACAGAGCAGGCAGGAAGGGAGGAGGGGGTGGCACTGTATGTGAAAAATGACATAAGGGCCACACAGATCCAGGAGGAACAAAATGGGGGAGAGATACTGTGGGTTAAGCTGGAAAGGAAAATGGGGCCAGCCATCCGCACAGGTGTGGTCTATAGACCACCAGCCCAGGAGGAAGAAACAGATAGGGAGCTGATGCTGATCCAAAGGATGGCAGACAAGGGTGAGGTAGTACTGGTTGGAGACTTCAATATAACAGACGTGGACTGGAGCATCCCAGCAGCATCAACTAGGAGCAGATTTCCTGGACTCCCTTCAGGTGCCTTCCTCAAGCAACTGGTCATGGAACCAACTCGGCAGAAGGCAATACTGGACCTTGTGCTCACAAACAGGGACAGTGTGATGGGGGTAACAGTGGGGAGCACCTGGGTAACAGTGACCACCAGTCATTATGGTTTGAAATCACAGAAAGAGCAGAACCAAACCACACAAAAACACGTATCCTGGATTTTAGGGGGGCAGACTTTGGGAAAATGGGGAGATGCTTGAAAGAGGCATTAAGGGGAATGGGACAGGAATCAGGGATTGAGGAACAGTATGCAGTATTTAAAATGGGGATTATAAGAACAACAGAATTATGCATTAAGCAGGTTAGCAAGAGGAAAAGAAAGAGGAGACCATTATGGTTTTCCAAAGAGGTAGCAAAGAAAGTCAAAGCAAAAAGATTGCATTCAGGCAATACAAAAGACACAGGCAGAAGGGATAGGGAGAAGTACCAGGAGAAACAAAGGGAGGCAGGGAAGTCAGTAAGGGAAGCCAAAGCTCAGACAGAAGAACACATTGCAAAATCAGTGGTTAAAGGGACAAAACCTTTACAGGTACATAAGTGAAAAAGAAGGACAAAGGAGGGATAGTGAGACTGAAGGGGAGGATGGGAGCAGCGTGGAGGTGACAACAGTAAAGCTGACATATTGAACAGGTATTTCTGCTCAGTCTTTACTAAGGAAGAGGGGTAATGGGTCTGAAGGGAGTACAAGGGTGAGAATGGTGCAGAAATGGACACAGTCCCTTTACACGAAAAGGGTCCTGAAGGAACTGGAAGTAATAAGAGCTGATAAAGCAATGGGGCCAGATGGGTGCACCCCAGGTCCTTAAAAACTAAGAGAGGTGGTGGCTGAACCTCTGGCTATCCTGTTCAGCCAATCACTGGAAACAGGAGGTACCCAAAGACTGGAGGACAGCAGATGTAGTCCCTTATACAAAAGTGGGAACAAAGAGGAAGCAGGGAACTACAGACCAGTCAGCCTCACCTCGGTAGTGGGAAAGATCATGGAAGCACTACTGAAGGAGAGATTGGTGGAACATCTGGTTGTCAATGGACTACAGGACCCAAGACAGCATGGTTTCACCAGGGGGAGGTCATGTCAGACCAACCTCATTGAATTTTTTGACTGGGTGACTAGGGAGGTGGATCAGGGGAGGGCAGTGGACATGGCCTATCTGGACTTCAGCAAGGCCTTTGACACTGTGCCACATAGAAGACTATTACACAAACTGGGGAATATGGGTGTGGGCAGGACAGTAGTGTGGTGGGTAGGTAACTGGCTGGGTGGCAGGACACAGAGGGTGGTGGTAAATGGCTGTCACTCCACAGAGGGAAGAGTGACCAGTGGGGTACCACAGGGATCAGTGCTGGGACGGTCCTATTCAACTCTTCATCAGTGACATTGCACAGGATCTAGAAGGCAGAATTTCACTGTTCGCTGATGACACAAAGCTCTGTAACAGAGTAGACACACCAGAGGGTGTAGACAGAATGAGAAGGGACCTGCAGAAACTTGAAGAATGGTCAAGGATTTGGCAGTTGAAATTCAATGCAAAGAAGTGCAAGATAATGCATATGGGGCACAAAAACCCTGGCACAATATATCAGTTGGGGGGTGATGATATAGCATGCACCAAGTAGGAAAGGGATCTTGGGGTTGTCATCTCTGATGACCTCAAGGAGGGAAACAGTGTGACAAGGCATCAGGTAAAGCAAATAGGATGCTGGGATGTATAGGCAGGGGCATCACCAGCAGGAAAGGGAGGTCATAATTCCGCTATACAAGACACTAGTGAGGCCCCACCTGGAGTACAGTGTACAGTTCTGGAGACCATACCTACGTAAGGACATAGACAGGGTAGAGAAGGTTCTGAGGAGGCAACAAAGATTGTGCATGGGTTGCATCACAAGTCCTATGAAGACAGGTTGAAGGAACTGAACATGTACTCCCTGGAGGAGAGGAGGAGAGAGGGATATGATAGAGACATACAAGTATCTTACAGGGAGGAACAGGGTGCAGGAAAACACTATTTTTAAGCAAAAAGATGTTTCAGGACTAGAGGGCATGGGATGAAGTTGGAGGAGGACGATTCAGAGGAAACATGAGAAAGAATTTCTTCACAGAACGGGTGGTGGACAAGTGAACACCCTGCCAGAGGAAGTGGTGGGAGCTGAAACAATCACGGGATTTAAGAATGCATGGGATAGACATAAAGGAATTCTAGAGGTCAGGGGTAAGGGGAAATAGACTTCTAGGAAAACAAACTGAACTTACAAGCTCAAATGGGCAGACTAGGTGGGCCATAGGCCCTTATCTGCCGACACTGTCTATGTATCTATGTATATGTATCTATGACAACACAGAGCCCTGTGGCACCCCACAAGGCAGGGAGAAGGGGGCCAAGGAAAAAAATCCAGACACCACCCTCTGCGTCCTTCTTGTGAGGAAAAAATGGAACCACCTGAGGACTATCCCAGATAGTCCACAGACTAGCCAAAGGTGTTCCAGCAGTACCCCATGATCCACAGTGTCAAACACTGCAGAGACATTAAGGATGACCAAGACTGAGCAGCTTTTCTGATCCCTCGCTATCAGGAGATCATTAAGTACCCAAACCAAGGCTTTCTCAGTACTGTGCCTCTTCCTGAAACCAGGCTGGAGAGGATCATAGACTTCATGGGTGGTAAGTAAGTTCTCAAGCTGCAACGCGACTACCTTCTCAATAACCTTGTCCAAACAGGGCAGGTTAGAGACAGGTCTGTAGTTCACAAGACAGTCTGGGTCAAAGGAAGATTTCTTCAAAAGGGGTGTCACCACTGCCTCCTTCAGGGGATCAGAAATACACCATGATCCAACAAGCACCAGACTATCTCAGCAAGGATTGGTCTGATGACATCCACACACACCACAAGGAGGCAGGTTGGACCAGGATCCAAACTACAGCAAGTCATTCGCACACCACAGACAATTTTCATGATATCCACAATCACTGGCTGCTCAAAATTCATCCAGATAGGCTGGGTGCCTGTGCCCCTCACACCAGCTGCTGCTGTACTCATTTGAACGAGTCAAGTGGATCTCCGACCTGATGGAGGACACCTTATCTGCAAGAATTGAGCAAACTCATCACACATAAATTGTGAAAAGGCTCTCCAGCCCTGAAGACAGGCTGGATTGCACAGCCTGTGAACAGTCCGGAAGAGCTGAGCCAGTCAATTCTTTGCTGCAGCAATCTCCCTGGACAGGAACTCTGCCTTCTTATGGGAAATTTCTGATTGATAATCTGAATAGTGGGCCACCAACCTAAGTCTGTCCTCATCCAGGCCAAATTTCCACCAAAAAACGTTCCAACCCTCGCCCTACTTTCCTCAACTCCAACAGGTCCCATCGAACCAATGGAACTGAGGGCAAAGAGAGAGAGGGTGAACTCGGACAGGAGCTACAGAATCCAAGGCATCTGACACCACACTATTATAGTGCAATACTAGGTCCCCTGGATCCGAACATTCCAATGGCCTGCTTGATAGGTCCAGCACTGCCATCAGACCCTCAGGGTAACACCCTTTAAAGGATGGTAGTGGACCATCTCCAAAGGGGCAGGTCTCACAGGAGGAGCCACAAAGCTAAACCTTACAGAGCGATGGTCAGACCACCTGACTGGTTCCACCACTAAGTCAGCGACCTCCATCCCCAGAAGGAACACCAGGTCCAGCTAGTGACCCTGAGTATGAGTTGCAGCAGTAACTACATGGGTGAAGCCCAATGAAATCATCAGTTGGAGGAAGTTCTGACCAAAGAGTGAGAGTTCATCGTCGACCCAAGCGTTGAAATCCCCCAGGACCAACCACCTGGAGGATTCCAACACCATGTCGACCATGAAGTCTGCAACTTCCTGCAGGAAAACTTTCCCATCTCTGGGTGGATGGTAGATGAGAAGAATCCTGCCACCCACACCTGCACCCATGATACAGTCAAAGAACCTGGTGACCCTCACTGGTACCTCTACAAGGCACAGTTCTGCCTTAAAACAAATGGCTACACTCCTGCCCCTACAATCCAATCTTGGGCAGTTTATCACCAAGTACCCTGCTGGAACTGCTGACTCAAATACCGGGCCAGCATTCTCATCCAGCCAGGTCTCAGTGATGCAAGCCCAGTCAGATGTCCTAACAAGATCAGCAATAATTGCTGTTTTGTCCTTTATTGACCTGGCATTGCATAACACTGCCTGAGTAGGATGAGGGGCCACAGAAGAGTGGGCAACTTGCCCACTACCAGTGGAACCCTTGGGTATGGGTACCAGGCAGGGAGGCACCCTATCCTGGACCCATTTCACCCCAGGGCACCTCCTTGACCCCACTACCCCAATTGGCCTATTCCACTCCCCTCCCCCACCAGGTCCTGGGCCCCGACCCTTCCAGCCCCTAGGTGCAATTCCCAGAGCATGACCGTGTGTATACACCTCAGGTTGTAATGGGGGGCTATCAAAGTGAAGCAAGTTCCTCAGCCTGGAGTGGGGAGTAGCACCTGCCCACTGTAGAATGATCCCAACACATGCTGCCTATGAAATACAACACCAGCAGTGACAACCATAAAATAAAAAGAAAAGAAAAAATTATTAACAATACCAAACTACCCCTATTCAATAAAACAACATATCCACCCCGCTAAAATAAACCCCAACAGACTATCAAAATAAATACAAACAAATCAAAATAGTTCATAGCAAACATTAAAGAAAGAGTCTGTACAGTAATCTGTTCAGTCTCTCTTTGCCAGTTTATGTAAGCAAACAGCCCCTCGAACTCTCACTTTGGGGGTTTAAACAGATCAAACATCCAGGAGGCCACCAGCTCTCACCTGGGCCCCAAGGAATCAGCAAAATATACGTATAAATGATAAAAGCACTCTCACTGCTTTAAATGACCATCAGCCAGAGTCAATTAATAAGAAGAAAAAGAGAAATGTCTCAGACCAGATCTATGAATGTCTGCAAAGGATTTGTTACTGGGAACGGCCATGCTGGAACTCCACCAAAAGCTTTTCACCTCCTCTTCCAAACACCAATCAGGGCAGAACTCAAAATTGTAAATCCTCAGCCCAGATAATACAGTAGGCAGACCTTACAAGTAGGCCCAGGGATGGTCGGAAGATGCAGGGCAAGCTCCACAGCAACCGCAACCTAGGAGGGGGAACAGGTCAAATAATCCCACAGACTACAGTTTCCAGGAACCACCTGGCCAACACCAGATTTCCCCCGAATACCTAGGATATCTTGGATCCAGACCCAGCCCTATGGCTGGCTCTTCTCTCCTGCCTCCCATTCAGGAACCAGGCCCCCCTTTATCCTCCCACAGGAAAGCGGCTTCACAAAAGCTCCAAGCCCCCACTCCCTACAGACCTCTAATCCTTCAGGACCTACTTGCTGCCACCACTGAGCCCAACAGTAGGCCAATCTATTCACTACTCCAGGGTCTTCCTGTGCAATTCAACCCAAACACCCCACCGATCAGACCGTCACTCCACTAACATCATTCCCCCGACACTCCGAGATGGCACCAGACCCTCTTACTGCACACCACCAGACAGTATATGTACAGATTCCACACAATCTCCCAGTGGAAAACAAGAACTGATCAGCAACAGGTATCTCTTTTCTTTTCTTTCTCTTCTTCTTCAATTCATCCGGTTCCAATACCAGTGTATTCGGGAGAGACTTAAGAGAAAACTTAGTAGTCAAGCTCCTGCTGACTCTCAAAAACTCTAAGCCACCTGAGAATGCCAAATAATTCTAACTCTCTCACTAAAGGTCCCTGACTAATTTAGAATTAAAAAAACAATAAAAAATGTCACTGCTAAGGCAATTCTCTCCACAGTCATGAAGGCAAGCCCAGCGTGGCTGCCACACCGTTGCACTTCTCATACTGTGGCACTGTTCCTGATCTGCAGCCATCTGGTAACATATAGGTCTTGAGTGGAGTGAGGATTTCAAAAAGACATTGTTTAAGATTTAGCACCCTTACATTAGTCACTTCCCATTCACCCCACACTAGTGTGTCCATTTGCATAGTTAGCAGTAACTGAGGAAATAGAACATGCCACCAGAAATGAGTAGCTCCCCTTCCCCTACAGTAGACTAACTGTACATTCTAAGCTGTGGTAATGACAGGTAATACAAAATGTTACTTTCAGTTTTTGTAAAGGCAAAACCATTATCCACCAGACCATTTTGATGCTCACTATCTGACCCATAAACCAAAGACGTTTCTGCAAACAGCCCCAGTGTACATTGCTTTTGTGCTATTCTCCAGATATGATTTGGGAGATGACATACATTGATATGCATCAAAAGATATTAGACACATTTAAAAAAGTTCCTAAGCTTTTCTGAAATGCACCTCATAGCATTAGACTTTTGCTTGATAACTAGCTTTAAAAAATTACAGTTTTAATTCAAAATATAAATCCACAACTAATCACACAAGCTACTGAGGTTCAAGTTCATTATCTCATGTTTGAAAATTAATGTTAACATTCCCTTCATAACATATTAATGGTTTAATGCTTCCAGTCTAAAAAAAAATTAGCTTTACATATTTCGCTCTGCAACATTTAATATCCCATTCAGAAGTCTAGAAAATAACCCCAATAAAAAATGAAAGGTCTATGATCAGCTACAGAATGTTATATTAAAAGACTGATTACAGTTTTTAGAAATGTCCTATCTATTAGGAGATTTCTCCTCTTTGGAAACATATCTCATTATCCTAGTTTAATGATTTCTGGCCTTGACTGAATTTTGAATTTCTCTTTGAACAGCAGATCCAGTTTTAGTTTCCAAGGTGCCAGTGTTCATTCGAGTTGATGATATTAATGACCATGCACCAGAATTCCCAATGCACTATGTTACCTATGTGTGTGAAAATGCAAAATCAGAACAGGTAAGCAGTTCTGTTCTATTGTTCATTTTGGAAATACCTTTGTTTCTTTCAAAAGGCTAAATTACAAATTCCATTCAGTGTTCCTCTCCATCACCACTTGGTATACATTTTAAAGATTTGTAAGGCTTGCTAAGCCTATACTCTGTAATTATCAGTATATCATCCCTCAAAATGTAATCATAATATCAGGAACAGATTGACCAAGAGGAATGCAAAACAGGCTGTATCTGGGACACAGAACTAGTCAAATGTTGACAAAAAATAACACTACCTGAAATTCTTACATCTTTGGTGCCCAGACTCATTGTTTCTGCTTTTTAACAAGTGCAAGAGATGATTGCTTCAAAATACCACAATGTAATGCTCTGTTGTTCAAATGCAAACTGACATAATTCAAAGAAGCAGAGTTGACATACATTTTAGAGACAATTTACTGAGGGATTCTGTTCATGCCTAATGCTATCTTTATGCAATATAATAAAAATGTTTCAGTGTCCCCAATACATTGTTCTTCTATGCATTCTATGTAGAATAGCCTAGAGGCTAGAACACCAGTCAATGAGCCTAGAGACACAGCAAACCTAGATTCAAACCACAACCACTATTTGCATTTAGTACTCTGTGAGCCAAAGAAGACACTTAGCCTTCCTTTGCTTTCTGGTCACATCTAGAAATAAGCTTCAAATGAGTGTACTTTCCCTGGCAAACAAACAAAAAAAGTTAAAAGCTAAAAAGCATTATAAGACTTGTGATGTTGAATACTTTAGCAGTAAATGCCCTGGCCACTGTTTGTTTTGTCATGTGTAAGTCTTTATTCTTTTGATCCTTGGTTTATATGACAGTAAAAAGCCAAACTATGAATTGCAGTGAAAGTCATAGTCTTTTGCTGATGAAAAAATGAACTCATTACTGCAGACAGTATTAGCCATGAACATATTATTCATTCATTTCTTGGACGAGCACTGCATTGACCAGTTATCATTGTTGTGCCTCTAAGAGGCCATGCCATTAAATTATTTTTTTCTTCTTATCCAACAGCAACCTAAAACCACATAATAATGTCTTGATTTGCTTTTCAAAATGGCAGCATGGTCGATGTGCAGAACACAGGCAGGGGGAGCAAGACAAAACTGCTAAATCAAAAGTGCCCAAGCCATTAAGAAGCACACACATAGTTTCTTTTTTTAAGTTTTTCCTTTTTTTTCCCATGGACGAAATATGGGCTTTAGGTATCCTTCATAATTTTCTACCTTATAGAACCAGTTCAGTTGTGAATTGCTAAGGCCAGGATCTAGATGCCCTGCTTTCATTTGTTGATAAAGGGAACAGCATGCCTCAAGGCCATTTCAGCACCATGACAAATCCCTTACAACAACTGAAACCTAACTCTCTGTATTTAAGATCCTTTTTGATTCTCAACCATTTGTTTTAAGCAATAATGCATGACAAGTGGTTACATTCACATTCTGTTAATCATCCTCTACATACTAAATGTGGCACAATATGCAGCTGAGTACCACATTCATTCATTCTTTATTTATATAAGGCACCTTTCTAAAACCAAGGAGCCTGTACAGAATACATAAAACAATAAATAATTAAAACAACATTAAAACAATCATAAGTCATTAAAAGCTTTGCTAAAAAGATATGTTTTCAAAGCTCCTTTAAAGTCTTGGACAGTCGGGCAATTTCGCACATGCCTCATGGGGTAATTTATTCATTGTTAATGTAACTCCTATTGTGACTTATAGCTATTATTAATTGCAAAAAACTGCATTAGTGCTCTAGTTAGGGACAAAAACCACAAAAGTAGGGAAATATGGTGTTAAGGTTTTCAAAGCTAACACTTCCCACCCACCCTGCACACACCAATAGGCATTGAGGGTGTACCTTGGGGTCATCTGCCCTAACGCTGACCCCATTCCATAAGGTAAATAAGCTAAGATGGGTACAGTATAGGTGAATGGAGACAGTGTTAGGGTCAATGATCCCAAGGTACATCCTAGTAGAGATGGGCAAAATCTGCAAATTTCGATACGCAAAATATTTTGTGAAATTCACTCATTTCGTGAAGTATTTTGCGGAAGCGAAATGCAAAATTTTGCCTGTGAAATGCAGAATTTCTCCAGCAAATAGATGAACTCCACCACTCGAAGGTGAAATTCTGCTGTTCGTGGGAGAAATTCTACATTTTGTCAGTGAAATTCCTTATTTTGCTGGAGGAATTTCGATTTTCGCACCCGAGAAATAGTATGTAGAATTTGCGAATTTTGTGATTAATTTTGCACAGCAAAATTCACAGTTTCACTGGAATTTTGCTGGTGAAATTAAATTTTGCTGCATCTCTACACCCCAGACACCAGTTGGTGAGTGTATGGTGGGTATGGGGTGTTAGCTTTGAATACCATAACATCACATTGCACTACTTATGTGGCTTTATCCCTAACTAGAGCATTAATGCAGTTTTTTGCAACTTATGTCCTTACATTTTGAGATAGTATAATCATATACTTATTTACTTTTGGGAGCCCTGCACTCCCATCCCTCCATAGATGTGTATATACATGTAGCTCTGGAAACTCATGGCCATCTGGGCACTGCACTTCCATTTATAAGACAATAGTTACCAAATAGTCAGCATAGCCATCTTATTACCCCACCTCATGTACCCAGTACAGAACATTTTCAAATCCCTGCCAAAACATAATTCTGTGCAACTGAAATGCCATTCCATGCTAAAGGTTGAAAAACATATTTTAGCCAGGATTTTAAGACTGACAGCTGTGATATACATGAGGTGGGGGTACTAATGTGGCTATGTTGAATATCTGGGGTCAAAATATTGTAAATTTCCAAAGTTACCAGTGTGCATAGTGAAAATGGAATAAATGGTCATAAATTTGGCATTTTTTCATATTGTGACTCAAAATGTTCAATATTGTCTTCTTATGACCTCACCTCATAAACACCATAGCTGCAAATTTTCAAAGCTGTGGCAAAAATCCATTCCTTGCCACGGGTACAAAAATAGGTTTTGGACAGGATGTGAAAAATGACAGCTGTACAGTTCATGAGGTGTTGAAAATTTGGAGTCAAAATATAAAACATTACCAAAGTTTTGCATGTGTGTAGAAAAATTTCAGTGAACGAGTATGACTCAGAAATTTTTAGGAATTTTTTCTCCAAATTGTCAACATAGCCTTTTTGAGACCCTACCTCATGAATACTAGTGGTGAAATTTCATTATTCGGTAAAAAGTTAATTTTTGCGGAATGACCTCGAAATCACCTTCCTGACCTGATTAACGAAATTACAGTGACAGTGTTAATGAGGAGGGTCCCAAAAAGGCTATGTTGAAAATTTTATGAAAAATGTTATAGAAATGGCAAAGTTATGAACATAAGTTCAAAATTCCATTGATATACATTATATGGTACTCACTTTGATTCCCCAGTTCACGGTTTGGCTTTGAAGAGTGCAGATGTGTCCTGGTCCACAGAAGATGACAGCCTATGACCTCTGGTGGTAATTATAGGGTAAGGAGGGGTGTAGGGTGATGGGTGCTTAGTTGGAGGGTCGGGATGGGGGAAGGAAATGGCGGGAATGATGAGGGACCATTTTTTATTCAGGTTAAAAAAATAAATTGTGGACAGTTTTCTTTTTTACAGGGACAAGTTCAATAAATATTTAGGGACACTGAGAGTAGGATCCAAAGTGTTACACATGTCTTGGGGTGGAGGGCATGTAATGCTGGCATGGGGATTGGGCCCCCAATGTCGGCACAATAAATGAATAAAAAGAGCTATGGGATGGTAGGAGGAATGGTGATTGGAGGGTGGGGGGAGTGCCACTAGACACCCTGGACAGCAATCGGAGGCTGAGGGTGCCTCTAGACATCAGGGACAGTGATTGACAGTTGAGGTGTGCCACTAGACACAAGGGAAAAGGGTGTCTCAAAGCTGTATCTGCAGCCAGCTGTACGAGTTCCAGCTGCAGCTGCAGAAGTCAAGAAAACCCCATTGTTCCTATACAGAGAACACGGAGAAGGGCTCCTCTCACTAAGCTGGGCACCTGGGATTTTGGGTGCCCAAGAAACATATATGAGGCACAATATTTAATAATAAACATCAGAATTTAGCTAGGTTCTGATGTTTATTTTTTGAAATCACGGCTTTTTTTTTTATACAGTTGTTAGTTCGCAGAAAAAAATCAACAAGATGGTAGTTGGCACAGCACTAAAAAATGTGTGGTGCCCTGCCAGTTTAGTGAAGTGAAGTAAAAAAGGAGCATTTGCCACAACGTATTTTTACGTTTGTAGAGAAACGTTATCTCAAGAACCCTACTGCGCATGTGCAAGTTAAAAAAAACATAACATTTAAAGCCTTATAACTCTGGAACCCTTTAATATTTTTCCTCCAAACCTGTCAAAAGCACTACCTTTTGAACTAACTCATGCCCCCTGCAAGTTTGGGGCAATAATTCCTTTCCATGTAGGCTGTAGGCAAGAGCAAAAAAAAATGTTACGTATAGGAAAAAAGTTAGTTTTTTTCTTAAAATGACAGATGCAGATCTCAAAAAACACACAAGCTGCTGTCACAAAAATTTCTACACAGATAGACTTGACATACAAGACAACACATACAAAATTGTAGCTTATTTCATTAAAGGGAACCAAAGATATTAATGTTTAAGATCTGATGTTTAACATTAAATAGGCTACTCAACCCTAACTATAGGGATGCTATTGCACCCATATAATAAAAATTAGGATGAGCAAAAGTATTACGTAATACACAATTCTGACCATAGTTTGATGTCTGTGTGCATAAGACACTACGGATATATTAACAAAAGTTTAAAGTAAGGCTCCTGGAAGGTAAGGAACCTAAGAAGTCTGAATTATCTGTTCTCTTTTCAAAAATGTATTCACACTTTAGTAATGGGATAGACCCCACTGGGAAAAGGACAATTTACATGGGCGACCTGAACATGTGCAGAAAACAATGCACACAAAAAGTCAGGAAATTAGATATATTACAGTTCATAGAAAGCAGTTAAAGTAACACTGGTCAAGAGGATAAGGAACATGGTTAAAAGAATCACATGACATAGGCTTTCTCAGGTGGACTGGTAAAGTGTCCCAGAGCTTGGGAGCAGAGTAACAAATGGAGCACTGCCCAAATGATGTTAGTCATCTGACCAGCCCCTCCCATTAAAACACACTGCATATAGGTTGCTATAGGTTGCTTGGGTGCTCAGTCAGCCTTGTAGTTTATTGTACCAGTTATACATCATTTCACCAGTTTTAAACATCCTTCAGATGATACCCATTCATAAAACATATCATTTCATAAGTTAAACACATTGGCAAATATTTTGTACTTTAACAATTTTCTCCCCTGGCCCAGGTGTAAACCTGAATCCCATCATTCCATTATGGCCCGGACATACATCCCAGGCCCCTCCATTTGTTTCCTTCTTTGGCACTTGAGCATGTGTGTAAACAGTGTGCCTTCTTCAGGGGCCTCGGGGTGTACCCCAGGTCCTCCCCTACTCTTCTGGCCCTGGTGTAAACCCTAGGCTGGATCCTCCCTCCCTTCCCCATTTGCTCTTTGTTTTGACCATGCCATCCACCTTTGGCAGGCTCCAACCTAGTCACCTGTTGACCAATCTTAAAAATTTTTCATTTATATTCCAACTTCCCCTTTACTGACATAGGGAGGGTGGTGGGAAAAACATCCAGCACATAACCAGCAAGAAAGAGGATTTGTTTCTCAGGAAGTCCCCTTTTATTATTCTCCCTCACCCTCTCTCTCTTTTTCCTTCAGCCAATCCCTGGTTATCCCTACCTTGAGGGCAGGCCCCCAGACATCTGCCTGTCAATTGCTCCACCTCTCTCACCATTCCTCCGATATTGACTGCAGTCCTACTTCTCTAAACCCCCCTCCCCAGTACCAGGTTTTCCAACCTCCCAGTACCAATAGGACAGCTGTCAGGGACAAACAGCCTTGCCTCTTAAGGAGGGCAAGACCCCCTGTCCTCTGACCAGCCCCTTCCAGTAAAACACATTACACACAGGTTGCTTGGGTTTTCAGTCAGCCTTGTAGTTTATTGTATCAGTTATACATCATTTCTCCAGTTTTAAACATCCTTCAGATGATATCCATTCATAAAACATATCCTTTCACAAGTCAAATGCACATTGGCAAATACTTTATACTTTAACATTTTTCCCCCCAGCCTAGGTGTAAACCTGGGTCCCATCATTCCCTTATAGCCCGGACATAGATCCCAGGCCCCTCCATTTGTTTCCTTCTTCGACTCTGAGCACATGTGTAAACAGTGCGCCCGCTTCAGGGGCCTCAGGGTGTACCCTATGCCCCCCTACTCTTCTGGCTCTGGTGTAAACCCTTGGCTGGATCCTCCCCACTAGACCACCTCCAGCTTGTGTTGGATGATGGTCTTCCTCCCCACTTTTGTCCCCTTTCGCTTTATCCCCAAAGGCTATTCCTGCTACTCCCGGTCCCTACCTTTTGTCTCCAGCTGTCTATAGTGATGCCAATCTCCATGTTAAAGACATCTGGCCCCATATCAGAGAGGTGTACCCCATCAGATTTGTAGTATTCCACATCAGCCTGTTTAATGCTGTTGTGTCTTATACTCCCCCCACCCTTGGGGGTGAACAGCCCCGCCACTCGAAAATTCATTCTCTGCCTGGCTTTATCCAGGGTTTTATGGTCCTGGCCCTGTCTTCACACCCTTCAAGGCAGCACCTCAGACCACAACAAGGTGGTGTGTGGCCACCATTCCATTATGCATGTGATGTCCTGCTTTATCTGTAAATAAATTTCCAGCCACGGATGGGTCCCTAAGTCATTGCCTCCCAAGACGGATGATTAGTAAGTCAGGTGCGGGCCTCATTATCCACATCTCCTGCAACAAAGGTAATGGCTGACCCCAGCCCATTTCTCCCAAGCTGTTCCATTGCAGCCACACCTTGGTCCAGTCGTGATACAGCTGGCAGTCCCCTGCATGCACCGCTGCTCTCCACTCTGCCCAGTAAATGAATGAGTGGCCACAGATCCAACTCCCCAACTTGCTGTCCTGGCCTAAGTGTAAAAGAGAGGGGGAGACATAGCATGTGAGAACCCAGGGTTGAATAATCACTCCCGTACCCCCCTTCCTACTCTCCCACCCACCCTTTTTCTTCCCATTGCCCCCCTTTTATTATATTGCCCATCTTTGGCCCACCATTCTCTCCACCTACAGGGAAACAATGAAACACATTAGTTCCCAATTAATGTCAGTCACACAGTGGTCTGATATAGGCTTTGTAGCATCCTGACTTCCATCTGCCTAACAGCCTTATGTCTGCACCTTGCAACCCCTGGGATGCAGCCTGGGATGCCACCCCTATTCTAAATGAGTGGGAAAAATACCTGGTGGGGTCCCCCAAAAAGAGCAGACACCTCCACAGTGCCACCGCTGTCTAGCTACTGGTTATCTGGGATCCATCCCCATGCAGAAAATGTGGACCACTGCTAGCGGGGCAGATTGCAGCATATGCCCACAAAGCCGACACCGGGCAGATCTGGGGCTGCTCCTGACTGACCAGCTTCACTGCAGCCACTCACCTCACCTGGTCTGTCTTTGACCATTTGGTCCTAAGGCTTACCACATCTTTCATCCACTGTAGATTATCCCACTGCAATCCTCCCTCCCTCCCTGTCCTGACCAACCCCCACCACCTCACTCACCCTAAAGGCCCCATGGTATAAAATGGTAAAAACTGTGGCCAACACTGCTGCCTCCGAGGAGGAGTGGCACACTCTGGACAAGGCTTCCAGCAAATGTTTCAAGAGGGTCTGCGAAATCGGGAACCTCTTGTCGGGCTCCTTGCTCCTGCTTCATAACTATCCCTGCATCAGTCTCCTGACTAGGCTTCTCTTCCCTTGGTCCTCCCAACCCTGTAGGCCACACATGGTACCTATTGCCATGAGATGGACCCCAATGGTTGAGTAGGCCATTCCATCCCTCCAGTTGCTAACAATGAACTTTGCCAGCTGCTCCTCAGTTACTGTTGCATTTACCTCCATTTCCAAGCTCTCTCGGAATGCCTGGAGGGCCTTCCAGGAGGCTTATACGCCTTTAGGGTTCTCGGTGCCCATGAACCGCATCACCCTCATTACTGTCTCAGACTTCACTGTCTTTCTGTTTATTGCCTCAACAACCACTTGGTTATCACACCAGAAGGTGATTCTCTGATTACGCTAGGCATCCTCCTACACCAAGGTAGCCACCCAGATTTGGAATATCTCCAGTGATGTGATGTCTTTCATCAGACCCCACCAGACCCACTCCTCCGGCCAAGGCTCTGACATCCACCATCCCATGAAATACGCCCCCATCTCTAAACCTCCTGCTGTGTCAGTGTAGAGCTTCAGGTCCATATTGAAGATCCACTCTTCTGGCCAGAATATGATGCCATTGTACTGATGCAAGAAATGCTCCCAGACCCCCAGGTCATCCTTCATTCCTCTTGTAATGTCTACCCAATGGTGTGGCCTATGGTCTTCCCGAGTGGCTTGCACCAAGTGGCGTGTAAGCATCTGCCCTGGAGCTCTGGCCCAGCAGACAAAATTCAGGGGGCCCCATAGCTGCTGCATCGTGTGAAGGGGACCCTTCTGCACTCCCTTACAACTGCCAGTAGTTTCCTCAGTCATAAGAGTTTGTCATGGGGTAGCTGGAAAAGTCCAGCCACTGCATCAATCTCGATTCCCAGGAACTCGAGGCATTGGCAAGGCCCTTCCATTTTGTTGAGTGTTAGAGGCATACCCATAACCTGGCATATGGAAGCAAACTGTGTTAGTATCTGCTGCATGCTGTGGTGACCCTCCTCAACTGGAAGCTGTCCAGATAATGCAGCACTGTCTCAGGACCATATCTGGTCTGGAATGCCCATTGCAGCCAGGTGCTGAATGTCTCAAAAGCTGCACATGCTAAAGAGCAGTCCATGGGCATGGCCTTATCGAAGTAATAGTCTACCCCTATTCTAAAGCCTAGCAGGTCCCAATCTTTGGCAAAACAGAAAGTAAGTGGAATGCCACCTCAGTGTTGGTTTTTGCCAGCCAGGGGCCCTTCAGTGCTCTGATCATCCTCACTTCATTGTCCAAGATCGCGTATGTCACCCTACTATGCTCCCCACTGATGTAGTTGTTGACTGACTCACCTGCTGGGTAAGATAGGTGGTGAATCACTCTGAACTTGCCCTGCTGTTTTCTGGGTACCAGGCCCATTGGAGTGATCCTGAGGTTGGGCAAGGGGGGGGGGTTCCAGAAGGGACCTTCCATGTGCTGTGCCAACACCTCCTTGTCTATCTTGCTGTGTACTGCCCTCAAATTTTTCACTCGTGTCAACACCCACAGCCCCTGATAGCATAGGCTAAAACCCTTCCAGAACCCTCCTCTAGCATCCACGCTGCTTCTTCATCCGGGTATTCGACCAAACATTCCCTCAACACCTCCCACTTCACTGAGGTCTTCACCAAGGTAAAGTTCCCCACTCCCCCCAAAACCTATATCTAAAATCCCTTCTTACCCCCTCCCAAGCCAATGGCTGGACCTTCCTCTCCCCTTGTTGAAACTCCGGCCCCCTCTTCTGCCCCTCCCATAAGCCCCCTTGCCATCATGAATGGCCTGCCCGAAAGGGTTGAGTGGTGTATGCTGTGTTTCCAGTGTTTGTAGGGTAGGGCCTACATCTGGATGGAGAGTGGTCCCCGCTGCACTTGGAGCAGGCATGCTGGACTCAACCATTGGGCCATGAACAGTACACCCTGTTGAAACCCCAGCTGGATTTCTGGGATGCACCAGATGCCTTGCCTCATTCCCTCTCTGCCCCCCCCCGGTACCATCATGGTCTCAAACCAAATATCTGACTGCTGCATATCCCAACGGACATCACCATCCATTGTCATCTGGGTCCTGAACATTTCATTGTATTGTATCTAGTTTGTGCCCCCATCTTGTAGGTGCTGCGCACAATCAAGAAATAGTTCAGGAGAGGCCTCACCAGCTCTGGCCTCTTTTTTTGTACTGCTGCGCTGTAGTGGGTAAAACACACCATCCATGCATCCCACATTTTCCTCTTCATGGCCCTGTCCCCTTCCTGCTTGCCCAACAGTATTACTGCTGCAGCCATACCCTTCTTCCAAAACTTCTCCCTTTCTTCATGGCATTTTATGTTCTCTTTGGTTGCCAGAGAAAACATGTTGATGTATTCTTCTCTCCAGATCTTTTCCTTCATTGTCAGAGGGATGTGGCTTCCCAGGCACACCCCTGGGGTGCCTATGTCCAAATTGCTCCATCCTGGACCTTCCGCCATGGCCGGTTCTGCTGGCCTCACTCCTCTTCTCCCTTTTTTGATGTCCCCGAGAACCTTCTCTAGTTGTGCTATCCCATTATTCCCCATGGCACCCAACATGTCCTCTACATAGTCTCTTATGCTACCCTCGATTTTGTTATCCAGCACACCTGATCTGGAAGGGCCTGGAATCTCACGGGCAGGTGAAATCCCTGCCATGGTGTTGTCCAGTGGAGAAGCTGCCTGTGGTGAGAGAAAGCATCACTTCTTGGTGCCAGGGGCAGAGCTGGAGGGGCTGCTGAAGACAGCGGCAGAAGAGGTGGCGGCCACGGGTATAGCCTGGACCAGCGGAGTCATGGGCTGAGAGACACCAGGGTTTTCAGGAGTCATCACCCCTGGCATCGTCCGCTTTTCCCTTTGACATCCTTCCATGACCCCAGCAGAACTACTTTCCTTCTTCTTCCTCCCACACTTCCCAGGTTCCAACCCCCCCAGTCCATCCCCCATGGCATCAAGGAGTTTCTTGGCCTGCTCCATGATTTGGGCCAACTGCTTCATGGCCTCCTCCTTGGTCATCTTGTTTTGAGGAGCCATTGTCTTGTCTCTGTGAATGCTGTGGGAACATAAAACAACAAGTCAATCCACTGAGTACTAGAGGCCTGGGCCCAGCCTCTCACCCTTTGGAGGAAGTCTCCTCCCACCCCACCTACCAAATGCAAGTGCTATCCACTGACTGCTACAATACTATTAGTACACTAAGCATTTGATGTCTCTTCTCTTTTTTTTATATTAAACCCCTTTCTTGCCAAATAAATAGCAACTTCCCAACAGCAACAGATTGTCCTATGGGCTTGAGTGCTCATACTGGTCCTGGCCAGAAATGATCACTGCTGACCAGACTAACAGTTCACCAGGCAGCTAAATTGAATAGGAACCAAGCTAAAAGGAAAAAATGTCTGATGCTATTCATCCTGATAGGTTTGCCTTGATAAAGGGGAGTGACAGGGAAAATGATGGAATCACTTCTGAAGGAAAGAATTGTCGAGTACCTAGAGGCCAGAGGGGCACAGGACCCAAGGCAGCATGGATTCACAGTGGGAAGGTTATGCCAGATGAATCTGATAGATTTCTTTGACTGGGTGACCAAAGTAGTAGATCAGGGAGGGGCTGTGGACATGGTCTACCTAGACTTTAGCAAGGTATTTGACTCAGTCCCACACAAAATATTAATATACAAGTTAGCCAGCCTGGGAGTGGGTCCCAAGATGATAGCCTGGGTAAAGAATTGGCTGGAAAATAGGACACAGAGGGTAATAGTAAATGGAGTCCACTCTGAAGAAAGGGGGGTTACTAGTGGGGTGCCACAGGGTTCAGTATTAGGACCGGTCCTCTTCAATGTCTTTATAAGCGACATGCAGTGAAACTGGAAGGAAAAGTATGTCTCTTTGCAGATGACACAAAGATCTGCAACAGAGCTGATGCACAAGGTGGAGTGGAAAGGATGAGAAGGGACTTGGCTAGGTTAGAGGAATGGTCAAATGTATGGCAGCTTAGCTTTAATGCTAAGAAGTGCAAGGTAATGCACCTGGGAAACAAAAACCCAGGGGAAGAGTACACAAAGGGGGGTGAGATACTAACAACAACAAAAATGGAAAGGGACCTGGGGGTAATCATATCAGATGACTTAAAGGTGGGCAAGCAATGTGAGAGGGCAGTAAGGAGGGATGGGGGGATACTGGGATGCATAGGGAGAGGCATCACCAGTACAAAACAGGAAGTTGTTATCCCTCTGTACAGACAGCTGGTGAGACCCTACCTGGAGTACTGTGTGCAGTTCTGGAGACCCAGTCTCTGCAAGGACATAGACAAGATGGAACCTGTTCAGAGGAGGGCAGCTAAAATGGTGCAGGGTCTGTACTAGAAGACATATGAAGAGAGACTAAAGGAGCTTAATATGTATAGCCTCGAGGAAAGGAGGAAGTGGGGGGACATGATAGAAACTTTCAAGTACCTCAAGGGAATCAACAAAGTCCAAGAGGGTAGTGTCATTCAAAAAAGAGGTGTGCAAGAACAAGGGGGCACAATTTGAAGATGGGGAGGTGGCTCAGAGGTAATGTAAGGAAGTATTTTTTCACAGAGAGGGTTGTGGATGCATGGAATGGCCTTCTGGAGGAGGTTGTGGAGTCAAAAATAGTTGTTGAATTCAAGCATACATGGGACAGCCATAAGGCAATTCTAGGGGGTGGGGGTAGAAAGAAGTAGGCTGCTGGTTAACTAGGATCTGCAACTTATCCATTAGGCAGGGAAATGGTCAGATTGGGTGGGCCAAGCGATCCTTATCTGCCATCAAATTCAAATTCTATAAACTGGTTTCAGACAGCTATAGGAGTTAAAACTCTTATCTAACGTGCAGTTGATACCGATGTCACTAAAGCATTGATTTAGTAGACAGAAGGTCTCCACTTAAATCTCTGGAAGGATGAATTCTCTTTTTTTGGTTTTTTAAAACAGCTTCCTACTCCAACTGGACCCATACAGCTGTCCTTGAGGTGCAGACACCCTACCTCTACCATCAGACTATCCTGTATCTCTCGTAATTTCCCTTTGTCAATTAGCAGCTGTACAAGCAAAAACCAATCAGATGAGCTAAAAACTCAGGGACCCTTATCTTCACTTTCCAAAGTGACTGTCCAGGAAACATGTGAAATCTGTGCTGTAAGAGCCGTCTGAGGTTCTCCATTGTGCAAAGTAATGTTTCGCTGATGTAATATATTTCCAGTTAGATTATTATGTACTGCAATTGCTTCGGTATCTACAACATGTGCTTAAAGGCCCTTTGTTTTATGACCCCAGAAGAGAAGAATACAATAAATATATAAATGCCAGAATTTCTTCACTTCAGGTGCTAATTAAGTGTACCCTAAGGGAAGCATTTTTGTCCTACTTTGCCATGCCTCTGCACTGAATTCATCCCATCTCTGATCGCCCCATGCCAGGAAATCCAAAATCTATGTGCAAGCCTACATCTTTAGGTGCCCAGGCAAGGCTGTAATGCTGCCTTGCTGCCTGTCTGTCAGTGACTTAGCTGTAGTGAAATAAATCCCCTCCACAAAAACCATACAAGTAACAAACTCTTCCTAGTACATGCCTGTTAAAATAAAACAGGACCGAGCCCTAAATGGCCATCACCACCTGGCGAGACCCAAAATGGCATTGCCATTGTCTTTGTCAGGTGTCACTGTCCTGTGTAAATTAATAAATGCCCTCTTGTGCATTGGCCTCCACCATGCAGTTTGCCCAAAATGGTGCTGCTGTTGTCTCTGCTGGTCTCTGATTCTGCTCTGAGCCACCCCAGGGTGATCTGCCATGGGTCTGAAGTCCAACCTGGTGCTTACTCTTCCAACGATGGTGCAAAATGGAAGGTCAGGGAGCCTTCAAGCATCCTGGATCTTCTTGACATGACAAGATGTGGCCTCCGGAGCCACCTGCGGCCTATTTTCCCTGGGTCTCCAGTAAGGCCAGGAAGTCACACAGCTGAGGGAAAACTTAGCCCAGTCTATGATTGCCTATCAGCTCAGGCCAAAATCACAGATGGTGTGGAGCTACACAGTTGACCCCAGTCTTTCCCCCGTGGCTTCCAGGTCTTGTCTGATCCCTCTCGACCATCACACTAGAGGAGCTGATCAGAAAAGGAGCTAGATCTTCCTGTGGCTACTCCCACCAATGTGCTTGAATGCCAGGAGAACTCAATTGCCACTCTTCTCCCTTCCCCACTGTGCCTCCCATTTACCCAAAACCAGGACCCAGGAGAGGGAGTACTGTCCTCCTTCACTGACCCTGGCTTCATTCCACCTTACCTGTTGTTTGACTGTGAGCTGCCGGCACTGACCTTCTGTTCCCAGAGATCGAAGTACTACTCCGGTCACACCACAATGCAAGCCGCCAAAAACGCAAACTGCGATCAAACTCATTCAAGAACCTGACTGATCCCCCA
Organism: Neoceratodus forsteri; assembly: GCA_016271365.2. Lineage (NCBI taxonomy): Eukaryota > Metazoa > Chordata > Ceratodontiformes > Ceratodontidae > Neoceratodus > Neoceratodus forsteri. The sequence continues at coordinate 398,516,139 of CM057455.1, read as the reverse complement.
AACTGTGTTGAGCTGAGGCTACAGCACAATACGATAAATGCCAACTCAGAGGAAAAGGCACCAAAAAAAGCACAAGAAAAAATGCCACTGGGCAAAAACAGCCAACTAAAAGTGCTGGGAGGCTGGAGTTTAGAGTGCAAACCAAAAGCATCAAGCTTATAACCAGCAAGAAAGAAGATTTGTTCCTCAGGGAGTCCCCTTTTATTATCCTCCCTCACTCTCTCTCTCTCTCTTTTTATGACTGTGGGTGGAGCCAACAGGAGTATTGCATGTACAAAAGGCGTGATGTCATGTTTTCTGTCCGTAGAACTGACTGAAGGTGTAAATAGTCTCCTCCACCTTACCTTCCTCCAAGCAATGTTTTCCACCCTCAAATAAATGCACTTTCATGTTAGTCAATGGTTGCAGGGTACTATTTTCTTTCTTAAATGGGTGGTACAAGAACTGGAACCTGAGTAGTGGGAGGCAGCATTAGTATTTTTTTTGGAGTAAGATCCACCTCTGCCTCCACCCCAAACTTTTTTCTGATTCTCATGTGTGAGGAGCATGGGATAGCTCTAGCACGCTGTAATGAGATACACTAGTTTGGGACCTTATCAACCAACAGACATGCCTTGGAAGTGGAGAACAGAACAGAACAGAAGATATTTAATGCCTTCAAATTGACTTAAAAATCCTTTGGAACAAATGATTATCAGAGCCACCTGGGACCTCAGAAGGAGACCTAGACACACATCTAGCTCAGTAAAAAAAATGTTGTTTTTTTTTTTTGTGGGGGCTGTGGGATTCAAACTCAGATCTAACTGCCCAGATCATCAATGCTATAAAATGCTATAATTAAGAGACTCTAGCTGTTTTCTTACAGAAACCCTACTCAGTTAGATTTCAAGTATTTGCTAAATTGTAAATGTGGGTATCAGCATTCTGTTAGTAGTTAGAGCAGATTGTGGTTTGTGACAAGATCATTTTTTTGACAAATGAAGTGTATGGTAGTAAGCTGAAAACATACTTTGATGATAAAGTTTTTTTTCTTTTAAGCTTGAGATGCATTAGAAAACTTTGAACAAGAAAATAATTGGTGATTTTAAAAGCTATTCTGATCAGAGCTGACATTAAAAAAATCTTAACTATGTTTTATTTTATCATGGACACTAGAAATAGGATGTCACCATTCACTCCATTAAACCTGTTTTTCGGGTTTTTTGTAGAATTCCAGCCAAGGTAATCTTCCCAGAATGCAATATGTCACGGGGGGGGGGGGTTGAAATTGTTAGTACTGCATTTTGAAATACAATTTTTAATTGTCTTTACAGTTAAACATGTAGTTTCATGTCAGGGCACATTTTTTGGAGGGGTTCAAATTATTTTAAACATGGGCACAGTACTTGGTAAATACAGCCTTTGATGATAAAGTGTATTTTTTCTTTCAAGTTCGAGAAGTATGTATTATATATCTGTAACCGTGTTGTAAATGGTTAGGTAGGCAGTGGTTTAAGGTTGTGAGCTACAAACCTGGAGACTTGGGTTTGACTCCCACAGCCCCCACTTGCATACTGTGTGACCCTGGGCAAATCACTTAAAGGAGTAGTCCACACAGAATGTGCAAAACACATGTTATGTAGAGTGTTTTGATATGTATGTTAAGTCCTAGTGTGTCCTTCCTTCTGTCTGCTATTTGGAGTTTTTCCTAAATTGCCAGCTAGCTGTATGGTAGTTTTATAACCCCAGGGGATCTCCATAATAAATAGTGTTATTGGCTTTCTTTCTCCTACGATGCCCCCATCTCATGTGACAGTGATGTAGCCATGCCCTTAGATTTAGCAAGTGTACTGCTTTAAAATTAGTTTAGCAACAGCAGAGCCTTGTAACTGTTCTTATCCAGGGAGCACAAATGTCAATAGTTAGTTTAGCAGATACCTGAAAGCTATCTAACTGGGGTTTCTGTAAGAAAACAGCTGCTAAATAGCTTTAATTCATTATTTGTGTTTTTGATGTTAAAACACTCCTGCTAGCTAGACCTGATGCACAGAGAAAACAAAAATAGTGAATTAGAGCTATTTAGTAGCTGTTGTCTTACAGAAACCCCAGTTAGCTTGCTCAAAGGTTTGTAAATCTGATATTTTTTAAATAAATAAATACATGTTTATGTTTAAGCCCATGAAACACCCTTATCTAGCTAATGCATTCACAGTTGTAGTGGCTCTGCCAGAGTTTGTTCCTTCAGTCAATCACTGGTCATCTCTACCTTGAGGACAGGTCCCCAGACACCTGCCTGTAAATTGCTCCACCTATCCCCTCCCATATCAGCTGCAGTCCTTCTTCTCCACCTCTCCCGTCCCAGGTTAGCTGACCTCCCAGTACCAATCGGATGGCTGTCAGGGACAAACAGCTTTGCCCCTTCAGGAGGGTAAGACCTCTTTGCTCAAAGGTGTTGATGATAAGTTAGCAGCAGAGGATGTAAGATTAGGGGAATACAACAGACATGTTTGAGAGCCACATGCAAGGTTTCATAGATAGTTCTACCCAGTAAATATTTTAACTTTGTATCTGGGTAGCGCCAGATGAAGACAAAATAGATTATATAGTTGGTGCAGCCTTCTGCTAGCATTCAGGGTGATGTATCCAGTTTGTTTGTAAAGATTTGTATCAAGATGTTTTCCTGTCAGACAGTCAGGTAAATAGCCTTGGCCATTAAACATTCCTAATTTTCTGATTAAATCTGAATCCATGCAATTAAAGACTCCTCAAATGACCTTCTGGTATATTTTTTCATCTGTAAGCATAATAACATTTATCTTGTGAAATGATGAACAGAAATACAGTAGTTATACGTACCTCTGCATTTCACTGCATTATAAAATGGGCCATGAAAATCTTGTAACCTCATTGGCTAAAACATGATACATGACCATTGATTATTTCCTGGAAACTGCACACCTTGTGTTTGTAACCAGAGATAACTTACAGATCAACTCTGTAATCAAGTACATAGCATATTGCTTATGGTGTATAAAATTAATTTTTTCTACTATTACGTCACCTAAACTATATACATTTTAACAAATAGAAGTCAGTTTTTAACTCTATTCATCTCCCATTGGTCAGTGAGTATTTAACCCATATCAGACCTTGCAGGACCTCACGCAACCCAACCCCTGCCTTCCCCGGGGACTTATTGGCCTGCAGTCCAGGGAGGCCATGGTCCCCCCCCCAAGTAGGATTCACCATCAGGGTCTGAGAGAGGGAGAATGACAGAGATGCTTATCAGTTGGAGTAGTGCTGATGAGGATCCAGTATCACTGTATGCAGTCAAGGGGGGGGCACCTTTCTAAGGGTACAGGTATGCAATTATGTCCATGTGATGTCAGGCATACTCCTACCCTGCCATGGTGATGTTTTCTGTCCTACCAACCCCTGCAGCCCCTCTGGTCATGGTGTGCCCACACCCAGCTGTCACTTGGGGTTGGACTACTGGCGAACTCTGTGTCCATCCCTCCCTCCCCAGAGGAGGAGAGCTGTCAAGCAGACACACAATCCTCCCCAGGCCAACCCTCCAATGGTCCATGCTCATTCCAGAACCATTGAACTGGCACCACAACTCCATTTTATATGTCAGATAACAGACTCCAGAGTTTGCAGTCTTATGAAAATAATGCGCTTCTTCTGAGGTTGTAGCCCTCAGTTGAGCAAGCCGCTTTAACAACAACTCAAAAGCATGCATTATTCCCTTATAACTGCACACCTTGTCAGGTGTCATTCCTTATGTAGTTTCTACTAGAGTGTACAGTGATGATATGTTTTTTTACTGGAAAGATGTGAATTACAAGCAGAAGTGGCCCATCATCTATTGATTGTAACTTACTATTGGCTCCTGTCATTATTGCCACCAAGTCACAACCTCAAAGTCTTAGTTTAGGAGGAAAACTGGTACAAATGGAATGGCATTACTGACATACTGCTATTTTCTGTAAGCAGAAATGGAAAGTGAAGGTACACAAAATGTGACATATTTACTTTGATTTTTTTCTGATCAAAACTAAAACATAAGAACTTTTAGAATTGGTCTATGCTATTGATATGACTTTCTTCATGATATACAGTATGATAGCCTTTATCTTCATCATTATTCCTTGTGAAACCACTGTCTCTACAGAGCTGTGGAGGTTGGTTAATTTTCATAAAAATCTGTGAAATGTCAGATTGTAACAATGTTCCAAACCATCAATGCAATGTTGCAAAAGTCTGTGATATGAAAGAAAGTGTTTAGCATTCTACTGGCCCAAAGTACATTCTGTGTCTAGCAAATTGTAAGTAAAATCACAAAAAACATACAGTATTTTACAATCAGAGCTACATTTAGCATCTGTCCAAAGCTGTCAAGTACAGTAGATGGCTGAGTGTAATTTGTTTTAGTGTGATTCTTACCCTAGAAAAAGAGCAGCATTTGCAATATATAATTGTGATATATAAAAAAAAAAAACACCGATCCACTTTTTTTAAGGGCTAATACCCAGAATTAAATTATGTAATTACTTAAACAGATGTATAAATCTTTTCCACTTGGGTTAGGTTAATATGATTGAACAGGAATTCTCACTGAAGTACTACTAACAAGCTTCTAATACTGTGTTTCTAGGTGGTTCAGATCATCAGTGCAGTGGATAAGGATGACCCAGTAGAAGGGCATCATTTTTACTTCACTTTGGCTCCAGAGGCCACAAACAACACGCATTTCAGAGTCCAAGATAATCAAGGTATGCAATGTATTATGCACTGCTTGGTATCAGAACAAATATATTATGCATTACTGTACTAGGTATTTTATACTCTTGTTTCTTTTCAGAATGAACAAATCTTTCACATTTTACTTAATTTCAGTGCTAGTCATAACATAATGTTTACCTTATTTTTCTCATAATTTTGCATCAGCTCTCTTCCATGTTACCACTCCTCCCTCCTCTCCCCAACACTGCTTGATCTTGTCCTCAAATTAACATTTCTTTGATATCCCACACCCCAAAATCAGTGCTGGACAATCTAATTTCTCCTCCCTCTTTCACCTTCTATGAAACAATCTCCTTCTGGCTTTCTGCATCTCATCCTCTTGCCTTTTCCTTAAAGTCCTCCTTGCGACTTCTCTACCAATGCTTGCTCCTACAACTAAACCTTCACCTGCTTCTTCCCTTCTTCATCAACTATGACTGTCCCCTACTTCTGTTCCATCTACCTCCTCCTGCCTTTTTTGCTCCTTACTGATGGTCCCTGATTGTCTTGTGTAGCTCCCTGCAGTTTGCAATATCTTTGCTCCCCCACCTAAATGGAATTTTCCTTTTCCCCCCAAGAGCCCAAGTCAGGCATTCTACCTACTAGAAGCATTTTTCTCCCCTGTAGCTGTCATATTTCTCTTTCTTAATGGATTTTTTTGCCATGCACAGCCTTACTGAACAAGTGCTCTATTACTTTTGGTACTGTACCTTGAGCTTCAGAATGGGAATGGACTCTAACATATGTATATATATTTTAAATGTCACATAATCTTCAACATAAACCTAGATCCTAGGATAACTGGAGATGGACTGATTTAAAATTTAGGTTCAACAATTTACAAAAAGTTTTGATTAAAAAAAAACACATTTTGTTGATCTACAAGCAGCATGTGTTTCAATTAGCAGGCATAACCTGAGACATGATTGTAACATTTTAAATTGACCAAAAGGATTTGATTATATTTCAGCCTATATATAGGAATAATTTAGCCAGGGTCTGCATGGGATATGGCAGGAAAATCACTGCTCATGTTAGGGTTCAAAAGGGCAGGCATTGGTGCTAGTGTGTCTCAGTACTGATCTTGTTCAATGTGTAATGTCCACAATATGGTATCTGAGCTTACCACACCCAAAAGTAATGGAAAAGCAATGACAATGTTGGTATAAACAGAATATACAGTTCCCTTTTCACAAACATGAAATGGTCTCCAAAGATTGTTGAATGAATCACATCAGGCTGTGTAATCTTAGCTGTAATAGTAAGTTCTTGTAAAACAAACATTCTGCCATTTGGACCATATGACAAAAATTGAAATCTTACTGTGTGTGGGAATTCATGTTGTGAAAACATAAAAGCCATGTTGATTACATTTTTACTGGGGGTAGGGGTAGGAAGTAGAAAAAAGAAAACGGGCACATTCAAAGCTAAAATACATGAAAGACATGGGAGTATAAAGTTTGGGGGCATGTTTTCAGCAACAGTGGTTTCCAGTGATAACAAAGGAATGTGAAGCTAATACAGCATTTCAGACCCTATACCAAGCTCAAATTAGGGGCATGAGCCTATTGAAAATTTAGGATATGCAAAATATCATTATTTTTAGAAAGACTTTAGGTCTTCGACCATCTGTTACAGCATCTTCAGTTTTTGAAAATACTGGAATTTTGCCAGTGTAGATAACAACCTAACTGAGAAGAGGGAGGTCAAGTGTCTCCCAGGAAGTGCTGCATGGAGGGATGGGAAGCAGATCCATTGGATTGCTATGGCAATAGCTAGGAGGGAGGAGCTGGATGTCATTGTCCACCTGAGGACAACTGACTTGGTCAGGAGAAGGGTGGAGTTTGCCAGGGTCCAGGAAGATTTCAGGAAGCTGAGGAGAAACCTGAAACAGATATCATGCTTCATCTCATTCTTGGAGAGTCTACTTGTCCAAGGCACAGGGGAACCTAGGGCACTCTGCATCTGCACCTTCAACTCCTGGTTGAAGGATGGGTGTGGAAGGGAGAGTTTTGGCTTCATAGGGGACTGGGGCCTGACCTGGGCAGATGCGAGCTTATATAAGGAGGACGGCCTGCATCTGTCCAAGAAGGGGACCTTGATCCTTTGTGAGAAGTTTAAATGCTTGAGCTGTGAGCATTTAATCTGGCCAAGGGGGGGAGCCAGGATGGTCAGGAGGCTTAGGAATACCCCCCATGGGAACATGCAGGAACATAGCTGGACTACAGGAACAGCTATAGCAGACAGGGAGGGGCAGGCAGGTGAAGAATGTATAACGAGTGATATGGTCGGACAAGAGCACATAGAAAAGGAAACTGGGGTGGGGAAGACACTGGAGAGGGAGAACAAGAACAGGGCGAGAGCAAATTGTAGAACAAGGAAGGTCATGCTAACAAATGCCAGTACCCTAGGAAATAAGGTTTCAGACCTGGAAGCCTTGTTGGCAGATGCAGACCTTGACACAGCAGCAATAACAAAGACATGGTACTCTGTTAATCAAGGCTGGGAAGTCAATGTACCAGGCTTTACACAGTTCAGGAGGGACAGGGAGGGTAAAAAGGGTGGTGGAATGGTCCTGTACATCAGAGATGGTATAAAGGCTACAGAAGTTCATGGAAGATGGGGGAAGCCAAGGTAATGTGGGTCACCCTGGAGTCAGAGAATGGAACAGCAATACATACAGGGGTGATCTACAGACCTCCGACACAAAGGGAAGAAGTAGACAGAGAACTAGTGCAGAATACACATGACATGGCAGCTAAAGGTAAAATCCTACTACTCTGGGATTTCAATATGCTGGACATGGATTGGGCCACCCAGATGGCTGCTTCAGCCAGAAGCACTGCCATCCTTGAATCTATGCAGGGATGGACTCAGGCAACTGGTGCATGAGCCAATCAGGGACAAGTCACGGGAGACATGGACTCAATTAATCCACACAAGGGCAAGAGTATTAGATTTCAGGAGGGTGGATTTTACTGAAATGGGTAGATGTATACAAGCAGTCCTGGGGAAAGGAGAGGTAATAGAAGCGGTGGAAGAACAATGGGAGAAACTTAAAAGAGCCATAGTGGAGATAACAAACCAATGCATTAGTATATTGGCCAAAGGAAAAAGAAGAAGGAAACCACTATGGTTCTCCAAAGAGGTGGAGGACAAAGCCAGGGCTAAAAGTCTGAGTTTGAGGAAATATAAGGGGAGCCAAAGGAAGTAGGACAGGGAGGTGTACCTTGCATGTCTAAGAGAAGCAGGGAAGGCTGTTAGGAGGGCGAAGGCGCAGACAGAAGAGGGCTTAACCTGGTCTGTAAACAAAGGGGATAAGGCATTTTATAGATTCATCAGTGAAAGAAGAAAAAATGGGGGAGATTGTGAGGCTCAGAGGGGAGAAGGGAGAGTGTAAGGAGTGGGAACTGTACAAGGCAGAATTACTGAACAAATACTTCTGCTCAGTATTCACTAAGGAGGGGGAGGTTCAAGGACCACAGTTGGTATGCACTGGCAATGACTGGGGGAGAGGTTGACACTAGTCAATTCACAGTGGAAAGAGTTCTGGAAGAACTCACAAAGCTAAAGGTGGATAAAAACATGGGGCCAGACAGCATCCACCCAAGGATATTAAAGGAGCTGCAAAGGGAACTAGCAGCACCTCTGGCGGCCCTGTTCACACAGTCATTCAACACTGGTGTCATTCCAGAGGACTGGAGGAGGGCACATGTAGTCCCACTGCATAAAAATGGCAGTATGGAGGAGACAGGGAACTACAGGCCAGTCAGCCTCACCTCAATGGTGGGAAAGATCATGGAGACACTGCTGAAAGAAAGGATAGTGGCACATATGGAATCCAGAAGTGCTCAGGATCTGAGGCAACATGGATTCACAACAGGAAGGTCTTGTCAAATGAATCTAATAGATGTTTTTGATTGGGTGACTAGGGAACTAAATCAGGGAGCGGGGTAGATGTCGCCAACCTAGATTTCAGCAAACCCTTCGACACCATCCCACATAGAAAGCATATTAACAAGATGGGTAGTCTGGGTATGGGAGACAAGGTGGTGAACTGAGTTAGGAATTGGTTAACAGACAGGAGACAGAGGGTGGGGTAAGTGGGGTACAATCTGAGGAGAGTGGGGTGACCAGTGGGGTACCACAGGATCAGTACTTGGACCAGTCCCATTCAATGTCTTCATTAGTGACGTTGCAGAGGATCTGGAAGAAAAGGTCTGCCTGTTTGCAGATGACACCAAGATCTGCAACAGGGTTGTTACTCCAGAAGGGGTGCAGAAAATCTGAAACATTAAAGGTGTCCTGTTTCAAAAACCTTTAATCACACATTATATTGAGGTGCATAACAACAACCCAGATGGCACCAACTTTATGGTATTAGAATTTGTTGCAAGAAATCCAAGAAGAGGAGACAGAGGCACTTAACTGTTATAAGGAGAAAGTTTCTGGGTGCTCTCTGTTATGTGTTTAACCCCCTGTCATAAATATGAATAGGTACAATCCCCCCCCCCCTTTTTCCTTTCACTCTTTTCTTTTCCTCTTATCTTTTCTGCCTTTTCTATAAATTCTTGTCAGGATGGCCAACCTGGCAATCTCCAAAAACTCTTTGCTGTCCCTTATTCTCTTTACCCTCTCTTTATGCACACAGCATTATGCTCCCAATTGCAGAGATAGGAAATAGCACAAGGCACTATAATTAGTAAACTGGTGCCCCAATACTCATTCACTTATGGCCGCATTAGAAGTCTTTAAACTCCTGAACCACTGCTGTTAAATTCAACTCTGGTGTCAGTATGAGTGCTAGCTGCTGGATGCAACTTGAGACTGCTAATATACAAGCTCTGTAGCAAAAGCACCACATGTTGCGGCTTAGAAAAATACTCAATGTAAGTGGCAAGGTTTTTTCTCTTGAAAGGAGCCAGTTGCTCCATAAGTTGATATCACCACAAGTGCAGCTTCATAAAAGGTCTTTGCATGGAACTGAGATAAAGAAAGTGCATCGGAGCAAGGGCAAGCCCCGAAGCACTGAGTAATGTCACAGCATATGACAGAAGGAGGTGCAGGAAGTGGACACTGTGGACAGGATGTAATAAAGCCCCGTAGTGTCTGCTTATGCTTGAGTGACCCTAAGAAGGCTAGAAGCCTATTTTGAGAAATTAATGGGGCCTCCAGCTCCAAATAGAAGAATGGTTGATAAAGGGCCGTTCGCAATTTAAACCCAACAGCTGACAATTTCAGCTGTCGGAACACATATTAAAACCCAAGGACTTATGAAAGTGCCCAAAGAAGGACTGTAATGAATGAAATAAAAGGGGAACACAGTAAGAATGTTTTTCTAAGCAGGACATAGGATGAAAATAAAGCTTCCTCTGAAGAAAGGCATTATGATTTGTTGCACTACAGATGTTTATGTTTATAATTAGGTCTACAGAGCTGTCAGGAGAAGGGAAATGAGGAGTGCACCCTCAATCTCCCATTCCCCTTGTCAACTCAGAGTTGCCTGATGCCAGTTATTATGAGTTATAATAAAAAAAGTTATTTACCTGTGGTCCTTGCTGTAATTTTAACTCCTTGTATAGGGCTGGCTGGCCATAGAATGGCCCTATTTATGGCATTTAGAGCCAGCGAGTTTATGACCAATGGGAGGAGCCCAAAACTGTGATGTCAGACACTAGAGCTATAAAAAGGGCTCATCACTAGGGGACTGTTAGATAGCCGAGTTAGTCTAGTGCTGACAGCGAGTAGGGTAAGACTTACACTTGGTGTGTGTGTGTGTGTATTTCACACAGGTTACTTGAGAAAAGTATTCACTGGACTATCTGGGCTAAAGCAAAGCCACAGACTCTGCTGAAGGAAGCAGAGGTCTGAATTTCTTTGTGCAGGACTAATTATTTGACTTTTTTCCATTTCTGTAAATAATTATATTTTTTCTAAAAATAAATTGATGAACATCTTTGTGCATTTTTTTGCACTTGATCCCTGCTTTGTTGTGTCAGTTATTATCCCACAGATTCACACTGGTGTCAGAAGTGACCTTTTGGGATATCTGGATAGTCTAGATTGCATGGGAGAGGCTACCAGGAGGGTATAGTCCAATACCTGACACATGCACATGGTAAAAAGTGTGAAGCTGATGAAAGTCCAGTGGACTCAAGCAATGGCTGAAAAGCTCAGGTTGAAGACAGTGCTCAGGTTAGACCCTGGTGTCCGGCCAAAGATTGCGAAGAAAGAGCGGAGGATGCCACAGACGAGGAACCCTTGCAAGAAAAGGACTGGAAGCAGATGGAGGAGAGTGCACCAGAAGACCCCAGTGATCTGCTGCACTGGCTCTGTCTAACACAGTTGGAGATAGAGCATGAGCAAGTGAAGCACCAATGACAGTGAGATGAGGACAGGAAACTACAAGAAGAGGAAAGGAAGAGACAGGATGAGAGATGGCGGGATGCCTTGCAAGCCATCCATGCCCTGAACTCTGAGCAACCTGACTGAAAGGTACCCCGTGACATAAAGTTAACAAAATTGACAGTGGCTGAAGACATAGAAGACTACTTAACTATGTTCAAGCGTATAGCCTAGACATGTGCTTGGTCCTAAGACCAGTGGGTCTTCAGACTTGTCCCATGCTCATCTGGATGGGCCCAAGTGGTGTATAGGGTATAGAGGCAATCTGGCTGCAGCTTCTAGACTCAAGGGGTAGGAAACTGAGGTTTGTGCTTGTATATAGGCCACCGTCCCAGTTTGAGGAGCTTGACAGGGAATTAGCAGGACAAATCAGAAAGGTATGTAGAAAAGGGAAGGTGGTCATCGTCGGGGATTTCAACTTGCTGGGGGTGACTGGAGCATTCCAGTCACCTCCAGTGCTAGGGAGCAAGTGCTCCTGGATGCAATCCAGGAGGGTCTCCTGACACAGTTGATTAGTGTACCTACTAGACTAAAAGAACACTTTCGATCTGGTGTTGTTGAATGGGGAGGCAGTAAGGGAATTAATGGTGGAGGACCCACTAGCTGACAGATATCAACAAACAGTGTGGTTTAATATCATGATGTGCGGGGAGCCAGAGAAATCAGTTACTCAGGTAGTAAACTTCACCGGGGCAGCCTTTGGGAGGATGCAGAAAGTACTGAAAGGGAAACTAGAGGGCATAAGGCAGGAGATGGATGCAGAGCAGAAATGGGATATTATTAAAAGGGGGATTACAGAGGCAACAGAAGCCTGCACCAAGACACAGTGTAAGAGGAGCAAAGCAAGAAAACCATGCTGGTTGAACAGCGAGGTAGTGGAGGTGTTCAGAGCAAAACGAGAGGTGCACCAGAGGTATAGAAGGCCAGGGAAGGAAGTGGACAGGGAAGAGTATGCAAGACGGTCCAGGGAGGTGACCAGAAAAGTGAGAGGAGCCAAGGCCCAGAGGGAGCTGAGATTAGAGCAGGGAATTAATGGGGTAGAGAAAGGCTTTTTCAGATACATCAGGGAGAAAAGGAAGTGCAATGAGAAAATAGTGAGGAAAAAAAGGGGTGGGGAGTGGACGGAAAAGGGTGAGGAGCAGGCAGATGCACAGAAAGAATACTTTTGCTCAGTGTTCACGGAAGCAAAAGGGTGACCGCTACCACCATGGGTTGGGAGGGTTGGGACTGGGGGAGATGAAGCAACAGATGGAAGAATTGAGGCCAGTAGAGTCCTAGAGGGACTGAGGGCACTGAAGGTAGACAAGGCACCAGGGCTGGATGGTATGCACCCCAGGGTGCTGAGGCAGATGGCGGAGGTGTTGATGGAGCCACTGGCGGATCTGTACAGCACCTCAATGGAGTTGGGATGTGTGCCACTGGACTGGAGGATGGCACATGTAGTATCATTACCCAAAAGCTGACCAAGGGATGAACCAGGTAATTATCGCCCAGTAAGTCTCACCTCCATAGTACGCAAACTCATCGAGGACAATGTCCTCGAGGATGTGAAGCAGCATGGGTTTGTTTCAGGGGAAGTCTTGTCAAACCAACCTGACACAATATTATGAGTGGGTGACAGGTGAGCTGGATAAGTGTCATGCGGTGGATGTTCTTTACTTGGACTTCAGCAAAGCCTTCGATTCTGTGCCTCATGGGTGGCTTGGGAGGAAGCTAACTGGGGTAGGGGTAGGAGCAAAAATGATGAACTGGATTACAAGTTGGCTGAGTGGGAGGCTACAATGGGTGGTAGTGAGAGAGGAGGAGCTCTCAGCTCCAAGGCCTTTAATGAGTGGGATGCCACAGGGCTCTGTGTTGGGGCCAGTATTGTTTGGGCTCTTCCTATCAGACATTGCACTTGGGGTGATGAGCAAGATAAGTCTGTTCGCTGACGACACCAAAATCAGAGCAATGGTGAATGGAGAAGAGGTATGGAAGCAGCTGCAGCTGGACCTAAGCAATCTAGAGGAGTGGTCAGAGAGGTGGCAGCTTGGGCTGAATGCAAAGAAGTGTAAGGTTATGCACTTTGGGGTAAAGAACCCAAGGAGAGAATACAGCCTGGGAGGGGTTAAGCTGGGGATCACTGAGGAGGAGAAGGACCTAGGGGTAATGATAACAGGGACCATGAACAACACTGCCCAGTGCAGGAGAGTGGCTGCAAAAGCGAACAAAATGTTGGGGTGCATAGCGAGGGGTTTTTCGTCCAGGTGAAGAGAGGTGATCTTGGCCCTCTACAGGTTGCTGGTAAAGCTGCACTTAGAGTTGTGTGTGCAGTTTTGAAGGCCATACCTAAAGCATGATATCAGGCTACTGGAGAGGGTGCAGAGGAAGGTAACAAAGATTATATGTGGAATGAAAGGGACAGACTATGACAGCAGGCTGAGTGACCTGAATATGTACACCCTGGAAGACAGAAGGGATGGGGATACATGATAGAGACATTCAAATATCTGAGAGGAATCAATAAGGATGGGGCAGATGGGGTCTTTAAGTTAAGGAGGGGGAGGGTCACTGGGGGCATGGACTAAGAATAGACAGGGGAAGATTTAGGAAGAAAATGAGGAGACACTAATTAGCAGAGAGAGTGGTAGCAGAATGAAATGCCCTTTCAGAATGGGTGGTATCATGTAAATCTGTGAACAGTTTCAAAGGGTGGGACTGGGAACAGGGGAGAGTGAGGTGGGGAGGTGGGGGTAGTAGTGGGATGATAATGGGAGGGGGTGGGGCAGCTGCAAGCTAGGGTTGCTAGCTGCACAGTCGAGCAGACTTAGATAGGCCAGGTGGTCTGTTTCTGTTAGCACATTCATATGTTCGTATGTTCATATGTACTGCCCCTGACTCTAATTCATTTTTTCCTTTTAGTTTTTATTCAAAAATTGAATAGGAAGACTCAGCTGAGACTAGCTCATTCTCAGTGAGGTCCTTGTGCAAAGCAGCAATGAGTTCTATAACATTTTCACAAACATCTAACAATATAAGTAATTAATACATAAAATAATCACAATCACAAGTGCACACAATAATAACATAATATACATAAGCATACAATACAAGGCATCTCCAAATTAAAACATTCATTTCTCAATCAATCAGGGCTTTAACTAAATTCTATAACTGTTCTTACTCTTGCTTCATAAAGGGTCCACTTTTTTATTGCACTAGCACAGATTGTCCTACTCCTAAGAGTTAGGGGTAATAGGTTCCAAATTCCAGGACCACTATATAATAAATGTTTCCTGCTTAATGCTGTTTTTAAAGTTGGGAATTTATACTCCATACCAGACTCAGTCCACAGACCAGATCTAACAGCTATAACCTTGAAATAATCAGAAATATAATCAATGATTACAATAGAGTCAAGGAGGAAATCCTCCATCGGTATGATATCAATACTGAGACGTATAAGCAACGATTCAGGTCCCAAAAGATGATGGGCCAAGATAACCCTAGAGAAACTTTTGCCAGGTTAAAAAGTTTCTGTTTGTAATGGTTACAACCAATGGTCAAAACCTTTGACCAAATCCTAGAACTGATAATTATAGAGCAATTTATCCAAGTATTGTCCCGAGACATCCATGTGTGGGTGAAGGAGCACAAACCTGACACAGCAGAGAAGACCATCACTCTGGTGGAGGGTTACCTGGCGGCCAGATGATCAAAGTCCAGAGAATAACAAAACTTTTCACCCCAACCTACAGCACTGGTAAGACCTTATGAAACTACTTATTCCAGACAGTTAAATGTTGGGGGAAATAACTGGCGAGGGGACAGAAGGAGCAGGCCCTATTCTGCAGACATTATTTGTCATAGCTGTTTGGGAAAAGGAAACATAGCCCAGAATTGCCCCAATAGAAGAAACTAAGCTGCCCACTTGGCAATGGCTCATTGGGGTATGTTACCACAATGGGGATCAGCCAGGATGAAATAGTGGAATTGCTGGACTCAGGAAGCAAGCAAACCTTGGTGAGGGTGGACATTTTAAAGAACTACCACAGTAAAGGGCTGGAGGCAAAGGTAACTTGTGTCCATGGGGATGTACACCAGTACCCTACTGCCATGGTGGAAATGACAATAGGGCAGGATAAACAACTCCTTTCTGTTGTTTTAGTACCTAGATTGCCAGTTCCCATTATTATCGGCCAGGATTTCCCTAACTTTGACCAGCTGATAAAGAATCAACAGACCTGTGACCAGCTTGTGGCAGTAACTACTCATGCCCAGGCTGAACAAGAACAGTCATAGAAAATTTTTTTCATTTGATGAGGAGGTATATGAGGTACCAGGGAAAACAAGGAAATCAAGAAAGGAGAAGAGGGCCGAAAAAAGAAAATGGAGGGATACTCATGAGGGAGGGATACCTGATGTTGAGTCTGATTTATCTGGGACTAATGTAAAAATTGAGCAAAAGTTGGATGAGTCTTTGAATTCCTTTTTCTTACAGGTGGACCAAGTGGTTGCAGAAGGGCAGCCACAGTATGTCATAACAAATGATGTTTTATAGCAAATGTGTACTAACCCTGCTATGGCAGAAAGTACAAGACAAATGATGGTACCCCAGAAATATAGGGATAAACTGATGTTCCTAGCCCAATGATATCCCTATGGCAAGCCATGAAAGATGATATGGACATTAGACAGATTGACTAATCGGTTCTTCTGACCTTGGATACATGAGAATGTGGCTGAGTATTGTTGCACTTGTCCTGAGTGCCAATTGGTAGACAAAGGTGGAAAAGGGGATAAGGTGCTCCTACAGCTAATACCTGCAGTAATGTCCCCATTTGAGAGAATAGCTATGGATGTGGTAGGCCCGCTAACAAAAAGTTCAAAAGGTAATCAGTGTATTTTGGTGATCGAAGATTACGTGATCAGGTATCCTGAGGTGATACTCCTTCGGACTGTGACAGCCCCTCGGATTGCCGAGGAACTGGCTAAACCTTTTAGTTGATTTGATAGCCCTCAGGTCATTCTCATAAACAAAGGTACCAACTTTATCTCAGTACTCCTCAAGGAGTTGTGCAGATTGTTAGGGGCAACTGCAGTGAAAGCATCCATCTACCACACCCAGACTGATGACTTGGTGGAACGTTTTAATAAGACTCTGAAACATATGCTCCAGAAGTATGTACAAGAAGAAGGGTGGGATTGGAACAAATATCTACCCTATTTCTTGTTTGTGTACTGGGAGGTGCCCCAAGCCACTACAGGGTTGTCACCCATTACCCTTTTAAATGGAAGAAACCCCAGAGGTCCTTTAGATGTGGTGCAGAAACATTGGGAAGAAGGGAAGGATGTCTGCCATACAAATGTTGTAGACTATATGGCCAGTCATAGGAAGAAAATTGGTGAAATGTGTTACTCTAGCACACCAGAATGTTGTCCATAGACAGGCAGAACAGAAGGAATGGTATGATGAAGGACTGAAAAGTAAAATGTACCATCCAGGGGATAAAGTACTGTTATTGCTGCCATATACTGAAAACAAGTTATTAATGAAATTGCAAGGTCAGTTTGTGGTTAATAGGCAAACTGGGAAGACAAATTTTGAAATTGAAATGCCTGGAAAAAGGTCCCAAAAGAAAATGTACCATGCCAACCTCTTGAGGAAATGGTTTGATAGGCAAGACCCAGTACCCAGTTATTTCATATACCCTGAGCAAGAGAACACTGAGCTTGAAGTGGCCTATGAGAAATTGGACAAAGGCACAGAAGTGGTGGGGGTTCAAATCAATCCTGGGTTGGATGCAGCCCAGAGACAGGAAATTGAACACCTACTGGGATATTATGGGAAGACCTTTACTAACACTCCAGGGAGCGCAAAAGGGTTAGTGCACACCATAAAGGTAGCACAAATGTGATCTATACACCAGAAACCCTACCGGCTGCCTGAGAGCATTAGACAAGAAGTCATAGATGAGGTGAGGAAAATGAAACACCTAGGGATTATAGTACCATCAAGAAGTGCTTGGTCCTCACCTGTGGTAGTAGTGCCCAAAAAGGAGGAGGGTATCTGGCTTTGCTTGGATTTCAGGAAGATTAACACTGTCCCCACCTTTGATGGGTACCCCATGCCCCATGTAGATCACTTACTAGACAAAATAGGAAACGCCAAATACATTAACACCCTTGACTTAACAAAAGGCCTCTAGCAAATCCCCCTCTCTTTACATACAGAGGAATTGACTGCCTTCAGCAACCAGATAGACCTTTACCAGTTCACCACCATGCCTTTTGGACTGCATGGTGCCCCCACAAGCTTCCAACACTATGTGGATCAAGTATTGCATGCCCATACACAGTACAGTGCCACCTTCTTAGATGATGTTGTTATATTCAGCCCTGACTGGCAGACGCACCTAGTACATCTTAGTGCAGTCATTCAGTCTATTCAAAACTCATGACCAACCATAAATCCTTCCAAATGTGCCATTGCCAGGACTGAGACCAAATACTTAGGGTTAATCATTGGGGAAGGTACAGTCAAACCAGATGTCTGCAAAATCGAGGCAGTTGCTAATAGCCCCATCCCACTGACAAAGAAGCATGTTTGTTCCTTTTTGGGACTGGCTAGCTATTACCACCGATTTATATCTGATTTTGCCACCATAGCAACCCCACTTACAGATCAGACCTAAAACAAATGTCCCAATTAGGTGCTATGGACCAAGGAATGCGTTGAGGCCTTTCGGAACATTAAAGCGACCCTATGTTCATCCCCTGTTTTGATCAATCCTGATTTTCCTCTCCTGTTTGAAGTGCACACTGATGCCTCTGATACTGGCATTGGTGCAGTCCTTTCTCAAATGAGGAAAGGTGAGGAGCACCCAGTTATATACATTAGCTGCAATCTTCATGAGAGGGAGAGGTAGTATTCAACAGTGGAGAAGGAATGCTTAGCATTAAAACAGGTGATAGAGACCTTGAAATATTACTTGAGGGGCACAGAATTTAAGGTTCTCACTGATCATAATCCTCTGTGATGGCTCCAACAGATGAAAGACAAGAATGGCCTGATAATGCAGTGGTATTTGGCTTTACAGCCTTACCGATTTACCAATCAGCACAGAGTAGGGTCACAACACCAGAATGCTGATTTCTTGTCTTGATATGGAGCCCATGCTGATGAAATTTAAGGAGATGTGTTGATATGATGTGTTGTTCTTTCTGTGAAGATGTTGAAATGTTTTGCATATTATATATGAGATAGGGGTTTGTATTAAACCCTTGATATTATGCCTCAGGGAATAGATTGGTATCAGATATGTTTAGATATGTCTGATTATAGATACTGATTCAGTTTTATAAGGGTCCCTGAGGTGGAGCTTCTGAGAGTGGGTGGGTGTAAGGTCCAACCCTATTAGGGTTCAGGGAGGGTATGTGACAACAGTTTTACTGTTGCCCCTTGGTGAGGGGGATGCATAACAGCGAGCCTCCTGTTATGTGTTTTAAACCTCTGTCATAAATATGAATATGTGCCGCCCCCTGCACCCCCCCCCACACAAACACACACATTTCCTTTCACTCTTTCCTTTCCTCTTATCTTTTCCACCTTTTCTTTAAATTCTTGTCAGGGTAGCCAACCTGGCCATCTCCAAAAATGCTTTGCTGTCCCTTATTCTCTTTACCCTCTCTTTATGCACACAGCATTATGCTCCAAATTGCAGAGATAGAAAATAGCACATGGTGCTATAATTAATAAAGAAACTGGTGCTCCAAAACTAATTCTCTTGTGGCTGTTATTAGAAGTCTTTAAACTCCTGAGCCACTGCCATTAAATTCAGCTCTGGTGTCAGTACGAATGCTATCTGCAGGATGCGACTTGAAACTTGTAATATACAACCTCCGTAGTAAAAGTGCCACATGTTGCAGCTTGGGAAATATATTCAATGTAAGTGACAAGGTTTTTTCCCTTGAACGGAGCCAGTTGCTCCATAAGTAGATATAACCACAAGTGCAGATTGAGAAATTGTCCTTGCGTGGAGCTGAGATAAGAAAGTGCATCGGAGCAATAGCATGTTCCGAAGCACTGAGTAATGTCACAGCATGCGATAGAAGGGGGCTCAGGTAGTGGACACTACAAGCGGGATGTAATTAAGCCCCATAGTGTCTGCATGTACTCAAGTGACCCTAAGAAGGCTATAGAAGCCTATAATGAAAACTTAATGGGGTCTCCAGCACCAAGTAGAAGAATGGCTGATAAAGGGCCCATTTGCAGGTTGAATCTGATGGCTGCCAAATTCAGCTGTCAGAACACATAGTAAAGCACAAGGACTTATGAAAGTGCCCAAAGAAGGACCAAAATGAATGAAATAAAAGGGAAATACAGAAAGAGTGTTCTTCTAAACAGGACATAGAATGAAAATAAAGCTTCCTCTGTAGAAAGACATTATGATTTGTTGCACTACAGATGTTTATGTTTATAATTAGGTCTACTGAGCTGGCAGGAGAAGGAAGATGAGGAGCGCACCCTCAATCTCCCATTTCCCTTGACAACTCAGAGATGTCTGATGCCAGTCATTATGATTTATAATAACAAGTTATTTACCTGAGGACCCTACTGTAATTTTTGCTCCTTGTATAGGGCTGGCTGGCCATAGAATGGCCCTATTTATGTTATTTAGAGCCAGTGAAGTCACGACTAATGGGAGGATCCCAAAACTGTGATGTCAGACCCTGGAGCTATAAAAAGAGCTCACCACTAGGGAAATGTTAAATAGTCATGTCAGTCTAGTGCTGACAGTGAGTAGGGTAAGACCTACAGCTGGTGTATGTCTATGGATTTCACACAGGTTACTTGAGAAAAGTATCCATTGGACTATCTGGGCTGAAGCAAAGCTACAAACTCTGCTGAAGGAAGCAGAGGTCTGAATTTCTTTGTGCAGGACTAATTATTTGACCTTTTTATTTCTGTAAATAGTTGTATTTTTTTAAAACTAAATTGTTGAATGCATTTTTATGTTTTTTATTCACTTGATCCCTGCTTTGTTGTGTCAGTTATTATCCCACATGTTCACAGCAAGAAATACAAGAGGAGGTAACAGAACCAATAGACTGTTGTAACAAGAACATTTCTAGATTTTTCATCTAAGTTGTTTGCAACCGAGAGGCCTGAATGCAGAACGGGACCTCAAACCATTACTGAAAAAAATAAAATAAAAAAAAAAATGAAAAAGTGACAAATTGTAAAAGACTATTGGAATTTATACTGCAATCTTATGTTATTTATTGCATGCCTTTTCTCTGTCTTCTGAATACATGTGCCATCATGCCTGGAATGATGAAACATGGCATTTGTGGATCCTCTGTGACCTCCTGAATTGATGGAAATCAGTGATTGATCATGCATCCTGATAAAATGCACCAACATAACCTCTAATTTACTATTGCACTCTTTTCTTCTCAAGTTTCATTAACAAATCTAAACTGGCAAAAGCAAGTCATCATGATGTGTGATACAAATTGGACATCATATATAGCAATTCAGCATTGAAAAGAATTATCATTTTCTGTACTCTACCGTGAAAGACAAATGATTCCCAAAATCTAATTTAAATATTGTATTAGGCATTGTTTGATTTAATTTACTTTTATAATGTATAAATTAATGTTACAAATGTATTTTCTTACATTGTGTTGATCCAGTTTACATGTTTGAATCTCTCTAGAACCAGTGATGTGTTACTTGAATATAATAACCGGCTTCCCCTTTTTTTCCCATACGGAAACCGTGGCATAATTTGCCGTTATAAAGAAGTGTTTATAACGGCAAACACACGCACGGTTTCCCTTGCTGTGTGCATGCTCCCGCAGCAGCATGACCATTCCAGACCGCTCACTGCTTCTGTGTCGCCGAAACAAAACCACCAGAAGAACTGGGCGGTAAGTCGTTTTCTTTTATATATCCCCATATACCATGAAAACATTCGAAGACCTGCACAAAGTAAAAACAAAAGTTTAAAGAAAGGTAAATCTCGGCACCGGACAAAAACATAACTGAACCTAGGATACACTGGCAGCTCTTTATTTTCTATAATTACTGAGGCAAAAAAAGGAAACCCAGCAATTATATAAAATAAAATATGGGTTTGGGTGTGTGTAAACTCGAATTTACACACGCCCTCGGGGTTAGATGCTTCACATAAACCCCTTGAGCTTCGCTCTCGGGGTTTATGTAGCATCAAACCCCTCCAGTGTGTTTAAATTCTCGATACACACCCAGACTCATACTTTATTCTCCATTTAATTAATTTAATGTGTCACTTGATGATGGTAAAACATATATAAAAGGGTTTCTAAGTCACATAAGCAGCACCCCCTCAGGAAGATCTCTGTTCAAAGCACAGGGGTTTGTGTGGCATTCTGCTGCACACATTGCTAATTGTGCTAACATTCAGCAATAAAACAATGGCATTTTTTTTTTTTTCCAATTGTTTAACCAGGAGAGACACACTAAGCCAAAAGCTTGTTTACAGGTGCGACCTGGGAGCACAGGGAAGTTAAGTGACTTGCTCAGTGTCACACAGTATGCAAGTGGGGGCTGTGGGATTCAAACCCAGGTCTCCATATTTGCAACTCAGAGCCTTTAACCACTGCACTATACTGCCTCCATTTAGTCATTTGACTTCATCTTTTTTTTGGATATTGATGACTTCTCCTGGTGAGTGCTTTAGCACTCTAGACCTTCTTTAATGTATTTTTGTGTTGGTCACCCGACTGAAGCACAGGTTGTGTCTGCAAAGCACACCTGTTTCCTTTGATTTGCTCTTGTTAAGACCCTGCCTCACGAAGAAGGGCAGAAAAAATATTCAACTCCAGGCCTAAAGGTGATTTTGCACAGAGATTGCAAAATCAACTTTCAGGACCCAAAATCACATTTTGGGCCAGAGTTGAAAAATGACAGCTGTCACATTCATGAGGTGTTGTAAAAAATGGCTTTTGTTGTAAATTTGGGGTAAACATATTGAAAATTACCAGTGTTAGTGCTGGCCTGGTGGCGCTGAGGGCTGAGGCACTGCACGCCTCACCTCATGGCACACCAGCAACCTGGGTTTGGGAACAAGCCCGGGCCATTGGAGGACAGCAGGGGGGGAGGGTGGAGCTGGATGGAGCTGCCAACAGGCAAGCTCTCTTCTCCGGGGAGGTGCAAGGAGCTTCTTCTAGTTGATGACTGCCACCTGGTGGAGGCTGTGGGCAGCAAGGGCCAGGAGGAGCCGGGGGCTAGGCCTGGGGTGGGAGGAAAGGGGCCATTACTGGGGCTGTGGGACTAATGTGTCCCTTCACATGCATGAGTACCCACTCCTGGGGCCCCTGGGGTAAAAACGAAGGAAAAAGCCAGTGGCATGATGGTGACCGACTCCCTGCAGGATCCGCTCCGGGACTGGGTGTAAGGCAAGCCCCGGTAATTCTGGGTGATGGGTCTGAGGGAGTAAGTCAGATGGGGGCTTTCCGGGGGCAACAAAAAAAATGTTAAATGATAAAAAGGAAATTACCAATGTTATGAACCTGTGATCAAAACATTTAATGTATGTTCATAACTGTATTGTTTTTTAATATTTTTACACCACATTTTCAACAAAGCATTCTTATTATCCCACCTCATGAACAAGGGCAGAGAAATGTTTCAACTCTTGCCCAAAAGGTAATTTTGTGCAGGGACCATGAAATCACCTTTCAGGAAGTAAAGAAGAAGAGTCATTGAGACTTGAAGTGCTGGAGCTGGTTTGTCTGTTTGTTTTTGTAAGTTACAATTAATAAATTAAAACAAATAGTTTGTACTCTTTTGGCCGCTCTGCCATTTTGTATATTTTCAGTCCTGGCCAAATCAGTCCTAATTACAGGATGTAATAGTAGCACCAACATGGTTCTAGTAGAAGGGTGTTCAGACTGAAGCAACACTCAAAAGTAAAATTATGAAGTGAAGACTCCCCCCTTCCAATGGATGGGTGCTCTCCACCCAGATAGATTTCCAGTGTTGCCAGGATGTTTGCCCAATTTCCGAGTTAGACCCCAGGGCAGGCAAGGGAAGGGATCAACAGCTCTGAGGCAGTCCATCACACAGCAGCACTGGCCAACCAGCCAACAAGCTATGGCTTCCACAGCCCCACAGACTTAGGGCCTGATCCTCAAATCCACCCCAGATATGTGCAATTTTTGCGTATCTGTAGTGCAATCCCTTCCAGCTGTGGGAGCCAATACACCAACCAGCATCCAAGACACCTTCTATCTGCTGCTACAGAACAATGCAGTTAGGCAGCAGGCAGTACAGGTGGGTAAAGCTGGTTTGGATAATGGGCATCTAATCTGATGTCCATGTCAGTCTGCCATTGGATTTCTCCCTGTGCAGGGTGCAAGGACTTAAAGGATATGGCAGTCCTCCTGGAATTCCATATGCCCACTGGCAAAATGGAAATTCAAAGCTGTATAAAAGTTGTTCCGGTACAGCCTCCCAGCCTTTACTAGTGCCTCAGTTGGCTGGGTATGAGTAGTCTTCCTGTGAATCAGGATTCATAAGTAGCCCAGTGTCAAGACAGAGTAGGTCACCTAAGTAATATTATAACCACTTGGGTGACATAACATATGCCCCCTTGTCAACCATCTACACAGCTGAAATTCCTTTATAGATAAGGCACATGCTTCCTCCACCCTCTTGCCGACCCCATCCTTGCCTCCCACATTGCCAAACATGTGAACCAGGAGTGCAGAGGTGAGCATCCTTATTTGTGTTGTGGAAATGTGGATGGTGACGATACCTGGGGAACTCAGTTGTGGAGTGAAATTAAAAGTCTAACTAAATTCTATGACCAAAGTAGGAAAAGACTGCTCCTGAGTAACATTTACCTCCCAAAATGCATAAAACTAAAAAAATACTTATTAAACAGGTGAACAAAGTATGTTAGTGGCTATAAGCTTACAGGCCCCATACTGCCTTTCTTCAAGTGATGGCCTAAATAAAATGTATAAAAATGTAGTTAAAAAATATGTCCCCAGACACCTGTCAGGTAGACCTTACTCTTAAAAGTTCCCCCAGTGTTTTTTTTTCTCCTGTTTCCAACACTGTATGGGTTTATTTACCCGTTAGGAGCAATGGACAGTTTAGCTTTCATCACTTGGCTTAAGACACGACAAGGGGCTGGCTGGATGGTCTGAAGCAGAACAATGTTATACCTTATGAGAATGGCAGTACCATCCCCATTTTATGTACAGCACAAAGTCCACATGCTCTCTGGAAACAGCCAATTCACTACATCACTTTTTTTAAAAACAGCTTTTGTTTAATGTGTATTTTTAATCAAAAGACATTACACTTCTACATGAGCATTAGTAACTGCTGCTTTGACGAGCTTGAGTGACTTGACCTTTGCTACTACTGCCAGCAGCTTTGCTGTAGAAAGCTACATGTAGCAACAGGAAAGTGCACTGAAGATAAAATCATAAATAAACCAGCAGCTTACCTTCAGATCGCTTTCTACTGGAAACCAAGCCTAACAAAAGTGGCGGTGGTGGTATTAGTTGTAGTATAGGGGAGACTTAAAATTTGTTTTTTAACTATATCAGTTTGAAAAGTATAGTCTGCTTTGCTAGTCACGTCCTCAATTTTCTCCGTATAAAGAAGTTGAAAACAAAATAAATTTTGGTATAAATATTCAGAAGTCCCACTGATATCATCTATACTGAACGTGATACATTGTGAAAGTTTGTAAAACCTTCGTAACAAAATTACCACTTTCAAATGGTAAATCGGAAGAATAAAGTGAGGAGAGAGGAAGAGCGGGTTAATCCAGATCATCGGATGTGCCACTAAGTTCAGCAGTGAGCAGCTGGCTAACTTGTCCTGCACTGTCTTAAAGGGCCATCAGATGATTGGAGTATGACTGAGGATGAGAAGGCGCCGGAATCATTTTTTTTTCTTTGTAAGTCAAACATACTTACGGGCATAGCTGCACAACAAATGTGCTTTACACTAGTTTTCTGGCAATGCTGTATGGTCATTTTCGATCCCACTACAGCCCCCCTGAAATATTCAGCCTCCTCCCACCACCCATCAGATGCCAACCAAAAAAAAACCAGTGAAACAGCTAACAAAAACAAAAAACAAAAAAACAGTGACACAGCTCACAGATGAGCAGGGCCTCACGAAACAAAGAGGCCGGGATGGTTCGCTCTGCCTCTTTCTCTCTCACTTGTGTGCTCCTAGCCCTGAATGAGACACAGTGCACTGGAGATAGCTTGATCTCTGACTGGATGACACAGATAGGCTGACAGGGAGAGGAGAGAGCACACAAACTGCTCGGTATGTCGGAGGCAGGGTTGGGGCCAACTCTGAGCATGAAACACAAGGAGGAGTTTTGGCTCTTGTTCTCCCTCTCCTTTTCTCCCTGGCACTGTCTCTCTCACAGTGAGGAGAGAGCACACAAACTGCTCAGTGTGACAGGGGCAGCTTAGGGGCCATCACTGAGCCCAAAACATAATGGGGTCTGCTGGCATTTATCTCTCTCCCTTTCTCCTTGTCACTGTTTTTCTCACAGTGATGATGTACGGGTGGCTGGGGGAGGGGGTAGAGGCTAGCAATGAGCTTTTACTGGCTGTCTTTTGCTCAGTCTCTATGCCCTGGGGCTGGTGTGGGGGGGGTCAGTACACTGACACTGCCTCAACTAGAAAGAGAGACACACCATGAGAGAGAGAGAGAGAGAGAGAGAGAGAGAGAGAGAGAGAGACCTGCTGGAAATATCCACTACAGCTTCTGGCACACCTCTAAATTGGAGCACTGGCTACTATTACAAACATTGAAGCACAGAAAGTGAAAAACCACTAGTTGCTGAAAGCAAAACTTAAAGCGCTCGATTCTGGGGGTCTTTCGCTTCCCCACAATTTTACATGGCTGCCAGATTAAGATTTAGTTTGGCTAAGCAGATTTACTGTGTGGTGGTGTTTTTAATTTTTACTCACAGGGATTGCTACTGTTTGTTGCTAACATTTCATTGCTTTATTTTTTCTCTGATTCAAATTGTTGTTGCTGGTATACCTTCTTCTGCATTATTACAAGGTGTGCCTACAGGTGTGCTAACAGATTACTCCTGTAATCTTCTGATTCAAATTGTCTTTTGCAAGGTATATCTTCTGTTACTGCTTTATTTCTCTGGAGCAAAGTGTTTCTTACAGCGTATATCTTCTCTGAAATTATTACAGGTGGTGCTTTACAGAGTTTTACAGTTTTATCTAACATTAGGATAAGCTTTCAGGGTTACTGCATTTGTTATTGACTGATTGTTTCTGCTCTACCTCCTTGTTCTTTCTGTCCGTGGTTCTTCTTTTAGGCAGGGAAGGGCCCAGCCACCCACCCCCATCCCCAACCACCCCACGCTACACTCCTTTATAGGGTACCACAGTTGTGACATTTCCGTGGCAGAGCAGGAAGGGGCGGATCAGTGGGGCCTCCACAAGGTGATCTCATTTACAGGGGCACTAGTAATTTAACTTGTTATAACAAGTTAAACAAAGCACAATTAAACCATTACTTGCATTTTTTTTTCCTTCCAATTACTCTGACTAGGTTACAAACCCAGCAACTTATTTGGAATGGATTTCATTAACTGCAGGTACTGTGGAACAATTTTCAGAAGGACAGTCTTACAGGATTTAGGACACTGTCCTGCATGCTGGGCCTTTGGAGATCTTAGGGGCTCCGGGCAGCATGGCAGAGATTGCACGCCTCAAATTTCATATTGAAGAGGAAATACATTATAAGAACCACCTGCCATTTCCCCAGCATCCAACAGAAAAACTCTGACCGCAGAGGGTAGTTGGTCCAGGAGGTTGGCAGGTGGTTAGAGGAGCAAATCAGGTGCCCCATCACTCTCTGCTCTCCAACACATTACCTCCAAAACCATATAAACACTCAAACAGGTATCTGCCTCTATCTCTGAAATCAAATAAAGAGGCAGAAGACACTGCAGAGCAGAACACTGCGGCACAGGAGCTAGCACAACAAAACTCACCCAAATCAGGAACCAAAACTAAACAAGCACAAAGGAAATCCAAAAACTTCTGATCATAGGAGACTCCATGATCTGGGAGTTGATACCCATCTCCAGCCAGGGTGATGGTCAGATGTCTCCCAGGTACATCAGCATGGAGAGACACTGACCGCATTGCTAAAATTGTTCACAAAGCAGGAGAGAACATTGATGTCCTAACACATGGGACTCACGATCTCGCCAGCCGGTCATTGTGGAGACCAAGGAACACCTGACTAGGCTGGGTAACAAACTATCATCTATTTCATTTGGCATCTCCTTCTCTGAGATCCTGCCAGTCTGGGAGAGGGAGCAGATAGACGGAAGGTCAGAGAAGGGGAGATAGGGAGCTAAACACGTGGCTCAAGGACTGGTGCCAGGAAAAGGACACAGATTTGTAGGAACTGGCAACAGTTCTGGGAGCGAAAAGTTCTTTAAATTTGATGGACTGCATCTGACTAAAGAGGGACTCAGTGCATTGGGGCAGAAGTTTGATGTCTTTGCAGAATATTTAAACTAGCAAATGGGGAGAGGGGTGCAGCACCCCATACCTCGAATGGGAAGAACACCCCTTCCCTCTCAGCTAGTGGTCAAACAGGAATTCAGCATGTTTGCTGTTCATTTGCATCACCAGGTAAGAAAAAAGGTTTGTCTCCCCATACGACGCACAGGAGTAATGCCAAACTTCACCCAACAACTAACACACCAAAATCTGGCCAATGGAAAATCATGTACACAAATGCTCACAGCCTGGGAAATAAGATCCCAGACCTGCAGGCAATAATGTCAGAGGCTAAACTGGACATAGTAGCAATTAGTGAGACGTGGTTTACCAGTAACCACACTTGGGAGACTTCAGTACCTGGCTATGTATTGTTCAGAAAAGACTGAGGTGCAAAAAAGGGGGGAGGAGTGGCCCTGTATGTTAATGAAAATATCAAAGCTACAGAAATTCAGAATACACATAAGGAGCCAGAAGAACTGTGGGTCACCCTGGAAACAGGAAATGGGACAGCCATAAGAACTGGGGTTGTCTACAGGCCCCCAGACCAGGGGGAGGACATAGACACATTACTGTTAGAAGATATACAAAACATGACAGCTAAAGGGGAGGTTCTGATAATGGGAGACTTCAACATGCCAGATACAGATTGGTCAATACCAGCAGGAACATCTGCCAGAACTAGACTCATAGTGGATTCCCTGCAGGGGAAGGCCTCAAACAACTGGTACAGCAACCCACAAGAGACA
Source organism: Neoceratodus forsteri (assembly GCA_016271365.2). Taxonomy (NCBI): domain Eukaryota; kingdom Metazoa; phylum Chordata; order Ceratodontiformes; family Ceratodontidae; genus Neoceratodus; species Neoceratodus forsteri. The sequence continues at coordinate 398,487,667 of CM057455.1, read as the reverse complement.
GGGCTATCCTAGATCTAGTACTGACTAACAAAGAAGGGATCACAGATCTCCAGGTAGAAGGTCACCTGGGGCCAGTGACCATCACATGGTATGGTTCAATTTGGCTACTACATCTAAATCATCCCATTCCAAGGCAAAAATATGGGACTTCAGAGGAGCTGACTTTGATAAGATGGCCAACAGAGTTAAGCTAGCCCTGGCAAAAGAAACACAGGTGAGGGGTACAGGCAAAGTGGGCAAGCATTAGGATGCAATACTTGAAGCAACATCCCATTGTGTTAGACAGAAAAGGAAGTGCAAAAGAAGAAGGAAACCACTTTGGTTCTCAAATACAGTAGCAGAAAAGGTCAGAGCCAAAAGGCTGGCCTTCAGGAAATATAAGGGAACACAGCGGGATGAAGATAGGGAGGCATACCAAACTGCCCTAAGGGAAGCAGGTAAGGCAGTAAGGCAGGCAAAGTCCCAAACTGAGGAAACACTAGCAACGAACAGTAAAAAGAAGGTGACAAGACTTTCTATAGATACATTAGTGAAAGGAGAAAATCCAGAGGGGTATTGCTTGTTTAATGGAGAAAATGGAGCATGTGAGGAGGAGGACCCTGTAAAGGCATCTATCCTAAATAGATACTTTTGCTCAGTATTTACTGAAGAGAAGGTAGGGCAGGGCCCACAGCTCAGCATCATGGACACAGGGGAGGGAGGTGAGCACTACTCCTTCACAAAAGAAAGGGTCCTACAAGAGCTTGCTAAGCTTAGGTGGATAAGGCAATGGGACCTGATGGCATACATCCCAGGGTACTAAGGAGCTAAAGGAGGAACTAGCAGAGCCATTAGCAGAATTGTTTAGTGAGTCTCTGAGCACAGGAGAGGTCCCAGAAGACTGGAGAAGGGTTTATGTGATCCCGCCTCCACAAGAGTGTGGTAGCAGGGAGGAGGCGGGGAACCATAGACCGTCAGTCTTACCTCAGTAGTGGGCAAGATTATGGAGGCACCTTAAGGAAAGGATAGTGCAACACCTGGAACTATAGGGGCACAGGATCCAAGACAGCATGGGTTTACAAAGGAAGGTCCTGTCAAACTAATCTCATAGATTTCTTTGACTGGGTAACCAGAGTGGTGGACCAAGGGGAGCAGTTGATGTCGCCTACCTTGACTTCAGCAAAGCTTTTGACACTGTTCCACATAGAAGATTGATAAATAAGCTGTAGGCTCGGGTGGTCAGAAGTTGGTCAACTGGGTGGCAAACTGGTTGACGGGCAGAAAACAGAGAGTGGTGGTAAATGGTATACAGTCAGAAGAGATGCAAGTCACAAGTGGGTACCTCAGGGATCAGTCCTGGGGCCAGTCCTCTTCAACATCTTCATTAGTGACCTTGCAGATGGACTAGAGGGTAAGGCTTGTCTGTTTGCAGATGACACCAAGATCTGCAACAGAGTAGATGATCCAGATGGGGTGGGCAGAATGAGAAGAGATCTGGATAAACTAGCAGAATGGTCAGAAGAGTGGCAACTGGGATTTAATGCAAAGAAGTGCAAAATCATGCATATAGGGAAGAGAAACCCTGAAGCCACCTATAGGCTGGGAGGAGTTGCTAGCAGTCACAAAGGAAGAAAGAGACTTGGGCATCATCATCACTGATGACCTAAAATCATCCAAGCAGACCTCTAAAGCAGTAGGTAAGGCTAGGGGGTGTTAGGTGTATTAGTGGGGTATCACAAGTCGTAAGAGGGAGGTAATAATCCCTCTGTACAAGACACTGGTTAGGCCCCATCTGGAGTACTGCGTGCAGTATTGAGGCCACACCTTCACAAGGACATTAACCAAATTGAGGAAGTCCAGAGAAGGGCAACCAAAATGGTGCAGGGACTGCATCAGAAGACATATGAGGACAGATTAACGGAGCTCAATATGTATACCCTTGAGCAAAGGAGGGAGAGAGGTGATATGATCGAGGCATTCAAACACCTTAAGGGCATAAACAAGGTGAAAGAGTCTAACATGTTTAAATATAAGAAAAATAGCAGGACAAGAGGACACAACATGAGATTAGAGGGAGGCCGATTAAGGGGAATGTGAGAAATTCTTTTCACAGAAAGGGTGTGGATGCATGGAATGGCTTACCACAAGAAGTGGTGGCTATGAATACAGTGCAGGGCTTCAAACAGGCATGGGATATGCATAAGGGAGCAATACAAATGACTATGAATAGATAGGCCACTGACAGAGCAAAGGCCGATGGCACATTTATAAAGTAGAAAAAGGAATGGGCAGACTAGATGGGCCTTGAGGTCCTTATCTGCCGTCAACTTCTATGTTTCTATGTTTCTATTAGTCTGGTGTTCCCTTTCTGAAGCAAGGAACACGTGCAACAGGCACTTTCCCTGAAACATCTTGTGGAACCATGCATTAACATGGCTGCTTAATGAATGGTTAAACAGGGGCTGTACACAGAAACATAGAAGTTGACGGCAGATAAGGACCGCTAGGTCCAACCAGTCTGCCCATTTCTTTTTCTACCTTATAAATGTGCCATCGGCCTTTGCTCTGTCAATGGCCTATCTATTCATACTCATCTGTATTGCTCCCATATGCCTATCCCATGCCTGTTTGAAGCCCTGCACTGTATTCATATTCACCATTTCCTGAGGTAGGCCATTCCATGCATCCATCACCCTTTCTGTGAAAAAGAACTTCCTCACATTACCTCTTAATCGACCTCTCACTAATCTCATGTTGTGTCCTCTTGTCCGGAAATTTTTCTTATATTGAAACATGTTAGACTCCTTCACCTTGTTAATGCCCTTAAGGTGTTTGAATGTTTCCATCATATCACCCCTCTCCCTCTTTTGATCTAGGGTATACATATTGAGCTCTGTTAATCTGTCTTCATATGGTTTCTGATGCAGTCCTTGCACCATTTGGTTGCCCTTCTCTGGACTGCCTCAATCTGGTTAATGTCCTTGCGAAGATGTGGCCTCCAGTACTGCACACAATACTCCAGATGGGGCCTGACCAGAGTCTTGTAAACAGAGATTATTATCTCCCACTTCTGATTTGTGATACCCCTACTAATACACCCCAACATCCCCCTAGCCTTACCTACTGCTTTAGTGGTCTGCTTAGATGATTTCAGGTCATCAGTGATGATGATGCCCACGTCTCTATCTTCCCTTGTGACTGCCAGCAACTCCCCTCCCACCCTATAGGTGGCTTCAGGGTTTCTCCTCCCTATGTGCATGATCTTGCACTTCTTTGTATTAAACCACGGTTGCCACTTTTCCGACCATTTTGCCAGTTTATCCAAATATCTTCTCATTCTGCCCACCCCATCTGGATCATCTACTCTGTTGCAGATCTTGGTGTCATCTGCAAACAGACAAACCTTACCCTCCAGTCCATCTGAAATGTCACTGATGAAGATATTGAAGAGGACTGACCCCAAGACTGATCCCTGAGGTACCCCACTTGTGACTTGCATCTCTTCTGATTGTGTACCATTTACCACTACTCTTCGTTTTCTACCCGTCAACAAGTTTCCCACCCAGCTAACCACCTTCTGACCCACCCTGAGCCTACCCAGCTTATTAATCAATTTTCTATGTGCAACAGTATTGAAAGCTTTGCTGAAGTCAAGGTAGGCGACATCAAATGCTCCCCCTTGGTCCATCACTCTGGTTACCCAGTCAAAGAAATCTAATAGATTAGTTTGACAGGACCTTCCTTTTTGTAAGCCCATGCTGTCTTGGATCCTGTGCTCCTATGGATTCCAGGTGTTGCACTATCCTTTCCTTAAGGAGTGTCTGCATAATCGTGCCCACTACTGAGGTAAGACTGACTGGTCTGTAACTCCCCGCCTCTTCCCTGCTACCACTCTTGTGGAGCAGGATCACATGAGCCCTTCTCCAGTCTTCTGGGACCTCTCCTGTGCTCAGAGACTCACTAAACTGTTCTGATAATGGCTCTGCTAGTTCCACCCTTAGCTCCTTTAATACCCTGGGATGTATGCCATCAGGTCCCATTGCCTTGTCCACCCAGAGCTTATCGAGATCTTGTAGGACTCTTTCTTTTGTGAAGGGACAAGTGCACACCTCCCTCCCCCCCCCGGTGTCCATGGTGTTATGCTGTGGGCCCTGCCTTACCTTCTCTTCAGTAAATATTGAGCAGAAGTATCTATTTATTATCAGTGTCAGTGGCTCGGTAGGTAGCACACTCACCTCTGAGGCCAGGAGATCAGAGGGCTGTGGGTTCAGTTCCCACATTTGGCACTTGGGTTAATATCCCAGTACTGACACTGTAGTGCAGCATGAGAGGGGTGCTGCACTTCTGAGATGCCGTCTTTCGGATGAGACATTAAACCAAGGTCCCATCTGCCTGGATAGGTGGTAGTCCAGGTGGATGTTAAAGATCCCATGGCACTTATCGAAAAGAGTAGGAGAATTTCCCCGGTGTCCTGGCCAAATTTCCCTCATTCACTAAAAATACCACCAACAGCTTAATCTGGTTCAAGGTCAGTTGGTATTCATCTGTTTCCCCCTCCCCCGGGTAGTGCCTGAAAATAGACAGGATTTTTCTAGTGCACTTACCCGGTCAACAAAAGCTAAATAAATAAATAAATAAAATTTCAGATAGATACCTTCACATGGTCCTCCTCCTCACATGCTCCCTTATCTCCTTTGATCTGAGCAATACCCCCACTGGACTGTCTCCTTTCACTAATGTGTCTATAGAAAGTTTTGTCACCTTCTTTTACTGTTCTTGCTAGTGTTTCCTTGGTTTGGGCCTTTGCCTACCTTACTGCCTTCCCTGCTTCCCTTAGGGATGTATGGTATGCCTCCCTATCTTCATCCCGCTGCGTTCCCTTATATTTCCCAAAGGCCAACCTTTTGGCTCTGACCTTTTCTGCTACACCAGTAGGCTTTTAGGTCCCTGACAACCCATGTTATAACTACCATTAGAGAGTGCTTCACAGATGTGGAGGTGACTGTGTTGTCACTCCAACATGTTATTCATTCACAAGAAATGTGGCAGTCCTTTTCTCATAGCAAGAGGTCTGCAGGGCTTCACCCACTGTAGTCCTAAAAAGATATATTGTTTTTTCCTCTCCCAGGTTGCAGTATGTTCCTACCCCTAGGCTGAACTGGATTTTTTATCTCCCCCTATCTACTCTATGCCACTCTTGTATCTGCTGTGTTAAAATGAGCATATATTCTATGATATGACTTAGTTGGTTTTAATTTCTGCCATATGTATTACATATCTATTGAAACTGTTCTTGTAAGCCACTTGTTAACATTTTTTTTTGTTTCAAATGTTGTACTTTACATTGTATTCTTTCCAAATGTCATTCCTCATTTTTTGTATTTTTGTTGTTGTTGTTCCTGTGTCATACTGTCCCAGATTATGGCTGAAAATAGGCAACTGTTACTGCAAAGTGCACACATCTTGCAAATAAAAACTAAATAAATAAACTAAATAAATACATTCTTATGCTTTTTATCTGCCACTGATTAGTAACCTAAGTTTAAAAGAAAAAAAAAGGCACCCCACCCCCCAAAAAAAACTACAGCACACATGCAGATATTTAATTATTATTTTACACCCCCAAAAAAAAAATATGTATTGAATCTGATGTCCCTTAAAATGTGTTCTGGGGCTAAATATAGGCCCCCAAATTTTGTGATGAAAAAGAATTTTAGGGCCTGCACCTGGGATGCCATGCTTTGCTCGCAACAGGTAAATGGGATTAAAACATAAATGCCATCACAGGTTACTCACAGTCCACAGTACTGGTTTCACAGTGCATCAAAAAAAATGGAAGGGACTCCTTTTCTTCAAGGTGCGAAATAGTGCTTAATTTTATTTAAAGTGCACAAATCTTCCATACATGCTGCCCCCTCATATAGCAAAACATGACCTCCTAACACGTTTCATGCCCCCTGGCACTTAATCATAGGATAGTAGTCTCATTCACCAATGTCCATTAAATTCAGTGTGATTTTTTTAAAGTGACAGTGCAAACAAATATTTAAAACCTTCTTAAAAGAACTTATATATAAAAAACGTGTTTGTTGTGAGTTTTAAATAACACATTTACCAAATTGGTCTACTAGATTTACCAAATTAATGCTTGATGACACATCTCAGCTCATTTATCAAATGCATACAACTACCTCTCGACAATATAATAAAATCCATTCAATATTTCATGACTTGCGTTACTTAATCATGTCATTCTTTTACTTCTTATAAGTATCAAATCTTTTTTGTTTTCCAACTTCTGACATGTACACCAGTGTCCTCCTCATTTTTTAACCATGGTTTCCCAAGAGGATTCACTTTGGAGACCAATTTCAGAAGAAACATCTATTAAAAATATACAGACACAACTTGAATTAACGTTAATGAATACAAAAATGCAAAACCACTGAATCTTTGACATGAATGGATACATTCAATGTCTCTTAATAACCAGTTTACATTTTTGAGAACTGGGAACAATCCCTTACTTTCATAATCAGGTTGGTTTAAAGGGGGTGGTGTTCTCTTATTTTTAAAGAAATGGTTGTAAGTCATTCCTTTTGTTCAGACCTGGTTTCTCAGATCCACCTGTAGCAAAGATCCAGTATTATTCTCTTTTCAATAGAACATTGCCATAATCACATCCTCTTGGGCTCCTAATGGGCTCCTCTTGTGCTCCTAATTCACTAAAAATACCACCAACAGTTTAATCTGGTTTAAGGTCAGTTGGCATTAATCTGTACTGTATCCCCCTTCCTGGGATCATGCCCAAAAATAGGCAGAATCTTCCTAGTACACTTACTCGGTCAACAAAAACTAAAATAAAATAAAAATAAAATATATATATATACACACACATATATGTATTGGGTTGATCGATGCCCATAAAAGACAAAATATGATCCTTATGGTTGGCAACTTTTCCCATGTGTACTGCTAATGCATTTTTCTGATCTTTGTTACCTATGGCCCTAAAGTGTTCCCCCATTCTCTCTTTTACTTTTCTTTTTGTTTTTCCTATATAAAAACTTCTCTGTGGACAGGAGGCCATATAAACTACCCCCTGAGTTGCACATGTTATAAACCCTCTTACTTTAGTTTCCCTTTTGGTTTTTGGATTCATAAAACTTTTTATTTGTTTGAGGGATGTGCAAAATTTACAGTTTCCACACTGAAAAAGGGACCTTCGTGGCCCAGCGGGCTTACCCGGTTATCAAAATTTAATAAATAAATAAATAGATGTGCCTTTCCTGGTTAAACATTTCCCCCCCTTCTGGTCAGAATGTCCAAACAGTAGTGTTTTGTAAATGTGTGTACTGTCTTCCATATAGCTGCTTTACATACCTCCTGAAAGGAGACACCTCTGGAGTTATCTATTTGAATTAACATTTGAATAGGTCTATTGCTGCTTTTATTGTTTTTATGTTGTTATTTATTATGGTTGATGTCATTTTTGATATGTATTTGCACTTTGATGTGTTGAAAAGTACACTACTTAAAGCAACCATGTTATCTCTTTGATATCCACATTCTCTCCTACTCTTTCTTAGGTTGTACTGAGTGCACTAAGCTGTCTTTTAAACTTTTTTCCTTCCTATGTACCATTCTAGGCATTGTGTTACTAAGATCCTTCAAACCCGGGTCAAGACTTATCATGTGCCAGTGTCTTTTCACTATGGCACTTATTTCATTTGTCTGAGCATTATATGTGCTCACAAAATGAATTCTGAGTCCTCCTTTTTCCTGGATCTTTGCTACAGGGAGATCTGAGAAATCAGGCCTGCATGAAAGAATTGACTTAAAACCATTTCTTAAAAAATAAGAAACCCCCCCACCCCCATTTAAACCAACGTGATTATGAAAGTAAGGGATTGTTCTCAGCTCTCAAAGATGTAAACTGGTTATTAAGAGAAATTGAATGTATCCATTCATGTCACCAAAACAGTGGTCTTGCATTTTTTTATTCTTTATCATACTATTTCAAGTTGTGTCTGTATATTTTTATATATGTTTCTTCTGAAATTGGTTTCCAAAGTGAATCCTCGTGGGAAATCATGGTTAAACAATGAGGCGGACACTGGTGTACATGTCAGAAGTGGTAAAACAAAAAAGACAACATTTTTCAAAGGGGCTTAGATCTCACAAGCTGTGACAAACAGCAGCTTGCATTTAAGCATGATGCACAAGGGAATCTGCACCAGATTCAGATACAGGACATGATTGACCTTGTGTCCCTAAAAAAAAAAAAAAATACTATGTTATCATGAGGGGCTGGACATGATGGACCTAGTGCCATTTACAACATTAAATTAATGTATTACAGTGAGGGGAAAGGCATGATGGACCTAGAGTCTCTTACAACATTAAATTACTATGTTATAGTGAGAGGTTGGACATGATGGACCTAGTGTCCATTACCACATTAAATTACTATGTTACAGTGAGGGGTTGGAGAAGATGGACCTCAATTCCCTGACAACCTTAAATTACTATGTTACAGGGAGGAGGTGAACATAATTGAGCCAGAGTCCCCTACATAATTAAAACACTGTATTACAGTGAGGGTTGACATGATGGACCTCAGGTCCCTTGCAACTTTACATTACTATGTTAGAGTGAGGGGTTGGACATGATAGACTCAGAGTCCCATATAAAATTAAATTAGTATGTTATAGTGAGGGGTTGGACATGATGAACCTAGAGTCATTTTGAACATTAATTTACTATGTTACAGTGAGGGGTTGGAAATGATGGACCCAGAGTCCCATATAAAATTAAATTAGTATGTTACAGTATGGGGTTGGACATGATAAACCTAGACTCACTTTCAACATTAAATTACTATATTACAGTGAGGGGTTGGACATGATGGACCTAGAGTCCCTTTCAACAATATATTACTATGTTACAGTGAGGAGTTAGACATGATGGGCTTAGAGTTCTTTACAACATTATATTAATATGTTACAGTGAGGGATTGGACATGATGGACCTTCAGTCTGTTACAACATTAAATTTCTTTATTACAGCCAAGGGCTTGGCATGATGGATCTAGAGTCTCTTACAAAATTAAATAACTAGGTTACAGTGAGGGGTTGGACATGATGTACCTAGAGTCCTTTACAACATTAATTTAATATGTTACAGTAATGGGTTGGACATAATGGATCTCAAGTCCCTGAGAACCTTAAATTACTTTATTACAATTAGGGGCTGGATATGATGCACCTTGAGTCCCTTACAACATTAAATTACTATGTTGCAGTGAGGGGTGGACATGATGGACCTCAAATCCCTGGCAACCTTAAATTACTATTTTACAGTGAGGAGTTGGCAAGATGGACTTTGAGTACCTGACAGCATTAAGTTACTATGTTACAAAGAGGGGTTGGACGTGATGGACCTCGAGTCTCTTACAACATTAAAATACTATATTACAGTGAGGGCTGGACATGATGGATCTAAAGTCCCTTATAACATTAAATTAATATATTACAGTGAGGGGCTGGATATGATAGACCTAGAGTCCCTTACAACACTAAATTATTATCTTACAGTAAGGTGTTGTACATAATGGACCCAAAGTCCCTTACATAATAAAAATACTATGTTAAAGTGAGGGTTGGACACAATGGACTTCGAGTCCCTTATGACTTTAAATTACTGCAGGTACCCCTCTGGGCTGAGGAAGGAGGTTGCTTATCTCCAGGATGAGTTGTCCAGGATTTGGTGGCCCTCCTTTCCTATCTGGGGACCAACAGGGCCACCACCACTGCCTCAGAGGTTGCCAAAAAAAAGGAGTTGTTGGACCACAGTGGGCTCAGCGAGGGTGAAGGTGGTGTAACAGAGGTGCATCCCTCCAGTTGTACCTCTCCACAATTCATATGCCATTCTGACAGAGTCTGGTTCCCCTATGGAGGCACCCACAGTGGAGACCAAGGAGGATGCTGGGGACCTCCACAAAGAAAACACAAAGGAGGGTGGCATGGGACCCCACAGGGGAAGGAAACACTCCTGTGGGGGACTCCATTGTTAGGAGGGTAAAACTGGGGAAGGGAGGGCGGGGAGAGGGAGGTAAAGTGCCTGCCTGGCTCCATGGCTTGGAGCAACAGGGAGTGAATCCTCTGGATCATGGGAGCAGCTGCACAGGAAGGGAGCTGGATGTCATTGTCCACCTAGAGATAAATGACCTGGCTGGGAAAGGGATCATACTGGTGCAAGAGGAGTTTGTGGATTTGGGGAGTGGCCTTAGACAAGTAGCATGCACAGTAACCTTCTTGAGGTGTTGCCTGTCTATGGTATGGATGAGGCTAAGGTGCCCCGCACAATGGGATTCAATCAGTGATTGAAAAACTGGTGCAGAGGTCAGGGTTTTGACTTCACTGGGGACTGGTGGTCCACCTGGAGGGATGCAGCCCTATACTGGCACGATCATCTGCATCTGTCCAGGAGGGGAACCAGGATCCTAGGTGACAGGTTTAAATGCTTCATTGGCAAGCATTTAAACTACCAATGGGGGGAAGCACTGAAAAGAAGGAGGAAAATCCTGGCCCACCCCCCAACTATCAGGGTAGTTAGTGAGGAAAACACCAAGCTAGCGAAGGTGATAGGGAGAAGGGCAGGGGTAAATGGAGAAAAAGACAAAAGCAGTAAGAACAGGGATGGAGCAAAAGGGGGTAAGGCCATCAATAAATGGAGGGTAATGAGTAACATTGCCCATAGTCTAGGTAAGAAGCTCCCTGAACTGGTAACCTTGATGTAAATGGATGCCAGGATATCATGGCAGTCATAGAAACATGGTACACAGAGAACCATGACTGGGATATCAACATACCAGGGTACACAATCTACAGGAGGGACACAGAGGGTAGAAGAGGAGGAGGAATAGCTCTCTCTGTAAGGGAAGGGATCAAAGCAATGGAACTGAAGGGTAAACAGGGAGGACGGGAGACACTGTGGATCACCCTGGAGACTGGAACTGCCACCACAATCGACACAGGGGTTGTATACAAGCCCCCATCTCAAGGGGAGGAAATGGACAAAGAAATGATAGAAGACATCCTTAGGATGGCGCAGAAAAGGGAGATCTTGCTGATGGGGGACCTGTATTTACCAGATGTTAACTAGAGTACTTTTGCTGCAGCCACATCCAAGAGCAGGGCCATTCTCAATGCCCTACAGGGGGCATGCCTCAGACAGATAATGTTGGAAACCACTCAGGAGGGAGCAATCATAGACCTGGTACTCTCAAATGAGGACAGAGAGAGGATCTCAGATTTAGAAGTGGGTAGCCATCTGGGAACAAGTGACTACCAATCAGTGTGGTTAACAATAAACTCAGCTATAGAGTCAAGCCATACAACAGTGAAGGTACAGGACTTCAGGAAGGCTGATTTTGTCAAAATTGGAGAGTGCCTAAGAAAAGCACTAACAAACAGACAAGAAGGAGGGGTGGAGCAACAATGGGGAAACATCAAAACTGCCATCACAGAGGCAACAAGCCTTTGTGTGAAGCAAATAAACAAATCAAAAGAAAAGAAAAAAACACTATGGTTCTCAAAAGAGGTGGTGGGGAAGGTTAGGGAGAAAAAGATAGCATTCAGGAAGTATAAGGAAACACAGAAGGATCAGGACAGAGAACGGTACCAGTTAAAGCAGAAGGAAGTGGGGAAGGCATTCAGAATAGCAAAGGCCCAAACCAAGGAAAAGATAACCAACTTGGTTAAGAAGGGGGATTAAACCTTTTACAGGTACATTAGGAAGCGAAGAAAGTCAAAGGGAGGGATACTGAGGCTGAATAAAGAGAAGGGTGTGTGGTCATAGAGTGGCAGTGGAAAAGCAATGATACTGAATAAATACTTCTGCTCAGTGTACACAAAGGAATAGGAGGGGGAGGTACCTAATCCAGTCAATAGAAGCACTCTGGATAGGGGGACTGATATCAGTAATTTCACAGAAGAAAGGATTCTGAAAGAACTCCCAAAAGTGAAGGTCTACAAAGCAATGGGGCCTGATGGGATTTACCCCAGAATTCTAAAAGAACTAAGGGGAGAACTAGTGACACCATGACTAGCCTTTTTAACAAGTCATGGGAGGATGGTGTGGTACATGAGGACTGGAGGAGAGCGAATTTGATTCCTCTTCACAAAAGTGGGAGCAAGACAGAGGCAGGAAACTACAGACCTATCAGTTTGATCTCAATGGTAGGGAAAATGATGGAATCACTTCTGAAGGAAAGAATTGTTAAGTACCTTGAGGCCAGTGGGGCACAGGACCCAAGGCAGCATGGATTTACAGTGGAAAGGTCATGTCGGATGAATCTAATCAATTTCTTTGACTGGGTGACCAAAACAGTAGACCATGGAGGGGCTGTGGTCATGGCCTACCTAGACTTTAGAAAGGCATTTGACACAGTCCTGCATAAAAGATTAATGAACAAGTTAGCCAGCCTGGGAGTGGGTCGCAGTGTGGTAGGCTGGGTAAAACATTGGCCAGACAACAGGACACAGAGGGTAATAGTAAACAGAGTCCACAGTGAAGAAAGGGGGAGTTACTAATGGGGTACCACAGTGTTCAGTAATGGATCTGGCTCTTTTTAATGTCTTTATAAGTGTCATTGCAGAGGGACTGGAAGGAAAGTATGTCTCTTTTCAGATGACACAAAGATCAGCAACAGCTTTGATACACAAGGTGGGCTTGACAGGATGAGAAGGGACTTGGCAAGGTTGGAGGAATGATCAAATGTATGGCAGCTTAGATTCAGTGTAAAGAACTGCAAAGTAATGCATCTGGGAAACAAAAACCAAGGGGAAGAGTACACAATGGGGGGGTGAGATACTGACAACAACAAAAATGGAAAGGGACCTGTGAGTAGTTATATCAGATGACCTAAAGGTAGGCAAGCAAATTGAAAAGGCTTTAAGGAGGGCAGGAGGGATACTGGGATGCATAAGGAGAGGCATCAGCAGTAGAAAACAAGAAGTTGTTATCCCTCTGTGCAGACACTTGTTGAGATCCAATCTGGAATATGGTGAGCAGTTCTGGAGACCCCATCTCCACAAAGACATAGACAGGGCAGAGGCTGTCCAGAGGAGGACAACCAAAATGGTACAGGGTCAGCACCAGAAGACATATGAAGAGATACTAAAGGAGGGAGAGGGGGGACATGATAGAAACTTTCAAGTACCTCAAGGGAATCAACAAAGTCCAAGAGGGTAGCATCTTTCAGAAAAAGAGATGTGCAAGAACAAGGCGGCACAATCTGAAGATAGAGGAGGAACAGCTCAGACGTATGTGAGGAAGTATTTTTTCATGGAGGGAGTTGTGTATGAATGGAACAGTCTTCCTGAGGTGTTCATGGAGTCAAAAACAGTGGGGCAATTCAAGACTGCATGGGACAAACATAAGGCAATTCTAGTGGGGGTAGGAGGAAGTAGACTGTTGATTAACTAGGATCTGCAGCTTATCCATTAGTTAGGGAAATAGGCAGACTAGGTGAACCAAATGGCCCTTATCTGCCATCAAATTCTATGCTTCTATGTTACTATGTTACAGTGTGGGGTTTGACATGATTGACCTAGAGTCATTTTCAACATTAAATTACTATGTTATATTGAGAGGTTGGACATGATGAACCAAGAGTCCCGTATAAAATGTATTTATTTAATTATTTATTTATTTATATATTTATTTATGTTTTTGATAACCGGGTGAACAAACTGATTAAAAGGACCATTTTCAGTTGCGACCCAGGCCATACAGTCCCACAGACAATAAGTACAAGTTATAATATAGTAAGCACATATAATACAGTGAGTACTGTGGTATCAGAAACAGTGATACATAAAGATCATATCTTAAAAATGGGGTTAAGGACATAAAAAAAAGTGATGCTTTTCTGCTTGTAGAGAAGTAGGACATATGCTTGCAGCAAATCAAGACATTATTCAGCCAGTCAAAGTTTTACAAATAATGTGCATAAGGGATTACACTATAGCAACCAACATTTTCACAATGGAGTCAGAAATGTGTCAATTGTATATGTAGTAGCCAGTACTTAGGAAGTAAGGCAATTGGTACACTGGGCCCCTAAGGCAGATTTCTGGTGAGATTGGCTCAAAGGGAGCAGGCACAGGTGGCCTGAGACATGAGCCAATCTCTTAGTTTCAATTTGAAGGACTGATGAGAGGATAACATACGGATAGCAGGTGGTATTCTGTTTCAGAGATGGGGGTAGAGACAGAGAAAGCCCTGCAGATACATGGGGGACTACAAGGGGGTAATGGAAGAGACCCTGAGACACTGAGTTACCACCCTGTCAGTGGTAAGCGAGGAGTACGGGTACTTATGTGAGCTCCTGAGAGAGGTGTCGACTAGACAGCCCATAGCATATTCAAAATGACCCTGTAGAGAGATCCAGCCTAAGGACTGTTATAGAGAGCAGTGATGACTGGAGGAAGGGACCAAAAGGGCAAAGTGGCCGAGTTGTATGAGAGATTTAGATGAGAAAGAAGTGAGGAGGCCTTGGAGGAGAACACTGGGGAGCAATAGTCAAGTAGGGGCAGTAGATTTCCTTGGTCAATTGCAAGATGAGTCTTTGGGGTCAGGAGATGGTTAACACTACTGTGGCTTCTAAAAATAAAAACGGCTTCTAAAATTAAATATGGGGAAAATATATTACGTAATCAAGCAGCTAAACACTGGAATATCCTACCCCACCTAGCACGCTCATTTCCACCATATAGCCACTTTATGCAGGAATTAATTAAACCAAGTTCTGTTTTTTGTACATGTTTTTGATAATCAAACTGGAAGTCTGGAGAATTTTATTGAATTTTGATGAGTGATTTACATATTCATTGTGAATGTTAGTATCTATGTTGTCTTTTGTAACCAATGTTCTTAAATGTTTAGGCAACTTGTAGAAAACAGGACAATCTTGTAAACTAGGCCAGCCGGCCTAAAGATTTGTTTTCCTGTATAAAAATAAAGTTTTTACTACTACTACTACTAACATGGTAGGCTGCTCCCAGCTTCTGGTGGGCTCTCTTCATAGTGTTAGAAATGTGGTCATTGTAGGTAAGGGAGGGATCAAGAGTCACCCCTAGGTATTTGAAGGAGGATACAGTGTCAAGAGAAGGGCCTGCAGGGGTGATTATGTGTAACAAGATTCTTAATTTGGTGGCCTTTACAATTCATGGCTTTGAGCCAAAGTGCATGGCCTTCATTTTTTTCTCATTTACAAGAAGTTTTTTGGAGGGGAACCAGTGTTGAGTTGATTCATTGTTTGTAGTGAGTGTAGAAGATATGGATTTGAGGGACTTGGCGCTATAGTAGATGACGAGGTCATCAGTGTAGAGGAGCACATTACAGTTTATGCTTACTGCAGGATGATCATTTATGAGCAGTGAGAATAATAGAGGCCTCAGTATGGAGCCTTGAGGAATACCATTTAAATGAGTATGTTACAGTGAGGAGTTGGACATGATGGACCTAAAGTCATTTTCAAAATTAAATTACTATATTACAATGAGGGGCTCGACATGATGGACATAGAGTCCCTTACAACAATATATTACTATAATGCAGAGCGGGGTTGGACATAATGGGTCTAGAGTTCTTTACAACATTATAATAATATGTTACAGTGAGGTTTGGACAAGATGAACCTCAAGTCCATTACATTGTTAAATTACTAACTTACAGTTAGGGGTTGTACATGATGGACCCAGAGTCCCGTATAAAATAAAATTAGTATGTTACAGTTAGGGGTTGGACATGATGGACCTAATGTCCCTTGCAACAATAGATTACTATATTGCACTTCACGGCTAGACATGATGGACCTAGAGTCCATTTCAACATTAAATTACTGTATTACAGTGAGGGGTTGGACATGATGGATGTTGAGTATCTTACAACATTAAATTACTTTATTACAGTGAGTGGCTCGACATGATGAACCCAGAGTTCTGTATAAAATAAAATTAGTATGTTACACTGAGGGGTTGGACATGATGGACCTAGAGTCTG
This sequence comes from Neoceratodus forsteri, assembly GCA_016271365.2. NCBI lineage: Eukaryota > Metazoa > Chordata > Ceratodontiformes > Ceratodontidae > Neoceratodus > Neoceratodus forsteri. The sequence goes on along the minus strand of CM057455.1, from coordinate 398,471,617 downwards.
ATACAGCATTTAATTATTGTATTACATCAAGGGGTTGGACATAATGGACCTAGTCTCTGTTATAACAATAAATTTCAGTAATGGGTTGGACATAATGACTGCAACTCTGCCACAGAAATAAGCCCAATGCCAGGGCATGTTAAAAAGTAACTCTTATTGAAAAACAAAATAGCACCTGCCATCGACGTACGTTTCACATCCTAAGATGCTTTATCAAGGCACCCCCCATCGACATACGTTTCACATCCTAAGATGCTTTATCAAGGTGTCTTTATCAAGGTGTCTTAGATTTTAGATACGCCCAAGCATCCTCTAGTGGGAGGAGTGCTAAGATGTCTTCCCAAGGAATTTTATTTAAGTGATCATTAATTTCTTTAAAATTGGCATTCTTGTAGCTTTTAAATATAGATTTATTGGAGGGGGGCTGATATTCATATGCTAGATGAAACAAAATAGAGCTATGATCACTGTTGCCTAATTGATCGTATATAGTAAGATTAGAAATGTTATTGTTGATATTAGTGATCAGAAGGTCCAATATATTACTTCCTCGGGTATGTTCTATAATAATTTGTTCAATGCCTAGGTCAATTATTGTGGATATCGAACCATTTTCATAATGGGCACTTCCAGTCAAGGTAGTCCAATCTATTGTTGGCATATTAAAATCCCCTAATATGATGGTATTACCTTTATTGGCCATGGTTGAAATATCATTAATTAATATAGATATATGCTCAAGGTTTGCCAAAGAGGGCCTATAGAATTTACCCACAAGTATCTGGGATTGTCCCTTAAATTGAATGAGCACCCATATGCTTTCAATTGATGTAGAAAAGGGAAGTCGGTAGGAAAGAATGTTATCGCTAACATAAAGACATACTCCTCTCCCATTTGATCAATTCGGTCTTTATGATAGAGTTTGAATCCAGGGATTTCTTTCAACCGCAAAGTGCTAGAGTCCCACCATGTTTCTGTTATGGATATAATGCCTACGTCTATCATTCTGCATTTAGCTTCCAATTCAGCCATTTTGACTAGATTTAGTGATCTGGTGTTCAGAGATAGTACCTTACCTGTTTTTGGGCTATCTTATGTTAATTCCTCTGTCAGAGACCTGGATGCATTCCCATTCTCCCCCTTCAGTGCTAGTTTAAATATTTATCAATGACAGCAGTGATACTTTTTCCTAGTATAGTACTCCCCCTTCTGCTAAGATGCAAACCATCCCAGCAGAAGATGGGAGATTTTTTATAGAATTTCTCCCAGTGTGTCAGGCAGGTAATTCATTGTTTGAAGGACCTTTGATTTTTCATATGTTTATGGCAGACCTGGATGTTAACATCAGGAGCACTATTTCAATATATGCTGACAATATCAGAATTTGCTGTCCATGTCAGACTTCTGATCAAATTCAACATATCCAAAATGATATCAATGCAATATGTGCATGGGTAAAAAAATTGGGGATAGAAACATAGAAACATAGACTTTGACGGCAGATAAGGACCACTTGGCCCATCTAGTCTGCCCATTTCCCTACCTACAAGATAGGCCGCAAATCCTAGTTAACCAACAGCCTATTTCTTCCTACCCCCCACAAGAATTGCCTTATGTCTGTCCCATGCATTTTTGAATTCTCCCACAGTTTTAGACCCCACAACCTCCTCAGGAAGGCTGTTCCATGCATCCACTACCCTCTCTGTGAAATAAATACTTCCTCACATTGCCCCTGAACCGCCCCCCCATCTTTAAATTGTGTCCCTTTGTTCTTGCACGTCTCTTTTTCTGAAAGATGCTACCCTCTTGGACTTTGTTGATTCCACTGAGATACTTAAAAGTTTCTATCATGTCCCCCCTCTCCCTTCTTTCCTCAAGAGTATACATATTAAGCTCCATTAGTCTCTCTTCATACGGCTTCTCTTGCAGACCCTGCACCATTTTAGTTGCCCTCCTCTGGACTGCCTCTATCCTGTCTATATCCTTGTAGAGATGGGGTCTCCAGACCTGGATGCAGTACTCCAGATGGGGTCTCACCAACTGTCTGTACAGAGGGATAAAAAGTTCCTGTTTTCTGCTGCTGATGTCTCTCCCTATGCATCCCAGTATACCCCCAGCCCTCCCTACTGCCTTCTCACATTGCTTGCTAACCTTAAGGTCATCTGATATGATTACCCCAAGTCCCTTTCCTTTTTTGTTGTTGTTACTACCTCCCCCAACATTGTGTATTCGTCCCCTGGATTCTTGTTTCCAAAGTGCATTATTTTGCACTTCTTTGCATTGAATCCTAGCTGCCATACTTCTGACCATTCCTCCAACCTTGCCAAGTCCCTTCTCATCCTTTCCACGCCTCCTTGTGTATCAACCCTGTTGCAGATCTTTGTGTCATCTGCAAGAGGCATACTTTTCCTTCCAGTCCCTCTGCAATGTCACTTACGAAGACATTAAAAGGACTGGACCCAGTACTGAACTCACGGTAACCCCCTAGTAACCCCTCTTTCTTCACAGTGGACTCCATTTACAATTACCTTCTGTGTACTGTTGTCCAGCCAATGTTTTACCCAGGCTACCACCCTGGGACCCACTCCCAGGCTGGTTAATTTGATTATTAATCTTTTGTGTGGGACTATGTCAAATGCCTTGCTAAAGTCTAGGTAGGCCATGTACACAGCCCCTCCCTGGTCTTCTACTTTGGTCACCCAGTCAAAGAAATCAATTAGACTCATCTGACATGACCTTCCTGCTGTTAACCCATGCTGCCTTGGGTCCTATGCCCCACTGGCCTCTAGGTACTCAACAATTCTTTCCTTCAGAAGTGACTCCATCACTTTTCCTACCACAGAGGTCAAACTGACAGGTCTGTAGTTTTCTGCCTCTGTCTTGGTCCCATTTTTGTGAAGGAGAATCACATCTGCCTTCCTCCAGTCCTCAGGTACCACACCATCCTCCCATGATTTATTAAAAAGAGTAGCCAGTGGTTTCACTAGTTCCACCTTAATTCTTTTAGAATTCTTGGGGTGAATTCCATCAGGCCCATTGCTTTGTCCACCTTCAGTTTTAGGAGTTCTTGCAGAACCCTTTCTTCTGTGAAAGGACTGGGATCGACCCCCCTATCAAGAGTGCTTCTGTTAATTGGATTAGGCACTTACCTCCTCTTTTGTGACTACTGAGCAGAAATATTTGTTCAGTATCCTGCTTTTTCACTGTCCCCCTCTGCCCACCCACTGTTCATTCTATTCAGCCTCACTATCCCTCCTTTGTCTTTCTAATCTGCTGATGTACCTATAAAAGGTTTTATCCCCTTCTTAACTGAGTTGGCTATCTTTTCCTCAGTTTAGGCCTTTTGCTATTCTGACTTCCTCCTGCTTACTTCTGCCTTAACTGGTACAGCTGTCTGTCCTGCTCCTTCTGTGTTTCCTTATACTTTCAGAATGCTATCTTTTCCTCCTGACTTTTCACAGCCACCTCTTTTTGAGAACCATAGTGGCTTTTTCTTTCATTTTGATTTGTTTATTTGCTTCACACAAAGGCTTTTTGCCTCTGTGATGGCAGTTTTGATGATTCCCCATTGTTGCTCCACACCTCCTTCTTGCCTGTTTGCTAGTGCTTTTCTGAGGCTCTCTCCCATCTTGCCAAAGTCAGCCCTCCTGAAGTCCAGTACCCTCACTTTTGTATGGCTTGACTCTGTAGCTGAATTTAATGTGAACCACACTGTTTGATGGTCACTTGTTCCCAGATGGCAACCCACTTCTAGATCTGAGATCCTCTCACTGCCCCTGTTTGTGAGTACGAAGTCTAAGATTGCTCCCTCACGAGTGGGTTCTGAAACTAGCTGTCTGGGGCCTGCCACCTGTAGGGCATCAAGAATGGCCCTGCTCTTGAATGTGGCTGCTGCAAATGTGCTCCAGTTAACATCTGGCATATTCAGTTCTCCCATCAACAGTATCTCCCCTTTCTCTGCCATCCTAAGAATGCCTTCTATCATATCCTTGTCCATTCCTTCCCCCTGACATGGGGGTCTGTACACAACCCCTGTGCGGATTGTGGTGCCCTTTCCAGTCTCCAAGATGACCCACAGTGCCTCCTCTCCTCCCTGTTTACTCTTCTTTGTACAGTTGTTTTTATCCTCCTTATATAGAGAGCTACCCTCCCTCTTCTCCCCTGCCTGTCTCTCCTGTAGGTTATGTACCCTGGTATGTTAACAGCCCAGTCATGGTTCTCTGTGTACCATGTTTCTGTGACTGCTGTGATATCCAGGCATCCCTCTTCCATCAAGGCCACCAGCTCAGGGAGCTTGTTGCAAAAACTACAGGCATTGGTACTCATTACCCTCCATTTCCTGATGGCCTTACTCCTTTTTGCCCCATCCCTGTCCTTCTTGCCTTTGTCACTTTCCCCATTTACCCCTGCCCTTCTCCCTATTGACACCTCTATGTTGGTGTTTACTGCACTTACTACCGTGATTTTTTTGGGGGGGCTAGGATTTCCCTGCTCCTTTCCAGTGCCTCCCTCCTTGGCTAGTTTTAATGCTTGCCAATGAAGCATTTAAACATATCACCTAGGATCCTGGTTCCCCTCCTGGACAGATGCAGCCCATCATGCCAGTATAGGCTTGCATCACTCCAGGTGGACCCCCAGTCACCAATGAAGCCAAATCCCTGAGCTCCACACCAGTTTTTCAACCACTGATTGAATCCCATAATGCGGAACACCCTAGCCTCTCCTACACCATAGATGGGCAGCACCTCTGAGAAGGTTACCGTGCATGCTACTTGTCTAAGGTCCCCTCCCCAATTCCACAAAGTCTTCCTGCACTTCTCTAATCCCTTTCTTAGCCAGGTCATTTGTCCCTAGGTGGACAATGACATCCAGCTCCTTCCCCTCTGCAGCTGCTCTGGCAATCCTGAGGATTCACTCCCTGTCCCCTCAAATAGATGCAAATAAATTATAAAAAATATGGTGTTCTACATATGGGTAAACATAATCCAAATCAGGTATAGTATTTGGATGGGGAACTGATTGAATCTACAGCTACAGAAAATGATCTTGGGATACTTATTGACAATAAGCTGAATTTTAAAGAACATAAAACATCTGTAATTGCAAAAGCTAATAGGGTAATTGTCTCAATTAAAAGGAATATAAAAAGTAGAGCAACTGAAGTCTTGTTGCCCTTATACCTGCCATATGTCAGTCCTATTTTGGATTACGTATCATATATATGGTATCCCTATAAAATAACAGAGATCAAAAGAGTTGAAAAAATACAGAGAAGATATACCAAATCTATATTTGGAATGAATCAATATTCATACAATGATAAATTGGATAGATTGGGATTGCATAGTTTGGAGGTTAGAAGACAGAGAGTCGATCTTCTGTTCTTCTATGATACTGTATATTAAATAATCCATTATTAATATTGAATTTGGACTTGGAATTTAAGAGTGAACAAATAAATACTAGGGGACATTCTTTACAGGTATAAAATGAGAGATTTAGAACAAAGGATAGAAAATATTTCTATACTTTAAGAACAGTTTCTCTTTGGAATAGGTTGCCAATAAAAGTGATTTTAAGTAGTTCAAAGGAAAACTTCAAAAAGAATCTTGATGTTTGGATTTCAAATAAAGGGAAACTTGATTATTACAATTTGTCTTGATACCGGAGCTATTATGGGGTTACGCCTTTTTTTGCTCTGTTAGATCCTAGTAAACCTAGTGAACCTAGTGACCATTCCCTAAGCCAATTGTTAAGGGCCTTAATTTTGTTTAGGATACGATTGGTGGCTTTTGGTATTGGTAAAATTTCAGAAAAACAGACAAAGCAATCTCTGTTTACCAAAATGTTGTTTAAGGCCACATAATCCAGTTTTAACTGCTCAAGGCTTATTCGATTCATGTCATTAGTGCCAGTGTGGATGATAAATAGAGGATTTTCTCCCACTCCACTTATTAATTCCTTTGCTATTGTGGTTATCTCTGATACTCTAGCCCCTGTGAAGCTTGAGCATGTGCGATTTAGTTTGCCTGGATTACAAAGTGATTGGTCGGTATGCTTAATAATGGCGTCTCCAAGGACAAATACTTGTTTAGTACAATTTTCAGGGTTCTGAACCTCCTCAGGGACTGGGGTATAGAAACTTTAGTTGAGGTTGTGTTAGCTATTCAGTAAGATTTGAGGCCTTGAGGTTTAATGGCTGTAGACATTGGGGTTTATGTGAAGATTCAATAAAAACTTTAGTGCCTTCATGACCTAGATTATCCCTTGGAGGACTACTGGGTGGGGGTTCTCATAAAATGGTGTACTCAAATCCTCATATGAGAGGGCCTCATACTTATTTTGTAGTATTAATATAGGAGCACTATTAAAAATCTGGCCTCTCCTCCTTTTAGTTTTGTTTTTAGTGACAAGTGCTCAGTTTTCTACCTCAGGCTGAGTGGTAGGTGCTAGAATATCAGAAGGAAATGAGACCTGTTCTGTGGTAGGATCCAGCCCTGTATTAGAGGGAGACGCTGTGGATTAGAATTGTTCTGCCATAAGATCAATATGATTTTCTAAGGTGTCAATATCTGGGCTAGCTATCCTTCTGAACTGAAGACCAACTATTTTGTCCTGCAAGGTCTGTAGTAGTAGACATTTGTCACAAGTGAAGCCCAATATTTGATTGCCCCTTTTAAACGTCTGACATGAATTACAGTAGTTGTTTGGGCTGCCCATAGTTATGCCTATTTTGGTCATATACAAACCATAAACCACGTTCAACTTACTTTAAAGTGTCCCTGGGGTTAGTGGATATGGGTTCTCCCTATTCCTCCTCTTCCCAAGCAGACACAGCTGACACACGCAAGACACGTGTGTCTCTGCAAACAGCTCCTCACACTGCCCAGTGCATGCTCGCCCTGCTCTCTACACTTAGCTTAATTGTTTGCCAAACCGGCAGTAGCTGAATGAACTTCTGGTTCAGTGACAAAGCTTTTAAAAACTTTATGAATTTTAAAACATTTTTACAACATGCAGACACAAGCTGCACTCATCTGTGGGCTCTTGTGGCTAATAGCACATATAAAATCCAATAACAAATGCTATAACAGTGCTAAAAATCACACTCAGTACATCAGAAGTCAGGGGACAACCTCCAGTGTCCCTCAATGGTTGTGTATGCCAAGGAAAGAGCTGTAGTGAGGAGGGCAATCCTTACCCAATGCCTCCACTACTAATCGAATGTCCAACACTCATAACAGTAACAGAGACTCAGATGCTAAATACCTCCTCTTTTCAGAGGATGCTACTCCAGCTGTGTGCTGTAACCAATGCCCTGCTCGCTACACTGGGCTTAAGTGCTTACCAAAATTGGAAGTACCTGAATCAACTTCAGGTTCAGTGATAAAGCTTTTAAAAGCTAAATGAGTTTCAAAACATTTTTTACAACATGCAGACACAAATTCTACTCATCCATGGGGTCTTGTGGCTAATGGAACATTTAAAATCCAATAATGGATGTTATACCAGTGCTAAAAATCACACTCAGTACATCAGAGGTCAGGTCACAACCTCTAGTGTCCTACAATGCTTGTGTATGGCAAGGAAAGAAGTGTAGTGAGGAAGGCAATCCTTACCCAACATCTCCATTACTAAGCGAATGTCCAATACTCACAACAGTAACAGACATTCAGATATTCTACTGACTTTAAATTACTATGTTACAGTGAGAGTTGGACTTGATGGACTCAGAGTCCCATATAAAATTTAATTAGAATGTTACAGTGAGGGGTTGGACAAGACTAACCTAGAGACATTTTCAACATTACATTACTATGTTAGAGTGAGGGGTTGGACAACATGGACCCAGAGTCTAATATAAAATTAATTCATTAATTAATTTATTTATTTATGTTTTTGATAACTGGGTGAGCAAATTGATCAAAAGGACCATTTTCAGTTGTGACCCGGGGCTGTACAGTGGCACAGACAATAGGTACAAGTGATAATACAGTAGGCACGTATAATACAGTGAGTACAGTGATATCAGAAACAGTGATACATAAACATCATATCTTTAAAATAGGGGTTAAGGAGATAAAAAACAAATTCATGACAAATAAAATGATGCTGCTCTGCTTGCAGAGAACTAGGACGTACACTGTGCATCTGTAGGGCAGCCCAAGGGGACAATTTGACCCCTGGACTCCTGTACTGAAATCTACACTAGATGCAAAAAAGACTTGTGCTTTGAAACTTCTCCTAGTTCACCTGAGGAAAACTGTGATCCTCCTACTTCTGTGTTTGGGCAACATCAAACTTAATCCTGGCCCCCACCAAAGTTCTTTCATCCCCTTCTGAACCTACAGCTCTAAAAGGAATCAGCTTCTTGCATGCTAACGTTTGTAGTATTTTTAAGAAGTTGGATTTTGTCCAGGCATGGATTATTCACACTGCACAAGACATACTCATGCTCTTGGAATCCTAGCTACGGGCGTCCACGCCTGACACAGAGGACAATATCCCTAACTACCACCTCTTCAGAGCCGACAGGCAGAACGGGGTAGCAGAATAGTCATTTAAGTTAAAAACAAATTCACAGTATCTATATTAGATGCCACCTCCATTGCTGGTGGATTTGAATGCCTGTCTCTTAAAGTTGAACCTTCCTCATCAGTGGTGTTCCACATCATAGGCTGTTATAGACCCCCTGCAGCAGGACCACAACTCCTGTCACACCTGTCATCCCACCTGGATGCTACCCCACTGGAAACAATTAAACTAGGTGACCTTAATTACAATTGGCTGTCTAAAGTCTCATTACCATTGAAACAATTCTGCGATTCCCATGGGTTCACTCAACTTATAACTGAGCCAACTCACATCAACAAGAAAAATCCTATGAGAAGCATCCTCCTGGATGTCCTCCTCGTTAACAAACCTCACTTCTTCTCCCATGCCAGTATCCTCTCAGCGGATATTAGTGACCACTGCTTTATTGCTGGCATAAGAACTGTTACCAAGCCTCTATCTACATCAAAATTTTCCACTAAAAGATCCAAACGGAACTTTGACCCTCTTGCATATTTCAACGATCTAAAAAACTCTTTGCTCTGGCAGAGCTTCTACCTGGCTAAATATGTGAGTGATGCCTATGACGTTCTCCATGAAATGATAACCAGTGCCCTAAACAACCATACTCCCTTGGTTAAAACATGAACAAAAAACAGAACCTGTAGTTCGTTTACAGCGGACCTGAAGACTGCCTTACTTAAAAGAGATTATCTATGGAAAAAGGCCCGGAAATCACATGCCGACACAGATTGGTGTCTCTTTAGGGCAGCTAGAAATGCCTGCACTAAGTTGATCAGAGAGGCCAAAGCCAATTTTTATCAAAATGAGCTGCTCTCTGCATCAAACTGCCCTACCAAATTCTAGTCTACCATAAAACAACTGTCTGGCCACTCTCCAGGAAGTGTGCTTCCTTCTAAAATTACCATTGACAATGTTATCATCAACGATAAAACTGAGATACTGCAAGCTTTCAATAATCATTTTGCCACCGCAGGTCTGGTGTTTGATAATGCACCGGTACGTAGTCTCCTTCCACAGATCAATGCTCAGCCTCCAGAACCAAGTAACAATAATGTGATCTTCTCCTTTTCACCTACCACCATAAAAAAAGTTGAAGACCTTCTACTATGACTAGACACTAAAAAAAGTACCGGAGCCGACTCTTTCGATCCATATTTTTTGAAAATAGCATACTACATTCTTGCTACACCTATATCTCATCTATTCAACCTGTCCCTAGCCCAAGGATCTATGTCCAAGGAATGGAAAACTGCTCACGTCATCCCCCTGTTTAAAGCAGGGGATCCCTGTGACCTAAATAACCATAGGCCAATTTCCTTACTACCCATACTCTCGAAGCTTCTGGAATAAATTGTGGATTTACAGTTGAGATCTTTCTTAGACAACTCTACATTGCTTAACCCAATGCAGTCTGGCTTTAGAGTGAAACATAGTACAATCATGGCACCGGCTAAAGTTGCTAATGACTGGCAATGGGATCTAGAAAATAAAAAATTTGTTTGTGCCATATTTTTGGACCTGAGCAAGGCATTCGACACCGTCGACCACTGCCTGCTTCTCTCCACCTTAAAAACTGTAGGCATTGACTCAACCCCACTGGGATGGTTCCAAGACTACCTCTCTGGCAGGCAACAGCAAATCAAGGCAGAAGGAGAGCCCTCTCCACTTAAACCGATAAAAATAGGAGTCCCTCAGGCTCCGTACTGGGCCCTTTATTGTTCACCATCTATATTAACAGCCTGGACACAGGCATCACGGAAACCAGTATCCACTTGTTTGCCAATGATACGGTGCTCTATTTAAGCCATGATTCTCCTGAAGCTGCCTGTGCTGACCTACAAACCGATTTCATCATTCTGCAGCATCAACTCCTCAGCAAAAAGCTACTACTAAATGCAAAAAAAAAACAAACAAGGCCATGCTCTTCTTTCCATCAGGCCCAGGGGTTTACTCTTCTGCTGCTGGTCCATTACCTTCCATCTCTGCCTTATTAGGTAAAAAACTTGAATTTATGCCTAAATTCAAATACTTGGGTGTCTGGTTAGACAATAAACTTTCTTTTGTGGAACACACAGAAGAACTGCTGAAAAAACTGAGGCAGAGACTTGGTCTCTTTTTTAGAATTAAACGCCTCCTGACCACTGACGCAAAAAGACAGGTTGTCCAATCTACATTCCTCTCATTAATTGACTACGCTGACTTTATTTATGGCCATTGCCCTGTCTCACACCTTGCAAAACTGGATGTATTGTACCACAGAGCACTGAGATTTATTACTGGTCTTCCATCCTCCACACATCACTGCTCTCTATATGCAGCCATAGGGTGGCCTTCCCTTCAATACAGGTGGTGTAGAAACACAGCTCTTTGGGAGCTCTGAACCCTCACTAACAAACTCCGACAATACGTTGTCGACTGTCTCCCCTGAGTCCGATCAGTATCTATGCCTTAAGAAGTCACTCACTGATTTACCTGAAAGTCCGAAGGACCAACACTCGCTTTGGAAGGGCCACCATAAGCTATGCCTTGCCTACGCTCTGGAATAGGATACAAAGATCGCTGAGACTCAGCTTCCCTGTCAGTATTGCCTTGTTCAAGACCCTCTATGATAAAACATTTGCCGAAATCTGTAATTGTTACCATCATTCCTAGCAGCCTGTTTGTTGCTTTCTCCTCACCCATACTAGTTCTAGTCGGTGACCCAAGTCCCTCTCTGCCACTATTGCCCACCCACCCTTCACTTGCCCTACTTGCTCTTAACATCCTCTGCACCCTTTTCTTTTTACACCTCCCCCTGCCACATAAGCCTGAAACCCAGACAACATCACGCGCACCTCCATAGCTTAGAGTCTGCCACTCAGGTCTACAACTTGCTGCTGATGGCCAAGAATATAAACACATTTTGTTTTCTCCTACAGTTTGTATATAACAACAATACACATCAGGCTTCTGTGGGTGCTGTATATATCATGTTACTGTTGTGTTATGTATATATTACTTGTATATGTGCTTTTGGAATGTTTATACTCTGCTCCTATCATTTTTGTAATCATCTTGTTCATTTCATATTATGCATATCTTAACTGTGACTATACAATTGTCCCTGCCAACAGCAGGTCCACCTTGTAAATGAGCTTGCTCAATGGTGATTGCCTGGATAAATAAAGATTTGATTGATTGATTGACACTTACAGCAAATCAAGACATTATTCAGCCAGTCCAAGGTTTACAAATAAAGTGTAGAAGGGATTACACTATGGCAATCAACATTTTCACAATAGAGTCAAAAACATGTTAATATTATATGTAGTAGCCAGTATCTAGGAAGTAAGGCAAATGGTACACTGGGGCCGTAAGGTGGATTTCTGGTGAGGGTGTTTCCAAGGGAACAGGCACAAGTGGCCTGAGACATGAGCCAGTCTCTTAGCTGCATTTTGAAGAAGAACTGATGAGAGGGTAACATACGGATAGCTGGTGGTATTCTGTTCCAGAAGTATGGGGAAAAGCCTTGCTCCCCTTGACAGTAGATCCATAGGGAACTAACAGGGGACAAAGGTAGCATGAAGAATAACACCAAAGGAAAGAGAAATGGAAACGGGAATGCAAGCATGTACAGAAACACAAATCATAACGCGCATGGTCATGTTACCGCAATTGTAAATGTAAATGGTAAGAGCAATAATAACGACGAAGGAAACAGAAATGCAAAAGGAAATGCAAGCGTGTATGGAAACGTAAACTGTGACAAGCATGGTCACATGACAGCAATTGGAAGTGCAAATGGTAATGTTAACAGCAGAAATAATGGCAAAGTAAAGAGAAATGGAAACGTGAATGCAAGTGCGTATGCAAACAAGAACGCAAAGGGTAACGCACTCAGTGGCGTACATGGGAACGGTAACACAAATGTGCATGGAAAGACAAGTGGTAATGGTAACTGTAACAGTAACGGAAGAGCACACCATGGTTTTGCCCAACAGCTGCATAGAGAAACACAGTGCGTACAAAGAATGTATGCATAGTAATGGGCCTCAGAGTAGAAAATGAGCTGTTGGAATACTAAATTGCTTATATCTCAGTAACCGTATGACATAGAAAAAAAAATCACTATTCATGATTTTCCTGGCTACATTTTTGCTGAATGCATATCCCACAGGGCTACGCATGTCATGATGAAAATGTTGTAACTTGCACCGTGTTCAATATACGAGCCCTGAAAGGCATGGCATACGCCATCATGTTAGGCTATGGGAAACAATGGCAACTTTGGAGTACCGTAACTTTGCAACTGTGCAACATTTTTTCACCAAATCATGAAAAGGCAAATCTGTGGGATGTTGGCTGCCTTCCCTCCAAATTTCAGCTCAAAATACTAAACTGTTCTTTTGCAGGAGGGTGGCAAAGAACTGCTGTCATTTTAGCCATAGTCTGAAAATGTAGTGTCGTGATTTGCGTAAGCTTTCGCAGAAATATGCGAAAGTGTCACAGGTGCAACACTACTGTGTGACACTTCTTTTTCCAGAAATTTGAAAAACATATTTCTGGGGTGTTTAACCCCAAAATAAAGACATGCCTAGCATCCTCAGGGCTTGACTAGGTAAACACAAAAATAATTGTGTCTCTAGATGGTCCCAATTTTAAATGCCAAGCATTTTTCTGATCACCAGCTGAAAACAAAATGGTGGATTTGCGGCAATCCTAGGGCCATTTGTGACACTAAAAAGTGCATTTGCAACACTGTCGAACATTTTGTTAACTTTTCCCATTGACTTATAATGGGAACTTGTTTTTTAAATGACTTTTGAACCGTTCAATATTGTTTCACGAAATCTTCAAAAGGCACATCAGGGACCCTGGCCGCATGTTCCCTGAAGTTTTCGGACTGGTCGCGCAAACCATGCGACCTGTAGCGAGAGCAAAGAATTCACAAAAACACGTAATTGTGCTTTTGGTTGTTGCTTAATACCTCTGCAACCATATATCTGACTGGTACAAAAGTTGATAGAGCATTAGATCTGCCATGCCCCATCATGCATACTAGATTTCAGGCAAATCTGTTGAATGGTGGCAAAGTTATTAAGGTGCAACACTTCACCCTTTAACCTTAAAAGTGCTACTCAACCCTAACTATGGTAGCACGGTATATGTGTGTGTGTGTGTATATATATATATATATATATATATATGTATAAAAAACTCTGTTTAATGCATCAGAGTTAGGACCAACAACCCCAAAGTACACCTTGATGCTGGTTGGGGAGGAGGACTGGGGTGGTGCAAGGGGGGCTTTTATCCCTAACACTAAATTTCCTTGCTTTTGTCACTGTGGAACAACCCTAACTGATGCATTAAACAGAGTTTTTTTCCATGAATTTCCCTTCTTTTTGAAAATGAGGACTACAAATAGTGAATGCAATGTGGAGGTGAGAGTGCAGGACATTGGGCCCCGCGCTCTCACCACTTGATTTTGTGTGACATAGTAACAGTAATTGCTATGCAAATGCAAGTGCTAATGGTTACTCACATGGTGACACAAACATAAATGGTAAAGCAAATGTTAATAGAAACGCAAGTGGAAATTGACACCAAAGCGAACAGTGAAGCAAATGGAGATGCAAGCGCATATGGAAACACCACTGGTAATGCACATGGTCATGGTACCGCTATTGTAAAAGCAAATGGTAACAGTAACAGGTGGCCACAAACACAAATGAAAATGTGCATGGTGACACAAATGTAAACGTAAAGACAAAGAGAAGTGGAAACACAAATGGTAACAGTAACTCAAACGCAAGCACAAGCGAAAATGCAAAGGGTAATGCACACAATGGCATACACAGGATCGGTAACACAAACTGGTTTGTAAACGCAAGCAGAAATGGTAAGGGTAACAGTAACGTAAGCGCACACCCTGGTTTTCCCCAACAGCTGCATAGAGAAACATTGTGAGTACAAAGAATGTACGCATAATGGGGCTCGGAGCAGAAAATGAGGAGTTGGAATACTAAATTGTTTATATCTCAGGAACTGTACGACATAGAAAAAAAATTAAAATTTCGTATGAATTACAACTTTCCTGGCTAGTTTTGCAACAGGTGTTTTTCTGACAAAACATCCGCTTCTTGAACCGTTTCCGAGATACGGGCCCCGAAAGGCACGGTGGACTCCATAATGTTACCTATCGGAACAAATGTGAAGTTTGGAGTGCTGTAACTTTGCCACCTTGTAACATTTTTTCACCAAACCACTAAAAGGCACATCTGTGGGATATTGACTTTCTTCCCTCAAAATTTCAGCCCAATAGACCAAACTGTTATTTTGCAGCAGGGTGGCAAAGAATTCTTACCATGCGGCGGACGCCGCAATGTTAGTCTATGGTAAAAAGTGTCAATTTTGGAGTGCCGTAACTTTACATCCCTACAATATTTTTTCACCAAACCACCAAAAGACACATCTGTGAGATGTTGGCTTTCTCCCTCCAAAGTTCAGCACAAAAGGCCAAACCGTTCTTTTCCAGCAGGGTGGCAAACAATTCCTGTCATTTTGGCCATAGTGTTGAAAAGTAGTGTTGTGATTTGTGACACCTTTCACAAAAATTTGCGACAGTGTCACAATTGTGACACTATTTTACATGACTACTTTTCCCAAAAATAAGAAAAACATATTTCTAAGGTGTTTAACCTCAAAATAAAGACATGGCTAGCATCCTCAGGCCTCGACTAGGTAAACACAAAAAATTATGTCTCTAGATAGTCCCAATTTTAAATGGCAAGCATTTCTGTGATCAGTAACTGAAAACAAAATAGAGGATTTACAACACTACTAGGGTCATTTGCAACACTAAAAAGTGCATTTGTGACACTGTCAAACTTTTTGTTAACTTTTCCTATTGACTGCAAAGGAAAACTTGTTTTTTGAGTAACTTTTGAACCATTCAATATTTCTTCAAAAGCCACATCAGGGTCCAAAGCCACACATTCCCTGAAGTTTTTGAGCCTGTCGCGCAAACCGTGTGACCTGTAGACCTGAGCAAAAAATGTTTAAAAAAATGTAATGTGCCACGGAATGTCACTTAATAACTCTGCAGCCGTATATCTGACTGGTACAACAGTTGGAAGATAACAAGATATATGGCTATGCCCCATGCCTGCTAAATTTCAGGCAAATCTGTTGAACGGTGGCAACGTTATTAGGGTGCAAAATTTCACCATTTAACCCTAAATGGTGTACTCAACCCTAACTATGGTAGCACTACTGTGCTATCATAATATCTATCTATCTATCTATATCTATATATATATATATATATATATATATATACACACACACACACATATATATATATATATTTAACACACACACACATATATATATATTTGTATATATGTATATCTATATATTTTTATATATATACATATATATATATATATATATATGAGATACATGATGTGCAGAACTGGAATATGGAAAATATTGTCACTCCTGCAGTGTGAGCTCGGCACTCGTGAAATATACAGTGCTCACGATGCAGGAGTGAGAATAATCTCCATTTTCCATGATCTGCCCATCATGTGTGCTATTTATACCACGGAGGTGAGACCAATTTCAGTGAGAGAAATATGTTTGTTGTTATGAGGATCATGTCACTTTAAATGATGCTGGTGCTGTGGTAGTGTGTGTGTGTGTGTGTGTGCTTGCGTGCATGCGTGTGTGTGTGAACTTTTATAAATGGGTTGTTGTAGTGAGCTGTTGTTGGTTTGTGTGTGTGCTTGGGTCTTGATTAGGTGTGCTGTGTTTTGGGTAATTGGTTGTCTGAGGGCAGTTCTGTTCTGTGACAATGAGGAAGACGGCAATGATTTCTTTTGGCAGGTTTGTGTCTTCATGTTTGGCTGTTTAAGATTTATTTAAACATTTCAGGCATCATCTGTTTGATTGAGTAATGTACTAAACTTGGGTTTTGAAATACAGCACAAGAGATTTGGAGATTGTTACATTTAGAAGGAGTGCTGCAGCTGACTGTCATTATCTATCTTAATTGTGTTAATTTCAGTGTAGGGCCTGTTTTAAAACTCAGCAAATTACAGGGGTGTTTCTTAGTGTTTTCAGATGCAGGTGAGTGATGTCAGCAGAGTAGGTGTAAATGGTATTTATTTTAACTCTGCTGATATCATCAGGATTTATTTCACTCCAGTGAAAATAACATGGTTTATTTCACTGAAATTGGTATCACCTCCATGGTGTATATATATATATATATATATATATATACACACACTATGTTTATAAACAGTGTATATAATATATTATACTGGTGCAGTTGCGCCAGTATAGCTATGGTTGAGTAAGCAGTTCAATGTTAAACCCCTCATTTTCCACCTTAATAACTTTGTAACCGTTCAATGGATTTGCATGAAATTTGGAATGCGTGGTCTCATATGGTAGATCTCTTGACTTACCAAGCTGCATGTAGGTCAGACTTGCAGTTTACATGCAGCAAAGTGCTGAGCAATGCATTTTTCACTTTTTTGGGTACTTTTTTGCTGAATTTGTCCTATCATGCTGTGGCCACACCATTTGGTATTTTGATCTGAACTTGTCAGGGTAGAAAGAGGTTTGGTCAAAGAATAATCCAGCATTAGTTTGGTGAAAAAACATTAATCTGTTCCAAAGTTATTTAATTTTGAAAGTTCGGGTTCTGAGCATGCTCCATTCTCTCCAAAATTTATATGTATTTTTTGCAAAAGGGGATTGGGCTCATGATCAAGAATTTTGTCAGCTCATGAATGGGGATATATAAACTCCTTGTTAGTGAGACACCATTTTGTTTTCATTTTTCCCCCAAACAAAATGTTGTAGCTTGCTCCACGGGTGACTTGCTAGTGAAATAAAGCATGGGTTTTGCTTAGGGTGACACCCTCTACAAACCTACACCTTTGGTTTTCATTTTAGCCAAAAAACAGCCCTTTTTAAATTTTAAGATTCTTCGTTCATGACTTGCTTCTGATCCTCGTTCGTGAGGTGTCAAAATCCCCGTTCGTGAGCTGATCCCCATTCGTGAGGTAACAAAATACTAGATCATCATTTTGCAACCATATGGCCATTCTCACAAATGAGAATTGGCTTGCACACAGGGATTTTGACACCTCGCAAAAGGGGATGGGCTCGCGAATGGAGATTTTGCCAGCTCGCGAAAGGGGATTGGGTTTTTGAATCCCCTTTCATGAGCTGACAAAATCCCCATTCGTGAGGTGTCAGAATCCTTGCTTGCAAGCCAATCCTCTTGCATGAGCTGACAAAATCCTTGATCGTTATTTTGTGTCCAGATGGCCATTCTCGCTAACAAGGATTGGTTCATGAATGAGGATTATGACAGCTCACGAAAGGGGATTGGTTTTTCAATTCCTAATTTGTGAGCTGTCAAAATCCCCATTCATGACTTGGGTACCAGATGGTCAAAATCTGACGAATAAGGATTACTCGTGAACGGGGATTTTGACAGCTCGAGAACTAGAATTTTAAAAATGTTGCTATTGCACTGTAAATAAACGGTTTGGTGTTTTGACTTGAAATTTACATGGTATAAAGGGGAAGTTCCAGAGATGTGAATTATGCTATTTAGGTGTTAAAAAGTTGAGATTTTTCCCATAGGATAACATTTAGGCATCCATAGCAACTTTCAGTGCATGTATCTTGGAAAAGATGCATGATAACGGATTTTTCACTACCTGCAGGTTTGTCCACCTTTAGATGGATCAAGCATGCATGGAGGTTTCATAGTCATGATTACAACTGCAGTGGAATTTTTTTCATAGGTTGTAAGGTTACTGAGATATTGGCATATTAGTGTTACAAGGGTTCCTTTTCAGGCCAATAGGGCTACTGTATGTCTCCGTTGCTATGTGTACGTGGGAGCACCAAGCCCAGAGGGCCCTCACTCCCACAGATGCATATTATTATGCATAAATGGGCAGTTCAAGGCCCTGCGATCCCACCAATACATACTATTTACTAGTTATATTACACTTTTTCAAAATGGAAATACATGGCAAAAAAACGTTGTTAATGCATCAGTTAGGGTTAAAGCGACAAAAAGTAGGAAATGAGATGTTAGGGTTGGAGCCTCTAACCCCTGAATCCACCACCCCACTCCCATTCTCCACACATCGACAGATGCTGGGGTCTGCCATAGGGTCATAAGGCCTAACTCTCACCTCATTCTCCTTACTGTAGTATGTCAACCTGTTTACACATGGAATGGGGTGAGAGTGGGCCCTGACAACCTCATGGCACACCCCAGCATCTGTCAGTGTGTGGAGGATGGGGGAGGGGTGGTGGATTGAGGGGTTAAGGGCTCAACCCTAACATCTCAATTCCCCATTTTTGTCACTTTAGCCCTAACTGATGCATTAATGATGTTTTTTTTGCCATGAATGTATATATGTAGATACATCATATATATATATATATATATATATATATATATATATATCTTGCTGAATCATCACAGTAATAGTTTTTACTATATTTTCAAAAAGTGCTAATGTACATTGTATAAAGCAGAAATGAAATGGTTAGCTATGAGATATAACTTTTATCATCATTTGAGGTGAATAACCTTTTCAACCTTCACTCATGTTATTGCTGTTTGTGAAGGTTAAGAGGTCACTGACCACTCATGAAAATACACACAAATATCTCATAGTTGCCCATCACATATTCTATATATATGTAACCACCACCTGCTACTTTACTCAATTAGCACCCCTTATCTAATCACTGGCACCCATGCTGGGAACACCCTGAAAACTTAGAAATGGTACTACCCCTAGCTGTGGAAATATATACCAGGCTCATTCTCTAGCGATCAAGGGGTGGAGATGTTCAAAAACAACCACTGGTATTTACAAACCAGGTCCTTGGGAGATAATTTTTGCTAGGCATATGCTAGACCTCTCTTCTGGGAGTTACCAAATAAATCTACTCAGGAAACAATAACATAACTGTCCAGACCATAGCTGGGGTTCTAGGGTGGGACTTTATTCAAAAGATGTTCTTTAAAGCAAGGGTGGATCCCCAAGGTTTACACATCTTGGCACTTGAACTTGCAGAACCAAATTGAACTGTAACTGACAGAACCTCTTTGTATTCCCACCACAATAGGACATAGAACAACTTAACTGTAACTTCCAGACATCATTGTATTCCCACTGCAGTAAGACATAGGAAACTTCAATTGTAACTTCCAAACATCTTTGTAGTCCCACTGTAGTAGGACATAGGACACTTGCATCCAGCGGCATCTTGGCCACAACTGAACACATACCTTGCTAACCATTAGCACCATTCTTCCACAAACTGTGAAGAAACTGAAACCCACTACAAGGGATATAATCCTCTTCAGATATTTGGCCATTTGTCTAAAGTAACCAGGCACTCTTACTGAACCTGTTAGTCCTGAACTGGTAACTCCAGATGGGGTTCTGCCCACCCTTTGCTCACAAATTCACATTCAGCCATTATTTTAGAGTTCCACCTTAAACATTTGAAATACCTCTTGAACTGCTTTGAATGAAGACTTGGCATTCAGCATTGAAAAACACCACCTAGGTAGAGTAAAGGTACAAGTCTTGAATAGTGTGATATAGTCATACCTCTGGATATCACACACCTTAGCCAACCTTGCTTCAAAGACAGTCTTGCACATCTGTCATGACAGGAAAAGTTGTGCCTTCCCTTTAGGCATAGAACACAACAGACGAGGTACATTCTTCCCCTGACAAAAAGATTTTACTCACTGTCAAACATTTCACACAGCTTTAAAACATCCTGGCCTAAACAGGAGATTGCTCCTTAGATCCATCAAACTATAGTTCCTTTCAACCATCCAGGGATGAAAATCTGGAAATCCTGGTGAAGAAAGGTCTCCACAACTTCACATGGCAGGCTTGGGAATACCAGACCTAGGGTGAGAAATCCTGGGCCCTAGATTCAGAGCCCACTGGCAGAGCAGCTCTCACTCCCACACTCCAACTCTAACTCATACTCTGACTAACTGCAACTGACTGCCATCTCAACACTCTATCTCCCACCTTAACAGCTAGCAGAAAGGTTATGCTGCTGTGAAAGTTCCAAATGAGCTCATCACTTCAGTCTCAGCTGGAGCCAAATAAACAGAAGAGTGAGCAGGTGAAAAGCCAATTAACTAGTTAATCACCAGCTGCCTCTTCCTGTCTAGCACTACTCCTGAAGGGATTTTAGTAACCCCAGAGGACTGGGTGGTTACATATATATGTGGTGGGTGGCTAAGAGATATTGCTTTTACCTTCATGAGTGGTAAGTGGCCTCTTGACCCTCATGAGTTGTACAAGAGGTCACTGACCACCAATGAAGATACGATATCTCATAGCTGTCATCATATGTGTTGTTTATACAATGTACGTTAGTGCTTTTTGAAAAAAGTAGTAAAACCACAGCTTCTGTGTTCAGCAAAGCACAAGGCAAAGCACTCGGCATAAGGTACTCAGTGTGACATATCCAACTGTAATGATAAATGCACATAATGTACCCTACTACCTAGATAAAAATGTATCCAGCTATCTAGGATTCTATGTGAGAGACAGCGGTTTTGTGTTAGTCAAAAAAGTAATAATGTATGTTGCATAACAACAGATAGATAGATACCTGTAAAGAGATAGCTTTTTCCACAGACTGTTTGATAAACTGTTGGCATCCCAGCTAACTGAGCATTTGCCATCCCATATCCTTCTTTCTTCTGAGCAACATGGCTTTCAGAAAGGGAATAGCGAACCATTCGGTGTAGAAGTTCTCCTACTGGATGGTTTGGTCCCAGCATTAAGAAATTAATTAAGGAGCCAGATAGTGCTTGGACTAAATTTAACTTATCTCTCAGCAGAGTTTCAATGGATCTGTACCATGGGCTTCAGAATTTAGTCTCTCAAAGTGTTAGAAATGCTAAAAAAAGTTTATTTTAGGGATTGCTTTGAAGATAGCTGGGCAGATCCAAAGAAGTTTTGTAATGATGTAAATTCTTTACTTTCTCCTAAATCAAAATATGACATCCAGAAATTAAATGTTGACAACAACAAAATTGGTGACATGCCCGAAACTGTTAAATTGTTGAATTCTAAATTTTCATATCTTTCTAAGTTTAGATTTTTTTTCCTCAGGCTGGTAATACTAAATCCTTTTCTTCTGTTCTTTTGGTAGATGGCTCCAGGTTTTTGTTTAAGGAAGTAACATCAAATGAAGTTTTTCATCTTCTGCAGTCTCTCCCAAAGAAAGGGACTGACTACGGGGAAGGGTTGGATGCCCACTTCTTAAAATTAGCTATCCCCTTTATTATGGATCCCCATGTTATATTTTTAATATGTCATTGGCTGCAGGTGTTTTTCCCCATCCTGGAAAAAAGCTAAGGTGGTTCCAATTACAAAAAAGAGCTGTACTACTTCCATGGATGATTATAGGCCAATATCAATACTGAATCCCCTTAGCAAACTACTTGAGCACTTAGTGGCTATGCAGATTGACACCTATTTGGTTACCCATGATTTGTTGTCAAGGCAACATCATGGGTTCCGTAAGCACTTTGGTATGGGCACAGCCTTGGTTGGGTTCACGAACACCGTCCTACATGGGTTTGAGAAGAGTTTGATGACTGGGCTGGTGTTCGTAGAACTAACCAAAGCTTTTGATTTGATTGATCATGGTTTGGCCTGCATAAAATTGAAAGCTCTGGGGTTTTCTGATGTTGCTGTATGTTGGTTCTATGATTATCTGAGTAAGAGGTGTCAATTTGTTCAAGTGGGTTCTGTGGTTTCTGATGTCTTGCCAGTTAGTTGTGGTGTGCCTCAGGGGTCCATTTTGGGACCCCTGTTATATTCTATTTTTATTAAGCAGCTTCCTGGAGTTTGTAGGTTTAGTGAATCACTGCTTTATGCAGATGATCTTGTAATTTGTGCTCAGTCAAATTCTGTGTCTGAACTTTCTTGTTCCCTAGAAAAGGATTTTGGTGCCATTTGTTCTTGGCTTACTTTAAATGCCATGGTTTTGGCTCACAATTTATGTTGATGGACACCCTGGAACTGAGAATATCTGATTTTCAGGGTGGTCTGCTTGAACAAGTGTCTCAATTTAAGTATTTGGGCACACTATTGCATCCTATTTTGACCTTTTCACCTCGGATTCAGTCAATGGTTAAGAAAGTAAATCAAAGAATAAGGGTGTTATACAAATTCAAATCATTCTTCTAGCAAGCAACTAGATTGGCAATTGCTATTGGCTCTCTTCTTTCATATTTTGATTATAGTTCTTGTTTATATTGTAACATAGCTACAAAAGAAATGCAATCACTAACTGTGGCCTATAATAATATTTGTAGATTTATTTTAGGAGCCCCCAATAGGACACATCGGTGTAATCTTTATTCTCGGTTGGGGTGGTTTTCCCTTAGTTGCAGAATAGAATATTTTGTTGGCTGCCTGATGTATAAATGTTTTTACTTTGGCTCCCTTTTTCCTCTTTCTGATCTTGTTGTAATGAGAGAATTGCTTCACAGCCTGAGGTCGGCTGATGGCCACCTATATTTTGTCCCAAGGTCTCGGCTTAGATCAAGCTCTAGAGCTTTTTCAATAGCAGCACCATTGTATTGGAATTCACTCTTACTTGATGTTAGCATTGCTCCCTCTGTTTTAACTTTTATACAAAGGTTAAAAATTTATTTATTCCATAAATCTGTTTGTAACTGCAATTTGTAATTTGTATTTTTGATTTTGTATTGCTGTTGATTGTATTTGTGTATTTTTTGTATGTTTTTTTTGTCCGGGTCGGGCCTGAAAAGGGACCTTTGGTCCAGAGCCTTTACCCAGTTACCAAATAATAAATGAAATTAAATGAAAATGACAGCCCTTACAAAAGTCTCCTTGGAAATCAGGGCTGCTATGGACCAAGGCAACATACTGTGGCTACAGTATTTTTCTAGTATAATTTAAAGCAGTTGACCTTGTTGAGCACTGACTACTATGTACTAAACTCTGTACCTTTGGAGTATCTTGTCATGCTGTTGCTTTGTTTGCAAACTGTCTACAGGGTAGAAAACAGTTAGTCAAACTTACTCAAACCATATCTGTGTTACATCCTGTTAGCTTTAAGTTCCCCCAGGGTTCTATCCTTTGACCTTTTCTTTTCTCATGTTTCATAAATGATCTCCTTCAAGTACCTGCCCTGTGCATCTCAACTCTCTATGTGGATGACCTGGTATTTTTTCAGTATCAAATATACCACATGCATAAATGAGCAGCCTAATGCTGTCCTTCATGGTTTCCGGACCTGGCTTGAAAATACCAGGCTTGCCCTGAATAGGAATAAAACACCCAAACCATGCTCCTTAAGTCCTCAGACAAAACTAAATTATGTTCCAATTTGCAAATGCCATCCTGTGCTGACAGCTTGCTCCCTGTTCCTTCAATCTTATAAATATATTTTGGTCAGTGTGAATACCAAACTTGACTTCTCTATACCTTCATAATGTGTAGGGTTATCAATATTAGGCTTGGGTTGGCCTACAGGGTTAAATACATCCTCAGTACCACTGCTCATCTTGTCTTAGCCTGAGGAGCACGTCTCTCAAGTCTCACATATGGGCTTATACCTTTTGCATCTATTGACAAAGCACCTCTGGCCAAGTAGAATACTGCCTATAATAATGCCTGCTGTTTTGCTCTGTCTGCAACCCATCTAACTCATCACTCTAACCTCTATGATTAGTTAGAATGATTGTCCCCTGTGAATAATAAGCAATTCATCCTGGGCTGTTTTACAGATAAAGTCATTAGTTCTGTCTCATTCCCCATCCCAGAAGAGTTGTTAAAATTCCCCAACTAAATATAAGCCCTTAGACCTAGTAAATGGTTTGTACTGGCTGTCCAGAAAACCCATACAAAAATGGGAGACCAGGCATTCTCAACGTGTGTTCAAGCTTTTGAACTCCCTCCTGTTGTTAGTCCATAGCTTTACCTCTCCCTTGCTATTCCAATGATCTTCATGGAATCAGCCGAGGGCATGCAATTGTACCAGGCAAGTATTTCATACATGGTACCATCTAGTCATTTAACTACTGTTGACCTCTCAATGTAAAGATTTTAGCATTGGTAAGGGGTGCTCTCCTCATCAATCTCCATTTTATGATGTGCTTTGGTATTTTGTAATTATTTAGTCTTTCCCATGTTAACTTACATGTACTTATTTTGTGTCATTTACTGTTATACTGTGTGTTCTGACCTTGCCACTGAAATTGAAATAGTTCTCAGTATCTCTCTACTACTGAAACTGGTGACATTGCCCCATCTTTCTCCACTCTGGAACCCCCTGATCACTCCTGAATATAAGCATGTATTTGTCTAGTGTACTTTCCCAGTCAATAAAAATTAAATAAATAAAAGTATCTGTTTATTTACAGTATCTATCTATCTATCTATCTATCTATCTATCTATCTATCTATCTATCTATCTATCTACAAAGATACATAGAAATTGTCAGAAGATAAAGACTGCTAGGCCCATCTAGTCTGCCCAGAAGCCTTAAACGTGTTTGCATTCACTGACCCTAAGTGATTAATGGCTTTTCATCATTCCCTCCCCACCAAATGTTCCCTTGTGCCTGTCCCAGGCATGTTTAAACCCCTTCACTGTGCTTACCCCCACCACCTCTTGTTTCAGACTGTTCCAAGCATCCACCACACTCTCTGTGTAGAAAAACTTCTTCATGTTACCCCTTAATCTAACCCCCTCCACTTTCATGTTGTGCCCTCTCATTCTGATACCTTTTGTACATTTGAAAAGATCCCCCACCTGCACATTGTTTATGCCCTTGAGGTACTTGAATGTTTCTATCATGTCCCCCTTTCTCTTCTCTCCTTCAGTGAGTACATATTGAGGACTCTTAGTCTCTCCTCCTATGTTTTGTGATACAAGCCATGCGCCATCTTTGTCACCCTTCCCTGGATAGCATCCACTTTGTCTATGTCCTTATGCATGTGTGGTCTCCAGGACTGCACACAGTACTCCAGGTGAGGCCTTACCAGTGTTTTATGCAATGGCATCAACACCTCCAATCTCCTGCTAGTGATGTCTTTGCCTATGCACCCCATAATGCCACTGGCCCTCCCTGCAGCCTTTGCACACTGCTTTGATACCATAATGTCATCAGATATGATAACCCCTAGGTCCTTTCCTCTTTGGTGACAGTAAGCACCTCTTCTTCCATTCTGAAGCTCTCCCCAGGGTTCCCCCTACCCAGGTGCATTATCTTGCACTTTTTTGAATTGAACCTCAGTTGCTACACCTCCAACCATCTTTCAAGCTTCTCCAGGTCCCTCTTCATTTTCTGCAACCCTTCTGGAGTATCCATTCTGTTACAGATCTTGATGTCATCTGCAAATAGGCAGACCTTTCCTTCTAGCCCCTCTGTAATGTCACTAATGAAGACATTGAACAGAACTGTTCCCAGAACTGATCCCAGTGGTACTCTGCTGGTCACCTCTCTCTTCCCTGATTGGATCCCCTTTACCATCACCCTGTGTTTCCTATCCATCAACCAGTTTCTAACCCAATGTATCACCTTATGCCCCGTGCCAGACTACTCATCTTGTTAACCAGCCTTCTGTGTGGGATGGTATCAAAGGCTTTGCTTAAATCTAGGCAGCCAATGTCTACCGCCCCTCTCTGATTCACTTCCCCGGTCACCCAATCAAAAAAATCTATCAGATTCCATTTGTCTGTCTGTCTGTTTAACTACAGTATCTATATATCTGTCTTTCTGATTTCTGTCATAGTATCATAGTAATGTGTCGGCAGAAAAGGACCATCCTGGTCTATCTAGTCTGCCTATTTCCCACACACCTCTACTTGTCTCCATTTCCCTGGGATATTTTCCTCTGCCTCACAAGCCAACCCCTTGTGTCTGTCCTACACCCTCTTGAATTATTTCACTGTTTCTGCACACACACCCTTATTAGGCAATCTGTTCCAGGTAATCTATCTTTCTTTCTTTCTTTCTTTCTTTCTTTCTTTCTTTCTTTCTTTCTTTCTTTCTTTCTTTCTTTCTTTCTTTCTTGTTAGTTTTCAGCACACATATTATACAGTATAAACATTCATGAAAGGCAGCTCCCTATTCTGTGTGTGGGGGGGCCCCCCTACCTAACAAATTCTAGTTCCAACTAAGTCCTCATGGAATTACAATTTATTAAAATCAAAAGATTTACAAAACTGATTTTATATTATGCTCACTTCTACTAGTATCTTCTTGTATACATCAATGCACATGAAGAAAATTAACTTAATGCAACCTACATCAATTCTTATAACCATAAGTGGTTCAAAGTCTGTTACAAAACAAATCAAGAAAATATAGAAACTTTACATATACTACTAAAGTACTATAGCTAAAAAGAAATTCAACAGTAGTCAACACATGCAGAGTCAACTCAAATTATACCGTTCTCATGTATTTAAAGTGTGCTTTATGCCACATACATGCAGTGAAAGTGTCTTGTACTGTATGTCTCCCTTATCTACCTACCTATCTATCTATCTATCTATCTATCTATCTATCTATCTATCTGTCTATCTAACTATCTCTCTGTCTGTCTGTCTTTCTATATATTGCTCTCAAAATATGTTTTTTCTGAAAAGCAGTCATTACAGATCATTTTACTATACCTTCTGTAGTAGCATAAGGTACACTACTGCTATAAAAGACATATTCCATTCCATATGCTTGACGTGGATGACAGACAACATTTTGAAGCTAAAAAGAATCTGGTATTTTGAGGTTGGGCCCCCAACCTGAATACATATTTTCATGTTTTTAAAAATAAGAAGTCTTGAGGAAGCATGCCTCTGGAGACCAGTAGACTGCCTCATTCCAATTCCCTTTCAGATCTCTTGGGGAAAGTCATACCCCCTTAAGAAATCCTAGCTCTGCCTTTGAAAACCGTATATCTCAGCAAAACATCTGCTTCAGGCATACTTTGCCTAGGAAAAATGTACTCATTATCAAAGTTAAAAAATAGATTTTGTTTTTCTCATTTTACTTTAGTACTCCTGTTTTTAATTTATGACATTCTTGCACAAATTCATTGAGCAGAATTCAGTTGCATCTCTTTTTTCCCCAAGTAAATGGCAATGAGTGACTGCTTTCTAGATTTGTTTTGTCAAAAAAGAAACCAAAGCAAAACTTTAATTAGACTTCACAGTCACTACAGTCATACTAAGATAGCATCACACAGACATTCTTTTGTTTCAGATAACACAGCTGGAGTTCTAACAAGAAGGAGTGACTTCAACCATCAAGAAGAACCCATGTTTTACCTGCCTGTCCTAATTAAGGACAATGGAATTCCATCCCTGAGCAGTACCAGCACCCTCACCATCAAAGTATGTGACTGTGGCTCAGATGGGACCACGGATTCCTGTTCTGTAGAAGCCTCTGCCCTTCTCATGAGCCTCAGCACTGGAGCATTGATATCTGTTTTGGCTTGTGTTCTTATAGTAGTAGGTATGTATTTCAATAAACTAGAGAAAAAAGTATGGACAGGGCCAGATTCATGCTCAATTTATCTATACAGGGTATGGTTTTAAGGGAGTAGAGACAAGAAAAACCACATTCTAAAATGGTGTAACCAAAACATTTCTGAAGCTATGATCAAAACCATTTAAATGATGTGTCATATTCCCCTCAAGAATGATGTTGAACATTTGGATAAAACTAGGAATTGTAATCAGTTTTGTCCATTTCCTGCCAATCCTCTTGAAATTTTTTACAGGTGCCAAACTTAATCTGTCCACTGAGAAAAGTTAAACAAGCACAAACTGTTCATAATCATTTTATCATCTTCTTATAGACAGCTTTAAAAGATGGTTCTACTTGCCCCAGAGAAAAAACATCAGGGGCAAGTTTTCAGTAAAATACATATCTGATGCAAAATAGTATTCTGAAGCAAAATTAGACTTGGTGAATGTATCAAGCACTTTCAGATGACAGATGGCTTTTTACCTCTACCAAACTATACCCATTTTAGACCCATTGCATGGTACTTTTCCCACAAAAAGCCAAACTGTAATTCATCATAAAGGAGCAGGCTCAATGGTGTTAGGAGTAGGGCTACTGGCTACTGCTCATGATACTGGTGATCCAGTTTCATGAATGAGCCTGGGGCATCGAAGATGAGCTGGGTGAGGAAGATTGAGTGTCAGCTGAAGTTTGTGCACCAAAAGGAGCAAGCAAATAAGGCCAATCTGGTTCTCAGAGTGGGTGAGAACACCAGTGAGGATGAAAAGAGTGTTCTTCACTGAGTACAATATAAACAAGGGGTGGAATTCTGGCAGAAATATTAAAATAAACTCAAAGAAGTGAGCATGGAGGTCAGGAGGGTAAAGACACACATTGATCTGTGCATTGCCAAAGGAGTAAAAGAAAGGGAACATGATTTATCCAGGTACATCATGTAAACAAGGAAAGCAAGATGGGGATTGCAAGGCTAGCTGAGTAGTGAGGGGAGTGAACTATGACAAGTAAAAGCCAGTTGTTCTAAGTAACTACTTCTGCTTGGTATTCACAGTAGAGGTCAACGATCCTTTGCCAGAGAGTGGTATTAAGGCCACCAAAAGGGGGAGATGTGGGTCCAGAAAATGGTATGAGTACAGATCTTGGTGGACTGGGTACAAAAGAGACCAGAGGCTGTCACGTTAGACAAGGCAACAGTCCCAGATGACCTGCACCTGAGAATACTAAGAGAATTTGCTACATTATTGGCAGTACTTGTAAACTGTCTATTCAGTACCTCTGTGCAGTCCAAACTGGTGCCAGTTGACTGGAGATCTGCTGATGCAGTACTACTCCAAAAGGGGGATAGGGCTGGGAGGATCCAGCCACATACAGGCCTGTCAGCCTTTCCTTCATTGTAGGCAAACTGATGGATACAATAGTCAAATGAAAGCTTGACGGCCCTCATAAAGAATAATGGACTACAAGATAAAAAGCAGCATGGGTTTGTGTCAAGGAGACCTTGTTAGACCAGCCTGATATTGTATATTGATTGTGTCACCAGGCATAGACAAGAGCAGCCATTAGACATCCTGTACTTCAACTTCAGTAAGTTCTTTGATTCAGTAGCACACTGAAAGCTGCTGAAGAAGTTGGATGATTTTTGAGTAGAACTAAGATTAGTTTAGTGGGTAGGAAACTTACTAAGGCGTAAGCGAGAGTAGTGGTTATTGGGTTAAAATCAGGGGAAGAAGAGGTCACAAGCAGAGTGTCACATGGATCAGTCTTGGGACCTCTTCTACTTAATATATCTGTGTCATTGAGGAGGGTATTAAAGGAAGGTTGTGCCTCTTTTCTGATGACTCAAAGTCATGTAGCAAGGCGGATCATGAGTAAGGGTTATAGGAGATCCACATGAACCTGGAGAAACTAGACAAGTGGTCTAAGGTCTGGCAGGTGCAGTTTAGGTGTCATAAAATGCAAAGTAATGCACTTATGTAGACAGAAAATACATACAGAATACTGACTGGGAGTCTTTCCCCTTCAATAAAGGAGAGAGATTTGAGGGTCATAATTAGTGACTGCCTCAAGCAAACATGTTAATACAATAAACCATACAGCTAGGCATCACGGATGATGGGTTACATAGGGAGCAGTTTTGAGGTATAAGAGAAACAAGGTGATTCTACTATTGTACAGATCTCTCATGAGGTCTTATCTGCAGTACTGTGCCCAGTTCTGGAACAGTCACCTGAGAAAGTAAAACAATAGACTACAGTAGAGTAAGTACAGTGAAGGGTCACCAAGGTGATCTAGGGCCAGCAGTACTTACAAAGAGGGGAAGGTACCTAAAACAAACAATAGAAACACTCTGGATACAGAAGTTGATACCAGCCCATTTACAGATGAAGGGTTCTGAAAGAACTCTTAAAACTGAAGGTGGAAAAAGCAATGGGGCTGATGGGATTCATCCCAGAACTCTAAAACAACTAAGGGTAGAACTAGTGACACCACTGACTACCCTCTTTAACAAATCATGGGAGGATGGGGTGGTAGCTGAGGACTGAAGGAGGGCAGATGTGATTCCCCTTCACAAAAGTGGGAGCAGGGCAGAAGCAGGAAACTACAAACCTGTTAGTTCAACCTCAGTGATAGGGAAAATGATGGAATCACTTCTGAAGGAAAGACTTGTTGAGTACCTAGAGGCCAGAGGGGCACAGGACCCAAGACAGCATGGATTCACAGTGGGAAGGTCATGCCAGATGAATCTAACAGATTTCTTTGACTGAGTGACCAAAGTAGTAGATCAGGGAGGGGCTATGGACATGGCCTACCTAGACTTTAGCAAGGCATTTGACACAGTCCTGCACAAAAAGATTAATATACAAGTTAGCCAGACTGGGAGTGGGTCCCAAGATGATAGCATGGGTAAAGAATTGGCTGGAGAATAGGACACAGAGGGTAATAGTAAATGGAGTCCACTCTGAAGAAAAGGGGTTACTAGTGGGCAACCGCAGGGTTCAGTATTAGACTGTCCTTCAATGTCTTTATGTGCTACATTGCAGAGGGACTGGAAGGAAAAGTGATGTCTCTTTGCAGATGACACAAAGATCTGCAACAGAGTTGATGCACAAGGTGGGATGGAGAGGATGAGAAGGGACTTGGCAAGGTTAGAGGAATGGTCAAATGTATGGCAGCTTAGATTCAATTCTAAGAAGTGTAAGGTAATGCACCTGGGAAACAAAAACCCGGGGGAAGAGTACACAATGGGGGGTGAGATACTAACAACAACAAAAATGGAAAGGGACCTAGGGGTAGTCATATCAGATGACTTAAAGGTGGGCAAGCAATGTGAGAGGGCAGTAAGGAGGGCTGGGGGGATACCAGGATGCATAGGGAGAGGAATTACCAGTAGGAAATAGGAAATTGTTATCCCTCTGTACAGACAGTTGGTGAGACCCCATCTGGAGTACTGCATGCAGTTCTGGAGACCCAATCTCCGCAAGGACATAGACAGGATGGAAGCTGTCCAGAGGAGGGCAAATAAAATGGTGCAGGGTCTGCACCGGAAGACATATGAAGAGAGACTAAAGGAGCTTAATATCTATAGCCTCAAGGAAAGGAGGGAGAGGGAGGACATGATAGAAACTTTCAAGTACCTCAAGAAGTCAACAAAGTCCAGAGGTAGCATCTTTCAAAAAGAGGTGTGCAAGAACAAGGGGCACAATTTGAAGATGGGGGTGGCTCAGATGTAATGTAAGGAACTATTTTTCACAGAGAAGGTTGTGGATGCATGAACGCCTTCCTCGAGGGGGTTGTGGAGTCAAAAACAGTGTTTGAATTCAAGCATGCATGGGACAGTCATATGGCAATTCTAGGCAGTGGGGGTAGAAAGAAGTAGGCTGCTGGTTAACTAGGATCTGCAGCTTATCCATTAGGTAGGGAAATGGCAGACTGGGTGGGCCAAGCAGTCCTTATCTGCCATCAAATTCTATGTTTCTATGTTTCAGAGCATATCCTATTAGTGACTGTTGGAAGCCTTAAACATGTCTTCAATGCAGGCTAGATAGGAGCTGGGCAACATGACTGAAACATATTAATTTCTCAGGTGTATAAACAATGTAAACAGTGAGGACCTATTTTTTTGAAATAGGTCTGCAGTCACTAGGTGTCATGACTACAGGTTGGTGAGGGCAAATTCAGGAACAACTTGAGGAAGTTCAATGTCACTGAGAGGTTGGTGGAACTACGGAA
Organism: Neoceratodus forsteri; assembly: GCA_016271365.2. Lineage (NCBI taxonomy): Eukaryota > Metazoa > Chordata > Ceratodontiformes > Ceratodontidae > Neoceratodus > Neoceratodus forsteri. The sequence goes on along the minus strand of CM057455.1, from coordinate 398,439,225 downwards.
CAGACTGCTGACAGAAGTTGTGGGGGCAGCTACCTATAATGTGTTCAAACATGGTTGGGACAGGGCAAGGGGACTCATAGTCTGCAAGAGAGGCAGCAATGGTTTGATGGGTGAAGTAGTGGGCAAGAGATACAGCCCACCAGGGCAGTAGGTCATTGGAGTGAGGACGCATAGCAAGGGCAGACTTGCTGGACTGTTAGTTTCCTTCAGCCATAAAAGTCTGTGTTTCTATGTATCTGTCTCTGTGGTTTCATTAAAGTGCTGAGTATACAGGAACAGTGCTTACTAATTTCACTTAAAATGAAACCCTCTGCTGAGTGCTGAGATAGACAGACACAGCAGAAACCCAGCCATACTTGCCAACTTCAGGATGATCAGAGTGACTGATGGAAAGCCATGGCTAGTAGCTGCTGATCAAAGGCCTAATAAAGGCCTGATTGGGGCTAGTGGCTGTGATCAAAGGCCTAATCAGTACCACTGAAGGAAAGAGACCACAAAGACTGAGATTGACTAGTGCTGGTCAGAGGATGAGACCCATTGTTATTAGTAGACACTTTGTTGAAAAAAAGTCTGCTCTCAAAGGCAGTTAGAGAAGTTGCACATTAAAACATCATGAGTGAAGTTGGGACAAAGTGGCCTGGCCTACTTCATGCTGATATTGGTGTCAAGCCAAACATCATGCAAAAGTGACTTTGCTGATAATATTGTTTTCTTACAAAAAAAATAACCTTTCCCTTACTTTACAGTACCCAATCCTCACCTCCTACCCTTGACCTTAGCCAGTAATCAAGACAGACTTTCTTCTCTCAAGAATGTATTATCTAATCCCACCCTTGTCTTTTCAGCAACTCACAGAAGAATGCTTATTCAGATTTTCAAAAAAATCACCCTCCCTCCACCCTCTTGGGTGGCACCCTGTCCCACCCTCCCCTCAGATATAGCTATAAAAAAAAACTCTGGTCAGAACCAATATGGCTGTTTAGAGATTTTGAGATGCTTTTACTCATTTTTTGTAATGAATTTGCACGACGCAGATGTACTGAGAGGCTGTTTCAATGTGGTCTTCCTTTTACACATTTTTACAATGTGTTTTTATTTATTTATTTATTTATTGAAGTCTTTGAATTACAACCCTTTGAGTCAAAAAACTCTTTTGCAAAGGCTTCACGTCAGATTTACAAACAGACAGGTTTAAAAAAAATTACAGGAGATTAATACAGTACATTATACATAAGCTATGAGTATACAGATAATATAGAAAATGATACTTAAGTGCATCATAAATGAGGGTGGAGTGCATGGCAAAGAAACAACATGGCAAGTAGATTTAAAACAGACAGTACAGTATATGAAACATTACAGGAAATTAATACAGTACATAATATATGGGACACGAGTATACAAGTAATGCAGTGTGTTATACATAAGTGCATCATAACTGAGGGTGGAGTACATGATGATGAAACAAACATGGTGCAGACAGTGCTAACTGTGTAAACAGATAGGAAGTCAAATAAAAGAAAGGAAGACCAAAAGGAAGTCAGTTAAGGAGAGTTGTGAGACAGCTGGGGGGAGTTAGGGAGAAACATTGAGTAGAGGGTGTAAGGTGTAGAGAAGGAGGAATAGGAAAGAGTGCAGGCAAAGGATGAGTAAAGGGCCAGAGGGGAACAGAGTGGGGAGAGAGAAATTAGACCAAGATAAGGTGGGGAGGAGCAGAGGGAAACTGAGGGACAATACAAGATTAGTCCCAGATTGAGCAGGAAAAGCTAGGAGTAGTCACAACTATTCGCAGAGAGTAGGTGCTGGAGATGTTTAGTTTTAAAAGGGCCCAGTTTAACTGTGGAGGAAACCAGAGAAGGCAAGCCATTGAGTGGGACTGGGGCTGTGTAGAAGGACACTCCCTGCCCTAGGGATGTCTTACAGAAAGGGACTAGGTAGGTAAGGTTTTCCTAGAATATGCCTGCTGATTGCAATATGTTTAGCCTGGACAGTTTGCAGAAGACGTGACATCTTAAACTCAGTGGGGCTCTGCATCTACGTAATATTATGCTGCATTGCATAAAATCAGAACACACTGAAAACAATATTTTACATCTGGAATAGGCTACCCTGAATAAATACATTATGTGATGTGTGGAACAGCTCTTAGCCTGGCAGCTGACATATCTTACTCTACTGCCTCACACTATATCATCTGCATTGTGACCTCAATGACTGTGACATCACTGCTACTAAGAAACAACAAGTGAATGACTGCAAGGTCGTTCTCCAGTGATGTCACAATCAGTGAGATCACAATGCTGATGATGTAGTGTGCGGCAGTAGAAAAAGCTATGTCAGCTGTGAGGCTAAGAACTGTTCCACACATTCATCACAATATTATCACATATAATACTTTCTAATGAGCAAAAGGAAAAAAAGGAAAATACTTCAGAAATAAAAAAAAATTACAACTGACTACTACTTACAATTAGTATTATTTTCCTGGCTGCCTGTTTTAGCTGCACTAGCTCTTTAAATATTTTTGTATCCTATATTTTGCAACCTGGATAGTATTAGGGAGATGCTATATCTCATTGTCATTGTGATCTTCACTTTACACATTTTTGCACTGTGTTTACTCAGAATGTCCCAGATTAGATGCAATATCTTGTTAACATCAGGTAAACAATCTTCTAATTAAACAAAGAAAAAAGAAAAAAAAACCTCAGATACAACAGGTTGGCTGCTTTTAAAATCTAATATTAGTTATAGGTAATACAGTAGCTCTTTAAAAAGAACTTCACTGTGTTCACTGACATAAACAAACAGTTTCTTTATTATTTAATAACATATTAGATTGCAGAATTTATTTTGAATGTAGTGGCCTAGAGGATGGTGTGTGTGAGTGAGTGTGTGGGCGTGTGTTTGCTGTAGCTCATTATATTTTTTCCTCAGAAAGCATAGTAAAAAATGCCTGCTGATTGCTATATAATTACAGTAGCTCAGATAGTTCACACAAGACCTGGTATATGTCTGAGATAGTACTTATCAGATAGTGTCTTAGGAGGTTAAAAAAACAGTATAAATCTTTATGCATTTGTTCCTGGGAAAAGGTGACATTTATGAGATATGAATCTTTCTTGAAAGACAATACTTGCCTAGCTGAAGCTTGTAACAAGAACATGTTTAAATGCTAAGTCTTTAGATGTGCAGGTTGTTGTATTTTGAAGGGAGTAAACAAATCTCCAGTTTAATAGGCAACCAATATTTAACACATTGTTTCAGTTTCCTAATGGACATCTGATATGCAGCTTTAGTGCTGTTTCCAACATTCTAAACAGAAAGAAGGGAGTATTTTATTTAATTTGGCATAGTGATTTCTAGATGTGGACAGATACATTGACATGTCCAAATTAAGTGTTCCACGTTCCTCCATTTTTCCAGCTACAGACAGCAAGATGGCTGTAGGCTCCTCCCACAGCCATAATAACTCCATCACTCCTCCCCCCATATAGCCTGTAAAAATGGTGCAATGATTAAGCAAATGGTACATACATCACACATTTGTACATGCATCAAGAAATGGTGCATGCATCAAAAGGTGGTGCATGCATAATTTTGTGTTTATTTATTTATTTATTTTATTTATTGAAGTGATCAGAATTACAATCCATTGAGTCAGAGACTCCTTTGCAAAGGCTCCACTTCAGAAATTCAAATACATAACAATACCATACAATACATAGATTATACAATACAAAAAAGGAAAACTATACAAGTGGCAGGTTACAGCTTTGGAGGACTTGAAAAAGACCCTGAGCCTTAGTTATATAGAGAAGAATAAAAAAATACAAGGAATTAATCAAAATAAAAAAGAGAGGCCACCCAGTATGAGGGCTGCTGGGATGATGCAGAATGAGAGGGGGCAAATGTTGGGGGATTGGGCTAGTCGCAGTCACAGATGGATTGTGTGAGGAGTGCAGAATGAAGAGATGACTTGAAGGGTCCCAGCCGCATTTCACAGGAGATAGCTGGGGTAGTTTGTTCACCCGCTGTAGAAGGAGTGTTGACAGATGGAGGTCCTGCAGTGGGGAACTGTTAGGGTAGGTGGCAGTGAGCTTCTGGTAGTCCTTGGGTGTAGAGTGCAGGCTGCACCAAGCAGTGTAGGCCCAGGAGGGAGGGGTTTTGTGAAATCTTTCTGGCAAGGAGACAAGTGTGGTATCTAAGTCCACCCTCAAAGTTGAGCTAGCTGGTAAGTCTATAGTGCTTAAATGTATGGGTCCTCCTGCCACATTCCAAGACAAGGCAGCCAGCTGTATTGAGGGAGACCTTGATGCAACAGAGGACAGAAGGGTCAACTGAGCCATAGAATATTATCCCATAATCAGTTTGGGAGAATACTGAGGAGGTCACCACCAAATGCAGTGCGTCAGGTGGCAAGCATCCCCTATGTTGTTACAGGAATCCAAGTCTAGAGCTGACAGCCATGCAGAGCAGGTTGATATGGTCGTGGTAAGTAAGGGGAAAGTCAAGGGTGATACACAGGTATTTGAAAGTGGGTACTAATTTGATCGTGGTGCTCTGGCAATTGAGGATGTTGAGAGGGGAGTCACTGTGTTTGTTTTGACAGTGAACAAAGATCATTGCCTTGTTTTTTTGTAGTTCAGAACGAGTCTATGTTCTGAGAACCAAACTTCAGCTTCTGAGAATGAACACTTCAGGGTGGATTGAAGAGAGTGGGGGTCCACATGGCTAGTGAAAAGGGCTGCATCATCTGCATATAGTAGCATTTGACCAGAGCAGGATTTAGGGAGTGTACTGAGGAAAAGACTGAAGAGGAGGGTGCCCAGTATATATCCCTGGAGTACTCTTGAGCAAACAGGCTTACAGGATGAGAATGTTGAGTAAATTTTGACCCTTTGGTTTCAGTCACAGAGGTAGTGTTTAAACCACCTGATGGCATCCAGGGACAGTCCTGCAGTGGTTAGGGGATTGGATGAGGAAGGTATACAAACATACGAACATATGAAATTTGCCAACAGATAAAGGTCTAGAGGTATATCAAGTCTGCTCGAATGTGCAGCTAGCACCCTTTATTCTGCAGTTGCCCATCCCTTCCATCCTTCCCCTTCATTGACCCTCCCCCTTGTCCTGTCCCATCCCCTTTTGAAGCAGTCCACTGTTCTACTGGATACCACTTCTGAAGGTAACGCATTCCACCCAGCCACCACCCTCTCTGTAAAACTATGTAAAAGTATGACTGATGGAGTCAAACCCCTTTGTTAGGGACTAGGTAGGCTGATCCCAGTATGTGTCCTTTGTCGAGAGCTTTGTTAATAAAGGTAGTAAATTCAAGGAGGTAGGTGGTAGTTCTGTGTCCCTTGCTGAAACCGTGTTGTTCTGGGCAGAGTAAGTTATATTTTGTAAGATAGTCGGTGAGTTGGTCTGACACTATTTTTTCAAGTGCCTTAGAGATGGGGGGATATGGAGATGGGGCAGTAGTTGCTCAGGGAGGTGTGATCACCACTTTTAAAGATGGGGGTGATAACAGATGATTTCCTGCGCGTAGGGAATTGTCCGAGGCAGAGGGACCGATTGAGAATATTGGTGAGGGGGGTGATGACAGAGTCGAGAGTTAGAAGGACAAGTTTTAGGTCAAGCAAATCACCACTTTGGCAAGATTTGCTGATGACTTTGGTGAGGTAGTGCCTTGCTTTATGAGGGGAAATTGTTCTAAGCCTGAAATAAAGGGCTGATGTTGGGTGGTGGGGGTAGCTTCAGTTTCAGGAGCTGGGGTCAAAGTAACTAGGGGGAAGGATGCTGCCATCATTGGAAAAGGTGAAGTTAAGGGTTTCTGCAATAGTCTGGGGGTTCTCGGAGAGGGTACAATTTACTAGCAGTTGGGCTGGGGTGGTGGTTTTGCAGTTACGTTCCTTAATATTCTCAAAAACATACACCCAGAACCCCAGGCAGAGAAGAGGGATTCCTGATAATAGGCCACCTTAGTTTTATGGAGTTCTCATGTGCACTTGTTCCTGGCTTCCCTGTATAGTTGCCAATCCTGCTATTTGCCTGATTCATTGATCTTATGCCAGAGGTTGTCCCAGTGCTTCATGAGATCAAGAAGCACCCAGGAGAGCCAGGGAGTGTCCTAGCCTCTGAATACCTGTTTGGTGACTGGGGTAAAGCAGTTGCAGGCTGAGTTGAAGGTGATTATGAGGTGATCTAGAGTGTAGTCTATGGAGGTGAAGTATTGATGGGGTCCAGTCACAGAGCCGTAGGTGTTTTCTGAGCTGAGAGAGGAATCGTTTTTTTAAGCGGCACTGAAAGGTGTATTTAGGGGGCAGGTTTTTTTTTTTTGTGAACCACCAGCAAAGTATATGTGAGTGGTCACTCAGGTCATCGGGGAGTACCGTGACTTCAGATATATGGGTGGGTTGGTTAGTCATTATAAGGTCAAGGAATGCTGAGGATCACATTTGGCGGTTGAGTCTCGTGGGGATTGAACAACTTGCTGAGGAAGTGGAAAGCCAATTGACATTGACGTCACCTAGTGTAATGATTTCACTGGAGTTTGGCAGGTGGGAAAGGCAGTTGAGGACTGAGTTGAATTCAGGCTTTTGGTTCTGAGGTGGGATATACACTGTCACTATGTGATGGGTTTTACCCAATGTTTCTATTTGGAGCTTGACTGTAAGTACTTGGACCCCATGAGAAGGGGGGTGTTGCAAGCTCCACATTTTGTTTCCCAGCTGCTTCACATAAAATGGACTGAACCCTGCATTGAAAATAAGGTCAGATAGATTCAACTGGAAAATTCTTCCCATAGTTTTCTACAATATGTGAACTATATCACTCAACCCCAAAAAATCACCTACAGGAGAAACACAAAATATAGTGCACTAATGGCAATGAATGCTCTGTAGAAATGAAGTATGTTGCAGAAACCCTTTATTAAATACACAGTATGAAAGTGTCAGTCTAAGACACCCCATCTCTTTATGATATGAGGCTTCATCATGCCCGCTGGCTAAGCCTCATATACTAGAGGCAATGTGCCTCGGTGTCTCAGCTCAGCAGTTTCATACTATGTATTTAATAAAGAGTCTATGCAGCATACCTGATTTCTGCAGAGCCTTTGTTGCCTATAGTGCACTGTATTTTGTGTTTCCCTATGGACTGTAGTCTACAGCTGCACCACCTTTGTATTCAGAGTACCCTTGCCTTGAAAGTTCAAGTTATTGCCTACCCTGCAACCTCCATCAGTTTTTCCATATAATATTGTTGTAAATTTAAGGAATAAGACATGAATCACGATAAGGTATGGGTTATGGTCTGATAAGCACACACACCAGGTGCGTTATGCCTTTAGCACCTGGGAAGTGCTCTTATCAGGCCATAACCCACACCTTACAGTGTCTTTTTGCACTTATCAAATGGGTCCGTCAGTACAAAAAGTTCAATAAAAATACATATAAGAAACTGAAATAAAAATATTAAAAAGATATGATGTGATCAAAACAAAAACACTAAAAATAGTCCTTCTCACTCTATTATAGTGGGCATATTTAATTAAAATTAAGTAGGGGCTGTGGTGTTTGTCTGTTTCCTCCTCCCCACTCCCACTCAGACACAAAATGCTCCACAGAATGCCTTTTTTTTGTGTGTGTGTGTGTGTGTGTGTAGTGTGTGTTGTGTGTGTGTGTGTGTGTGTGTGTGTGTGTGTGTGTGTGTGTGTTTTGTTTATTGAGAAGCAAATGCCCAGTGAGTTTCATAGAGAGGAACGGGATAGTTTGGACCTTCCCAGCAGCTGTATTCAGCAGTTCTTTGATAGTGTCTGCCTTAACCCTGCCCCTTCACACACACAAACAAAATTGTCCACACTACACTTTTTTTTTATGAGTCTGTGTTTTATTTCCCTAAATAAGGGAGTCAATGAAGAGTTAGATTTCCTCTCAGGAGTGGGAGTGAGAGTGTCCCTCGCCAGACACCATATTTAGTGCTTCCATGATAGTGCTTCCTCATGGGAATTTACCCTAGCTCGCTGTGATGTACATATTTAAAATGGAACCAGGAATTTTAAGATAAATAGAGTTTAAAAAATCTGAAAGACCTGGTGGAGGAGCAGGACAGGACAGGGTCGAGTGAGCCATGGGTGACTGGGGTAGGAGTTTTACTTGAAAGCCGCGGCTCTATGGATTGTGTTCTCTTGCCTAGCTTTAGTGGAAAGAGTCTTCTCTTTGTATGTGGGGAAAAGAATGAAAACTTTTTCATGTGCTGCTGTTGTGCAGCCTAAATGGTGGCTGCAGTAACAAATGTTGCGTCGCAAGGGGGGGGCAAGATGGACAGCAGATATTTGTTGTTGCCAGCACGATTTTGGTTGTGTGATGAGTCCTCGGGATGAGTCCTAAGCAGGAAGGAGTACTGAAGTCTGGAGCTGCGACAGAATCAATGGGCAGTGAGAAAAAAGAAAAAGATGTTGAGATGGTTGTGCAGGATTGTGAAGACGGTATTCTCATTTGTCTGTTATTGCCACCACTTTCGCACTGCAGCTGTTTCATCAGATGCTAGCTGAGGAACAGCAGTAAGAGAGCAGTGGAACAGATTGATACCCCTATGTGCTGTGTCTTGGTGGGCACAAGTAGTGCCAGTAGTAAGTTTATTTCCTGATAAGGACATGGCTGGAGACTGCTTCCAGCCAATCAGGATTCAATAATTTTTTTATCCATTTTATAATTGTCAGCAAAAGGATTAGATTGACAATTACAGCATTGTTTAGTTCTTTTTTTATCTGAGTTTCCAATTAAGCACAGAACACTGATGGAACATGATACTGCCAGGGACTGGTAGCCTGTTCCGCATCAGTGTTTCATCATGGGTGCTCTGAAATGTGTCTGTTTCTTCAAATGTTTGTCAGTTTGACAAAGGTTTGATGCACCTAAGAGGCAGAAAGACTAAAATCTAGACATTCTGGTCTAGCAAACTTTTTTTTTGGTTTTAATACACACGTTTTTGGTATTTTATTCATCAAATAACATATTTTCCCCAAATGCCATAAAATTTTAAAAGGCATTTATAAAGCAATGACTACTGTAAATGAATAGGTTAAGGAGACTATTGTTAAGTGTGTGGTAGGTAAGAAGGCCCAATAATGTGTTGGGCTTGGCTCAAAAGGTGCTTTTACACACAAATTTTAAAAACAGAATGAGCGTTACCTGTGTGGCGCCGTTGTACTCTGCTGCATTCTTGTTCCTTTTTACACTCCGTGAGTATTCCTGCAATCCCTGCCTCCATTTGTTTTGACTCCCCACAGAGTTTGCTGCTCTATGGCTGTTTCTGCAGTGCTACCGGAATGACTGTTTCACACAGTTGGATGAAATGGAACACATCAGTGCAAACCGCGAAAAGCAGAGATTGCGGTTAGGACTGACATTCACCAAGGGAATGGAACAGATACACTTTACACACAAGGGATGTAACGGAATACTGTTTCCCTAACAGTCATTCTGTTACAGAAACCTGCATGTAAAAGCACCTAAAGAGGGAATTATAGGTAGTGTTTGTACAATACAGGAGCGTATTTGTACTAAATGGCAGGTCCAATCCACAAATTTTATACATGCCTGAAAAGCTAACATCCAATGGAAAATACTTTAAAGAAGTATGGAATCAGATCATAAGAATCATATGAATTTATACAGGTACTTGTAGCAAAAGCTGTTGTTGACCTGCACATATTTTAATCTAAATTTGATATCTTTCATCAGTGTAATAATCATCCAGTAATCATTTAAATTGGTTCATGGAACTACAGGATACTATGGTCTCCAGCAGTTTATTCCATCTGTTGACCACCCTTTGGGAGGGCCAATTCTCTCTAATGTTCTTTTTCTAGGGTTCACCCTTCAGTTAGAACCCATGTCCTCTGTTTGGTTTTGTGCAATTGCTAGCACTCAAGTCCATGCATTCCCATAAGTCCCTCTCTCTGAATGCCCTATATACCATGCACATACAGTAGTAGCCACAAACATTGCCAGCTATTTCCCAACATTTCTGTGATATTTCTAGAGAAATCTCCTGATTTCTGCATTTCCACAGTAGGGGCAGCAGAGAGAAACTCCTTAGAAATTTTGCAAAATATCTGAAAATAGCTGGCAATGTCTCTGGCTAGTACTGTATCCCCTTTGTGTCATCTATACAGCAAGGAATACATACCCAAATGTCTCAGTCTCTCCCCATATGTATTCTTTCTCAGGCCATTCACTATCCTCATGACACAGATGTTGTTCAGGGCTCTAAAGCTCACAATTAATTTACCACAATGGCTTTAGGATTACCTTTATCTTTCAAATAAAGTATTTCTTTGAGAGTTTCACTGTATATTGTTAGAAAGAATAGCTCAGTGGTTTAAGGTTCTGAGCTGCAAATCTGGCGATATTCAGCAGACCAGACCTGGGTTTGAATCCCACAGCTTCCACTTGCATACTGTGTGACCCTGAGCAAGTCATTTAACTTCCCTGTGCTCCCAGGTCACTCCTGTAAAAAAGCTTTCAGCTTAGTGTGCTACATCTAGTTAAACAACTAAATAAAAAAAAAAGACATGGCGTGGGGGAGGCGAGGGTAATTGGCACCATGCAGTTTAATGAATGGTTGAAAAAATGGTGCGGAGCACAGGGGTTTGGCTTCATTGGGGACTGGGTTCCACCTGGAGGGACACCAGCCTATTCTGGCAGGATGGTCTGCATCTGTCCAGGAAGGGAACAAGTCTTTTGAGCAATCGGTTTAAATGCTTCATTGGCAAGCTTTTAAACTAGTCAATGGGGAGGCACTGACAAGCAGCAGAAAAATCCCAGCCTCTCCCTACAAAACAGGGTACTAAATGAGAAAAAGACCAAGGTAGAACGGTCAGTGGGGGATGCTGCAACAGAAGGTAAGGCCATCAAAAAATGGAGAGCAATGAGTACCAATGCCGTAGTCTAGGTAACAAGCTTCCTGAATTAGTGGCCTTGATGGAGGAGGAACATCTGGATATCGTGGCAGTCACAGAAACATGGTACACACAAAACCATGACTGGGACGTAAACATACCAGGATACACTATCTACAGGAGGGACAGGGAGGGTAAAAGAGGGGAGGAGTAGTTCTTTACATAAGGGAAGGAATAAAAGCAACAGAGCAAAAGGGTAAACAGGAGGAGAAGAAGCACTGTGGGTAAATTTGGAGAGGCAACGGCACCACAATCCGCACAGGGTTGTATACAGACCCTTCCTTAGGGAGTGAAGTGGACAAGGAAATGATAGAAAGTATACTTAGAATGGCAGAAAGGGAGATATTGCTGATGGGTGATCTGAATATGCCAGATGTTAACTGGAGCGCGCTGCAGCTGCCACTCGAAGAGTGCAGTTATTCTAGATGCCCTACAAGGGCATGCCTTAGACAACTAATACTGGAGCCCACTGAGAGGGAGCAATATTAGACTTAATACTCTCAAATGGAGATGGAGAGAGGATCACAGATGTAGAAGTGGGTAGCCATCTGGGAACTAGCAACCATCGAACAGTATGGTTCACACAAACACAGCAATAGAGTCAAGCCATACAAAGACAAAAAGTACTGGACTTTAGGAGGGCTGACTTTGCAAAATGGGTGAGTGCCTAAGGAATGCACTAGCAAATGGGTGGGAAGGAGGGTGGAAGAACAATGGGAATAATAAAACTGCCATCACAGAGGTAATGAGCCTTTGTGTGAAGCAAATAAACAAAACAAGACGATGTAAGAAACCACTATGGTTCTCAAAGGAAGTGGCAGTGAAGGTTCAAGAGAAAAAGAAAGCATTCAGGAAGTACAAGGAATCGCAGCAGGAGCAGGACGGAGAACTGTATCAGTTAAAGCAAAAGGAGGCTGGGAAGGCAGTCAGAACAGCAAAGGCCCAAACTGAGGAAAAGATAGCCAACTCAGTTAAGAAGGGAATAAAACCTTTATAGGTACATCAGGAGCAAAGGAAGACCAAGGGAGGGATAGTGAGGCTTAATAAAGGGAGGGAGGGTGGGCAGAGGAGAATGTGAAAGGCAGAGATACTAAACAAATATTTTTGCTCAGTATTTACAAAGGAAGAGGGAGGTACATAAAATAAACAGGAGTAACACTCTGGATACAGAAGTTGATACCAGCCCATTTACAGAAGAAAGGGTTCTGAAAGAACTCTTAAAACTGAAGGTGGACAAAGCAATGGGGCCTGATGGATTCATCCCAGAATTCTAAAAGAACTAAGGTAGAACTAGTGACACCACTGACTACCCTCTTTAACAAATCATGGGAGGATGGGGTGGTACCGAGGACTGGAGGAGGGCATATGTGATTCCCTTCACAAAAGTGGGAGCAAGGCAGAAGCAGGAAACTATAGACCTGTTAGTTTAACCTCAGTGATAGGAAAATGATGGAATCACTTCTAAAGGAAAGAATTGTCGCGTATCTGGAGGCCAGAAGGGCACAGGACCCTAGCAGCATGGATTCACAGCGGGAAGGTCATGCCAGACGAATCTGATAGATTTCTTTGACTGGGTGACCAAAGTAGTAGATCAGGAGGGCTGTGGACATGGCCTACCTAGACTTTAGCAAGGCATTTGACACAGTCCACACAAAAGATTAATATAAGTTAGCCAGCCTGGGAGTGGGTCCTAAGATGACAGCCTGGGTAAAGAATTGGCTGGAGAATAGGACACAGAGAGTAATAGTAAATGGAGTCCACTCAGAAGAAAGGAGGGTTACTAGCGAGGTACCCGCGGGGTTCAGTATTAGGACCAGTCCTCTTCAATGTCTTTATAAGCGACATTGCAGAAGGACCGGAAGGAAAAGTGCTGTCTCTTTGCAGATGACACTAAGATCTGCAACAGAGTTGATGCACAGGGTGGGTGGAAAGGATGAGAAGGGACTTGGCAAGGTTAGAGAATGGTCAAATGTATGGCAGCTTAGATTCAATGCTAAGAAGTGAAGGTAATGCACCTGGGAAACAAAACCCAGGGAAGAGTACACAATGGGAGGTGAGATACTAACAACAACAAAAATGGAAAGGGACCTGGGGGTAGTCATATCAGATGACCTAAAAGTGGGCAAGCAATGTGAGAAGGCAGCAAGGAGGGCTGGGGGATACTGGGATGCATAGGAGAGCATCACCAGTAGAAAACAAGAAGTTATTATCCCTCTGTACAGACAGCTGGTGAGACCCCATCTGGAGTACTGTGTGCAGTTCTGGAGACCCAATCTCTGCAACGACATAGACAGGATGGAAGCTGTCCAGAGGAGGGCAACTAAAATGGTGCAGGGTCTGCACCGGAGGACATATGAAGAGAGACTTAAGGAGCTTAATATGTATAGCCTCAAGGAAAGGAGGGAGAGGGGGGACATGATAGAAACTTTCAAGTACCTCAAGGGAATCAACAAAGTCCAAGAGGGTAGCATCTTTCAAAAAAAGAGGTGTGCAAGAACAAGAGGGCACAATTTGAAGATAGAGGGGGCGGCTCAGAGGTAATTTAAGGAAGTATTTTTCACAGAGAGGTTGTGGATGCATGGAATGGCCTTCCGGAGGAGGTTGTGAGTCAAAATCAGTGGTGGAATTCAAGCATGCATGGGATAGTCATAAGGCAATTCTGGGGGGTTGGGGTAGGAAGAAGTAGGCTGCTGGTTAACTAGGATCTGCAGCTTATCCAGTAGGTAGGGAAATGGGCAGACTGGGTGGGCCAAGCGGTCCTTATCTGCCGTCACATTCTATGTTTCTATGTTTCTATGTTTCTATGTTTCTATGTTCTATGTTTCTATGTTTCTATGTAAATCACTACACAGTATGTAGATTTCAGAGTTAAGGGTGCATTTTTTAGCACATGGGAGATAAGCAGGCCAAAAGAGAATTAGAAATGGCCCAAACTGGGAATTGTGTGATATTGTGGTGCAACACATGACCCTAGTAACAAAAAACATAAGTTCCAGCCCATCAATAAGGTACTTTTCTTCAAAGCTTTCTACTGGAGCTATTTCCAGTAGAGGCCCCTCTGAAAAAATTGAGAACTCATTTAGAAGCAGATGGATCTAAAATGGATTTTCCATATTATCTTCACTCACTGTTAAGTTTTCATTTCTCTATTATAGCCTCCCAAAAATGTCTAATTTACATAATTGTGGACAATGAGTATTGGAAATACCGTGGAATGTAAAACGTCTGCCAATTAAAATGGTACTTAAATGATATGTGTTCATTTGTACTTATGGAAGCATGTTGTGATGGATACTGGAATGTGGCATGTGCAAATATGACAGTATAATTTTGAAAAGTGCTAAGGCAAATAGACTCTTTAAATGGGAAAATGGTTAGGATCCATAGAATTAATATAGTGTTTAAAAATATGACAATGCAAGGGTAATGTTGTGTCTTCATGATCATACAATGTGCCATTAAGAAGACTTCGTGAACTTTTTTGAAGTTCATATATTATTGGAAACTCTTTAATTTTTTTAATGTGAATCAAATCAAATCAAATCATCTTTATTTATAAAGCGCCTTTCAGAACCAAGGCGCTGTACAATAAGATCACATATACATATAAATTAAAATAATCATAAATTAATAACCATAGCTAGGATATGCTAAACTGAATAAATACGTCTTTAGCTCCATTTTAAATTTTAAATTGAAGTTTATCCTTGATTTGGTATGTCAACTCATTAACACATTTTGGAAATAATTTTTATTAGAAGTCATTGTGGTCATAACAGCTTTAAGAAGATGGAAGAAGGCACCTCTGCTCCTTGTGAAGGGTGAAGACATTAGAGAAAATATTGTGAGATATGATGATGAAGGAGGTGGTGAAGAAGACACAGAAGCCTTTGATATGGTTGCACTGAGGAATCAAACTGTCATGCGCAAACATAAACCAAGAAGGGGGAGGAGGCCAGAAATTCAGAGCCTATGTAGACAGTCACTTGGTATTGGTCCCGAAGATGCTGCCTTCAGGGAATTCATTTTGGAAAAACTCCTTGAAGCTGATACTGATTCTTGTGCTTCGCCTTATGACACCCTTAAGACATATGCATTTGAAGGACATGGGTCAGTGGCTGGATCATTGAGCTCTTTGGAGTCTGTCAGCTCAGATGCAGACCAGAATTATGATTACCTCCATGAGCTGGGGTCACCTTTCAAAAAACTGGCAGATCTCTATGGACACTGTGAGGGACCCCAAGAATAGGTATGGTTGAACAGTTCTACAGCCCAAGCTGGTTGTGGATGGAAGGGGTTAATAAATCAACCTGAAATTAAACATTTGGTCAGTATTCAGATAATTCAAAATTATAGTGAACAGAGCCATTGGATCTGTATTATCTTTAAACACATCAAATAAATATCATTCATCAAGAATCACAGAAAATAATCACTTATCTTACCAAATTTATTTTTCCAGCTGATTAGACCAAACTTAGACCCTTAAACATTCTAAAGATATAGGAGCAGTTTAGTCTCCCATCTAATCCTTGTGAACAGCGTAGTCACTGTCAGTCACAGAAGGGAATTGGGGCTAGATTTTCAGAAGTCATGAAGCATACACAATTCCCAGTTTTTGCCTTTGCATGCATCAAAATAAATGCACTAAAATGTTAAATTACTATTTTCAAACATGATGGCACATTCGTAATAGTTATACCAGCTTCATGACAAAAAATTGATGCATGAACAATTTTGCTAGAATCATGGCAACAGTTATCACATGTACCAAGAGGGTCTTGAAAATACAGCCCTGGGTGTTTACAGTAGCTATAGTTCTACACCGAACATTCAGGGCTTGAATCTCAAAGGGTCCTTAGATTGACACAATCTGTGGCAAGTGGCAGCTTGCATCAGTGCTCAGTGCACCACTGACCCTGCACCCAGTTCTCTATTGGGTAGGGTACTGGCAGCAAAGTCCTGTGGCTTGTGGTAAACGTGGCCATGCAGCAAATGGATGGAGCATCTGGGTGGTTTGCCACAAGCTGCGGGACGGTCATGCAGCACACATGGAAGGGTAGAACCTGTTCAAATATCAGTCAGATGTTTACTGTTGCATGTACTCATTGGCACAAAGTACCATTTTGTGATTCAACCTGAGAATGGCATGGCTAGTGGAAGTCATCCTGATGTCCATAGCACCCATGCCACATTCACAAGGCAATTAGTTATTAATATAAATATAAACTACATAATATTGTATTACATTATATAAATATATATCATACACTATTTCTACATGGTTGCATAGGATTCAGCAACTCAAAGCATATTGCTCCATGATCGTATTTTCATAGTAGCAGATACACAGCAATTACATGCATATAAATACATTCTGCATATATATATATATATATATATATATATATATATATATATATATCTACTACTATAACTTGAAAAATGCCTGTGCACAAACACCATCTTCAGACATGTGCACATCATCATGTACCCTCTCACCATGGAGGGCTCTGTGGGTGGAGCAAGGACCATTAGACCAGCCCTAGCTGGTCTAACAGGTGTTTGATTTTGGTGACGCTGTGCACTTTAGAGAATGCTAACAAATGTGATGTTGTAACCTTGCCCTGGCACAAGACTCCTTGTGCCATGCAGTACTTCTTTTTGTGCTGCAATGATGGCATATGACCCCCTTGGCACACACAGACTGTGGTTGCCACAGGCTGCATTTGAGAATTGCACTAGGAGCAATTCTTGACACAAGCCACTCCTTGCATCATTCAGTTTGTTGCAATCTCCTTGTGTCATGCAGGACACTGAGAATCAGGCCCTCAGTCTTCCATTACCACCTGTTGTTGATGGGGAAGGGACTGCTGAAATTAAGTTTAACAGACTATAACATGGGTCTAAAATGACTAGACTACACCAGCTGGGAGGAGAGACGATGTTGACTCTTTTGGTGGCCCAGTGAGGTAAATGTCTAATTTTTTTTAATTAAAGACAACTAAAATTCGGACAAGGGGTGCAGCCCGGTTAGGGTGGCTTTTGGTGCCTCAAGATTATTGAAGATTATTTAGTTGAAGGAGAGACAAAAGAAGGAAGAACAGAGCATCCATGTTTCTTTTTCAAGTTTGTTCTTAATTATAATATCAGTGTTAGACTTTATCTTCATTTCTAGTTTTGTTCAGAAATTTCTGATTTGGGATTCTCTAAGTTCTGATTTTACCAGGTTCTTTGTGTTAAGTGCAAAAACATTAATTAGAACTAGAACCTTAGTCCTCCCAACACCTATCAAAGACAACAAATGAATGGGATTTGTGCTAATTACAGTTAAAATCTGAAATCTACATACATATCTTTTTTCAGAATTTTGGCAGGATACATTTATTATAATATATGTTTGTATTTTTAAATATTCATTATTAAAATGTTTTTATAAATGTGTTATTATGCTATAAATAAAAAAAGATCATATGCAATAAAACTAGCACACAGATAAACCCTGTATGCCAAAAATGAATAAACATTTTTTCCAAAAAGTAAAATTTTCCAGAATGCTGAATCTACACAGGTATTGTATATCATTTATATAAATGTGTTGCTCTATTATGTGCACTAGTTTATAAAGAAAGTAAAACACTTATGAATCATTCTTGCTGTAGTACTCAAGTAGAATGGGGTTCCCCCTCACACCCCAAAAAAAGAGCAGGGAGATGGTGACAACTCAAATAACAAATTATTGATGTTGATCAATGTTCTTGTTAAAGCCTTCCATTAATAGACTTAGATGCTACCTATAGCCAAACAGTTGTCCAGGCAATTTTGTTTTCATAAAGAAGCTTATTTTGGTGTTCCAAAAGAAATTGATTTTTGAATAATTTTTTTCTGTGGAATAAGAAATAAGTGTTGGAATAAGACTTAGACCCGAATATGAATATATTGTTGCTAAGTATTATTTATTTGGGCAATGTGATATAGTGGTTAGGGCACTATCTTGGAAACTGAGACATCACAGATTCAAACCCTGCTAGAGCCAAATACTCACTATGTGACCTTGGGCAAACCACTTAACCTCTTAGTCAGGTTAAGTGGTTATAGACCTACCAGTCTGCCTTTATGTGAGGACATACTCACTTAAGATACAGGCCACCTTCCTAATAACCCAATTTTTTTCAACTTGTCTTAGCATCACAGCTTGTCTTCTATAGCTTATCACTTTCTCTACCTCTTTATCTTAACCTGAGGTGCCTACCAGGTGCCACGGCATGGAGGGATGGAAGGAAGATCCTGGGGATCACTGGGAAGGCAAGATGGGAGGGTGAGCGGGATGTCATTATCCACCTAGGTACTAATGACCTGGCAAATGGGGAGCCAAAGGAAGTTCAGGAAGAGTTTAGGAAATTGGGGAGGGGTCTCAAGCAAGTAGCTACTTTGTCACTTTCTCAGAAGTACTACTGCGAGAGAGCAAGGAGGAACACACAGGGTGCATGCACCAGGAACTTTAACTCATGGTTGAAGAACTGGTGCTGTGAGGAAGGGTTGGATTCATTGGTGACTAGGGCCCCACCTGGAGGATGGAGGTTTGTTCAAGCCTGACGGCCTGCATCCATCCTGGAGGAATCAAGCACTCAATGATAAGTTTAAATGCTACATTGACAAGCATTTAAACTAGCAAAGAGGTGAGCAGGCCAGCAAGGAGGTACCTACTTGCTCACCCCACAGCTAGCAGTGGAACCAGTGAACCAGAGAGTGGCTATCTCTGCAAAGCAGTGTGCAAAAGATGGAGATTAGTGCCCAAGAGGTGGATAGGCAGAAAAGGGGCAAAATTCAGCAGAAGGGCAGACAGCAAGGAGAACCAGGGATAAAGGACAACCAAGGAAGGGGCTGGAGTAGAACAGCGAAACAGTCTAAGGAGGTCAAATCATGGAAAGCCATGTGTGCAAATGCCAGGAGCCTTAGCAACAAGATGGAAGATCTGGAGGCTGTCATGGTGCAGTCAGACCTGGACATTGTGGCCATCACTGAAACCTGGTGTAATGATAACCATGACTGGGAGATGGCCATACCTGGCTACAACATATTCAGAAGAGACAGAGCAGGCAGGAAGGGAGGAGAAGTGGCACTGTATGTGAAAAATGACATAAGGGCCACACAGATCCAGGAGGAACAAAATGGGGAGAGATACTGTGGGTTAAGCTGGAAAGGAAAATGGGGACAGCCATCCGCAGGTGTGGTCTATAGACCACCAGCCCAGGAGGAAGAAACAGATAGGGAGCTGATGCTAGCCATCCAAAGGATGGAAGACAAGGGTGAGGTAGTACTGGTTGGAGACTTCAGTATTCCAGACGTGGACTGGAGCATCCCAGCAGCAGCATCAACTAGGAGCAGATTTATCCTGGACTCCCTTCAGGGTGCCTTCCTCAAGCAACTGGTCATGGAACCAACTCGGCAGAAGGCAATACTGGACCTTGTGCTCACAAACATGGACAGTGTAATGGGGGTAACAGTGGGGGAGCACCTGGGGAACAGTGACCACCAGTCATTGTGGTTTGAAATCACAGAAAGAGCAGAACCAAACCACACAAAACACATATCCTGGATTTCAGGGGCAGACTTTGGGAAAATGGGGAGATACTTGAAAGAGGCATTAAGGGGAATGGGACAGGAATCAGGGGTTGAGGAACAGTGGGCAGTATTTAAAATGGGGATTACAAGAACAACAGAATTATGCATTAAGCAGGTTAGCAAAAGGAAAAGGAAGAGGAGACCATTATGGTTTTCCAAAGAGGTAGCAAAGAAAGTGAAAGCCAAAAATATTGCATTCAGGCAATACAAAAAGACACAGGCAGAAGGGGATAGGGAGAAGTACCAGGTGAAGCAAAGGGAGGCAGGGAGGTCAGTAAGGGAAGCCAAAGCTCAGACAGAACACATTGCAAAATCAGTGGGTAGAGGGGACAAAACCTTTTACAGGTACGTAAGTGTAAAAAGAAAGACAAAGGGAGGGATAGTGAGACTGAAGGGGGAGGATGGGGGCCGCGTGGAGGATGACAACAGTAAAGCTGATATATTGAACAGGTTTTCTGCTCAGTCTTTACTGAGGAAGAGGAGGAGTAATGGGTCTGAAGGAGTACAAGGGGTGAGAATGGTGCAGAAATGGACACAAGTCCCTTTACACGAAAAGGGTCCTGAAGAAACTGGAAGTAATAAGAGTTGATAAAGCAATGGGGCCAGATGGGTGCACCCAGGATCCTTAAAGAACTAAGAGAGGTGGTGGTTGAACCTCTGGCTATCCTGTTTGGCCGATCACTGGAAACAGGAGGTACCCAAAGACTGAAGACAGCAGATGTAGTCCCCTTATACAAAAGTGGGAACAAAGAGGAAGCAGGGAACTACAGACCAGTCAGCCTCACCTCAGTAGTGGGAAAGATCATGGAAGCACTACTGAAGGAGAGATTGGTGGAACATCTGGTTGTCAATGGACTACAGGACCCAAGGCAGCATGGTTTCACCAGGGGGAGGTCATGTCAGACCAACCTCGTTGAATTTTTGACTGGGTGACTAGGGAGGTGGATCAGGGAGGGCAGTGGACATGGCCTATCTGGACTTCAGCAAGGCCTTTGACACTGTGCCACATAGAAGACTATTACACAAACTGGGGAATATGGGTGTGGGCAGGACAGTAGTGTGGTGGGTAGGTAACTGGCTGGGTGGCAGGACACAGGGGGTGGTGGTAAATGGCTGTCACTCCACAGAGGGAAGAGTGACCAGTGGGGTACCACAGGGATCAGTGCTGGGACCGGTCCTATTCAACATCTTCATGAGTGACATTGCACAGGACCTAGAAGGCAGAATTTCACTGTTCACTGATGACACAAAGCTCTGTAACAGAGTAGACACACCAGAGGGTGTAGACAGAATGAGAAGGGACCTGCAGAAACTTGAAGAATGGTCAGGGGTTTGGCAGTTGAAATTCAGTGCAAAGAAGTGCAAGATAATGCATATGGGGCACAAAAACCCTGGCACAATATATCAGTTGGGGGTGAGGATATAGCATGCACCAAGCAGGAAAGGGATCTTGGGGTTATCATCTCTGATGACCTCAAGGTAGGGAAACAGTGTGACAAGGCAGCAGGTAAAGCAAATAGGATGCTGGGATGTGGGCAGGGGCATCACCAGCAGGAAAGGGAGGTCATAATTCAGCTATACAAGACACTAGTGAGGCCCCACCTGGAGTACAGTGTACAGTTCTGGAGACCATACCTACGTAAGGACATAGACAGGGTAGACAAGGTTCAGAGGAGGGCAACAAAGATAGTGCATGGATTGCATCACAAGTCCTATGAAGACAGGTTGAAGGAACTGAACCTGTACTCCCTGGAGGAGAGGAGGGAGAGAGGGGATATGATAGAGACATACAAGTATCTCACAGGGAGGGACAGGGTGCAGGAATACACTATTTTTAAGTGAAAAAGATGTTCCAGAACTAGAGGGCATGGGATGAAGTTGGAGGGAGGACGATTCAGAGGAAAGTTGAGGAAGAATTTCTTCACAGAACAGTTGGTGGACAAGTTGAACACCCTGCCAGAGGAAGTGGTGGGGGCTGAAACAATCACATGATTTAAGAATGCATGGGATAGACATAAAGGAATTCTGGAGGTCAGGGGTAAGGGGCAACAGACTTCTAGGAAAACATAAACTGAACTTACAAGCTCAAATGGGCAGACTGGGTGGGCCATAGGCCCTTATCTGCCGACACTGTCTATGTATCTATGTATCTATGTAACCCCACTACCTCCCCTAATCATATGACACACTGGATATCTTGGAGCCCTACTATATATTATCTCATTCATTCTTTCACATCATTTGGTAGGTCTAGGAACCACTGCTACTCCTACTGGTCCTGCATCTCCACATCCAATAATGGAAGACCCCAAACCTCTACCTAGCCTCATGCCATTCCTTTTCTCTTGAAGAAAGAAACCTATTCCCTTGGGTCATGGTATGCCCAAAACCTCTCTCGGCTTACTCCCAGCTGCACACTCATTAAACTATTACCCTTATTCCTGCTGCTTATTCTGGTTATTGATGTTGAGCTGAATCCTGGATCCACTGGTCCACAAATTACCCTCTTCACCACATTTGTCCACCTCTGCCCCTTCATCAAGGGCCTGAAGATATCCCACTTAAGTGCCCACAGTCTTCACCCTAAAATGTCTGAAGTAGACGCCTGGGTTACACTTCAAAATCCTGATGTGGTGGGTGTTACCAAAACATGGCTTAAACCTAGTTTCCAACCACATGAAGCCACTCTGGATGGCTACTCATGCTTTAGGCAGGACAGGTTGAGTGAAACAGGGGATGGTGTTCTCATTTATGTAAGGCCCAGCATTTCAGCTTCTGAAGCTACTTATGCCTCCACAGTCCCTCCCCTAGCCTAATGCATCTTCCTTACCTTAACTCTGGGTAAGGTCAAAAAAACTTCTCAAAGGATGAATCTATCATCCCCCTAAGGATGCTAATAACAACCTCCCCTCCCTTATAGCTTCCCTTTCTGACCTCGCCAGCCACAATCTAATACTCTGCAGAGATTTCAACATTGACTTGTTGAACCAAAATAAAACCAAAGATCATTCGACATTAGCTAACTCTAACCTTACACAACATATCTCCGAACCTACTAGACTGAATTCAAAGTCAGGTAACCACTCTTTACTGGCTTGAATAGTCTCCAACTTCCCTCATAGGGTACAGCCTGTTAAAGTACTTTCTGACTGCATTAGCAATCACTCTCCAATTCTCTGCTTATGAATTAACAAATGTCTGAACCATCCACCGAAAATTGCAGAATCTAGAAATATGTCACTCTTTGACTTATAAGCCTTCCTGTCATCTCTCTCTACTGCCAGTTGAGACCCTATTAAAGGTCTGTCAGATAACGCTCTGGCCTTAGACTATTTTATTAATACACTGCACGCTATAATAAATCAACATACTCCCCTAACAAAAAGGAGATCCAAGGGTTTGAATGCACCTTGTCTAAGCAAGGATCTGAGGCATCTCATGTTCCATCGAGACTTGGCCAGGAAAAACTTTAAGAAAAGCGGCAACTCCTCTAATTAGCAGACTTTCAGGCAACTTTGTAACTCATGTCAAAGCCAGCTCTGCAGTGCCAAGCACAAGTATTATAGTTCTCTGCAGATCTAAAGTCTCAGTAGCCCTAAGGTATTCTGGAACCAAGTTAACACTTTAATTAAAGGTAACTCCCCAGTCTCCCCCAGCACCGTACTAGCTGGTGGTACCACACTATCTGACCCCCTTTCTACTGCAAATGATTTAAACCACTTCTTCACTGATCTCACTAGCTATACCTAGCATTTTGGCCCCTCTCCTAATTTTGACCCCTCCTCTCTCCCTCACAGGCAGCTTCCTTCTTGCCCAGAATTTCACCTCAAATTAGTTACATACAAAGTGGTATTGCAGTTATTATTAAAGTTAAAGGAAGATAGCACCCCAGGTTTCGAATCCTTAGAACCCCATTTTCTAAAACTCGTCACTTCAGCACTTGCTCTTCCCAGTCATAGAAACATAGAAACATAGATTTTGATGGCAGATAAAGACCGCTTGGCCCACCCAGTCTGCCCATTTCCCTACCTAATGGATAAGCTGCAGATCCTAGTTAACCAGCAGCCTACCTCTTCCTACCCCCACCCCCTAGAATTGCCTTATGACTGTCCCATGCATGCTTGAATTATACCACTGTTTTTGACTCCACAACCTCCTCCGGAAGGCCGTTCCATGCATCCACAGCCCTCTCATGATCTGATAAATAAGTCTTTTACTACTTGAAGGGTGCCAGCTAAATGGAAAGTCACAATAGCTGTTCTGCTGCACAAGGGTAGCACATATGCAGTTGAAAACTTCAGACCTCTATCAATACTTTGCCCACTAGCGAAAATACAAGAAAAACTTATTTTCAACTAACTTCAATCTTACTTGGAATGTCATCTCCTCCAATCCAATTGTCAGCACGGCTTCAGAAAGAATTATAGCAACCTCACTGCCTTTACCAAGGTAACCTCAGATACCCTTGGCTCAGTTGACAAAGGGCTTTACATCGGGCCATATTTGTATCTAACTAAAACCTTTGATTTGGTAAACCACAGCCTTCTGTTACACGAGCTACACTCTCTGGGTATGGACCAATTATCACTCTCCTGTTTCCAGAATTACCTATCTGGCCACTCTCAAGGAGTAAAATGATCAGGGGCTCTATCTTCATTTAATACTATAACCCACGGCGTACCACAAGGATAACTCTTGGGGCTCCTTCTGTTCTTTCTATTTATAAACAATTTACCCCATAACTGTGGCAGTTCCCTAGAGCAACTTTATGCTGACAACACTGTTTTATACCAGTCATCTTGCGATACCCTAGGGCTTAATCACAACCTGAATCTGACTTCCATACACATTAGAAATGGTCCTTAAGAATCACTTAGTCCTTAACACCAAAAATAAAAAATCAATGTAATTTTTAACCCCTCAAAAGGTGACATCCATTAACACACTTCATATTCAGTCTACTACAGGGGATATCCATGAATCAGTATAATCATTTAAATACTTGGGTTCCTGCTAGACCCCTCACTCTCTTTCGATCAGCGTGTGATACAGACTACTAAAAACTCAATCAGAAACTAGGATTACCCTACTGCCTTCATTCTCTCCTCTCTCATGCCTCCTTTCAAAGATTGCCACTCTTCCCTCCTCCCCATACTTGTTTATGGCACCCTATATTGCTCTCTGCCAAGACTTCCACATTGTCCTGGCTGAAAATGCATATACTACATGGTGGGATGATTTGCTCTCAGAACCAACGTGCGCTGCCACTACTGCAAAGTTCAGCTTCACTAGGCTGGCCTGACTAAGATGAAAGATTGCAGTTCTTCTCCCTCTGTTTTATCTACAAACTTACCTTACTATTCTCTCACCCCTTCCTGGTGACCTACTGACACATAAATCCTCTTCACATTTACCCAGGTCAACCTTGGCCCTTTGTAACCTCCTTATCCTGACTAGCAATAGGCAAGCAATCATTTGCCTACTCTGCACCCACCACTTGGAATTAACTTCCCTTATCTCCTCTCCTCTCTCTCTTGCTATGTTCAAGCACTTCCTCTCTGCATACAATATTGCAGCCTAACATAGAAACATAGAAACATAGACTTTGATGGCAGATAAGGACAACTGCCCACCCAGTCTGCCCATTTACCTACCTATTGGATAAGCTGCAGATTCTAGTTAACCAACAGCCTACTTCCTGCAACCCCCACTATAATTGCCTTATGTCTGTCCCATGCATGTTTAAATTCCCCCACTGTTTTAGACCCCACAACCTCTCCAGGAATGTGGTTCCATGAGTCCACCACTCTCTCCGTGAAAATGAATTTCCCCACATTACCCCTGAGCTATCCCCCCTCTAACGTTAAATTGTGCCCCCTTGTTCTTACACATCTCTTTTTCTGAAAGATGCTGCCCTCCTGGACTTTGTTGATTCCCTTGAGGTACTTAAAAGTTTCTATCATGTCCCCCCTGTCCCTCATCAAGGGTATACATATTAAGCTCTCTCAGTCTCTCAGTTTCTCTTCATATGGTTTCTGATGTAGACCCTGCACATTTTAGTTGCTCCTCTGGACTGCTTCCATCCTGTCTATATCCTTGCATAGATGAGGTCTCCAAAACTGCATGCAGTACTCCAGATGGGGTCTCACCAACTGTCTGTATAGAGGGATAACCACTTCCCTTTTTCTACTTGTGATGCCCCTCTCTATGCATCCCAGTATCCCCCTGGCTCTCCTTACTGACTTCTCCCATTGCTTACCCACCTTTAGGTCATCTGATATGACTACACCCAGATCCCTTTCCATTATTGTTGTTGTTAGTACCTCCCCTGCTATTTGTGCCCTGCTAAGCCCTGCACCTGCTTTGGCTAGACCTCAAAGTACCCTGCTGAATTTAGGGTATCTGTCTTTGCAGACTTTACTTTCTTTGTCTGCTACTTGCTCACTACTTCTGCAATTTTTTAATAACTTGTTAAGATCCACACTCCTTCCATGGACAACTGATTGTGGGTATGGAAGTGTTCAAAGTCTTGTTTCTCCTGCTACTGAACAACAGTGATTGTGTCATGCTGTACTCTGACATACTCTGTATGGTTATACTTTCGCACTGTTCACTGTGCCATGATGCCTAATGTATATACTTTTATATTTAGCTTCTTGCTTTGTACTAATTGTGTTTTATTTGCTGTATGTTTTATTTTTCTCACCCCCTTTTGGCTACTTTTTGACATATGTTTTTTGCATATTACCCTTATGCAGGTGCCCCTAAAAATGGACTGTACTGTCTCAGTGGGCCTACCCAGTTACCACAATTCAAATAAATAAATAAAGAAACAGTGTTCCAGTCCAACCTACTATAAAAATGGGTGCAAGTATGACCTCACTGGAAATAAGACTTTGCATCTCAGCTGGGCTATACTAGATAAATCATCGAAAGTGAAAAAAAAAAAGAGTCAAGAAACTAAACTGACAGGTAAGTGATTGTTTTCTCAGGCCATGTTCACTTCTTTGTTTTTAAATGAGAAGAAATCAGTTTTACGCAACGTATGCAAAAATTGAACCTTATAGGCAAGTTATTTATTTTAGTCACTGAAGCATGGTAAATGAGGATAAATCTGTTAATGTATCTCTTTTTGACTATGTACCTTCACTTTAGACTGGTCACAAAGGAACCCCAAACCAGTGTGGCACTGCAGCTTGAACAAGGCCTGATGACATCGCAGTGGCCTCTGCAGAACTCAAAACAGAGCACAGAATTCAAACAGAAACAGTTAAAACTTCGTAAAACACTAATTGAAAAGTTTTTTTTTAGTTTATTAAACACAGTATAAACTGTACACAAAACTGCCAGATTCAGAATAAGCAATTTATCATCAATTATAATGTTGCCGAACTCACATAACTCATTTGTGGTTCTGCAACCTTTGAACTATTGTCATGCCCCCTCACATGTGAAGATACATGGCATATTCTAAGTTGTCCCATTGTGTATCCAATATATCTCACTTAGGGTTAATCATCAGCATGTATCTTCACTTTAGGTTGATATGCAAAGGAATCATAAACAGTAGGACAATAGCTTGCACAATGTCTGGGGACATCACCATGACAGCTGCTGTACTTCAATCAAGCAGAAACTGTTAAGCTGCCATAAAAGAACAATGTAAAAGCTTTACAATTTCAAATGCATATCATCAGTTGGATTCACAATAACCTGACTCAGAATATAGTATTTATCATCCCTTGTCAGGTACAAGAATTTCATCACTTTCCTAACATATAGTGGTCAACCACTTATGAATTATGATATTGCTCCTAATTTAGGAAAACAAATATATTCTGCAACAGACCACAGTGTATTCCATATATGTCTCATAGGAATAGCACAGTAACATACTGTATACTGTATGTTATGATACATTATAAAATGGGTACAGAAAATCCTTTATTTTGATTATGAACATACACAATTGCCAGCAGAAACAGGCCTCATGGTCGATCGAGTCTACTCGAATGTGCAACTAGCCTCTCCTCTCACAGCTGCCCCTCCCACCCCCCTTCCCAGTATCCTTTCCCCTTACCCTGTCCCAACCCCTCTCGAAACTGCCCACCATCTTACAGGACACTATCTCATCTGATAAGGTGTTCCATTTATCCACCACTCTTTCTGAGACAAAATGTCTCCTCATCTTCCTCTTGAATCTTCCCCCCCTCCAATCTCAGTTCATGCCTCTCGTGTTCTGCCCCTTCTTATCTGAAAAATATATTCTGTGTTGGTCTTGTTTATCCCTTCAGATACTTAAGGTCTAGATCATTCCCCCATCCCTCCTCTCCTCCAGTGAATGCATATTCAGTTCTCCTAGCATGTCCTTGTAGGGTTTGCCCTCCAATCCCTGGATCATCTTTGTGGCTCTTTGCTGCATTCTCTCCAACAATCTGATGTCCTTGTTCAGGAATGGGCCCCAGTATTGCATGCAGTACACCAAGAAGGGCTGACCAATGACCTATACTGAGACTGGATAACCTCTCTTCTTCTGAAGGACATCCCTCTTGCAATACATCACAGCATTTTGTTGGCTTTTGCTGCCACCTTCCTGCACTGAGTAGAGTTGTTCATTCTCACTGTAATGGTCAATCCTAGGTCCTGCTCCTCTGAGAAGCTCTCCAACTGTACCCCATTCAAGTGTTAATCCCTCCAATGGTTCCTGGCTCTGAAGTGCAGAACCTTCCACTTCTTGGTGTTGAACCCCATCTGTCATGTTACCACCCACTCCTGAAGCTTAGCCAGGTCCTCCTGCAACACCTTCCACCACTCCATGTCATCAACCACAGCTCCCATCTTGGTATCATCTGTGAACAAACTGATCTTGCTCTGGATCCCATGTGAGATATCAACAATAAAAATCCCAAACAGCACTGGTCCCAGTACCGATCCCTGTGGTACCCCACTTGTCACCGCTCTCGGTGAGGAGAAGGCCCCCCACCACCACCCTTTGTTGCCTTCCCTTTAGCCAGTTAGTGATCCATTTCATCATTTTGGTCCTGCCCCATATTCCAGTCGCCCCCAACCTCCCATGTGGCACTGAAATCAAAGTCCTTGCTGAAGTCCAAATACAGGACATCCACTGCATGGCCCTTGTCCAGTTCCCATGTCACCAAGTTGTAGTACTCTACAAGATTTGTCTGACAGGATCTACTCACTATAAACCTGTGTTGTTGACCATCTTGAGACTGTTTTCCTCCCAGAAGCTCACTAGCCTCTCTTTTAGTATGGCCTCCATGAACTTTCCCATGATTGATGTGAGGCTCACTGGCCTATAGTTTCCTGGTTCATCCTTTGGGCCACTTTGTGGATGGGCACACCATGGGCCGTTCTCCAGTCCTGTGGTACACATTCTGTGTCAGGAGGTATTGAATAGGTCAGCCAGTGGCCCTACAAGGACTTCTCAGCTCTCTTAGTACACTAGGGTGAATGCCATCAGGTCTAGGTGCTTTGTTCACCCTTTATACCCTTAGCCCATCTAGTTCCTCCTCTCCTTAATCCCAACATCTGTTGTCCCTCCCTCCCACCCCCTTGCCTGGGTTATCTACCCCCCTTCTCCTGCATGAATACAGAGCAGAATTATTCATTCAGTGCCTCTGCCTACTCTGCCCTTTCTCCCCAACCCCTCTATTCTTTTTAATCCTCACCAGCTGATCCTTGCTCTTTCTTCTCTCTCTGATGTAGTGGAAGAAGTCTTTTCTCCACTGTTATTCCCTGCACCAGTCTCAGCTCCTGGATGCCTTGGCCACCTGACCAGTCTGGTAACCTCCTGGACTTCTCCATGTATGCATCCTTATCTTCGCCCCTCTCTGATTTCCTGTACTTTCAAAATTCTGCCCTGATTGGCTGCTAGCCATGCATTGGATATGTCTAATGCATGGCTAGCAACGATTCTAGTAACCCTCAGCTCCATTTTAAAAAATAGATATTAAAAAGCCAAATGGAATGCTCATTTTAAATCGCAGCCAGTTTGCTTTCACCACTAACCACAAACTATCTCACACTCTATAACTAATAATCATCAAAGTAGCATTTTTCAGTTCACTTATCCCACCTGCCATGCCGCCAATCTGTGGCACTTCACATAATTGGGCAGTTTGTGTTTGTATTTTTCCCATCCTTTCCAAAGCCATCTGTTCCCCTGCCCCTGTCTGCTGGCTGATTGCTCCCTTGTTTACACGATCCTGCCCACTGGATGATCACTCCCTCACTCTTGTTTCAACATTCAAAATAGTTAAGCGAAGTCCCAGATAACTGTTGCTGTCACATCAGCACAAGCTGGTAAAACATTGTATGTTAAAAACTAGGTTGATGCTCACCCTCTCTCTCTCTCTCTCTCTCTCTCTTTTTATTTTTGTTTGTTTTGTTCCTAATCTACGATCAGTCAGTTAAGTCTGCCACTCCTCTCTCACCTCAGGCTGGCCAGCCACTCGCCTCATAACTAACTAGTTATTTGCTCGCTCCTCAGCCACTCGCTCCCTCCTGGACAGCCAGCCACTTGCTCTCACCTCCTGCCCCACCACTCAATAATCTCCTCACTCTGCTCATATCACTATTTCATGAATAAACACCTCACTAATAATATATATAAATTTATTTTTTCAGTACCTCACTTCTCTGTTCCTTTTAGCTCAGCATGCGATTCGATCCTGTCAGCACTTTCAGGTAATTCCTCCTCAGTCCTAACTGACCATGTTTAAAAACAAATGCACATTTAAGCCGCTTGTACCACGGCACAAAGCCTGCTCCTCCCTCACTTGCCTTCTCCTTTCAGTGTGCTGGTAGGCCTGTCTCAATACAATTATAAATAAAAGGAAAATCAAGAAAACAAAACTGATTTTCTAAGAATCTGGAGTGTGTGTGACAGCTAACCCACTGCCTGCTCATGTCCCTCTTGCTCTTGCTGCTTACTGTTGGCCTGATGCTCGCTTACTTGCTCCCTTACTTCATGCTGTTACCTTTTCTGATATTAAAAAAAAATGGAAAAACATACTAAAACAAGCATTTGTCACTGCGGAATGTTTGCTTGCTGGCATTAGCATTGGAAGTGCAGGAGTTAGACAGATATAGAATAGGAATGGCAGTGAATTATTGAACTGATGCCAGCCCCAACCTCACCCTGCAGAGATGGACAGGCATTGGGGTGTTCCTTTGGGTCATCGCCCATAATGCTCACATCATTTCACCTCACCCCAACCTGCAGACACTGACAAGTGTTGAGGTGTGCCTTGGGGTGTTCAGGCTTTACACTCACCCCACTCCATAAAGAAATACACTGACATGGATGCATTATAGGAGAATGGGGTGAACATTGGGGCCGAAGAGTCCAAGGCACACCTCGATGCCTGTCACTGGCTGCAGGGTGGGGTGGGGTGGAATGGCATAAGCATTACTGTGGACAATCCCAAGTCACACCCCTGACGCCTGTCAGTCCCTACAGGGTAGGGCAGTATGGTCAGAAACCCTAATGCCCTGGTCATTTCTTGTATTTTCACCTAAGTTTTCAACATAGGTTTTTGTGACCACTGCATGAACAGTGACACTATCACTCTAGTCGAAGGTGATTTTGCACAGCAACTGCGCCATTTGGTGCACAGGTGAGAAAACACCTTTAAGCAGGATGTCAAAATGACAGCTGTACTATTCAAGAGGAGGTGTAAAAAAAATGGTAATGTTGAAAATCTGAAGTGAAACTATAAAAAGACTGGTGAAGTCACAAGCGTGCATAGAAACTGCACAATGCATACCCGTAATGCAATTATTTTGGGGATTTTTTACACCAGAGTTTCAACATAGGCATTTTGGGACTTCCACTCATGAACAGTGGCACTGTAATTTTCTTAATCTGTCCTGAACGTTGATTTCACACAGTGACCATGCTCATTGTTGCCACAGATGTAAAAGCATGTTTCAGGCAGGATGTGAAAAATGACAGCTGTACTGTTCATAAGGCAGTGCAAAAATGACAATGTTGAAAATCTGAGTAAAATATAAAAAATTGGCAAAGTTCGAGCATGCATAGAAACTGCGCAATACTGCAGCTATTAGCGCAGTCATTTTTTGGAATTTGTACATCAAATTCGCAACATGGGTTTTTTGAGACCTCTCCTTATGAACACTTTCACAGTGATTTTCTTAATCTGTCCAGAACTTTGATTTTGCAGAGCGACTGCACTACTGTGGGCCACATGTGTGAAAACACATTTTGGGCACGATGTGAAAAATGGCAGCTATACTGTTCATAAGAAGGTGTAGAAAAATGGCAATGTTGGAAAATCTGGAGTGAAAATATTACAGATTTTCAAAGTTATGAGTATGCGTGGCAACTGCGCAATGCACACTCATAACACAGTCATTTTTTGAAATTTTTTCACCAAATTTGCAAGATAGGATTTTTGGGAGACCACCTCATGAACAGTGACACTGTTGTTTCATGAATCAGTCCTGGAAGGTGATTCCGCACAGTGACTGCAAAATACCTTCCGTGACAGAATAACAACATAACAGCGACTAAGTTCATGAGGTGTGGTCCCAAGAATGCCATGTTGAAAATGTGGGGCCAAAAGTCACATAAATGGCTGAGATATCCACCTAAATTGAACCCCCCCTCCCCAATTATGCCATTATACAGCTTACTGGCATTTCTTCAGTTCGCAGTCAGCTTTGAAGAGTTCAGACGGGTTCCTGCTCCACCGAAGATCATTGTGCCAGACTCCAGAGGAAAGTATACAGCGAAGAGGGGTGTGGGGAGGTAGGGTGCACAGAGGGTGGGTGCAGGTTTGAGGAGGGGACGCGATGGTGAGGGACAATTTTCTGTGTTTCAGGTTATAAAAAAAATAAATAAAAAAACACTTCAGACCGTTTTCTGCTTTTTACAGGTGTAACAGTTTGGGGGGTCATGTTAGCCACACTGGGTGTGGGCTCCCAGTATGGCACACAATGGGAGGTGGGGAAGGGCAGAAATGCTGACACAATGGGGGTTAAACATGCCGGCAGGGGATTGGGCAATCTTCGGCAAGCATGTCTGTGTTTCAGGGGATGATGCGAGGTGATTGGGCACCTTTGGCTGCAAAAACATCAAGGGGCACATATGCCAACTGGGATTGGGCTCCCCATCTGTAAATGAACTGGGAGGGGACATGCCGACAGAGGGATTAGGCACCCCAAAGTCAACTTGCTGGGGACTGTGAGAGTTGGACCAGCGACAGCTGCTGCCATGTTTATTGAAATGCTACACCAGAAAAGGCATGCCCTGCAATGTAGGGTGCTCCCTCATTGCAGCGGTGAAATCATTTCAAGTTGGTGGCATGCTTGCAGACTACTGTCATTGCCAGCATGCTCCTTCATTGGCAACACACAGATGAGCCCCCCAAAGCAGTGGCGGCATTGGCCAAAACACTGTCGCACCTCCACAATCTGCTTCTCCAGCAAGCTGCCACAACATGTTTCTTGCACATGCACGCAAGCAAACATAAACAGGAACAAAACAAAAAAAAATAAATAAAACTCATTTCTGTATGAATGTGGTTCTGGGGGAAGGTAATACAGTACACTTGCTCCTTTCTAACAACAACTTAAAAAAAAGTCCTTCCTACCTCAGTGGTGCCGGCCGTGGTGGTGAGAAGGAGGCTGAGCAGTCGCCGGCTCCATTCTGAGATCTATATGGATGGGCGGCTGTCACTGGGGTCGGGGGACCACTAGACTACCAGGAACATTAGTTTTGAATGTTACAGCCAGGTCGGGGAGCAGGTGCTTGGGAGGGCCACTAGACTACCAGGGAACATTAGTTTTTGAATGTTACGATGGGTCGGGAGGCGGTGCTTGGGGGTGGGACCACTAGACTACCAGGAACATTAGCTTTTGAATGTTACGACGGGTCGGGGCGGTGGCAGGGGACCACTAGACTACAGGGATACATCATATGTTGTGGTCAAGGGGATGTGCTTCATGGGGGGGCACCTCTACATTACCACCAGCCTTTTTTTGGCGGTAGTTAGCACCGCGCTACAGGTTGCGCTAATGCCTGTAGCACGGCACTATACCTTTCAATATGCTGTTGCGCAGGCAGTCAGGTCCCCTCCCCTCAGTCCCTCCCCTGCATACATTATGATTTAGCGTTGGTGCTAACACCTAGCGCCGACGCTAAATGTCCTTTTGAATATTGCTGTCGGGGGCAAATCCGGTGCTAATCCAGCACAATGGATTTGCGCCCGGTGCTACCCTTTCAATATCTGGCCCATAGTATTCTATAGCAGATAAGGACCGCCTGGCCCATCCAATCTCCCCATCTCTTGCTGTCTACACTACTATCGCAGACCATGCCTACTGCGCAGCTCTTTCTCCCTTCCCCTTCTTTTCCACTATGATTTCCTCATGCTTTTCCATGCATTCTTGAATCCCACCACTGTTTTCACCACCACCACCTCCACTGGAATGCTATTCCAGGAATCCATTACTCTTTCTGTGAAGAAGTACTTCCTCACATCTCTCATGAATCACATCCCTTCAGTTTCAAAATATGTCTCCTTGTTCTTGAGCACCTTTTCTTCTGAAAAAATAATCCACCCATGTATCTTATTTACCCAGTGAGGTATTTAAAGGTCTCTATCAAAGCTCCCTTCTCCCTCCTCTATTCCAGGATGTATATTCTTCGGTCCTTCAGTCTCTCCTTATAGGGCTTTTAATGCAGACCCTGCACCACTTTAGTTGCCATCCTCTGTCTATGTCCTTCCGGAGATGTGATCTCTAGAACTGGACACAATACTGTAGGTGAGGTCTTACCAGTGATCTATACAGAGGCAGCACCAGTTCCTTATTTCTGCAGGTGATGCCTTCCCTATGCACCCAAACATCCCATTCACCCTTCCTACTGTCTTACCTGGCCACATTTTGGTCATCTGATTTGATTACCCCAAGGTCTCTTTCCTGCTTGGCGGTCGTTAATACTATTCCACGGATTTTGTACTCCACTTCTGGGCTTCTAAGCCCTAAGCATATTAGTTTGCACTTTTTTGCATTGAAATCCAGATATTGTTCCCTTGACCACTCTTCTAGTTTTCCCAGGTCTCTTCTCATTCTTTCCACCACCTCCCAGAGCATCCAGCTCATCACAGATTTTGGTGTCATCCATAAAAAGGCAGACCTTCCCTTCCAGCTCCTCTGTAATGTCACTTACAAAAAAAACCAAGGGGACCAGTCCCTGCACTGATCCCTGACGCACCCTGCTGGTCACCCTCCCTTTGTCTAAGTTAACTCGGTTTATCACCACCCTCTGTCACCTATCCCCTAACCAATATCTTATCCAATTTACCACTTATAGACCCACTCAGAAACTACCCAGCTTGCTTACTAGTCTCCTATGAGGAACAGTGTGAAATGCCATACTGAAAGCTAGGTAGGCCATGTCCACCACTGCATTCTGATCTAGTTCCTTGGTCAGCCAATCAAAGAAATCTATCAGATTCACGTCACATAACCTCCCCACTGTGAAACCATACTGTTCTGGGTCTTGTAACCACAGGATTTAAGACATTCCACAATCCTTTCTTTCAGCAGTGATTTCATTAAGTTTCCCACCATTGATATCAGGCTGACTGGTCTGTAATTGCCAGTCTCATCCCTGCTGTCACTTTCCTATAGTGGGACTACATCTGCTGTCTTCGGTCCTCCAGAACCTATTCTGTCTTCAGTGAGCTGTTGTATAGAACTATCAGAGATGCAGCCAGCCCTTTCCTGAGATCCTGCAGTAGCAATGGATGCACCCCATCTGGCCCAATTGCTTTGACCATCTTCAGATAAGCAAGTCCCATCAGGAATCCCACCTCTAAAAAAGTACTAGTGTCCACCTCCCTCCATCAAAAGTTGTTTTTCTTTTAACCTTTTTGTGGACCCTCCCCTTCTCTTTCCTCCGTGAAAACTGAACAAAAGTATTTGTTCAGGATGTCTGCCTTTTTTTGGTACCCACAGTACAGTCTCTGCTTCCCTTTTTAACCTTACAATTCCACCCCGGTCTTCTTCTTTTAATTTACAGTAAACATAGAAACATAGAATTTGATGGCAGATAAGAACCACTTGGACCACCTAGTCTGCCCATTTTCCTACCTAGTGGATAAGCTGCAGATCCTAGTTAACCAACAGCCTTCTTCCTCCTATCCCCTACTAGAATTGCCTTATGTCTGTCCCATGCATTCTTGAATTCCCCCACTGTTTTTGAATCCATGACCTCCTCAGGAAGGCTGTTCCATGCATCCATAACCCTCTCCATAAAAAAAAAATACTTCTAACATTACCTCTGAGCTTCCTCTATCTTCAGATTGTGCCCCTTGTTCTTGCACATCTCTTTTTCTGAAAGATGCTACCCACTTGGACATTGTTGATTCCTTGGGGTACTTGAAAGTTTCTATCATGTCCCCCCCTCTCCCTCCTTTCCTCTATGGTATACATATTAAGCTCCTTTAGTCTTTCTTAATATGTCTTCTGGTGCAGACCCTGTACCATTTTGGTTGCTCTCCTCTGGACAGCCTCCACCCTGTCTATGTCTTTGCGGAGATGGTGTCTCCAGAACTGCACACATTTCTCCAGATGGAGTTTCATCAACTGTCTGTACAGAGGGATAACAACTTCCTATTTTCTACTGGTGATGCCTCTTCCTATGCATCCCAGTATCACCCCAGCCCTCCTTACTGCCTTCTCACATTGCTTGCATACATTTAGGTCATCTGATATAACTACCCAAGGTCCCTTTCCATTTTTGTTGTTTTCAGTATCTTACGCCCCATTGTGTACTCTTCCGCTGGGTTTTTGTTTCCCAGGTGCATTACGTTGCATTTCTTTGCATTGAATCTAAGCTGCCATACATTTGACCATTCCTCCAACCTTGTCAAGTCCCTTCTCATCCTTTCCACCCTACCTTGTGTATCAACCCAGTTGCATATCTTTGTGTCATCTGCTAAGAGACATACTTTTCCTTCCAGTCCCTCTGCAATGTCACTAATAAAGACATTAAAAAGGACTGGACCTAGTACTGAACCCTGTGGTACCCCACTAGTAACCCCCCTTTCTTCACTGTCGACTCTGTTTATTATTACCTTCTGTGTCCTGTTGTCTAGCCAATGTTTTACCCAGGCTACCACCCTGGGACCCACTCCCAGGCTAGATAATTTCTTTATTAATCTTTTGTGTGGGGCTGTTTCAAATGCCTTGCTATAGTCTAACATAGAAACATAGAAACATAGAAGTTGACGGCAGATAAGGACCGCAAGGCCCATCCAGTCTGCCCATTTCTTTTTCTACCTTATAAATGTGCCATCGGCCTTTGCTCTGTCAGTGACCTATCTATTCATAGTCATTTGTATTGCTCCCTTATGCCTATCCCATGCCTGTTTGAAGCCCTGCACTGTATTCATAGCCACCACTTCTTGTGGTAAGCCATTCCATGCATCTACCACCCTTTCTGTGAAAAGAATTTCCTCACATTCCCCTTAATCGGCCTCCCTCTAATCTCATGCTGTGTCCTCTTGTCCTGCTATTTTTCTTATATTTAAACATGTTAGACTCTTTCACCTTGTTTATGCCCTTAAGGTGTTTAAATGTCTCGATCATATCACCTCTCTCCTCCTTTGCTCAAGGTATACATATTGAATCTTCATCTGTCCTCATATAATATTTCCTGATGCAGTCCCCACCATTTGTTGCCCTTCTCTGGACTGCCTCAATTTGGATTAATGTCCTTGTAGAGGTGTGGCCTCCAATACTGCACACATATTACTCCAGATAGGGCCTAACCAATGTCTTGTACAGAGGGATTATTACCTCCCTCTTCACGACTATGATACCCTACTAATACACCTAACACCCCTAGCGCCCTACTGCTTTGAGGTCTGCTTGGATGATTTAGGTCATCAGTGATGATGATGCCCAAGTCTCTTTCTTCCTTTGTGACTGCTAGCAACTCCTCCCAGCCTATAAGTGGCTTCAGGGACTTCTCTTCCCTATGTGCATGATTTTGCACTTCTTTGCATTAAATCCCAGTTGCCACTCTTCTGACCATTCTGCTAGTTATCCAGATCTCTTCTCATTCTGCCCACCCCTCTGGATCATCTACTCTGTTGCAGATCTTGGTGTCATCTGCAAACAGACAAGTCTTACCTCTAGTCCATCCATGCAGGTCACTAATGAAGATGTTAGGACTGGCCCCAGGACTGATCCCTGAGGTCCCCACTTGTGACTTGCATCTCTTCTGACTGTATACCATTTACCACCACTCTCTGTTTCTGCCAGTCAACCAGTTTGCCACCCAGTTGACCAACTTCTGACCACCCGAGCCTACCTAGCTTATTTATCAATCTTCTATGTGGAACAGTGTCAAAGCTTTGCTGAAGTCAAGGTGAGGCGACATCAGCTGCTCCCCCTTGGTCACCACTCTGGTTACCCAGTCAAAAGAAATCTATGAGATTAGTTTGACAGGACCTTCCTTTGTAAACCCATGCTGTCTTGGATCCTGTGCCCCTGTTCCAGGTGTTGCACTATCCTTTCCTTAAGGAGTGCCTCCATAATCTTGCCCACTACTGAGGTAAGACTGACCGGTCTGTAGTTCCCGCCTCCTCCTGCTACCACTCTTGTGGAGTGGGATCACATGAGCCCTTCTCCAGTCTTCTGGGACCTCTCCTGTGCTCAGGACTCACTAAACAATTCTGCTAACTTGGCTCTGCTAGTTCCTCCTTTAGCTCATAGCGTACCCTGGG
Organism: Neoceratodus forsteri; assembly: GCA_016271365.2. Taxonomy (NCBI): domain Eukaryota; kingdom Metazoa; phylum Chordata; order Ceratodontiformes; family Ceratodontidae; genus Neoceratodus; species Neoceratodus forsteri. The sequence goes on along the minus strand of CM057455.1, from coordinate 398,400,846 downwards.
ATGTATGCCATCAGGTCCCAGTGCCTTATCCACCTAGAGCTTAGCAAGCTCTTGTGGACCCTTTCTTTTGTGAGGGAGTAGTGTCACCTCCCTCCCCTGTGTCCATGATGCTGAGCTGTGGGCCCTGCCTACCTTCTCTTCAGTAAATACTGAGCAAAGTATCTATTTAGGATAGATGCCTTTACAGGGTCCTCCTCCTCACATGCTCCCTTTTCTCCATTAAACATAATACCCCTCTGGACTTTCTCCTTTCACTAATGTATCTATAGAAAGTCTTGTCACCTTCTTTTACTGTTTGTGCTAGTGTTTCCTCAGTTTGGGACTTTGCCTGCCTTACTGCCTTACCTGCTTCCCCTTAGGGCAGTTTGGTATGCCTCCTATCTTCATCCCGCTGTGTTCCCTTATATTTTCTGAAGGCCAGCCTTTTGGCTCCTGACCTTTTCTGCTACTGTATTTGAGAACCAAAGTGGTTTCCTTCTTCTTTTGCACTTCCTTTTCTGTCTAACACAATGGGATGTTGCTTCAAGTATTGTATCCTTAATGCTTGCCACTTTGCCTGTACCTCCTCACCTGTGTTTCTTTTTGCCAGGCTAGCTTAACTCTGTTGGCCATCTTATCAAAGTCAGCTCCTCTGAAGTCCCATATTTTTGCTCTGGAATGGGATGATTTAGATGTAGTAGCCAAATTGAACCATACCATGTGATGGTCACTGGCCCCAGGTGACCTTCTACCTGGAGATCTGTGATCCCTTCTTTGTTAGTCAGTACTAGATCTAGGATAGCCCTGTCTCTTGTGGGTTTGCTGTACCAGTTGCTTGAGGCCCTCCCCCTGCAGGGAATCCACTACGAGTCTAGTTCTGGCAGATGTTCCTGCTGGTATTGACCAATCTGTATCTGGCATGTTGAAGTCTCCCATTATCAGAACCTCCCCTTTAGCTGTCATGTTTTGTATATCTTCTAACAGTAATGTGTCTATGTCCTCCCTCTGGTCTGGGGGCCTGTAGACAACCCCAGTTCTTATGGCTGTCCCATTTCCTGTTTCCAGGGTGACCCACAGTTCTTCTGGCTCCTTATGTGTATTCTGAATTTCTGTAGCTTTGATTTTTCATTAACATACAGGGCCACCCCTCCCCCCTTGCACCTCGGTCTCTTCTAGAACAATACATACAGGTACGAAGTCTCTCCCAAGTGTGTTACTGAACCACGTCTCACTAATTGCTACTATGTCCAGTTTAGCCTCTGACATTATTGCCTGAGGTCTAGGATCTTATTTCCCAGGCTGTGAGCATTTGTGTACATGATTTTCCATTGGCCAGATTTTGGTGTGTTAGTTGTTGGGTGAAGTTTGGCATTACCCCTGTGCATCGTATGGGAGACAAACCTTTTCTTACCTGGTGATGCAAATGAGCGGCAAACACACTGAATTCCTGTTTGACCACTAGCTGAGGGGAGGGTGTTCTTCCCATTCGACGTATGGGGTGCCACCCCTCTCCCATTGCTAGTTTAAATATTCTGCAAAGACGTCAAACTTCTGCCCCAATGCACTGACTCCTCTTTAGTCAGATGCAGTCCATCAAATTTAAAGAACTTTCGCTCCCAGAACTGTTGCCAGTTCCCTACAAATCTGTGTCCTTTTTCCTGGCACCAGTCAGCAAGCCCACGTTTTAGCTCCCTATCTCCCCTTCTCTGACCTTCCGTCTATCTGCTCCCTTCTCCCAGACTGGCAGGATCTCAGAGAAGGAGATGCGAGCGAAATAGATGATAGTTTTGTCACCCAGCCTAGTCAGGTGTTCCTTGGTCTCCACAACTGACCGGCTGAAGCAGATCAGTATCCCTATGTGTACTAGGACATCAATGTTTTCTCCTGCTTTTGTGAACAATTTTAGCAATGCGGTCAGTGTCTCTCCATGCTGATGTACCTGGGAGACATCGGACCATCACCCTAACTGGAGATGGTATCAACTCCCGAATCATGGAGTCTCCTATGATCAGAAGTTTTTAGTTTCTTTGTGCTTGTTTAGTTTTGGTTCCTGATTTGGGTGAGTATTGTTGTACTAGCTTCTGTGCTGCAGTGTCCTGCTCTGCAGTGTCTTCTGCCTCTTTATTTGATTTCAGAGATAGAGGCAGATACCTGTTGTAGTGTTTATATGGTTTTGGAGGTAATGTGTTGGAGAGCAGAGAGTGATGGGGCACCTGATTTGCTCCTCCTAACCACCTGCCAACCTCCTGGACCAACTACCCTCTGCGGTCGAGGTTTTTCTGTTGGATGCTGGGGAAATGGCGGGTGGTTCTTATTATGTATTTCCTCTTCAATATGAAATTTGAGTCTAGGTAGGCCATGTCCACAGGCCCTTCCTGGTCTACTACTTTGGTCACCCAGTCAAATAAATCGATTAGATTCATCTGACATGACCTTCTCGCTGTGAATCCATGCTGCCTTGGGTCCTGTGTCCCTCTGGCCTCTAGGTACTCAACAGTTCTTTCCTTCAGAAGTGATTCCATCATTTTCCCTACCACTGAGGTCAAACTGGCAGATCTGTAGTTTCCTGCCTCTGTCTTGCTCCCACTTTTGTGAAGAGGAATCACATCTGCCCACCTCCAGTCATCATGTACCACACCATCCTCCCATGATTTGTTAAAAAAGGTAGTCAATGGTGTTACTAGTTTTCTCCTTAGTTCTTTTAGAATTCTGGGGTGAATCCCATCAGGCCTCATTGTTTTGTCCACCTTCAGTTTTAGAAGTTCTTTCAGAACCCTTTCTTCTGTGAAAGGACTGATACAGACCCCCTATTTAGAGTGCTTCTTTTGTCTGTATTAGGTACCTCCCTCTCCTCTTTCTTTGTGAATACTGAGCAGACGTATTCGTTCAGTATCCCTGCTTTTTCACAGTCCCTCTCTGCCCACCCACCCTCCTCTTTATTCAGTCTCACTGTCCTTCCTTTTGTCTTTCTTTGCTCCCTAATGTTCATATGAAAGGTTTAATCCTCTTCTTAACTGAGTTGGCTATCTTTTCCATGGTTTGGGCCTTTGCTGTTCTGACCGCCTTCCCTTCCTTCTGCTTTACCATGCGATTTATCTGTCCAGCTCCTTCTGTGTTCCTTATACTTCCTGAATGCTATCTTTTCTCCATAACCTTCCTGCCACCTCTTTTGAGAAAAAGTAGTTTTTTTTCTTTTGCTTTGATTTGTTTATATCGTTCACACAAAGGCTTGTTGCCTCTGTGATGACAGTTTTGATGTTTCCCCATTGTTGCTCCACCCCTCCTTCTTGCCTGTTTGCTAGTGCTTTTCTGAGGCACTTTCCTATTGTGACAAAATCATCCCTCCTGAAGCCCAGTACATTCACTTTTATATGGCTTGACTCTACAGCTGAGTGTATCGTGAACCACACTGTTTGGTGGTCACTTGTTCCCAGATGGCTACCCACTTCTAGATCTGAGGTTCTCTCTCTGTACTCATTTGAGAGTACCAGGTCTAAGACTGCTCCCCCCGAGTGGGTTCCAACACTAGCTGTCTGAGGCACTCCCGGAGGGCATCGAGAATGGCCCTGCTCTTAGATGTGGTTGCAGCAAAGGTGCTCTAGTTAACATCTGACGTATTCAGGTCCCCCATCAGCAATATCTCCCCTTTCTCTGCCACCCTAAGGATGTCTTCTATTATTTCCTTTTCTATTTCCTCTCCCTGAGATGGGGGTCTGTATACAGCCCCTGTGCAGATTGTGGTGCCATTTCCAGTCTCCATGGTGACCCACGGTGCCTCCTCTCCTCCTTGTTTGCCCTATAGTTCTGTTGCTTTTATTCCTTCCCTTACATAGAGAGCTACTCCTCCTCCTCCTCTTCTACCCTCCCTGTCCCGGCTGTATATTGTGTACCCTGGTATATTGACATCCTAGTCATGGTTATCTGTGTACCATGTTTCTGTGACTGCCACGATATCCAGGCATCCCTCTTCCATCAAGGCCACCAGTTCAGGGAGCTTGTTACCTAGACTATGGGCACTAGAACTCATTACCCTCCATTTTTATATAGCCTTGTCCCTTTTTGCCCCATCCCTGTCCTTATTGTCTTTCTCTTTTTCTCCATTTACCCCTGCCCTTCTACCTTCCAACTTCTTTATCCTGCTGTTTACCCCACTAACTGCACTGTTTTTTTGGGGGGCCTAGGATTTCCCTTCTCCTTTTCAGTACCCCCCCCAGCTGGTTTAAATGCTTGTGAATGAAGCATTTAAACCTCTCACCTAGGATCCTGGTTCCCTTTCCAGACAGATGAAGACCTTCACACCAGTATAGGCCTGCAACCCTTCAGGTGGACCCCAAATCCCCAATGAAGCCAAAACCCTGAGAGCTGCACCAGTTTTTCAACCACTAATTGAATCCCATTTTGTGGAGCACCCTAGCCTCACCTATACCTTAGACAGGCATCACCTCCGAGAGAAGGTTACCGTGCATGCTACTTGTCTAAGGCCCCTCCCCAACTTCACAAACTCCTCCTGCACTGCTCTGATTCCTTTCCCAGCCAGTTAATCTGTCCCTAGGTGGACAATGACATCCAGCTCCCTCCCTCGTGCAGTTGATCCCGTGATTCTGAGGATTCACTCCCTGTCCCTTTATGCCATGGCGCCAGGCAGGCACCTTACCTCCCTCTCCCTTCCTTCCCCCAGTTCTACCCTCTTAACAATGGAGTCCCTCAGCAGGAGTTGTTTCCTTTCCCTGTGGGGTCCCATGCCACCCTCCTGTGGGCCTCCTTTGTGGAGGTTCCCACCATGCTTCTTGGTCTCAACTCTGAGTGCCTTCATAAAGGAACCACATCCTGCCAGAGCATCATATGAATTATGGAGAGGTACAACTGGAGGGATGCACCTCAGTTTCACCACCCTCTCCTTCACTGAGCCCACTGTGGTCCAATCTCTCCTCTTTCTTGGCAACCTATGAGGCAGTGGCTGTGGCCCTGGTGGTCCCTGGTTGGGAAAGGAGATCCCCAAATCCTGGCCAACTCAGCCTGGAGATGAGCCACCTCCTCCCTCAGCCCAGAGTGGTGCCAGCAGATAGGACAACACTGCATCCTCCAGAATGTCTCCCGGAAGACTGCTGCTCCACAGCCACTGCACAGCACCACTCATATCACATCTTATTGGTGGCTCTTAATTGTTATTTTGTATACTTACTCTTTCCTGTATCTCTTTATTTTTTTTTTTACTATAATTTTTTATTTCTCCCTGCTTTTCTAATGCCTCCGTGCCCTTAAAGCTCCTGATCTTCCTGTTCTGGGGCAGTAAGTTCCTATATTTCTCAGTAGTGTACTTCTTATTTGCTCAGAGTCAAACTTCCAGCAGCTAGGCAAGATTATGGAGGCACTCCTTAAGGAAAGAATAGCATGACACCTGGAATCCTGAGGAGCACAGGATCCAAGACAGCATGGGTTTACAACAGGAAGGTCCTGTCAAACTAATCTCATAGATTTCTTTGACTGGATAACCAGAGTGGTGGACCAATGGGGTGCAGTTGATGTTGCCTACCTTGACTTCAGCAAAGCTGTCAATACTGCTCCACATAGAAGATTGATTAATAAGCTGGGCAGGCTCAGGGTGGGTCAGAAGTTGGTCAACTGGGTGGCAAACTGGTTGGTGGGCAGAACACACAGAGTGATGGTAAACAGTATACAGTCAGAAGAGATGCAAGTCACAAGTGGGGTACTTCAGGGATCAGTCCTGGGACCAGTCCTCTTCAATATCTTCATCAGTGACATTGCAGATGGACTAGAGGGTAAGGTTTACATAGAAACATAGAAACATAGAAGTTGACGGCAGATAAGGACCGCAAGGCCCATCCAGTCTGCCCATTTCTTTTTCTACCTTATAAATGTGCCATCGGCCTTTGCTCTGTCAGTGACCTATCTATTCATAGTCATTTTATTGCTCCTTATGCCTATCCATGCCTGTTTGAAGCCCTGCACTGTATTCATAGCCACCACTTCTTGTGGTAGCTATTCCATGCATCTACCACCCTTTCTGTGAAAAGAATTTCCTCACATTCCCCTTAATCGGCCTCCCTCTAATCTCATGCTGTGTCCTCTTGTCCTGCTATTTTTCTTATATTTAAACATGTTAGACTCTTTCACCTTGTTTATGCCCTTAAGGTGTTTAAATGTCTCGATCATATCACTCTCTCCTCCTTTGCTCAAGGGTATACATATTGAGCTTCGTTAATCTGTCCTCACATGTCTTCTGATGCAGTCCCTGCACCATTTTGGTTGCCCTTCTCTGGATTGCCTCAATTTGGTTAATGTCCTTGTGAAGGTGTTGGCCTCCAATACTGCACACAGTACTCCAGATGGGGCCTAACCAATGTCTTGTACAGAGGATTATTACCTCCCTTACGACTTAGATACCCTACTAATACACCCTAACACCCCTAGCCTTACCTACTGCTTTAGAGGTCTGCTTGGATGATTTAGAGTCATCAGTGATGATGATGCCCAAGTCTCTTTCTTCCTTTGTGACTGCTAGCAACTCCTCCCAGCCTATAAGTGGCTTCAGGATTTCTCTTCCCTATGTGCATGATTTTGCACTTCTTTGCATTAAATCCCAGTTGCCACTCTTCTGACCATTTTGCTAGTTTATCCAGATCTCTTCTCATTCTGCCCACCCATCTGGATCATCTACTCTGTTGCAGATCTTGGTGTCATCTGCAAACAGACAAGCCTTACCCTCTAGTCCATCTGAGGTCACTAATGAAGATGTTGAATAGGACTGGCCCCAGGACTGATCCCTGAGGTACCCACTTGTGACTTGCATCTCTTCTGACTGTATACCATTTACCACCACTCTCTGTTTCTGCCAGTCAACCAGTTTGCCACCCAGTTGACCAACTTCTGACCCACCCGAGCCTACCTAACTTATTTATCAATCTTCTATGTGGAACAGTGTCAAAAGCTTTGCTGAAGTCAAGGTAGGCTACATCAACTGCTCCCCTTGGTCCACCTCTGGTTACCCAGTCAAAGAAATCTATGAGATTAGTTTGACAGGACCTTCCTTTGTAAACCCATGCTGTCTTGGATCCTGTGCCCTATGGATTCCAGGTGTTGCACTATCCTTTCCTTAAGGAGTGCCTCCATAATCTTGCCCACTACTGAGGTAAGACTGACTGGTCTGTAGTTCCCGCCTCCTCCCTGCTACCACTCTTGTGGGCGGGATCACATGAAACCCTTCTCCAGTCTTCTGGGACCTCTCCTGTGCTCAGAGACTCACTAAACAATTCTGCTAATGGCTCTGCTAGTTCTCCTTTAGCTCCTTAAGTACCCTGGGATGTATGCCATCAGGTCCCATTGCCTTATCCACCAGCTTGTAAGCTCTTGTAGGACCCTTTCTTTTGTGAAGGAGTAGTGCTCACCTCCCTCCCCTGTGTCCATGATGCTGAGCTGTGGGCCCTGCCCTGCCTTCTCTTCAGTAAATACTGAGCAAAAGTATCTATTTAGGATAGATGCCTTACAGGTCCTCCTCCTCACATGCTCCCTTTTCTCCATTAAGCTTAGCAATACCCCTCTGGACTTTCTCCTTTCACTAATGTATCTATAGAAAGTCTTGTCACCTTCTTTACTGTTCGTGCTAGTGTTTCCTCAGTTTGGGACTTTGCCTGCCTTACTGCCTTACCTGCTTCCCTTAGGGCAGTTTGGTATGCCTCCCTATCTTCATCCCGCTGTGTTCCCTTATATTTCCTGAAGGCCAGCCTTTTGGCTCTGACCTTTTCTGCTACTGTATTTGAGAACCAAAGTGGTTTCCTTCTTCTTTTGCACTTCCTTTTCTGTCTAACACAATGGGATGTTGCTTCAGTATTGCATCCTTAATGCTTCCCACTTTGCCTGTACCTCCTCACCTGTGTTTCTTTTTGCCAGGGCTAGCTTAACTCTGTTGGCCATCTTATCAAAGTCAGCTCCTCTGAAGTCCCATATTTTTGCCTTGGAATGGGATGATTTAGATGTAGTAGCCAAATTGAACCATACCATGTGATGGTCACTGGCCCCTCAGGTGACCTTCTACCTGGAGATCTGTGATCCCTTCTTTGTTAGTCAGTACTAGATCTAGGATAGCCCTGTCTCTTGTGGGTTGCTGTACCAGTTGTTTGAGGCCCTCCCTGCAGGAATCCACTATGAGTCTAGTTCTGGCAGATGTTCCTTCTGGTATTGACCAATCTGTATCTGGCATGTTGAAGTCTCCCATTATCAGAACCTCCCTTTAGCTGTCATGTTTTGTATATCTTCTAACAGTAATGTGTCTATGTCCTCCCTCTGGTCTGGGGGCCTGTAGACAACCCCAGTTCTTATGGCTGTCCCATTTCCTGTTTCCAGGGTGACCCACAGTTCTTCTGGCTCCTTATGTGTATTCTGAATTTCTGTAGCTGATATTTTCATTAACATACAGGGCCACTCCTCCCCTTTTGCACCTCGGTCTCTTCTGAACAATACAGCCAGGTACTGAAGTCTCCCAAGTGTGGTTTACTGGTAAACCACGTCTCACTAATTGCTACTATGTCCAGTTTAGCCTCTGACATTATTGCCTGCAGGTCTGGGATCTTATTTCCCAGGCTGTGAGCATTTGTGTACATGATTTTCCATTGGCCAGATTTTGGTGTGTTAGTTGTTGGGTGAAGTTTGGCATTACCCTTGTGCATCGTATGGGGAGACAAACCTTTTTTCTTACCTGGTGATGCAAATGAACGGCAAACACGCTGAATTCCTGTTTGACCACTAGCTGAGGGGGGAAGGGTGTTCTTCCCATTCGACGTATGGGGTGCTGCACCCCTCTCCCCATTTGCTAGTTTAAATATTCTGCAAATACGTCAAACTTCTGCCCCAATGCACTGACTCCTCTTTAGTCAGATGCAGTCCATCAAATTTAAAGAACTTTCGCTCCCAGAACTGTTGCCAGTTCCTACAAATCTGTGTCCTTTTCCTGGCACCAGTCCAGCCAGCCACGTGTTTAGCTCCCCTATCTCCTTCTCTGACCTTCCGTCCATCTGCTCCCTTCTCCCAGACTGGCAGGATCTCAGAGAAGGAGATGCAGACGAAATAGATGATAGTTTGTCACCCAGCTTAGTCAGGTGTTCCTTGGTCTCCACAACTGACCGGCTGGCGAGATCATTAGTCCCTATGTGTACTAGGACATCAATGTTTTCTCCTGCTTTGTGAACAATTTTAGTCAAGCGGTCAGTGTCTCTCCATGCTGATGTACCTGGGAGACATCTGACCATCACCCTGGCTGGAGATGGGTATCAACTCCCGAATCATGGAGTCTCCTATGATCAGAAGTTTTTGGATTTCCTTTGTGCTTGTTTAGTTTTGGTTCCTGATTTGGGTGAGTATTGTTGTGCTAGCTCCTGTGCCTGAGTGTCCTGCTCTGCAGTGTCTTCTGCCTCTTTATTTGATTTCAGAGATAGAGGCAGATACCTGTTTGTAGTGTTTATATGGTTTTGGAGGTAATGTGTTGGAGAGCAGAGAGTGATGGGGCACCTGATTTGCTCCTCTAACCACCTGCCAACCTCCTGGACCAACTACCCTCTCTGGTCGAGGTTTTTCTGTTGGATGCTGGGGAAATGGCGGGTGGTTCTTATAATGTATTTCCTCTTCAATATGAAATTTGAGGCGTGCAATCTCTGCCCATGCTGCCGGAGCTGAGACCTAAGATTCCTAAAGGCCCAGCATGTAGGACAGTGTCCTAAATCCTGTAAGACCGTCCTTCTGAAAATTGTTCCACAGTACCTGCAGTTAATGAAATCCATTCCAAATAAGTTGCTGGGTTTGTAACCTAGTCAGAGTAATTAGAAGGAAAAAAAAGGAAAAAATGCAAGTAATGGATTAATTGTGCTTTGTTTAACTTGTTATAACAAGTTAAATTACTAGTGCCCCTGTAAATGAGATCACTTTGGAGGCCCCACTGATCCGCCCCTTCCTGCTCTGCCACAGGAAATGTCACAACTGTGGTACCCTATAAAGGAGTGTAGCGTGGGGTGGTTAGATGGGGTGGGTGGCTGGGCCCTTCCCTGCCTAAAAAGAAGAACACACGGACGAAAGAACAAGGAGGTAAGAGCAGAAACAATCAGTCAACAACAAATGCAGTAACCTGAAAGCTTATCCTAATGTTAGATAAAACTGTAAAACCTGTAAAGCACCACCTGTAATAATTTCGAGAAGATATACCCTGTAAGAAACACTTTGCTCCAGAGAAAATAAAGCAGTAACAGAAGATATACCTTTGCAAAGACAATTTGAATCAGAAGATTACAGCAGTAATCTGTTAGCACACACTTGTAGGCACACCTTGTAATAATGCAGAAGAAGGTATACCAGCAACAACAATTAGAATCAGAGAAAAATAAAGCAATGAAATGTTAGCAACAAACAGTAGTAATCCCTGTGAGTAAAAAATAAAAACACCACCACACAGTAAATCTGCTTAGCCAAACTAAGTCTTAATCCTTCTCCCTTGCTCTGGTAAGTTTCTCTACTCTGCCTTTCAAGCAGTCTTAGAAGGAAAGAGCTCAGGTGAAGCTAGGTGCCTTGGCCAGCAAACCAAGTCTTCTACCTCCAAGTTATCAACTAACCTGACTTTTTAACCCTTCTTTCTGTTGGAAATTACTGACAGTTTGCCAGCTCCACCCCCACATACATACCTAATCCTTTGGAAGAGCTGTGGGAGGAAAAGCAATTAGCTCCTTCAATGTGAGAAGGAGACTGAAACACCTCTGAGACAACAAACCTTTTCAACAAACAAGAATAAAATAAAACACAGTGTCAAACAGTAATTTTGCTTAGCCCAATGATAAAAAAGTCACAAAAATGTAAGCTCCACCTGTAATACAGTAATTTCAGAGAAGATATACCCTGTAAGAAACACTTTGCTCCAGAGAAAAATAAAGCATTAACAGAAGATATACCTTGCAAAAGACAATTTGAATCAGAAGATTACAGCAGTAATCTGTTAGCACACACCTGTAGGCACACCTTGTAATAATGCAGAAGAAGGTATACCAGCAACAACAATTTGAATCAGAGAAAAATAAAGCAATGAAATGTTAGCAACAACAATTTGAATCAGAGAAAAAATAAAGCAATGAAATGTTAGCAACAAACAGTAGCAATCCCTGTGAGTAAAACATAAAAACACCACCACACAGTAAATCTGCTTAGCCAAACTAAGTCTTAATCCTTCTCCCTTGCTCTGGTAAATTTCTACTCTGTCTTTCAAGCAGTCTTAGAAGGAAAGAGCTCAGGTGAAGCCAGGCCTTGGCCAGCAAACCAAGTCTTCTACCTCAGGTTTGTCTGTTTGCAGATGACACCAAGATCTGCAACAGAGTAGACGATCCAGATGGGATGGGCAGAATGGGAAAAGATCTGAATAAACTGGCAAAATGGTCAGAAGAGTGGCAACTGGAGTTTAACACAAAGAAGTGCAAGATCATGCACATAGGGAAGAGAAACCCTGAAGCCACCAATAGGTTGGGAGGGGAGTTGCTGGCAATCACTAGGGAAGAAAGAGACTTGTACATCGTCATCACAGATGACCTGAAATCATCCAAGCAGACAACTGAAACAGTACGGAAGGCTAGGGGGATGTTGGGGTGTATTAGTAGGGGTATCACAAGTAGGAAGAAGGAGGTAATAATTCCTCTTTATAAGACACTGGTTAGGCCCCATCTGGAGTAGTGTGTGCAGTACTGGAGGCCACACCTGCACAAGGACATTAACAAAATGGAAGCAGTCCAGAGAAAGGCAACCAAAATGGTGCAGGGACTGCATCAGGAAAAATATAAGGACAGAGTAACAGAGCTCAATATGTATACTGTAGAGCAAAGGAGGGAGAGAGGTGATATGATCAGAACATTCAAACATGTTAAGGGCATTAACAAGGTGAGACTCTAACATGTTTTGATATGAGAAAAATAGCAGGACAAGAGGACACAGCATGAGATTACAGGAAGGCTGATTAAGGAATAATATGAGGAAGTTATTTTTCACAGAAAGGGTGGTAGATGCATGGAATGGCCTTTCTCAGGAAGTGGTGGATATGAATACAGTGCAGGGCTTCAAATAGGCATGGGATTGGCATAAGGGAGCAATACAGATGATTATGAATAGATAGGCCATTGACAGAGTAAAGGCCTATGGCACATTATAAGGTAGAAAAAATGGGCAGACTAGATGGGCCTTGCGATCCTTATCTGCCATTAACTCTATGTTTCTGTACTTCTGGGGGGTGAGGGGGTGGAGAGCTACTCTTGCCCTTCTAGGATGGTGAGTCTTTTGTGTCTCTGTGATCACTCCCTTCTTCTCCCAAACAGGAAGTTCCTGTTGTCAGTCAAATCCTGTGCCTATAAAGTAGAACCGGATAATGGTGAACAGCTCCTTCCTCTTGCTGTTCTCTGCCACAAACTATATAGGTCAGTTCTTAAAAGCAAACACATGTCTTCCTTCTCTGTAAGCCACCCCCCAATCCACGGTTTCTTTCTTCACCTAGCTTACTGCACAGATAATAATTCCTTTACCCGACTCAGACAAACACACTTTTTTGTTTGTTTTTTGTTTGTTTTTACCCTAAATTGAAGTTCCCAGTAGTAGAGTTCTAGTTCTTTAGTCCAGTAGAGTAGTAAAGTTCTAACAGCAGCACCTTCCATTTGCTGTACGTACCTAAAAAGTGTCTTGTGCCTTTTTGTTACCACCTGGGTGATTATTTCTTCAGTTTGCACCTTTGCGCTCCTTACTGCTTTCTCTGCTGCCCTCTGTTTCTCTGATACACCTCCCTATTCTCCTCTCTGTGTGTCTCCAAATACCTTCGGGCTGTTACCCTTGTAACCTTTAGTTTTCAGACTCCTCTTTCAATAACAATAGTAGTCGCTTTTTCCTCTTGCTTTTGCTCACTTGTTTTGAGGCAGAGGTTGGATGCATTTACTATGCTCCCTTTTGTCTTCAGCTGCTGTTCCTCCACCTCACCCATGTCATCCCACCATTCAGGTCATCTCTCTCACTAGGTCATCCCTGAGGCATGCACCCTCCTTTTTGAAATCTGACTTCTTGAAGTCCAGGATCCGAGCCCTTGTGTGGTTCAAGTCCACAGCCGTCTTTATATTGAATGACACTAAATGGAGATCACTGGACCACAACTGGCATCCCACCTTGATGATTGCGACACTGTCCTTGTTAGTGAGTGCAAGACCTAGTATTGCCCATTCAAGTGGGTTCACTGACTAGTAGTCTGAGGCATGACCCCTACACAGAGTCCAGGATGCTGATATATATATATATATATATATATATACATATATACACACACACATATATATACATTTCTAAAATGGTTATGGAAAATACTTTGCTGGTTGACTGAAACACACCACATGACCAGACATATATCAGAGTCTGAAGCACGCCTGCACTTAACCCCCAAAACCATTTTATCTATTTTATATGACAGATAATCCACTGTAGGGTGTGCAGTTGTGGTCTGATATATGCATGCCTTGGGTGGTTGAACGCACTTGGCCTGTGGCCTCATGCGTCACAAAGCACACCAAGGCATACGTATATCAGAGCGTGACTGCACACCTACTGTGGGTTATCTATTATATATATATATATATATATATATATTTATACCACGGGGGGAGATCAATTACAGTGAAATAAACCATGTTATTTTCACTGGAGTGAAATAAATCCTGATGACGTCAGCAGAGTTAAAATAAATACCATTTTACCTACTCTGCTGATATCACTCACCTGCATCTGAAAACACTAAGAAACACCCCTGTAATTTGCTGAGTTCTAAAACAGGCCCTACACTGAAATTAACACAATTGAGATAGATAATGACAGTCAACTGCAGCACTCCTTCTAAATGTAACAATCTCCAAATCTCTTGTGCTGCATTTCAAAACCCGAGTTTAGTACATTATTGAATCCTGCATTGCCACATATTGACCTACAAAACCAACAGCAAATAACCAGTATATTGCAAACATCCAGCTTGTCACAGAACAGAACCTCCCTCAGACAACCAATTACCAAAACACAGCATACCCAATCAAGACAGAGACATACACACACACCAACCAACAACAGCTCACTACAACAACCCATTCATAAAACTTCACACACACACACACACACACACACACACACACTACCACAGCACCAGCATCATTTAAAGTGACATGAGCTTCATAACAACAAACATACCTCTCTCACTGAAACTGGTCTCACCTCCATGGTATAAATAGCACACATGATGGGCAGATCATGGAATATGGAAAATATTCTTACTCCTGCATCGTGAGCACTGCATATTTCACGAGTGCAGAGCTCACTCTGCAGGAGTAAGAATATTTTCCATATTCCACCCTGCCCATCATGTATCCCTATATATATATAGATATATTATGGTGGCAAATTTTGCACTGCAATAACTTTGCTTTCGATCAATGGATTTGCACAAAATTTGGCATGTGCTGTCCTGTGGATAGATCTCTTGATGTGGCAAGTTTCATTCCAGTTGGATGTGTGGATTCTGAGCACCGGATAGTGCAAAAACCTTTAAAGTCACCATTTTTTGCAGTTTTTCTTGATTGTCTTTTGCCCAGATGGTGTGGAATGTTGGTGTCACTTTTTAAAGGTAGAAGGAACTTTGGAAACAGAACTGTGTGCTCTGTTTGGTGAAGAAATATTAATCTGTTGCAAAGTTATTCAGTTTTTAAGTTTCCTTTATTACCTATGGAAAGATCACTTTTCAAGGGCTTCATGTCATTACAGCAAATTTATATTAGCAAAGTCAATTTCAGCCAATCCAATTTGACGTATGTATTTATAGTGACCAGTTGTTTCAGCGAACATCAATTCAGCAATTATTTCACAGCTGAAACTAAAAATTGTATGCCAATCCCATGAGTTACTCGAAGCAGGAGCTTGTGGGATACTCACCGATGACCTGCTCTAGTTGCTCAGTGAGATCCCTATACCAACATCTGCTCGAACCTGCGGTTGCACCAGACAAAATCTGCTCCAGCCACACCTCAGCCATCAGCTGTTCTTCTTGGATACAAGTGGTGAAATGCCAAATATTCGGATGGGAGGCTCCGAGTCTCATATTAAACCCACAGTGTCACCATTCAACAGAGTTATTTGTTCTGAGTTGGAACCAGCTGGCTAAAATATGTTGGTGTATTGCAGGAGTGCTGGGCCCCCCTGCTCCCCCCATGGGGGGCTGCCCCCCTGACCCCCCATCTAAGGATTCCAACTCCAAGGTGCACATTGCCTTGGAGGATTGTTCAAATGTCTTATCTGGGCAAATTGTTAATTGCTATAGTGACATGGTCGCTCAAACGTCTTTCGCTATGTAGGAGTCACTGAAATTGGCTCGCTATAAAGACTTTGTGCTAATGTCGTGCTACTCTTTTCAGGATAGTGGTAAAAAGTTTGACAAAGGATTTGGCCTGATGAAAAAGGATCCTTTCATGGCTGGGGACAATACTTTTTTGCCAGAAAAAAATCCTTTTTTCTTGAGCCACCATCTTTTCTCTTTCTTAACACAATAAACTGTTATAACTCTGCCTAGTGATGTCTTCTACAGACATCCAAACATGTATCTTGCTCATTGGGAGCAGATGAGCTTCACGGTGTATTTTTTAGAGCTCCCATGGCCTCTGAATGTTTTTTTCACAATTATTTAAATCCTTTTTCACCACTCGCTAAGTTCCTTTTACGCGCTTCCTTTTCTGTCATTGCGAAAAAGGAACTCTGATGGTGAAAAAGGATTTAACTGTGCCATCCCTTTGTAAAACAAAGTCTAGGAAGAGCCACTACTGCTGCAGTTGAGGTCCAGAGCACAGAACCTGAAGAGAAAGAACACATATTTCACTTCTAATATTCTAATAACAAGTGACGTGTGACATACAGTACCTGTAACATACCCTGCTTGACTGGCCCCAATCCGTGAAGGAGAGTCCTGGATGTATTGGCGAGTGTAGTTCTGTCACAGTTTAATGGAAATAGGCTTCTGTAGGTAGTGGGTCCATGAAAGTCATATCCACCAGCCACAAGCCTTATATTAGCTAGAATAAAGTGGCACTGAGCAAGTAAGGCCATGCAGCTATGCATGAATAAAACTAACCCACCAACAGCCACTGTGCTACAAGTAAAATAAGAAAAGAAACTACATATTTGTGATTTTTTCAGAGACACAGGGAATAAGTAATCCTGTTACTCACCTCAAAGACAGCAACATGATCATGGTCATTTGAGTGTTTACAGTGCAGAAACTACAAGGTAACTGCTGTACCAAAATGTCACTTCTCTCAGACTACACTTTACTCCTCCCACTGCTGTTCGACTCAGCAAATGCAGAGATAACATATAACATGCCTGATGTTCCACTTTCAATACAAAAATGCCGCACCCTGGTACACACCAATAGCATCATTACAGACTTCTGATAGAGACTGTATATTATTTAAATGGGCAGCACCGGAACATTGATGGGTAGACTCATAGAACTAACAAAAAGGTTTAGGGGTAGGCTTAGCATCACACAGAACTACAAATGAAAGACTTATTGCTTTGTGAGGGTGTCACTCATAGTAAGTCCCGGGATCTACTACACCTTCAAGTTGTGCAAGTATTGCTCTTGCTGATAAACCAACTCACTATCACATTTTGAGGCTGTCTGGAGAATGAGGTCCAGGTTAAGGAAGACTGGTGTAGATTTTAGTCTGTGTATTTTGGCCACATCTTTCAGGATTGTATGATTTTATTATTGCCTTACATTTATTTGTACTTGCTTTACTTTATGCTACCTTGCTGTTATAGTATGTTTTCTTTCCCCACATACCTTTTGATCCCTGGTGTCTAGTGGCACATCCCATCCTCTGAACACTGTCCCATTTATAAAATATGTTGATCCCTGTTGTCTACTGGCACCCCCCAACCTTCTGTCTCCATCCCTGTTATTTAAAATGTGATCTCCGGTGTCTAGTGGCACCCCCCACCACCACCGTCACATTCAGGAATAACCTAAAATAAAGAAAATGGTCCCTTGATGTGTTTTTTTTTTTTAAACCTAAAAAAAAAGAAAACTGTCCCTCATCATCAGCACTGACCCCTCCATCCTGACCCTCCCACTGAACATCCTCTTCCCCACAACCCCCTTACCCTATACTTACCAGTCGATGTTGAATTCTTTCATCTTCTGTGGTCGGAGATATGTCTGCATTCATTAAATCTGAACAGTGAACTGAAGAATAAAGGTAAGTGCCATATAATGTATTTCAATAGCATTTTTAATTTATGTTCATAACTTTGCCATTTTTAGGAATGTTTTCACCAAATTGTCAATCTAGCTTTTTTGGTACCTCACCTCATGAACACTGGCATTGTCATTTCATTAATCTGCCCAGTAAGGTGATTTCGCAGTCGCTGCATGAAATCACCTTATGGGACTGAATAACATTTTACCACCAAAGTTCATGAGGTGGGGTCCCAAAAAGGCCATGTTAAAAATTTGGTGAAAACATTCTGAAAAATGGCCAAGTTATGAGCGTTCATTGAAATGTTTCTACGCACACACATAACTTTAATAATCTTTAGTATTTTAACTCCAAATTTTCAACATAGCCATTTTTTCCCACCACCTCATGAACAGTACAGCTGTCATTTTTCACATCCTTTTTTTAAATGTATCTTCACACATGTGGCATGGAATGGTGTTTTGTCACAGATTTGAAAATGTTCACTTATGGTGTTTATGAGGTGGAGTCATAAAAAGACTATGTTGAAAACTTGGGGTCAAAATATGAAAAAATGTCAAAAGTTGTGACCATTAGTTGCAATATCTCTATGCACACTTGGAACTTTGGAAATTTTAAATATTTTAAACCCAGGTTTTCCACATACTGTAGCCTTAATTTTTTGCTCCTTCCAAGGCTCCCCCGCCATCCACTACTTCAGGCTACGTAGGCCCACCACCATCATTCTGCCCCATTGCCATCTGCTTCCCCTCAATGCTTCAGCACCCAGGTAACCTGATGTGACCCTTCATCACAAGGTTCCCCTTCTGAGGGTGAAGCGCCCATAGGCACAGACATGTATCCCGGGTGTGGTGGGGTTGGCTTGGACACTTTTTGGGCTACGTGGCAATGAAGATCAGTGGCCATCATTCGGTTAACAAGGGGGCAGGTTTCTGCTTTTCTGTCCTCCCCACTCCCCTCCTCCCTTAATGGTCCATTCACAATGGCAAACTGGGACGGGAATTTTTGAATGCATGTCAAGGTGGCATGCTGCCTAGAACATCACCCAAGCCACCTACAAGTGCAAAAGGCCCATTCACCCCCAGGAGGGAAGCATCCAAGGAATGCTCTAGGCTCCCTCCCTGCCAGTCTCCACTCCTGACACCCGGGTTTGGGGTCCAAATCTGAGTTGCCAGAGTGCCAAGTGAATCCCTTCACTCAGTGCCATGGAGCCGGCCCCAACTGTAGCCTTCTTATTACACCACCTCATGCATGTCACAGCTGTCATTTTTCAAATCCTACCCAAAATATGTTTTCACACCTGTGTCGCAGACTGGTATTGCAGCTGCACAGAACTTGCATTTTGGTGGGGATCTGAAAAGTTTCTGTACTAGGTACATACATGAGGTGTGGAAATAAGATGGCTATGCTAACAGTTTGGTAATAGTCGTCCTATAAATGGAAGTGCACCCAAACAGCCCTGTGCTTCTACAGTTACACATATTTATATATATATATATATATATATATATATATATATATATATATATATCTGCACATCTGCACATCTACAGAGGGATGGGAGTGCAGGGTCCAACAGTAAAATAAGGATACTATTATACTATCTGAAAAGTAGGGATATAAGTTGCCAAAAGTTGCAAAAAACTTTGTTAATACTCCAGTTAGGGTCAAAGCGACAACAGTTGGGAAATGAGGCATTAGGTTTTCCAACCCTAACACCCTACCCTCCCAAATCAGGCGGGAGAACAAGTCTGCATTGGACATCTCAAGCCTATGCTCACCCATTCTCATAAAGTCTACACATCTGACCTCATTTACAGATGGAATGGGATGTGCATTAGGCCTGAGAAGCCCAACAACAGATTTTGCAACTGAGACATATATATAAATAGAGGATGCATTATGGGCAGGAGTGTGATTTGGAAAATATTTTCACTCCTGCAGGGTGAGCTCTGGATACTCATGAGTGCCGAAGGTACAAGTGAGATTATCCAGAGCTCACTTTGCAGAACTGAAAATATTTTCCATAGCACACAATCTGCACGTCATGTGTGATATTTATATAATAGGGGTTGGAGCATTTGAAATATTTTTTCTGTGTGCTTTCAGCTCTTCCTATGTGAGATGTGAGTGTGTGTACATTTTTCTGAATGGGCTGGGAGTCTTAGAAACACCACAGCAGATGGTTGAGTGTACTTTCTAATGCTAACTGAGTTACTTGCAGGCTTCTCTGAGACAGAGAAGCTGAGTAGTTTCATTTAGAATGTAGGCTGTGAAGCTGATAGCAGCTCATTAATGGCCTGTGAGTTTGAGAAACACCACAGCAGACAGCTGAGTGTACTTTGTAATGCTAACTGAGTTACTTGCAGGCTTGAGTGAGACAGAGAATCTGAGCAGTTTCATTTAGAATGCAGGTTGTAGTGAGTGACTGGTGACATTAGCACAGTATGGATAAATGGCATTTATTATCCCAGTAGTGATGCCATCATCATGTATCACATCCAGTGAAGATATACCCATTTATTACTCTAGAAGCTCCCACCTCTATTGTATAAATATACGGAATATATATATCTATATATATATATATATATATATATATATAAATGGTAGTACGGTAGTGCTACCATAATTAGGGTTGAGTAGCACTTTTAAGGTTAAAGGGTGAAACTTTGCACCTTAAAAATGTTGCCACCATTCAACAGATGTGCCTGAAATTTGGCAGGCATGGGACATAACCATAGATCTTGGGATCTGCCAGCTTCCGTGCTGGTCTGATATTCGGCTGTGGAGTTATTAAGTGACATCCATGTGCATATTTACCTTTTTTTGCACATTTTTTGCTCTCACCTACAGGTTGCACAGTTTGTGCGACTGGCCCAAAACCTCCAGGGAATGTGTGGCCGGGGTCTCCAATGTGCCTTTTGAAGATTTCATGAAAAAATATTAAACGGTTCAAAAGTTATTCAAAAAACAAGTTCCCATTATAAGTCAATATGAAAAGATAAAAAGTTTGACACTTTCGTAAGTAGACTTTTTAGTGTCGCAAATTACCCTAGTAGTGTGGCAAATCTGCTATTTTGTTTTCAGTTAGCGATCAGAAAAATGCTTGACATTTAAATTTGTGAGTCTCTAGCAACACAATTATTTTTGTGTTTACCTAGTCGGACCCTGAGGATGCTAGCCATATCTTTATTTTGGGGTGAAACAGCCTAGAAATATGTTTTTCAAATTTCTGGAAAAAGTAGTGTCACAAAGTAGTGTCGCACCCACTATACTTTCACAAATTTTGTGAAAGCTTTCACAAATCACGACACTACTTTTCAGACCATGGCCAAAATTACAGCAGTTCTTTGCCACTCTGCTGTAAAAGAATGGTTTTGTATTTTGAGCTGAAATTTGGAGGGAAGGCAGCCAACACCTCACAGATGTGTTTTTTAGTGGTTTGGTGAAAAAATACTGCATGACTGCAAAGTTAGGGTACTCTGAATTGAGTGTTTTTTCCCCATAGACTGACATGGTGGCGTATGCCCCACATTTCGGGGCTTACATCTCGAAAATGAAGCGAGATACAGGTATTTTTGCTGTGAGCAACAACATAAACCTAGCCAGGAAAATCATGATTTTTGTGAAATTTAAATGTTTTTTCTACGTCATGCGGTTGCTGAGATATATGCAATTAAGTACTTCCAATGCTTGTTTTAAGCTTCGATGCCCATTACAATGCATACATTCTTTGTGTTTCTCTATGCAGCTGTTCACCAAAAACAGGCTATGCGCTTCCGCTACTGTTACACTTACAGTTTATCCTTGCATTTATGTCCCTGTTTGCGCTACCGTTCTCATGTACGCCACCATGTGCGTTACCCTTTGTGCTTGCGTTTTCGTTACTGTTACCATTTGCATTTCAACCTTCTGTTTGTGTTGCTGTTCCTGTTACTATGTCACAAGACATCACGCTAGTGAGCGGGGCCTGTAGGGCCTCACACTCCAGCTGCTGGTCATATTCATTATTTCTTGTCATCATTCTCAAAAAGAAGGGAAATTAGAGGCAAAAAAACTCTGTTTAATGCATCAGTTAGGGTTGTTCCACAGCGACAAAAGCGAAGAAATTCACTGTTAGGGTTGAAATCCCCCTTGGACCCCTCCAGCCCACCCCCCAACCAGCATCGGGGTGCTCATTGGAGTCGTCAGTCCTAACTCTTGGCCCATTCTCCTATTCCACAGCTTCTTTACACATGTGATGGGGTGAGAGTTAGGGTCAATGACCCCATTGCGCACTCCAATGACAGTTGGGGATGGTCTGGAGGGCTCAGCGACATTTCAACCCTAATAGTGAATTTCCTTGCTTTTGTTGCTGTGGAATAACCCTAACTGATGCATTAAATGGAGTATATATATATATAATATATATATATATATATGTATAGTGTGTGTGTGTGTGTGTGTAATGGTCATTATAGATGTCAGTAGCCAATGAGCATTATAGATGTAATTACTCAACCCCTCTACCCCTACCTTATAGACTCAAAAAATGAGGGGCCTGGGTCAATAACTCCGGTGAGAATTCATTACCAAAATATGTTAAGTTATTGTTCAGATGTAAATTATGTGGTACCTATAACCAGGGAATGGTTAAGTGGCTATGTTATAAGCTAGCACTGCTCCCAGGAAAACAATGCTCCCTCCTCTATCACCATTTTATATAGCTAAAAGCTGATAGCGACAGCATCAGCTTTCAGGAGACTCGTGGGTGAGTCAGTAGCTGATCCACATAAGTTGGGGGCAGGACCTTAGCAGTACAATAGACCATGCCATCCAGTGGCACGAGCACTGTGTCGTGAGCATGAGTGCTGCCACTTACTGAAAATTTTTATCAATGGAATGTGCTATTTCACAGTAGACTTAAGAGTATTTTACATTTAATCTGTAAATTGTCTATTACACCCGTATTCCATTCCTTTAATTTAAATTATACCTATTCAAAACAGACTGTTTGTTACAACATACTGGATGAAATAGGCTAAAGTGCTCTATTGGCTGCAATAGCTTGATGCTTCATTGAGACTGGTGGCATTTATAAACTACTTAACATAATACTGCACGAACATTGAGCCTGATTCTAGAAAAGTTACACCTGGCATAACAGCACTTGCGCCAAATAGAATGGCGTATGTAGCAACTTAAGCCAGCAGCTGCAACATGTGCAGTTCTACAAAGTGGCCTCCGACATGTTGCACGCCACTTGCACCAAACAGCTGTTATGCTGGCAGTTGCACAATAAACTCTCTGCGACATGGCACTAGGGGGTTTATGGCAGCAGTTGCACCCCATTCCAGAAGGCAACAACAATGTCCCCAATGTTGAGATTCTGCTAGAACCACTGGGGGAGAACTGGCAACATAAATTTACACCAGCTTTGCTTTGAGTGTAACTTATAGACACCCGGAGGTCCCATAGACCGCCTGCAGTCATGCCACAGTTGTTCCCCATGCCCAGCATACCACAGTGGGTGCCGCGGGACTACCCATCAACTGTCCCTGAAGTGTACATGTAATGCCCCACAGGGCTACCCACAGAAACTGCCCTGATGTGCACATGTAATGCCTCACAGGACTACCCACACCCCCTTCCCCGATACCCCCATTGTGCTTTGCCCTGCTGAGAGTGGTGCTGTCATCCCCCACCCATGCCCTGACCCCCAAGTTGCCAGCCACAAATGCAGCAAATACCTGCACCCTGGCAGCCTAGTGGTCCTCCCACCCAGCTGTGCCAGCCACCCAGCACCACCCATCCCCACTAGGCAGCTGGGTACAGCCCACCTCTCACCACCATGGCCAGCTGCCAACTGGGTTCAGTCACGAGCACGTATTGTAAGATGTATAGAAATTGAATTCCAGAGCGCGTCTTTTCCAGTACGCACTCATACTGAACTCCAGTCGGCTGGTCATGGTGGTGAAAGGTGGCTGTGATGCCACCAGCTGGGGATGGGTGAGAGTGCAGAAGTGGTCTGGCATGGCTGGGTGAAGGTGTGAGAGCCACTAGGCTGCCAGGGCAGGTATTTGCCGCATTGCAGCTGTGACTCAGGGTCGGGGATGGGAGGGGATGACAGCACTGCGTGCAGGCATATATCAATGGGAGATTTGGGGAGGCTGGAGGTGTGGGAAGCCCTGGGGCACCTGGAGGCATTGGGGACATGAGGTGTGGCTTAGTCCTGCGGCAATTTACTGGATTCTTCTGGGGGGCCAGTTGGTGTAGTTTCATGGGTAAAGTTATTGATGGCTTGGGGTAGGGGTGTGGGCAGCCCTGTGGGTGACTACTGCAACCTGCTGGGCATGGGGGGCACTTGCAACCTGCGTTGCGGCATGCAGCATGCTCGCCAGGTGTGCCCTCTGTTCAGCGTACCTGGCCGCATGTTACAAATCGCAGGACTTAGCTGCGGTGACCCTGCCCCTTCTAGAATAGGGTACAGGGTCAATGTCGCAGTTGCGGGTGGCGCAAGTTGCGTTTGGCAGTGACTTGTACCACCCTTCTAGAATCGGACCCACTGCCTGTATGTTGACCTGTTCTGTAATCCAGATCACCTTACAGTTTGATGGCTGTCCATACTGTGTTTTAGGTGTGATTATGAAATGTTCCTCTTAACAAAGCTGTTTCGAATTGCCATAAACATCCTATTGAGTGCTGGCTATTTTCGATCTCAGGCACAGAACACAAAAACTTAGCACCAGATTCTGCTTATTTCTAGCTCTTCTTTCTAGCAGCCTGTCTCATGCACCCTGCCTTTAATAACAGGGGCACTGGTCTGGATAGACAAGGTACAGTAGCAGCAATCGGTTTCAGTACTACAGAAACTACAGACCTGTGAGTCTGACCTCTGTGGTAGGGAAAGTGATGGAGTCACCTCTGAAGGAAAGAATAGTTGAGTACCTAGAGGCCAGTGGAGCACAGGACCCAAGGCAGCATTGATTCACAGCGGGAAGGTCATGTCAAACGAATCTAATAGATTTCTTTGACCGGGTGACCAAAGTAGTAGACCAGGGAGGGGCTGTAGACATGGCGTACCTAGACTTTAGCAAGGCATTTGACACAGTCCCACACAGAAGATTAACAGTCAAACTAACCAGCCTGGGAGTGGGTCCCAGGGTGGTAGCCTGGGTAAAACATTGGCTGCACAACAGAACACAGAAGGTAATTGTAAATGGAGTCCACTCTGAAGAAGAGGGTTACTAGTGGGGTACCATGAGGTTCAGTATTAGGTCCAGTCCTTTTTAATGTCTTCATCAGTGACATTGCAGAGGGACTGGAAGGAAAAGTATGCCCTTTGCAGATGACACAAAGATCTGCAACTGGGTTGATACACAGGAGGCGTGGAAAGTATGAAAAGGGACTTGGCAAGGTTGGAAGAATGGTCAGAAGTATGGCAGCTAGGATTCAATGCAAGAAGTGCAAAATAATGCACCTGGAAACAAGAACCCAGGGAAGAATACACAATGGGTGGGGAGGTAGTAACAACAACAAAAAAGGAAAGGGACCTGGGGTAATCATATCAGATGACCTTAAGGTTAGCAAGCAATGTGAGAAGGCAGTAGGGAGGACTGGGGTATACTGGGATGTATAGGAGAGGCATCAGCAGCAGAAAACAGGAAGTTGTTATCCTCTGTACAGACAGTTGGTGAGACCCCATCTGGAGTACTGTGTCCAGTTCTGGAGACCCCATCTCTGCAAGGACATAGACAGGATAGAGGTAGTCAGAGGAGGCAACTGAAATGGTGCAGGGTCTGCAAGAGAAGCCGTATGAGGAGAGACTAAAGGAGCTTAATATGTGTGCCTTGAGGAAGAAGGAGAGGGGACATGATAGAAACTTTTAAGTACCTCAGTGGAATCAACAAAGTCCAAGAGGTAGCATCTTTCAGAAAAGAGACTTGCAAGAACAAGGGACACAATTTAAAGATAGAAGGAGGGCGGTTCAGGGCAATGTGAGAGTATTATTTCACAGAGAGGGTAGTGGATGGATGGAACAGCCTTCCTGAGGAGGTTGTGGGGTCTAAAACTGTGGGAGAATTCAAGAATGCATGGGACAGACATAAGGCAATTCTTGTGGGGGGTAGGAAGAAATAGGCTGTTGGTTAACTAGAATCTGGCCTATCCTGTAGGTAGAGAAATGGGCAGACTAGATGGGCCTAGCGGTCCTTATCTGCCGTCAAAGTCTATGTTTCTATGTTTCAGTAACTGAAGGTGTGATGTGATTGTGGGGGCACAGTTTCTCCAAGCCTCAAAAGTAGAGCTGATCTTTTGAATATTGCACAGAACTCTTTCACTGAGCACCCAATTTTGTTATCTCCACCTTTTGCAGCCAGTCCCTCACAACCTACTTTTTAATAACAGGAGCCCTGGATCAGACAAAACAGGTGGCAGTGGTCAGTTCTAGTAATCAAAGGTGAAACATGACCAAGAGGGTGAGGTTTCTTCCCAATTCAAAAGGAGAGCGGCTCCTTTGAACATTTTATAGACACGGCAATTTTACATCAGATTCTGTTATCTCCAGCTTCATCTCAAGCAGCCTGTCCTTCTCAGCCTACATTTTAATAACAGTTGCATGAGACCAGACCAGCCAGGTGGCATTAGTCGGTTCCAGTGATAGGAGATGTGATGTGACCAAGGGGCAGGCCTTCACCCTGTGTCAAAAGGAGAACTATTAAAGTTTTTTATTAAATTGTTAAGTATTCTGATTCAAACATATTTTTAATTGTAATTTTAAATTGCCTTAGGGTATATCCCCAGTTTAATTTACAATATACTTTTCATTTCAATTTACAACAGCCTGGTTCTTTGAGAGCACATGGGACAAGTTATTTGAATTCTTAGCATTTGATAATTATATTTTTAAAAATTTTAAACACTGCCAATTGGCAACCAGAAGGATTGGCCAAACTCTGGACATCTCATACTCACAAACAAAACAAAAAAGGCCATGCTAAGGCTCGGAAGGCAAAAACCAAAAAAATAAAAACATGTTGGTTTGTCTGAGTCAAACCACTTTATTCACAAGGGTACTTGCTAGAAGCACTCTAGTACCACATTAGGGTGACAAAGATGATCAAGGGGCTGGGGGACTCATCATATGAGAGGAGGTTGAGGGAGTTGAACATGTACTCACTGGAGGAGAGGAGGGACAGGGGGGACATGATTGAAACCTTTAAGTACATGAAAGGAATAAACAAGACAGGTACAGAGGGGCTGCTCAAAGTAAGGGAGGGAGGGACACCAGGGGCCATGATATGAGACTGGAAGGAGGAAGGTTCAGGAGGAGAAGAGGAGACACTTTTTACAGAGAGGTAGTGGCTGGGTAGAATGCGTTACCTGCAGGAGTGGTCTCCAGTAGAACAGTGGACTGCTTGAAAAGGGGATGGGACAGGACAAGGGGGAGGGTCAATGAAGGGGAAGGGTGGAAGGGAGGGGCAGCTGCAGAATAAGGGGTGCTAGCTGCACATTCGAGCAGACTTGATAGACCTCTAGGCCTTTATCTGCTGGCAAATTTCGTATGTTCGTATTGCCAAATGTTTTTGAGCACTGCTCATGCTGTTTCTCAGAGCCTTTAGCAAGGCCTTTATTGTTTCATTTGTTCTCAAATTTTTTTCTAGTATTTGTAGTTTAAAAGGGGGGTTAGTTAGCTATATGTGGGACTAAGAATCCTGACTGTATATGAAAATGTTTATGTCATGATTTAGTATGCTTTTTTGTTTTCTGTTCTATACCAAGTGGGAGAATAATCAAGGTTTCAGAAGTTTAGAGTTTAAAAACTCTGAATGCTTCAAGACTTTTACACATAGGCATTTGCTTCTACTATTACTGCTGATTTCTGGAACTGCTATCCAAAATGATTGCAATCATAGAGTGAAACATATGACTAAACTGGTGCATTTGAATATCCAGAGCCTTCAAGGCAAAAATCATTCATTTGAGGAATGGGTACAGAGCCACACATTTGATGTTATTGCATTAATTGAGATTTGGCTGTCCTGGAAGATATCCAAGGATGAAATCCAATTAGTGGCTTATGCAATTTTTAGAAAACAAAGGGAGGTTAAAAATGGGTTGGGGTATGTCTCTAATGAACTGGTGGCTACTGAATGTTAAAAGCAAGTAAGTGGTTTTTCATGTGATTTTTCTTTTGTCTATTAATCTGTTTCTGGGACACAGTAAAATCCTGACAGTGAATGATATCTGTATTCCTTCAAGGCTGTCAAACATTGGCTTGGATATTTTTCAAGATTTTAAACATTCCCTTTTCTTGAACAGGGAATGGATTTTGATAGAGTTTTTTAATCTTAACCAGAGAAATAAACAATCAGATGGGACTAGTGAGATATTGTCAGAGGGATTTCCAGGGAGATATTGTCAGAGGGATTTCCCCATGGAAATGAATATGCATACTATATTTGTTGGGTGCTCGATTGGCAGTTAATTTATTGACACATCCTTTTATACAATATCATCACCTTAATCAAATCACTTTGTACTGTATATTCATATTTACACTTTTTATAACATTCAAGTCCATTTGTGTCTTTCAGTT
Organism: Neoceratodus forsteri; assembly: GCA_016271365.2. Lineage (NCBI taxonomy): Eukaryota > Metazoa > Chordata > Ceratodontiformes > Ceratodontidae > Neoceratodus > Neoceratodus forsteri. Next base: position 398,372,985 of record CM057455.1, on the reverse strand, counting down.
CTTCCTTCACCAGTATTTCTCCCTTCACCAGTCTTCTCAGGGCCTGGATGCATTACTTGACACCCTCTTCTGATTCTTAAATCTATTTTACTTTCCTTCCTGGGGTCCGACGCCAATAACCTGACACCCAGCTTACCTTCTGCTCAGCCCCTGCCTATGTTGCAGCCACATCTGGATGCCCCTGACCCTGGCCCATGCCTGATTACCTCCCCCCCCAATGCCTACTCCTACCCCCCTGCTGTGGCCCACCCCTTGCCCCCATTTTCTTCTTCCCTTCCACTAGCCCAGTTTCAGCCAAGTGAGGGATGAAAGGCTTCCCCACACCCCATGCTCCCCTTCTCTCCCATCCCTCTAGAGCCCCAATTATTGGTTGGAGAAAAAGGATATGCCTACCACTGACAGGTGCACCCCATCCCCCTGTAATACCCCAGAATGGCATAGGAGATGCCCCTGTGTAAAATGTATATTCCTTCTAATCACCGGCTATCACAAAGGCCACTCTCCTATTAAGGCACTTCTGGGCCTTCTCCATAGATTTGATGTATCTGGCATGTCTCCAGACCCTTCTAGAGATGACTTCAGATCAACCTATAGTGACTCGCGGCGAACAGCCCTTAGTGATACCCAAATCTGTTTTTATGTCCTGAAATAGTGCCCCCATGGCCTGTCTCCCAGATCACCCCGGCTTGGGCCATCTTAGCTTTTGTTCTTCTAAAACCAGAAAGAGTTGTGCCCATTTCATACCCTGGATCCCTTTCCATTGTATCCATGTCTCCTCAACCACCCTCCAGAGTTGTCTTCCTCCTGGCATTCTGTAGTCGATGTGTGCTTTTCGGCCCAGTAAACAAATGAATGTCCTACAATCCAGACTTGTTTTTGCCATCTCCTGTCTGTTGGTACAAATCAAATAGCCATTAATTCAAATTCTGACATATCTCTTATGACAGTTTGATTTCCACCTACCCACCTGCTTTACCTCTCCTTCAGAAGCCCTTGGTGCTGCCATTTCTGAGGCAGATCCTATTCTAAAGGAGTTTGGTAAAAATTTCTTGGGATCCTCCCCAACAAAAGCTATCCCCTTCTTTAGGACCCTGTCATTTAATAACAAGTGACCAGTAATCCATCCCCCTGTATGAATAAATTACCCCCCTTTGGTCAAATAGCTCTGTATTCTGTTAGGGCTGCCACTGCACGTCAATCCTTAAAGTCCAACAAAGTGGTAGGATGCCTCTTTTTAGCATGCACCGACCCTTCCAACTCCAGCTCGCATACTCACTGCTTGGGAACTGTTGCGCACCAACCCTTGTCTGGCTATTTCTCTAATATGACCTCAGTTCCCAAGCCTAATTGGTCCCATTTTGGACTGGTGCAGCCAAATTATTACCATCTCTGTTCCCCAATGGACTTCCTCCAATAATATCCCCCCGATGTCTCCTTTTTGCTTTTACTGACCACCTCGTCTACTCTGAATGCTCCCCTGGCCATGACCATGAAAACTGCCCTGAATAAACATGTCTCATACCTGGATATGGATATATGCCCCAGTGCCCCCAAACGTTTTACCATCAATTGCCCTGCTACTGGCTTCTTGTCATTCCCTGGCCTACCTTGGGTTCTCCGACACCCTATTAGCATCCTCCATACCACTTTAAATGTGCTTGGCTCTGCCCAGCCCCTGATACTGCATGCCTACCCAATCCTTGCTAATTGCACACCCATGGTTGTGTGTGCCATTTCCACCTCCCATTTCCTGACCACAAACTAACTATCTGCTCCTTAGTTAAGCATTAACTTACCTCAAATTCTTCCTGCTGCTGAAACTCCTGGAAAGCATTCCACGCACCCTCATATGGTTTTAGCATGTTTGGAGACCTGGGGCTCAGATACAGCAGGCAGGCACCTTCCAGTCAATTTCCCATAATTGAGGCAGCACCTGTGTTTTCAGGATGCTGGCTTGTGGTACCAAAGACCTGAACCTATCTAGCTGAAGATGGAAAAGGCTGTCAGCCTCTTCATTCTGAATCCCTTCAATATGCCTTGCTTTGAAAGAAAGGTTGAAATTGAGACCTAATAACACCAGCTGATGTAATACTCTGGTCACCATCTCAGTGGACTCCCTCTGCCTGTTGATGACTTCAACCACTGCCTAGTCCCACCAGAAGATAATCCTCTGGTTCCTCAACTTCCTTCCCCATGATAACATTGCTACCCATATGGGAAATATTTCAAAAAATGTGATGACTTTCGACAAGCCCCTCTTACTCCACTCTTAGGGCCATGCCTCGGAAACCCACTCCCCTTGAAAATAGGCAACCATACCCAGAACCCCAGAAGCATCCATGTACAACTCTAGGTCCATGTTGAACAGCTAGTCATCCTGCCAAAATGTGACCCCTTTGTAACCATCCAAACATTGTTCCCATATCTCCAAATCCCGGTGCACCCTCTTGGAAATATCTACCCAATCATGTGGAAGCTTTGCTTTCTCATGGCACTTGCTAATCTCCTGGTGAATGCCATCCCTGGTGTTATTGGCTTGCATGCAAAGTTTAAATGCCCCAAGAGCTGCTGCACTGTTGATAACAGTACCCTCCTTTTGCTCTTTACCTGCTTAAGTAACCCCTTCAACCTGAGTACCTTGTCCTGTGGTAAGCAGAACATTTTGGGCTCGGTATTCACTTCGATGCCTAGAAATTCCAATTTCTTGGCAGGCCCTTCTGCTTACTTTCTGCTAAGGGTACCCCAATTACCCCACACATCTCCTGAAAATCCTTCAGAATTGCTGCAGTCCCCTTTTTTCCTTGTCACATCAGAAGAAAGTCATACAGGTAGTGAACTACAGCCTTATGCTAGTACCACTTCCCAAAGACCCATTGTATCCATGTACTAAAGACCTCAAAAGAGGTGCATGCTGCCAAACAACCCACAGGCATAGCTTTTTAAAAATAGTACCATCATTGGAATTTTAAACCCGGTAGGTCCAAGTTTTCTGGTCTAACTGATAGTAAACGAAAAGCTGCCTCTATGTCGGTTTTCACCAGACATTACGCCTCCACTGCCCTAATCAATTCTACTGCCTGGTTGAGTGTTGCACAGGATACTACACTCTGTTCCCCTGGAATCCTATAAGTCACCAGTGCCCCTTCTGGATAAGACAGGTGATGGAGCAAACAGAACTCACCCACCTGCTGTCTAGGTACCACTCCAAGGGGTGATACTCTGAATTCCTCCAAAGTGGGCTCACAGAACGGCCCCTGCACCATGCCTGCTGCTAGTTACTTCTTGATCTTTTTGCTCTCTAATTCTTCCTTATCTCTGACTGAGACCATTTTTTTTGCCAACATTTTTCTCTTTATCTCTTGATAACCTAGACCAAAACCCCATGCGAAACCCTCCTTTAACATTTTCCCCATTTCCCTGTTTGGGTAGCTCCTGGTCCATTCTTGTATTATTTCAACTTTTATGGGAGTCCTAGCTAGTGGAAATCTCTGTCTGTCAGCCCCTCCCACCCAGTTCCCATGGTATCCTGCCCCATATGCCCCTTTTCCATTAGAGCCCCTCCACCTTCCTCCCTGGTATGTCTCCCCCCCATAACCCTGCATATCCACCCAGAAAGGGCTGCTTTCTATAGCTTTGAGAGCCCGATCTAGCTCCCATTGTCCTGCAGTGTGACACAGATGTTGACTCGTGCACTTTTTTTTTTATTTAAGAGAGAAATTAGAATTACAATCCCTTGAGTCAAAGACACCTTTGCAACGGCTCCACATCAGATAGTCACATATACATATAATAACAGGATACTTACATAGATAGTACAGTACAGGGAATATATACAATCGGCAGGTTACAGTTGTAGTGGTCATTGGCAGTAGACCCGATGTCACAGATATTACATGTTAGGTTTCAGTTTCAGGGGGTCTTAAGTGGACCCTAAGTCAAAATATATACACAGTGTGAGAGGAGTAATGAGGGAGTTAATCAAGATACAGATATGGTTCCCCTTTCCAGTGTGTATCCTAGTGAGTAAACTAACAAGTTAAGAAAATATTCCTCCAAGGGATTAGGGAATGCAACCTATAGAGATGAAAAGTAGGAAGATGGGATATTATGTGCAGTCACTGGCTGTGGAGGCAAGGAGGAGGGTCTTGAGGCCGGATTTAAATTGGCCAATGCTAGGTGCCGTGGAGATGGAGGGCAGAAGGTTGTTTAACCACAGGGGAGAACAATACCGGAAAGATCGTTGTCCAAGGGAGGTCCTACAGTGAGGGACCAGGAGGGTGGTATTGGGATAAAGTCTGGGGGCTCTTCTGTTAGGGACTATTTGAATGAGGTGGTGAAGGCCTTGAGGGGCTACCTTCTGGAGTATCTTTTTTGCAAGAAGGCAAGTGTGATACTTGAGCCTGCCTTTGAAGTTTAGCCAGTTCGCAAGATTGTACAGCTCACAGGTGTGAGTAAAACATTCACATCCAGTGATCAAGCAGCATGCTTTATTGAGAGCTAAGTTAATGCGAAGTAAGGCTGTTTGGCCTGCAGTCCTATAAATCACTATGCCGTAATCCACCAAGGAAAGGACTGAGGAGGACACTGCTAGATGGAGGGCCTGGGGGGGTAGGCAGTATTTGTGTCGGAATAGGATCCCTAGCCTGGTTTTAATGGAGGATGAGACTTGTTGGATGTGTGTGTGTAGTAGGTGAGTGAAGTGTCATGGTTGATACCAAAGTACTTGAAGGAGGAGACCTGTTCAAGTTTGGTTCCTAGTGAGTTCATAATTGTTAGTGGGATGTTACAGAGAGGACTCTGACGGTGATTGAAGATCATAGACTTTGTCCTGTGGTAGTTGAGCAATAGGCAATGCTCACAGAACCAGGCTTCAAGTTCCCCAAAGAAGGCCTGCAGGGCGTTTTGGAGGGAGTTAAGATGGGACTGTTTCCAGAAAACCACAGCATTATCAGCATAGAGCAGCAGTTTACCATTGCAGGATTGGGGAACGGAGTTTAGGAAGAGGGTTAAGAGAAGCGGACCAAGAATGGATGCTTGTGGGACCCCGGCAAGGACTGGTCTACTGGAGGAGAGTGTGGTATCTATTTTGACCTGTTGAGTGTGGCCCGATAGATGGTCCTTGAACCAGAAGGTGGTGTCTGGGGAGAAGTTCAGGGCACTAAGGGAGTGGAGAAATAGCGAATGGTTGACAGTATCGAACGCTTTTGTTAAATCAACATAGATTGCACCAACAAGGGAGCCCTGTTCTAGTGCCTTGTGTATGTATGATGCGTATTTGACGAGGGCAGTGGTAGTTCTGTGGCCCCTCCAGAAGCCATGTTTTCACTGCTGAGTAGATTATGTTTGTTCAGGTACTCTGTAAGTTAGTCCAATATGATTTTTTTGAGTGCCTTGGAGAGCGGCGGCAGGATCGAAATGGACCGATGGTTGTTAGAGGAGGTGCGGTCAGCATTCTTCAGAATAGGGGTTATAACTGCTTTTTTCTAGGGTGTGGGGAATAGGTTGAGACATATGGAGAGGTTAATTATTTTGGTGAGCTGGGGCATGGTCACATCCAACGTGAGCCAGAGGAGTCTGAGGTCCAGTGAGCCATTGCTATGGCAGGCATTCATCAAGAATTTGGCAAGATAGCATTTTGCTTCACTGCAAGTAAGGACCCAGAGCCAGAAATGGGGGTATTCAGGGGTTGCCAGATTGTTAGTAGTGGAACTTGGAAACTGGCTGAAGAAGTTACGGGGGAGAATGTCACTAAGGCCTAAGAAGGCCAGATTGAGGGCGTTGGCAATAGCTGCAGGGTCATGGGAGATGACCCCATCAATTAGAAGCTGATTGGGGTAGGGGATACAGTTTTCCCTCAGAGTTCTTTTATATTGTCCCAGAAATGTTTCCCGGAGCCCCAGGAGGAGGTCAGGGTTTGCCTATAGTAATTATCTTTAGCTTGCCTTATTGCCCAGGTACATTTTCCTGGCTTCTCTGTATAGCTGTCTGTCATGGGGGAGTTTTGAATCCCGTGCCCCGTGCCAGAGGTCATCTCTGAAGTGCATTTGGTCCAGCAATGATTGGGAGATCCAGGGTGTGTCCCATTGTTTAGCAATGTGCTTGGTGATGGGGGCGAAGATGTCACAGGCCGAGTTAAAGGTAGAGATAAAATAGGTGAAGGCAGTATCAGTGGATGGAGTAATGTGGATAGGGGTCCAGTTACAGGAAGAAAGGTAAGATTTGAGCTGGGGAGGGATCCATTTTTGAGGCTCCTATGGGCATGAACTTTAGGCATGATAGGGGTCTGTTTATTTGACTACCAACAGATAACTGGGGAGTGGTCACTTAATGAGTCTGGGAGCACTTTGACCTTAGTGAGATTGTTAGGGTGGTTTGTGAAGATGAGGTCAATAAGGGAGAAGGTCCCATATTTAGGGTCTACTCTGGTTGGCGTATGGACCACTTCGGTGAGGTCATAAGCTAGAATGGATTCTTTGTAGAGGGTGGACGCGGTGGTTAGCCTACTGACACTGAAATCTCCTAGAATAATGATTTCACTCTTGGAGGGGAGTTGAGTAATGCTAGACAGAAATGATTCAAAGGCAAGTTTTTGGTTGCCTGGAGAGATGTAGACAGCCATGATATATAGTGTCTTACCAGTAATGCCCGGTCTTAGTTTGATGGTTAGGACTTGGGCACCAGGTGTAGAGCTAGGTAGGGAGACCAGGGTGGCATGTAGTGAGTTTCTTACATAGACGGCACATCCACCTCCACGCTTGCTCAATCTGTAACCCTGGAAAATGGTGAAGTCACTTAAGGCGACAGATCCATCAGGGATGTTTTTGGATGGCCAGGACTCAGATAGTGCTATAATGTCCGGAGAGTGTTGTGTGATCTAGCCTTGGAGGGGAGTAAAATTCCTCAGGAGCAAACATGCCTAAATCTGCAATTTGCCCACATACATGATGCTTTGTTATAGCTCCAACAGATCTTTGGTATCTGGTTGTTTCCCCCCTTTTTATTCCCTTCCCCACTGCTCCAACCTTCCCAGATAGGGTCCTTACCCAAAGGTCTGTATGGGTATAGTCCCATCTCAAATCACCATGTGAAGCCATCCTTTCACAAAAGGTTTTGTCATACCTCAGCCACCCATACCCCAACTTCACCTTGTAGGCATCCTTGATAATGGCTAAATAGGCCAACAGCGATATAGCCAAATCCAGCTGTTTTTCCAGTTAAATGGCACTTAATGACATGAAGCCAGCCTGCCATGTGTCAATATTTTCCCCTTATAGGTAGTGTCTTATTTATTTATTTGCTTTTGTTAACCAGGTAAGCACACTAGACAACCAAGTGGCTACTTTCAGGTGCAACCCGGGAGGGTTACAATAGTACATAGCATGAACATCAGGCAAAAACAGGGTAACACATTAGGATCAGGCACACTGATAACATCAGAATCAGGTACATAGATTACTATAGGAGTTAACAAGCAGGAAAGTACAGGCATGGATGACAGGTTTCTCCAGATGACCCGGTAGATTAACAAGGTACTATACATCAGGATCGCTCAGATCAGGGTTCATACAAAAGTGTCAGGCTCGAAGGCTACATCAGGAGGTAGATAACAGTGTGGGGCAGGCATGGTCGACAGAAGCATACACATAAGGCTGGCCCTACTCTCAGGAGGGTATAAGAGATGTAGGGCTAGTAATACAACAGTTCGGGGGGGGGCAATTCATTGGTATGTCAGATGACACAAGCTAGCCAAGTGAGCAAAGTGCATGCTGTAGCCAGGGACTTAATGCCCAATAGTTGAAATACGGTAATAGTGTCTCAGCTGCAGAGACAGGCAGAGGTCAATTTAAGAAGCCCAGTAGGGAGGCTTTGAAGAAGGGATGTGAGGTGGAGGAGTGAGTGCTGGCAGAAAGGGAGTTCCATAGCTTTGGCGTGTAGGCAGAGAAGACCTGATCACCCATTTGGGTGCAGGTTTTAGTAACCAGGAGGACCGGAAAGTTGCAGGATATTAAGTGGTAGGGTGGATTTGCTGGTGTGAGGGATAAGGTAAGCGCAGGAAGTATGGCAGTTCGGATGATGTTGTCAATAAAGCTGCCAAGGATGAAGGTGCGGTGGTTCTCTGGAGGGAGCCACTACAGCTGGGAGTATAGCTCACATCAATGCATGAGGCGAGGAGCAGAGAGTGCAAAGTGGCATACATTGTTGTAAGCTGTATCCTATTTAGAGAGACTGGTTTTTGGGACGTGGGCAAAGGATACCAGGCCGTAGCAGAGCGTGGGTAGGAGGACACCCCTAGCTAGGGCCAGATGAGCAGCTGGGGTGAGACAGCTTTTAGTTGAGTATGCCAGGCTGAGCTTGTAATTGATAGCTTTGCAGGCATTGCGAATGTGCAGTGTGAGGTCCAGTTGTGGGGCAAGGGTTACCCCCAGGTACTTGACCACATCAGCAACATGCAGGAGGGAACCATCAGCTCCTTAGATTTTTAGAGGAGCTGGGCAGGCTTCTATCTTGGCCAAGGAGCCAAAGAGCATGACCTTAGTCTTCTTAAGGTTAATGGCAAGCTTGTGGTCCTTGCTCCAGGACTGGATATGGTTAAAGTCAGAGTTTAACCAGGTGTTTATGGCCTTAGAGTCCTGAGAGCTAGCCAGGATGATGAGGTCATCCCCGATCAGGGTAGTGTGCCCAAGGGCTGAGGCCGAGGGCAGCTCATTTATGAAGAGAGAAAACAAAATGGGACCAAGGACGGAGCCCTGGCAGACACTGCAGGTCACCGGGGCTGGGTCAGAGAGGGACTTATTAAAGTTAGTATACTGCTGTCTCTCCAAGAGATAGTTAGTGAACCATGTGAGGGCTGGGGGTGGGGGAGAAGCCAAAGGACCAGAGAGTGGCGCGAAGGAGCGAGTGGTCAACCAGGTCAAAGGTTTTGGAGAGATCTACGAAGATGGCTCCAGTCAGTTTTCCTCAATCAGTGATGGATCCGATAGCAGAGGTGACCACCGCTAGGGCAGTAGAAATGCTGTGCCCTTTTCTGAACCTATATCGAGCTGGGGAAAGTAGCTCATAGCTCTGGAGGTAATGGGTGAGCTGGGAGGCAACCAGTTTTTCTAGTAACTTGCTGATCACAGACAGGATCGCAATAGGGTGTTAGTTATTGAGATTTTTTGGGTCGCCTTGTTTGAGGACAGGGATGACCTTGGTCACCTTCCATACATCCAGGATGGTACCCAAGATTAGGGAGGCATTAAAGATGTGAGAGATAGGCCAAGCTAGGAGGGATGCTCCCAGGCAGAGCAATTTGGGCTCAAGGCCGTCGTGCCTAGCTCCAGTGTGAAGGGAGAGACAGACAAGGTGATTCTGGGTCTCCAAGACAGAGACAGCCTTTAGGTAGAAGGAAGGATGGCTGGAGGTCCCACTAAAGGAGGGACCTAGAGACATGGGGGCAGGGGGTTGGGAGGGAAAGCAGTGGGTTGAGAGGGAGGAACAGTCAGGTCAGAGAACTGGTGGTTGAAAGTGTTGGCAATTATGAGGTGGTTATTGCAACTAGCCCCTTCAATGAGCATCTCAGAGACCTGGGCTCTGGCAGACCCTCCAACCATGTTTTTAATGTTTTGCCAGCAGCTTCTCAGGTTTCAGGCCGAGGATAGCAGGGCGGATTGGTAGAATTCAGTCTTGGCAGAGCGAATGACTCTTACAAGAGTTTCTCAACTGCCAATAGTCAAGGAGGTTGGTACTGGAGTGGGAGGACTTGAACCTTGCCCAGCATTTGTCTCTTTGCTTCATGAGGGACAGTAGGCCCCCATGTAGCTGCTTGGTGATGGTGCCCCTCACCCTCCTTTTTGTGAGGGATGCATGTTTGTTTTGCAGGGGAGCAAAGACAGCTAGGAAGTTATTGAGGGCCTCTGAGGGATCATTCGTGGCAATGACCTGGGTCCAGTCCATTTGACATAGGTCAGTGTGATAGTTGTCAATGTCAAAATTGGAGTAGTCCCACATCTGGATCACTTTGCAAGGAATATTGGGAGGGAAGACGCCCCATATGCAATAAGTGGCAGAGTGATCTGAGATGGCATCAGGGAGGATTCCTGAGGAGACTATTTTGTTGGGTCTGTTACTCAGTACCCAGTCAATGAGGGGTTCCTTTACCCCACAGGAGGAGAGCCTCATGGGTTCGGCAATGAGCTGGCTAAGGGCAAGATTGGACAGCAGAGGCTCATAATGCTTTGGCCTCCAGCCAGTTTAAGTTGAGGTCACCCAGAACTAGCAACTCATTAGAGCCTACTTTGTGCCTGAGACAGTCAAATAGGGAGGATAGCCCAAGCGTTCTTCCATTTGGAGGGTTATAGGCACAGACCAGGTGAACCTTTTCAGTGTTGCCTAGCAGAATGAAGGCATGCAAGAACTCACAGGCAGGGGGTGTGAGGGGGTGTGTGCCTGATGACAGACAAATTTAAGTGCCCCTTGTGGTTGAGGAACACTCAGCCTTCACGCTTGTTTCCTTCTCTGTCTTGCCTAATTAGGTTGCACCCCAGGAGGGCACACATGGAGTCTGGGATGTGTGGCTTCAGCCAGGTTTCCATGGTCCCCAAGAGATCGGGGTTGTAGAGAGCCACCCAGGCAGTTTAGCTCTGCAAGGTTAGGTAGGAGACTACACACATTCATGTGTACCATTTTTAAGCCTATGATGGATTGCCAGGCCGGGGGACTTGAAAGAGGGCAGGGTGGCCTGAGGCGCAGGGGTGTGAGCTGTGCCCCCAGCTAGGCCAGTGAGGGCTGGGCATCCACTCTGGGGTGGCATGCTGAAGGCCGATGCCTACAGAAAGCTAGCCCTGGGTTGCTGAGCTAGATTTATAAGACAGTGGGTTAAAATACTGTGCTAGAGCTAGCCTAGTGCAACAATGACAAGGTTATCTGCACAAGTAAGACAGAGTAAGTTACTGGCCCTAGGTTGCTAGACATGCTATGTAAAACAGTGGGTTATATTAGCTATATCTAGAAAGTGCTATGATAGTGCTAGCCCTGTACAACAAAGGCTAAGGTGGTCATGCACAAGTGTGACAGTGACGATTTCAAGCCCTAATAACACAGGTAGTTCTTTCAGACAAAAGTGATCAGTGAGCTGGGCTAGGGATAGCTTCTGGCCAGTAGATAATGCAGATTACTATTCCTAGCCAGGAGAGGAGACTAGCCCAAGCATTAAATTATTTATCATCAGCTGCACGGTAAAGGGCAGGTTGTCATCAATGTAACTAGAGTATCAAGTATTTACGAATTAGCATTCAGAGTTCTGCAAATAAGTCTCTATGGTTGAAACTGTTGGTATTAGAAAGACACAGTACCTGGTGTAGACACTAGGAATTGGTCCTCAAGAACTCATGGGTGGGATGTACAAGCATATAAGGAGAGGAGGGAACGAGGTGGGTGAGCGGGAAATATTACCCAGTCAGGGTTCCTGGTATCAGGGAAAGTCCATCCGGCTCAAGCTTCACAAGAACGCCTCTTCCCCTAGGAGTGTGGCTTGAAGAGGGTTGAAAGTTTGTGGCGGGGGGACCAGCAGCTGTAGGTAACCCTCTCCACCCCTGGCTGCAATCCATGGTCTGAGTGGTGCTGTGGGGCTCAGGGTCAGCCTTAAAGATCTAAGCTGACTGAGCATCATAACAGGATGAGGACCATACGCGTCTGTTGAGGTATTCAGAATTGGTGCCCAGCAGAAGCATTCAAAGCCCCTGATATTGTTCCCAGCAAAGTCTGGTCAGGGTTCCTGGTGTTGGGGGAGGTCCGCCCAGCTCACGCTTCACACTGGTGCCTCTACCCCGAGTAGTGTGGCTTGAAGAGGGTCGAGAATTCATGTTGGGGGGGACCCATGGCAGTAGGTCACCCTCTCCAACACTGGCTGAAAACCATGGTCCGATGTCTGGTTCTGAAGTCTTCCCAACTAGTGCCAGTGCCACTGCCATTTCAGACTTCCCAACTGTTTCCCTCTGTTCATACTTCTTTGCAGTCTCTTTATCTACTAACTCAAAAATATCAACATATTCCCCTTCTATATATTTTCCTTAATAGTCTGTGACATTAATCCTCAGGGTCCTCCTGCACCCCATCATTACCTTTCCTTCTCCCTTTACTCTTGCCCCAGGTGCCTTCCCAATGCATTTTACCTATTTTAACTCTTAAATCACTTTTTCCATTTCCTCCAATCCTTTCTTCCCTATGTCGCTTATAATGCCCTCTAAGTAATCCTTCAGGCTGCCATCCTTGGACCAATCAAACCTTCCCTTACCATTCCCCGTATCTGGCTCCTCAGGTTCAGAGATTGGCTCCGGTTCCGGTACTGGAAGTATTGGTCATTTCCCCTTACCCTTTCCTGCAGGTTCAGGTGGTGTTTTCCTTTTTCTGGTCACCTCCTCCTCCTCTTTGTCTCTCTTTTGCTCTTCAGCAATGAGTTTGATAATCTTCCCCATGAGGGCTGCTGCTTCCTCCCTCAGCTGGGTGCTTGTGGTGGGAACTGGTGTCTTTCTGGGTGCCATCTTGTCAACTAAATAATGACAAAAACACAATGTTACTTATCTGTCATACAGTCTCCAAGCGCTTGTCACCAGAAACAGGTTCTGTCCCCACCATAACTGAATTTCTATATAATTCTCTCACTTTTTTTTAATATACTACTGCGATGCCCATGTCACCAAATAGCATGCAGACAAACCCTTTGGTTCTGCTGCTAAGCCCCAGTCAATGAATCAAGACAGCCGTTGAGCAGTGCCTTGCCTACTTCTTGTTTATTTAATATTGCCTGCATTTTTTTAACTACCTCCACTTATGAGGCCAGCGTACCTCCCACTTTGTTGGAGGAGGATGTTGTAGGTTGCTCTAAAATCTCCTTCGCCCCATTGTTCCCTGCACTCTGAGCCATATGATCCAACTGCCATTTTACATCACCTGGCCAGCCATCATTTTAGCTTGCATGGCCAGTCGCCATTTGAATCGGCCTCCCATTGTGGCCTCCAGTAATACCTGCAATCCCTTCACAAGCTCTGTTTTGGCCCCATCGGCCTCATGTGGCCATAACTTCTTGGGTGTGGTCGATTTAGCCCTCTGATCCTGATCCCCAAGTGCCCACCCTTGTCCCACAGATGGCCTTAACCCTTGCAGGGCTGCGGACTGATATATCAGTCCAAAATACCTATACATTCTAATTCTGTCAGCAGCCTAAGGGTTAATACTGAAGCCACCATTCACCTGGCAGCCATGCTCTACCTGTGGCTTGGCTCTCGGGTCCCTCACCCCCATCCTACCTGTTTCCCAACAAGAGACTCTTCTGCCCTCCCCTCCTTCTCTGTGGTGTACAGTCTGTCTTTTTCTTAAAGAAATACATATATATATATATATATATATGGCAAGCTGCTGCCTTCCCTATCCCTTCCCACCCAACCTGAGGCCCTAATCATGTACCTGGTACCCCTTGGGACCTCCCCCCTTTTCTTATTTCTTTCAGGTGCTTCCAGCACATTGTAACAGATCCCACCTCCTGGCCATGGTCTTGTGCTGTCCGTGCTTGTGGCTCACTCCCACTGGAGGGATCTTGGCCTATTCCTCCTTTTTAATTTTTTTTTCACTTTTTCTTGTGAATGTCCAACTGTTGTCTGCACTAAACCTTGCTTGCCACCTCCCAAGCTTGGTTCCCTGCATATGTAAGGCCAACATCCTTGCTGGCCATGAGAAAAACCTGTGGCTGAGTTGATCAGTGATCAGGCCCTTCCCGTACTGCCGATAAAACCAAAAATCCTGGACTATGACAACAAATAACAGAAAAATGGGCCTGCCTTTCAATCCCCATGTCATTCACTTTCTGTCTTTCTATCAAATCCTTACCATTTTCTGGCCACCCGCCCATGTGGTCAGGCCTGCTCTATTACATCGACCTTGCTTCCTGCTGCATTCCTCTCTACCACCGCCATCAGCTCTTCCTCCCTCAGGCTCCAGAACAAAGCCCGAAATGTTGAAATTGTCACTAACACCTCCCAGAGTCCTGGAGCTGAGCCCAGCTAACAGCTACAAACTACTTCAAGCCAAAGCAGAATTAAGACCATACAGCTCCATTTTTAAACTTGGTCAGAATGCCCACAGTGCAATCAAGGTAATCTGTACAATATATTTGAGCTGCCGCATTCGAACATTAAACCCCACATTATGATTGCAGTCCTAATCAGCTGTAATATATAAATATCTCTTTCTCTCTCTCTCTTTCTCTCTCCATATATATATATATATATATATATATATATATTTAAACAAAGAAAACCTGCAGTGTTCATCTACTTGTGGGATGTTGAACCAGCTGCTGGTAACTTTAAACCACAACATCACAATGCCTTGACTCCAGCAACCTGTAAGGCTACAAATTGCATGAAAATAAAACAAAAAGCAACAAATAACCATTTGTACTCCACATTTTACCAAATTAATTGAAAGACGCCTGCAGTGTTCTATTGCTCATGCTCATATTCATGAATCATTTGTACAGGCCATCCCTCCCACAAAGCCCATCTAGTCTTACCTTGCTTGATCAGAACATATTGAATGTGCTGCCAACTGATGTGCTAAGATCTACTTCAAGTTCAATCTTAGGAAAAGAAGGGGGATCTCTTCTCTTGCAGCTACTTTTATAGCTCATTAGGATCCCTAAGGACCCCTGAGCTTGCTCCACCTCTATCCAATCACTTTGCCCCTCATTTGACTCACCTTGTGCACTCATCCTCCCCTTCCCTCCCTCTGTCTGGCCTTCCATCTCCCTCCCTTCCCAACCAGCACCCTGCCATTTCCTTCAGGAAAACCCTGGCAATTTAGGTTGCCCTGAAATGGCAACCCTATTTAGTTGATTTAGGCCTTGATCAATGAATCCATGAAACAAGTTGTCCACATTATAGCTCAGTGTATTAGTCTACACTTCATTGGGTGGAAGTTACAGATCCTTCATGAGTGATCTTTTCTGGAGTCCTTTCTCACTCCTTAAGTGGTCACTCTACAGTGTTTTAAAAATCGTCTGCAAAAAAAGGACAGAAAAAACGTCATTTTTTTTACTCGCTGATTTAGAAATTTGAACATTAAAGGAGATAGGAAATAGTTTCTTGCTGTTTTGACCTGTTAAGTAGAAGTTAAATACCAGATAGTGGCATCTATGTGTGTTTAATTTGTATTTTAAATGTTTAAGATGCAAATTTCTTTATACTGTTGTTATGATGACAGACCATCAGACTTGACCATTTTCTGTATTGGGAGTCAGTGCATGGCAAACATTCAAAAGCTCACATCACAAACTCCCGATACAGCATCCAGTTAGCTGCAGCTGCCCATGTTAGTATCACCAGCTCTTTAACAGTAAAGACAGTAACAGTAAAGACTGATGCCATACTGGCACCCAATTAACATGATTTGCCATAGCACAACCGATGTGCACCAGTGAAGCCAGGTCCTCAGGTTGCAGAAGGTGGCAGATCCAGGCGATATTCCTCAGATGATAAAAACTGCTCTTAATGATGGCCGACACCTAAGCGTCAAATGTTAGGCTATTGTCTAGGATAATTCCCAGATTCTTAATCTGCTCAGACGGGACCAGAGGTACCCCCCAGTACAAGACTTGGGGGATCCCACCAAGCCCCATCCCCACCACAATGACCCAGATCCACCACCAGTACTTCAGTCGTGTCTGGGTTGAGCTTCAACCAGTTATGAGTCATCTAAGTCTGGATTTCAGCCAGGCAGCTGTTTAGCATGGTGTCTGCCATTTAGCTACCTGGTGCGCAGGACAGGTATAGCTGGATATCATCTGCATGGCAGTGAAAACCCAGTCCATACTACCTGATAATGTCCCCAAATGGCAGCATATATCCTGTAAACAACAGAAGTGACAAGACCAACCCCTGTGGAACTCCACAGGTCAGATGCTTCAGGTTGGAGTAGGCAAGGATCATCACTACTCTCTCCACCCTGCCTGTCAGGTATGACCTGAACTACTTGATGAATGTACTGGACAGGCCACATCAGAACCACAGACGGTCGAGCAGCACCTCATGGTCCATAATATCAAAAACTGCCATGAGATCCAGGAGGATCAAGACGGTACATTCTTTCCTGTTTCTCGCAATCAGGAGGTCATTCAGCACCTTCACCAAGGTGGTCTCCATGCTATGCCCAGCCCTAAACCCAGACTGAAAAACCTTATAGGTGGAGGAGGAGGAGGAGGAGGTGAGCTGACTCTCAAGCTCAATGGCCACCACCTTTTCTATAATTTTCCCTAAAAATGGGAAGTTATAGACCGGTTTGTAGTTGTCAAGGCAGTCTGGGTCCAATGAGAACTTCTTTAATAGGGGCCTAACCAAGGCTTCTTTCAAAGCTGATGGGAAGACTCCATTCCTCAAGGAACTCCGGATGATCTCGGCAACCAGAGATCCAGTCAGGTCCAAACATCTGACCAAAAGATGGGTTGGATTTGGGTCAAGATTTCAATGTGATCGCTACAGTCTCAAGACTACCTCTGCTACCTCCTCCACCCAACTGGATGATGTGATGTCCATAAACTGGTTTTGAATTCAAAAAATACAAACTCGTTGATTTTCACAGGACCTTGGAAAGCCATTGACTTCTTTAAATGTGTGATACTCAGGCACAGGAAATTAAAAGGAATTTGAGCTTAAGGATTTAGGGTTTAACCCTTGATTGTGTTTCATATGAGGGGAATGTTACAGGTTTAATAAAGAAGCTTCACCAATGGTTGGGCATGACCTACCAAGTGAAATATTCCTTTATTCCTGAAACACGATTACTATTACCTAATAGTTTTGTGTTCTCAACAATGGAGTATGGTTCTCTTGTTTCTTGTGCCTATTGCCCCTGTTGGCCTTAAATTAACAGACCCTTTCCATTACACAGGCATTCTCCCAGTACGGATTACTGACTCTTCCTGCAAGCTGAGGAGCTGCTCTGAACCCAGCAGCTGTTCTGCACTGACCCTCCTGCCTCGCCCGCACAACCAGGCATCCTTCCTATTATGGGAGACTGCCTCCTCCTGCAAACCGCTGGAGCAGCTCTGAATCCAGCGGCTGTTCTGCACTGACCCACCTGCCTCTCAGCCTACAACCAGGTACACATTTTGAAGAGCATCCCACAGCTACCAGTGGGATTGAACTTGGAGCCTTTTGCCATTCAGGTCATTTGGTTGCACTACTACTGCTCCTGAACTCTGATTAGGCATAATGCTATTCCCCCTTCTCTTATTGGCACTTGACTTTACCCTTCCTGAGCCATCTCTTTTTTACTGCAAGAACTGCTTTTTTTAATTCTATTTGTAAATTATACTGCAAAGCCACTAGAGGGCAACAACTCTTGGAGGTTGCATTCCTCTTCCCACTGCTCTCCCCTAAGCACTTCTCGTCCAGGGTCCTACTTGGAGCAACTGGTCTGCTAATTTCATCCTGCCTTTGTATTTCAGAAAACTCCCCCCCCCCAGTATCAAACCTTGGTTGCGACATATAACTTTCCTCTTGCCAATATACTTGTGGTGCCATGGCTCACTCTGTTTATCTTGGTCTCCTGTTATTAATAACCAACACATCCTATGTTTACTATCAAAACATTGAACTAGGTTCATGCCCAATCTTGGAACTATCTACCCCTACTTATACCGCCCTCCTGCACTGCATTTCCTTCTATCTAGCCTCCCCCCTTCCCTTAACTTCACTCCTTATTCCTCCCCTCTCCATTTCCTACTCCCATCACCCATGTCGATCAAAGCACTTTCCCTTGTTTCTATACACTGTTGCAACAGAATTCCCAGCCGAACTTTAAACCGTTATCTCCGGGATCGCATTGCTGATGGTCCCAAAGGAAAAAAGTGCTCCTATCCAGTGGAAGTTCATGAAGAAACTGCTTCTCTTGCTCCTCATCTGATTGGGCAATGTGGAGTTAAATCCGGTCCCCATTACCATTTACCTCACCCACGGAATTTGCGGCTGCACAATGACTGAAATTAATGCTGGTCAATATTTTAAGCCTCACCAAAAAATGTGATCAGTTACAGGTATGGGCTGTACACACTGAGACAGATCTTATTGTTATTACTGAGTCATGGCTCAGAAATACAATTACTGACCAACAAGTTACTCTCCTGGGCTACAATCTGCATAGGGCTGATAGCTACACTGGGGGGCAGAGTGGCAATCTATGCTAAAACTAAGTATACCATAAGTGATGTCTACTGTAAATCAAAACCTAAGGAATATGAGATAGTATCACTTAAGCTGCACCTCCCGTCTACTGAACACATCACTGTTATTGGAGGATATAGGCCCCCAGGTGGTGGCACTGATATCCTTGACATTCTTAAATCCTTAACCATCTTGGCCAACTCTGAAACTGTAGTTCTAGGAGATTTCAATATGGACTGGCTCACCCCTAAATTGCGTAATCTGAAATTCTTCTGTGACAAAGTCGGCCTTGCCCAGCTGGTTAATGAACCTACCAGGGTCAATACTTTAAACATTGCCAATAGCTCACTCTTTGATGTTATATTAACTACACATCCTCACAAAATCCTACATTCTGCAGTCTTCCACAATGACATGAGTGACCATGGGGTTGTAGTTTGTTCAAGATTGCAAGCAAAAGCTAGCCATCAGCCCAAGTTCATATCAAAGCGGTCATATTGCAAGTTCAGTACATTGAAATACCTGTCTGACTTAGGCAAAGTCAGATGGCAACACCTCTGTCTCGCTAAAACAACCGAAGCAGCCATTGTGATCCTTAATGACAACCATATTGCCCTGGCTAACAAGCATGCACCTTTGGTCAAGGTTAGAATGTGCAAAACCTCCAGCCCTTGGTTTACAACAGATCTCAAGGCTGCACTCTTAAACTGTGACAAGCTCTGGGTGAAAACTAGATGTACTAAGTGCCTGGCAGATTGGCAGGCATTTAGAGCAACTAGGAATGCCTGTGTCAAATGCACTGTCTCAGCTAAAGTAAACTATTATATTTCCACCCTCAGACAGGCAAAGGAATTCCCACAACATTTGGAGAACACTTAAGTCTATCAAAGGTCGGCCTGCTGACCCTCCTATCCATCTAAGATCCTAAGCAAAGGTAGGATTGTGGAGAGTAACTGCCAAATCTTTGAAGAAATTATCTCCCATTTTGTTACAGCTGGCTTAGCCTTCGACTCCTCACCATACACAGGCCGGGCTAATAACCAAGACAGCAGTAACATGCTCCCCAAACCTCGACTTGCCTCTTCCAGATGCTCCCTCTCAGCTTTAAAGATGTTGAAGATTCGCTCCTTAAATTAGATACAAAGAAAAGCACTGGAGATGATGGATTACAACCATTCTTCCTAAAACTAGGCTACCTCCATCTCACTGCCCTATTCTTCACATATTCAATATTTCTATCTCCACTGCCACAGTTCCCTCTTGTTGGAAATCAGCCCACATCCTTCCCTTATTTAAATCAGGTGACCCATGCAACCTAAATCATTACAGGCCCATCTTAATCTTGCCCATCCTCTCTAAAGTCTTCAAAAAATTGATCTATACTCAGTTAAATCACCATATTGAAACTTTCTCACTCCTCAACCTAGCACAATCCAAATTTTCGGGCCAATCGTAGCGCAGTCACTGCATTGGCTAACGTCACCAACAACTGGATCTCTGCTGTGGATACTAAGAAAATCACTGGTGCAGTATTGTTAGATCTTAGCAAAGCATTTGACACCATCAACCACAACCTACTAGTTAGTAGTCTTACCAAAATAGGTGCTACCCCACTTATTTCCCAGTGGTTTACCAGCTACCTAACTGGAAGGACCCAGAAAGTCAAAACCGATGGCCTTTTCTCAGCCTCCCTGCCAATTGCCAGGGGAGTTCTGCAAGGCTCCATCTTAGGCCCTATACTCTTTTCCTATACATCAATAATCAAGACACACACATAACTAACTCCACTCTACATTTCTTTGCAGATGATACAGTACTGTATACATCAGGCTCAACAGTTTCTGAAGTGAGGGATGTATTACAAGCTGATTTTGCCCAGCTAGAAATTAATCTTATTATTGCTAAACTCCTCCTCAATACCAAGAAAACCAAGGCCAAGATCCTCACTCTTAATTCCTCTTCCACCTCTTCCTCCGACCCCCCCCCCCAAAGACTTTGTTGTCACCTCCTTAGGAGCACCCTTGGAAGTCATCTCCAAATTTAAATATCTTGGTATTTGGTTAGATAACACACTCTCCTTCAATGACTATCTTGAGGACCCGTCAAGGAGGCTAAAAGCCAGGCTTGGTTTCTTCTTCTATAACAGGTCTCTCTTTCCGTTAGATACTAGAATCAGGCTTGTTCAGGCCACATTCCTCCCTCTACTCGACTACAAAGATTTAATCTATACTTCCTTGGCTGTTACAAACCTAAGAAAATTGGACATCCTCTATCATCATGATCTACGGTTCATTAAAAACTTACCCTACCAAACCCACCACTGCGATCTGTATACAGCTATTGGTTGGACGACACTTTCAATTAGATGTACGCTTCATATGGGTATCTGGACTCTCAGGTTAATCCTGAATAAACTCCCAAGCTATCTAACATCCCTCATCCATATTTCCAAGAGTGCCTACTCTCTTAGGAAAACTGACTTCATCCTCCTTGATGTGCAGAAACACGCTATGTCAAGTACCCTTCCAACCCTCTGGAACCATCTCCAATCCACATTGAAACTGTCCAGCATCATCTCTGTCAATTTCTTCAAAAGGCTGGCTGCATCCAAAATAAAAGACAATTATAGCTGTTTCTAAACCTTATCACCGCTATTGCTCCTCTCCATATCTTGCAACTATCTGGAAATAGTTTCAGCTCAGAAGTATTCTTCTAGCACTTGCCTTTGGCCACTAGTCAAAAATGTCCTCCATGGGCATACTAAAAGAAGTCTATAGCCACTCCCTCTACTGTCCTTTACCCTTTAGTCTTCCATTTCCTAGTCTCTCTTACTCTCATCTACTCCCCCTCCTGCTACCCCCTACTCTAACTTTATCCTGTTACCCCATACCCCAATGCCATTTCTACCTTTCCTTTCCCTCCTCAATTACATCCAATTCCCCCTACACCCTTTAGCCCTCTAGCTCCCTCCTGCTCCTCCATACTTTCATTTTCCTACTTTATGGCTGCTAACTCCTTATATACATTCCACTCTTCATTCGCATTCATTTTTTCTTCACTCCAGGCTTATTACCTATCGGGTTATTTCCTAATTAAGCATTATGTACCACATTTATGAAACTGTACTTAATTACCGTGAATATTGTTATTTGAAGTTGTTATTGTGCAATGTGTACTTGTCTGCTTATATGTCTCAGGACCTCCTTGTGAATGAGCTTGCTCAACAGAGTTATTTCCTGCAATAAACCTGAACTTGAACTTTAACTTTATTCTACTGCATCTGATAAGGCTCTGTCCCATCAGAGAACTACTTATCATAGTATTACCAGATTTGTGACAGGTCATCCCAAAATAACTCATCATTGCATACTTTATCTGACTTTAGGATGTTTATCTTTTGAAAATCATGTCAACTGTAAATCCCTCATGTTCTTGCAAAAAATAATGTTGGGTCTATTACCAGATAGTATAATTGAATTATTCCCTAAAATTGTCAATGTTAATTGTACAAATTCCAAAAGTAAATTTACGCTTAAAACCCCCAGGTATTGTATGAAACAAGATTTGAACTCTTTGGGCTCCAGGGCAACAAAGGCCCTCAACTGCTGTTATTAGCTATCCTGGGATTTCATTTTTTCTTTAAACTAACTTATAGATTCCTTATTGAGACAACTGTCTGGTAAGTGTTGATACTGTTATTGATGATTATCTGTATTTTCCATTAAGCATTGTGTTTTTGTAATATGTAGTTTAACTGGTTGCTTGTGAAAACAAGCATTATTGCTCAAATGCGCAACAGTATAAAACAAATGAATGAAAACGGAAATAAAAAATACCAACCCACTGCTGTGCCCTCTGTCATAGCCCATCCATCTCCCATGCAATGCAATCAACAGTTGGCAAAAATATAATTCTTAGCAATCTACCAACATTATGCACATAACACAGGTTGCAAAGTAATAATGCAGTGTTTTATGGGGAATTAGAAATAAAGTCCTAGAGGAAGAGAACACGTTAATGTAATCAAAATGATTTGTTCTATTTACTTATTTAGTTTTTGTTGACTGGGAAAGGAGGGCTGGACAAGTCTGCTTATTTTAAGCCTTGTCCCGGGAGACGGGGGAGATACAGATGGTAATGAACTGAAACTGAACCAGATTAGCTCTTGGTGGTATTTTTAGTGAATGGGGGAAATTTGGCCAGGACACCATGGAAACTCCCTTACTGACCTGCTGCTCACTTTCCTTGCTGACTGCCACAGATGACAGATGCTGAGATGGAGGAGGACAGAGATGTAGCCCACCTGTCCTCAGACTCAGCCCTTTTGTTTCCACTGATCATGATTCAAGTTATATGGATATAACACCTGCAAATGGATTACTTGTCTGTTTGCCACATCTACTGCTTTACACAGACTACATCTGGTTCTGTTTCATTTGTTTCTACTAATCAGGGGCAACCATTGAACCTTCTCCTATGCCTGTCAGTGCACAGCCGACTTTGGCTGCTTACTGCCCAACACTACAATGAGCGGAAGAGCTCACCCTGGATCATGCCTTAAAGACAAGAAAAGAAAATTGCTTAAACTCGATGTAGAAGAAAAACGCAGCTTTCAAGTGGCCACGGGCAAACTCCGCCACAGTACTGTGGTCTCCACAGACCTTGCCCCTATCCCTGCACAGATCACAGTTGCTGGCCTGGCTAAGAGAGCTGTCTGGTTACAACATCCACTGTCTGCATCTCATATTCCCATATGCCCATCCTGGTGACTCCTGACTTATGGAACAGCTTTTCCCCTCCTGCACTGTACAGTCTCTGGCATCTGTTTCCCAATCCTCCAACACCTCACATATGGTGCTTATAGCCCTCTAGGAGGTGGTCTAGATCAGAACTGCCACATGAACATGGACCCTGGACCTCACCATCCCAGTGGTGATAAGATACCAGGAACGTTCACCCATGTTCTCGCCTACTCATCCCCCTCTGGACATACTGAGTATGACAATACATGTTGATAGTAACCCAGTTAAGCAGTCCTCCCCTCCTGATACTATACTGACTCTGCAAAACTCTTCTGAACCAGAACAGACAGAGCTGACCTTATGCACTGAATGCCACAAAGACACAGCAATCCCAGACTCTCTTGTATGAAGCACATCACAACCATTAGACTCTAAATCCCTACAGATACAGACCGCAGACCCTGCATATCTTCCATTAAAACTTGTACCTTCCACCCTTCAAGACCCTGTGCAACAAGCTTTTCTTAAGCCACTATTTTGAATGTCTGGCTTTTTTCAAAATTGAAGTGAACCTGCTCCATGCAGAAATGCCATTTGGATGATGTATAAAAGTGGCCTTTAAACACCACCAGACCTACATCTACATTCTCAGGAGTTTGCTGAAGGAATCTTGCAACTTCCGGACAAAAGAGGTATTTGTACTTATCCACACCACAGACCATAACTTTGATATTAGTTTTAAAACTGTGGAATGCTTTGACAGATTTTGGGGTCATTATAATCAGCACAAGGGTACCCCCTCTGGATACCCTTTCTAACTATACCAATTACAAAACCTGCTGTTCACAAGATAACTGTCTCCTTTAGAAATGAAAGAGTTAATGTATCAGATATCTTGTTTTGGTAAAGGAAGCAATATGAAGTACTTGAACACCTTCCCCAAATTGACTCAGAACAAATCTAGACTGGAGGGGCTAGAGGATTAATGTGAAATTGATCTTGTTAAACAAAGGCATAGTACAACATCCAAGTAGTTTCTATCTGGAATGAAATGGGGGGGTCCTGCTTCACCCAGGGCAGCCAAAGTCATGGCACAAATGTGGCCTCCCTCCACCTTAGCAATGCCTGTGACACCCTTTGATACACCCACTGTTTGGAATATGGTCACCTGGCCCCTACCTGTGTCAATCTATTCTGCTGCTGCAATCTTTGCAAGGAAAAGGGCCACTGTTATGTTCACTGCCCATGGGCATCCCAGAACACAAAGGATAGTGTTTCCCATGAGCCCCTCATTACCCAAACTCAAATGTGTGATGCCCAGCACTCCCATGATGTGCAGCCTCAAGACCCCGATCATATGCTGGTTTTACCCCACCGAAACAGGAGCACACACCTGGTGTGAACCCAACTCTTCTGATTGCTTCTGTGGTTCTGTCACCCCTACCCCAAGATGTTCATTCTGAGCCAGCACCCTATACATAATCAGAATAACCCCTTTTCCCCCAGTGGATGGGACTATGCCCCCACAGAAGCTACACCACTCAGAAAGTGGAACTCAAGAAATGGCCTCCACTGTCCTGTAGGAAGGGAACCCCCCTGAAAAAAACAAAACACACCCACCTTGCATCGACCCACTTCCCAGGACCAATAAATTCACTCCCCCAGCCACACTTCAGAATTGGGGTGACACTGATCAGGATGACAATGCCTTTGATGGCTCCTCCATGGCATCATCTTTGATGGAATGCTCCTCTGACCAGGAGGACCCTCCACCCAGAGTTACCACCTGGAAAAAATGGAAAACTCGTCAAGTCACCTGAGGTGCCAATAACAGCACATTTTCAGAATTAAGTCCTCCTTAACTTTGTTCACAGTAAATTTGAAAAGCATTTTCGATACTCTGCACCATTCACAGTGACATCATGAGCACAATTCACGAGGGTTGATGCAGGACTTGCATCAAGCCCTGTGCAATCTGCAGTGTTTGGTGCAGCTGTGCCAAAGCCCTTTGGTACAATGCAGCCCAAATCACAAAGGGCTGATGTAGTCATGACAGTTCCCCCTTAACGGCAGCTTGCACCAAAACTTTGGCGCAAGTCCCGTAATATGCGTCACTCAATTGCACAAAGTTAGAGTGGGAGGAAATG
Source organism: Neoceratodus forsteri (assembly GCA_016271365.2). NCBI lineage: Eukaryota > Metazoa > Chordata > Ceratodontiformes > Ceratodontidae > Neoceratodus > Neoceratodus forsteri. Next base: position 398,347,902 of record CM057455.1, on the reverse strand, counting down.
GTCTAATTTGTTTAGTTTTGCACAAGCAAAAGTAAATCATAGTAATCAGCACTGTGTGAGACATTGCTCTGCACAGCTTCTGCCTTGCTACTTACTTTAATTACACTGATAGAACATAATTGTGTTTCATATATAACTATGCGAGCCCAGTAGTGTATGCGGGAAGAGGAACTTGTTGCCCAGACATTTATTTTATGTATCTGAAGGCTTTCTTGTAGTCTTACACAACTTTGTTAGGTGTGGGCTTTTTAAAACTTAATTTGAAGTGGACAGGGCTCGAGCGTGTGCTCGGCGATACCTCAGTCTCACTTCCGGATTGGGGATGCTATAAAAACACTGCCCTATAGCGAGTGGGGTGAGCTAGAATGGGATGAGCACTTGGCGTGCACAAAGACACACGCATCCCGTGCATGTTTCACATGTTTAGTGGGTGGAGAGCAGGAACAAGGCGGTCTCCCAATAAATGCTACTACGTTAGACTAAAGGGTAAGACCATACTTTTATTTAAAAGTAAGCTCGGTAGCTTTCTGCCCACTGATATGATGGACAAATTGTATAAACAGTGTAATGCTGTTCTGTGTTTGGCCTAGGACTTCTTGTCCCAGAATCAATCTGTAACAACTGTTTATTGATAAAGTCCATGCAAACCAAATCTCTAGTCTTCTTAGTGGAGCAACAGTAAATAGTGTTATTACTAGTTTGGAAAAGTTTGTTGATCAGGCAGTAGATCACTTCATCTCTGGTAATCCTACACCTGTTTGCTTCTATGTCTGAACCTATAGCCTTGGATTCTGTTAACATTCATACCAGTCTGTTGTGGAAAACTGGGCTACGGTTCCCAGGTGTAAAACCAAATGTGGGGGGCAAATCCACCATTCTTTTTAAATACCATTACATAATAGATATTCATCACTAAATAATATTGTACCCCAGGAAACAATCATTCCCTCAAATGATTTGGCACTGCATCCCACTCTGAATATCATTTAAACTCTAGAACCCATAACTTTAGGTATTACGTCAACAGAGAAATTTAAAAAAAAAACTCCTTTTGTTAGATACTGATGTTCAGAAGAGCCAAAGTGATTCAGCTTCTTCTGTACCACCCTCTCAGAATGCCTTATCTCCTCATTTATCAGTTGCTAAAACAATACATAATTCAACACCGCCTTCTGTGCCTTTTTAAAATTTATTTAGGGCCCCTACCCCTACAGATGTTCCTAAGCAGATATTTGTTCTTGGTGGTTCCCTTATTAAGCATCTGGATAGGACTATTTGCAATCCAGATAAGACTAATCATACCTGTTCTAGTTTCCAGGGGGCGAAAATAAATTACATTACGGCTAGGATACCTGACATTCTTCATAAAGCAGGTTCTAATCCCTTTGTCATAATCCATGCAGGTATAAATAATATACAATGCACTCCCACTAATAAGTTGAAGCTGGACTTTGTTGCACTTAACAATTTGCTTGTGGACAAAGGATGTACTATTTGTTTCTCAGAAATTCTGCCAGTTCCCAGAGCAACCCAGGATGTAACTACAAAAATCAAATCAATAATCAACTGGTTTAGGAAATGGTGCATCAGTCAGAATATTCCCTGTTTAACTCACTGGGAAAACGTTGTTGATAAATCTCCTTTATTCTGCTGGGATGGTTTGCATCTGAATAGGAGAGGCAGCATTATCATGGGTAAATCCTTTCTGAATATTATAAACAATCATTTAAACTAACAAATAAGGGGGAGAATGGGAATCAGCCAATGTCTCTAAATAATTCCAAAACCCAGTTACCTGGAACATTTAAAATCCTTTCCTTTAACGCTCACTCTTTGAATATGTCCACATTATCACAATTAGAAGCAAAAAGTAAACTATTAAACTTGGTCATAATGGCAATAACAGAAATCTGGTGGGATTCACATTCCCAGTGGAGTCAACAAATAACAGGTTATACATTTTATTACAAAAATAGAGTAGATAAGAAGGGAGGGGGGTCTGTCTCTACATTAGAGAAGACGTTTTGTCCTTTGAACTTTTAGACCCCAACAACTCTGAAAGCATCTGGGTAGCAGTCCAACCTAAAGGGCTTTCACAAATAATCATTGGCAACTGTTATAATCCTCATTCATGTGATTTAAATAATTGGAAAGCTTTAATTAAAGATCTTGCCCACTTTATTATTGTAAGGATGCAATAATATTGGGTGACTTCAATATGCCTCACATAAACTGGTCCTCCCACTCAGGAAATAGCAAGCGTGAGTGTGAATTTCTATCAGTACTGACAGATAATGGTTTAGTGCAACTTATTTCCTATGCTACTAGAGGAATAAATATTCTTGATCTTCTCATTTCTAATATTAGTCATAAACTATCAAATATTCTGATTCTGGAACCCTTAGGCAATAGTGACCATCATTCAATACTGTTTGACCTGCTAGGAACCCATTGCAGTTTACCAAACATGTCAACATACAAATACTGACAGTGCAGACTTTAACAGTATTAATAGTGAAATCAACAATATTCAGTGGGATAAGGTCTTTCAGGGCTTTCTACAAATGAGGCTTGGACCTTATTAAAAGATTTCATTCATTCACTCAAGAAAAAATAAGTTCTGACAAAAAATAAATACAATAAAAAGGGCAGAATACCAAAATGGCTGAACAAATCAATTAGGTTGCAAATGAATACGAAAAAAAAAATTGTTCAGGAAACTTAAAAGTAGTCAACATAAAAGTAATAGTACAATTCTTACTGAGTACAAAAAAACACTACAGAAACTCAAATATATGATCAAACAGGCTAAAATGAAAATTGAATTTAAGTTAGCACACAAAGATGGATAAAAGCATTGTTTTCATATTTAAATAACAAAAAGGCAATTCCACAAGGTAGGGCCACTAACATAAAATGGTAGTCACATACAGTCCGTTTCGGATATAGTAAATCTTTTTAATTCATATTTCTGTTCAGGTTTTGCCAAAAGAAGTCCTCATTTGCTCAAAACAAGTCCTGGACTTCAGCCTAAATTAATCAAACAAGTTGTAATGGCTTAGTGTGTCTTTCCTGGTCAAAAAATATTAAATACATGCATTATAACTCAGATTAATGGACTGGAGTAGCTGCTGGTGCATTGAAATAAGAACAATGTACAGCAGCTATCTATTGTATATGACTGGTCAGCAAGGGAAAAAAAAGCTTGAACACCGTATTTTTTTTCCTTACACTGTATTTTGAAAATGAACTTCCAAGTAAGTATACCCACAAACCAGGCCAGTCATAACATTCTACATATTAAGAATATTAAGTCAGTTATTTTCCATTGTTCAAGGTGTCTATTTGGGAACCATATTTCTGCTCTTTTTTTGAGTTTCACTCATTATTTTCTACAACTACTGAAGGTCACTGTTGAAGATAAGGAAAAGATAATATTTTCAATGACGAACTTCAGCAAATTCACCAGTGTTGTGCTGAAAAATGAAAGACACTGATGATAGTAACAATAATGACATAAATAATGCTACAGTCACTAAAATCACAGATTTTTTTTTAAATAAATATGGTTGAGGATAGTGCACATTGCATTTAATCAGCTCTTGCTTTTACAGGGAAAACTTTGTTGAACAATGCATCCATGTTCTACTGTAGAACTCTGTGTTTGGAGAGGGAAGTAAACTACATCATAAAATTCTAAAATGGCACTCAGCACCAGAGTTATGATCAACATAACCACCAAGGTCACTAGTAGACAAATACAGATGTAACAATAACAGAATCTGAATCAGATTTTATGGCTGCAGTGGTCGGAACCAGCAGCCGTAATTCTGTGTCTGAGAAAACAGGATACAAAAGAGCACAACTTTTAGAGTTGCATTATGATTCTGCAACTCCAAAAATCACTCTGCTCATCCCATAGACATCAATGGCTCAACCCCTTTCCATGGGTGCACCACTATTCAATCATAACTTTCGCTCCAAGGAGGTCATGGAAGAATATGGCACAGTCCACCATGTCCATGATGGCCACCAAACTGTATTGTGCATGCACGACTACTTAGCATATGCAATATAGTTCAACAGCAATCCTGGACATAGCAAACAACAGTGCTGTGGTATGCTGTAACCTCTGTGAGCTAGGCTGCAGCTGTATCTGGCCAGAGTTTGTTATAGAACAGCTTCTACTGGGGAAAAATGCATTCAGCATTAGCACAGTTCTTCAAATGTACGCACTGTAAATGCATTGCATAGTGTGTGAAATGTTTATGTTGTTGAATGTTTCTGTTGCTGTACATAGTTTCTGTGATATTGAAATGTTTGGGAACATAAACAGCCAGGTTGATAAAGATGGGTTTCATATTAAATGGCACAAAATAGCAAATGGATTCCTGAATGTGAAGTTGGTAACGTCACTAAAATTTGCCACTGTTTAAAACTTTGTAAAGTCGACTGTACTTGTGCCCCAAATAATTTGCACATCAGTATATTAACTGTGGCTTCAGGATGAGCAGATGCCAAATTTTTATCAGGTGAACATACTGAAATCTGATATTTTTGACACTGGTGAAATTGACTTGAATGATCTTAGTTTTCCCTTAGCACTTCAGCACTTTAAACTTCAATTTTTGATGCAACACGTTTTACAGGGAGCACACACTAGGCATGTCCATATTGTTGGCACACTACATGAACTTCTGAACACAATCAACTGCAGTGCATATCAAGAACTCTGAGCTTTGCACGTATCAGTGCCATGTCCATCTCACGGTCTTTCTCTGTCCTTCTCTATTATGTAAAAAAGATTGATTTTTGATAAAAAAAAATGAACTCATCATAGAATCATGCATTATCTAGTTAGTTAGTGTTCAGAACATTTAACTGGAGTTTAAGGCAGACAGGCTGGTGAAATCTTACTTCATAGTAGAGAGTCACAGCATAAGTCTGCATTGGCAGCTGCAGGCAATGTAGCAGAAATAGGCAGAGGGAATTTAGCATGGTTACTTAAAAAGGGTAGTACACTCAAAGCTTGAAGCACTACAGCATATTTAAACACCACAAAATAGGGATGAACATATACAATTTGTACCAAACATATCATAGACTGGCTTCCACAGATTGACAGATCTGACAAAGGTACGATAACACAAAGTCCCCCTACATATGGATGCACACTCTGTCTCTTCAGTGAATTTAGCGGACTGGTAAAAGGTGTTGGTGGAGTACACTAGTAGAGGGCACAAAATCCATATTTATTTTTTATTCCCCCTTCACCAAAATCAGGGTAAAATGGATAAAGTACCGTGATAAAGGTATAGAGGGATTTGTTTTGTAAGCTGTGTTATGGGCGAATGCATAAAAGTGAGCCCACATTATGGTGACTACATTATGACGAGGACAAAATGGTGAAAATGCTTTTCCCTCTCCCGAGGTGCTATGACCTCAAGCTGGTTAATTTAGTAAGGGGCATGTGGGGACAAAGCCCCCCAACAAAAGGTAGTGCATGAGGTAAAGCTCCCCACAGAAAAGCATGTTTGCCAATTCACTCCTTGCCGTAATGTAGTCCCTCTTTTGGGGTTGCTATTATGCATTTGTCCATATCACATGGCACCATTTTTTTATGGATTTACTTGATAAACACATGTTTTACTGACTACTGGTGGCAAGTAGGGCACAGAATTGTACCTTTTATGTATTGCTTGTGTGTGAGCTTGACAGCCTGTCAGTGAGTAAAGAGTAAAGAAGAGTACTGTGTGGCATATGATGTCACACGATCACTCAGTTGGGTGCAGTAAGGTATTTCAGTGGTGGGTGTGACCTGACCATGTCCCTTTTTCTTATCACCTTGTGTAATATGTTACTGTGCCTTCTTCATAGAGACTGCATGTCACATGGGCATCTACAAATCACTGAAAACTCTTGTGAGTTATCATTCTTAGTATCTAGTGGTGACTGCATTATGTTATCTATTGTGTGTGCATTATCTATGTGTGCAGAAAACATGAAAAGCAGAACTGGAGGAGACAGAGATAAGTTGGGGGTTGGGGATGGTTCTTGTTCCACCATGCTAATTCCACCAAAAACAAGTTCTGCAAGTGGTGTTGTAGGAGAGTGCAGCTGGTTAAATGACAGTACAGTGAAAGAAACCATTGTTCAGTTATGAAATAGTCCATGATTGGGTGTGGGTTTTGTTGGGATTTACCCACGGCTGGTGTGAGTGACCAGCCATGTAGCCATGGGTAAATCCCAGCCAAACCCACACTCCAATCATGGGCTATTCTAATTATACAAGTAGGAAATATAACAGTAAAACAAAATAAAGTGAAGAAAAAGCTTTTTTTATTGTTTATATTCTAATTTTAATAAAATTACCTTCCCCCTTAATGAAATAGTTCATTGATGCTGAACAGAAGCCCTCTCATGCCTCTAAAGCCAGCTGGTAGTAAGTTGAGTGAGCTGAGCATCGTAAAACAGTGATTTAAACTGAAAATATGTTTGCTATCATTTGTCTCCCAGTTCAAAAACTATAGGTTGGATCTGATATTTTATATTGTTATCACTAAGGGCTTTTGATTTTGAGACATGGGGCAATTAGTGGGTGGAATAAAATGGCAACTTTGCAAAAGTGTATTGGAACACTTAGCATTCTGCATGGAATGATTTTACTGTTTAGCGGTGAACTGGCACTTTATGTGGTGGTTATTCAAAAATTACCCCATGGCATAAAGTATCAGCTGACCAATCAAAATACTTATGTTTTTAGAGGTCATTGTATAATAATCTCTAGAAATTCTTGGATTCTACTCTCACTGCAGTGCAAACAGCTCTCCCTACCAGTAGAGATGTTGTAAAGTTTTAACTCGCCAGCAAAGTTGTAAAATTTGCTTCCATGGATAATTTTGTGAAGTCTTCTGTTTAATAGGAAATTCGCCATTGGTAACTTTGCCTGGCAACTTCACCTGTAACTTCTCCTTAGGGTACACCAAGGTGAAGTTGGGTCAAAATGAAGCTACTGTTGCACTAATGTCTCACTGTTAGCAGTCTCCTGTTCCTACAACTCTATAGCTTGAAGACCCAGTACCACCCCTATTCAACCCAATACACCACAGGCTATATTCACTCATTTATCTCAGTCTGGAGCAATTTTATCATTTTCCAACATGTGTCTGTGATCCACTAACAGTTTTCACTGTCAGTGTGACATGCTGGCAAATACCAAGAGTGCTGCTACCATTGCAATTGGGCATAGTGCAGTTTTTACACCAGACCAGAGTAAAATACCACCTCAGGAACCTGTTCCCAATGTGCTGTAATGCACACAAAGATGCTACCAGGTGTTTGGCCATTAGTAAACATATCCATACTTGGGACTTACTATCCAGTTCAGACTCAGTGCCACCACCTCCAGAAATCAAGGGGACATGAGCAACCTCCTCCTTTACAACTGTTCCTGTGTCAGAGATTGTGCTACTTCTGGGACTAATCCTCTTCTTGCTGCATCCCCCAGAATCTACGAGCATGGGTGCCATACACGTGATAGAGAGTAATTTGGCAACACAAATGTTGCCACCCACTCCACCAACTACTCATTTTGGTTTTGTTTAGGCATAACCAGTTAGTTTTGCAAAATTTGTCTCAAACTTGTTTTGTTTGTAGTCAAAGAGGTGATACACATTTTGTGCAATTTGTATGATTATCGGACCTAAATTATGAATGTGGCACCATGGTGAAACTGAGAGATAATTTTGAGGTTCTTGTGCATACCCCATTAATTTGTCTGGGAGTATTATGGGTTAGTCTTGTAGTACTACAAATATATTTTGGACTCATTAGTGTGCCATATCTGTGTCTTAGCCCAGGGAGAGGGAGCCAGCCACCTCTTAAGGGGGATGTTATTTGTTTGGGTCACTGGCACACTGATGAGTCCAAATAAGGATGAAACATATGTATGTGTCTGCTGTTCTTAGCCTTTGCTGATTACACTGTGAGGCCTTCTGGCACCATGCAATTCCTGCTTAAAGAAGAACCAGTTCAAATTCTCTCATGGAGATTTGCATATGTGTCCCATTATGCTTTGCATTTCTGGGGTATGTGCAATTGTGTTTCCTTTAAAACTTGGCTATATGACCAATATCCACAGATAACCCATGCCTCAGGGCATTTGCTCTGGAGTTCTTTTGTAATATATATATATATATATATATATATATATATATATATATATGTAATAGATAAACCACTCTGAGGTGTGCGGTCATGCTCTGATATATGCGCGGTCATGTGATGCTGTTCGGCTAATGATATTGCTACAATTTCCCTACCCATTTTATATATATATATATATGTATATATATATATATATATATATATATATATATATATGTATAGTATATATATATAGTCCCTAGCTCAAAGACTGACAGAATTATGGCTTTAAAGTTGCCAGGCTCTATTCTCAAGGAATGTTTATAGCATAATACACGTTCACCCAATCCAATGGCTCAATGTGCAGCATGCACCACAATCAGAGTCAAATGGGATTCTCAATCCCATAGCTCTATGTGTATCACATGCTGCAAGTTAGACCAGCTTTTGCTGGTCTAACTTCGTTGACCTTTTGGCATGGTATGCACCAAGTATTTGGTGCAAGCAGCCATAAAAAGGGTATAGTGTTGCAAAGGCACACAACCTACCAGAATAAGATCCAGCATGCACCAAAGTGTTCGGAAAAACTGCACTGTTGGCTGTAAGATTTGTGAAATCCTTGCACCAACCTTTGGGAATCGAGCCCGCAGGGTTATCGTATGGAAATTGTCTTTGTCTAGTCCCCCAATCCCTGTCCTAGTATTTTCATAATGTTTCCATGCAGTCTTGTGGCACCCCCCCCCCAATTGTCATCCTCTGAGACATATATATATATATATATATATATATTTTTTTCATTTATTTATTGAAAAGTTTCACCAGAAAAGCACACTGGACAGTATGATATTACTTGTCTTATGGAGCATCCTGGGGGAAATGGGACATGGGAATACAATAAGCAAAACAACATTGATGTGAGGCAACATAACACATATACATGCACTAAGAAAGAACAGGAAAACAACAGATCTATTATTTGCAGCATTACAATAATCAAACACATTACATGAGGTACTTAAAACAGGAGAAACAAAAGAACCAAGGAATGCAGTTGTCTTTTGCAACATTAGAAACATAGGTTGTACTACACAGGGCAGGAGGTAGCACATTGAAACAATATAGATCTATTAAGTACATGCAGAATTACAAGGTAATAAAACACAATTGTGTTACAGCTCTTGTTAAGTGCTATATAAAATATATATAGGGGATATGACATGGCCTGACTGAAGATATCATGATTTCATTGGCCTCAGAGAAGATAAATTTGATATCTTCGGTCAGGCCATGTCATGTTCTGTTTATACTTTGTGCGTTTTGCGAGTTTTTGTAGGTTACAGATTTAAGCATTATAGTCATAGTAGTGAGTATAATGTAAAGAAAAGTAGAATGAGATAAGGTTTGGTTTGTAAAAGTGTTTTTTATTATAGAAAGTTGATAAACATAAAAGTAAGTGAGATTAACTGTTTTATAACAGAGAAAATAGCAAGTTAGTTTAATTGCTTTTGCATGGTAAATGGTTTATTTATTGCTGAGAAGCTGTTTGGAGTCACTCGCACTGTTCGCTTGTGATGCGCAGATAAGTGGGACAGAGTGATTTCCAGTGTAGCAATTTAAGTAGTATTTTTGGGGAGAAGCAGAGGAATTAGCTGTGTATTTTGCAGAAGATATTCTGGGCTGCTATATTTGGGAAGTGTCTCAGTACATTGAGTGAGTGACGGGGAATTCCGGAAGCAAGAAAGCTAAAAAGAGGCACTTGTTGCCTAAGCAACTGTTTCTACGTCAGTATGTGCGCATGATCGCAAGGTGAAACATTGCGAATAACTGAGACACAGTACATGATTTTGTTATGCTGCTTTTTTTTCAGATGTAGAAAATGTATTAATGTGGTGAAAAACTGATGGTACTCTATGTGGAAGTTTTGTGGACCGTCAGAGGGAGAGACTGAAGATTAGACAAGGGTTACTGTACGTGTGGTGACCGTCATGGTGGGGGGAAAGGTCATTCAGAGTGGAAGTGTTTGGGTATGATAGAAAAGTGTATCTGTTTATTTGTTATCGGGGAAGCCTCTCCAAAATGATTAGGGTATATTTTCAGAAGTTGTTGTCGGATGAGAGAGTAAGTGAATTACTGTGAGTGAAGTGAATTCTTTTTTGAACCATTTGGTTTCCATGATGTTATTGAAACTGGGATGAATTTTTGTTCAGGGACAGCATGGACAAAGTAAACAAATGGTACTTTCTTTTAGTTTGGCAGCATGTAAATGTGTGTTTCTTGATGTGATATTTGCTTTAATGAGACATTTATGAGAGCGAAAGTGTAGCTGGAGCATGAGCAAGATTTAAAAGTGAAAGTGATAAAGCAACGTGTTCAGACATGCAGGAAGGTGCTGCAATTATACTAATTGTCATAGGTATGATGTATAGCAATGTGAAGATATATGTATGACGTATAGCAACATTGAGATATCAATGATATCTTCACTGTGCAGCTGAGATATCATTTTTTAAACAGGCATTTATCCCAAAACACATTATATATATATATATATATATATATATATGTGTATATATATATATATATAATTAATGGATAGGAAAATCACTGAAAATACAGTATGCCGATTCGATGAAACACATCACATGACCATGCATTATCTCACAACAACTGCATGCCTCCCAGTACGACCGCACACCTGAACTACTTTCCAGCCCTCAAAACCTCACCAGCACTACAGTGAGATCACTCCACACCTGGCATAGATAGGCACACACACACACACACACACACACAGCTGGCACTCAGGCTGCCACCCACAGGCACAAGTAAATAAACATACCAGTCCCACAGTATACACAATCACCTGGTTCATCCTGCCACAAGTTGTAGATAAAAGATTATTTAAAAATGGAATCTACTGGATCCTGTCACTTTCACAGTGCCTTAGGTAGAAGCACTTTAACTATAAATGCTCTAAAATAGCCGCATGACTGAGTGCTCATTACACTGACAAATGACATGCTTGCACAAAATTAAAATAACCTAGTCTCTGTTGAAAAAGCAAGAACTCACTGAATTGTGTGCTTACTATACTTACATTTGTGTAAAATAAGCTGCTGTTTTTCTGGAGACAAGATCGAGTCCACAGCACTTTCACTTTTATTGTTAAAAGTGTAGCGTGACTGAGCGCCACAACATAAATGCTTGGAGAAGTTTAAAGTAAGCCCTTCTGTCTTCAAAAAAGTAGAAAGGTATTTTTTTAGCTTTAGCTTTTCTTTTCCTTTTGTAAAAGAAGTCGCCAACAACCTGAATGTAGAGAGAGGAGAGAGAGCGAGTCAGCGACTTGAGAAATGAAGACACAAGCCAGAGCGTTTGTTGCTATAGAAACACTCTCTCTGGGTTGAGTCTACATTCCTCAAGCCGACGACTCACTCGATCTGCTCCCACTCCAGTCGTTGACTACTTTCACCAAAAGGAAAGAACAACTAAAACAAAATAAACACTTTTCTTACTTTTCTGAAGACAGAGGGGGTTACTTTAAACTATTGCAAGCATTTCACTTATGACCATTTACAGCACTCGCTCAGTCATGCTACATTGGAAGCACAGGGATCTCCAGCCTCTGCACTTCCAGTTATAGGACAACAGTCACCAAAGTGTCACCATAGCCATGTAATTACCCCACCTCATCTACCCAGTGCAGAAAATGTTTCAATCCCCAACAAAACATAATTCCTTGCAAGCACAATGCCAATCTGCAGCACAGGTGCAAAATTTTGGACAGAATTTGAAAAATGACAGATGTGAGATACATGAGGTGGTGTAATAAGAAAGCTATGCTGAAAACTTGGTCTAAAATATTTAAAATTCAGAAAGTTATAAGCATGAGTAGCAAATTGCAACAATAACTGTGCCATGTTTAGTAATTTTGACCCAATTTTCAACACAGGCTTCATATTACTTCACTGCATGTACAAAGTCAGAACATTTTCAAATCCCACTAAAACATAATTGTGTGCAGCTGCAACACCATTTTGCACCACAGGGTGAAAACACATTTTGGCTAGGATTTAAAAAATAACAACTCTGACATACAGTGAAGTCATCCAGGATGAAACACAGTGTCACGGGTTTCCTGCATGACAAAAGGGATTAAATCCCACTCAAATTACAGTATTTGTTGCAGTAATTCAATTGCAGAATTCTGTGACACTGAGCTTCATCCTAGCGGGCTTCACTGTACATGAGGTGGGATACTAATAAGGCTATATTGAAAATATGGAATGAAATATTCAAAATGTCCAAAGTTATGAGCATGCACAGTGAAATTCCAGGGAATGGTCATAACGCAGTCATTTTTTGAAATTTTTACCCCAGTCTTTCCTCATGGCCTTCTTATGACTCCACCCCATGAACAATATGGCTGTCATTACACAAATCCCACCAGAAAGGTGATTTCGCCAACTGACTGTGAAAACACCTTTCTGGTTGGAGTCACTTAATGACAGTCGTATTGTTCATGAGGTGTGGTCCTCAAAAGGCCATGTTGAACATTTGGGGGTCAAAATCATGAAACACAGCTGAGTTATGTATCAAAGTTGAAACTCCCATCAAAATATATTGAAGGCATTTACCTTAGTTTCTCATACTGCAGTCACGGTTCCAGAAGCAAGACATGTCTTCAATTGGTGGAGTGCATCTCAAACCTGGGACCTCTTTAAGTGAGTGTGGGTCAGTGGTGTTGTCATGGGGGAGTGTGGGGAGCAGTGTGCACAGTAGGCGGTCGGGTGGCAGGTGCAGGCGTGATTGGCGATGGACTTTTTTTAACAGGTTTTAAAAAATATGCAAAGACATTGGGGGAACGTTTTGTAATTTTCAGTCAGAAAATAAGAAAAAGGGAAGGTGGGAGCATACCACTATACCGCCAATGAATAAAAAATGGCAATTGGAAGGTAGGTGGACCATTAGACACCAGGGACAAAGTTAGGAGCCAAGTATGCCCCCCCCAAGAAAAAAAATGGTTACATGCTTACAAAACATTTATATAATACAAATAAGATCTTTAAAAAATAAAACAAATAACAGAAATGTGGGGGTATAAAAAGGGAATGCACAAGGTGGGGGTGCCCCCTAGACACCAAGGGTATTTAAATAGCCATAAAAGGCTGATAATGACTAGATGGTTGTATTTTTTTTGTGACCAGATGGTCCCAAAACCACTTTTCACAACCAGGTGGCAGTGGCAAAAATCCTTTTCCGACATGCCATTTCCTTTTTTGCCATCCTTTTCCATCATGGCAAAAAAGAAAATTGGCTGGCTGATGAAAAAGGATTTGCCTGCTGGCCCAGTGGTGCGGAGGACTGAGGGTCTGGAAGCACATCTCACGCTACACTGGCTACCCGGGTTCGGGAACAAGCCCGGGTCATCAGAGGTCAGCAGGGGAGGACTGGGATGGAGCATCGGGAGACAGCTCTTCTAGTCCTGGAGTGGGCTGGAGAATCCACCATGCTGCTGTGACCCCTAGGGATGCCAGAGGTACCGCTTGTGCTGGTGTGACTTGGGGGGAGTGCGACAGATGTCAGCATTATGTGCACAGACATCACTGCACATCTGCACTCTTAAATGGAGAAAAAGTGGAAATGGCTAGCGCGACCGTGCAGCCTGATGGCCGTGCCCTGCCTCACTGGGAGGACTCATGTGGAATTGCACTGGGGGGGGTCTGGAGCCAGTCTGGCTGGATAGGATATGGGGAGACCCTTCAGCGGATTGGTGACGGCCGTGCTAGATCCCCCTTCATGTGAGTGAGCCTGGTGCTCTCCAGCAGGCAGGGCGGCGAGCTGGATACCCCTGCCAGTAGTCGCGCAGCAGGCAGATAAATAAGATGAATAAAAAAAAAAAAAAGATTTGCCTTTTGGATGATCAGATGGACACATTTCACAACAAGATGGCCGCACCTGTAATGCTTTTTGGCAGCAATTTCCTTTTTCACCATCCTTTTCATCATGGTGAAAAAGGCAACTGGAAAAAGGATTATCTTCATGGCCATCTTGTTGTGAAAAAGGCCATCTGGTTGTCCAGAAGTGAAATCCTTTTTCGTCATGTCAAAAGGAAATTATCGATGATGAAAAGGATTTAAATTGTAAAACAAAAAGAATTTCTAGGGGCATAGAAAGGTCAAAACCTGAAGATCAGCTCATCAACTCCCGATGAGCAAGAATCATACTTCCAAGTCTGTAACAGACATCCCTGGGCGCAGTTATGACCCTTTTGTTTGGAGGGGGATTAAAAAACAAGATGGTGGCTGATGAAAAATGATTTTTTTCTGGTGAGCAAGGATTGGCCCCTCAAGAACAAGGATCCTTGTTTGCAAGAGCAAAATCCTTTTTTGTTCCATTCCTCTATCCAAAAGAGTGAACTGAACATGCTCAGAACCCAACATTTTAAAATTCAATAACTTTGGAACAGATTAATATTTTTTCACGAAACCGATACAGACAAGGTCGGGGGTGAATCACCTTTTATCAAAATTCCAAACCATTGTAATACAGTGCAAACATAAAACAAATGAAAAAATAGCTAATTTTCACATTTTTGTCACTAATCAGCTTATTCAACCAATGCAACACTTGGCAAGTCAAGATATTTACACTAGGAGACCAAGCATGCACAATTTTGTGTAAACCCATTGACTGGTTTCAAAGTTCTTAATGTGCAAAATGTGAGGTTTAACATTAAAGTGCTTGCTGAACCATAACACACTCTCTCTCTCTCTCTCTCTCCCCCGCTCTCTCTCTCTCACTGTCTCTCTCTTTCTATATATATGTATATAAAATGTACCTGATGTCTGGTGGCACACCCTCCCCTAAATGCTCTCCCTCTATTACATTAGAAAATTACCGTAGAAGGAAAAGCTTGGAATGGGGAGCTCTTGGAAAGTAGAGAACATACCACAAAAATATCAAGCAATCACCACCTTTTGTTGAGAAATGATGCTGCTCACATAAAAACATAGAAATTCATGCCAAGGTTTATTAAAGGTTCCCAGGTAAAATACAGCACCCTCCTGGTGCATTTTGTAATTCACAGATCCCCTTTAACAAAGGATAAGCTAACAAGCAATGGTGGCCTCCTTATATAGTGAATGTGACATCACAATAGCACCATGTGATACATACGGGGCTGGATATTCAAACTGCGCTATTTTGTGGTGCAAGCCCTTGAGCTGCACAAAATAGTTGTGCTGGGGTGTGTCCAGGTGATATTCAAAGGAGTTAAGCCCTTGAGCAACTCCTTTGAATCTTAACCAGCCAGCCACTGTGCATGGCGCAGTGGAACGTACGCCACCCTCAAGTTGTCAGGTGGAGCATTCAACTTGCGGTGGCGCAAGTACCATTAGCGCCATCACAAATCCCATATTCAAAGGTGACATGCAAATGGAGCCATAATTCATGCAAGGTGCAGGGGCCATTTGCATCTGATTGTGGCCCCATTTGCATGCCATTAGTATGCAGGTGCGCGGTCACGAGGACTTGTGCCTGGCACCTGCCAGGCAGCAGCTGTCGAGACGATGCACCAACAGCCGTCGTAGGCGAAACAGTGTACAATCCCCACCACCACCCCCACTGTCCTGATCGCGGGCATGGTTTAATCCCCCACCAGCCCGATCGCGGGCAGCAATGTAGCTCCCCAACATATCCTGGTGGTCAGTGGACGAAAAGCCCGATCACGGGCAGCAGTTGTTAATAACCCCCTCCTCCCACATTCATCCCTGGTGGTCAGTGGACCTAAAAGCCCGATCGAGCAGTAGTTCTTTAATAAACCCCCTCCTGCCGAATTCATCAGTGGTGGTCCAGTGGCACATCCGATCGCGGGATGTAAATGTTGAATAACCCCCAAACATAGCCCTGGTGGCTGTGTCCCCCACCCACCCACCCACAAAGCCCTACCACCGCTCCCCGGCGGCGGTAGCGGCAACATCCACCGCCTGCCACTCCGCCCGCCCGCTGACTGACTGCCGGTAAGACTACATGCCCATTGGTACAGGCAAGAGCCAATGGGTGTGCAGCCTATACCGTACAAGACAGTCAGTTTGTGAATGAATGAATGTATTCATTCACCAATCTGAACTGTCATGTATGTTATGGGCTACATGCCGATGGCTCTTGCTCTACCAATAGGCGTGAACCTACCGGGCGATTAGTCGGTGGTGGAGAAAGCGGCAGGCGGGTGGGATGCTCCCGGCTGCCGGGGAGGCGGGTGGTGGTGCTTCATGGGTGGGTGGGGTGGGGACACTAGCCACCAGGGCTATGTTCGGGGGGTTGTTCAACATTTTACATCCCGCGATCGGGATGTCCTCGAACCACCAGGGATGAATTCGGCAGTAGGAGGTTTATTAAACAACTTCTGCCCATGATTGGGCTTTTCGGTCCACTGGACCACCAGGGATGAGCAGGGAGGGTTTATTAAACAACTACTGCCATATTCGGGCTTTTCGGTCCACTGGACCCACCAGGGATACGTTCGGGGGGCCACATTGCTGCCCATGATCGGGCTGGTGGGGGATTACACTATGCCCACTATCGGGCCAGTGGGGGTGGTGGTGGGGGATTTACAGTCGGTTGCCCGCGATCGGGCTGCGAGGGGCACAGGGACTGGGTTGGGGGCCAGCCACAGGTGGCAGCTGCTGTGTTGCGCCCTGCAATGCAGCAGCTCACCTGTGGGTGGCCCTCAACTTAAGTCTTTTTTTTGGCTCACAGTTGTGCAGGCGTAGGTTGGGGGTTGCGCCTGCACAACTCTGCACAGCCCTGCTGAATATCGGGCTGTGCAGTTTATGCATGGTTCCTCCCCCTCCAGTTCAGCATGCATTCATTTGCATTGCGCTGTTGCTCAGCATGTTTTCTGTGGCACAACTGCCTCCTGCTGAATATGGCAGAATGGAGCAAGTTCAGACTTGCGCAGGCGCAACCCTATTGAGCATGGTGCAACCCTTTTGAATATCTGGGCCACATTGTTTTCATTTAAAGACAGATACATTTTTCAGAATACCACACCGTAACATCATACAATATTCTAACTATACATTAGTACTGTCTAACTAAGTTAAAAACAACCATAAAGAAATAAAGATTAAAAACATTTTGAAGTACAATTTATCTTTATAATGTTAGTTGTGACACCCGAAAAAGAAAATGGACAATTCATATTGTTTCATAATATTTTGGACCTGGTCCTCTTATTGAATATATTTATGAATATTGAATTATATCTGTGACCATTCTTTAACTCCATACAAGTATACTTTCCATATATAACTGTACTAAATACAATACGTTTTATAAATAATTTGAAGATGAAAGTATAAAACTTCTATTTTTTTCAAAAATGGAGCAATCTCAAACATTTGATTTATTCCCAGATACTTACAGGCATTCAAGGTACAAATCCAGAAACCTTCTCTTTTAAGTAACTAGTTATCAAAATCCCACACCCCCATGAAGTTGTTCACAGGCTTTATCAATAGCTCTGAAGCTGAAGTGATGATCATTCTTATTGTAAGCTGTCAAAATACGAATGCCAGTAGCATGTTCAATGTTTTTTTATAGCTCTGCAATGTTCTGCAACTCTAGTTCTGAATTTCCTTTTTGTTTTTCCCACGTAATATACACCACACTTACTCAAAGCAGCATAAATATTCCCTCAATATCACAATTAATAAACTGTCTAATCTGATAAGTTCTATTATTATGAGGGTTTGTAAAACAATCTCCTGTTGAAAGTATAGAACAATAAGTACCTTTTGCACAAGTGAAACATCCAGTCTTTCTGTTCTGTAGCCACATTTGTCATAGATACATAGATACATAGACAGTGTCGGCAGATAAGGGCATATGGCCCACCCAGTCTGCCCATTTGATCTTGCATGTTCAGTTTATGTTTTCCTAGAAGTTTGTTGCCCCTTACCCCTGACCTCCAGAATTTCTTTATGTCTATCCCATGCATTCTTAAATCCCGTGATTGTTTCAGCCCCCACCAGTTCCTCTGGCAGGGTGTTCCACTTGTCCACCACCGTTCTGTGAAGAAATTCTTCCTCACGTTTCCTCTGAATCGTACTCCTCCAACTTCATCCATGCCCTCTAGTCCTGGAACATCTTTTTGGCTTAAAATAGTGTATTCCTGCCCTGTTCCTCCTGTAAATACTTGTATGTCTCTATCATATCCCTCTCTTCCTCCCTTCCTCCAGGAGTACATGTTCAGTTCCTTCAACCTGTCCTCTTTGGACTTGTGATGCAATCCATGCACCATCTTTGTGCCCTCCTCTGAACCTTCTCTACCCTGTCTATGTCCTTACGTGGTAGGTCTCCAGAAACTGTACACTGTACTCCAGGTGGGGCCTCACTAGTGTCTTGTATAGTGGAATTATGACCTCCCTTTTCCTGCTGGTGATGCCCTGCCTATGCATCCCAGCATCCTATTTGCTTTACCTGCTGCCTTGTCACACTGTTTCCCTACCTTGAGGTCATCAGAGATGATAACCCCAAGATCCCTTTCCTGCTTGGTGCATGCTATATCCTCACCCCGACCAAATGATATATTGTGCCAGGGTTTTTGTGCCCCATATGCATTATCTTGCACTTCTTTGCATTGAATTTCAACTGCCAAACCCCTGACCATTCTTCAAGTTTCTGCAGGTCCCTTCTCATTCTGTCTACACCCTCTGGTGTGTCTACTCTGTTACAAAACTTTGTGTCATCAGCGAACAGTGAAATTCTGCCTTCTAGGTCCTGTGCAATGTCACTGATGAAGATGTTGATAGGACCGGTTCCAGCACTGATCCCTGTGTCCCACTGGTCACTCTTCCCTCTGTGGGTGACGGCCATTACCACCACCCTCTGTGTCCTGCCACCCAGCCAGTTACCTACCACTACACTACTGTCCTGCCCACACCCATATTCCCCAGTTTGTGTAATAGTCTTCTATGTGGCACAGTGTCAAAGGCCTTGCTGAAGTCCAGATAGACCATGTCCACTGCCCTCCCCTGATCCACCTCCCTAGTCACCCAGTCAAAAAATTTCAATGAGGTTGGTCTGACATGACCTCCCCTGGTGAAACCATGCTGCCTTGGGTCCTATAGTCCATTGACAACCAGATGTTCCACCAATCTCTCCTTCAGTAGCGCTTCCATGATCTTCCGCACTACTGAGGTGAGGCTGACTGGTCTGTAGTTCCCCGCTTCCTCTTTGTTCCCACTTTTGTATAAGGGGACTACATCTGCTATCCTCCAGTCTTTTGGTACCTCCCCTGTTTCCAGTGATCAGCTAAACAGGATAGCCAGAGGATCAGACACTACCTCTCTTAGTTCTTTAAGGACTCTGGGGTGCACCCCATCTGGCCCCATTGCTTTATCAACTCTTATTACTTCCAGTTCCTTGTCTATCTGATTTTACCTGTTGACTGTGTACCAGTTGGTCTTTCAGCATTGTTGCTTTTCTGTATGACACTCTTGGCATGGTGTTACTGATTTCATTTAGTCCCACATCTCATTTCAAAACATGCCAGTTTTGTTTTAGAATGTTGTCTATTAATGCAATGTGGGTAGAGAAAGTAGTTACAAAGTTAAATCTGTTTTCCTTTCTTCATTTCTATTTTTCACAGTTAATTAATCACTTCTGGTTTTCTGTAATGCGGCTTTACTTGTGTTGTGTTGTGTAGGACCCTTTTGTCAATAACCCCTTTCTATAAGACATTGAGTCAGGTCCTGTGCTGCTTCATTATGTAAGTTCACATTACTGCAATTCCTTCTCAGTCTATAGTATTGTCCCTTAGGAATGTTTTTGGTAACGTGCAAGATGGCAGCTGGAAGCAAGGAGCATATGACACTCTGTTTCTTTCCTATAAACACTTGTAATTATGTTACCTGCTTCTTCTTTTTGGATTCTAAGGTCCAAAAACTTAATCTCCTTTTAACTGTCCTGGAAGGAAAAATGTAAGTGTGGTTTAGTAGAATGTAGGAAATTCACAAATTCTTCAAATTCTCACAGGGTATCTTTCCATATAATATAAATATCATCGATAAAGTGACACCACATGTCTACTTTATTGAAGTATTGGTTCACATCTGAGTCCCTGACAAATTCTTGTTCACATTGTCCTACATAAATGTTTGCCAAACTGGGGGCAAATGTCACCCCCATAGTTGTTCCCTTTGTTTGCAAATACATTTTGTCACGGAAAAAAAAACATTGAATTTTAGGACAGATTCTGACAGCTTGACCAGAAATTGGTTGGTGGTAAGCATTATCCTCACTATTTAAATGCTTAGCTATTACATCAAAGAGCTTTTTCATGAGTTATATTTGTGTATAAGGACTCTGTATCCATTGTTATTAGAGATGAGTCGTTATGCACTTCCCCTCTTCAGAATATTTAAATGTGTTGTTGTGTCATTCAAATAAGATCCAGAGTTCTCCACGTATGGGTGAATATATTAGTCTACATATTTTGAAAGCAGCTTGATTAGTGACCTGATGCTGCTGACTATCAGTCGACCCGAATTGGAGAGCTCATGGATTTGTATTTTGGTCAGGGTATAGAAGGTGGCCTGGAAGGAAAATCCACTGTTAGAAAATCTTTCACATTAACATCAATCATGCCTTTTAATAAAATCATGCACATATTCATCTATTCTACTTTTAAATTCATAAGTAGGTTCATATTGGAACTTCAAATAAAATTAGTATCAGTTAATTGTCTTTCACATTCATTAATATAATTTTCCGTATTTTGTATCACAGTTACACCACCTTTATCTGACATTTTTATAGTAATCATCTTGTCCTGTTTCAATGACTGCAATGCTTCAATTTCCATTCTGGTCAAATTATTGAACTCCAGTCTCGGTAAATCTTTAAAAAGCTCCTCAAATTCCTGTTCTCATAAATCTTTAAAAGTCTGTATTGCTGTCATTGGGGAGGGGGTTTAAAGACTGAGCTCTTTTTAAATCTTCGCTGTGCCATTACAGTAATTTCCTCTGCACTATCTATAACACTACTTTCATTCAAATCAGTGTTTCTCTCATTTCAATTTTGTAAGTCTTTTCTTCTGAAAAGAGATTAGATTCGCAAGCCAACTGCAAATCTGTATAGGTCTGAAACTTATTCACCAATGCTATCCGGGCAAAAGAAAACCCTTTATTCAACAATTTCATTCTCATTTAATTCCTTCAATATAAATTCACTACCTTTAATAAATTTGATGTTATGCTTGTGTTCTGCAAGGGCTGTGGCCCGGTCCTTGCCCCCAACTCTGGGCCTGATGTTGTTGACACTGATATTGAGGTTCATGTTGGTTCCACTGCAGCTGGAATATTTGTTTGTTTTCATAACCTCCACCTCCTCCTGCCCCTCTGCATATTCCTCTTTCTCTTTTTGGAAGTGCTCTACTTATTTGAAACCCCTGGTGTCTCATTTCCACATAATATTCTTAATATTGGTGGTGGTTGCCCTCGTGACGACATGCTTTATTCTAAAAAATATTCATCTGTGCCTTCTGTTTCCAACTCACTTTGGTCTGTATTCAGATTAAATGATACCTGTCTTTCCCTCGGGGGTGTATTTTGTTGCCACATTTTTTTCTTTTTTCTTCCAACTACATACTGTACATGGTTAAGTTCATAATTGGTTTGATCTCTCTTAAAATTAACTTGTTTGGCTGCCTTGATTTCTTTGCCCAATCTTTCAATTTCTCTTCCAACTTTTCATTAAATGAGTCAAATTCTGAGTGATCCTTAAAGTTATTACTGTGGCTTCACTTTTTATCTCCTCTGCTCATTGTGCGATTACTTCTTTGCAGTATTCATTTTTTTATTTACTATGCTTTTTCTGCTCCCAGCCGCCCAGTACCTCTGCCTAGTCATGGACCCTTTGACTTCCACTCTCTCATACTGGCTGCGACACCCTGCTATCCTCTGGCTTGCCTCCCAGGGTAGAGTTGCGGCAGTGGCAAAAGTGCCACATCCGATGGGATAGGTCAGGGAGCCATCCTGAGAGAGTTAATAGAAGCTAAGGGCAGGCTTCATCAAGGGTGGCCAGCAACTATTTTCTATGCTGCCCCAGGGGAGAAGACCTGCAATGACATCCAGCATCCACCCTGCCCCTCTCGCGTGTTGGCACCAGTCACCTGTGGTTCCCCCAGCCACCAGGGGTTCCTCAGGTGCCGAATACTCTACCCTCCTCCCCCTCTGGAGAAGGAGAGCAGTCCATGGGATGCTCAATCCTTCTTCCTCGGGCAGCTCTCCAACTCCCCTGGTCCATTCCCAAACCCAGGTCATCAGCAGCCCAAGCGGAAATCCAACCACTGAGCTGGCAGGCTGGCTTCTTTGCTATTTTAATTATTAGGCACATTAACTTGTTAGAAGCCTCATTAAGAATGTCTTGCCACTTATTCATAAAGTTGTCAGCATCTAAACCAAAAGCTGGATTTTTTAAAACCTTTTAAGCCCTCTCGGTATCCATGAAACAAGTAAGTAAGCCTCCAAATTAGTTTGATTCCAATATAATTTTCATGTTTTTATCACCAATTTCTTCAAAGTGTGAAATGCTTCTCTTAATGACAGTGCTGCCTCATTAATTGACTCATTATTGGTTGGTTCAGCATCTGTTAGAAATGGATTTGTCTTCCCAGCTTCTCTTAGGAGATGGTCTGCATATTTAAATGTGTAATTCCTTTGAGTTTCACCTCTCTGTGTTTGGTTTAAAATAACATTTAAATCAGGTGTTGTTTCTATAGTCATGGTGAAAACTCACTAATGTTCTTCATTAATCTCCTATTGAGTCATGTAGAATACTGGAGAAAAACAAAGTGACCATGGGCACCTCTCAAAGCTGGTAATTATAGAAATTATTATTGGAGCTTCAAGCGTCTATCTTAAAAATCACACTGATCAACTCTTTTCAGTAACCTGTGCATTGCTTTAGTTAGTTAATCAATTAATTACTGAAGAAGGAAGAGCAGCACTTGGAAAGGGTGCTCTTGGCTAGAGAATACATAGAAACATAGAATTTGATGGCAGATAAGGACGCTTGGCCCACCTAGTCTGCCCATTTCCTACCTAACTGACAAGTTGCAGTTCCTAATAATCCAACACCTACTTCCTCCTACCCCCACTAGAATTACCTTATGTCTGTCCCATGCATTCTTGAATTCCCCACTGTTTTTGACTCTACCTCCTCAGGAAGGCTGTTCCATGTATCCACAACCCTCTTTGTGAAGAAATACTTCCTCACATTACCTCTGACCCATCCCCCCTCTATCTTCAAATTGTGCCCCCTTGTTTTTGCACATCTCTTTTTCTGAAAGATGCTACCCTCTTGGACTTTGTTGATTCCCTTGAGGTATTTGAAAGTGTCTATCATGTCCCTCTCCCTCCTTTTCTCAAGGCTATACATCTTTAGTTCCTTTAGTCTTTCTTCATATGTCTTCTGATGCAGATTCTGCATCATTTTGGTTGCCCTCCTCTGGACAGCCTCCACCCTGTTTATGTCCTTTCGGAGATGGTGTCTCCAGAACTGTACACAGTACTCCAGATGTGGTCTTACCAACTGTCTGTACAGAGGGCCAACAACTTCCTGTTTTCTACTGGTGATACCTCTCCCTATGCATCCCAGTATCCCCCAGCCCTCTTTACTGCCTTCTCACATTGCCGGACCACCTTTAGGTCATCTGGTATGACTACCCCAGGTCCCTTTCCATTTTTGTTGTTCTCAGTATCTCACCCCCATTGTGTACTCTTCCCCTTGGTTTTTGTTTCCCAGGTGCATTACTTTGCACTTCTTTGCATTGAATTTAAGCTGCCATACATTTGACCATTCCTCCAACCTTGCCAAGTCCCTTTTCATCCTTTCCACCCCACCTTGTAGCAACCCTGTTGCAGATCTTTATGTCATCTGCAAAGACATACTTTCCTCCCAGTCCCTCTGCAATGTCACTTATAAAGACATTAAAATGGACTGGCCAGTATTAAACCCTGCGGTACCCCACTAGTAACCCTCCTTTCTTCACTGTGGACTCCATTTACTATTACCCACTGTGTCGTGTTGTCCAACCAGTGTTTTACTCAGGCTGCCACCCTGGAACCCACTCCCAGACTGGCTAATTTGTTTATTAATCTTATGTGCGGGACAGTGTCAAATGCCTTGCTAAAGTGTAGGTAGGCCATGTCCACAGCCCCTCCCTGGTCTACTGCTTTGGTCACCCAGTCAAAAAAATCAATTAGATTTGTCTGACATGACCTTCCCACTGTGACTCCATGCTGCCTTGGGTCCTGTGCCCCACTAGCCTCTAGGTACTCAACAATTCTTTCCTTCAGAAGTGATTTCATCATTTTCCCTACTACTGAGGTCAAACTGACAGGTCTATAGTTTCCTGCCTCTGTCTTGCTCCCACTTTTGCGAGGGAGAATCACATCTGCCCTCCTTCAGTCCTCAGGTACCACACCATCCTCCCATGATTTATTAAAAAGAGTAGTCAGTGGTGTTACTAGTTCTTCCCTTAGTTCTTTTAGAATTCTGGAATGAATCACAACAGGCCCCATTGCTTTATCCACCTTCAGTTTTAAGAGTTCTTTCAGAACCCTTTCTTCTGTGAAAGGACTAATATGAACCCTCCTATCCAGAGTGCTTCCATTGACCTGATTAGGTATTTCCCCTGCTTTTCACTGTGAATACTGAGCAGAAGTATTCATTCAGTATCCCTGCTTTTCACTGTCATTCTCTGCCCAACCACCTTCCTCTTTGTTCAGCCTCAGTATCCCTGCCTTAGTCTTTCTTTGCTCCCTAATGTACCTATAAAGGTTTATCCCCTTCTTAACCGAGTTGGCTATCTTTCTCAGTTTGGGCCTTTGCTATTCTGACTTCTTACCCACTTCCTTCTGCTTTAACTAGGTACAGTTTTCTGTCCTGCTCCTTCTGTGTTTCCTTATACTTCCTAAATGCTATCTTTTTCTCCCTTACCTTCTCCACCACTTCTTTTGAGAATCATACTGGTTTTTTCTTATGTTTTGATTTGTTTGTTTGCTTCACACAAAGGCTTATTGCATCTGTGATGGTGGTTTTGATGTTTCCCACCTTCTTGCCTGTTTGTTAGTGCTTTTCTGAAGCACTCTCCCATTTTGACAAAATCAGCCCTCCTAAAGTCCAGTACCTTCACTTTTGTGTGGCTTGACTCTACAGCTAAGTTTATCGTGAACCACACTGTTTGTGGGTCGCTTGTTCCCAGATGGCTACCAACTTCAAGATTAGAGATCTCTCTCCATCCCCATTTAGAGTACCAGGTCTAAGATTGCTCTCTCCTTTGTGGGTTCCAAAACTAGCTGTCTGAGGCCTGCCCCATGTGGGAGCATCGAGAATGGCCCTGCTCTTGGATGTGACTGCAACAAAGGTGCTCCAGTCAGCATCTGGCATATTCTGGTCCCCATCAGCAATATCTCCCTTTCTCTGCCATCCCAAGGATGCCTTCTATCATTCCTTGTCCATTTCCTCCCATTGAGATGGGGTCTGTATACAACCCTGTGTAGACTGTAGAGCCATTTCCAGTCTCCATGGTGACCCACAGTGTCTCTCTCTCCTCCTGTTTACCCTTTAGTTCTGTTGGTTTGATCCTTCCTTTACATAAAGGCTAATCCTTTTCCTCATCTACCCTCCTGTCCCTCCTATAGATTGTGTACCCTGGTATGTTGACATCCCAGTCATCGTTCTCTGTGTACCATGTTTCTGTGACTGCCACACTATCCAGGCATCCCTCTGACATCAAGGCCACCATTTCAGGGAGCTTTTTACCTAGACTGAGGGCATTGGTACTCATTACCCTCCATTTTTTTATGGCTTTATTTCTTTTTGCCCCATCCCTGTCCCTACTGCCTTTGTCTTTTTCTCCATTAACCCCTGCCCTTCTCCCTGTTGACTGCTCTATCTTGGTGTTTCCCTCACTAATTACCCTGATTTTATTTTGGGGGGGCTAGGATTTCCCTTCTCCTCTACAGTGCCTCCCCTCTTGGCTAGTTTAAATGCTTGCCATTGAAGCAATTAAACCTATCACCTAGGATAGATTTAAAACAAAAAATCCAGCACTCACCACCTTTTGCTGAGAAATGACACTGCTCAGATAAAATTGTAGAAATTCATGCCAGGCTTTATTAAATGTGCCCAGCTAAAAACACAGCACTCTTCTGATGCATTTCAGAGTTCACAGAACCCTTTATCGAAGAATAAGCTAACAAACGATGGAGGCCTTCATATATAGTGAATGTGAAGTCACAATAGCACTGTGATACATACATTGATTTCATTTAAAGACATACATTTTCAGAATACCACACCTTTTCAATGTACAATATTCTAACTATACATTAGTACTATCTAGCTAAGTTAAAAACAGCCATAAACCCGACCTCCTACTCAACAGTCACTATCCACACAACCTCACAACCCCAACACCTCCTACACCCTCACTCACCTGAACAGGTCCCAGGATGAAGATCCAGAAGTCTGTTAAACCCTGTTCAGTCTGGATTCAGAGCAAAGCACAGCACCATAACAGCCTTAGCACAGGTGACCAAAGACTGGCTCCTTGACCTTGACGATAAGAAGCATGTCTGTGCCATTTCTTGGATCTAAGTAAGGCCTTTGACACAGTTGACCATAGTCTGCTTCTTTCCTCTCTAAGCAACTTAGGTCTGGCCATAATTCTATGTGCTGGTTTGCTGATTACCTTGGAGAATGGAAACAGCAGGTTAAAGCTGAAGGAGATCTGCCAACACTTAATCTTATGCTGAGAGGTGTGTCCCAGTGTTCTATCCTTGGTCCCCTCATATTTGCAGTCTACATTAATAACATCATTGACACCATCAATAAAACCAATATCCATTTATTAGCGGATGACACAGTGCTTTACTTGAGTCGTCCCATGCCAGAAGCAGCCTGTGAAGACATCCAAGCTAGAATTTAACCTTTACAATACCAGCTCATAAGCAAATGCTTTTGCTCAATGTAAAAAGACAAAAGCTATGCTCTTTCTCCTTCCTCCATGAGGCAAATCCTGCTTAGGTGGGGCTGTCCACAAATTACCACAGTACTGGAGAAAAACTAGAGTATGTGTCTAAATTCAAATATTTAGGAGTATGGCTCGATCACAAACTTTCCTTCACCAAACATCTTGAAGAATTACAGAAGAAACTAAGACAAAGATTAGGAATATTCTACAGAATTAACCACCTGCTCACTAAGGAGGCCAAGCTTCTATTGCTCTAAGCCACCTTTCTATCTTTATCGTTACGTGGACCTTCTCTACAGCCACTGCACTGCCTCTGCCCTGGCTATGTTGGACACCCTGTACCACAGAGCAATCAGGTTCATAACTGGCCTTCCTCTTTTCCACACCATTGCTCCCTGTACTCAGCGATCGGCTGGACTTCCCGTCATTATACAAGAAATAGAAATGCCTCGCTATGGGACTTCAGAGCGGTGACCAACAAGCTCCCCTCATATGTCTCTGACTGTATTCCCCAGAGTGTGATAGGCACCTGTGCTCTCAGGAGCTATTCCATAATCACCCTCTAAGTTCCAATAGTCAAAACTTGTTTCAGCAGAGCTGTTTTAAGTTTCTCCTTGCCTGTCTTGTGGAACGGCTTACAAAAAAACTTGAAGTTAAGCAGCCCTGTTAGTCTAAATATTTTCAAGTCGCTCTATGACCGCTACATGAAAGAATCTTGCAAATGCTTTCCACATTGCTAGCTCACTTATTCTACAGCTCCCCCTATCCATCCTGCCTCATGCCATGCCTCTGCCTCTGCCTCTCACTCTCTCCCAATTAAAATACCTGCTTCTCTCACTCATCCCTGTCTGTTCCAGCCTTGGCCAAGTACCACTCCCCTCCCAATAAGTTTGCCAGTTAACTACCCCTTCTCCATCATAATTTTAATAAACTAGTATTCCACATCTGTTGTCATTATCTGTGGTTTAAGTCCACCTTTTCCCCCTAGTCAACAGAAACATCTCCTTCCTCTTCTGTATCTCCTAACCTGTCTCCCCACATAAGCCTTTTCTCAGTTAAGTGAACATTCTGGTTGCACCACCAATAAGCTCTCTGTTGTTAAGCCTCATACGCTCATGTGTTGTTGTATATATGCTGATTTGTCTCCTTTGTATCATATTGCAGTTTGTTCCACCTTGCTACTGTACTGCATATTTTTTTTCCCTTTTGTATAATATTGCATTATGTATACCATGTTACTGTACTGTACTTTGATGTCTTCGTGACAGGCCCACCTTGCAAATGAGCCTTGCTCACTGGTGCCCACCTGGATAAATAAAGATTTTGATTGATTGATTCATTGATTGAAGATACACTCTCTTATCAAAGACACGTCTTGCTGCTAAAACCATCGACTACATTATTAGAAACTAAGGTAAAGCGGTTCAGTGTATTTCAATGGGTTTTGAACTTGAGGCATAACATTTTGCATATTTTCACCCCAAATTTTCAACATGGTTTTTGGGATCCTTCTCCTCATGAACAATGGCAGTGGAATTATGCAAATCAGGCCTGGAAGGGGATTAAGCAGTCACTTGACAAAATCATCTTTCAAACAGGATATGAATATTTTAACCACCTTTGCTCATGATGTGGGGTCATAAGAAGGCTACGTTGAAAATTCTGAGCAAGGTTGAAACCTTTCTAAACTCTCTCATATGTTTCGTAATTTTAAATATTGTGACTCCAAATTTTCAACATAGCCATTTTTCACACCACCTCATGAATGTGATAGCTGCCATTTTTCAAATCCTGGCCAAATGTGTTTTCACACCTATGGTGCAGAATGATGTTTCCGTGGCACACAATCACATGTCGGTGGAGATTTGTACCCTCTCACCAACATTGTTCATGAGGTAGGATAATAAGAAGGTTATGCTGCAGATGCATCATTGTAAAGTCATATTGGTTCTAACTAGACCTTGTTGATATATAGATTGCCCTTAACTCCAAAAAATGGATGGAGTTACGGTTTATTAAAGCTGTAATGTTATCCTACTGGAACTTCTTTTTTTTTATTTTATGTTTTTATATGTAGATTTTCAGTTGGTATTTCATAGGGACATGGTCTTGTAGTACCCATCGAGACCTTTTTTGATATAAAGATTGTCCCTTAACTCTAGTGATTGACAGAGTTACGGCTTGTAAAAGTTGCAGTGTTATCCTATGGGAATTTTCATTTTTTATTTATTATGTATTTGATATTTCTATTATCAGTTGGTATTTCTTAAGAACTTAGTCTTGTAGTACTCAGACATACCCCAAGACCTCTCTTGTGTGGTCTTTGCCACTTGTGTGGTCTTTTCTTACCTGTGATCCTAGTTACCACATTTTGGTCACTTGCAATCTATGCAATAAAAGTGTCCATTGGAGCAAGCAGGGGACCCACATTGTACAAGGGGGCAGAGGACCTAACTCATGGCAAATCACTGGGTTGAGTGGGAGAAAGAGCAAGGGGGAAGCAGTGAGTGGGGTGGTGGAAATGGTGGCCCATTTGCTCTGTCAGAAGTCCATGGAGGGTATAAGGGAATTTCTCGTGTCACAGTGGGGCAACAGGCACACCCTGTGGAAGTGGCAGCACCCTCTGTTGAAGTTTAAGCTCCTTCTGAACCAGCAGCACCAATGGCACCTACACTGCTATCATTGTTTTTGTTTGTTTTACAGAAACAATACATGACAGGGATTTCAGTGACAAATGGAGACATCCAATATGTAACAATTCAGGTAATTATAATGGTGTTACTACGTACATGAAAAAGCTAACTTCTATTAATAAACAAAAATGAAATCAAGATACTTAAACTGCAGTGACAAAAATAATTCAGTAAAACCCACCTAACTGTTCTACAGAACTAAAATAACAAACCACAGAAAAGGAAGAAAAATCATATAAAACACTGACTAAATAATGCTGCCTGCTATGACAGAAAATGCTTCCTAGCCTGCATTGTTCTTGCTGGAAGATGCTGCAGCTAAGCTTCCCACCCCCACAGCATTGTGTTACTACAGAGAATACAGAAAACAAAGCTAGAACTTAAAACTAACTAAATCAAAACAAACATCAGAAATAATGGGTTATGTATAGGCAAAATGTACCACATATACTTAAAGTGATTTGTTGGGGGAAAAAATGCATATTGTAAATGCTTTCCAAAGCTTTTTAGGCACAAAGATATAGAGCACACTTAACACAAGCCCTTTCTTCCTAACACTGCACTGGATACAGCCTATGCATGGCAATACAGCTGTTTGCAGCACCATGTGACATCTAATTCCATGAATCCTTGCAAACTTTGCTTTATAGCCAAAACTCACAGGTGAAGTTTACATTTCACTATTCACAAAGTTCTTCTTTATGGTGAGGTAGAAATTCAACTTAAAGTAGAACTTTGTGAATTAATAATTGTGAATTTTTCCTCAAAGTGAAGTTTTGGACTTCACCCACCACTACCTACCAATCATTCTGTGCCTCTGGTAAAGAAAACATCTTGAGCAATCTAGAAACACTGGTTTCCCCTCTTCCTTCTTAAAATGCTTCCAGTTTGTCTATACATGATAGAAGTGATCCATACTGAAATGTAAATTATAGTTCTTAAAAAGCCATCTAGCATTTGCTATCCAATTACTCAAAATCTCACCTCTACATAACCAGTAGCTGCTAAAAACAAGATGAGAGATGGAAGTCAAGCAGCAAGCCCAAATAACAAATTTAATTTCATGACTCCTACTTTATTGGCACATAAAAATAATAATACATAGTAAAAATAATATATTGAATTATATTATATTATTTCAGATTATATTACCTGCACATATAGCTTATCTACTACCCTGAAAAAATGTCCAATTTCATCTGAAAGCACATAACTGTACAGTGGCCACAAAAAATAAAAGTGTCAAAATCATTGCCCTGGTGTCCAATTCCTATCTATAACTACACCGTCCTGCAATCATCACCACTGTTGGACTGGGTAGCAAAGGGCCCACCTGGAAATGGGGCCATGGGGGCACTGGTACCATCTGTGGTATGCCCTACTATACAATCTGTAGCCTGAATTTTATAGACATCAGTATGCCCTGTCTTGCAAACTGTAGCCCCACAACTGCTTTCCTTGTCTCTCCATACCTTATATTACTGCTGTTGAGGACTTCCTATTCATTCAGCTTGTTCTATGATGCTGGTTCGACAACAATTTAGTCAACCGGCATCACAACAATAAATTTGTGTCACTCACAAGTTGCAGTCGACATAAATCCTGATGAACTCCTGGTCCCTTTTTCTATCTGAGGCCTTTGGCCCCAGACATCCCATGCAGTGGCTTTTCCCCATAACCATCATTCAAATTATAATCAACTCAAGTCAGAGTTGATTTGGGGAGGGGCTGCAGGACTGGGAGACAGTATGCCCCATCTATGGTGCACCAGTACAGTGACCTGTCAATGAACTGTCAATTCTGTCTGCAGCAAGGTAGGTCACTGTATTGGTGTCATTGTTGTGGGGTAACCCCATTCAGCTCTGTCCTGATGATTGTCAGATGATGCCAAAATAATCCACTGTGTTCCATCTTGAATGTGCATGCATTTTAATTCCAGAAGGCCCCCCACAACCACGCTGGCAAACAGAGGCCACAGCCAATGGCAACTGCTTTCTCTAGTGGGACCATGCCAGCTATTCTCTGACCCTCAGCATAACTACTAAAGAGACATCTAACTGAAATTGTGAAACTTTAGATTCTAGTCCTGGCAGCTAAGTTTTCAGCATTCCTCATTAGGCACTAGCCCTGATAGCCATCTACTGCATTGACATAGACATTCTTGGTTAAACACAGGAAGTGGCATACCTTGACAAATCCCCAGGTTTCAACCACAATACTAGACCCTTACTCACTAATGGCATCTGGTGGGTAACCTTGGGTGTTGTCTAGGCTGGCCACATCCTGCATTTACCCAGGCCACTCTTGAAAAGAGAGAGGATCATCAAATGGCTGTTGACCTAGTCAATGGCTTCCTGGGTTAGTGGTCATTAGAGAATGATGGACATCGGGACTCACAATTATAAGTTTTGCTGGCATGCTCTCTATCAACTGATTTGGCTGAGGTTCTGAGTCAAGCATGAGGTGAATACTTTGTGGCAAAGCCCTGGTGATAGGCCATTGGCTGTATCGGAGTGGGGGCTTTTGGAAATAAAATGCATGCAACATGGCAGGGCAAACTGCCATCATCTTGACATAGCTGAACACAGCTCGCATATTGGGGACCCCAGAAGCAGATGGCTCCCTCCCAAAGCAATTTAAGGTAAAGAAAGTTTGGGAAAGCCAGAGTGGGAGAGAGATATATTCACTAGGGGCCTATTTAGCCATTTTAGCAGGTAGGTGAAGGTCTAAATTTTAGTCCACTGTGGACTTAGAAACGCTGATCCTAATGCCTTAATTGACTTTTGAATCAAATTTCTGATAATCTGATTGATGCAGATAGAATGTATTTGAATGAATCGGATCATCCTACTATAGAGTGCCTTCAGTCAGTCAACATTGTTTCAACATTATAGGCATAACTGAAGTGAATGAGGATCCACCTATTAAGCACTCACAACCATGGAGGTTTTATCTTTATTTTTTATTTTTAATTTTAAACAGAACATAAATCTATTTACAAGACTTAATTTTTCAATAACCTTTATTCTGAAAATTCAATATGCCACATGTACCAGCCTAATAATAGCATCACTCCCAGCATAAAGTGATGTACATTATTGATTATCATCAAGATCTGTTTGGGAATGGCATTATACACAAAGAAGTCTGTTTTGGTGATTTCAAAGTTACAAAGGTTAATTTTCCAAACTATTTAAAGCATCAGCTTCCCTATAACTAGGATGCCTTTGCAGTTGTAGTACTACTACTAAAGGCACCTCAACACAGTTTCTACATAAATCAAAACCAGAAACATTCAGAGAAAAAAAAGCAAACAAGACAGAATGTTTAATAGTGAGATTCAGGGTTCTGCATACACATTTGCTCGAATTATAAGATGCATGTTTTTACTTCAATATTGCCCTGTAATGACATAAATATTACAATGTTTCCATGTATATGAGCTGGAAAAGACCTTGCTTAAATGGAAACCTCCAGAAAATACCAAGATGGGAGGGTGGGTTAGGAGTCCCAGATGTTTACAGGTACTGTCTAGCCTGCCAGCTTCATCTTATGCTGCTTCATACCTAAACATAGACTAGTGGTAGGTGAAGTGGCTGAAATTTGCTCCTAAAGTGATTAAGCTGTAGCAGGAATCCAAAAAGTACTCTATAGCGTGAAGTGGGGTACTTCACGTCATAATGAAGAATGCAAAGTCCATTTGAAACAATGACTTTGAGTTATTCTGCCTTTCCCAGACCACTTCTCCACCAGTTTTAAGGTGAGTACATTGAAATCAATGTACTTCGCCTCACTTCCTGTGTTTTGAGCTCAAAGGTGAATTTTGCAGTGCTTTATTGGATTGCAGGACACGGACTCTAGATTGTTCTGCACAGTCTCAGTTCTGTGTAATGTGTGTAGTGGAATATGGAAACAGTTTCCTCTCAGAGCTCTGTGATTCAAATCCTCTAAAAGCTGTTAAAAAGTCTTTTGAGCTATTTTGTTTGCTCACAATTTAGTACATCGATTATAGTAAACCCTCCTGTGCTTATATCATGAGTATTTATTGTTTTTGTGTGGATTTTGAATGTTAATTTAGAACAGTCAGTCTGTGCACTGTGAAGTGTGCTTTGTGGGGAGGGCATATCTGAGGTGTAGGTAGATTAACTTGGAGAAAAGGCAGTCTTTCTGTTTTGGTTATATTTTTCTTGCATAACTGTGTTAATATCGCACAATAATATTTTCAGTAATTCTTGACATTTTTGCTGATTGTTGTGATGCAGCTGTGTATAATTTCAGTTCGTTTAAAACATTTGGTTGTAGGACTAAAGGTTTTCAGTTTGCTATGCATTACTTGTAGTGTGTATGAGTGTGTGTGCGATGCGTGCCATTAAATCACACACCTTTTATTGTGCCTCAGAGTAATTGCAGCAGTGTGAACCTGCTATCCTCTGCACCTGCATGCATTTTTTATACTGCTTTGTGGTATCTTTACTGGTAGCGGACTGTTACTGCCATGCACTACCCCGGCCCCCAACTGGCAAAAGGTATTCTTTTCCAGATTTGGATTTGTGACTTGTGAGCACTAGTTAGGTGTTATTGTGCCTTTGCATCTGCATCTCTTGAGTGCACAGCACAATCTTAATCTGTCTGTGCATTTGTAGTTCACCATTAATTCTGGAGACTTTGCATTTCTTGTTATACTCTCATTTCACTTTGTCAGCACTGAGGAGTTTCCGGACATATGACAGTAGCATTTTGGGATGTACATTAATTCTGGTGACTGTGTGTGACCACTGCATACATGACGGATGTGCACATTATTTCTGGGAGACTTCATTTTTGTTACCTCTCATTTCATTTCATCAGTACTGGGCAATTTTCTGGACACAAGACAGTAGCATTTGGGGATGCACAATCATTCTGGTGACTGTGTGTGACCACTGCGCACATGACTGAGTGTGCCATTAATTCTGGGAGACTTTGCATTTCTTGTTATGCTCTCATCTCACTTCATCAGCACTGAGAATTTTCTGGACACAAGACAGTAGCATTTTGGGGATGCACATTAATTCTGGTGACTGCATGTGACTACTGCATGCATGATGCCTGAGTGCGCTATTAATTTTGGGAGACTTTACATTTCTTGTACTCTCATTACACTTCTTCAGCACTTGGGAGTTTTCTGGACACAAGACAGGAGCATTTTGGGGATGCACATTAATTTTGGTGACTGTGTGTGTGAAGGGCTGCCAATAATGTTGTCACTTCACCATACTTCACGTTAAGGTGGAATGACAACGCAAAGTAATAATTACAAGGCGTAGTGAGCCTTTTGCGTTGGCCACTTCGTGTAACGGAGTGACAATGCAAAGTGCCCACTTTGCTGCACTTCACTTGCAGAATTTAAATTCGCTGTATCTCTAACACAGACCATCCTCTGTCAGTCTGTATGGAGCAAGACAATCCATATGTGAGGAGGGTGGAAAATATCCTTTTTAATTTCATTGACTGGAGATAGTTAAACAGATAACCAACCCATGTGGTAAGATGATGGCTCAGACCTGAGACAAAGCAAGACAATTAACTGAGGGTAATAGAGGCACTAACCACTTATCCCCAATAATTGCACAAGTTTGTCCCAGGGAGAATAGTTCTCACAATTTCTAGATAGGCTCAGAAAGGCCTAAACTGAATGGGATGGTTACTTCAGCAAGGTAGTGTCAAACTCTTCCAACTGGTGAAACATGTATTCAATGTAACACAGAGGGATTTTTATTGTTGTCTCCAAATGATGAGCTTCCTGCAGGCACCAAACCAGAGAACAGCTACAAAAGCCACCAGAGATTCTACAACAGGTTATTCAACTGCACATGGTGGACCTGGGCTTAGGACATTGGGTCTCCCTCTTACACAAAACCCTCAGACAAAGGGATCCCCTAGCAAGAGGTCCATACAAGATAAATGGTAAAAAGAGGCTGAGAAGCAATAGTCAGATGTGGAATGTAACCAACTCTTCCAGGCCACAGCTAAAGTGTTTGCCTCATATATGTGGAGGGAACACATGCAGAATATGGTCTGCACAGTTTTTAAAACACCTGCCATTACTAAACATTTTGGGGCATCTTACATAGACTCATGATGGAGGGAGTACAAGCAAAGTCCCACCACTTTCATGTATTCTGGAGCTGCCCAAAGCTCACCCATTCTAGGAGGATGTGGTGGGGTCACTAGGTCAGATCTAGTGTGCTATTCTACAGGATGCACAATTTCTTGTACTTGATCTCATGCCACAAGGCTTAGGACATAAACAAACAAAGTCCCCACACCAGGTTCTGATTATTGGGATAGCCAAGACAATCACCTGTGAATGGCTTGCAGCACTACCACCCACCCTGGAATGCTTTTGGATTGTCATTTACAAGCAAATACAGAATAAGCAGGGCCTGAATGCAAAATTGCAAATGAACAGGGAAAGACATACTGTAAGGTGGCTCCGATTTATTCACTATTTCAAAAACAAAACAGGTCAGTCGGTCATGGGCCAAATTACCAGACTAAGCTAAATAAGTAATCTACAAATGGACTACTTTACCCTACATTACTGTATCACTCCCCCATGGACAATCACAAATAAGAGATGAGAAAGTTAAGAAATTATAATCATTTCACAGACCATGTTGATGAATACTTTTAGTATGGATGTTTAAATCACTGTAATTAATGTGACACTCACAATTCCATGGACTGAAGTGTATCATGTTTATTTTAGTCTATCCCTCTCACTTGCATGTCTTCTTTCTCTCATGGTTCTTCAGAGCACCCCCTAACCTTTCTTGTTTTATAGAGGTCACATAGTTAATTTAACTGCATATGTCTAACATCTGAAAATGAACTGCCAAATGTTGTTCGAGCTATGTTGTATTGTACTGTAATGTGTGCTGTTAAACAGAAAATATTTCAAAAACATTTATTATAAAAAATAAAAAGTGAATATCTGCAGTGAAGATTTTTTTTTAGTTGTTTTACCAGGAGAAACACACAAAGCTGAAAGCTTGTTTACAGGTGCAACTTGGAAGCACAAGGAAGTTACGTGACTTGCTCAGGGTCACACAGTTTGCAAGTAGGGCTGTGGGATTCAAACCCAGGTTTCCAGGTTTGCAGCGCAGAGCCTTAAATCACTGAACTATACTGTTTTCTACAGTGTCAGCATGATTAGTTGTCTTCTTTTTCTGATTGTTTCCCCCATTTCCTTGATTAGTTTCCATATTTGCCATAATCCAAGGTCGGAACATGGTGCCTTTGCATCCTGATTAACATCCTACCAGCTCAGGGCATGAAACTCAGGACCAAGACAGGTGTCAAAATGTCTCAGTTGGTAGCATGTCCATCTCTTGGCCAGGATTTCATAGGTTCTAGTTCCATCATGCACCAGGATTAGGCTCATACCACAAATGCTGGCACCCGAATGCAGTACTAAGGGGATACTGTACTGTCAGAGTGTGCTGTCATTTGGATAAGACATGAAACCAATGATCTGTCTGACTTTTCTGATGGTTGTTCAGGTGGATGGTAATGATCCCATGGCAGTTCATGAAGAAGACGTAGGGGTATTTTCCCTGGACAAATTCCCCCTCTCCCTAAAATACCAACAACAGCTCAATCTGGCATCAATTTCATTTGGTTTGCACCTCCCCTCTCCCCAGGATGAGGATGAAAATAAGCAGTATTGTCTAGCCCTGCTGTTCTACTCCTTCCCTCAACCAGGCAAGCAGCAGCATCCCTTAAAATCCACAGGCCCTACTCTCCTCTTTAAAATACATTTATGTGAAGAACATGCCAAGAGAGCATGGGGTTGCTTTAAGATAATTTGCTATTTGTGTCTGCTTGTTGCATGTTCCTTTTTTTATACTTCCTTCCCACTAACCGTCCCATGAATTCTGACATTGTTGGCCCAACAACTGGACTCGTCCATACTGTTTATTCATCACAGCAGTGCTATGGATCTACTGGTCTAGATTAGGGGTCAACAAAGAAGCAGCATGCATGCAGAGGAAGATTTTTTGATTAGCATCTCAGGATCCATCTAGTTGAAATGCCAGTGGTGTGCCCAAACCCATGCTGTGGCATTCTGATGTGAATGTCCCAGTGTATGCATTTCATACTGCCCTCTAGGCTAGTCAGCAGCAGGGAGATAATGGTTTGTAGCTTATGCATTGCCAAGAAAAATTCACCATGTTTTGAGAATGTTAAACCATTTTTTCTTTTTTTTTTTAACTGTATGGTGTTTTCCTTCACTCCCAGAGGCTGATTAGAAGGATTATCGTAGTAGGATCCTCAATTTCAGGTTAGCTTGGACAGGGAAATTAAACACTGGAATGGTGGGGAGACAGTAGGTGACAGCCTAAGGAAACTGCTGGCAACCAACACTAACATTACACAAGCCAGTAACTGCAACCCAACCATCCCAGTGCAACTTTCCAACCCATACCCTAATGACATGATCAGGACCCAGGATCAGTAATCAAATACAAGGAAGATCTGCACTCATCATGCTGAATGAATCCTGAACTAAGATGGGGTATTAAGGAGCAGGGGCCAAAATTTTTTCACTATTGCACCAATTTCACCAGTTTGATTGCTGTATTGGGTCACAAATGTTACTGGAATGTTCACTTCCTTTTCAATAGTTTTTTTTGTTTTGGGGTTTGAGTACATTCTTTCTTAACCCTTACACTGCCAAGGTTTTTCTACAAATTACATGTCCTCACTGCCAGAGATTTTTTCATTGGGTTTGTACACCTGTCGGTTATGATATTATTACATCATTTTTCTTAATTCCCTGGTAAAAAATGTTGTCAAGGTAGTAAGAACCTAACACAACTATAATTTAAAGTGAAAATATAAGTTTTCCAACTAAAGCAATTCAGTGATATATATATATATATATATATCTATATATATATATATATATATATATATATATATATATATAAGTTTATTTAGTGAAATTTCAATTGTTTTGGGAATTTATTGGCAAAAATATTGAAGTTTGTAAAAACATTAAAATCGGATGGATCACTGATAACATTTTTGTCTAAATGTAACTAATTTTCAATTTCAGGTTATAAAGTCTTTATATAAACACAAATTTCACATTGGTTTCTCACCTACAGATTATGAGAGTCACCAGAACCAACCACCCACAGTAGGGCCATGCTGGCCCATGAGGTTATCTATTGGATTATGGGGTACACATCACTAAATCCATTAAGAAAAAAATAGAAGTAGCTTGTTTCACATGACAGGGAAATGAATGAGTAAATCAAGGCCCAGATTGTACCCATAGCTACATCCCCTGGGTCATATGACCAAACAAGATGGCTGACACCTTCTAGTCATTTTCTGTGTCAAACTGTTTGTGACTTATTTATTGTTATACCTAGATTATAAAAGTAGTACATTTCAATGGATTACAACTTTTCTTATATCAGCAAGGGTTTGGATGAGATTTCTGATCACTAATTTCACATTATAGTACCACCTGCAGATAGCGGGGTGCCATACCCAACCACCCATGGCTATAAGCACATATGGGCCCACCTATTGCATTATGGGGTACATGTCAATAAATTCATAAAGGAAAAGTAAGAAGTAGCCTGTTTTACATGGCAGAGAAGTCATTGAGTAAATCAAGGCACAGATTGTACCTATAGCTACATACCCTGGTCACATGACCAAAATCAAAATGGCTGCCACCATTCAGCCATTTTCCATGTCAAACTGCTGCTGTTACACACTTGTAGGAATAACTAGATTATAAAAGTGGCAGATGTCAATGGATTACACCTTTTCTTACATCTGCAGGGACTTAGATGACCAGGGACAGTGGTTTACCATGATTGAGAAAAGGCAAATTCCATTTGCAGATTGACAAAACCAGTATTGTCACGGTGTCTGCAAGTCAAAATCAGTTTTACCAGTGTTGGCTTTGTAACCTGTATTTAACCATTTTTCACTCTGCTTGCATGCATTTCACATTTCTACATCTGCTGTTGCATATCTGCACTTGTAGCTATCAAGTTATTTTAGAAGCTACAATTTGTGAAGGCAACAGGTGCACTACATTCCCTATCCCTCCTATATAATGACAGGACCATTAATGCCCCCTATCATTCTGATGCAATGGGGACAGCAGTACTGTGGACCCCTCCCTCTGGTCTGATTGGCAGCAGCCCTGCAGCCCCCATCCCTCCAGTGTGATGGCAGGAGCAGCACTGCAGCGCTCCTCCCTCTTGTGCAATGGCAGCAGCACTGTGGCCTCCATCCTTCCGGTGTGTTGTCAGAAACATGGTGGTAAAGCTCTGCAGCCCATATCCCTCAGGTGTGACAATACAGAATATTAGACTGCAGGACACTTGGATAAATTAAAAGGAACTAGCCATTAGAGACTGCCACCAATCACCACACAATGCAGACTAAGTTACCACCCACATGACCTTTCTCGTAAGTTCTCATCCCAAGAAATGTTAATGAAGTCAATAAAAGCAAGTACACCATTTCAAGAAAGGTAGTTTATAAACAGTGCAAATATTGCAAATCAAAAACAATATACAACAGTTGAAAAATGTGAACAAAAACAAAATCTAAATGAAAATGTGCAGAATGTCAAAAGTGAATATATATAGAAACAAGTGAACTAAAACCTAAATACAAATACTCAAAGTGTCAAATGTGCAAAGGTACAGGAAATGTGGAAAACTGTGCATAAACAAAACCTAAATGAAAATGTGCAATTCAGTATGACAAAAATATACAGTGAAAAACACATGAACTAAAACAAAATATAAATATTCACACACACACACACACACACAACACACACACAGCGACATGACAAGGAATATGGAAAACAAGCTAACAAAAGTTATTGAAAGTGTTTACACCCTATAACTAAAAATGTGCAAAATGTCTGTAGAAATGTTCACCAATCTAATCCTTTGACTTAATGTACATAAGCTGGGATAGCAATCTCATATTGTCTACTAAGGAGGTTCGTCTTTGGTCTGTGTGGATCTGTCCGTAGACTGAGAAGATCTCTCCACATCGACTCGACACATGTATCCAAATGGCTTGCAGAGCAACTTTGGCTGGTACTGGTAATTGTGCTGCACTGAAATCCAGTACTGCCAACATTAAAGTCCATTATGCCTGGAAGCTCTCCTATGTCCTGCCAACATACATCTCCCAGTCCTTTTGTAGTGCAGTTTTGTTGTGCAGTTCAAATACACCAATGTCACTGGAGTAGTGTGTGAAGTCCCTCTCAATTTAGGAAGGTTGTAGGGTTCAAAATGTGGCAGGCTTTCAAGAACCCTATGGCTGGGTTTGTTTCCATATGATTTGCCATTTTGTTTGAGGGCTACTCCAAATGCTTTTGGAAAATTGCAATCTGCTCCTGCTTGACCTGTGGCCTAAGAGTAGCTAAGTATTCATCTGTCCTTTCTCCAGATGCTTCTGTTTTGATACACCCATCTGAAACCTCTGTTTTATTCCATGTAGTGCATCGAATACAGAAACAGCCAAGAGGTTTGTCTTTCCTTTGTAGAAGTTTTATTGTGCTGATGAGATCATTGCAGTTTTCAGCGATGAAGGTTGTGTGAATCTGCAGCTCTGTAAACCAGTCTTGGAAAAGTTTTCTCAACGAATTCAAGGAGTTGCAATCACTTACTTCCTCCTGGAAGAAGTCTCTTAAGTGCTGAAGATAAAGTGAATGGTACTTAACGGTTTCAAACCAAGTGTTCCAACGGGTTAAGACAGGAACAGGAGGCAATATTTTCTTTTCTACATCTCGCCCCTCCAGGAATGCCAAGTACTCTCTCTTACGTTTGAGCGACTGCTGGAATGAATATTTCACAAGTGCCACAAGTTTATTGACCAGTTCAAAATGGTCAATCCATGTGTCTCCCACCAAGGATAACACATGTGCCCAGCAACCAACATGGATCACATGGGCACCAATAAGGCCATATAAAACCTCTTTGAAGCACTTCACCATGTATCACAGATGTCACTGATGAAGGTGACGACTTGTCCATCTCCACATCATATTTCTGCAATATCTTTATAACACTTTGTGTGACAGTGGTGTGATTTACTGCTGTCAACTCTGTTGTTTCTGCAATGATAGACTGTCCGCCCTGCATGACAAAATTATGTTCAGTATACAGCGGGCATCTCGTCTGTCATCTCATTGCACGTACAGAGAATGTCTTCCCTTTCACAAGCTGTGAAATTCTGTCCTCCATTTCCTTTCCCAATTTGGGCAAGTAGTTCTGCCTTAAGGTGGATACCTTTGGGAAGCACCAATTCGTTTAATGTTGTCCCCATCCAGTCTCTTATGCATGGTTGATCCAACTTTTCGATGGGTATATTTGCCCAAACCAAGCCCTTAATACACCCAATACAGTATTCTCCCATGCTGCAGCTGCAGAAGTTGTGGCATTAAAGCTGGTGTGAAGCATCACCTATCTGTTGCTATTCTTCTGGCTTGCATTCTTCATATGTTTTTTACTTTTGCAGTGATCCACCACTGTATCCTTCCTCACATAGTCAATGGGGTGATCACAAAAGCGACAAAACATTTTTCCTCCATCCTCATACATGCCTTCCAACTTGAATTGCAATGTAAGGTCCTTAGCAGTGACACTGGAAAGTTTTGCCATTTTGCTTGGTGTTGCCATCACGATGCATAGAACAGATGACTCCAAAGAACTAAAAAGTGGAACACAAGTTGGAGAGATATTAAAACAGGCTGTAGAACTACTTAAAGCTTCACAACAATGACATTAAGATTGAAACATCACAGATAACTTCTGCCCATGGATGAGTCTGGAGAACAGCAACAGAAAACATGCTGATCTCAGCTGCTCACAATCTATACAAAAACAATACCAGAATCAGAATATCACTGCTAATCCATGCGGACCATGCTCAATCCATGGATGGCAGTCGGTAGGAGCAGCTACAGAAATCAAACTGTCCTCAGAAGCTGTCACAGGCTTGACTATATAATACAAAAGTACAATATTGACATCCAAATATAGCCCTGGTCACAGCTGATAAGAAATCCAGATGACATACAGGACCCCGGGCTTGCTTTCTGCATTGCACCAAGACCTTATCGGTCTCCCCGGCTCAAACAAACTAAGACTTGAAAAAACACATGAATATGAAGATCACACCATACTTTTTAGAGATGATGATTATTTCCAGCAGAAATTCACACCAAGCAGGAATGTTGAAGCCTAAAATTCGAAAAAAATAAATAAAAATTATCTAAATAAAGGACACACACACACACACACACACACACACACACACACACCTCACCCCCACATGCACAAGTAAATGACACCTAGTTAGACATGCCATCTGCCTCTTCTGCTGGGATACAGAACCTAAAAGTCCAGCTGTGAGCCACCAGGACTAAGGTGTTACCAATATAGCCATGGTTGCAGCCACCTATCCTGAATGCCAAGCAAAGGGCCATATAGCTAGGGTCTTATTGCAATGATTTGGGTTGCCACCTACACTCCCCAGTCCCTAGCTATCACCATCCACAGCAAACACCTTTGTGCAAACCACCCAGGGTGTATAAAACTTAAAGCAGCAGATCCCCAAATGTCTGCATTTGGGGACAAGGGCTCTGGGTCAAGATCTGGCGGGTTGTACTAACAAAACCCACTTCCAGGGAGGATGTTGATGCAGACACCCTCCATTTGTTCAAGTCACTCATCATGGGCAACTCCTCACTCACTGGGTTGCGGTACTCAGTGACTGGCACAAGGGCCATCACTGAAAAAGTGTCCAACCAAGGTTGGTGTCAGTATCTCTGCAAGTCATTTTCAATTATTTTAATTGTGGTTGATGGTGGGGACGTTACATGGCAGCCCAACTTGCCACCAACACTCCAAACCATTCAGTCACTAACCACCTGAAAATAAACTACCTCTAATAGCTACTGTTGCCCCCATACCAAGAAACTGAACCAGTCTTTACCAAAAAAGTGAACGATGAGACATCCAAAATAAACTTACTTTTTCAGCAGAGAGGACATGTTGCTGTTAGCAGTGTGGAGTTCAGGCATCCACATCAGTCAAAAGGCCAGGGTTGGGTGTGAGCTGAACAGCAGTACAGTCTGTACAGCCTTGAAAGCACCGAGAAGTCACTTCAACTTCCATCTCCAAGCAAAATGGAAACTGCAGCCTTTCCTCA
Organism: Neoceratodus forsteri; assembly: GCA_016271365.2. Taxonomy (NCBI): domain Eukaryota; kingdom Metazoa; phylum Chordata; order Ceratodontiformes; family Ceratodontidae; genus Neoceratodus; species Neoceratodus forsteri. The sequence continues at coordinate 398,303,766 of CM057455.1, read as the reverse complement.
ATATTTGACTGCAGCCCCCACCCATCCCCGTGTGACGGAAGCATGTGCAGCACTGCAGCCCCCAACCATCCCATGTGACGGCAGCATGTGCAGCACTGCAGCCCCTACCCGTCCCGTGTGATGCCAGCATGTGCAGCACTGCAGCCCCCAACCATCCTGTGTGATGGCAGCATGTGCAGCACTGCAGCCCATTGCCACATACAAATCTGTCCAAGCTCAGACGTGAAGTAGGCCGAACCACCAGATGCCAAGGTGGACTCCGTCGGTTCAGTCCCTATCTAATATATAGATGCCTGATTTGGTTTATTTGTAAACAAAGTGCATCCAACTTAAAAATTCAAGTGATTAATGAGGATGCTAATGGAGATACACAAACACAGTCTCTGCAAAGAATAAACCAATCCAGAATCACAAAAATAGTAATTTGTGAACTTTCTGGCTATCTTCATGAAAATGGAGTCTCTTAGTTTTCATGTCGAACTCAAACTCAAGAAAGGAGTTCTGCTGGCTGTGGTGAAACCATGACAGCTGTTCTGATCTGGGCTTTGTCTCTCTATCCCTCTTGCAGTAGGTATAGGTCAATGAATCTTTGCACCTGATCACTTATACCAATTGGTACATCCTCTGGAGCACCCAGAATGTTAATTATGGCGCTACTGAACAAGACACACTCTTTTCCTTATTAAAACTGCAAGTTAATGACAATGCCTCACTTCTTTCTCAATTGGCAGTGTAATAATGGCCTAGACACACCATCGTACTTATAATAAAAGGGCACAAAACTTCAATGTCAAAGCATAAGGGCACTTGAAGAAAGGGCAAAGTAGCATCATCAATTCATGATGACCGAGTGCGAGATGTTCACAAGCTCCTAAATTAATAAGCCGGATGCACTGGAGAATTAAATAATTTGAGTGATTATATGCAAAGATTATTAACTTAATATAGTGCCTGCGGGGTGGGGACAAGATAGATGAAGCGAGCCCCAATCTTTACAGTGGTCAGGGCTTCACCTCAGCCAGTAGTTCTCCTTTAAGAACTCACCAGTCACCATCTCTAGTTCCCCATCCCATCCTAGCAAACATGGACTGCCCTGGTGCCAAGGCAGTTACACCACACCACCTAGGAGAAAAGCCACCACAAGAAGTTTGTATGAATGACCACTCCAGATACCCACGCACTGCCACACAGTACCCCCTGAAAGGCAAATACTTGGGTGGTATTTTTTTATTAGCATCACCTATGATGAGACAGTGGGTTGTGGGCCTGGTTGTGGTACTAACATACTAAAATGCCAGCAGAATAGGTGTAACGGTCTTTCTTGTCTGCTCGTTTGGTCAGCCCCCACCCTGGGAGCTGACCTTGCTGCCCCCCTTGCCTTCTCTGGCTTCTCCCTTCCCAATTCCAGATATTCTCACTGCACTGGATTTTGCTTCCAGAACCCTTCCCCTGTACCTGTCCTACCCCCTCTTGAACCCCTCCACTGTCTCTGCCTCCACCAGCCCCCTGGGCAGCACATTCCATGGCTCCACCACCCTCTCAGTGAAGTAGCACATCCTCCTTTCTCCTCTGAATCTCCCCCCCAGCTTTCACCCATGCCCTCTAGTTGCCCCCTCCTCCTTCCTGCAAAGCACCCTGACTGCTCCTCCCCTATTTACCCTCTTCATGTACCTTCATGTACCTGAAGACCTCTATCATGTCCCCCCAGTCCCTTCTCTCTTCCAATGTGTACATATTTAGCTCTTCAAGACTCTCCCCATAGGTCCTGTCCCCCAGGCCCTCCTCTGGACCCTCTCCAGGAGTTTATTGTCCCTCTTTAAGTGTTGCCTCCAAAACTGCATGCAGTACTCAAGGTCTGGCCTCACCAAGCAGTTGTACAGAGGAGTATCACTTCCTCTCTGGAGGTGATCCCCTAGCGATGCATCCCAGCATCCTGTTGGCCTTGGCTGCTGCCCTCCTGTAAGTCTCTGAGTTGTTCATCTTGACATCCACCACCACCCCAGGTCTTTCTCAGCCATCGAGACTTGTAGCATCCCCAGGGTGTACACTTGGCCCGGGTTTCTGGCCCCAGGTGCAGTAGCCTTACTCCCATCGATCCCTTTCACTCCTTGAGCACTTGAATTGCCTATAGGCTGCTTCTTTCCACACCACCTCCTGGACCTCCCTGGTCCACCAACAGGGCTTTAGGGCCCTACTGCATTTTCGTCTTCACCCCCCCCAATGATTTCCCACCTACTGTCAGTGTCCATGTCTGACCCAATCACATCCAAATGCTCCTTAAGGATTCTTCCCATTTCCTTAAAATCTCGCCCTGAAGTCAGTTATCTCTGTCTTTGTGCAGCCTTCTACCCCTCCTAGGTCCAGGCAGAACCAGACCGTGGCATGGTCACTCCCTGCCAATGGGTCCCTTACCTCCAGGCCCCTAATCTGTTCACTGTCTGCCAGAACCACATCCAGTACCTGCACCTTCCTGGTCGGTTCCCCCACCTGCTGAGTTAGGAAGGTGTCTTGAAAGACATCCAACAACCTCTGTTCCCTGGCCACCGAGGATGGTAGCCCAGGTTGCCGCAAAGGCCCGGCCCCCCCAGCAACAACTTCTTTATTCGAACTTTAAATTTTATAGCACAAATCAAGACAGGCCACCAACAGGCCTCCAACATATTCCATTAGAAATTACAGCAAAAGGTTCAACATAGAAAATGTATTTAATAAAAGTGGTAAAATTGTTAACATGCAGTTCGACAGTTTAACTTGTCTGTTTATCCCTAGGTAATCAATGTCTGCTCCTCCAAAATTGATGAAGGAACCGAGAAGGACAATCCACATTTCCAGCTGCACAGATGATGCCCTCTGGGTTCAGATGAAACATGGAGGTTGATTCAGTTTGATGATGTTTAATAAAGATTTTGTCTGAGCGTGTGTCTGTATTATTCTACACAGATATGCACACCACCAACAATACTTTACACCATGTTTAAAGACAGGATAGCCAGGATAGAGGCAGCAGGTCCCAGACAACACAGGAAATGATAAATGAAACAAATGAAAATACACATTTCAGTAAAGACATGCCCCAAAAAATCACCATAAATCAAACAGCACCTTCCCACTTGCAGGGTGGGGGAGGAGGGCAGATGTGGAACAGCTGCATCACAAGCCTGGGACCCAGGCCTGTCACGCAGCCAGGCCACACTTGGGTATCCACGGTGCTAAATGAAGACAGGTCATGTAACATTTTGTCGAACCACACAGTAATGTTAAAAAATTATTTATATATATATATATATATATATATATATATATATATATTATCTACATGGGATATGACATGGCCTGCCTGAAGATATAGTTATCCTCAGAAGAAGCAAATGATAACATGACATCTCACTCATGGCGAGAGTGAAGATAAATATGATATCGTCAGGAAGGCCATGTCATGTTCTGTTTATACAATGTATGTTTTGGGCCCCTTCAATACAACCCACACAATGTTGTTTTCTTGCAACACCACTTAATGCAATTCTCCACAAGTTTACAGTGAGGCACTGTCTTTGTGTATGCCTAGAAAATGTGTGGTTTTCAGAAATATTTACTTAAAAAAGCAGTGGTGTGGTGACCGCTTTGTTTTAATAAAGTAAACTGAGGTTGCTCCTGCATGTTTAAAATAACACTTTTCAGTGGAAGTTAGATCTGTTTAGTTTTGCTCTGTTCAAATTTGTGTTTGGTTAAAGCTGCTGCTGGCAATGGAAGATAAGTGAAAGCGAGTTGCAGCTTTAATGAAGACATTAGAGAGCCTGAGCGAGTGTTGCTACAACAACAGCCGCTTGATCTCACGATGTGTTCACTGCAGCTGCGACTCATTTTCCTTCTCTTCCCATTGCCAGCAGCAGCTTTTAACAAATCAGTTACAAATTTGAACAGAGCAAACTAGACAGATCTAACTTACCCTGGACAGTGCTTATTTTAAACATGAGGTGCTACTGTTTACTTTATTAAGTGCACCGGTCATGCAGCATGCTACAGATTTAAACGAGAAGTGGAAAGTGTAGCTGCTCCAGGAATATGAGGAGAAACTGCAGGATGAACCAGATAGAGTTTTCTGCTATCGTTTATTTGAAAATGATGGCAGGATCAACAGCATGTTCCAATCCGCCCAGCCCGTCCCCTCAGCCGACCATCAACAAAAGAGCACAGATCGGGTGGAGAATCGGACCTGGCTGACTGGAGGATATGCTGGAAAAATGGTTCAGTGCCACTCTGCCCACCTACCCCTCCCTCAGAGGCCAGAACCATTTTTGCCAGCATGTGAACCAGTCCGCCCAGACCATCCCTCAGCCAACCTCAACAAAAGAGCACCAGGCGTGGCACAGACCCGGCCGACTGGCATATATGCTGGAAAAATGGTTCTGTGCCACTCTGCCTTCCACCCTCCCTCAGAGGCCAGAACCATTTTTGCCAGCATGTGAACCAGTCCCCAGGCCGTCCTCAGCCGACCATCAACAAAGAGCACCAGAGCATGACACAGACTTGGCTGACTGGCAAATATGCTGGAAAATGGTTTTGTGCCACTCTGCCCACCTGCCCCTCCCACTGAGGCCAGAACCAATGTTTTCCAGCATGTGAACCAGTCCGCCCAGCCCGTCCCTCAGCCGACCATCAACAAAAGGGCACCAGAGTGTGGCACAGACCCAGCCGACTGGCATATATGCTGGAAAAAATGGTTCTGTGCCACTCTTCCCACTTTCCCACCCCTCTCTCAGAGGCCAGAACCATTTTTTGCTAACATGTGAACCAGTATGCCCAGCCCGTCCCTCAGCCGACCATCAATGACCACATTAGCAGCATCAAGCTTCCTTCAGGGTGGGTGACAAACTCAAGGGCATCAACAAGGCTTTTCTATTTGAACCCCTGCCAATCCTAAAGATCCCCCTCCCAACCTGTGGGAATTTCTGGCAGATACCACCCTTCCCAGAGTACCACATGTAGGAGCTCCAATCTGCAATAAGGGCTCTTCTCAAAGGGATCACTGATCTGCACAGACACTCTTCCCCAACCCAACAGACCTGCCCGGCCAGCCCAGCCACTCTCCCCGCCAGCACAGCCACTCTTCCCACCCCAGGACCTGCATGGACAGTCCGCCCACCCCAACAGACCTGCCCAGCCACTCTGCCCACCCCGATGCACTAGCACAGCCACTCACCCCACCCCAGTGCACCAGCCCAGCCACTTTGCCCACCAACATGGACCTGCACGGACACTTAGCCCACCCCAACAGACCTGTCCGACCACTCTGCCCACCCCAACAGACCTGCACAGCCACTCTGCCCACCCTGATGCACCAGCACAGCCACTCTGCCCACCCCACAGACCTGCACGGACCTCTGCCCACCCCTCTGACCTACATGGACACTCTCCACACCTTAGTACACCAGGACAGCCACTGTCCCCACCCGATGCATCAGCCCAGTCACTCTGCCCACCCATGGACCTGCATGGACACTCAGCCCACCCCAACAGACCTGCCCAGCCACTCTGTCACCCTGATGCACCAGCACAGCCACTCTGCCCACCCCCATGGACCTGCACGGACACTCTCCCCACCCCAGTGCACCAGCACAGCCACTCTCCCCATCCCAATGCATCAGCCCAGCCACTCTGCCCACCCCAACAGACCTGTCTGGCCACTCTCACCACTCTGCCCACCCCCACAGACCTGCCCAACCACTCTCCCCACTCTGCCCACCCCACAGACCTGCTGGCCACTCTGCCACCCCAACAGACCAGCACAGCCACTCTGGATGTGGCACTCCTGGGGGCAGCAGTATGGGTAGTGAGTTTTTTCTGGATGGGTGTCCACCTTGTGCCCCTTTGCACTTTCAGGGGGTTGTCAGTGCAGCACTGATCAATTTATCTACCTGGGATAGTTAAATTGTGGTAGATAAACTGCAAAATATGCCTGTCTCTCTAACAAGGGAGCACTACGTTTGATCGACTGACAAAATCAAAATGGGACAGGGGTCAGCACAAAGCATACAAAAATACTTTAGTAAATGCAGCAGCAGTAGAAAACACATTGTAAAAATGGCAGATCTCACCCAAAGCATTAGTAGACATGCATGTATAAAAACCAGGCATCAAATACCGAGTAAAAAGTCCATGTTCCCAGATCTCCCAAGAAACGTTGCAACAAAATTCATGAACAACAACTAATGGGAAAGAGTGTAAGCACCCCAAAACTGGTGGGATTAAAACCTGTGGTGATTTTGTGCTGTAGCAAAGATTTAATGGGCGGCTGCTCCATTCGCTGAAGCAGTAGTTCGGTGCCAGATGGCTCCGCGCATGCAGCAGCACTGTAAGTCTGAGACCCAGACAAATCAGTGGAGAAACACTAATGTAGGCTAGTACTACCAGACACGAGTCACTTCATTACCCAATAAAATAAAAAATGCAGGCTAAGCACTTGCATCTTAGGACACACTATTTACCACGATTCAGCATCACAGCTATGCCGTCCATTCTGCACTGCAAGCTGCCCAATCTAAATTTCACCTTCCTCGTCAGATGACTCACTTCACTACATACAGCCCCTTCATTAAAATCCACTGCATCTGCCTCTGGCTCGTACATGTATGGCTGAATTTGTAAACTTAGATTAAAATCAAGTGCCAAATCAGAATGACTGCCATTTCATATGTTGCTCTTGTAGTGCAACTTACAGCAGGTGGGATTCAAAGATTTAATGGAGGGGCTGCTCCATTTCTTTGGAAGGCAGTTCTTCGCATGCCAGATGGCTCCATGCAGCTGCACTATAAGACCCCCAGAAGAAAAATAAAATAAACTGTGGTGTGGGGAATCACTCCTATTCCTGTCTCTCTGCCTCCTAGGAATCGACAATCTCTCCCGATTCCCACAAAGTGCCAAAAAACATAACTCAGAGCCAGGCTTACTACCCCACAACACAGGCAGCAGAAAACAGAACAGAACAGAGAACAGAACGATGGCCAATGGGCAGAGATTTGTCATCGCGAAAACACAGCAAGCAGCAAAACAAATGGCAGCAGCAAAGCAGGTGCAGAGTAAACACAAATACGCTGCACTGCAATTTATAGCGCTCTGTTCTCACAATCAATGAGAACAAATGCTAGTTCCATTTTGGCGCGTTTCCATGGCCCAATCATAATTCCACATTCCTGTCCACGTCACCACATATCACGGTAAACCATTGTCCCTGTAGATGACATTTTTGATCACTAATCTCACATTATAAACCCACCTGCCGATAGCTGGGGTGCCATACCCAACCACCAATTTTAAGGTCATGCTGGCCCATGGGAGGCCCACCTATTCCATTATGGGGTACATGCCAATAAATTCAGAAACGAAAAGTTAAAAGTAGCCTGTTTTACATGACAGGGAAGTAAATGAGTAAATCAAGGCCCAGATTGTACCCATAGCTACATCTCCTGGGTCACATGACCAAAAACATTATGGCTGCCACATGTTTATTGTGATAGCTACATTATAAAAGTGGTAAATGTCAATGGATTACACCTTTTCTTACAGCAGCTGAGGTTTGGATGAAATTTCTGACCATTAATTTCACATTACAGACCTACCTGCAGATAGCTGGGGTGCCATAACCACCACCCTTGGTATGCCCATACTATCCCATCGGGTGTCCACCTGTTGCATTATGGGGTACATGCCAAAAAATTCAGAAAGGTAAAGTAAGAAGTATCTTGTTTTACATGACAGGGATATAAATGAGTAAATCAAGGCCCAGATTGTACCCATATCTACATCTCCTGGGTCACATGAACAAAAACAAAATGGCTGACACTGTTTAATCACTTTCTGTTTCAGACTGCATCTCTTACACATTTATTGGGATTACTAGATTATAAAATACATATATATCAAAGGAATACACCTTTTCTTACAGCAGCAGGGGCTTGGATGACACTTCTGATCACTAATTTCACATTATAGACCCACCTGCAGATAGCAGGGGTGCCATGCATTTTCTGTGTCAAACTGCTTTTGTTATACGTTTGTAGGGATAACTAGATTATAAAAGTGGTAAATGTCAATGGATTACACCTTTTCTTAAATCTTCATGGGCTTTGATAACAATTTTTGATGACTAATTTCACATTACAGACCCATCTGCAGATTGCCGCGGTGCCATACCCAACCACCATGCTTGGGCCATGCTGGCCCATGGGCAGACCACCTATTGCATTATGAGGTGTGTGCCAAATAAATTTAGAAAGAAAAAGTAAGAAGTAGACTGTTTTACATGACAGGGAAGTGAATGAGTAAATCATGGCCCAGATTGTACCCATAGCTACATCCACTGGGTCACATGACCAAAAGAAGATGGCTGCCACAGTTCGGTCATTTTCTGTCAGACTGCTTCTGTTACATTTGTAGTGATAACTAGATTATAAAAGTGGTAAATGTCAATGGATTACACCTTTTCTTACATCTGCATGGGCTTTGATGAAATGTCTGATCACTAATTTCACATTACACACCCACCTGCAGATAGCTGGGGTGCCATACCCAACCACCCATGGTATGCTCATGCTGGCCCATTGGGTGACCACTTACTGCATTATGGGGTATATGTCAATAAATTCATAAAGGACAACTAAGAAGTAGCCTGTTTTACATAACATGGATGTGAATGAGTAAATCAAGGCCCAGACTGTACTCATATCTACTTCCACTTGGTGACATGAACAAAAAACAAGATGGTTGGCACTGTTTAGTCATTTTCTGCATCAAACTGCTTCAGGTCCACATTTCTTGGGATAACTAGACTATACAAGATTTAAATGTCTATAGAGTACACCTTTCTTATAGCTTGGGATCCTTGATTATATTTCTGATGACTAATTTTATATTACAGACCAACCTGCAGATAGCTGGAGTGCCATACCCGATACTCAAGCACCCTGATAGTACCATGCTGGCCCATGGGGTGGGCCCAACTAATGTATTATGGGGTACATGTCAATAAATCCTTAAAGAAAAAAACAGAAGCAGCCTGTTTTACATGACAGGGAAGTGAATGAATAAATCAAGGCCCAGATTGGTCCCATATCTACATCCCCTGCATGACAAGAACAAAAACAAGATGTCTGCCACCATTCAGTCATTTTCTGAGTCAAACTGCTTCCGTTACACATTTATTGTGATAACTAGGTTATAAAACTGCTAAATGTAAATGGATTGCACCCTTTCTTACAGAAGCAGTGGCTTGGAAGCTATTTCTGATCACTAATTTCACATTACAGACCCACCTACTGATAGCCGGTGTCATCCCCCATACCCTGCCACCCATGCTGAGGGCTGTGCTGGCTCATGAGGGACCACCTATTGTGTTATATTGTACAGGTCAATAAATCCACAAAAGAAAAACTAAAAGAAGCCTGTTTTACATGACAGGCAGGTGAATGAGTAAATCAAGGACCAGACTGTACACACATGTATACACACACATATATATATATATTTATATATACACTGTATATATATATATATATATATATATATATATATATATATATATCCACTGAGTCACATGACCAACAGCAAGACGGAGGACACCATTCAGTTATTTTCTGTGTCAGCCTGCTTATATTACACATTTATTGGGATAACTAGATTATAAAAGCGGTAAATGTCTATCGATTACACCTTTTCTTACTGCTCCCAGGGCTTGGATGAAATTTCTAATGACTAATTTTACATTGCAGACCCATCTGCAGATAACTTAGGAGCAATTTCCAACCACCTATTGTGGGCCATCGGGCCTATGTAGAGGTCCACCTATTACATTATGGGGTTCATGTCAATAAATCCTATAACTATCATACATGTGACCTGCGAGAAAAAAAAAACATCTACTATAGCATGTTCATTGTGATGTACGTACTAAAGCAGAATGTGAAGTCATTCTGTTTTAGTAGTGACATCACTATTGCAGCAAAATGACTTTTTCAAGACTTGTACGTGATTATCATACACAATAGCATTCCATCAGATGCTAGAAGACAATAAACCTGTGGAGAAAACCCTACCTTTCCTTTTCTAAAACATGTCATGTAGTCCACTCTTTGTTTTATATTTATTTCAAACACACCATTGCCGATCCTGTATGAAAAAAAACTGTTTTTCCTATATCTATCTATCTATCTATCTACCCTTCATGCCTGCGACCTGTGGAAATAAATACCTGTCTATTATTACCCTATACTATTACTTTTATATCACTGTACTGCCCCTGAAATGGAACATTTTCTTAATTTACTCTGTCCTGCTATGCCTTGATTGTTATTATTCCCATGTTTTCTCCCCATACATTATATAGAATAGATGGAGGTCGTCAATACACAGCAATGATAAACCTTCACCCTAAGGTTATAGTGAGGACAGCAAATTAAGAAAGGTTTTAAGAAAAGTGTTGTTGTGTATTTAGGCCACCGTATAGTATTTTATGTAGTATATTATAGGAAAGAAACTGAAACAGCTTACTTTTTTGATTTCCATTAGCATTTACCATTAGTGGTCCACATTTCACCTTTGGTATTTTGCTGATGTGACACATTCGACAGCCAGGTGTCCTATGTACCGTGATATTGGGGTCACTTGCACTGTGATGTATATATTAAAGCAGAATAGGAAGACATTCTGTTTTAGTAGCAAAGTCACTGTTGCAGCAGAATGACTTTTCAAGGGTATGGATCATCATAAACAAAGAGCATTCTACCAGGCAAATATAACCAGAAAACTGTGGAGAAAACCTATCCTTTCCTGTTCTAAAACCTGTGAAGAAAAACCTATCCTTTCCTTTTCTAAAACATGTCATGTAGTCCACTCTTTGTTTCATATTCATTTCAAACACACCATTGCCAATTCTGTAAGGAAAACAAAACTGTTTCCTATATCTATCTCTCCGTCTTTATGCCTGTGACCTGTGGAAATATCTGTCTACTATTACCCTATACTATTATTTTTAGATCACTGTACTACCCATGGAAAAGAACACATTTTATTTTTTACCCTATCCTACTATGCCTTATTCCCATGTTTTTATGTTTTTTCCCATACATTATATAGACTAGTTGGAGGTAATCGATACACAGCAATGATACACCTTCACCTTAAGGTTCATAGATGGAATACAAGTTATGTAGACCATTGGCCTTTTCTGAACTTGCCACAATTCAGTGTTCTATTGGTGGAAGGAGATTTTTTGTTACTCATATATTCATCAAGTCTCTTTTCAAATGTATTCATATTTTGATTTTCAACTGCAGTCTTAGGTAGAGTATTGCAGGTTGTAATTATTCTTTGACAGGTTTGTTTGTTTCGCCAATCAATTTAAGTTATGTGATCTGGTGCTATTATTGTTTTATGTCTTCCCAGAACAATTATTTCTTGAGTAAAGTCTTCCTGGATCACTTTAAAAGTTAGATATAAGTGTCTCTTATGTTAACCCATAGAAAATAAATCTATTTTTCAATCTCTTACAGTTACAGTGAGGACAGCAAATTAAGAAAGGTTTTAAGAAAAGAGTTGTGTATTTAGGCCACCATACAGTATTTTATATAGTATACTATTGGAAAGAAACCAAAATAGTTTACTGTTTTTTATTACGGTTGGCATTTACTATCAGTGGTTCACTTTTCACTTTTGTTATTTTGCCAATGCGACACTTTTTCAAGTGTATGGATCATCACACACAAAGAGCATTCCATCAGACACTATGATACCAAAAACCTGTGGAGAAAAACCTTATCCTTTTCCTAATCTAAAACCTGTAGAGAAAAGCCATATCCTTTCCTTATTCTAAAATCTATGGAGAAAAGCCTTATCCTTTTCCTAATCTAAAACCTGCAGAGAAAAGCCCTATAATTTCCCTATTCTAAAACCGGTGGAGAAATACCCTACCATTTCCCTACTCTAAAACCTGTGGGGAAAAGCCCTACCCTTTCCCTATTCTAAAACTGGTGGAGAAAAACCCTACCATTTCCCTGTTCTGAAAACTGTGCAGAAAAGCCCTAGCCTTTCCCTATTCTAAAACCTGTGGAAAAAAACCCTATCATTTCCTTATTCTAAAACCTGTGGAGAAAGCCTTACCTTCTCCCTGTTCTAAAACCTGTGGAGAAAAGCCCTACCCTTTCCCAATTCCAAACCTGTGGAGAAAACCCTATCCTTTCCCTATTTTAAACCAGTGGAGAAAAACCCTACCCTTTCCCTATTCTAAAACCTGTGGGGAAAAAACCTACCCTTTCCCTATTCTAAAACCAGTGGAGAAAAACCCTACCCTTTCTGTATTCTAAAACCAGTGGAGAAAACCCTACAATTTCCCTATTCTAAAACCTGTGGAGAAAAATCCTACCCTTTCTCTATTCTAAAACCTGAGGAGAAAAGCTCTATCCTTTCCCTATTCTAAAACCTGTGTAGAAAAACCCTAACTTTCCCTATTCTAAAACCTGTGGTAAAAAGCCCTATCCTTTCCCTAATCTAAAACCTGTTGAGAAAAGCCCTATCCTTTTCCTATTCTAAAACCAGTGGAGAAAAACCCTACCATTTCCCTATTCTACAACCTATGGGGAAAAGCCCTACCATTTTCCTATTCTAAAACTGGTGGAGAAAAACCTACCATTTCCCTATTCTGAAGACTGTGGAGAAAAGCCCTACCCTTTCCCTATTCTAAAAATTGTGGAGAAAAAACCTACCCGTTCCCTATTCAAAAACCTGTGGTGAAAAGCCTTACCCTTTCCCTATTCTAAAGCCTGTGGAAAAACCCTACCCTTCCCTATTCTAAAACCTGAGGAGAAAACGCTACCCTTTCCCTATTCTAAAACCTGTGGAGAAAAACCATACCCTTTCCCTGTTCTAAAACTGGTGGAGAAAACCCTACCCTTTCCCTATTCTAAAACCTGTGTGAAAAACCCTACCCTTTCCTTATTCTAAATCCAGTGGAGAAAACCCCTACTCTTTCCCTATTCTAAAACTGGTGGAGGAAAAACCCTACCCTTTCCCTATTCTAAAACCTGTGGAGAAAGACCATATCCTTTCCCTATTCTAAAACCTTAATCACAAGTTTTTTTTTTATGTTTTGTATTTTGATTTTTATGAAACTTGTGATAAATATTGTTTTTGTACTTGAAAATAGTTCAAAAAACTGTGATAAAAGGTAATTTAATACTTTTCTAAATGCTAAAATACTATAACACATGCAAGCAATTAAGAAAAAAAAATGAATTTTAGGATTCAACGTTCGAGACCTACCAGAGCCACTTAAAGTAATGAAAAAGTTCTGCCAGATAACCAATAGGGGCAGTCAATATCTGGCAGAGTGGCTATAAAACAAAGTGTCTCACAGCACTATTCATCCCCTGAGGAAGATCACATACGTGGTCAAAGTAATGGGACTTAGTGTGTGTTGTTGTTAGATGCACCATTAATATTGATTGTGGAATAAATCAAAGGAGAAGCACATTTGTGAATCCAGGCACCTTGTAATAAAAAGCCTTTATATTCAAATTGAAGGGATGTTGGTGTTTATTTAGATTCACTCAGCATAGACAGTGCAGAGCTTCCTTGGATTTTGTTTTCTGTAGTTTGGGCTAGTAACCCTTGCTCTGCACTGGAGTTTAATTGAGCACACATCTGTGGAGGTTTGGACACCAGGATCAGTAATGTAGCATTTACTACAGGCAATTTTTATGCATCATTTATCAATGGAAGCCTGCTTTCTGCAATGAGTGGTAGTAAATGACTGGATGAAGCTCACAGTATCCCTAAGCATTGTTTTTTTTCCACCAGAACTTAACAGGAGCTACAGTAGATGTGAGAAAAACACACCGCGGATTGGGGCTAAAATGAACATTGCAAAAGGAAATGGCAACCACATTAGAGGAAAAATAACTTGGGCTTACCACTTACTTACAGAATCAGGAAGGCATCACACCATCCATCAGCAGCTTTATATGTGCTCTCGACCTGCTCAACATCAGCTTCAATACTGGCTGTTCAAACTCTTGTTGTTCTGCTCTGGTCAGTCGACACAGATGGAACCACAAATCATTTAGTTAAGGAGTCTGTTTGGTTATCTCTCACCCACACACACACATCACACACTATACCACCTCTGATCTACACACAAGCATAAACAGTCCTCTAAGCTGGATACAAACAAAGGAAGGATTCAAACCAAGAAATGAAATAAGGCACAGGTAAAATTTGCTTTTTGTGGAGCCTGCTGCCTGTGCTCACTACTCCCTGGCTCGCTGCTGACAAAATAGCTTAGGGTCAAGAATCTTTTAGTGAAGGACAAGGTGTGAAAGGGACATGACAGGGTTTACCTGTGTCTGACTTCATTTCTCTTTTTTTTAAAACTTGCTTTATTTGATAACAAGGTTGTTAAGGCAATACATTAGTAAACTTAAAAAAAAAAATAAAAATTCATGAATGTAATCCTTCCTTTGTTTTACTGGGGCAACTGCTAAGTTATACATACTAGGAGAAGAGCACTTGTCTGGTGGTGTGCCAATAACAAAGGCAGATGGGCCCAGGCCAGCAGCACTGTCCAGTTAATTTGTTGCCCCCCCATCTGTTTTAATTTTTTAGTCTCTGCTCTCCCTCACCCTGCCTTGTTTGGTGACAGTCTCGGCATATACAAGGACTAAGGGCCTGCACTGTCTCTGCTCCAGCTGCTGCCCACTCTATAGATGCACTGATGTACTAAGAGTATTCAAAGTATGCATGGTGGGGGACCCACCTATAAAACTCCAGGTATCTGGCCAAGCCATTGTAACTCTGCCACCACCACCAGTCCAATGTACCTAAAAGCTAAATGCATCCTCTTCAGTACTGGAGCTTTTCAGATGACAGAATGAACCACTGGAATCACATTTTCTTGACATATAAATAAAACCAAATTTACTACTTATAATAATCATAATAAAAATTAATTGCATTACAAACTAAACAAAAAAAAGGAAACATAGAAAGACTCTAACTTCCAAAACAAGTCCTATTCTTCATCATC
Source organism: Neoceratodus forsteri (assembly GCA_016271365.2). NCBI lineage: Eukaryota > Metazoa > Chordata > Ceratodontiformes > Ceratodontidae > Neoceratodus > Neoceratodus forsteri. The sequence goes on along the minus strand of CM057455.1, from coordinate 398,288,696 downwards.
ATCATCATCATTGTTTATTCCATCCATTATAAATCACAGTTTCCTCATCATGTATCGCTGTGGAATGTGGTTGAATACTTTCTTCTCTGCCTGCACGCTGCACAACAAATGGTATAATATGATTAACCAGTGCCACGCAGTCATGTATGTACCATGGGCATTGACAATGGCCTGTCTCCCTTGCAGCACTACAGATAGTGAGTTTTATTGTCATCTTTATGGCTGATTACATGTTCATTCAGAAATAATTTTTGTCACTGTTTCCTACTCCTCCATCATGAATCACAAGTTCCTCCCATGCATCAATGCAGCATGTGAGGAACTTAAACATCACCCTCTTACCTGCCTGCACACTAATGCCCAGTGCCACCACAGCCACCTGTGCACCATGGGAGTGAAAAATCACCTGCCCGCCTTTAGATACTATGCATAGTGTCATTTATTTTATACCTTAGTAGGGCCTCTGATGGGTTTTTCTTGTGGTTAAAAGAGACACGGAGCATGTGGTTTGGGTGAGTGGACCACAAGGTGAAGTTGAGCGGTTCTGTCAACACAAAATATTAATCATACAATACAAAAAACACTATTGTATATTAAATGGTTCTGCAAGGGAGAATATAGTAATTAGCATGACGGAAACTGAAGAATCAGAAACTATGGGGTATATGCCTTGAGGTTGGCAATAAATAGTGAACATATACTCACTGGAGGTCAGAAGGGGAAGAGAAAGACCTTCAACTTCCTGAAAGGAATGAATAAGGTAAAGTATGGGTAACTATTCAGAAGGAGTGCTGTTTGAGAAACACAGGAGATTTGAGGAAGCTGATAGGGAGGGAATTCAGGGCAGCAAGAGAAAGTTTTACTTTACATAGAGGGTGGTTCAGCCAAGGAACAGAGTGATGTGGTGCATGCAAAAACCATCAATCATTTCAAGCATGGCTGGGATAGAGTTTAGTGAAAAATAATTATTCATAGGTCAGGCAGCAAAACAAGTGGTAAGTGGGGGTGCGGTGATGTAAACCCTGTCTTGACACTCCAACTAACTTCAGGTCAAAACTATAAAAACTGGCTGGCCTACCAACACAGTGGTAGCACTACCACTCACAACACTGGTGACCCAGGGTCGGGAATGAGCCAGAGCCAGAGGGCCAGCTCAGGGAGGAGGCTGAGCATCCAGGGGACAGCTTGCCTTCTCCGGGAGGGAGGGGATGTTGACTCAGAACTTGACTGGCCCCAGGTGGAGGTCTGTGGTACAGCAAGTACCCTGCCACGCACAGAGGAAATGTGTGGTGGACATTGGTGGTTATGCCTTGACGCGAGGCTCACACCATGCCCAGAACATGGAAAATCATTCCCTATGTGGCTGGGAAATGGAGCACCTTGGCACAGATCCACACCCTTGTCTGTCCCAGGCAAGTGCCCTGACAGATGGAAGATGTTCAGGTGTGTACTGGCCCTCATCTTGTCCCCGACTGAGGGCAATTCACAGCTACATTGGAGGGACACCATGGGCTCCATGTAAAGTGAGGCAGGGCAGATGCAATTGGTGACTCCTGAGGTGGCAAAGCTTAGGAGGCAGAGGGAGTATAAACAGAAAGCTAAAAAACAAAAACTATAAAGACAGTGTCAATGAACTTTGTTACCAGTCAGAAGTTGACTAGTCTACTCCTCCCCATTGTCTCCATTCCGAATGACAACTCTTTGAAGTAGTCCCAACTTTAAAGTATCTTGTGTGTGGCTACATAGCAGGCTTGACTAATTGTCCTCATTGATGCCATTCACACCAAACTCTGCTCAAAACTCGGTGTCCTGTAGCACAATAATTACTGCCTTTCTCACTAGGTCCACTAAAGTTGTAACCACAATGGTTCTCCCAGTTTTCAACTATGCCAATGTAGTCTATGACACTGCCCCTCCACATTCCTTGACAGACTGGATGTCCTCTGCACTGCTTCTGCTGCTTTGCTATCACTTCACCTTCATATACCTACCACTGTCCCCTATATTCATTCCTGCTTATGCATATTCTCTCTTCACTCACATTGCAGCTCCACCATGTTTCTATCAACTCTAAATACTAGTTGGGATCCCTCCCCTCATACCTATCCCATCTCCTGTCCCTCATCCCCTCCTCCTTCCACTCTCTACTCTTTGGGGACCATCGCACCTTCTCCTTCCCCCACCCTCAACCTTCAGCTGGGAAATATCCATTCTGTCATTGCCTTCCCCCCTCTGGAACCAACCACCTTGCCTCCATTGAGAATTAGCTAAACCATCTCCTCTATCACCCCCCTCCTGCAAATCCTCTACTTGAACCATTCCTAGCCCTTTCCCTGTGATTCTACCCTCCTCTTACCTTTACCTCCCCCACTAAAAGCATGGTTCTGGTTATTTTCTGTGTAGTTTATTCAGCCAGTTTTATTAATCCCCTCAAGACTTGGTCAGTCTCCACTCACTCAAGCACTAAGCACTTTTTGATCACATCCAATTGCACAGCTGATTTGTGTGCTAATTTGTTTGTCCTCTGTTACATGCAATGATCTTGATTTCTTGCTTGTTCTGCACACTCCTGTTGCACTTTTTTGTCATTCTATTGTCATTGTCTTTGTCATTGTAACTGCATCATCTGATTAGCTGTAATGTTCATTATTGTGTTCTCCCCTTCACCGTTCCCTGGATTTTACCTGGAAAGGAGCCTCACCATACTGAACTGCTCCTAGTAACCATTTTTTAACTAAATAAATAAAAACAAATTATTTCCATGGGTACCACAGAGTACAGCAGGGCAGACTGGATGGGCCAATGGTTTATTTCCGGTAATATTGTCTATGTTTCTAGTAACTATTAGTATAGCTCACACTGTACTATAGTGGTCTTAGTGGGTTTTACAGACTGTCACAGCAACCCCAAACAGCAATCACAGCAGATGCATGTCAGCGTTACCTGCCATTAGAAGCCACAATAATTCATATTCATGTAACAACAAAAGAGTTTGCACTGGGACGGTAGTGTTCTAGACTAAAATCGTAAATATACAAGCACAAAAATCAGGCACATACCACCTCAAAATAAAAGGGAACCAGTTGCCACTGTAGTTTAAAGTATATTAATTAAAATAAAAACACATAGTCTATACCTGTCTGACGTGTTTTGCATTTAAAAATCCTTATCATTATTTATTTATATACAGTGGTGACTGGTGCCCACTTATTCGAGGTGGTGTGTGCCTGACTTTTGTGCTTCTGTAATATAGTAATCATATTCATTGCTGACCTTGAGGCTTCCCTTATTTTTTAGTCATTTTTCCTTATGTAAATTACTGCATTGTGAGCCAAAGTGGTTCAGCAGAATTGGTAAAGCCAACTTAAATATCCAGGCACCAACTTGAAGCTGAAATTAAGTTAGCTCTGTCTCACTTCTCTCACTCTTTGTCTATGATAACTCCATCCATGGCATGTCCTTGATTTATGGACAAGATTGATCATGGTTGATCAATACACATTAGTGCCTGGATGAAAAACACATATAATAGATAGTGAACTGGAGAACTAAGTACAGTTTAACTTAGGCAATGAAAGAATGGATATTTTGATAAAATAACAATTTTAAATAATTTCAGGTAGTAGCTATGATTATCCATGATCAAAATGTGTTTCTTTTGAGTCCATGCTTGATAATGAATTTTATGGTAAGTTCTTTCAATTCTGATACAGTACTAATCAAATTTGTTCTCATTGTTTCATGTTTAATATAATGGATGATGTCATGATTAAAATATAAATCATTGTTTTTTATCACAATAATTGTGCCCTCGTTTAAACTACTTATGGAATAGAGTCTACTGTAAAACAGCATGAAATATTTCTGTTTCTGAGTTTAGCCACATTTTAAAATGGGTTCACATAAGCCCTACACAGAGATATAGATAATCTGAATTTGAGTTACAGGATAATCAATTCCAAACATGGAGCTCAGATAGGGAGATATGACTCTCTTGATATATTTTATTTATAGTTAGTCTCTTTTTTTTAGTTTATGGCATTTCATATTTCAGGAGAGCATCAATCATACAAAGCCTTGCCAGGATCAGTTTAATTCTCAGACTAATATACTGCATGATATCTGTTATCCTACCTGTAATAGACAGCTACTAGGGCTAGTCAAACTGTTCCACTGCAAACCAGCACCCCTCCAACTCTACCTACTTAGATTGCTTTGTCACAGGGAACCCTTTTAGGTGAGTATCTGTTTTGCCAGTAGAAGTGCCACACTTTACTTTCAGTGTACACTCTGAAGTCCTTACTAACACAACAAAAATCTGTTCTTTTCTTCCCAGCAGACACCACTTACTGTACATTTTTTCTGCTACTGCTTGCCACCCTTGGGACCAGCTCCTCTTGTAATCCACATCCTACGTTCTTCTTAGACTTGCCATATTTAGTCTGAACTATGCTATCCTTAGCCTGGACTGCTCTACTAGTCAACTAAGCCACTATTGAGAGAGGATGCTAGAAGTGTCTGAGCTGTGCTCTAAAGCACTGATTCACTGCACTTTCCATGCACTGTCTACAAAAGTTAACAAACTGTCATAAAAGCACTAAAAGCATTTTAACTAACCATGCTGCAAATTTAAGTAGTAAATAAAATACCTCATGAGGATTCTAAAAGCCTGTGATTAGATGGAATTTCATTTTTTTCAATTCTATTTATTCAGTGTTCAACTAGCAGTGATATACCCCATATCTGCACTTGCAAGCCCTACCCCCTTACCCAATATCACAGAGCATACCTGTGTGCGTCTTCTGACTGTGGCTTGCTCCACATGGTGGGGATCCCCTGGGTACATGGAGAAAGCCCCAAATCGCCATAGAGGTTTGACTTGTTATTTCTGCTGTCAAAGGCTGAATAAGTGGTGGTGGGAGATCAGGGTTCATGCCGTGCAGTTGTAGGAGTTTTCTCTTGCAGTTTTGACCCCCTACAGGAGCTAAGATGCAATACTTTCCATAGTATGCCACACACTTCTGTATCTGACACCCTGATACCCGCTGCATGCTCCATTCCCCACACTGTGAGGCCCTCAGACACACTGAATTCCAGCCACTGGCAGGTGTCAGACTGTTGCCAGGTGCCTCTCCTTCCACCCCTGAGGATGTGAGCAGTCTGTCCAATGCTCAGACCTCCTCCTGCTTGCCAGTCCTCTAATTCTCTGGGGTCATCCCAGAACCCAGAACATCAGCATTGCAAGCAGTAGCATTACTACTGCACCAGTAGGCCTGCTATATGACGTTTCAGTTTTGTACAAATCTGGACATACTGTAAGAGAATTGTCCCTTTGCCTTATTTTAAAGGCTAGGATACACTGTAGTTAAGCCCAATTTTCAAAACACTAAGATGTGTCCAATTTGCAATGTTCAGCTATATAGTACTGTACCCTAACACAATTATCAGACCAATTGTAAACTGATATAGCATCATCTATGTCTAGACATATTATAGCCAAAATGGTATACCATGTTGGCAATAGGTAACTGAGGTCAAAATAGCACACCATGAAGAAGCGCTACATGAACCATGCTGTGTGAAGTGCAAAATGATTTATTGCATCAGGGTAGAATAGCAGTAGGAATTACTGTTGCTCTACAATTAAACTGAAAGGGATCAAATAGCTGTGTGCTTGGGTGCCTGGCTGAGCTGCTCTCATGGAAGAGTGGCTAAAGCACCAACATACAGTGAAGCAGGAGACCTGGGACCATGGTTCAAGTCCAGCTAGGTCTCCTCCTGCTGTAACTTGTTTTAAAATCATTTTACTTCCTCCCAATTTCTCCCCATCCCCATAGTCCACGACCCCCAGGGTTAATTATTCTATGTCTGGAGGTATGGGGGGTGAAACCACATTGGGATGTAGGGCGGAGCCCCAGCAAAACAAAGAAGTCCCATTGTATTCAATGTGTTGCACCTTTTCTGTTGGGTTGCTGTTGTACCCAATGTTGTTTGGGATGCAGCCATTTTCCTTGCAGCATTTATTGCTGAGTGGTCATTGTTTGCGGCAACATGACCCCATGCCAAAACAGTTTGAATGGCTGTAGATAAATGCACTATTTCAAAATACCTCAAATAAAATCCAGATCATGGCATAAACATACTAGTGCAGTTCCTGACATAGATGTAAGTCAGAACTGTATACCTTAAATGAATTTGAAAATTCTGACCATTATAACAAGAAAATGCAAATTTTGGGGGCAAGAATTTCAAGCTTTAGTTAGAAAGGAAAGATTTCCAAAAGGGTAAAATGAGAACACAAATATAAGATGCACCTGCATCTCTGTCCACCAAATTCCATTCAAACTGTCCTGCTGCTATTTTCAAAAGCTGCATCGGTTTATGACAAAAAGTAACAATTTGTAGTAAAAAAAATAAAAAATACATTTCTGCAAAATGCAATTGATATTTTTTTTGCTAAAAGTGCATCTTTCTGGGACAGGAAATTTAGCTGTACTGTTGTTAGACCATCTACTAGCTGGTTTAACAGTTTGCATGGATTTTCCTTTAAAAATAGCAGCTGGCAGATCTCAGACAGACAGATTGTGTTGAAAATCATATCATGTTGAAAATCCTGTCCCATGTCTGGTGGAAATATTTGTACTGTTGCCAAAAATATGCTTATTTATTTTATGAATTCTAACTCAAATGTTATTAAAACAGTATGAGATAATAAATGTCAGTTATTGTGGGTCAGTAGTAGCCTTTGTAAATATCAGACACCTGTATGTGTTGTGCCTTACAGTTCTTTCAGGAGTGCAGATTTATTTATTTATTTATTCATTGAAATCTTGAAATACACCTTTGAGCTGGAAGTTCATTTACAAAGCTTCAATGTCAAATGAACAAAGACACATAACATACAATGCAAGATTGGAACACTGGGACACTAAAAGTGCAGGGTTATAGGGCCACAGTGTCTGAACAGAGAATACAAGGATAATATACAATTAGATTACAATGTAACAACAAATGAGGTATTTAAGCAGAAATAAATGTTTCTTTGTCAAGCTCAAGAGCTAAGTAGAATAAATACGTCTTTGTCAGGTTCCATGAAAGAGGGGTTGGGGGAAGGGGTTTGGAGGAATAAGTACAGAGGGCATAATGGGCGGGGGGAGGGTAAAGGACAGGAATCAGGTGCTAGCAATCACATATGCTGATGTGTTGGTGGAGTAGTTTCTTACATGGGCCAAGCTTGGGTTCATTGATAATATTCAGGGGGAGTTTGTTAAGCCATAGAGGGGCCCTGTAAGTGAAAGATCTTTGTGCTTGTGAGGTACGGAAAAATGGGACATGGAGTGATTGGTGGTGCTTGATATTTCTCATGATAATTCACTTGGTGTCATGCCTTCCTATTCAAATGAGGTATTGGTCAAAATATTACTATGGTTTGAGAATTATTTTGTGTGTGGACTGATGTGATCAAGATGAGAACAACATATGTAAGATGTGTGGCTTAGTGATCAAGGTAGAGATTGTGTTGTATCTGTGTTGGAAAGAGGGGCTACTCTGGCAGCCCTTTCTTGTTCCTAATCATGTCAAACAAATTGGCCAGAATGTTGAAAGCGTGTTGCTTGATATTCATTTTTATACTAGATACATGACTTGTTGCAGCAGAAATGAAACAGTATAAAGAGAATGTTGAAAGCGATATGAAGCTAATGAGCAGATAACGATATGCCAGTATCAACATTCTCCATACAAAATAAAAAAACTAATTCTAAATTAGTATTCAAATATTTGACATTTTAAATATATAAAAGATAAAAGCAAGGGTAAAATGTAGAAAACAACAGACAGACAGACCACTCTGGATCTCATACACAATGTTGTCAGCTCTTTGTGAAACTGACAAAATTAGAAAAACCTTCTCATATCTGAGTATGATGACCTTACATTTTATAGCAGTGTGATCTGCTCTACTGGCTATAATGGTAACCTTACCCAATTGAGGTGTCCCTGATATGTAAATGCTGGGAGGTAGAAGCTTTTCTACCACCATTAAAACATCCTGCATATCGGTCTGTTAAACAAGTCTTGGTTTTTTGAACAAATGTCTTGGTCCCAATATAAAGCTATTCTTGTAAGACAAGCAATTTAGGAGTGTTATAACTAAGTATTAGTAATCAAGTGTGATAATGATGTGCTTCAATATAAATGGAAGCTGAAATATAGAAGCATCACATCCAAATTAATGTTATAAAAGGGTGTAGTACAGAGGAACAACTGCATTTACTTTTGCCATGTACTATATAGAGAATACTGGATGGGCAACAATGCACAACCAATATGTTCTGTTACAGAGGGGTTCTGATTCCCTCTGACCTTGAGAGCAAAGCTTGAGAGGTCCATAAGAATTAGTACCTCCTGGTGACAGAACACACTGGTTGTGCATAGAGTTGAACATCCACTATGTTTTACAGTGTATGGTGCCCCTCAACATAATTTAGTACAATTTGTCAGTTTTTTTTAAATGCAAAAAAAAAACAGGAATTTGTTCACTGCTGCTTGTTATTCTGTGGATCAGGGCCATTTGCTAGGTTTGGTGACGTGGCTGTGATGGACCAGAATGTCTGTAGCATGAAATTCCACTGGATGTAAGTCACATTTGAGACGGATTAAAAATAAAAACATGGCAGCTGACCCTCTTGCTTAGCAAGAAAATGCTTATTGGGAGGAAAAGCACTTGCTTTTGTAAATTAATTTAAATATCTGGTTGATCCTGCATTGGACTTCTGTGAGTGAAAGTATCTGGTCAATCCTGCATTTTTAAATGTGTGTGGTTGATCCTGCATGTGGAATTTGTTTGAGTGATCGTACCACTGCCACAAGTGTCAGTGTGATAGATACTGCAATTTCTGTTGCCTCAGTTAAACTGTGGCTCATGTACATATAAAAACAGCTGAAATGTTGCACTACAGTAGGGTATTATTGTGTTCTATGATCTTTGAACTGTGGTACAGTGCAACAGCATTTCAGTTAAGATGGATTTCTATGCAGGACAAGCCCTCACCATACACTACAGGTCAGTTTTCTGCAGCACTGAATTAAATGAGCTTAATTCAGTCAGAGTTGTGAAAATACTTTGTTTGAATATGTTTTATTCTAGTGAGGCATGAGACAAACCTGGCTGCCTTACTCATCCAAGAAGTACTGATATTCTACAACTAGGTACGCACTGGAGTGCCTTATTGTGACTATAAAATGGTTTCCTGGATTTTAAGTATTATATGTCTATTTAGGATATTTGGCTAGATGGGAATGTTAAACAGATGCCAGCACATTTTCAGGTGTCTCTTGTGGAAAAGGAGTAGGACTATAAAATATAGATTAGTGCATATTTGTGTAACATTATTGAGGTGCTAAAGTATATCACTGTACAGCAAAGTCACAAGACAAAAGTCCCATAGGTACATCAGCTAACAGCTGTATACTACCATGACAACTAAGGTGGATACAGAAACTGCAATAATGCAAAATACAGATTTACAGGGAGTATTTGATAAGTTATGTACTGTATAAAAACATCTTACTTGGTGATAACCATGGCAGAGACAGTACGGAATACATCAAGAATGCAAAATAATACATACACAAGTTTGCACAGAATAATGAGACAGACAGTACAGCAAATCTGTAGTGCATTTTACTAACAGGAAACAGGTAATAAGACATGTATGAATGTGTTCATTTATTAATTTAATTGATTACTTTATTGATTTATTTATTGGAGGAATTTTACATGGAAATGCCTGCAAATCTGTAACAGTTCATTTCTAGAGGTGTTCTGGGGAACATATAGAAATAAGATGATAGCCTAACACAAGAGGTGGGGTTTCACCAAAGTGAAGAAGGTACCAGAGATTTGGAGAGGGTGAAGACTGAAAGGATAGGGAGGCAATGGAGTGGAGGAGGAAACAAAGATGTGAGCCACATGGTAGTAGAGTGAGTAAAGGGAGTTAGGTACAGGATTAGACATGACAAGTGTATTCACAGAGGAGAAATTCAGGGTGAAGGTGATGCAGCACATGGGAAAAGTTAGATCATTGATGGAAAGGGTTCAAGTTTCTAAAGGAGGAGGAAAACGAGGGAAGAAGGCTGGTAAGGAGAGAACTGAGGTAGAAGAGATGGGCAAAATAGGGATGCTTGAATTCATGTCATCTGCTCCAAGTCTGAATTTTGGAAATTCTGATTCTGAGTCAGATTCCATTCCACCTTCAGTTGAGGAACAGGAACAGAACTGGAGGCAAAATTTCTGATTCTACAAAGACTCTGCATCTGTATAAACAAAAACAATAAACACTCAATGATATGAGCACAGAAGGGTTTCCTACAATCGATGTACTAAATTGTGAGCAAACAAAATATCTCAAAAAGGCCTTTTAACAGCTGTTAGAGGATTTGAATCACAGAGCTCTGCGAGGAAACTGTCTCCATCTTCCACTACACACACACACTACACAGAACTGAGGCTGTGCAGAACAATCTAGAGCCTATGTGATCTGCAATCCCATGAAGCACTGCAAAAGTCGCCTTTGGAGCTCAAAACAAGGTGAAGTGAGGTGAAGTACATTGATTTTAATGTACTTCACCTTAAAATAGTGGAGAAGTGGTTTGGAGAAGGCAGAATAATGCAAAGTTATTGTTTTCTATGGACTTTGTGTTCCCCATTATAACGTGAAATACTCTGCTTTACGTTGTGGGTACTCCGTGAATTCCACGTTACTCCACCAAACACTTCCCGAATGCAATTTCTGCCACTTGGCCCGCACTAACAGTAACCACCCATACCTTCACAGTGAGGCAGAACCCAATCCCCTACAATCTTTCAGCTGGCTGGCAAGGATGTTAATGCAATCCTATGTGAAACTGATAACGCAACAGTGCTTCTGCAGTCTGACTTATCATCCATTCTCACCCTTTCATAGGGCACATGATCAAGAGGAGGAGTTGGGCAGAAAAAGCATCATAAGTGATGCTTGGCAGCCTGAGCCAATCATGCTACATAGCATTGCAAAGTAAGAATACTCCTTCTTCCCTACCCTTACTATTTTCCTTCTACTACTTGCAATAATGGTGGGTGGGAGACCTTGAGAAACTTTAAATGCACAGGACAGTGGCCAATAGACTAGCCATGGACATCTGGGAGGGAGTACATAAAGCACATTTCCAAATACAAATACCTCAGGAATACTGTGATAGTTGAATTACTCCTGAATTTTCGAAAACCCACTATTCATGGTATTCAGGTTTGGAAATACTGCTGTTCAGACAATGCACAGCCTTAGTGTAAGCACAGTTATCCTTAGTTCCACTCAATCCTTAGTCTTTCTTCCTTCTTGGTTTATGTATATAAGCAGAGAAACATAGGAGCTGATGGCAGATAAGGACTGCAAGGCCTACCCAGTCTGCCCATTATCATTATCATTGAAAAAGTAACCTTCCTCATCATCCTCAAGGGATACATATTCCCCAGGTATTAACTCTTTTAAAACATTTTCTTCATCAAACAGTGGGTGATCAGCACTGCTTTTATCATTTTCTTCACTAGTGACCAAGAATGGTTTGAAAACATGTCACATGATCTGGTGGAAATGCAGTGCTCCTTCATTTTTATAAATGTGAGTATACCACCATTTTCTTGTAGAGGTTTGTATGTCTATCTGTGAGGATGGCCCCTTCCACGCTAAAGATCCTTTTGAGCTGACACATGGGGACAACTCAAGTATACATTTGCTACTGAGACCAGTAATGGCCAATCATTTACCTCATTAGCATAGTATAGCATAGAAGCATAGAAACATAGAATTTATTGGCAGATAAGGATCACTAGGCCCATCTAGTCTGCCCTTAAGCCAAATGAGCAGTGGCTCATCATCAGTTCCTAAGTGCTTACTGTTAGCTATACAGGCTTCAGCCATTTTCTTTATTGCCCATGGACTAGTCTCCTTCTAGATCTGCTTCTTCTCTGGTGTAGAGTCATGTAAGCCCACCTGGTATAGAACAGACCACGGCAGATTTATTGAACTAGTTTTCTGTTTTGTCTTGATGGTACTAGTTGATACATGTGCAGTCATTCTGCCCATCTTTATGCCTGATGATGGTGGCAGTGTTCTTTCTGCTGACTTTGTAGGTTGTTTTGCGTTATGTTTACTTCCACACACATTGGCTAAGGAGACTTGTTCAGTTCAGGACCAGCTCATTCCTCATCTCAGTATGAATGAAATGCCTCTTTCATAACTGGAATCCAGTATTATTGCATTTCCAAAGTCTGCAGATTGCTGTATTGTAGACAGGGTTATGTTGCAGTCATGGATCAGCGATGTAGTGCAATGGTTAGAGCACTGGGATGGTATTATTTGGGCCTTGATGCAATTCCCAATAGATCACATTATTTCTTTCTCACTAGAATTTGCAACATATGCTCTGGTAAAGTATAACTGGTGGAATCCTCACCTGCCTCTAGGTGCTGCTGTACATTCAGAAGTGGTGGCTACATCAGTACCAAGATAAAGGAAATCACTTGGTTGATTAATGTAGTGTCCCCACCCATTGCTTACAGGGCTTTCAGTGCTAAAATCAGATGAATAATAAAACAGCATTGATCACTCATCATCAATATGTACATTCCTGAAAGGTCCCAGGTGGTAGCAAAGGAGGTACTCCAACACCACCTTGTACGGAAGTACATGTGCTCCAACATGTAAAATGTCAAATTCCATGTGACACCATCCTATTTTGACATGTGCTGAGGCAGGTCATTTTAAATTTTCAATTGATTAAGATGGCACAAGACTTTTGCAGGCCTTGAAAAGTGTGCAAATATTCATCTACACACATTGCCTTCATATTTAGCTGGTCTGAGAATTCTTGAGCCACTGAGTGTAAACTGTATCTCTCTCTCCAGACTGTATCTCTCTCTCCAGACTGCCATCACTGCCCCACAACACCCAGCCTGAAGCGCCGGGACTTCACTCTGCCAGCGGGCAGTCGGCGGAAACTAGCCGGACGCAGAGAACCACTGAGGCCAGGAGGGACAGATAGGAAACTCTCGGGAAAAGCCACAGCCAATCGACTGCCATCCTTGCCCAACAAGACCCAGCCTGAAGTGCCGGGCTTCGCTCTGCCAGCGGCGGTTGGTGGAAACTAGCTGACCCAAGGAACCACGAGGCCGGAAGGGACAGCCAGAAAACTCTTGGGAAAGCCACAGCCAATCGAAAGCCATCCCAGCCCCACAACACCCAGCCTGAAGTGCCGGGCTTCTTCCACCAGCGGGCGGTCAGCGGAAACTAGCCAACCCAGGGAACCACAAGGCTGGGAGGGACAGCCAGGAAACTCGGAAAGCCGCAGCCAATGGACTGCCATCCCTGCCCACAACACCCAGCCTGAAGCGCCAGGGCTCGCTCCGCCAGCAGGTGGTCAGCGGAAAGTAGCCGATCCAGGGAAACACGAGGCTGGGAAGGACAGCCAGGAAACTCTCGGAAAGAATCAGCCAATCGTGGCAGCGCTCCTCTAGGCACAGCAGTCAATTGTTCTCCTGTCCCATTGACTTATACTGACTGAGCCTGCATTACTGAAATCTGACTGGGACTTGGGAATTTCTTCCCTGCATTCTTGTAAAAATCTCCCAAAAGAGCTGTCTTCTTATTGCTGCAACTGTAAAGAGAATCTGTTGATTTACTGTCTTTTTGCTGTAATTCCAAATCCTTGGTAACTGAAGTGGGAGAGGCAGCTGAGGTGCCACTTTTCCTTCCTTAAATTGTGTAAAATTCCTAAAAGTGCTGTTTTCTGCAAGGTAATTGAAAGGGGAAACTGTTGATTTACTGTTTTTCTGTGATTACAAATCGTTTTGCATTTGTAAGGTGGGCCAGACACTGAGGCGTCATAGCCCCCCCACAGCCTTTTATTGTGCAGATTTAGGCACTGTGATGAGCAGGAACACTTGTTCTGCCTCTATTTAATTTATTGCACCTTCCTCTGTCTCTCTCAGACTGCCATCCCTGCCCCACAACAGCCAGAAGCGCTGGGCTTCGCCCGCCAGCAGCGGGTCGACGGAAACTAGCCGACCCAGGGAATGACAAGATTGGGAGGGACAGCCAGAAAACTCTCGAAAGCCGCAGCCAATTGGTGAGCGAGCGCCTCTCAGGCACCGCAGCCGATTAGCTCTCCTGCCCCATTGACTTATACTGACTGAGCCTGCATTACCTAAATCTGTCTGGGACTTGGGAATTTCTTCCTGCATTCTTGTAAAATCTCCCAAAAGACCTGTCTTCTTATTGCTGCAACTGTAAAAGGAATTTGTTGATTTATTGTGTTTTTGCTGTAATTCCACATCCTTGGTAACTGAAGTGGGCCAGACGCTGAGGCGCCACTTTTCCTTCCTTAAATTGTGTAAAATTCCTAAAGAGCTGTTTTCTGCTAAGGTACTTGTAAGGGAACCTGTTGATTTACTGTTTTTCCTGTGATTATAAATTCTTTTGCATCTGTAAGGTGGGCCAGACACTGAGGCGTCACAGCCCCACCCCACAGCCTTTAGTTGTGCAGATTTAGGCACTGTGACAAGCAGGAACACTCGTTCTGCCTCTATTTAATTTACTGCACCTTCCTCTGTCTCTTTCCAGACTGCCATCCCTGCCCCACAACACCCAGCCTGAAGCGCCGGGCTCTCTCGCCAGCAGGCAGTCAGCGGAAACTAGCCAACCCAGGGAACCATGAGGCCAGGAGGGACCGCCAGGAAACTCTCGGAAATCTGCAGCCAATAGACTGCCATCCCTGCCCAACAACACCCAGCCTGAAGCGCCGGGCTTCGCTCTGCCAGCGGACTGGTCGGTAGAAACTAGCCGACCCAGGGAACCACGAGGCTGGGAGCGACAGCCAGGAAACTCTAGGAAAGCAGCAGCCAATGGACTGCCATCCCTGCCAACAACACCCAGCCTGAAGCACCGGGGCTTCGCCGCCAGTGGGTGGTCAGTGGAAACTACGCCGACCCAGGGAACCACGAGGCCGGAAGGGACAGCCAGGAAACTCTCGGGAAAGCCACAGCCAATCAAAGCCATCCCATCCCCACAACACCCAGCCTGAAGTGCCGGGCTTCTCCACCAGCGGCGGTGAGGGAAACTAGCCGACCCAGGGAACCACGAGGCTGGGAGGGACAGCCAGGAAACTCTAGAGAAAGCAGCAGCCAATGGACTGCCATCCCTGCCAACAACACCCAGCCTGAAGCACCGGGCTTCGCTCCGCCAGTGGGTGGTCAGCGGAAACTAGCCAATCCAGGAAATATGAGGCTGGGAAGGACAGCCAGAAAACTTTCAGGAAAGCCTCAGCCAATCGGTGAGCAGCTCCTCTAGGCACAGCAGTCGATTGGCTCTCCTGTCCCATTGACTTATACTGACTGAGCCTGCATTACTGAAATCTGACTGGGACTTGGGAATTTCTTCCCTGCATTCTTGTAAAAATCTCCCAAAAGAGCTGTCTTCTTATTGCTGCAACTGTAAAGAGAATCTGTTGATTTGTTGTGTTTTGCTGTAATTCCAAATCCTTGGTAACGAAGTGGGAGAGGCGCTGAGCGCCCACTTCCTTCCTTAAATTGTGTAAAATTCCTAAAAGTGCTGTTTTCTGTTAAGGTTATTGCAAGGAGAAACTGTTGATTTACTGTTTTGCTGTGATTACAAATCCTTTTGCATTTGTAAGGTGGGCGAGACACTGAGGCTTCATAGCCCCCCACAGCCTTTTATTGTGCAGATTTAGGCACTGTGATGAGCAGGAACACTTGTTCTGCCTCTATTTAATTTATTGCACCTTCCTCTGTCTCTCTCAGACTGCCATCCCTGCCCCACAACACCCAGCCTGAAGCGCGGGGCTTAGCTCCGCCAGCAGGCAGTCGGCGGAAACTAGCCGACCCAGGGAATGACAAGATTGGGAGGGACAGCCAGAAAATCTCGGAAAGCAGCAGCCAATTGGTAGCTCAGCTCCTCTATCACAGCAGCGATTAGCTCTCCTGCCCCATTGACTTATACTGACTGAGCCTGCATTACCGAAATCTGTCTGGGACTTGGAATTTCTTCCTGCATTCTTGTAAAATCTCCCAAAAGAGCTGTCTTCTGCTGCAACTGTAAAAGGAATCTGTTGATTTATTGTGTTTTTGCTGTAATTCCATATCCTTGGTAACCGAAGTGGGCCAGACGCTGAGGCGCCACTTTTCATTCCTTAAATTGTGTAAAATTCCTAAAAGTGCTGTTTTCTGCAAAGGTAATTGTAAGGGGAACCTTATGAGTTACTGTTTTTCCTGCGATGACAAATCCTTTTTGCATCTGTAAGGTGGGCCAGACACTGAGGCATCACAGCCCCCACCCCCACAGCCTTTAGGTGTGCAGATTTAGGCACTGTGACAAGCAGGAACACTCGTTTTGCCTCTATTTAATTTACTGCACCTTCCTCTGTCTCTTTCCAGACTGCCATCCCTGCCCCACAACACCCAGCCTGAAGCGCCGGGCTTCTCCGCCAGCAGGCAGTCAGCGGAAACTAGCCAACCCAGGGAACCACGAGGCCAGGAGGGACCGCCAGGAAACTCGGAAATCCGCAGCCAATCGACTGCCATCCCTGCCCAACAACACCCAGCCTGAAGCGCCGGGGCTTCGCTCTGCCAGCGGACGGTCGGTGGAAACTAGCCGACCCAGGGAACCACGAGGCCGGGAGGGACAGCCAGGAAACTCTCGGGAAAGCCACAGCCAATCGACTGCCATCCCTGCCCCACAACACCCAGCCTGAAGCACCGGGGCTTTGCTCTGCCAGCGGGTGGTCAGCGGAAACTAGCCGATCCAGGGAAACACGAGGCTGGGAAAGACAGCCAGAAAACTCTCGGGAAAGCCTCAGCCAATCTGTACGCGAGCGCTCCTCTAGGCACAGCAGTCGATTGGCTCTCCTGTCCCATTGACTTATACTGACTGAGCCTGCATTACTAAATTCTGACTGGGACTTGAGAATTTCTTCCCTGCATTCTTGTAAAAATCTCCCAAAAAAGAGCTGTCTTCTTATTGCTGCAACTGAAAAGGGAATCTGTTGATTTGTTGTGTTTTTTGCTGTAATTCCAAATCCTTGGAAACCGAAATGGGCCAGACGCTGAGGCGCCACTTTTCCTTCCTTAAATTGTGTAAAATTCCTAAAAGTGCTGTTTTCTGCTAAGGTAACTGTCAGGGGAAACTGTTTTATGACTGTTTTTGCTGTGATTACAAATCATTTTTGCATTTGTAATGTGGGCCAGACACGGAGATGTTACAGCCCCCCCCCACAGCCTTTTGTTGTGCAGATTTAGGCACTGTGACGAGCAGGAAAACTTGTTCTGCCTCTATTTAATTTATTGCACCTTCCTCTGTCTCTCTCCAGACTGCCATCCCTGCCCCACAGCACCCAGCCTGAAGCGCCGGGGCTTCGCTCCACCAGCGGGCGGTCGGCGGAAACTAGCCGAATCAGGGAACCACGAGGCCGGGAGGGACAGCCAGGAAACTCCCGGGAAAGCTGCAGCCAATTGGTAAGCTAGCGCTTCTTTAGGCACAGCAGCCGATTGGCTCTCCTGCCAAATTGAATTATACTGACTGAGCCTCCATTACCGAAATCTGTCTGGAACTTGGGAATTTCTTCCCTGCATTGTTGTAAAAATCTCCCAAAAATAGCTGTCTTCTTATTGCTGCAACTGTAAAGGGAAACTGTTGATTTGTTGTGTTTTTTGCTGTAATTTCAAATTCTTGGTAACCGAAGTGGGCCAGACACTGAGGCGCCACTTTTCCTTCCTTAAATTTTGTAAAATTCCTAAAAGTGCTGTTTTCTGCTAAGGTAATTGCAAGGGTAAACTGTTGATTTACTGTTTTTCTGTGATTACAAATAATATTTGCATTTGTAAGGAGGGCCAGACACTGAGGGTCATAGCCCCACCCACCACAGCCTTTTATTGTCCAGATTTAGGCACTGTGATGAGCAGGAACACTTGTTCTGCCTCTATTTAATTTATTGCACCTTCCTCTGTCTCTCTCGGACTGCCATCCCTGCCCCACAACACCCAGCAAGAAGGCGCGTGGCTTTGCTCCACCAGCAGGCGGTCGTGAGAAACTAACCGACCCAGGGAATGACAAGATTGGGAGGACAGCCAGGAAACTCTCAGGAAAGCCACAGCCAATTGGTGAGCGAATGCTCCTCTAGGCACTGCAGCCGATTAGCTCTCCTGCCCCATTGACTTATACTGACTGAGCCTGCATTACCTAAATCTGTCTGGGACTTGGGAATTTCTTCCCTGCATTCTTGTAAAAATCTCCCAAAAGAGCTGTCTTCTTATTGCTGCAACTGTAAAAGGAATTTGTTGATTTATTGTGTTTTTGCTGTAATTCCATATCCTTGGTAACTGAAGTGGGCCAGGCTGAGGCGCCACTTTTCCTTCCTTA
This sequence comes from Neoceratodus forsteri, assembly GCA_016271365.2. NCBI lineage: Eukaryota > Metazoa > Chordata > Ceratodontiformes > Ceratodontidae > Neoceratodus > Neoceratodus forsteri. The sequence goes on along the minus strand of CM057455.1, from coordinate 398,270,226 downwards.
AATTTGTGTAAAATTCCTAAAAGTGCTGTTTTCTGCTAAGGTACTTGTAAGGGAACCTGTTGATTTACTGTTTTCCTGTGATTACAAATTCTTTTTGCATTTGTAAGGTGGGCCAGACACTGAGGCGTCACAGCCCCCACCCACAGCCTTTAGTTAGCAGATTTAGGCACTGTGACAAGCAGGAACACTCGTTCTGCCTCTATTTAATTTACTGCACCTTCTTTTGTCTCTTTCCAGACTGCCATCCCTGCCCCACAACACCCAGAACTGAAGCGCCGGGCTGCGCTCCGCCATCAGGCGGTCAGCGGAAACTAGCCAACCCAGGGAACAACGAGGCCAGGAGGGACAGCCAGGAAACTCGTAAATCCACAGCCAATCGACTGCCATCCCTGCCAACAACACCCAGCCTGAAGCACCGGGCTTCTCTGCCAGCGGACGGTCAGTGGAAACTAGCCGACCCAGGGAACCACGAGGCGGGAGGGACAGCCAGGAAACTCTTGGGAAAGCCACAGCCAATAAGCCATCCCAGCCCCACAACACCCAGCCTGAAGTGCAGGGCTTCTCTCCAGCGGGCGGTCAGCGGAAACTAGCCGACCCAGGGAACCATGAGGCTGGGAGGGACAGCCAGGAAACTCTCGGGAAAGCCGCAGCCAATGGACTGCCATCCCTGCCACACAACACCCAGCCTGAAGCACCGGGGCTTCGCTCCACCAGTGGGTGGTCAGCGGAAACTAGCCGATCCAGGGAAACATGAGGCTGGGAAAGACAGCCAGAAAACTCTCGGGAAAGCCTCAGCCAATCGGTAAAGCGAGCGCTCCTCTAGGCACAGCAGTCGATTGGCTCTCCTGTCCCATTGACTTATACTGACTGCGCCTGCATTACTGAAATCTGACTGGGACTTGGGAATTTCTTCCTTGCATTCTTGTAAAAATCTTCCAAAAGAGCTGTCTTCTTATTGCTGCAACTGTAAAGAGAATCTGTTGATTTGTTGTGTTTTTGCTGTAATTCCAAATCCTTGGTAACTGAAGTGGGAGAGCGCTGAGGCGCCACTTTCCTTCCTTAAATTATGCAAATTCCTAAAAGTGCTGTTTTCTGCTAAGGTTATTGAAAGGAGAAACTGTTGATTTACTGTTTTTGGTGTGATTACAAATCCTTTTTGCATTTGTAAGGTGGACCAGACACAGAGGCTTCATAGACCCCCCCCCCAGCCTTTTATTGTGCCGATTTAGGCACTGTGATGAGCAGGAACACTTGTTCTGCCTCTATTTAATTTATTGCACCTTCCTCTGTCTCTCCAGACTGCCATCCCTGCCCACAACACCCAGCCTGAGCGCCTGGGCCCGGCTCCGCCAGCAGGCGGTCGTGAACCTAGCCGACCCAGGGAATGACAAGATTGGGAGGACAGCCAGAAACTCTCGGGAAAGCAGCAGCCAATTGGTAGCGCGCTCCTCTATCACAGCAACCGATTAGCTCTCCTGCCCCATTGACTTATACTGACTGAGCCTGCATTACGAAATCTGTCTGGGACTTGGGAATTTCTTCCCTGCATTCTTGTAAAATCTCCCAAAAGAGCTGTCTTCTTATTGCTGCATCTGTAAAGGAATCTGTTGATTTATTGTGTTTTTGCTGTAATTCCATATCCTTGGTAACCGAAGTGGGCCAGACACTGAGGCGCCACTTTTCATTCCTTAAATTTTGTAAAATTCCTAAAAGTGCTGTTTTCTGCAAAGGTAATTGTAAGGGAACCTTTTGATTTACTGTTTTCCTGTGATGACAAATCCTTTTTGCATCTGTGGTGGGCCAGACACTGAGGCATCACAGCACCCCCACAGCCTTTAGGTGTGCAGATTTAGGCACTGTGACAAGCAGGAACACCTGTTTGCCTCTATTTAATTTACTGCACCTTCCTCTGTCTCTTTCCAGACTGCCATCCCTGCCCCACAACACCCAGCCTGAAGCGCGCGGGCTTCTCTCCAGCAAGCAGGCAGTCAGCGGAAACTAGCTAACCCAGGGAACCATGAGGCCAGGAGGACAGCCAGGAAACTCTGGAAAGCCACAGCCAATCGACTGCCATCCCTGCCCCACAACACCCAGCCTGAAGCGCCGGGCTTCGCTCCACCAGCGAGGCGGGCGAGAAAACTAGCCGACCCAGGGAACCACGAGGCCGGGAGGGACAGCCAGGAAACTCTCGAGATAGCCACAGCCAATCGACTGCCATCCCTGCCCCACAACAACCAGCCTGAAGCACCGGGCTTTGCCTGCCACCAGGGTGGTCAGCGAAACTAGCCGATCCAGGGAAACATGAGGCTGGGAAAGACAGCCAGAAAACTCTCGGAAAGCCTCAGCCAATCGGTAAGGGAGCGCCTCTCTAGGCACAGCACTCGATTGGCTCTCCTGTCCCATTGACTTATACTGACTGAGCCTGCATTACCTAAATCTGTCTGGGACTTGGGAATTTCTTCCTGCATTCTTGTAAAAATCTCCCAAAAGAGCTGTCTTCTTATTGCTGCAACTGTAAAAGGAATTTGTTGATTTATTGTGTTTTTGCTGTAATTCCATATCCTTGGTAACTGAAGTGGGCCAGGCGCAGGCGCCACTTTCCTTCCTTAAATTGTGTAAAATTCCTAAAAGTGCTGTTTTCTGCTAAGCTACTTGTAAGGGAACCTGTTGATTTACTGTTTTCCTGTGATTACAAATTCTTTTTGCATTTGTAAGGTGGGCCAGACACTGAGGCGTCACAGCCCCACCCACAGCCTTTAGTTGCGCAGATTTAGGCACTGTGACAAGCAGGAACACTCATTCTGCCTCTATTTAATTTACTGCACCTTCTTTTGTCTCTTTCCAGACTGCCATCCCTGCCCCACAACACCCAGACTGAAGCGCCGGGGCTGCGCTCCGCCATCGGGCGGTCAGCGGAAACTAGCCAACCCAGGGAACAACGAGGCCAGGAGGGACAGCCAGGAAACTCTCGGTAAATCCACAGCCAATCGACTGCCATCCCTGCCAACAACACCCTGCCTGAAGCACCGGGCCTACTCCGCCAGCGGACGGTCAGTGGAAACTAGCCGACCCAGGGAACCACGAGGCCGGGAGGACAGCCAGGAAACTCTTGGGAAAGCCACAGCCAATCAAAGCCATCCCAGCCCCACAACACCCAGCCTGAAGTGCCGGGCTTCTCTCCACCAGCGAGGCGGTCAGCGGAAACTAGCCGACCCAGGGAACCATGAGGCTGGGAGGGACAGCCAGGAAACTCTCGGGAAAGCCGCAGCCAATGGACTGCCATCCCTGCCACACAACACCCAGCCTGAAGCACCGGGGCTTCGCTCCTGCAGCGGGTGGTCAGCGGAAACTAGCCGATCCAGGGAAACATGAGGCTGGGAAAGACAGCCAGAAAACTCTCGGAAAAGCCTCAGCCAATCGGTAAAGCGAGCGCTCCTCTAGGCACAGCAGTCGATTGGCTCTCCTGTCCCATTGACTTATACTGACTGAGCCTGCATTACTGAAATCTGACTGGGACTTGGGAATTTCTTCCTTGCATTCTTGTAAAATCTTCCAAAAGAGCTGTCTTCTTATTGCTGCAACTGTAAAGAGAATCTGTTGATTTGTTGTGTTTTTGCTGTAATTCCAAATCCTTGGTAACCGAAGTGGGAGAGCGCTGAGGCGCCACTTTCCTTCCTTAAAATATGTAAAATTCCTAAAAGTGCTGTTTTCTGCTAAGGTTATTGAAAGGAGAAACTGTTGATTTACTGTTTTTGCTGTGATTACAAATCCTTTTGCATTTGTAAGGTGGACCAGACACTGAGGCTTTATAGACCCCCAGCCTTTATTGTGCCGATTTAGGCACTGTGATGAGCAGGAACACTTGTTCTGCCTCTATTTAATTTATTGCACCTTCCTCTGTCTCTCTCCAGACTGCCATCCCTGCCCCACAACACCCAGCCTGAAGCGCCGGGGCTTCGCTCCGCCAGCAGGCGGTCGACGGAAACTAGCCGACCCAGGGAATGACAAGATTGGGAGGGACAGCCAGAAAACTCTCGGGAAAGCAGCAGCCAATTGGTAAGCGAGCGCCTCTATCACAGCAGCCGATTAGCTCTCCTGCCCCATTGACTTATACTGACTGAGCCTGCATTACCGAAATCTGTCTGGGACTTGGGAATTTCTTCCCTGCATTCTTGTAAAAATCTCCCAAAAAGAGCTGTCTTCTTGTTGCTGCATCTGTAAAAGGAATCTGTTGATTTATTGTGTTTTTTGCTGTAATTCCATATCCTTGGTAACCGAAGTGGGCCAGACGCTGAGGCGCCACTTTTCATTCCTAAAATTTTGTAAAATTCCTAAAAGTGCTGTTTTCTGCAAAGGTAATTGTAAGGGGAACCTTTTGATTTACTGTTTTTCCTGTGATGACAAATCCTTTTTGCATCTGTAAGGTGGGCCAGACACTGAGGCATCACAGCCCCACCCCAGCCTTTAGGTGTGCAGATTTAGGCACTGTGACAAGCAGGAACACTGTTTGCCTCTATTTAATTTACTGCACCTTCCTCTGTCTCTTTCCAGACTGCCATCCCTGCCCCACAACACCCAGCCTGAAGCGCCGGGCTTCTCTCGCCAGCAGGCAGTCAGCGGAAACTAGCCAACCCAGGGAACCATGAGGCCAGGAGGGACCGCCAGGAAACTCTCGGAAATCTGCAGCCAATAGACTGCCATCCCTGCCCAACAACACCCAGCCTGAAGCGCCGGGCTTGGCTCTGCCAGCGGACTGTCGGTAGAAACTAGCCGACCAGGAACCACGAGGCCGGGAGGGACAGCCAGGAAACCTCGTGAAAGCCACAGCCAATCGACTGCCATCCCTGCCCCCACAACACCCAGCCTGAAGTGCCGGGGCTTCGCTCCACCAGCGGGCGGACGGCAAAAATTAGCCGACCCAGGGAACCACGAGGCTGGGAGGGACAGCCAGGAAACTCTCGAGATAGCCGCAGCCAATCGACTGCCATCCCAGCCCCACAACAACCAGCCTGAAGCACCAGGGCTTCGCTCCGCCAGCGGGTGGTCAGCGGAAACTAGCCGATCCAGGGAAACATGAGGCTGGGAAGGACAGCCAGAAAACTCTCGGGAAAGCCTCAGCCAATCGGTAAGGGAGCGCTACTCTAGGCACAGCACTCGATTGGCTCTCCTGTCCCATTGACTTTATACTGACTGAGCCTGCATTACTGAAATCTGACTGGGACTTGGAAATTTCTTTCCTGCATTCTTGTAAAAATCTCCCAAAAAGAGCTGTCTTCTTATTGCTGCATCTGTAAAAGGAATCTGTTGATTTATTGTGTTTTTTGCTGTAATTCCATATCCTTGGTAACCGAAGTGGGCCAGACGCTGAGGCGCCACTTTTCATTCCTTAAATTGTGTAAAATTCCTAAAAGTGCTGTTTTCTGCAAAGGTAATTGTAAGGGGAACCTTTTGATTTACTGTTTTTCCTGTAATGACAAATTCTTTTTGCATCTGTAAGGTGGGCCAGACACTGAGGCATCATAGCCCCCACCCCCACAGCCTTTAGATGTGCAGATTTAGGCACTGTGACAAGCAGGAACACTTGTTTTGCCTCTATTTAATTTATTGCACCTTCCTCTCTCTCTCCAGACTGCCATCCCTGACCCACAACACCCAGCCTGAAGCGCCGGGCTCGCTCCACCAGCAGGCGGTCGGAGAAACTAGCCGAACCAGGGAAGCACAAGATTGGGAGGGACAGCCAGAAAACTCTCGGAAAGCAGCAGCCAATTGGTGTTTAGCCTCTTCTATCACAGCAGCCGATTAGCTCTCCTGCCCCATTGACTTATACTGACTGAGCCTCCATTACCGAAATCTGTCTGGAACATGGGAATTTCTTCCCTGCATTCTTGTAAAATCTCCCAAAAGAGCTGTCTTCATATTGCTGCAACTGTAAAGGAAACTGTTGATTTGTTGTGTTTTTGCTGTAATTCCAAATCCTTGGTAACCAAGTGGGCCAGACACTGAGGCGCCACTTTTCCTTCCTTAAATTTTGTAAAATTCCTAAAAGTGCTGTTTTCTGCTAAGGTAATTGCAAGGGTAAACTGTTGATTTACTGTTTTTGCTGTGATTACAAATCCGTTTTGCATTTGTAAGGTGGGCCAGACACTGAGGCATCACAGCGCCTCCCCACAGCCTTTGTTGTGCAGATTTAGGCACTGTGATGAGCAGGAACACTTGTTCTCCTCTATTTAATTTATTTCACCTTCCTGTCTCTCTCTCCAGACTGCCATTCCTGATCCACAACACGCAGCCTGATGGGCAGGAGCTTCTCTCCACCAGCGGGCGGTCAGCAGAAACTTGCCGATGCGAGAACCATGAGGCGGGACGGACAGCCAGGAAACTCTCGGAAAGCCGTAGCCATTCTACTGCCATCCCTGCCCCACAACACCCAGCCTGAAGCGCGGGCTTCGCTCCACCAGTGGGCAGTTGGCAGAAACTAGCCGACCCAGGAAAAAACGAGGCCGGTTGGGACAGCCAGGAAACTCTTGGGAAAGCTGCAGCCAATCGACTGCCATCCCTGCCCCACAACACCCAGCCTGAAGCGCCGGTGCTTCGCTCCACTAGCGGGCGGTTGGCGGAAACTAGCCGACCCAGGGAACCACGAGGCCCGGAGGGACAGCCAGTGAACTCTTGGGAAAACCGCAGCCAATCGATAAGCGAAGCCCTCTAGGTACAGCAGCCGATTGGCTCTCCTGCCCCATTGACTTATACTGACTGAGCATGCATTACAAATCTGTCTGGGACATGGGAATTTCTTCGCTGCATTCTATGTAAAATCTCCCAAATAGAGCTGTCTTCTTATTGCTGCAACTGTAAAGGTAATATATTGATTTGTTGTGTTTTTGCTGTAATTCCAAATCCTTGGTAACCAAAGTGGGCCAGACACTGAGGCACCACTTTTCCTTCCTTAAATTGTGTAAAATTCCTAAAAGTGCTGTTTTCTGCTAAGATAATTGCAAGGGGAAACTGTTGATTTATTATTTTTGCTGTGATTACAAATCCTTTTTGCATTTGTAAGGTGGGCCAGACACTGAGGGGTCACAGCCCTCCCCACATTCTTATGTTGTGCAGATTTAGGCACTGTGACGAGCAGGAACACTTGCTCTGCCTCTATTTAATTTATTGCACCTTCCTCTATCTCTCTCCAGACTGCCATCCCTGCCTCACAACACCCAGCCTGAAGTGCCGGGCTTCGTTCTGCCAGCGGGCAGTCAGCAGAAACTGGTCGACCCAGGGAACCACAAGGCCAGGAGGGACAGCCGGTAACTCTCGGAAAGCAGCAGCCAATTGACTGCCATCCCTGCCCCACAACACCCAGCCTGAAGTGCCAGTGCTTCGCTCCACCAGCGGTCAGTCGGCGGAAACTAACCGACCCAGGGAACCACGAGGCCGGGAGGAACAACCAGGAAACTCTCGGGAAAGCCGCAGCCGATTGGTAAGTGAGCGCTCCTTTAAGCACAGCAGCCGATTGGCTCTCCTGCCTCATTGACTTATACTGATTGAGCCTGCATTACCGACATCTGTCTGGGACTTGGGAATTTCTTCCCTGCATTCTTGTAAAAATCTTCCAAAAAAGACCTGCCTTATTATTGCTGCAACTGTCAAAGAGAATCTGTTGATTTGTTGTGTTTTTTGCTGTAATTCCAAATCCTTAGTTACGAAGTGGGCCAGACACTGAGGCGCCACTTTCCCTTCCTTAAATTGTGTAAAATTCCTAAAAGTGCTGTTTTCTGCAAAGGAAATTGCAAGGAAACTGTTGATTTACTGTTTTGCTGTGATTACAAATCCTTTTGAATTTGTAAGGTGGGCCAGACACTGAGCGCCACAGCCCACCCTACATCCTTTTGTTGTGCAGATTTAGTCACTGTGACGAGCAGGAACACTCGTTCTGCCTCTATTTAATTTATTGCACCTTCCTCTGTCTCTCCCCAGACTGCCATCCCTGTCCCACAACACCCAGCCTGAAGCGTCAGGGCTTGCCCGCCAGCGGGCTATGGAAAACTAGCCATCCCAGGGAACCACGAATCAGGAGGGACAGCCAGGAACTCTCGAAAGCCACAGCTAATCGGTAAGTCAGCTTTCCTCTAGGCACAACAGTCCATTGGCTCTCCTGCCCCATTGACTTAAACTGACTGAGCCTGCATTACCGAAATCTGTCTGGGACTTGGGAATTTCTTCCCTGCATTCTTGTAAAAATCTCCCAAAAAGAGCTGTCTTCTTATTGCTGCAACTGTAAAGGGAATCTTTTGATTTGTTGTGTTTTTTGCTGTAATTCCAAATCCTTGGTTACCGAAGTGGGCCAGACGCTGAGGCGCCACTTTTCCTTCCTTAAATTGTGTAAAATTCCTAAAAGTGATGTTTTCTGCTAAGGTAATTGCAAGGGGAAACTGTTGATTTACTGTTTTTGCTGTGATTACAAATCCTTTTTGCATTTGTAAGGTAGCCCAGACACTGAGGCGTCATAGCCCCACATCCTTTTGTTGTGCAGATTTAGGCAATGTGACAAGCAGAACACTTGCACTGCCTCTATTTAATATTGCACCTTCCTCTGTCTCTCTCCATAATGCCATCCCTGCCCCACAACACTCAGCCTGAAGGCGCAGGGCTTTGCTCCAGCAGCAGGCGGTCGGTAGAAACTAGCCGACCCAGGGAACCACAAGGCGGGAGGACAGCCAGAAAACTCGGAAAAGCCACAGCCAATTGATAAGTGAGCGCTCCTCTAGGTACAGCAGCGATTGGCTCTCCTGCCCTTGACTTATACTGACTGAGCATGCATTACGAAATCTGTCTGGGACTTGGGAATTTCTTCACTGCATTCATGTAAAAATCTCCCAAATAGAGCTGTCTTCTTATTGCTGCAACTGTAAAGTTAATATGTTGATTTGTTGTGTTTTTGCTGTAATTCCAAATCCTTGGAAACCGAAGTGGGCCAGACGCTGAGGCGCTAATTTTCCTTCCTAAAATTGTGTAAAATTCCTAAAAGTGCTGTTTTCTGCTAAGGTAATTGCAAGGATAAACTGTAGACCTACTGTTTTTGCGGTGATTACAAATCCTTTTTGCATTTGTAAGGTGGGCCAGACACTGAGGCATCACAGCCCCCCCCTACAGCCTTTTGTTGTGCAGATTTAGGCACTGTGACAAGCAGGAACACTTGTTCTGCCTCTATTTAATTTATTGCACCTTCCTCTGTCTCTCTCCAGACTGCCATCCCTGCCTCCCATCTCCCAGCCTGAAGTGCGGGCGTTCCGCCAGCAGGGGTCGGCAGAAACTGGTTGACCAGGGAACGACGAGGCCAGGAGGGACAGCCCAGTAACTCACGGGAAAGCAGCAGCCAATTGACTGCCATCCCTTCCCACAACAGCCAGCCTGAAGCGCTGGTGCTTCGCTCCACCAGTGGGCAGTCGGCGGAAACTAGCCGAATCAGGGAACCACGAGGCCGGGAGGGACAGCCAGGAAACTCTCGGGAAAGCCGCAGCCAATTGGTAAGCGAGCGCTTCTTTAGGCACAGCAGCCGATTGGCTCTCCTGCCAAACTGAATTATACTGACTGAGCCTCCATTACCGAAATCTGTCTGGAACGTGGGAATTTCTTCCCTGCATTCTTGTAAAAATCTCCCAAAAAGAGCTGTCTTCTTATTGCTGCAACTGTAAAGGGAAACTGTTGATTTGTTGTGTTTTTTGATGTAATTCCAAATCCTTGGTAACCGAAGTGGGCCAGACACTGAGGCGCCACTTTTCCTTCCTTAAATTTTGTAAAATTCCTAAAAGTGCTGTTTTCTGCTAAGGTAATTGCCAGGGTAAATTGTTGATTTACTGTTTTTGCTGTGATTACAAATCCTTTTTGCATTTGTAAGGTGGGCCAGACACTGAGGCATCACAGCGCCTCCCCACAGCCTTTTGTTGTGCAGATTTAGGCACTGTGATGAGCAGGAACACTTGTTCTCCCTCTATTTAATTTATTTCACCTTCCTCTGTCTCTCTCCAGACTGCCATTCCTGATCCACAACACGCAGCCTGATGGGCAGGAGCTTCTCTCCACCAGCGGGCGGTCAGCAGAAACTTGCCGATGCAGGGAACCATGAGGCCGGGACGGACAGCCAGGAAACTCTCGGGAAAGCCGTAGCCATTCTACTGCCATCCCTGCCCCACAACACCCAGCCTGAAGCACCGGGCTTCGCTCCACCAGTGGGCAGTTGGCAGAAACTAGCTGACCCAGGAAAAACGAGGCCGGTTGGGACAGCCAGGAAACTCTTGGGAAAGCTGCAGCCAATCGACTGCCATCCCTACCCCACAACACCCAGCCTGAAGCGCGGTGCTTCGCTCCACCAGCGGGCGGTCGGTGAAACTAGCCGACCCAGGGAACCACTAGGCCGGGAGGGACAGCCAGTGAACTCTCGGGAAAACCGCAGCCAATCGATAAGCGAGCACTCCTCTAGGTACAGCAGCCGATTGGCTCTCCTGCCCCATTGACTTAAACTGACTGAGCCTGCATTACCGAAATCTGTCTGGGACTTGGGAATTTCTTCCCTGCATTCTTGTAAAAATCTCCCAAAAAGAGCTGTCTTCTTATTGCTGCAACTGTAAAAGGAATCTGTTGATTTATTGTGTTTTTTGCTGTAATTCCATATCCTTGGTAACCGAAGTGGGCCAGACGCTGAGGCGCCACTTTTCATTCCTTAAATTGTGTAAAATTCCTAAAAGTGCTGTTTTCTGCAAAGGTAATTGTAAGGGGAACCTTTTGATTTACTGTTTTTCCTGTAATGACAAATCCTTTTTGCATCTGTAAGGTGGGCCAGACACTGAGGCATCACAGCCCCCAACCCCACAGCCTTTAGGTGTGCAGATTTAGGCACTGTGACAAGCAGGAACACTCGTTTTGCCTTTATTTAATTTACTGCACCTTCCTCTGTCTCTTTCCCAGACTGCCATCCCTGCCCCACAACACCCAGCCTGAAGCGCCGGGGCTTCTCTCCGCCAGCAGGCAGTCAGCGGAAACTAGCCAACCCAGGGAACCACGAGGCCAGGAGGGACCGCCAGGAAACTCTCGGGAAATCTGCAGCCAATCGACTGCTATCCCTGCCCAACAACACCCAGCCTGAAGCGCTGGGGCTTCGCTCTGCCAGCGGACGGTCGGTAGAAACTAGCCGACCCAGGGAACCACGAGGCCGGGAGGGACAGCCAGGAAACTCTCGGGAAAGCCACAGCCAATCGACTGCCATCCCTGCCCCCACAACACCCAGCCTGAAGTGCCGGGGCTTCGCTCCACCAGCGGGGCGGACGGCGGAAACTAGCCGACCCAGGGAACCACGAGGCTGGGAGGGACAGCCAGGAAACTCTCGAGATAGCCGCAGCCAATCGACTGCCATCCCAGCCCCACAACAACCAGCCTGAAGCACCGGGGCCTCGCTCCGCCAGCGGGTGGTCAGCGGAAACTAGCCGATCCAGGGAAACATGAGGCTGGGAAGGACAGCCAGAAAACTCTCGGGAAAGCCTCAGCCAATCGGTAAGGGAGCGCTACTCTAGGCACAGCAGTCGATTGGCTCTCCTGTCCCATTGACTTATACTGACTGAGCCTGCATTACTGAAATCTGACTGGGACTTGGGAATTTCTTTCCTACATTCTTGTAAAAATCTCCCAAAAAGAGCTGTCTTCTTATTGCTGCAATTGTAAAGAGAATCTGTTGATTTGTTGTGTTTTTTGCTGTAATTTCAAATCCTTGGTAACCGAAGTGGGAGAGACGCTGAGGTGCCAATTTTCCTTCCTTAAATTGTGTAAAATTCCTAAAAGTGCTGTTTTCTGCTAAGGTCATTGCAAGGAGAAACTGTTGATTTACTGTTTTTGCTGTGATTACAAATCCTTTTTGCATTTGTAAGGTGGGCCAGACACTGAGGCTTCATAGCCTCCCCCACAGCCTTTTATTGTGCAGATTTTGGCACTGTGATGAGCAGGAACACTTGTTCTGCCTCTATTTAATTTATTGCACCTTCCTCTGTCTCTCTCCACACTGCCTTCCCTGCCCCACAACACCCAGCCTGAAGCGCCTGGGCTTCGCTCCGCCAGCAGGCAGTCGACGGAAACTAGCCGACCCAGGGAATGACAAGATCGGGAGGGACAGCCAGAAAACTCTCGGGAAAGCAGCAGCCAATTGGTAAGCAAGCGCTCCTGTAGGCACAGCAGCCGATTAGCTCTCCTGCCCCATTGACTTATACTGACCGAGCCTGCATTACCGAAATCTGTCTGGGACTTTGGAATTTCTTCCCTGCATTCTTGTAAAAATCTCCCAAAAAGAGCTGTCTTCTTATTGCTGCATCTGTAAAAGGAATCTGTTGATTTATTGTGTTTTTTGCTGTAATTCCATATCCTTGGTAACCGAAGAGGGCCAGACATCTGAGGGGCCACTTTTCATTCCTTAAATTGTGTAAAATTTCTAAAAGTGCTGTTTTCTGCAAAGGTAATTGTAAGGGGAACCTTTTGATTTACTGTTTTTCCTCCGATGACAAATCCTTTTTGCATCTGTAAGGTGGGCCAGACACTGAGGCATCATAGCCCCCAACCCCACAGCCTTTAGGTGTGCAGATTTAGGCACTGTGACAAGCAGGAACACTCGTTTTGCCTCTATTTAATTTATTGCACCTTCCTCTGTCTCTCTCCAGACTGCCATCCCTGCCCCACAACACCCAGCCTGAAGCGCCGGGGCTTCGCTCCACCAGCGGCGGTCGGCGGAAACTAGTCAATCAGGGAGCCACGAGGCAGGAGGGACAGCCAGGAAACTCGGGAAAGCCGCAGCCAATTGGTAAGCGAAGCTTCTTTAAAGCACAGCAGCGATTGGCTCTCCTGCCAAACTGAATTATACTGACTGAGCCTCCATTACCGAAATCTGTCTGGAGAGTGGGAATTTCTTCCTGCATTCTTGTAAAATCTCCCAAAAGAGCTGTCTTCTTATTGCTGCAACTGTAAAGGAAACTGTTGATTTGTTGTGTTTTTGCTGTAATTCCAAATCCTTGGTAACGAAGTGGGCCAGACACTGAGGCGCCACTTCCTTCCTTAAATTTTGTAAAATTCCTAAAAGTGCTGTTTTCTGCTAAGGTAATTGCAAGGGTAAACTGTTGATTTACTGTTTTTGCTGTGATTACAAATCCTTTTTGCATTTGTAAGGTGGGCCAGACACTGAGGCATCACAGCCCCCCACAGCCTTTGTTGTGCAGATTTAGGCACTGTGATGAGCAGGAACACTTGTTCTCCTCTATTTAATTTATTTCACCTTCCTCTGTCTCTCTCCAGACTGCCATTCCTGATCCACAACACGCAGCCTGATGGGCAGGAGCTTCTCTCACCAGCGGGCGGTCAGCAGAAACTTGCCGATGCAGGAAACCATGAGGCCGGGACGGACAGCCAGGAAACTCTCGGGAAAGCCGTAGCCATTCTACTGCCATCCCTGCCCCACAACACCCAGCCTGAAGCGCCGGGCTTCGCTCCACCAGTGGGCAGTTGGCAGAAACTAGCGACCCAGGAAAAACGAGGCCGGTTGGGACAGCCAGGAAACTCTTGGGAAAGCTGCAGCCAATCGACTACCATCCCTGCCCCACACACACCCAGCCTGGCGCGGTGCTCGGCTCCGCGCCAGGCGGTCGGTGGAAACTAGCCGACCCAGGGAACCACGAGGCGGGAGGGACAGCCAGTGAACTCTTGGGAAAACCGCAGCCAATTGATAGCAGCGCTCCTCTAGGTACAGCAGCCGATTGGCTCTCCTGCCCATTGACTTATACTGACTGAGCATGCATTACCGAAATCTGTCTGGGACTTGGGAATTTCTTCGCTACGTTCATGTAAAAATCTCCCAAATAGAGCTGTCTTCTTATTGCTGCAACTGTAAAGGTAATATATTGATTTGTTGTGTTTTTTGCTGTAATTCCAAATCCTTGGTAATCATACCTCTCAACTGTACCACATTACGAGGAACATTCCTCATTTTACTTCACAAAAGCTCCCTGTTCCACATTGTGAGGACTTCTTCCACATTCAAAGTCAACATTCTAAAGCAAAAATCCATAGTATATGATGCAAAAAATATATTATTCAATTAATAACAGACTTTCTGAACATAAATGCAACATTTTAACAGTGCTTTGAGCTTCTTAGGTAAAGATTTAATTAAGTGTTCCACATTTTGCCCATTTGTTCCACATTTTGACATGCAATGTTCCACATCTGGGGGACAAAAGGTTGAGAGGTATGTTGGTAACCGAAGTGGGAGAGACGCTGAGGCGCCACTTTTCCTTCCTTAAATTGTGTAAAATTCCTAAAAGTGCTGTTTTCTGCTAAGGTTATACAGGAGAAACTGTTGATTTACTGTTTTGCTGTGATTACAAATCCTTTTGCATTTGTAAGGTGGGCCAGACACTGAGGCTTCATAGCCCCCGCAGCCTTTTATTGTGCAGATTTAGGCACTGTGACAAGCAGGAACACTTGTTCTGCCTCTATTTAATTTGTTGCACCTTCCTCTGTCTCTATCCAGCCTGCCATCTCTGCCCCACAACACCCAGCCTGAAGCGCCTGGGCTTTGTTCTGCCAGTGGGCGGTCGGTGGAAACTAGCCGAATCAGGGAACCGCGAGGCTGGGAGGGACAGCCAGGAAACTTTCGGGAAAGCCGCAGCCGATTGGTAAGCGAGCGCTCCTTTAGGCGCAGCAGCCGATTGGCTCTCCTGCAAATTGAATTATACTGACTGAGCCTGCATTACCGAAATCTGTCTGGGACTTGGGAATTTCTTCGCTGCATTTATGTAAAAATCTCCCAAATAGAGCTGTCTTCTTATTGTTGCAACTGTAAAGGGAAACTGTTGATTTGTTGTGTTTTTTGCTGTAATTCCAAATCCTTGGTAACCGAAGTGGGCCAGACACTGAGGCACCACTTTTCCTTCCTTAAATTGTGTAAAATTCCTAAAAGTGCTGTTTTCTGCTAAGATGATTGCTAGGGGAAACTGTTGATTTATTGTTTTTGCTGTGATTACAAATCCTTTTTGCATTTGTAAGGTGGGCCAGACACTGAGGGGTCACAGCCCTCCCCACATTCTTATGTTGTGCAGATTTAGGCACTGTGACGAGCAGGAACACTTGCTCTGCCTCTATTTAATTTATTGCACCTTCCTCTGTCTCTCTCAGACTGCCATCCCTGCCTCACAACACCCAGCCTGAAGTGCAGGGCTTCGTTCTGCCAGTGGGCAGTCAGCAGAAACTGGTCGACCCAGGGAACCACAAGGCCAGGAGGGACAACCCGTAACTCCGGAAAGCAGCAGCCAATTGACTGCCATCCCTGCCCCAACACCCAGCCTGAAGTGCCAGTGCCCGGCTCCACCAGCGGTTAGTCGGCGGGAAACTAACCGACCCAGGGAACCACGAGGCCGGAGGAACAACCAGGAAACTCTCGGAAAGCCGCAGCCGATTGGTAAGGCGCTCCTTATACACAGCAGTCGATTGGCTCTCCTGCCCCATTGACTTATACTGATTGAGCCTGCATTACCGACATCTGTCTGGGACTTGGGAATTTCTTCCTGCATTCTAAAAATCTCCCAAAAAGACCTGCCTTATTATTGCTGCAACTGTAAAGAGAATCTGTTGATTTGTTGTGTTTTTTGCTGTAATTCCAAATCCTTGGTTACCAAGTGGGCCAGACACTGAGGCGCCACTTTCCCTTCCTTAAATTGTGTAAAATTCCTAAAAGTGCTGTTTTCTGCTAAGGAAATTGCAAGGGAAACTGTTGATTTACTGTTTTTGCTGTGATTACAAATCCTTTTTGAATTTGTAAGGTGGGCCAGACACTGAGGTGCCACAGCCCACCCCTACATCCTTTTGTTGTGCAGATTTAGTCACTGTGACGAGCAGGAACACTCGTTCTGCCTCTATTTAATTTATTGCACCTTTCTCTGTCTCTCTCCAGACTGCCATCCCTTCCCCACAACACCCAGCCTGAAGCGCCGGGGCTTCGTCCCGCCAGCAGGCTGCCGGAGGAAACTAGCCATCCCAGGGAACCACGAGTCAGGAGGGACAGCCAGGAAACTCTCGGGAAAGCCACAGCCAATCGGTAAGTCAGCTTTCCTCTAGGCACAGCAGTCCATTGGCTCTCCTGCCCTTTGACTTATACTGACTGAGCCTGCATTACCGAAATCTGTCTGGGACTTGGGAATTTCTTCCCTGCATTCTTGTAAAATCTCCCAAATAGAGCTGTCTTCTTATTGCTGCAACTGTAAAGTTAATATGTTGATTTGTTTTGTTTTTGCTGTAATCCAAATCCTTGGAAACGAAGTGGGCCAGGCAGCTGAGGCGCCAATTTTCCTTCCTAAAATTGTGTAAAATTCCTAAAAGTGCTGTTTTCTGCTAAGGTAATTGCAAGGATAAACTGTAGACCTACTGTTTTTGCGGTGATTACAAATCCTTTTTGCATTTGCAAGGTGGGCCAGACACTGAGGCATCACAGCCCCCCCCCCCACAGCCTTTTGTTGTGCAGATTTAGGCACTGTGACAAGCAGGAACACTTGTTCTGCCTCTATTTAATTTATTGCACCTTTCTCTGTCTCTCTTCAGACTGCCATCCCTGCCTCACATCTCCCAGCCTGAAGTGCCGGGGCTTCGTTCCGCCAGCAGGGGGTCGGCAGAAACTGGTTGACCCAGGGAACGATGAGGCCAGGAGGGACAGCCCAGTAACTCACGGGAAAGCAGCAGCCAATTGACTGCCATCCCTTCCCCACAACAGCCAGCCTGAAGCGCTGGTGCTTCGCTCCACCAGTGGGCAGTCGGCGGAAACTAGCCGAATCAGGGAACCACGAGGCCGGGAGGGACAGCCAGGAAACTCTCGGGAAAGCCGCAGCCAATTGGTAAGCGAGCGCTTCTTTAGGCACAGCAGCCGATTGGCTCTCCTGCCAAACTGAATTATACTGACTGAGCCTCCATTACGAAATCTGTCTGGAGCAGTGGAATTTCTTCCCTGCATTCTTGTAAAAATCTCCCAAAAGAGCTGTCTTCTTATTGCTGCAACTGTAAAGGGAAACTGTTGATTTGTTGTGTTTTTGCTGTAATTCCAAATCCTTGGTAACCAAGTGGGCCAGACACTGAGGCGCACTTTTCCTTCCTTAAATTTTGTAAAATTCCTAAAAGTGCTGTTTTCTGCTAAGGTAATTGCAAGGGTAAACTGTTGATTTACTGTTTTTGCTGTGATTACAAATCCTTTTGCATTTGTAAGGTGGGCCAGACACTGAGGCATCTCAGGCCTCCCACAGCCTTTTGTTGTGCAGATTTAGGCACTGTGATGAGCAGGAACACTTGTTCTCCCTCTATTTAATTTATTTCACCTTCCTCTGTCTCTCTCAGACTGCCATTCCTGATCCACAACACACAGCCTGATGGGCAGGAGCTTCTCTCCACCAGCAGGCGGTCAGCAGAAACTTGCGATGCAGGGAACCATGAGCCGGGACGGACAGCCAGGAAACTCTCGGAAAGCCGTAGCCATTCTACTGCCATCCCTGCCCCACAACACCCAGCCTGAAGCGCCTGGGCTTCGGCCCACCAGTGGCAGTTGGCAGAAACTAGCCGACCCAGGAAAAACGAGGCCGGTTGGGACAGCCAGGAAACTCTTGGGAAAGCTGCAGCCAATCGACTACCATCCCTGCCCCACAACACACCCAGCCTGGCGCGGTGCCCGGCTCCTGGCCAGGCGGTCGGTGGAAACTAGCCGACCCAGGGAACCACGAGGCGGAGGGACAGCCAGTGAACTCTTGGGAAAACCGCAGCCAATTGATAGTTAGCGCTCCTCTAGGTACAGCAGCCGATTGGCTCTCCTGCCCCATTGACTTATACTGACTGAGCATGCATTACCGAAATCTGTCTGGGACTTGGGAATTTCTTCGCTGCGTTCATGTAAAAATCTCCCAAATAGAGCTGTCTTCTTATTGCTGCAACTGTAAAGGTAATATATTGATTTGTTGTGTTTTTTGCTGTAATTCCAAATTCTTGGTAACCATACCTCTCAACTGTACCACATTACGAGGAACGTTCCTCATTTTACTTCACAAAAGCTCCCTGTTCCACATTGTGAGGACTTCTTCCACATTCAAAGTCAACATTCTAAAGCAAAAATCCATAGTATATGATGCAAAAAATATATTATTCAATTAATAACAGACTTTCTGAACATAAATGCAACATTTTAACAGTGCTTTGAGCTTCTTAGGTAAAGATTTAATTAAGTGTTCACATTTTGCCCATTTGTTCCACATTTTGACATGCAATGTTCCACATGTGGGGGACAAAAGGTTGAGAGGTATGTTGGTAACCGAAGTGGTAGAGACGCTGAGGCGCCACTTTTCCTTCCTTAAATTGTGTAAAATTCCTAAAAGTGCTGTTTTCTGCAAAGGTTATTGCAAGGAGAAACTGTTGATTTACTGTTTTTGCTGTGATTACAAATCCTTTTGCATTTGTAAGGTGGGCCAGACACTGAGGCTTCATAGCCCCAACCCCACAGCCTTTATTGTGCAGATTTAGGCACTGACAAGCAGGAACACCTGTTCTGCCTCTATTTAATTTACTGCACCTTCCTCTGTCTCTTTCCAGACTGCCATCCCTGCCCCACAACACCCAGCCTGAAGCGCGGGCTTCTCTCCGCCAGCAGGCAGTCAGCGGAAACTAGCCAACCCAGGGAACCACGAGGCCAGGAGGGACCGCCAGGAAACTCGGGAAATCTGCAGCCAATCGACTGCCATCCCTGCCCAACAACACCCAGCCTGAAGCGCCGGGCTTCGCTCTGCCAGCGATTTGTCGGTAGAAACTAGCCGACCCAGGGGAACCACGAGGCCGGGAGGGACAGCCAGGAAACTCGAGAAAGCCACATCCAATCGACTGCCATCCCTGCCCCCACAACACGCAGCCTGAAGTGCGGGGCCTGCTCCACCAGCGGGCGGACGGGAAACTAGCCGACCAGGGAACCACGAGGCTGGGAGGACAGCCAGGAAACTCTCGAGATAGCCGCAGCCAATCGACTGCCATCCCAGCCCCACAACAACCAGCCTGAAGCACCGGGCCTGCTCCGCAGCGGGTGGTCAGCGGAAACTAGCCGATCCAGGGAAACATGAGGCTGGGAAGGACAGCCAGAAAACTCTCGGGAAAGCCTCAGCCAATCGGTAAGGGAGCCTACTCTAGGCACAGCAGTCGATTGGCTCTCCTGTCCCATTGACTTATACTGACTGAGCCTGCATTACTGAAATCTGACTGGGACTTGGGAATTTCTTTCCTCCATTCTTGTAAAAATCTCCCAAAAAGAGCTGTCTTCTTATTGCTGCAGTTGTAAAGAGAATCTGTTGATTTGTTGTGTTTTTTGCTGTAATTTCAAATCCTTGGTAACCGAAGTGGGAGAGACGCTGAGGTGCCAATTTTCCTTCCTTAAATTGTGTAAAATTCCTAAAAGTGCTGTTTTCTGCTAAGGTCATTGCAAGGAGAAACTGTTAATTTACTGTTTTTGCTGTGATTACAAATCCTTTTTGCATTTGTAAGGTGGGCCAGACACTGAGGCTTCATAGCCCCCCCCCCCCACAGCCTTTTATTGTGCAGATTTTGGCACTGTGATGAGCAGGAACGCTTGTTCTGCCTCTATTTAATTTATTGCACCTTCCTCTGTCTCTCTCCAGACTGCCATCCCTGCCCCACAACACCCAGCCTGAGCGCCTGGGCCGCTTCACCAGCAGGCAGTCGGCGGAAACTAGCCGACCCAGGAATGACAAGATCGGGAGGACAGCCAGAAAACTCTCGGAAAGCAGCAGCCAATTGGTAAGCAAGCGCTCCTGTAGGCACAGCAGCCGATTAGCTCTCCTGCCCCATTGACTTATACTGACTGAGCCTGCATTACCGAAATCTGTCTGGGACTTGGGAATTTCTTCCCTGCATTCTTGTAAAAATCTCCCAAAAAGAGCTGTCTTCTTATTGCTGCATCTGTAAAAGGAATCTGTTGATTTATTGTGTTTTTTGCTGTAATTCCATATCCTTGGTAACAGAAGTGGGCCAGACGCTGAGGCGCCACTTTTCATTCCTTAAATTGTGTAAAATTCCTAAAAGTGCTGTTTTCTGCAAAGGTAATTGTAAGGGGAACCTTTTGATTTACTGTTTTTCCTCCGATGACAAATCCTTTTTGCATCTGTAAGGTGGGCCAGACACTGAGGCATCATAGCCCCCACCCCCACAGCCTTTAGGTGTGCAGATTTAGGCACTGTGACAAGCAGGAACACTTGTTCTGCCTCTATTTAATTTATTGCACCTTCCTCTGTCTCTCTCCAGACTGCCATCTCTGCCCCACAACACCCAGCCTGAAGCGCCTGGGCTTCGCTCTGCCAGGGCGGTCGGTGGAAACTATACCAGGGACCACGAGGCCAGGAGGGACAGCCAGGAACTCTCGGAAAGCAGCAGCCAATTGGTAGCGGCGCTCCTTTAAGCACAGCAGCCGATTGGCTCTCCTGCAAATTGAATTATACTGACTGAGCCTGCATTACCGAAATCTGTCTGGGAATTGGGAATTTCTTCGCTGCATTCATGTAAAAATCTCCCAAAAAGAGCTGTCTTCTTATTGCTGCAACTGTAAAGGGAAACTGTTGATTTGTTGTGTTTTTTGCTGTAATTCCAAATCCTTGGTAACCGAAGTGGGCCAGACACTGAGGCACCACTTTTCCTTCCTTAAATTGTGTAAAATTCCTAAAAGTGCTGTTTTCTGCTAAGATAATTGCAAGGGGAAACTGTTGATTTATTGTTTTTGCTTTGATTACAAATCCTTTTTGCATTTGTAAGGTGGGCCAGACACTGAGGGGTCACAGCCCTCCCCACATTCTTATGTTGTGCAGATTTAGGCACTGTGACAAGCAGGAACACTTGCACTGCCTCTATTTAATTTATTGCACCTTCCTCTGTCTCTCTCCAGACTGCCATCCCTGCCTCACAACACCCAGCCTGAAGTGCCGGGGCTTCGTTCTGCCAGCGGGCAGTCAGCAGAAACTGGTCGACCCAAGGAACCACGAGGCCAGGAGGGACAGCCCGGTAACTCTCGGGAAAGCAGCAGCCAATTGGTAGGCGAGCGCTCCTTTAAGCACAGCAGCCGATTGGCTCTCCTGCCCCATTGACTTATACTGATTGAGCCTGCATTACCGACATCTGTCTGGGACTTGGGAATTTCTTCCCTGCATTCTTGTAAAAATCTCCCAAAAAAGACCTGCCTTATTATTGCTGCAACTGTAAAGAGAATCTGTTGATTTGTTGTGTTTTTGCTGTAATTCCAAATCCTTAGTTACGAAGTGGGCCAGACACTGAGGCGCACTTTCCTTCCTTAAATTGTGTAAAATTCCTAAAAGTGCTGTTTTCTGCATAAGGAAATTGCAAGGAAACTGTTGATTTACTGTTTTTGCTGTGATTACAAATCCTTTTTGAATTTGTAAGGTGGGCCAGACACTGAGGCGCCACAGCCCACCCCTACATCCTTTTGTTGTGCAGATTTAGTCACTGTGACGAGCAGGAACACTCGTTCTGCCTCTATTTAATTTATTGCACCTTCCTCTGTCTCTCTCCAGACTGCCATCCCTGCCCCACAACACCCAGCCTGAAGCGCCGGGGCTCGTTCTCAGCCAGGCTGCCAGGGAAACTAGCCATCCCAGGGAACCACGAGTCAGGAGGGACAGCCAGGAAACTCTCGGGAAAGCCACAGCCAATCGGTAAGTCAGCTTTCCTCTAGGCACAGCAGTCCATTGGCTCTCCTGCCCCATTGACTTAAACTGACTGAGCCTGCATTACCGAAATCTGTCTGGGACTTGGGAATTTCTTCCCTGCATTCTTGTAAAAATCTCCCAAAAAGAGCTGTCTTCTTATTGCTGCAACTGTAAAGAGAATCTTTTGATTTGTTGTGTTTTTTGCTGTAATTCCAAATCCTTGGTTACCGAAGTGGGCCAGACGCTGAGGCGCCACTTTTCCTTCCTTAAATTGTGTAAAATTCCTAAAAGTGCTGTTTTCTGCTAAGGTAATTGCAAGGGGAAACTGTTAATTTACTGTTTTTGCTGTGATTACAAATCCTTTTTGCATTTGTAAGGTAGCCCAGACACTGAGGCATCATAGCCCCCCCACATCCTTTTGTTGTGCAGATTTAGGCAATGTGACAAGCAGGAACACTTGCACTGCCTTTATTTAATTTATTGCACCTTCCTCTGTCTCTCTCCAGACTGCCATCCCTGCCCCACAACACTCAGCCTGAAGCGCCAGGGCTTTGCTCCGGCAGCTGACGGTCGGTAGAAACTAGCCGACCCAGGGAACCACAAGGCCGGGAGGGACAGCCAGGAAACTTTTAGAAAAACCACAGCCAATTGATAAGTGAGCGCTCCTCTAGGTACAGCAGCCGATTGGCTCTCCTGCCCCTTTGACTTATACTGACTGAGCATGCATTACCGAAATCTGTCTGGGACTTGGGAATTTCTTCGCTGCATTCATGTAAAAATCTCCCAAATAGAGCTGTCTTCTTATTGCTGCAACTGTAAAGTTAATATGTTGATTTGTTGTGTTTTTTGCTGTAATTCCAAATCCTTGGAAACCGAAGTGGGCCAGACGCTGAGGTGCCAATTTTCCTTCCTAAAATTGTGTAAAATTCCTAAAAGTGCTGTTTTCTGCTAAGGTAATTGCAAGGATAAATTGTAGACCTACTGTTTTTGCGGTGATTACAAATCCTTTTTGCATTTGTAAGGTGGGCCAGACACTGAGGCATCACAGCCCCCCCCCACAGCCTTTTGTTGTGCAGATTTAGGCACTGTGACAAGCAGGAACACTTGTTCTGCCTCTATTTAATTTATTGCACCTTCCTCTGTCTCTCTCCAGACTGCCATCCCTGCCTCACATCTCCCAGCCTGAAGTGCCGGGGCTTCGTTCCGCCAGCAGGGGGTCGGCAGAAACTGGTTGACCCAGGGAACGATGAGGCCAGGAGGGACAGCCCAGTAACTCACGGGAAAGCAGCAGCCAATTGACTGCCATCCCTTCCCCACAACAGCCAGCCTGAAGCGCTGGTGCTTCGCTCCACCAGTGGGCGGTCGGCGGAAACTAACCGACCCAGGGAACCACGAGGCTGGGAGGGACAACCAGGAAACTCTCGGGAAAGCCGCAGCCAATTGGTAAGCGAGCACTTCTTTAGGCACAGCTGGCGATTGGCTCTCCTGCCCCATTGACTTGTACTGACTGAGCCTGCATTACCGAAATCTGTCTGGGACTTGGGAATTTCTTCACTGAATTCTTGTAAAAATCTCCCAAAATGAGCTGTCTTCTTATTGCTGCAACTGTAAAGGGAATCTGTTGATTTGTTGTGTTTTTTGCTGTATTTCCAAATACTTGGTATCCGAAGTGGGCCAGATGCTGAGGCGCCACTTTTCCTTCCTTAAATTGTGTAAAATTCCTAAAAGTGCTGTTTTCTGCTAAGGTAATTGCAAGGGGAAACTGTTGATTTACTGTTTTTGCTGTGATTACAAATCCTTTTTGCATTTGTAAGGTGGGCCAGACACTGAGGCGTCACAGCCGTCCCCACATCCTTTTGTTGTGCAGATTTAGGCAATGTGACAAGCAGGAACACTTGCTCTGCCTCTTTTTAATTTATTGCACCTTCCTCTGTCTCTCTCCAGACTGCCATCCCTGCCCCACAACACTCAGTCTGAAGCGCCAGGGCTTTGCTCTGGCAGCTGACGGTCAGTAGAAACTAGCCGACCCAGGGAACCACAAGGCCATGAGGGACAGCCAGGAAACTTTCTGAAAAGCCACAGCCAATCGATAAGCGAGCGCTCCTCTAGGTACAGCAGCCGATTGGCTCTCCTGCCCCTATGACTTATACTGACTAAGCATGCATTACCGAAATCTGTCTGGGACTTGGGAATTTCTTCCCTGCATTCTTGTAAAAATCTCCCAAATGCGCTGTCTTCTTATTGCAGATTTAGGCACTATGACGAGCAGAATCACTTGTTCTGCCTCTATTTAATTTATTGCACCTTCCCCTGTCTCTCTCCAGACTGCCATCCCTGCCCCACGACAGCCAGCCTGAAGCGCCGGGGCCTCGCTCCGCCAGCGGGCGGTCAGCGGAAACTAGCCGACCCAGGGAACCATGAGGCCGGTAGGGACACCCAGGAAACTCTCGGGAAAGCCACAGCCAATTGGTAAGTGAGTGCTCCTCTAGGCACAGTCGCCGATTGGCTATCCTGCCCCATTGACTTATACTGACTGAGCCTGCATTACCGAAATCTGTCTGGGACTTGGGAATTTCTTCCTTGCATTCTTGTAAACATCTCCCAAAAAGAGCTGTCTTCTTTTTGCTGCAACTGGAATGGGAATCTGTGTATTTGTTGTGTTTTTTGCTGTAATTCCAAATCCTTGGTACCTGAAGTGGGCCTGACGCTGAGGCACCACTTTTCCTTCCTTAAATTGTGTAAAATTCCTAAAAGTGCTGTTTTCTGCTAAGGTAATTGCAAGGGGAAACTGTTGATTTTCTGTTTTTGCTGTGATTACAAATCCTTTTTGCATTTGTAAGGTGGGCCAGACACTGAGGTGTCACAGCCCCCACAGCCTTTTGTTGTGCAGATTTAGGCACTGTGACGAGCAGGAACACTTGTTCTGCCTCTATTTAATTTAGTGCACCTTCCTCTGTCTCTCTCCAGACTGCCATTCCTGCCCCACAACACCCAGTCTGAAGCACCGGGGCTTCGCTCCGCCAGCGGGCTGTCGGTGAAACTAGCCGACCCAGGGAACCACGAGGCCGGGAGGGTGACCAGGAAACTCTGGGAAAGCCTGCAAAATGTTTGCCCACCGCCCTTCCCCCTCTTGTGTGTTACTTTTATAGGCATCTTCTCACCGAAATCTCTTCCCACCTCAGCATTTCCCTAAACCAATAAACTGGTCCACCATCTTGCTGATCCATCTAATCAGCAACTTCACTACTCTCCCGATAGCCAACTAACAATATCTCTCTCACAATGGGGAGTTTACTTCGGATACGTCTTTCACTGTCAGCCATGGGGTTCCCCAAAGAAGATTTCCCTATCACGCAAACTATGGTGATCCATCCACCCAGTCTCTCTGTCTCATCCCCATTGTTTGACGCTCAGACCCTCACGTATGCCCTACCACTGCTGCATTGATTACAGTAGGGTGACCCCCAAAAAGAGACGCAAACCACCATACATGTATTTCAATCAAGGCTCCACTACTGGATATACAGATCCCCCATGCCTGACCACCATACTGCAACTTGATGTCTCGACATAATCCTATAACCCCACATGGAGCACCCCAAAAGAGTGGCAACAGAATAAGAGAAAGAGGACCAAAGACAGCCCCCTCTCCCTATCTCTGGCAGCCCTCATGAAACTCCTGCTCTTTCTATTGCTCTGTATTGGTAACGTGGAAATCAACCCAGGACCCCCTGAATGTATCACCTCTCCAGCAGACCTAACCTCAATTAAAGGCCTCAGTTTTTTGCATATTAATGTATGCAGTCTGTTGAAAAAACTTACACTGATACAAGCCTGGGTTGCCCATACCTTGCCAGACTTTCTCATGGTATCTGAGACATGGCTCAAACCCACCACAGCAGACAGGGATGTTAACCTACCCAACTATGAGTTATTCAGAGCGGATCACCAAACAAGGGCAGTGGAGTAGCTATATATGCAAAATACGGTATACCTGTATCCTGTATTGCTGCAACCTCTATGCCTAAGGAATTTGAATGCCTATTCCTAAAAGTCTCTCTCTCCCCAGTGCAGCAGCTTTTCAGCTAGTTGGATGCTACAGACCCCCCACTGCTGACCTCAAGCTCTTATCCCACCTGGGGAATCTGCTCAAGCCCACCACTGAAGAAGTCATTATTCTAGGTGACCTGAATTTCAACTGGCTTACCCAGGCAGCTGCACCTCTGGTATCATTCTGTAATACACATGGGTTCACACAACTAATTAATGAGCCAACAAGAATGAATGCAAGGAATAGTAATAACAGCACACTACTTGATATCATGCTAGTGAATAAACCCCATCTATTCACACATGCTGGAGTGCTTTTCAGTAATATAAGTGATCACTGCCCCATCGCAGGGATAAGATCTTCCAGCAAAACAACAACCCCTGCAAAATTTTTAATGAGGAGATCCAAGAAAAACATCAATATTGAAGGATATTTGCATGATCTAGCTCACTCTCCAAGCTGGCAGGAGTTTTATCTTGCTCATTCTGTGGAAAAAGCACAGCAGGTGCTAAATAGCATTATAATAAGTGCCCTTAACATCCATGCCCCAATCTCTAGTATCCGAATAAAAAACAAATCCTGTCATTGGTTTTCAGCTGACCTCAAAGCTGCACTGTTGGAGAGAGACAAACTCTGGAAAATGGCAAGAAAAACCAAGAATGCAAATGACTGTATGATCTTTAGGAAAGCCAGGAATAGATGCACCAAGAAAGTTAGGGATGCAAAGGCTGCCTTCTACTTGGCTGAGCTTGACTCCTTCTATCATAATCCTGCTAGGTTTTGGGGTACCATCAAGGGTATGGTTGGGCAGGATTCTAGCACCTCCCTACCAACTCAATTACACCACAGTAATGGCCCTATCTCTGGCAAAATGGAAATTCTGGACGCCTTCAATAACCACTTCACAACGGATGGCCTTGCCTTTGACACCTCTCCAGCTAACCTGCTGCATGCACAATTAAGCTCCCAGTACACTGGGGTTCAGAGAGCTGACTCTTCCTTCAGCTTCAAATCTGTACTGTTGAAGCAAGTAGAGGACCTACTATGGCAGCTAGATATCAAAAAAAGTGCAGGGGCAGACTCTCTGGACCCCTACTTTCCAAAGATTGCATCCCATGTACTTGCAATCCCCCTAACACATCTCTTTAACCTATCTCTAAACTCTGGTTCTATTCCCACACTGCGGAAGACAGTCCAAGTGGTTCCCCTTCTAAAATCAGGGGACCCTATGGACCTTAATAATTACAGGTCCATTTCCATTCTACCAGTGCTATCCAAGATGCTGGAGAAATTAGTGAGTACCCAGTTAAGGGAATATCTTGACGATGCTAACCTCCTGAATCCAACTCAATCTGGATTCAGGGCCAAGCATAGCACTATCACTGCACTAGCCAAGGTCACAAATGACTGGCAAACCAAATTAGATAAAAAGAATAATGTCTGTGCAGTATTTCTTGACCTGAGCAAAGCACTCAGTACTGTGGACCACGAGCTTCTGCTATCATCCATACACTCCATTGGCCTAGATCCACCCTCTCTTAAGTGGTTAGGTGTTATCTTACCAGTAGGTCACAGCAGGTAAAAGCTGAAGGTGACCTATCCCCATTAAAACCACTGCTAAGAGGAGTTCCCCAAGGTTCTATCCTGGGTCCTATCCTTTTTGCCATCTATATAAATAATATTGATTCAACCCTCACCAAATCCTCTGTACACCTCTTTGCTGATGACACTGTGTTGTATGTCAGCAACTCTTCTTCTGCAGCTGCCCGTGAAATCCTACAAACAGAATTCTCCTTGTTACAATATCAGCTACTTGAGAAAAAGCTTCTGTTAAATGCAAAGAAAACTAAAGCAATGATGTTCACAAATCAAAGCTCCACCAGCACCTCCTCTTCAATCATTCTCCCCCCAGCTATGCACTATACTTGTAGAAAATTTGGAGTATGTAGGAAAATTCAGATACCTAGGTGTGTGGATTGACAGCAGACTTGACTTCACTCATCATTTAGAAGAACTGCTAAAAAAGCTTCGCCAAAGGCTTGGCCTTTTCTATAGATTAAAACCCTTCCTAAACAGAGATTCAAAGATGAGGTTAGTCCAGGCCATTTTCTCTCAGTTGTTGACTATGCAGACTTCCTTTATAGCCACTGCCCCATCTCCTACCTACACAAGTTGGATACCTTATACCATAGAGCAATAAGATTCATAACAGATCTGCCATCTCATACCCATCATTGCTCTCTTTATGCTGCAGTTGGATGGGTTTCCCTACACCTCAGAAGGAACAGAAATGCAGCTCTATGGACTTACAGAGCATTATCAAAAAAACTTCCAAACTATATTCTGGACTACTTCACTCAGACCATTCCTAGTTCCTATGCCCCAAGAAGCAACAACATCATCCTGTTCAAATTGCCCAAATTCAACATCCGGCTAGGGAAGGCAGCAATCAGCTATTCTCTAGCTATAGCATGGAACACCCTACAAAAATCCCTAAAACTATCCAATCTTATACCACTTGCATCCTTTAAACAGCGTTGTACAGTTTTCTTCACAGAGAAATACAGTTAGTACCGCTAGAGCTAGCTTTGTCATCGCACAATCTCCTCCCAAAATTCACCATATATGGCATAATCTTTGTTCTTCAGTTCTCCCTCCCAGGCAGACACCCCATCTTATGGCACCCAGTAATACCTTCCACCATCCTAGTATTACATTATGCTGTGTGTTTGCCATGGCCCCTCCACTGGGATATGTATACTGTATATACTGTAAATATTAGCTTAACTTTCCTATAACCCATTTTATCATGTGAATTTTACTGTACATCACTGTGTTTATAAATGTTTTTTCCCCTGTATGTATAACTGTTTATATAAGTGTATTGATGTATCTGTTGTGTATCAACTGTTGAACCTTGACCTTATCAGGTCCATCTTGTAAATGAGCCTTGCTCAATGATGCTCGCCTGAATAAATAAAGATTTGATTGATTGATTGATTGATTGTATGCCATACAGGAAACCCAACAAAAACCTTCACTGATGATGCTCTTCACAATATTATAGCCCTTATCACTTGAAATAAATTCAGTTTTTGAGATATTGGGGTCTTGCAATGACTTTAAAAAAAGAGCATGTTCAGGGGGATCTTTAGTTTGATCCAGAGTATGTTTAAGAGGGTTTGGATACATCATATTAAATTCTGATTCCTTTTTTACACGTATGAACGCTAAAATAATTTTTAACTGGGCTATCAGGATGAGCTAATGTAATTTTTAAGTTTGCAATGTCATCTCTAACAATTTACCATCGTTTTAAAAATAATAAACTGGCCATATGTTACTCTCTTAATGTACTAATCAAGTTAGAAGAGAAAGACACAGGATAGTTAATGACAGTATCGGAAGTTTTCTTCTTCTATAGGTTGTTCTGGGTCCTTATTGACTAACTTTAAAAAAAGAAGGAGAATCTTTTAAGGATGATGACAGGTGTCCCAATTTAGTGACTGGTTTGGGGAAAGGCTCACAGATGTACTCCATAGGGGAGGATAAGGAATATTCTGTTGTTTGGTGTTTAACTTATTATTTCCAAAATTATATCTAGGGTTGAATACTCTAACCTTTTGTATTATCACTCTACATAATCAATATGGCAAAACAATGTGTCTTCTTTGATATAGGCTGTAGCAGGAAGGGTGAATGAAAATGTTGCATTATCTTTTCATTGATTTGCTAAGGAGTTTAACTATATAAGATCCTTTGTCTTCATCCCTAGAGGGGTGCACATTATCCAATATCTGCCAATTAGGGCTTGCTTGTCACTTCATGTTTCCCCCAAGTCTGATATAGTGGTGTCTAATAATAGTTTAGGTTAATTACTTGTGTTTTTGGGATTAGATTATAAACTTCCCTTTATTCTTTATTATAGGTTTCCCTAGTCTGTGTCTTATTTGCTTTGTTATTGATCTTATCCTCCTGATGGAAATCATCTATTCCTTGATTTCCACTCTTTGTTGCAACTATTTTAAAGTGGACATTTACCAGACACAATAATAAGAGCCTAAAATACAGTAATAAAGAAGAAAATCAAAGTGCTTAAAATATCACAGTATAAAAGTTCAGTCCAGTGAACCTTGCACAAATTTCCACATTTTAACAATAGAACCACTTTAATATGCTGGAGAGAGCAGTGTAGAAAAAAAAAACAACTGGTGATTCAGTATGGATCAGGACCTAGTCCCAAAATGGTATGAAACTATGTGCAAATATCTGAAAGACTTAGCCTTACTTAATCTTGCAGATTTTAGCACCAGGTGAAATATATATTCTGCCAGTGAAATTCTGGTGAAAATCCAATTTTGATTCTATGAAAGTTCATGAAATTGCCATGAAAATATGAAATTGCATGAAAATTTTGCAAAACATCACCACCATTGTGATTTTGGTTATTTCCAGCCATCTTAATCAATGTGTGTCTGAACTGCACCTAATTTGGACGGTGGAGTTTACTAAGGTCCATAAAGACATGTACCAAGTTACAGGTTTACATCTTTAAAGGTGACTGAGTTATAAGGCCTCCACACTTTCAGATATTTTAAAACTATATTTCACAATTCTGTAAACTGCAGAATTGTAAGCCCCTATGATTTTAAAACTAAGAACATAATATCACCACTTTTCGGGGGGTTTATTGACCCTAGATATTAGGTTGTGAGGCCACCCCCATGGCCCTTTAGCAGAGTGTCATGCTTTCATGCTGACAACCCTGGATCAGAAGCAAGCCTCAGATATCACTTTGGGATGCAGGCCATGGCTAAGACAGCTACAGCTCAGTAGTACATCTCAGTGGAAGGGTGGGATTGGCAGCAGCATCTACCAACACTGCAAACCCTGGGGCTGGGATGGGAAGCTTACTGCTACCACAGGAGAAGCTCTAGCTATGCAAAGCTGACAGATGCAGCACACCAACCAGGGAAGATGAGAGGGATAAAAATGTTGGCAGAAAAACTGGTAGCCATCTGAATGATGGCTGGGTTCATTCTGATCAGAGTATAACCCTATGAATATGGTAAACCCCTTAGAGATGAGCTGCCATCCAGGAGAAAAGCCAATAAGGAAAAACAGAGTCCATTTGTGTCTGCTGTCCAATCCCTTACTCAAAGGCTGGCCAAGTTATAAGCAGCCAAAGATTCCTAAATAACATACTGTGATATTTTTGTTGAAGCCATGCCCATATATTTTGTCCAGTCATACCCTTAAGTTGGCCATTGAAGAGGAAGGTAAAGAATGGATAAAGTGTCAGTAAGGTAGCATTCATTGAAGGCTGAATATTAAAAATATAGCAGTGCCAAGTGTCTAGTCACTATCTTGAGTTAACGGTTAGAGGAGCAGTTGGCCCAAGGTGGGCTCAGGGGGGGATGAAGAAGGTGGTGGAAGAGAGGTACAACCCTCCAGCTGTACCTCTCCACAATTCATATGCTGTTCTGGCAAAGAGTGGTTCCTCTATGGAGGCACCTGCAGGGAAGACCAAGGAGGATGCTGGGAACCTCCACAAAGGAGACCCATAGCAGGGTGGCATGGGACCCCACAGGGGAAGGAAACAACTCCTGGTGGGGAACTCAATCATTAGGGGGGTAGAAGTGGGGGAGGAAGGGGATAGGGAGGTAAAGTGCCTGCCTGGTGCCATGGCTCAGAGGGACAGGAAGCGAATCCTCAGGATCACGGGAGCAACTGCATGAGGGAGGGAGCTGGATGTCATTGTCCACCTAGGAACAAATGACCTGCCTGTGAATGGGATCAGAGCAGTGCATGAGGAGTTTGTTGAGTCGGGGAGGGGCCTTAGACAAGTAGCATGTACGGTAACCTTCTCAGAGGTGCTGCCTGTCTATGGCAAGGATGATGCTAGGGTATTCTACATCATGGAATTCATTGAACGGTTGAAAAACTGGTGTGGAGCTCAGGGCTTTGGCTTCCTTGGGGACTGGGGAGTCACCTGGAGGGATGCAGGCCTATACTGGCACAATGGTCTGTATCTGTTCAGGGGGGAACCAGGAACCTAGGTGATAGGTTTAAATGCTTCATTGGCAAGCATTTAAACTAGCCAAGTGGGGAGGCATGGAAAAGGAGCAGGGAAATCCCAGCCTCCCCCAACAAAACACAGTAGTTAGAGAAGTAAACACCAAGGTAAAGAAGTCAGTAGGGAGCAAGTCAGGGGTAAATGCAGAAAAAGGCAGTAAGGACAGGGATGGCGCTAGAAGGGGTAAGGCCATTAAAAAATGGAAGGTGATGAGTACCAATGCCTGCACTCTGTGTAACAAGCTCCCTGAACTAGTGGCCTTGATGGAAGAGGGATGCCTGGATATAGTGGCAGTCACTGAAACATGGTACATGGAGAACCATGACTGGGATGTCAACATACCAGGATACACAATCTACAGGAGGGACTGGATGAGTAAAAGAGGAGGAGGAATAGCTCTCTATATAAGAGATGGGATTAAAGCAATAGAATTAAAGAATAAACAGGAAGTTGATGAGTCACTATGGGTCACCCTGGAGACAGGAAATGGCACCACAATCTGCATGGGGGTTGTGTACAGACCCCCATCTCAGGGGGAGGAAATGGACTAGTTAATGCTAGAAGGCATCCTTAAAATGGCAGATAAAGGGAAGATATTGCTGATGGGGGACCTGAATATGCCAGATGTTAACTGGAGTACCTTTGCTACAGGCACATCCAAGAGCAGAGTCATTCTTGATGCCCTACAGGGGACATGCCACAGACAGCTAGTGTTAGAACCTACTGAGAATGGAGCAATTTTAGACCTGGTACTCATAAATGGGGAAGGAGAAAGGATCTCAAATTTAGAAGTGGGTTGCCATCTGGCAATAAGTGATCACCAAACAGTGTGGTTCACAATAAATACAGCCATAGAGTCAAGTCATACAAAAACAAGAGTATTGGATTTTAGGAAGGCTGACTTTGGGAAAATGAGAGAATGCCTCAGAAAAACATTAGCAAATGGGAAAGATGGAGGGGTGGAGGAACAATGGGGAATAATCAAAACAACAATCACAGAGGCAACAAGCTTTTGTGTGAAGCAAATCAACAAAACAAAATGAAGGCAAAAAACACTATGGTTCTCAAAAGAGGTGGAAGGGAAGGTTAAGGAGGAAAGGATAGCATTCAGGAAATATAAGGAAACACAGAAGAAGGCAGGGAAGGCAGTCAGAATAGCAAAGACACAAACTGAGGAAAAGATAGCCAACTCTGTTAAGAAGGGGGATAAAACCTTTTCGAAAGTGGATGATTTGCTCCCAGACAAAATGTTGCGAACAAAATATCACGGTTAAAATGCCATGTGGACAATATAATGCTGATTACAAAGTTGTGCATCATATGCAGTTGCAGACTAAATGTCGCCCACGGACATTACAGGCATTAGCAATGAGCCTCGGGGAGATTAACAACACTTCTTAAAGTTCATAAAACAGGTAGCGATTAAGTTAAATACACAATAAAAATTAAATACAGCTATGACAACAATTCCATTAGCAGAAATGAATTAATCCCTAAGAAGTTGTTGCACCAAAGTTAAATACAGATAAGACAAGGATTCCATTAGCAGAAAGGAATTAACCCCTGAAAAAGCTGTTGCTCCAAACAATAAAGGGCTGTAGGAGCCTAGCCCTAACAGAGTTCAGCCTGGCTATAGGCTGAATAGAAATAAAACCAGCAATTCCAACAACTGAGGAATTTTCCCTGCAAATGGTCTTGCACCAGTTCAACAGTAGACTGTAGGAGTCAAGTGCTAACAGAATTTAGCCTAACTAGCTAGCAGCACAAGGGCAGAACACATAAGTCTTCCTTTGCTACACAATGTTTCAATAAGGCTATTGGAGCAAAAGATTTTGAGAAAGGTCCCAGAAGAGCCAAACTCCTTCAGAAAGGTTCTTGAGGCAAAATGTGGGAGCAGCCAATCATGGAAGGGCAAAATGCAGGGCGCTAAACTTAAAGCAGAGTTCAGCAGTTGCTTGAATAGCTGCTCCTTGCCGCCATACCTTTTTCACTTGCAAAGAGATCAGGTGGGCATCTCGGTTCCCCGGTGCGGCTCAAAAATGGAAGAAAAAAAATAATGTCACAGTTTGGCAACATGGCAACATTATCAGCAACATTTACTCCAGCAATGTATGCTCCGGGAGACCTGTAGACCGCGATGTAGTAACCGCTACTTTTTAGCCAGCGACTTTTCTTCCTAGTGCCAACCTTTTATAGGTACATTAGGGAGCGAAGAAAGACCAAGGGAGGGATACAGAGACTTAATAAAGGGGCGGGAATGTGGGCAGAGGGTGACAGTGAAAAAGCAGGGATACTGAACAAATATTTCTGCTCAGTATTCACAACAGAAGAGGAGGAGGAGGTACCTAAACCAAACAAGAGAGAAACTCTGAATGTGGGGGTCGATACCAGTCCATTCACAGAAGAAAGGGCTTTGAAAGAACTCTTGAAACTGAGGGTGAACAAAGCAATGGGGCCTAATGGGATTCACCCAAGAATTCTAAATAAACTAAGGGTAGAACTAGTAACACCACTGACTACTCTCTTTAACAAATCATGGGAGGATGGGATGGTACCTGAGGCCTGGAGGAGGGCAAATGTCATTCCACTTCACAAAAGTGGGAGCAAGGCAGAAGCAGGAATCTACAGACCTGTTGGTTTGACCTCAGTGGTAGGGAAAATGATGGAATCAATTCTGAAGGAAAGAATTGTTGAGTACTTAGAGGCCAAAGGGGCATAGGACCCAAGGTAGCATGGTTTCAAAACAGGAAGGTCATGTCAGATGAACCTAATTGATTTCTTTGACTGGGTGACCAAAATAGTAGACCAGGGAGGGGCTGTGGATATGACCTACCTAGATTTTAGAAAGGCATTTGACACAGTCTCACACAAAAGATTAGTATACAAGTTAGCCAGCCTGGGAGTGGGTCCTAAGTAGAGATGCAGCGAATTTAAATTCCACTGGTGAAGTGGACGCGGAGTGGGTACTTCGCATTGCCACTCCTCTATGTGGAGTGGGCAATGAAAAGTGCTCACTCCGCCTTGTCATTACCACTTCACGTTAAGGTGGAATGGCAATGCGAGGTAAGGCGAAGTCATTGTTTTTAATGGACTTCATGTTCCTCATGATTCTAAGTGATCCACTTGGTGTTTCAGATTTGGCAGCCCCCCACACGTCACATGGCTTACAGTACTGTAAGTCACATGCTCGTTAGCTAGGCAGGAAGAAAGTGAGTCATACAAGCAGACACTTTTACTTTCTCCTGAGCAGACGGAGCGAGAGTAGTGTGTTTTGTGACTGCTGATACTTTGAGATCAGATCGAGGAGATTTAAACATTGATTTACATAGAAACATAGAAACATAGAGGTTGATGGCAGATAAGGACCGCAAGGCCCATCCAGTCTGCCCATTTCTTTTTCTACCTTATAAATGTGCCATTGGCCTTTGCTCTGTCAGTGGCCTATTTATTCATACTCATCTGTATTGCTCCCTTATGCATAACCCATGCCTGTTTGAAGCCCTGCACTGTATTCATAGCTACCACTTCTGAGGTAGGCCGTTCCATGCATCCACCACTCTTTCTGTGAAAAAGAATTTCCTCACATTCCTCCTTAATTGGCCTCCCTCTAATCTCATGCTGTGTCCTCTTGTCCTGCTATTTTTCTTATATTTAAACATGTTAGACTCTTTCACATTGTTAATGCCCTTAAGGTGTTTGAATGTTTCGATCATATCACCTCTCTCCCTCCTTTGCTCAAGGATATACATATTGAGCTCTGTTAATCTGTCCTCATATGTTTTCTGATGCAGTCCCTGCACCATTTTGGTTGCCCTTCTCTGGACTGCCTCAATTTGGTTAATGTCCTTGTGAAGGTGTGGCCTCCAGTACTGCACGCAGTACTCCAGATGGGGCCTAACCAGTGTCTTGTAAAGAGGGATTATTACCTCCCTCTTCGACTTGTGATACCCCTACTAATACACCCTAACATCCCCCTAGACCTACCTACTGCTTTAGAGGTCTACTTGGATGATTTCAGGTCATCGGTGGTGATGATGATGTCCAAGTCTCTTTCTTACTTTGTGACTGCCAGCAACTCCCCTCCCAGCCTATAGGCGGCTTCAGAGTTTCTCTTCCCTATGTGCATGATCTTGCACTTCTATGCATTAAAACCCAATTGCCACTCTTCTGACCATTTTGCTAGCTTATCCAGATCGTTTCTCATTTTGCCCACCCCATCTGGATCATCTACTCTGTTGCAGATTTTGGTGTCATCTGCAAACAGACAAGCCTTACCCTCGAGTCCATCTGCAATGTCACTAATGAAGATATTGAAGAGGACTGGCCCCAGGACTGATCCCTGAGGTACCCCACTTGTGCTTGCATCTCTTCTGACTGTATATCATTTACCACCACTCTCTGTTTTCTGCCCATCAACCAGTTTGCCACCCAGTTGACCAACTTCTGACCCACCCTGAGCCTACCCAGCTTATTTATCAATCTCCTATGTGGAACAGTGTTGAAAGCTTTGCTGAAGTCAAGGTAGGTGACATCAACTGCTCCCCCTTGGTTCACCACTCTGGTTACCCAGTCAAAGAAATCTATGAGATTAGTTTGACAGGACCCTCCTTTTGTAAACCCGTGCTGTCTTGGATCCTGTGCCCCTATGGATTCCAGGTGTTGCACTATCCTTTCCTTAAGGAGTGTCTCCATAATCTTGCCCATTACTGAGGTAAGACTGACTGGTCTGTAGTTCCCTGCCTCCTCCCTGCTACCACTCTTGTGGGGCGGGATCACATGAGCCCTTCTCCAGTCTTCTGGGACCTCTCCTGTGCTCATAGACTCACTAAACAGTTCTGCTAATGGCTCTGCTAGTTCCGCTTTTAGCTCCTTAAGTACCCTGGGATGTATGCCATTAGGTCCCATTGCCTTTACCACCCTGAGCTTAGTGAGCTCTTGTAGGATTTAGACCCGACAGATTTTTTAAAAGCTACATTTTGTTGTCTTTTCTGTACTCTTTTTTTTACGTAATTTGTTCTTACTGTAAATGTTATTTTTCTTACCTTTATAAGTAGTTAGTTGTTTGTCTATGTCTGTGTGACTGTGTGTGTATGTTGTGTGACAGTGTGAGTAGTGATTTCTCAGACTGAGGTAGCTCAGTAAGAGAGATGGACTAGGGTGAGGGAATGTCTGGGGCAGGGGCTGCTCTGGGAGACCGTGGTAGTGGTAAGCATCCTACCATGCACATGTGTGTCGGGCATGTGTGCCCATTCCTGTTGGACTGCTCAAAACTTGTGAATGTACCCCCCCCAGACGCAGGACCAGCACCACCTCCTGTTCTGACTCTGAGGCAGTTGAACCACAACCACTACCACCACCACCAAGTCCAGCACCAGGTCCACTGGAGCAGGATGTGCCTGTTTCCCCTGCCCAGGTGTGGATCCCATCCCTGTTCAGCACCATGACCAGCTGGCTGCCTGTTCATCTGGCCATCACCTGACCGTGTCTGGTCCTCCCCGCACCTCCATTGTTTGGTAGTTTTTTTACT
Source organism: Neoceratodus forsteri (assembly GCA_016271365.2). Classification (NCBI taxonomy): domain Eukaryota; kingdom Metazoa; phylum Chordata; order Ceratodontiformes; family Ceratodontidae; genus Neoceratodus; species Neoceratodus forsteri. The sequence continues at coordinate 398,232,808 of CM057455.1, read as the reverse complement.
GTGTCAGGGGGACAGCAGTGTGGTCAAGTGCCACTTATGTGAGGTGGAGGTGTGCCGTGGCCCCCGTGGGACTCACCTGGGGACTGGGGGCCAGCACACCCATATGCTTAATCACCAGCAGTTGGATTGGCAGGCTGCCACAGAACAGACCATGCCAGCACCTTCTCGCCATTCTGTGGCAGAGGATGCAGCTGTGCATTGTGGCATCCTTAAGAAGAGAAGGGCCACAGCAGCACCTGCTGCTCCAACAGCACCCCCAACCCCACCACCACCACCAGCAGGTCAGCCTGTAGAACATGTGGACCCCAGAGAACTGTGTGTAACACAGGCTGACTTGGTAGTTCTATGGAGTACTGCCGAGGAGAATAATGAGAGGGTGATTGCTGTGAAACAGTGGCTGGATTGCATAGAGGGATATCAGTTGCAAATTATGTCCATGCTGGAACTGCTGCTGGATCACCATGGTATCCCACATTAGTTTTCTTTTCCTCACACAATGTGCCCCTCCACACCTTCCTTGCTGTGTTATAAAATGTATTCCTCCACCATCCCCGACCCTTGTATGTAATTATGCCCTTTTTTGTTGTCTTCCATATGTGTGACACTTTGTATTCTGAGCAGTGAAAGTATACTATGCTAAACTGCATGTGTGCAGTCAGTCTTCTTTCCAGTCTGTGTATGTACTGCAGACATTGTCCAACTCACTGACTTAAAAACATTTATTGAGTACAATGGTGGGATGGTGAAGCCTGGAGAGATACTATAAAACAGGCTTACACTACATCCAAGTAACTAGTAAAAAAATTAATGTTGTGATTCGTGACGTGATTGTAAATAGTGATTTGTGACTGCATTTGTGACTGTGATGATGAAGAAACGTGAATGCCTATAGCTGTACTTCCCTGGGCCCAAATGAGGTGTGGCACAAAACTCCCTGACTTGAAAACAAACATTATTGAGTACAATGGTGGGATGGAGAAGCCTGGAGAGATACTACAAAACAGGCTTACAATTCATCCAAGTAACTATTAAAAAAAATTAATGTTGTGACTCGTGACGTGATCGTAAATTGTGATTTGTGACTGCATTTGTGACTGTGATGATGAAGAACTTGATTTGTGTCACGAGTGACTCGTGATGATGGTCCTGACTTAAGAACGCATATTAATGAGTACAATGTTCATGCAGAATTATGCACCACACCTGTCCAGTACTCTGAAGGGAAGCCAAAGAAACAACTGTGACTTAAGTTAGAGATGGAGATTGAGCCCTAAAGAGATGCAAATGCACAGACAGATTAAGATTGCACTGCACACTGAAGAGATGCAGATGCATAGGCACAACACCTAAGCAGTGCTCACCATCAGAAATTCAAATCTGGAAAATACCTTTGCCGGTTGGGGTGGCTGCGGGGGAGGGGCAGTGTACTGCACTGCTGCAGTAACAGTCACTAGTACTAGTACCAGTATCAATCAATCAAGAATTTATTTGTTCAACTTAAAGTCATTACAAAAAAACACAATAAACATTGAAATAGATTCAAAAAACAAATTGTTGTTACAATAAATAGGTAGATATACAGTCAGAAACCACATGCAAAGTATAATTTAACTCCATCTTGAAGTTTTGTTGATTTTAAAAAATGAGCAAGCATTGTCAACACTTGTATATCATTAGATAAATACAGTTTCAAAAGTATTTGGTCGGTGGGGAGTTCAAGGTCCTTTAAGACAGAGCCCAACCAGAATAGTCTATGTTTCTGGTATAAGGGGCATAGTAAAGTGACGTGCTTTAGGTCGTCTTCCATATTTAAATTGCACTTACACTTGTCAGTTACTGTTCCTTACCTTCTCTGGGCATAGTGAATATAATGGAATGATATAGCTCCATTCTAAATCCGGTTATGGTTCTTCTCAGGTCGGGACAGGGCAATAGTAACAGGTAAGTCGCTGTGTTATAATTCAGGTTCATTTGTTTGTACCACCTGAAATTCTTATAACACTGGATCTGCTCTAGATCCTTGTTTATAAAAGTATTCCTGACTCTTTCCTTTACCTGGAATTTTATTTCACTAAATGGTAAACATAAATTTGGTGCAACAAATGGCCCAGCCCCCAATGGGTATAACCAAGTTGATATGCAGTTAATATTTTGTGGTTTATAGCCTCTAGATAAGTAGTCAATCTCCTCTTCTAGGCATATTCTCGGCAATCTTTGTTCAGGGTACAGAAACAATTTGAGTAGGAATGTAATCCTCCTTTCCACTATATATGCTTCGATAGGGAGCTGGCCTAATTCGGCTCTTGCAATTGGTGCATGAACCAATTGGGGTATTTTGAGAATATATCTTAACAGCTTGTATAATTGAATTTCAAGTTGCTTAAGGGGTTCTCAGGCCCATATTTCTGAAGCATATAGCAAGCTTGAGCATACTTTAGCTTCTACAACCCTCAGTATTCCCTATACAGATCCACTTCCTAGTTTAGCTGAAAATCTTTTAAATGCATTAAAGGCTGTAATTGCCTTATGTTTTACAATGTCTTGGTGGATATTCCATCTAGTGGATTGATAAAAATTCACGCCTAGATATGGATATGTTTTGACTGTTTCAATTTTAGTTTTATTAATAAAGAGTGTAGGTATTCGCCTTGATGTATTTCCAAAGATCATCATCTGTGTTTTAATGATATTAATTACTAATCTATTTTCTTTACACAAAGCACTAACTAGTGTCATCTTCCTCTGTAGACCCAATAAAGATGTTGAGAGGAGTATCAGATCGTCTGCAAAAGCCAGCAAGGTAACTTTTTGATTCCTAATTGCTGGAGAGTGAAAATCAGAGTGCTCCATCTGCTCTATTATGGTATTAATATATATGTTAAACAATAGGGGAGCCAGGAGGCAACCCTGTCTAACTCCCGGATTAGTTTTGATTTCTGGGGTAAAGTCCCCATTTTGGTTAATTTTTACCTTTTGCCAGGTATCATTATGAAGCCTAATCAATATATCTAGAAGAATAGGATCTATATTATATTTATGTAGTTTTTCCCATAACAGGGTGTGACTAATCAGGTCAAATGCTGACTTCAGGTCTACGAAACAGAAATACAACCGTGACTTCTTTATTTTCACATATTTCCAGATAAGGTGCAACAAAACATAACAGTGTTGGATCATAGATCTATTGGTTTGAAATCCATTTTAGTATTCACTCATAAAACCTGATTCCTCGACCCAAGTCTGTAATCTGTCTAATATGATACGGCAAAAGGTCTTTGCAATGTGTCGATCTGGCTAATGGGTCAGTACATTGCAGGATCAGTTGAACATCCCTTCTTTATGTATATTGGGCATATTAAACTGCTCTTCCAACTAGATGGTACTTCAAAACCCTGCATAATTTTGTTGAAAAAAACATGTAATAATGGTATCCACCAATCAACATAGTTTCTATAGATCTCTGCCACTATATGTTCAGGCCCAGGAGCCTTATTTTTTTTTTAGGTGTAATACTGCATTTTATATTTCCCTCTTGGATAAATAAATTGGCCTTGGATAAAACTATGGGAGCTCAATCTTTGCACTTGACATCTCATTAGATGAGAAAAACAAAGATTCAAAATAAGCTGTCCAAGAATCAGGTGTTACATGCACCTCTAAACCAAATGTTGTTTGTTGGTACCCTTGACCCACTAAAAACCAAAATTCTCTGCTATCTTTTTTGTAGATTGATTGTCTTAAATTTTCCAGTTATTTATCTGAAAATTACTCTTTTCTTTTTGAGAATTTCTTTAGACTTCTTCCTCGCTTGATTTACTTGCCTGGCGTTGCCATTATTTGGGTTCTGTCTAACTTTGAAAATTAATTTATTTAACTGTCTTTTTACATTTTTACAGGCTCCATTAAACCAAGATTTTTGGCTAAACTGCCTTTTTACTTAATATAATAAAGGTTTAATGTAACTAAATATTGTGGACAATAAAACATTTTGGTTGAAATGATTGCCTGAAGTTATCATATTAGATTTCAGATCAATAAGGCTATCGGATTCTAATATTGCTTTCACTGTAGTACTTAACCTCGAAGACCATTTAATTCTACAAACATTCTTGATTTCATATCCTTCTGCCAGAACAGCTTCTATTCTAGAATAGTTTGGCCTTGTCACCATATTGTATTCAATGGATAATGGAAAATAGGTGGACTCTGGATGCCCAATAATTTTAAGATTTGTTATTTTCTCTAATGCTAAGTTTACCCAGAGAAGATCTATAATGGATGACCCCAAGGCACTGGAATAGGTATAAGCACCTTCTTGGTCTCCTACCACTCTCACATTCATAAGACTATAGTTCATATCAGTCATAAACTGTATTAGTTCCCTTCCCTGTTTATTCATTTTCCTATCCTTTGAATGTCTTTCCAGTTTAAGGTTACTATTTACAGCTGCCTGAATGGCAGGCACTACTGGGTGTTCATGTATTTCTGTCATCTTGGTGGTCATTCTTGCATTGAAGTCACCAATACCCAAAGAAGAATAGGTAACATACCTATTATTGAGTTCTTCCAGGAAGTCCACAAAATCAAACCAATTATTGGTCTTAATATCCTTTTTGGAATATGGAGGGATGTAAACATTAAATAAAAGGATATTACCATTCTTTCCCTCAATTAGGATGGGAAGAATTGTTTTTAATTTGCATGGGATCCGAGATATTTTGATGTTAAGAGATATTTTAACATATATTGCTAGGCCTGCATTGTAGAGTCCGTAATTAGGCGGACAGGTGGCTGGATTGAAATAGCCTGCAAATCCTGGAATGAGTGGGGTTATATGTTGGCCAGATCATTTCTCCTGTAAGTATAGTATGTCATAGGTTTCCAGGAATGCCCTGCACTCTGGATCAGCAAGTTTAAGTGTCAATCCCTCTATATTCCAGGAGAGGACCTGAATAGGGGAAATCTCTCTTGGGTTCTCTCCATACATTAAAGAGGGTACTTGTCAATTTTGTGGAAGATTCTGTAGCTGGGCAAAACTATTCCTGGTTTCTATTGCAAATTTTTGAGTTTTCCATCCATGAGTTTCATTCAAAATTCTGGGGTGGATCACATAAAGGCCCATCATATCCAGTATAGATGATTTTTCTTGGATTGCTTTCACAGATCTAGGATTAGCAAAAGTAATATTTATCTGTGGAATGCTAGAATCTGAATTATGTATTTTAAGCCATTCTATATTATTTCTAGACAATGGAAAGTCCAAAATTTGGCTGAAAAAAGTGGCCATTTCACATTTGGTCTTACCCACCGGCCCTTTGGCTAACAACTTCCAGCCAAATAGTGTAAGTGTATGAGATTCCCAGGATTGATGTCTTGAGTTTTCATACTCTGTTGTTACTTCTGGAACTTGTTTGGCTTTAAATGGGGAGAAATCAATTTCAGTAGAAACCCAGGATAGTTGTTTATCCAACAGTGGTACCTTGTAAGGAGGAAGGATATGTATATCCTTCATTTTTAGATCTTTCTGTCTTGGCCAGAGTGTTTCAGCCAGTTTCAGACTATTACAATAGATCAAAATACAGTGGTGAAAATCTGGGTTTAAAACTCTAGAAACTGTAAGAATATCTACTGGGCAGGGCAAATGGAACAATCTGGTTATCCATTCTAATAACTTAATGGGCGTTTCTTGAGGTATTTCCCTGATACCATATGCTTCAATTAGACATTCAGTTATCTTGTTAAAATGTACTCCCTCTTTACTCCCATAATCCAATTCCACTGGGCCTGTAAGGACCCTGGACTCCCCGCCATTGGTTAGATTTTCATTAGGAGTTATAAATTTATCAGTGTAACTGTATAACATTTCTTGCTCTAATGTTTCTTCCCTTCCTGGTAACACACTCAGTTCTTCCTTTAGATCTTGTTTGTTGCTTGAATGTGTTTCTTTTCCTTTACTAATAAATTCATTTATAGTAGAGTCACTATTGTTCCCCTTAATCTAAAGTCTTTTTTTTGGATTTTTTTTTACTTTGTCCTTGGGAATCATTACCAAGAAACTTTTTCTTTTTCTGGTGCCTCTGTTTAGACACCTTCTTAAGAGCTGGTTTATTCAGTATCTGACTATCTAGTTCTTCCTGCTGAGAAAGAGAGCATGCAATTCTCAAAAATGGGGGTGGGGGGTTACCTGCAGTGCTTTATTGTCTCTTAGAACCTCCTCTTCCTCGGTAACATTTGGAGCTTGATTTACTTTGAGTTTGCTCTTAAAGAATTTGTTTTGTATTTGTCCCAACAATGTTTTATTATAAAAGACTTCAGTTCTAAGACTTGCTACTTCCTCTTTTAAAACCCATAAGTTTTCCAAAAGTATAATATTGGCATGATATGGGTCTTTGATGGTCTCTAGAAGTTGACTTGAGAGAGAAGAGGAAGAAGCAAAATATTTTACTGCCTCTTGTGGTTCTATGGACTGGGTTAATTTTGTTTTAATCTTTCTCTGATCATCTTGCACTTCTACAAAAGGAGTGGTACTACTCAGGATTTCTGGAGAAAAAAAACAAAGATTGTGCTCCAAAAATGGGGAAAGATTGGAAGGAATAATTTTATGGGCATACCTCATTAGCAATATTCTTCTTGGCAACCAAATCTTTGAGGCCTTTTATTGTCTGATTTAAATATTTGATGACCAGGCTTAGATTATCTCTGCTAGGGGTTGACTGAGATTGAAACTCCTTAATTGAAAGGTCATCCTCTATTTCTAATGATGACAACATGGAGATGGTAAATATATCAGAATATTTTGTATTGTCCAAAGACTCAACGGGTGTTTCTTGGGTAAACAAAACACTCCCTGCCTCCCTCTCCTCGATGTCTTCTATACCAGAAAAACTTAATTTTGTTGTTTGGAGTGCTAAATTAGGGGACATCCTTAAATGAGACAAACCCTCTCTTATAATTATTGGTTGGATTTCTGAATGGAGGGAGGAAAGGGAAATTGGAGTAGTGGTTAAATTCGCTTGAGGTAATTTCATAAAATCTGCTATTTTTGTTTGGTTTAACTTTTCTCTCTTTATACTACCAGTCATATTCAGGTTGCTTTCCCCTAGACAAAGCAAAGATGGTGTTCTCTGCATTACATTAACCAATTAATCCCTTGGGAATGTTGAATTTCCCTCTTCCTGAATTTCATTCTTCTTACTCCTTTTGGCCTTCTTGGTCTTCATTTTTAGATCTGACATAGATACTATAGCCTTGCCACTACATGTATATACCATTTTATAATTCACCTTTGGAACAAATACAGTCACAATAAATTAAGATTGGGGGCACTTGTTAACCAATCGATAGTGTGATCCTCCTTAATATTGACCATTCGAAACAAGTCCTGAATACTGCTAAACAAGTCTTATGTGCTACTAAATGTAAATGACAATATTCCAAAAAATGTCCTTTGAGGTTCTTTGAAGTTCTTATCTTGATAAAATATAGTGACCAAACAAGTAGGGTAAACCAAAGCCTTCAATCAAGCAGATCTCCTTGGTTTATAGTCATAGAGTCACATGACTTGCTTTTATGATGCAAAACTTTACCAAAAAGCAGTCCTCTTCAAGTACTTTCTTTAGAAAATATTTGTAATGAAACCAAATCCTGCTCAATCCACAACTTTCCAGTGGGTCTCCCTGATGGTATACGAACACTTTGCCTAAAATCTTAGGGTAGATCCTCACTGGAAATAAAATAAAACATAAATTACTATACCTAAGTTTTCGAAATAAACAGGGCTTCTTTATAAATTTAAAACCAATAGCATTTATAAATTTAAAACCAATAACACTTATAACCTGGCCTTTGTCCTACAGCTGGTTCTGAAAATAATAATTTAAAAACAGAACAATAACTCACTTGAGTTATCTTAATAAGGACCCAGATACAAGAAGCTGGAGACAGAACTTGAGTAGTAGTGACTGCTGCTAAGTGTGCTAAAAACAGTATCCGAGTATGCTGAAGGCTGCCACAAACAATCGACCGACAGTCAGACCGACGCTGGCCCATCCACAAAGCCAAGAATGTTCGAATGGCTTCCCAGTGAAATTTCAACAAATATAAGCTTGATAAATGCAAATTATGGTAATTTGAAATACAAGCTTTATTTTTTGGCTTTTACCCAGCTACAAACGGTGGTGTATATTGTAATCGTACTTCAGCTGTGTGACCTAATGAAGCTGCTCATGCTTCTGATATACTTGGTCCTTCAGGGTGAAATATTCATCCCCTTAATGAAATTACAAATTTGATCCATTACCCTCAATGATTGGATGCACAATTAATGGCCTTGTTTGTTTGGCTGGGCTCTAATTTAGTTATCAGGTATCCTAAGGGTTCAGAATCAATTAGCAAATAGCTAATAGCTAATAGCTTGAATGAGTGTAGGCTGAGTGTAATCAGCTTTACAAGTTTATCTAGTCTGATCAATTGGATAGCAGTCTAAAATACGTGGAGTCAGCTATCTTCCCCGCAATTAGTTAAGGATTTTGCCACTTTTAAATGAGTATTTGTGTTGTTTTTTATAAAAAGCACAATTGTTTTGTAGCTTATTAATTTAATATCATCAGGTTTTATTAGAGCTATTTACTATATTAGTTTTTTTATATTCACTATCACAGCAACTTGAATAATGTTTTAACAATATTTTAAAATCTGTTTTTACAAAAATAAATAATTACAAAGTTCCACCAACCCTACTCATGCCACTATATGATGCTTAGGTGTACAGCTAAGCCAGCTAAAATTAAACCAACAGTCCAGAAATATTAAATCTGTTCTTGAACTGGCATATCATTTAAATTATATGGTATACTGTAGCTGTCCAAAATAAGCCAATCAGTCAAACAAACTCGACAGTCCATGTCTCGCCACAATCCACTGTCTACAGACACAAAATCACACAGTCACCGATAAAATACACCATAGCTGGTTGCCTTAATGGCAAAATAGTGAAACGGTGAAATGCTGATACTTAAAATCATAGACTCATGACTCAAGAACTCGATATAGTGCTATCTAAACAGGTAGCTATCGATGGCTCGAAATAACTTAATAAATGCAGCTTTTCCTGTAATTTCAGCGACTATTGCTGTAGTCTCCTCTGGGTCTGTATTTCTCCATCTCCTCTAGCCATCAACGCGGTCAGGGCTTAAGCCTTTCCAAAGGTCTCCTCTGGTTCCTTCATCCTGCGACCACCTTCCGTCTTTCTCCTGTAAGAAACAGAGAATGCCTTAGCCGAGGAGGCTACTGTGCCTTCGCACAAGATAAACTGGTAAGTCCATTTTCACAGCATAGATGACATACCTTACAAAGGTAGAAATACAACTATGAAAGAGGCCTGCTCTCAATGCTTCTCCACAGCATTGCAGCACTCAGCTCAGCACCGACCCAGCAGTCCCTGCAGATCAGCTGCGGTTTTCCTCCTGAGGACACTCTCTAGTACCAGTAAAGATACCACAAAGAAGTACAAAAATTACACAGCTGCAGTGGATAGTAGGTTAACATTGCTGAAATTATGTGGCACGATAAAAGGTGTCTGATTTGATGACACGTGTCACACACATACTCACACACACACTAAGTAGTGCATAGCAAACTGAAAACTTCTGTAATATAACCACATATTTTAAACAAACTAAAATTATGCACTGCTGCACCACAACAATCAGCAAAAAAATGGCAAGAATTATTGAAAATATTACTGTGTACATTAACACAGTTATACAAGAAAAATATCACCAAAACAGAAAGCACTGTCTTTTTCTCCAAGTTAATCTACCTACACTACAGATACGCCCCTCCCTAAAAGCACACTTCCACTGTCTCTCAGTACACAGACTGAATATTGTACATTAACATTCAAAATCCACACACAAACAATAAACACTCCATGATATAAGCACAGGAGGGTTTCCTATAATCGATGAACTAAAGTTTCAGCAAAAAAAAAATGACCCAAAAAGGCTTTTTTAATAGCTTTTAGAAGGTTTGAATCACAGACAGCTCTCAGAGCAGATTGTCTCCTACAGCTTCCTACACACAATACCCCAAGCTGAGGCTGTGCAGAACAATCTAGAGCCCATGTGACCTGAAATCCCATGAATCACTGCAAAATTCACCTTTGGAGCTTAAAAACAAGGTGAAGTGAGGTATATTGTTTTCAATGTACTTCGCCTTAAGAATTAGTGTGGAGTAGTGGTTTGGGAAGGTGGAGTAATGCAAAGTCATTGTTTTAAATGGACTTCACGTTACCCATTATAACGCAAAGTACTCTGCTTCGCATTGTGGAGCACTCCGCAAATTCGCCTTCACTCAGTGAATCACTCTGTGGAGTGAATTGGGGCCACTTCACCCATCACTAGTCCCAAAGTGGTAGCCTGGATAAAAAACTGGCTGGACAACAGGACGGAAAGGGTAATAGTTAACAGAGTCAACAGTGAAGAAAGAAGGATAACTAGCAGGGTACTGCAGGGTTTAGTACTGGGACCGGTCCTCTTTAAGGTCTTTATAAGTGACATTGGAAAGAACCTGGAAGGAAAGGTATGTCTCTTTGCAGATGATGCAAAGATCTGCAACAGGGTTGATATACAAGGTAGGGTGGAAAGGATGAAAAGGGACTTGGCAAGGTTGGAGGAATGGTCAAATATGTGGCAGCTCAGATTCAATGCAAAGAAGTGCAAGGTAATGCATCTGGGAAACAAAAACCCAGGAGAAGAGTGCACAATGGGGGGTGGGTTAATAACAACAACAAAAATAGAAAGAGACCTAGGAGTAATTATATCAGATGACCTAAAGGTGGGCAAGCAATGTGAGAAGGCAGTAAGAAGGGCTGGGGGATACTGGGATGCATAAGGAGAGGCAGCAACAGTAGAAAACATGAAGTTGTTATCCCTCCATACAGACAGTTGGTGAGACCCCATCAGGAGTACTGTGTGCAATTCTGGAGACCTTATCTCCGCAAAGACATAGAAAAAGTGGAGGCTGTTCAGAGGAGAGCAACCAAAATGGTGTAGGGTCTGCACCAGAAGACATACGAGGAGAGACTAAAGCAGCTTAGTATGCATACCCTTGAGGAAAGGAGGGTGGGGGAACATGATAGAAACTTTCAAGTATCTTAATAGAATTAACAAAGTACAAGAGGGTAACATCTTTTAGAAGAAGAGATGTGCAAGAACAAGGGGGCGTAATTTGAAGATAGAGGGGGATGACTCAGAGGTAATGTTAGAAAGTATTTGTTCACAGAGATGGTTGTGGATGCATGGAACAGCCTTCCCAAGGAGGTTGGTGAGTCAGGAACAGTGGGAGAATTCAAGAATGCAGGGGACAGGCATAAGGCAATTCTAGTGGGGGGTAGGAGGAAGTAAGCTGTTGATTAGCTAGAATCTGCACCGTATCCATCAGGTAGGGAAATGGGCAGACTAGGTGAGCCAAGCAGTCCTTATCTACCATCAAATTCTATGTTTCTGTGTTTCTATGAACCATGAAGAATATTCATTGACATCTCTGTGCACTGGCATGAATTCTTGCAATATGCCAGATAACAACTACAGCTCACTGACTTAATGACTTGTGGAAGCACATGCATGTTCAGCATTGTTTTTGTACAGTGCTACCTGCTGACTCTTTAATAACTCCATAGATAACAATGTATATTTTTACTAACTGAACACAGTGGCATCAAGTGATGCCAAGCCTTACAACTAGTTGCAACTTAGGCTGTTGTGACAGAAGTATATGGATATATTTGGTCATGAAGGAGCATGATGCTGGGCATTAATTTTGCAGGAGTGTTGGAAGAGTATTGCAGGACCATGATGCTCATGCAGCTAAGGTGATTAAGTGGTGATAAGTACTTTGTGAAAGTAAAATTCCACAAATGGAATTTAAATGTCATTACCTATTATGTGTCCATGAATTGTTTAGTACATTTTACGAATCAGTAATTTCTAAAATATCCCCAATAAATGTTAATCCACTAAACTACATTTTTCTACCTTAAATAAATTCCAGGATGTATTTACCTTGGCTTGAATGCCAAATCTTGAGTGTATACCTGCAATAGAAGTGGAGCTATAAACATCCAAATAATTTTAATATTTTCACACAATTTAAAGGACAACAAAATGACAATTTTTGGGGATCAGTTACTGAAAAATCAGAAATTGTGGTGTGCTAGAGGCAGGATTGCTATTTTAAAATATAATTGCCTTCCTTTGTAATACCTGTTTAATTCATTTTTGGTATGTTTTAAGTTTGTAAACAAAGATCACTGGATTTGTAGAGGCCAGTGGCTGAAAACACTCAGCCAGAAGCCAAGAATAATTGCCTTGCCTTTGTAATATCTGTTTAATTAATTTTTGGCATGTTTTAAGTTTGTAAACAAAGATCACTGGATTTGTAGAGGCCAGTGACTCAAAACACTCACCCAGGAGCCAAGAATAAGCATAGTGCAGCAAAGTCAAAAGAAAACACCTTGACTCACTGGTAGGACACATAACCACAGTGTTTGGTAACAATAAAAGCCATTTATTAAACATGTAGAAACAGACAAACCAACATACTACATGGATACAAAAGTGCACCCCCTCACAGCAAAAGCTGGATGTGGTTGATGTTTTGCATCACTCTGATGCTTCTTCCAGACTTGGGGTCTTAAGACCAGCCCCCCCCCAATTTTATAATGCCCATGCTGCACCAGGCAGCTATTCCTTAGTGTGACTGTGTAGATAAGAATCACCATACAAAAACACATATACATCATTGTTGGTGTGCTTTTGAAGTTTTACAGAATGAGAAGAAATGGTCCACTACATAGAGCTTCTATTAGCTTTCTGCAGTGTCTCACTCCAATGACATAATCATGTCTCACTTTGGCACCATCTAGTGGCTAGATTGATGTGCTGACTTTCAAACTCTGGTGAACTTTGTTTACAAACTTAAAACATACATAAAATGGGTTAAATAGATATTATAAAGGTAAGGACAACTATATTTTAAAATGGCACCCGAGGCTTTACCACACCATGATTTCATATTTTTTAGTAAGTGACCCCCAAACAATTGCTGTATAGTTGTCCTTTAACAAATAATTAAACTATTAAATTTTGAACTTCTGCAACTTACAGTTTACACAATCAATTCCCTATTTCTTTAGCAGTTTCTATGAGTCTTCCAAGAAAGTATGTACACATTTTCAGTTTTGTAGCTCCATAGATGGCTAAGTTGTAAGCATATAAATATTTTCAAAAAAGCTCACATGAATAATAAATGTCAGATTTCTAGTCCCTATAACATCCCTGGCCCTTATCCAAATGACATGAAACTTAGCAAACATTTAAGATTTCATCTAAGCAGTAGGGAAGCCAAAATACAGATCTCTAGTCATAGTACTGACAGAGTTATGATAAATTAAAAGGTTTGAAAATGTCCAGAATTTCGTAGAATTTCATGAAATTTCAATGAAATCAGAATTTACTAATTCCATCCAAACCTATGCAGTTTTGTTTTAGACCAGCAGGTACAAAAGTTGTTTATTTCAGAGCAATTTGCACTTGGTCCTAGTCCTATGCAGTCTGCAGGGCAGAATCAGATTCTTCGCCAGTAAGGCAATAGCAGCCTTCCGTTTCAAAGGAGCAAGTGTTGTCTGGTTCTTCCTAAGGGACAAATTTGACCATTATCAGATTTTGGGAAACTATATTAAATCATTAAATCTATCAGTCTAAGCACTGAGTATAAAGTGGTTGTAACTATCTACTCATACCAGCTTTAGACACAGAGTAAAATTATATCAAAAGTTTCAATTAAATCCACCACAATTTGATCCTAACATTACTGAAAGATAATTCTCTGATCCAAAAATGAGGAAAACTCCATGCAGTTTACCACTTAATATTAGGTCTCGTATATATATATCACAAATCATAATGTTGAAACTTGTAATCACAGTAAAAATTAGTCGTTAATATTTCATATAGATCAAGTAATATGCAAAACAAGCTCAGTGATGCACTCTGCATTTCAAATATTATGGCTTTAGGCAAAACAAGATACCAGCATGGGTGATATGCAGCTAAGAAAACAAAGGTTGCCGATATATGCTAACATGCCAAAGTTAAATGCAAACACAGATTATACTAAATACAAGTGACAAATACTATAGTTAAAAAATGAAATCTGCAGCAAAAAGCACTTCAGTGTTGTTCAAATATTGTAAAAAGCAACCTGAGAGAAGTTTTTCTGTAGCCGGAAGGCTTTCACAAATACACGTTGTTTGTAGACTGGGATTATGTAGAAAGGCATTCTTCAACCAGTTGCCATAACTGACATCAGTGATGCATCACCAAGGTCAATCGACTAAAACAGCATGAAATTTAAAGCAGCAGTGCAACAAAGTGAGAGTAGAGATGCAGCAAAGTTTTACTCTGCAGTGAAGTAGGGGCAAAGTCACCCACCCCGCTTCGCTACATGCTATGCAAAGTCCCCATAGAAATGCACTACTTCACCTCATAATGACTTTGCTTCATGATGACTTTGTGTTCACTTCACATTGTTTTCTGTTGAATTCAAAGTGAGTGATGATTGAAACAGCTCACAGATCACATGTATTATAGTCTGCAGGTCACACAGCTCAGGCAGGAAGTTAATCAGGCAAGACAGTGGGGACATGGATGGGGACTTTGGGGAGTGTGACATCAACAACTGACTTTGACTCATGACTTTAGACTCAACAATATTTAGGAAACTGGTTAACTTGTTGCTGGGTTGAACTTGGGGCAATACTCATGCCATCAGCAACTTCACTATCACCACCAGTGGGGACAATAGCCTCTCCAACCATCATTGAAGCAACTGATTGCACTGTGAAAAACATAGTCAGAGAAATCCCTTTACTGGCATCAACTGTTCACTTATCCTGCATTCTACAATGCCCACAGCCACTCTTGCCAGTGGCAGCAGTGCCATGGCCAGAAACATCTTTGCATGCACGTCTCTTTGCTGGCATTGTTTTGGATTACACAGAAAATTCAGAACAAATTTTGATTTCTGAACTTTGGGGTGTATGGGAAGCCAAAAAACAACTGTCACTTACAGATGCAGATTGAGCCCTAAACAGATGAAAATGCACAGACAGATGGAGATCATGCACTCAAGAGATTTAGCCACATAGGCACAACACCACCTTTACCAGTGGTAACACAAATCCCAAACTGGAAAATAATGCCTTTTGCAGGTTGGGGGCTGGGGCACTGCAGTACCAATCCACTACCTCAATAGAATGAAGCAGTACAACATACTGCAGATGGATAACTGATTCAGAGTGCTGCGACTACTGTGTGGCACAATGAAATATGTACGACTTGATAGCACGCACATACACTCACACACTACAGGTAATGCACAGAAATTTAACAGTTCAGTACACTATATAACCAAATCCTGTAAACAGAATGAAAATATGCACTGCACCACAACAAACAGAAAATACTTATCAAAAATTACTTCAATTACTGTGTGCACATGAACACACAAATAGTAACACACACTACTACCCAACAGTTAGAAAGACTGCCTTTCTCACTGTGAATCTCCCTCCACCACAGATACACACCTCCCATGAAGCACACTTCAATAGTGTCTGTCAGTACAAACATTGAATGTTCGAAATTATCATTCAAAATGCACACAAAAACAATTAACACTCAGTGATATAAGCACAGGAGGGTTTTCTAAAATCTATGTAATAAATTTTGATCAAAATAACTGAATCAAAAGTGATTTTTTAAAGCTTTTCCGATGGTTTGATTCTCAGAGCTCTGAGAGCAAATTGTCTCTAGCTTTCCACTACACACACTACACAGAACTGAAACTGTGCAAGACAATCTACAGCCCATGTGACCTGCCATCCCATGAATGAATCACTGCAAATTTCACCTCAAACAGCAATATAAAGGTGAAACATAGCGAAGTCTATTCAAATCAATGGCACTTTGCATTAAAATTAAGGAGAAGGCAGTAAAACAAAGCAAAGTAACAAAAATTCCATTGCGGGCAATGTACTTCATAAAATTTAAAGACGGAGTAATACACTTCACATTGTGGAGCACTACAGTATGTGAATTAGGTATTAATATGCAAAGTATTCTGCCTGGCAAAGTTAGGGAACTTTGTCCACCTCTAAGAGAGAATGAAGTGAAAATTCACTAAACGCTCATCAATCTGATGCATCTTAGCTGTAAATATGGAAAGTACCTGCTATAGTATTACTGCCTCTTTTGTTTCATAGTAGCATCAGTTTTTATATCGGAGGTTAGCAAGAACCTCCACCAGGAATGTCATATTGAAATGCGCCTCTGATTCAGACCCTAATGCATGCACATTCTCAATTAATAAAAGGCCCCATTCAAATTATGCATAATAAAACTGAACTTCAATGTGCATGCTGGTAAATGTTTTTTAGTGTGATCGCGCAGTGTTCCACACACTGGCTGTTACTCTGAGTAATATCACAGTACTGTGTGCCACATATACAAGAAGGTGCTATCATAATCCCATGGGAGAGCATAAAAAAAAGAAAAAAAGAGAGCAAGAGAGAGGGCGAACCAAGCTCAGGTCATAAACAAAAATCCAGTCAGATGTTTTTCCTTCCCATTCACTACAGCAACATAGCATTTGCCTGTATCCACAGCTCAGGAACCAACCCCATTATTAGCATGGTCACAATCAAAGTCAGCCTGCCTGAGGAGCACCGTGGCCACCCAAAGCCCCGCAGGTTATGATGAGGAGATGGAGGGTAAAGATATGTCAACCTGCATCTCAAAACTCGCCTGGAGCTCTATGACTTTAATGGTGTATCTGATCATCAGTAATTCCACTTGCCCATCCTACTGTACTGTGGTTCAGTCAAGGTACTGACAGGCAAATCTTTTTTTTTTTTTGGAAATTCAAGTTTATTGATTTTACAGAGCCAACAAATATGACAGAGTCAATATCTAAATTAAGCCAGTCATCCATACATGGTATAACGTAAAATGAAAAAAAAAACCCAAACCAACCCTCATCCCCACCTCCCCACCCTCCTCCTCCCAACCCCCATCCCCCACTCAATCTCAAACTCTCCCCCAACCCCCAATGAAGTGTGCCAGACAACCATGTAGTTAAGCTGGCTATTAAGTGTAGCAACATCTCAAAAGGTAACCCTGCCTTCCAGAGCAGAGAAAGCAGGTATGAAGGATAGGAGGAACAAGGAAAACTATTGTGGGCATCAGGGAGGAAGCCAGGAGATCATTGGTGCAGATATAGCGCATATAATTTACCCCAATTTTTATGAAATAGGTCCATACGATTACGCGAGCTGGCTACCAATCTTTTAGTGTTAAGATAGGCAGAGAGCTCAGTCAACCATTCAGAATAGGACAAAGTCAATTGGTCAGTCCAATGCCTAAGAACTAATTTCTTAACCACAATAGACACAAGGGTAATGTGATATCGACGTTCGACACAGTTTATGTTAGCGTAATCTCCTAAAATGCAAATTTCTGGAGTGAAAAGGTTTGAGAGACCGAGTAGGGGATCCAAATTGTCCTGGATGGTAGACCACAGAGGGACAACCTTATTACAGTACCAGAAAATATGTAGAGAGTTCCCTTCACTATGTGAGCACCTGGAGCAAAGAGGAGGGCAAGTTTTTGAGCGGAAAAGTTTCTTAGGGGTGTAATACATATTGTTCACAATATAGTATTGGGTAAGTCTAAACCTGTCCTGGGTGTGATATCTGTGAGGTCCCTCCAGATGTGGGACCAATTTAGGTGGAGTCAGGGAGTAAGGAGGACCAAATATTGGAGCCTGCAGCAGGTTCCGGAATTTGTAATTCAATAAGAAGGAATATATTAGCGAAATGGAATGTGATTTAGAAGCAAGAGTTAGAATTTGAGAAAGAAAGGGTGGACTATGGGTTCTTTAAACTGAGTACCAAACTTCTCCACAATAAGGTGCCTCAATTGATATACTTAAAAAATCTTGTTATTGGAAATACAAACTTATCAAGCATGTCCGAGGAAGAAAGAAGGATCCTTGGTCATAGTAGTGTTCTAAATTGGTTTTTTAATTTGTGGAAGCCACTCAGGAGTGATCATCGAGTTGTCCAGCTTGATGTTGGGTTAAGGATGACAGGCTGACCCAGGTCCATTTTCGGAGAGATTCTTAAGAAGTGTAGACACTGGAAGAGGGATTTAAGGGATGTGAGAATTGTATGATCAGTTATCCACTGCGAAAGTACGGAGGTGGGAGTATAAAGAATTGCATAGGGATCCAATCTAGATTCCGAAAGAATCGACTTCTCAATTTGAAGCCAGATCGGGGGAGAGGGGTCAGGGTGAGTTAGAAACCACCTCCCTAGTTTGGCTAGGTGAGCAGTCCAGTGGTACAACAAGAGGTTGGGAAGCCGGAGACCACCTTTGTCTCTAGGGAGGGATAGTTTGAGAACGAAGCCGAGCCCTTTCTCGCCAGATAAAATTTGAGAAAATCGCATGAAACTGTTGCAAGTAAGAGAGTGGCAGCCAGAGGCCCAGTAAGTTGAGGGGGTTAAAGATACGGGGGAGGACATTCATTTTAATAATATTAATCCTACCCCAAAGGGAAATAGGAAGGTTGGACCATCGTAGCAAATCTTGCTGGATGAGAGTTTTGAGGTCATCCAAATTGAGTTTTCTGAGTAAGGAAGAGTCTGTTGAAAAGTGAATACCTAAATATTTAATCGATTTGGGGGACCATCGCATACCAAATTTGATAAGGTCATGCTTTTAGGTATGTATATTTAATGGGAAAATTTCGGATTTAGAGATATTCAATTTATATTGGGAGAGGTTACCATATTGCCTGATGAGATCCAATGCATGTTCTAGGGAAGCAGCGGGATGCGTAACATGCAAAAGTATATCGTCTGCATAAGCAGAGAGGACTAGCTCATGCTGACGCACCAGACAGCCTCTGATAAGCGGAGAGGACTTGAGCTTAATAAGAAGGGGTTCAAGATATAGATTAAACAAGAAAGGTGAGAGGGGGCAGCCTTGTCTGGTACCAGTATGAAGCTGGAACAATGAGGAGAAAACTCCGTTACAGTATATCTTGGCTGAAGGGGAGTTGTAGAGAACCTGGATCCATTTGAGAAAGGAATCCGGGAAGCCCATCCTGGTCATCGTAGCCCAGAGAAAAGACCAATCCACTCGGTCGAATGCTTTCTCTGCATCTAACGAAATTAGGGCCATTGGGAGCTGGGATGTATGGGCATAATGGGAGATATGAGAGAGAGTTCTAAGGTGGTCTGATGGGGAACGAGAGTGTACAAAACCAACCTGCTCTGGGCTGAGAAGATGGGTCCAGATTTTCTAAATTCGTTCGGCCAAGATCTTAGAAAGGATTTTCATATCATAGTTTTGGAGAGATATGGGTCGGTAACTCGCCGGGTCGGTGGGAGCTTTGCCCGGTTTAAGAATTAGGATAATGGTGGCCTCAAGAAGGGTGAGATCTCTGGTGGGAGAGGAAAAAAGGTAGTAGTAAAGTTTGAGAAGTAAAGGGGCTAGCTCTTTGGAGAAAACCTTGTAAAAATTTGCGGGGAATCCATCCGGGCCGGGTGCCTTATCAGAAGCCATAGAAGCAATGACATTCTCTATCTCAGAAAGAGAGATAAAGGCAATCAGGATCTCGTTATGGGGTGGCTAGAGTTGGGGAATGTCAATATCTGCTAAGTATGCTGAGATGTCTGAGAGAGGAGCGGGGGATGGAGGTACACTATAGAGATTTTTATAGTACTTCTCAAAAATCTGTGCAATTTCCCTGGGAGAAGTTTTGATGGAGCCAGCAGGTGATTGCAAGGCCAGGATTATTCTGGAGCTTTCTAATGTATGAAGTCTTAGGCCAAAAGCCTTCCGGCTTTCACCAGCTCAATATATTTAGCTTGAGTTTAACGAGACAATACTCAGCCTTTTCCTTAAGGAGGTCAGTATATTCATTTTTGGCTCAAGAGGGCTTCTAGGAGGACAAAGGAGAGGAAAGGAGGTGGGAGCTTTCCAGTTCCTTAATTTTGTTCATTAGAAGGAGTGCCCATGATTGACGGGCTCTTTTTCTTGCTGAGGCAAGTTTAATTAATTCGCCTCTAAGATAGCATTTTAGGGAACACCAGATGATATCAGCCCTTGAGGTAGACCCAAGGTTATCCTCCAGAAAGAGAGAGATTAGGGTTCTGATATGGGTCACTGTATGGGGATCTTTAAGAAGTTGGGTATTAAGCCTCCAGGTAGTATCCCTTTGAAAATTGGGATCCGGAGAGATTTTTGCCCAAACAATTGCATGGTCAGAGAGAACAATCGGTTTGATACCAGACTGGAGGAGGCCTGTAAGAAGGGTTTTACTAATCAGGATATAATCTATCCTAGACCAGGATCCATGGGGTTGGGAGAAGAATGAGAAAGCTCAGACGGAGGGATTGGAGAGCCGCCAGAGATCACATAACCCTAATATATGCAGGAAATCCTGTAAAGCCCTTTGTATTGAAGTAAGCGCCGATTTGACTGAGGGTCTTTGTCTAAAAGATGGAAGGCAGACAATCCAATCCCCACCCAAGATGAGTTGTGAGGGAAGCAGGCACTGATTTTATCTGCAAGGGTCATGAAATTCAGAGCTACCCCTATAGGGCCATAGACTGAGCCTAAGACCACGGTGCCCCAATTGAGGGAGCCTTTAGCCAGTATAAATCTCCCTCTGGGTCCGCTATTGCTGTGTCTATCAGGAATAAAATATATTTTTGATAAGTATAGCTACACCTCTGCTAGAGTTGGATCCATTTACCAGAACTTGCAGAAAAAACCAGATCGAGACAACCACTTAACCTCAGAGTTATTTAAGTGGGTTTCCTGTAGAAATAGGATATCTATCTGAGATAGGGTACAATGATTAAATATCTGAGTCCTCTTGACTTTCTCCCTGAGCCCACGTACATTCCACGATGCAATTTTAACAGTATTTATAGCCATTTCAAATACAGGATGGGAGGAAGGCAGGTACCAGAGCAACCAAATATGAACCACGAGAAAAGGCACACTCGAAACCCAAAATCCCATCCCACTATAACCTGCCAGAAAGAATTTTACCAAAAGTGATAATGATTTAGTTAGGTTAATCGAAACTGGAATGAAGCCATAGAGATAATAAGGCAGGCAGGCTAAATCATCCCACCCCCACCCCAAATACCCCCTAAATAAGGCAAACCAACTATATACAGCCTGGTGCCAGGCCTGAAGATTACCAAAACAAGTGCGATAACACCAGAGGCCTGGAAACCAGATCCCATTTGCGAACCCAGAAAGCCCTAATCCATAGGGCTCCTCCAGAAAAAGGAATGACCAGAACACCAGAAACCATGAGGGGGAACCATTCTCAACCCAAACCAAAGGAGGTAGTGAGGACCCTATAGAAGGGACTGAGTTAGCAAGCCCCCCTTCCATAAGCTTGTAATGCAGCTACCAATAGTCACAAGGGGCTCAGGAGTATACCCCCCCACCAACAGACTGCCTGTCTTATAAACAGGACATAGGGAATTACGATCCATTCAAAGATAAACCCCATTACTGTCTGAAAAAAAAGGAAACCCAAGGAAAAGGGTTTACTCACCCCCTGGAACTGGTGAAGAGGAAGGGGCCAGAGACTGGGAGGGTAGGTCGCGGGGTAGGGATGCTGTCCCAGCAGAGCGAGTTGTTTGCGGGGGGAGTTATTTGGTGGTGGGACCAAAACGGGTCCCTCGCAAGAGAACAGTAATCCGAAAACAGCAACCACCCAAAATTAGTTCGGGGAAGCAGCCGAAGACAGCACCATCGTGGCCTAGTTTAACCTCCACCCGACCATCCAGGATCCTCGCTCAGCACAACGAACCCAGAAGCGGCCAGACAGGTAGGGTACATCGAAAACAAATAAGGGGAAAGACTAGCGAGGGTACCAGATTCCAAAAAAAACAGATCAAGTCCACATCTTAACCAATTACATCTGGTGACATTAAATCAACCGTTCAGTTTGAAAAGATTAGGGAGTTTAGCAGCAAGGTCCTTGTAGGCCATGTCCGGGGAATCAAAGCTATGAGTGCTGTCGCCGATGGTAACCTTGAGGATAGCAGGATACACCATTCGAAAGGGAATAGCCGCCGCTATCAATTTCTGAACCACGGGATGGAATGCAGCTGTCTTCGTCCTTGTTTCCTTAGGGAGATCCTGAGCAAGGCGTAGTTTGGCTGACCCCCACATAATCGATTGCAGCTCACGAGATTTATTGAAAACATGCTGCCTTTCAATATAGCTGAGGAATTTCATGATTATAGGCCGTGGGGGGGAGCCCGGTGGAGGTCTAGGTCTTAGCGATCTGTGCGCTCTCTCCAGGTGGTAGTGGGGGTTAAGAAGTGAAGGGCCCACTGTTTTAGAGAGGAATTTTGTAGAAAGGCACAAGATCTGGCTCTTCCTCAAACTCCGCAACCCCAGGATAAGTAGATTGTTCCTTCGATTACGACCTTCCAGGTCTTCAGTTTTTAACTGGAGCTTCTTGACTTGTTGAGCCAGCACAGACATCTCAGATTCCATGTTTGCTTTCCACTGCTCGAGAGAGAAGATCTTGGCCTCCGAGTCAGACACCCTCATGGTAAGGGAAGAGAGGTCGCCCCGAATAGATTTTAGGTCGGAGGTAATATTCTGGAGAACATCCTTTAATGGAGCCAATTCCTGCATAAATTCCTCTTCAGTGAGAGGGCTAGGCGGCTGAGTCTTGTCGCTCATTTTCTCGGATGCAGTACCCGCTTGGTTCCTTGACTTTTTGGGCAGCTTTTCTGGAGTAGCAGGCGGCGTATGTCTAATCGCGGCCTGTTTTTTCTCCGCCTCCATCCCCCTGTAAAACGAAGGGGTTTGATGAAAAAGACACCCTAGGGCCGACAGGCGGAGTTTAGGCGATCCGGTACAGGTTATATTATTAAGTTGGCAGCTCGGAGGATCGCAGATTATAGCAGATAAGTTGGCAGGAGGAGAGAGCTCTAAGCCCCTGCTGCCGTTCAGCAAGCTGACATCACGTGATCTCTCCTGACAGACAAATCTACACAGATTACTTTAGAGAAAAAACATTTTTTAAATGGGTTTCAATGGAAAGCCAAGTGGGTGGCAGGGCTTGGGGTGCTCTCTTGCTAAGCAGCAGTTAACACAGCAGGCTGGCATGTGGAGAAGGGGGCTTGAGAAGCCCAGAATATGCTGCTGCAACTGCATAAATGATTTTTCCAGGTTCTCATCTCCAAGGTATGTCTGCAAAACACTTCTAACTAGACTGCTGGTCCGATGGGGGAAGGGGTGGGAAGGTGGAGTAAAAGAACAACTGGAGTTTGGGAACATCAAGAGAGGCCAGTGGATGCACTCCGCTGACTCTTTCTCTCACTGTCTGGCACTAGCAAGGAGGGATAATCTGGCACAGAGTGTCATGGGCAACTATGCACATGAATGAAACTGCCACATACAGTATTGCTGCTCCCTTTTCCAATCTCTCTCTCTCTCTCTCTCTCCCTTGCTTCTCCTGCACCATTTTACATAACAATTGTTTTCACTTTTCTCATGAACATGCTGCCGGGGCAGGGAGGTGCGAACCATGCACTGGCTGCAAATTGTGGAGAACAGGGACCCATTTCTGACAGCAAAATGGCAAAGGAGGGGACCCATGTCAAAGTGAGCAGCAGACTACATGCATCTCGCAATACAATGTGGTGTCACATTTTCCTCTACATCTCCAGCTATCTGTGGCAGTACAGGATGCATCAGAATGTTCATAACTTTCACTTCATAATGCATTTTATACAGGGGCACATAAAAAAGACTAAGAACCACGTCTGTGTCTGGGTTAAAGGTAATGGGAGAAAATGCCTGAAAGACGTGCCTTTGGAAAAAAGAGCAATAATGCAGCAGCAGCATATGGAGACAGCAATCAATGCAGTGAGGAAAAAACTAACCAAAAAAAAACACAAAAAAACTACTGTGTTCTTTTTATGCCTCCAAGGATCGGTAGCAAAACCATTATAAAAAGACCAGTGACAATTAATCACTGGAAAGTATGCAACCCAGCTTTTACAAACATTTGAGAGTATATTCAATCGTAACAATTTGTGGGTAAAACCAGTGTCACAAATAATCAAGGTCTATAGCAACCATAGCCAAACTGTTACAGTGGCAGGACATGAACAACAAAATCTTACAATGTAGTATGATGTAAAACCTGATGGCAGGAGTATAAAAACAATTAAGAATAAACCAAGATTTAAATGGTTCAGCACAGAAGGTTTACTCTGACTAATTACTTGTCACTCTTAACAGCATTGATTGCTGTCATAGGAACGGCACGCGATACACTCATGAATAAGCATGTAATACTCCATACTGCCACTTCATGAATGCATCATGGGAAAAAACAAGATAAACTAAGACGGTGGATGGTAATTAATGCACGTGAAAAAAACAGGTATTTTAATAAATAAAATTTTAAATCATGCCCATTTTAAAAAAAAAATCTAATAATTTCATGAATCAGAATATTCAACAATGCAGAGAGATATATCTGTACAGTATGTTCCATATTGACAGTCTTCCATGAAATGCTGCTTTAAAAGACAATTAATATTCAAAGGCAAAAGAACTATACAGAATAAGATAGAAAATATATAAAAGTAAAAATTCCTCTATAAAGCACGATTAGGAGGTTAAGTGATTTAGTTATTCTGAATTCATTCAGCATTGCAAACTGAGTACTGGTGATATTGGAGGTCGAAATCAGTGTGTAAAACAAAAATAAGAAAAAAAAAAAACATAGGCATGAAGGTCCAGTATATGATCTGGTGTGTTCTCTGTACTTTTACCATCACTCCAAATCAGATTCAGACTGTTTCATGTTTTCTCAGAGGGCTCCATTCCTCTGTGAATTCACCAAGTGACTCCCCCAATTGTTATCCAGTCTTCTAACCTCTCTTCTTTTGAGGCTTAGCAGGTCTCCCAGACTCTGAGTTAGCAGCAGGTGATACCTGAAAGTGAAATGAAACTTAATTTGGGGAATGTGTACCAAACTCTAGATTAATAAATAAGATAGTATGCAGTAACTAAGGCAACAAAAACATACTTTCATAAATACAGTAAAGCCTAGCTTTACCAGCATATCACCATCTATTTTCTTTTCTGGTACCTTGCACTGGACCATCCCTGGCCTGCACCACCCCTGTCTCTTCCTTTTTAATCCAGTTTAATGTGTGCAACAATCACACCCCTTTTCCTCAGGGGACCTCGTTCTGGCCTATAATAAGGCGGTGGGTGAGGCCCTGGACTAAGTTGCTCCTGTCCGTGTTCGCCCACTCACTCACCACCCAAAGACTCCATGGTTTGATGAGTCTTTGAAGGAACTGAGAACAGTGGGGTGAAGGCTAGAGAGGGCTTGGCAGAAATCCAGACTGGATGCTGACAGACTTAGATTGATGGACCATCATGGTATCTATCAATCAGCAATCACCCGTAAGAAGGCAGAATTCCTGTCCAGGGAGATTGCTGCTGTGCGGAACCGACCAGCTCAACTCTTTTGGACTGTCGACAGACTGTGCAATCCACTCTGTCTACAGTCTGGAAGAGATTTTTCACAAATAAAGTGTGATGAGCTTGCTCGGTTCTTCACAGATAAGATTGCCAGCATCAGGTCGGGCATCAGCCAAGCTCCCTCTTTAAGGGTTTGCGGCGATTGGCAAGAGGAAACAAACACCTATGTTACCTGGTCTGACTTTGGTAAGCCAGAGTTCATGGATATTGTGAGGATTGTCCAGACCGTATGACCAACCAGCTGTAGTTTGGATCCGGGCCCTACGTCACTATTATTAGGTTGCATAGATACTATCTGTCTGATCCTTGCTGAAATTATCTGGAAATCTTTGGAGCTTGGGGTCTTTCCCTATCCTCTAAAGGAGTCAGTCATTTGACCACTCCTTAAAAAGCCTTCATTGAATCCAGACTGTTTAGCTAACTACAGACCTGTGTCTAACCTTCCTTTGTGGGTAAGGTTATTGAAAAGGTGGTTGTGCTACAACTGGATGACCATCTTATAAATCACAATGTCTATGATACTCTTCAATCGGGGTTTAGGAAAAGACATAGCCCTGAGACCGCCCTTGTCCGGGTTCTAAATGATATCCTGATTGTGAGAGATCAAAAGGCTTGCACTATTCTAGTCCTTCTTGATCTCTCCGCAGCATTTGATACTGTGGACCATGGTGTGCTTTTGGAGCACCTGTGGCATTATTGTGGACTGTCTGGTACAGTTCTGCATTGGTTTCGATCCTTCCTCACGGGTCGGAGACAGAGGGTTGTCACTGGAATTTATTCCTCTGATGCCATCTCCCTGTCCTGTGGGGTGCCGCAGGGCTCCATTTTGGCACCCATGTTGTTCGCTGTTTATATACTCCCATTGGGAGACATTATTAGGTGATACATTTTGGGTTTTCACTGCTATGCAGATGATGCCCAGCCGTATCTGTCCTTTAGTTCCGGACAGGAAGATGCAATCTCTATGCTTAATAGCTGTCTATCCGAAATCAGATTGGATGAGTGCCAGCTGGCTGAGGTTAAACCCGGATAAGACTGAGGTGTTGGCTGTGGACCCAGGTCGCCTTGAGGTGGGTTGTAGGGCTGGGGCTCCATCGTGCATATTTTTTATTTATTTATTTATTTATTTATTTATTACGCATCCGTTTACAACCTTTGAGCCAGGGGCTCATTTACAAAGGTACCTCGTCACAGAGAGGACAAAAATGGTACAAACAAGCTTGTTACAATATAACAGTGTACAAAATTTGGAGAAACATGAAGACATATATTGGTTACAATTTTAAGGTTACAGGATTGGCAGAGCACAAGTAGGTTCAGAATAATTTGTACATCGGGCAAACAGTGGTAGGAATATACAGAACTAAGCATTGTAGAGACAGGCAGAGAAGAAATAGGACCATAGGTAGTGGTTGGTAGTAGGTTGGGTGCAGCCACTCGGGGAGCTTTGTCAGAGCAAATGAGCAAGAGTAAACTTAGAAGCAGCCACAGCTGCAGGTAGTAAGTAGGTGATTACGAAGGGAGGTTTTGAAATGACAGATCGAGGAAGCACCAGCGATAGTGATGGGGAGGGTGTTATACCAGGATGGGGCTCTGTAGCAGTAGGCCCTTTGTCCTTGTGAGGTCCTTGCCTCGGTACTAACAGTGTGGTTTTGCAGGAGGTTCGGGTTTGCACTGGCTTGATGGTGTCCAGCTCCCAACCTCAGACCAGGTACGTAATCTGGGCATTATTATAGACGACGGCCTGACCCTAAAATCACAGGTGTCGGCCGTTGTCAAATCTTCCTTTTACCATTTTAGGAATATTGCCTGGGTGAAACGCCCAGTTCCTCTGGCTGATCTTCCTATCTTGGTCCATGCCTTTGTGACCACTCGCCTTGATTACTGCAATGCCTTGTACCTAGGACTACCGGGGGTTGATATCCGCCATTTGCAGCTGGTGCAGAACACAGCAGCCTGGCTTTTGACTGGGACATCTAGAAGTAGTCATATTACACCTGTGCTGAGCGGACTGCACTGGCTGCCGGTTCAGTGGCAGATCACCTTCAAGGTCGGGTTACTGGCCTACAAAGCCTTACACGAACAGGGACTGTGGTACTTACAAGATCTCCTTACTTCCTACTGTCCCTCTCGTTCACTCCAATCCACCGATGAGGGATTGCTAGAGATTCCCAGGGTTCGTTTAAAGACATCTGTGCATGTGCATTTTCTTATGCTGCCCCCACACTGTGGAATTCTCTACCTTGTCGGATACGAGGCTGCCTGACCGTTGAGAGTTTTAAATCAGAGCTAAAAACATTTTTGTTTATGAAAGCATTTGAAGAATGATTTTATTGTTGTTATTGTTAATAATATGCTTGTAATTTTAATGTTGCTCATTTGAACAGTGCTTTGGATTTCTGAAAAGCACTTAAAATAAAATTTTACTTACTTACTTACTCATCCTTGACCTCCTTAATTGCCCTTTTCCTGGGTTAAAATGTTTTTTTTTGTGTTTTGAACTACATGGATGGTGATCTAGCTCCCAATCAACATCAGCCACTGGATCATCAGAAGTCACAGCTGCTGCATTCAGCAGACTCAATCTCCTCCTCTTCTACTTTGTCATCTGCTGCTACGTGACATAGCAACAATGCAAATTGTGGAATCCTATGGTGAGTCTGTTCTTGAGCCGGAGTAACAAGAGACAATGCTGGAAGAGTCTCAGCAGGTAATGCTACTGCAGAATAAGGAGGATGCACAGGAATAGGTACAGAGGAATTTCATCATGAGATACAGGAGTACTCTGCAAAGGAGGCACTTGAGGTGGATGAGTTACATCAGAAGATTGAAGGGGGGGGGTTGTACGTACCAGTGGATATCATGCAGCCACAGATGGCAAAGTTCATCCTGACCACAGTTGAACATATGCTCTCACTGAAAAATCTCAAGAACGCACTCATGTAACTATACAAAACATAGTAACTGAAATATAAACATGTAAAGTATTGAACTTAGCGCTCGTTAAAACAACAAGGACATGTAGTTTCAGCCTGGCAGTGCTGTTCATTTTGCAGCATATGAAAATGCTGCTTGGAATGATAAAATTGAGATGCAAACTTAATGTTGCTCAAGAAAGCAAGCTTCCTAATTCTCTAAGTCTGGATTTGCATGCAGGATGAGGGCAGACAAAAGCTGTGTATCTTGTACTCCATATAGAGATGCTGAGAGAGATTATAAGCTAAAAATGAAGTGCTTACAGTCTGCATTAAACTTCACACATAAACATAAAAACTGATATGCATAATCACCTACTAAAAAGAATTGATTCAATTCTTTTTTTTAAACACTTCATTTCAAGTGAAGGTTGCTATGAAATATTTATAGCCAGTGCCTTAAGACGTTTATAGTAACATAGGCATGAGTTAAGAAGAAAACATTTTATAAAGGAAATGGATGCTGACTCTTCATTTTTCTGTTATCACATACAAAAAGAAATAGTGATTCCATACTAAAGAACATGTTATACTACCAAACTAAAAAAAGATACAGAAATTAAGAAATAATAATGAAGTGTACATATTTCTGTTCAGTTCCAAGACAGGTATAATCAAAGTACTTCAGAATGTAACAACTGCTAATGAGACTGTTGGATTTAGAATATGATTTGATGGTAACAAAATATCTGTTTCTTTTCAAATCAAAACCCCCTCATTGTATGGGTGTGAGGAACTTCGTTAGTCTGGAATACCAGAGTACTGTCCCTACAGTGGCAGAAGCTGATAGCAATCTGTTAGCATTAAAATCTATGATAACCATATGTACAGTACTAGAAAAAGCAGATCAATATAATTCTTCAAGTAGATGTGTAAACAGAACACAGGTCTGGCAGGTACAGTGTTTTAGGGTCAACAGCATAAATGACTTCATTGACTTGATCAAATATTTTTGTAGCAGATCAAGCTCCACATGCTTCATCTAACACTGACTAATAAAGCTCATGTTTGGGAACTTTAAATCAATTGATTTCTAGTGAGCGTTATCTCCTGATAAATGCTTGCTAGATCCAGAGTGCCAGAAGATAAAGTTAGTCTTAAAAATGTGTAGAATAATATATTTACAGAAAATATTTCCTTTTGTGAATAGGAACCGGAACAGAGAAACAGCACTCAATTTCTGAATGGAGCTGGGCACTCAAATTCCATTGAGTCATTTACTACTTATGTTATTATATATGTAATTGCAGAGCAAATCAAAATCATGGCTGAAGGGATTCAGCTCACCCCATCCACCCTTGATTGTCTGCTAGGATGGAAACCAATTTTAATGGCAATAACTCCCTCTGAGGAAGTGACTTCCTGGTCCTAAATGAATTTTCCCTACCTTGTGTTCCCTCACATTTGATATGGTGTGCTTATATGAAACCGAGATTCATGGTTACTGTGTATCTCGGCCAATGTAGTGTTTGCTATATTTGATACTCTAAATTAGTTTTACAGACATGATCATTTTTAAGTAAATATCATGAAAGAAAAGGTTTAAATAAAGAAAAAAACATAACTGATGCTAAAGCTAAAGCAGATACTCCCAAGTTTTTCCATTTCCCCCCAGTTTCACCCGGGTTGTTTTCTTATGATAGAACACCTGACTCTGAACTCTGAAATATAGTAACCTTTTCATTCTTTTAAATGGGAGCAAGAAGCATAGAACATTTCAGATTCATATGTTCTCAACTGATGGACATGCAGTACCTCTGTACTTTAATTTTCTTTTAATTTTCTATGTCCCTTATCATTAAAATATGCTCTGCATGTAGCTCCTTCAAAGACACCATCAGTTTAAAGAAATCAGTAGCTCCTGAAAATAACACAACTTACAATGGCCTCTACAACGAAGAAAATGGAGCACCTCACCCATCAGCACCTAGAAAGATGCAAAAGTGTGCTACATCTAAACATAGTTTAAATGACTACGTGAGGGGGGCAGGGTTCAAAGCCGCCGATACAAGTGCAGGACCTTTGAGTCACTCATGCCTACATCAAGGCATATGCACCTGAGTTGCCTGCCGCTAATTTCAAAGACTGCAGGTGGTTAATGACAGTACTCCATGTATTGCAGCATCTTGTGTCAATACATGATGCAAATCGGGTTTGCGTCCCCTGCAATACTCATTGGAGCACGGATAGGACACACTGCATCTTATGATCTGACACTTGTTGGGTGGATATAAACCACAAACTTGCTAGTCTACTAGTGTGGAGAAAATTCCATATTGAAATTGGGCCAGACAGATCTTTGATAAATACGCTTTGAACCCCCTCTCTCTGGATTTAATCAAAGAACAGAGCTTAATTCCTTGTAGTTAAAGGCATGTTTCAAAATGTATCGTATTTATATTCTACACAATTAGATACACACTCACCAAGGTTTTAGGGCATACACATTATGTCATTTTATCAAAGCATATAGGTGGCATCTAGCATAGAAACAGTGGCAAATTCTGTCCAATTTATTGTACATATTAAAACGGAACAGTCATCACAATGAGCAACACACCCAAATGTGGGGCTGGTCTCAATTTGTACTTTATATGCAACAAATCATTCTTTTTTTTTTCTTTACTTCCTGTTTACTTCACTATAGTGGAGTGTATCCAGCTGATCCTGCTGACTCCCACCCTGCCATTTATTGTAACCAGAACTCCCAGAATCCACAGCAGCTGATATCAGAGCTTGGCTGCAGCTGCAGGAGATTTACTGGCCTGCAGTACATGTTAGATCATTGTTAAGCTCTGTTCAGCTGTTTGCCGGTCGAGCTGTTCTCCCAGGGCTAAGTCATCTGTGATTGTACTTAGCCCATCAAGACATCAAATGATTAGTGGCCAGATATTGAAAAAGGTGCAAAATCAGAGAACAAAAGTTTGTGCTGCACTTGTACCTGTGCCCAACATGGGGGGAGAGTCAGACGGCAAACCAGCACTATCAATTGAAAATTGGCCAATGTTGGCAGAGTGCAAAATCCAGTTGTGCTACCCTGATATGGACCTAGGCTGTATCCAGCTCAGAGGGAACTGTGCCTCCAGACCAGATAGTGCTGGGAGCCTGTGGCACAATATTCAGCTGCAACATTCAGATGTGCAAGGGACTAAGGGGCCATATGCAATATGGGTTCATATCCATTGGAATTGGTGGCAGGTTAGCACCTGTCCCATGGTTGCCTGCCAAGTCAGTCATGGTGGGAATTGGCTGCCTTACACCCCCAACGCCCATCCCCTCAATGCAAATGTACTCCCTGGTGACTAGTGGAACACCTCCACCCTCCAGTCAACCATCCCTGTAGTGCTAGTGTTCTCCTTGTCGTCTAGTAGCACCCCCGTCCAATCACCCAACCTTGTCATGCTCTTGTTCTCCCTGGTGTCTAGTGGCATCCTCAACCCCCCCAATCACCTGTCCCTGCATTGTCCATGTATTCTCTTGTATCTAGTGACATCCCCCACCCTCCTATCTCACGCCCCTGTCTTGCCCTTGTTCTCTCTTATCCGTAGTGGCACCTCCCACCTTCTGATCCCCCATTCTAGCCAGTGTCATGGTGCTCTAGTGTCTAAAGATGCCCCATGCTTCGATCTCTGGCCCAAAATACATAGGTAGTCCTTTGTGTCTAGTGGTAGCCCCTCACCTGCTGAGCACCTGTCCTGATATCACCTCTGATTCCTCAGTGGCTAGTGGCCTCTCAGCACCACAAACAGTGAGTACACCACCCAGCCCCCCATATCTATAAAGGTGGTGCCATGTGGAGAGTCTGATATGATTACCAGCACAGCCCTCCTCACACCTCCATGGCTGGCCACCATATGGGATGACTGGGTGTGCAGGTAGAGTATACTGTATGCACACTTCCCATCATCCCATATGGTGGCTGGCCCAGGAAGTGAGAGGTGGTCTGTGCTGGTCATCATATCAGGCTTTCCACATGGCAGTGCCCTCATAGGTATGGGGTGGTTCGCTGGGTGGTATGCTTTATGTTGGAGGTGTAGGAGGGATTGTTAGCCACCAGGGACTCAGAGGTAAAACTTGAATGGGTGCTCAGTGGGTGGGGGGGTACCACTACACACCAGGGATTAGCTATGCATTTCTCACCAGGGGATCAGAGGTTGGGGGGGTTCATAGACTACAGGGAAGCATTACATCAGCTTGAACTGGGGATCAGAAGGTGGGGCTGCCACTAGACAGAAGGGAGAAGATGAGCAAGACAGTGATGGGTGATCAGAGGGTTGAGGTGCCTTTAGACACAAGGGAGAACACAAGCAATGCAGGGACAGATGATTGGGGGATGCCACTAGATACCAGTGCATTCATTGTTTCACTGAGACAGGGTTTGGGGGTTGGGTGTGGGCAGCTGCAGTACTGCATCCTGCCACCAGGGCATTGCTCCCCCTTAAGACTAGATTTGCAAAGGCAGTAACTAGCACCCATATGGGTGGAATTTACTGCCACTGCAAATTGCTGCATGTACTGTTGGGCCTGTATGCTGAGGGGACTCCCTCATTTGCATGGGAGCAATGGTGTGATAGCATTCAATGGCAAAAGAATTTTGCCTGTGCTGTGGTGGTCTCTGAATACAGACCCCAACCATGAACTGGGCATAAAACCCAGTTTGCATGGGTAAACACCCCTTAGAGTCTGTGCTAACTTTTGAATATCTGATCTGAGAGCTTATAAGTACTCTAGTATGTACTTTTGATTGTTAAATCTTCCAAATCTACAGCCCAGCATTTATGTCAGATGCAGGGGAGTCTGGAATTTCAGCTTATAGAAAATGTCAAGGCAGGAGGCAGCGGAATCAGCCAGATACAATCTAATTCACTGCAGTAAACAGTAACTAAACAAACAAAAAAATGCACACAAACTGCATATTGCAACCATTCCCACACTAGGTTAACAGGTTTGCAGTTCCTCTTTAAAATTTTTTTTATATTCAAGATTTTAATAATCCCTTAAGTAATCTTCACAATGCTCACCTAGGACTTTGTTTTGCCCTGGGGTTTGAGGTGTGTAACATTGAGACTGATCATGTTCATTGGTTGGATCATTTCATAGTGAAATTCTTCTTCAGGGACCCCTCCTGTGGTCCTCCCCAGTGGAGATGGTTCAGTACCATCCTTTGAAAGGGCTTATCCCAGAATGATTATTGGCAGTGCTGAACATTTCAGAGATGTTGGCAGCTTGTTAGAAGGGATTGGAGAATGCGGTTGTTGCTGATTCCCTAAATTCCATAGTACCTATGTTTTATAGTACCTACCAACCCTGGGTCTCATGCTTAGGGTCCCATGGTTTGATGGGGAACTTAGCGAGTTGAAGACTAGGGGTCAGAGATTAGAGTTGTTGGCGAAGATCTGGTGCTGAGGAGGACAAACTGGCTTTGAAGATTCATCATGATGAATAGCAAAGGGCAATCTACAAGAATAAGGCAGCATTTCTGTCCAGGAAGATTGCTGCTGTGAGGAATTAACCAGACCAACTCCTTTGTACTGTGGACAGATTATTAAATCCAGCTTGTCTCCAGTCAGTGAAAGCAGTCTCTGCAAATAAGTACAAAGAGTTTGCTTGGTTATTCTCAGACAAAGTGTCATCTATTCAGCTGGAATCTCTCCAGATGGGCTATTGTGGCCTGCCAGAGTCTTGCATGAATCTCATGGAAGCACTCTGCTATCCTGGGCAAGTTTCAGCCAGTCTCAATGGATGAGGTCTGTGCAGTGATTTTGGAACTGTGGCCCACCTATTTTGAACTAGACCCAGGCCCCACATGTCTACTAGTTAGGTGTATGGGGTCTTTGAAATCAAAATTCACTGGAATAGTTTTGTGCTTCTTGTTGAAGGACGTCCTTTCAGCAGCACTGAATGATGCACTGGTCTGGCTACTCCTGAAGAAGCCGGAATTGTAACCAGATAGTCTACAAATTATCACCAATCTTGTAACCTACCTTTTTTAACTAAGGTTATTGAGCAGGTTGTGGCACTGCAGCTGGAGGTGAACCTCTCAGCTAATAACATCTATGAGCCCTTCCAATCTGGCTTTTGATCTGGGTATAGCACTGAAATGGTGTTAGTGAGGGTGTACAATGACTTTCTCAGGCAAGAGACAGAGTGAATGGTCAGTTCTCATTCTTCTCGATTTCTGTTCAGCATTTGACATTGTGGACCATGGGTTGTTGTTGGATGGTCTGCAGGAGTAAGTTGGACTTACTGGCACTGTCATCCATTGGTTCAAGTCCTATCTCAGGGATAGTACACAGGGGGTGGTGATGAGTACCATCTAATTGTCCCAAATTATCCTGTCCTGTGATATACCCCAAGGTTTGTTCCTCTCACCTATGCTGCTTATAGGGCACATGCTGCCCCTGGGATGGATTATTTGACAATACAGTCTGAGTTTCCACTGCTATGTGGATGATACCCAGTTGTATTTCTCATTTGCACGTGGGACGCCTAATGCAATCAAGGTGCTTAATTTATACCTACTGTACATGTATCTCAAATTCAGAAATGGATGGAATCTAGTTGGCTGAGGTTAATCCCAGATAAGACTGAGGTCCTGATGATTGAGTCAGGTCAGAACAGGGGAGCAGAGGTAGTCATGGGAGAGATGGGCTTTGGATCAAGTTTTCCAGGCTATTGGCCTCTGCAAAGGTGAAAAATCCGGGAGCTTATCTTGAAGAACGGTTAACAGTGGAGGCCCAGGTGTCAGCTGTAGTCAGGAGTGAATTTTACCATCTGAGGAATTTATTTATTTTATTTATTTTCAAAAATGTTGCTAGGAAAGACATACTGAGCTGAAGAACAGATAATTTCCAGATTTTTCATGGGGGAAATAGCAAAGGGAAATAATAAGAGAGCACTACAGGTCAGTATGTACAATAAACAGAGTATATAAGGAACATAATTTACAGTATTTACATAATATTAATAATATAAGCAAAAAGGAGTTGGGTCACCCAACTCAGCAATATGTGCAGTAATAAGTGATCAATAATAAGGAGCTTAAAAGAAACTGAGTTTGGAAAGTGCAGGAAGACTATTCCAGGAACTATATAGGAGGAGGGTAGCAGTGGTATTGTTTATGGAAGGAGAAGAACAGCAGAGGTAGACTAGAGGAAGGAGTAGGAACATAGTGGAAGGGGATTGGAGACTCAGGTGCAGTTGTAGGAGGGAGCAGTGATGTCAAGGAGAAGAGGCAAAAGGGAGTGAAGGGAAGTGGCATTGCAGATGGAAAGGGGGATGGAATTCCAGAGTTTAGGGAGGCAGACAGAGAAAGTAGCCTGGCCTGATGAAGATGACCTAGGTGGGAGTGCTAGGAATATCAACCGGATTTAAGTCCCTTAGCCTTCCTGAAGATCTGCAAACCCTAGTGCATGCATTCTTGATGTCTAGGCTCAACTATTGTAATATACTGTACCTTGGGGTGCATGGGGCTTCACTGTGATACTTGCAGCTGGTGCAGAATACAACCACTGGGTTGCTGACTGACCATTCAAGTTCTAGTCATATTTATTTTATTTTGTTTTTATTAACCAGGTAGGTGCACTAGACAAGAGATTTTGCTTATTTTCAGGTATGACCCGGGAGGGTTATACATCAGGAACAGTAGATACATAGTGTCCACAAACAGAATACAAAACATCTAGTTGGAAGGAAAATACAGTAACACGTGACAATTCTGAATACATGGCACATTCAGGAACAACAAGTAGAATATACATAGCATGAGTATAAACAGTAATCACAGTTACATAAACTTTTATAGAATTTAAAAAACAGTATAATTGACTGAAGAAACACATATACAGCAAACACTGGGGGTACTTAAGTGCTGAGAGGAAGTACCACCCTCAAGGTGAAAGATCAGTGGTAGTAGTGCAAACGAGTGGAGACAAGCAAGAGGTAGAGCAGGAGCAGAGACCTGAGCTCATAAGGTAAGTTTTTAAACTTTTTTTGAAAGGCCCGGTGAGTAGCCCATTGTTCAACATAGAGTGAGTGGAAGAGTGTTCCACATTCTGGGAGTAGATATGGCAAATGCAAGTTCACCCTTCTTGGTGAGACATCTAGGCATAACAAAGGAAGCATTTTCAGTAGATCTCAGCATATAGAGCAAGTCAGGTTGTTTTACAAGAGTTACAAGGGACCTTGGAGTACTAGTCCGGGTTAATTTATCGACCAGACAACCAGCTGTGTACAGATGATAGGAGGACAGGGTGAGTCAATTTAGAGAAGAATAGCGCTGACAGCGATGTGTTCATTTAGGAGCTGCAATGGTGAAGCGTCAGATACTGTTATAACAAGTGCTCCATTTCTGGATTACTTGCTTGCTAGCATTAAGGTAGACTGTAGAGCCATAGTTGAGGCAAGGTCGAAGAATACCCTGAGCAATGGCCAGCCTGGCTGTCGAATTTAGGGAGGATCTTACCTTGTAAGCAAGTACAAGTTTACTGTTCACTGCTTTATAAGTGGCTGCAACATGAAGATTAAGGTCCATTGAGGGGTCAAGAGTCATCGAAAGCTATCTGAAGGATGTGACTGTATCCAGGGTTATGCCATCAGGTCCACAAAGGGAAAGTCCCATATGATAAGCTTTTAACCTAGGGGAAGTCCCAAAGAGCATTGACACAGTTTTGCTAGTGTTAAGTAGGAGGTTATTTTGTTTTAGCCAAGCTGAGAAGCAGTCAAAGTCAGATTGAAGTGAGGTTCGAATTGCCAAAATGTCATTAGTGGCAGAGTAGATAACCATATCGTCTGCAAAGAAAAGAGACAAAGTCGATCTGGACAGGTGGGGAGGATTATTTATAAAGAGACAGAAAAGGAGCTGACAAAGAATAGAACCTTGGGGAACACCAGCTGAGGTAGTATAACCATGGTACTCCTGGATCTGCGCTGGCTGACTATGAAGTGTCAAGTTACCTTCAAGGTTGGTCTTCTAATGTCATAAAGCCCTACGCAAGTTGAGACTTGGCTACTTGGTAGAACTCCCGCTCCCCATCCAGTCCTTGTATTGCCTCAGCTTTTCTTAGGAAGGCCTCTTTTCAGTCCTGAGGGATCAATTGAAGTCATTGGGATACTGTACATTTGAAGTAACTGTCTCTCTTCTGTGGAAAGGTCTGTCCAGCGGAATGTGGG
Source organism: Neoceratodus forsteri (assembly GCA_016271365.2). Taxonomy (NCBI): domain Eukaryota; kingdom Metazoa; phylum Chordata; order Ceratodontiformes; family Ceratodontidae; genus Neoceratodus; species Neoceratodus forsteri. Next base: position 398,194,983 of record CM057455.1, on the reverse strand, counting down.
AGGCTTCCTTGGCAGAGGCCTTTAAAAGGGATTAAAAACCTATTTGTTTAGCAAGGCATTTGTGGATTGAAAGAAAAAAAAATCTCTTTCTCACTTACTGTATGTATTTGTTTAGAGTAACCCCCTGGAACAACATATCAGCCTGGAAAAACATATAACCTGGGGGGTTGGGGCATACAGTAGCATGCTCCAAGCAGGAAAGGGACCTAGGGATCATCATCTCTGATGAACTAAAGGTTGGGATTCAGTGTGACAAGGCAAAGGGTAAAGCAAATAAGATGCTGGGATGGATAGGCAGGGGCATCACCAACAGGAAAAAGGAAGTCATCATAATTTCAGTGTACAAGACATTAGTGAGGCCACAACTGGAGTACAGTGTCCAGTTCTGGATATAGACAGAGTGGAGACAGTTCAGAGGAGGGCAACCAAGGTGGTACAGGGTTTGAATTACAAGTCCTACAAGGAGAGGTTGAAGGATTTGAATATGTGCTCCTGGGGGGGGGGTATGACAGAAACACACAAGTACCTCCCAGGAGGGACAAGGTGCAGGAAAACACTGTTTTTCAGAAGAACACACGTTCCAGGACTAGGGTCATGCAATGACAATGGAGGGAAGGAAGTTCAGAGTTAAAGTGAGAAAGTATTTCTTCATGGAAAGGATGATGGACAAGTGGAATGCCTTGCCAGAGGAGGTGGAGGGGGCTGAAATGATTATAGAATTCAAGCATACATGATATAGGCATCAGGGGATCCTAGCAGTTGGGGGAAAGAGATAACCCAGTTCAAGAGAAGCTTGAAGAGGCAAAATTACATGCACAATTGGGCAGACTAGGTTTGCAAAAGGACCTTATCTGCTCTCAGTATCTATATATCTATGAGTATTATTTAAGTTATTTATGATTATTTTTATTTATTTATTGTTTATCATTTCTGAACTGCGCCCTGAGCCTTTGGGGAAGGTGCTTTATAAATAAAGCTGCTGCTGATACTACTACTACTACTACACACTAATACTACAATACTTATAGGCCCAGATATTCAAACTGCGCCAGGCTGCGGCGCCAGCTTGGGTGCAGCTCAACTTGGCTGTGTAAGGGTGTGGACTGGGCGATATTCAACGAAGCTGTGCCATGGCTCAGCAGCATTGAATATTGCACCCTGGCCACCCACAGTGTGCACGGTGCAGTGGCACTGCACCAGCACAAGTGGCCAGAGTGGAGCATGGGGATGCGCTAGCGCAAGTTCCATTGCGCCATGCACAGCAACTATGATATTCAAATGTTGACATGTAAATGGGGCCATAATGTATGCAAGGCGCACATGGGCCATTTGCATGTCATTATGGCCCCATTTGCATGCAGGTGCGCCGATCCCAGATGACTTGCACCTAGCGCCCTGCCAGGCAGCAGCCATCGGGGACTGACACCCCCTGCAGCCGGCAATGTGCTCCACAGCCCGATCGTGGGCTGCAGTAAAAAAATGGAAAATCACAAATCCCTGGTGGTCCAGTGGACCGCTCTCTGACCGATCGCAGGCATTTGTAATTAAAGAATGATTAATGTCCAGTATCCATGGTGGTCCAGTGGACCGCTATCTGCCCAATCACGGGCATTTGTAAATAAAGAATGATTGATGTCTTATATCCCTGGTGATCCAGTGGACGGCTATCTGCCCGATCACGGGCATTTGTAAATAATTAATTTCCAATATCCCAGGTGGTCCAGTGGACTGCTATCTGCCCGATCGCGGGCATTTGTAAACAAAAATATATGTCCAGTATCCCTGGTGGTCTTGGGGTACCCCCTCCCCACTCACCCACTGATCCCCACTGCCCCTCCCCCCGGTCAGCCGACGGGCTGCAGCACCCCAACTACCTGCCACCCCGCCGCCCGCAGACTGACACCGTCAGTAGGACTGTATGCCAATTGGTCCACAGCGTGAGCCAATGGGCATGCAGCCCATACTGTACTACACATTCTAGATATCTGAATGGGATCACTCACATATCTGGAATGTGTACTACGGTATGGGCTGCACGCCCATTGGCTCACACTGTGGACCAATGGGTGTACAGCCCTACCGACAGTGTCAGTCGGCAGGCAGTGGGGTGGCAGGTGGGTGGGGTGCTGCCACCCGCCGACTGACCAGGGGGGAGCGGGGTGATGGGGCTCAGTGGGCGGTTGGGGAGGAGGGTACCGCTAGACCACCAGGGATATTGGACATTTTTTTTGTTTACAAAAGCCCGCAATCAGGCAGATAGCGGTCCACTGGACCACCAGGGATATAGGACATTTATCATTCTTTATTTACAAATGCCTGCAATCGGGCAGATAGCGGTCCACTGGACAACCAGGGATATTGGAAATTAATCATTCTTTGTTTAAAAATGCCCACGACTGGGCAGATAGCGGTCCACTGGACCACCAGGGATATTGGAAATTATTCATCTTTATCATATTAAAAATGCCCGCGATTGGGCATGGGGGTGCCGCCACCAGATGCAGCCAGAGCTCGGGTGGCCACCCACAGGTGGCAGCTGCCGTGTTGTGCCCTGCAATGTGGCAGCTCACCTGTGGGTAGCCATCAGTTGTTCCTCTTTTTTTTGGATCAACTTTGTGCTGGCGCAGGTAGGGGTTGCAGGTGCATGGCTCTGCACATCCTGGGCTGAATATTGGGCTGTGCAGGGTATGCATGGGCACACCCCCCCACCTGCATCTGCATACATTACTTATGCGCTCCGGTGCATCGAGATTTGTGCCGCGCACTTTTCTCTTTTGAATATCGTGCCTGGGCGCATCAGTGGGTTGCACATGGCGCACCGCTGTTGCACCATGCGTAACCCTTTTGAATATCTGGGCCACAAGGTTTTTATATCAATTAATTTGAAAAGTACTTACCATAAGGACACTTTAAAGATTTTATGAGAACTTTTTGTCATTTTTTATAAAAGAAAGATGTAAAATTAAATTGAAAAATTGTTCAGAAAAATTACTAGTCAGAAGATTGAAATCATTTTGCATATTTATTAATTGCAAGAAATCTAATTTAATGCATACATTAGGGTTGAGTAATGCAAAGTGCACAAAGTGGGGAAATGAAAAACATTAGGTTTTGGTTCTGCGGAGTCTGAGTGAAACAGTGGTGGGGTCCTCCTTGGGTTTGTCAACCCTAATGCTCATCCTCTCCCCTGAGCAAACAAGGTCAGACATGATCCATTTTCTTCACACATGGCCCTGTAAGAAGAAAGCAAGGAGAGATTCTGTTGGCAGCATGTGCTGAATTATAGTTTTCTACCTATGAAGAGTGTATCACCATGAGGTACTGGCTTGAACTTAACTTCACTTCTAGCAGGAGGCTATAGTCATGGGGTTGATCATTAGCATTGACAACCCTGAGGAATACACCACCATAGAATCATCAATACTGTGGAGACACAAAATCCTAATATTTTTCATTTCCCTTCTTTGTGCACTTTGTATTCTTCAACCCTAAAGTCTGCAATAATTTTTTTTTCAAATTAATTTCTTCTTCTTCTTCTTCTTCTTCTTCTTCTTCTTTCTTCTTCTTCTTCTTCTTCTCATAGTGGAATTGTATCCTGATTTCTACAGGTTCCCTCCCCCATAAGTCTGCTGTCTGTCTCACCCAGCTCTTTGTTCCCCATTCTCTTCCATCACAGATTATCCCACTTGCAAAACCAACTTGGAATATGGGGAGGATGTGACAAGGCAAGTGTTGCAGACTGACAATATGGGTCATTATGTTGCATGAAGACAAGCAGAGAAACAACCCATGGTAGGGTGTGCTAAGAAAAAAAGCAGTGCAGCAAAGTAAAAATGTTGGCACCACCTACCAAAGCACAAGACCATACAATTGGCAGTGGAAAGCTTATTTATTGCTCAAAAAAGTACAAGTTACCTCTTACAAGGGGCACCAGAGGCACCCACACCCTCCAATCAGTCCTCAGGGAGTAACTCCATGTTTTTTTACCCATGAACCATTTATACACAAATAATTAGATAAAAGGGTAAAAACCCACTATTAACACTACAGCGAAAAAAGTGCTAACACATGTGATAGTGCAAAACAGTGAACAGTTAATTAAGGTGAAAAACAAGGTCACTAAGAAGCCCTTAATAGCAACAGGCACATTTCATATAACTCAGCATTCATTACAGAGTTTGATGATTACAGATTTGATTGACGATCATGACATCATTGTGTTGCATGTCACAAACCGTATTACCACATGATCACATTGGGGCAGACTGGGTGGACCGAGTGGGCCTTATCTGCCATCAAAGACTATGTTTCTATGTTTCTATCACATACCTATCATAATTGCATTATGATGCATTAGAAGAAAACATGGATTATCCATATGTAATAAATGGGGGATATTTTTTCCTCATAGGAGAAGCAGGTTATAATTCGATATTATAACCCATGGATTATATTGGCGAACATGTGCCCACTTATCCTCAGCCCCACTCGAACTGACTGCGCTATTAATCTCTCATGCAAACAGTCTGCTGAAACACCACTGTAACCAAAACATCTTCACAGAAATAAAAAAGGGAAAAACAAGATTCTCTAACCTTTCCAACCAGTAAGTGAGAGTTTAGACCTTTCATAGAGCGGCTTCTCCTCTTCTGCACTCGCACTTAGCCACACTGCGCTAGTCATTTAAAATCAGCACTCAGTCCTCAGCAATTCCTGTTCCTGGAGCATAGAAACCATTAGCCCCCCCCCCCCCCAAAAAGAAATAAAAAAAAGCTCCAAAATCTGTTTTCTTCACATTTTTCAAAATATTTTTGCAAATCCAGTTTATAGTTGTCACAGTAGCATGCAAATGAGCAGTCACAACTCTGTTCATGGAACTCTGAACCTCATTTGCATATCACTGTGACAACTGCCACTCAGGGAAAAACAAAATCGTCAAAATATAAACTAAAACACTTGCCAGCAAAGTTTTAAAAGTAGTTTTCACAAAATTTAATCCCACAACAATAACAATTATGCATTTTCTGCTGTTGTGTGAATGATTTTAATAAAAAAAAAGCAGACACAAGAGTTTATGGAAAACTACATTTATTTCACTAAATCTGGTTGGAGAGAAAACAACCGCCAGCAATTATATAAAACAACACATTGGAGAGCATATAACTTGAATTTAATGCACACCCTCATTGTGGGATGCTTTTGATAAACCCCTTGGGCTTTGCCCTTGGGATTTATGTAGCATCCCACACCTCGGTGTGCATTAAATTCTCATTATTCACCCCCCATGTATTATTGTACTTATTATGCAGCACTTTTTCTGGCAATGACTTTTACCAGTACACCTATGTATTAGCAGCCATCTTCTTGTTTCTGGTATTCTGTATTGTACTTCTTATGTACCCTGTACCCCTGGCACATTTTTGGGATGCTGCTGTTTTCATTCTCCAATTCATCAAGTTATGTGATCTTTCTGTTTATTATTTATTTTATTTTTAGCTGTCCTTACCACCGATGCTCTGATATTCCCAGCTTAAGATCAAGGGTGCAGCACATTGGGATGAGGCCAGTTTCATGTGCAAAGTCCTCAGTTATGTCACTCTGATACTGTCAGAATACTGAATGGTTAACAATATAGAAACATATACTTCAACAAGACCAGTGGTCTGTCTAGTATGCCAATAATACCCTAGCATACCCTGATGCCTTTTTTCAATATTGGGTCCTTGTCTACACTACCTATCCCCTTGTTCCCTGTTATACTACTATTCCCCCTGAGTAACTACTAAACCTTTAACTATGCCCCAACTGTGTTTGAAACCACTAATGGTTCTGGCACTCACTAACTTGACTGGCAGATTATTCCATGACTAAACAGCCCTTACTGTAAAATAAATCTTTCTACCTGTGACCTCATGTTCTAAATTCACTGCCCTAGAACTTCAACTACTCTTGTCGCGTAGTTATTTGAAGTTCACCTTGTTCATTCCATTCATGAACTTTAATGTCTTTATCACATCATGCCACTCTTCTCTGGGCTCGTGCATATACATGTTCAGTGCCCTAAGTCGATCATCATTGAAATCTGCCCTACCAGCCCAATACCTGCACCATCTCCATGCTGTCCTTGCATTTTCCTAGGTGAGGATTCATAGAACTAGGCATTGTATTCTAGATGCGGTCTCACCAGTTATCTACAGAGAGAAAGAGAGAGAGAGACAGAGAGTAATATCTTTTACCTACTGTCAAACCCCCTCCTAATAAACCCCACCATCCTGTTTGCTTTAATGTTACACTGCCTAGATTGTTTAAGGGAGTAACTTATGATAGCTTTCAGATCCCCTTCCTTTAAAGTGGTGTCAAGGTTAACGCCTCACATCCAATAAATCTGAGAAATTGCTATTGGTTGGGTGGGGTACAGTTGTCCACTACAGTGGAGGAAAAAGATTTGGGGGTGCTGATAACAGGGAAAAAGAACCACTCGGCACAGTGTAGAAAAGCAGTAACCAAAGCTAACAAGATGCTGAGATGCATAGCAAGAGGGATCACCTCCAGCTGAGGAGAGGTCATCCTGCCACTGTACAGATCACTGGTGAGCCCCATCTGGAGTACTGTGTGCAGTACTGGGGCCCCTACTTGAAGAAAGATATCAAATTGCTGGAAGGGGTTCAATGCAGATCAACCTAGATGATCTGTGGGCTGGAGGAAAAGCCATACAAGGAGAGACTGAGCGTACTTAGCATGTATTCCCTGGAGGATCAGTGAGATGGGGTAACAAGATAGAAACCTTCAAATATATGAAGGGCATGAATAAGGTTGACACAGATAGCATTCTTAAGTGTAGGGAGGGGAGGGACACTACAGGGCATAGTATGAAGCTGGAAGGAGGTAGATTCAGGAGGGAAAAAAGAAGGCATTACTTTATAGAAAGAGTGGTGAAAGGGGTAAATGCCCTGCCAGGTGAGATGATGACCTTAACATCAGTGTGAGGTTTTAAGAGGGGGTAGGTCAGGGTTAAGGGGATGTTCTCAAAGGGAGATGGTGGTGGAGGGAGGGGCAGCTGCAGTATAATGGTCTGCTAGCTACACACTCGAGCAGACTTGATAGACCATATGGCATGTATCTGCCGTCAGTTTTCATATGTTGGTATGTTCATAATATTATAGTTCAGATTTCTTGTGTCATATATGCATCACCTTGTACTTTTTGGCATTGAGTTTCAGCTCTCAAACCCTGGATTACCTCTCCAGCATTTGCAGGTTCCTCTGCATCTCCTTATCCATCTTGTCATTTACCCAACCACAGAGTTTAGTGTCTTCTGTGAAAAGACATATGTTTCCCTTTTACCTTTTTCTATGTTGCTAAAGAGCATCTTGAAAAGAACTGGACCTGGAGCTAATCCCTGTGGCACTCCACTGGTGACCTACCTCTCCTCGGATCTGACTCTGTTAACAACTACCCTTTGCTGTCTCCTTACCAACCCACTTCACACTGATCTAACTATATAATTTGTTGCACCCAGTTCATGTAGCTTCTTAAGCAGCTTTATGTGTAGCACCAAGCTGAATGCTTTGTTGATGTTTAAGTAGAAGAAATCCACTACATGAGCCATATTTACTGTCCTGGTTACCCAGTCAAAGAATACTAACAAGTTGGACTGACAAGACTTCCCTAGTACAAACCCATACAATTTACTATCCTGGAGCCCATTTTTCTCCAGGTTGCCCATTAGGTCCTCTTTGACTAGTGTTTCCCTGAGTTTAAACACAATGGATGTAAGACCGACAGGTCTGAAGTCACCTGGCTGTTCTTTTTCCCCTTCCTTGTGTAGTGGAACTATGTCCTCTACTCTCCGGTCTTTCAGAACCACCCTCTCTGAGTAGAGCTATTGGATAACTCTACCAGGACTTCACTAATTCTGATGCAAGTTCTGTGAGCATCCTTGGGTGCATCCTATCAGGTCCCAGGACCTTATACCCTGATACTAGTGAATACCTGCTGTCCCATTTCTGGACCTCCTTTCAGCAGCATTTATGTCACTTTTCAGCAAAGGTTCTCTGTCCTTCTTAGTGAATACTGAGCAGAAGTAGTTGTTTGTAATGGCATCTTGCTGTTCCCCCTCCTCTAGCACTCTTTCTCCTTCTGATAGCCTAACAGGTCTACCACTCAGCTTTCTTTTTTCTCTTATACACCTGTTTTCCCCACCTGTGACGCCCCTCTGCAATATTTAGTTCTGTGTTTGTTTCCTGGCTGTCCTTTTGGATTCCTTAGTTCTTCTTACTTGGTACTCCCTGAATTCTTTATAACCCTCCTTCTCCTTATACCTGATGAAGGCATTTGATTTGGCCCTCACTGCTATCCAGATAATTTCATAGAACCATACTGATCTCTTGTAACCATGTCTATTGGTAACTATTGTCATCTATGTCTGTCACTTTGAGAATGGCCTCTTTTATTTTCCCCATCTTTCCCACACTCCCCTGATACTGTCCACTAAAGTTTATCAGTTCTAAATGAATTTGTTCATCTGGTTGCAGTCTGCCCTTTCTCAAACCCAAAATTTCAGCCTTTGATGAGTGTTTACTTGTACCAAGGGCCATTTTGAACTCTAAGGTGTTATGGTTTCTGGAACCCAGTGTAGGGTTGCCACCTTTGGATGAGGTGAAAACTAAATAATAAACCACATCCCCAAATTCCACAACAAGACCAACCCTATTTTATGACTGATGAGGGCATTACTGGGATGGTTCTAGGCTCTGTCACTTGATTTATTCAGAATGGCTGCTCATACTGCATTGTGTGCGATATTTTTAAATTACATAGTTTATTTATTTGGCAACCAGGTAGGTACACTGGTCCCTTAAACCATTTACAGATACAACTCGGGTTATAAAATGGCACAGTACAGTACAACAATAGGAGCAAAGTAAATGGAGCAATACAAATTGCACAGTGCTGGAGAATACAAAACACAAAGGGTCCAATGTGAGCAATACAAACATACAGTGCTTAAGAATTCAATACGCCAAGGTTCAGCAATACATTGCTCAGGTTCTTTACAGAAGAAAAATACAAAGTACAGCATATTCAAGGTTCAATAAGTAGTACAGAGATGAGATAAAAATAGTATTTAGTGGCAGAAAAATAGGTAGTATCACTCTAGGTAAAATATTGTGTAGTGGCAGCAACAAACAAGCAGTAACATATTAAGGTCAGAGCAAACAACAGTATGTTACCAAAAACGGGGTTACAACACAGTCAGCAGTTGAGGATAGAAACTCAGCAGGTGGAGAGTGAAAAGGGCACGCACCAGTCAGTTGGGGTACAGGACTGACCAACATATCCATGCAGGCTAAAGTCAGGATGTTTACTTACAGGCTGGAACAGTTAGCAGGGAATTTCTCAAATTAGTTTTAAAAGCATGAGGGGAATCTAATCAATCAAATCATTGTTTAACCAGGTGAAACACCACTGGGCAAAAATCATTTACAAAGAGGACCTGGACGTCCATACAGTGCTGATCTAATGAGGTGATCAAGGTTGTAAGCTGTTCCTGAGCCTGGGGGCAGCTATGGAGAAGGCTCTCGGTCCCATGATCATAGAGTATGGGGATAGTCAAGCAAACATTATGATGATGACCTCAGTTCCTATGTGCCATGATTAGTGATGATCTAGTTAATGGGGAATCAACACCATCATTAAGAGATTTATGGATAAGAGCCCCATAAGGAGATCTCAACAGGCCTGTGGGGAGAGCCACCAGAGTGTTGCATATAATTAGCAGTGATGGGTATTGTACAGGGCTAGCAGGACAAATCGATGAATGTTTTTGAAGGCAATATTTGTAAGTGTGAGTTGGCGTGGCAAGGTTTGATAAATCCAAACATATGAACATACAAATGTGCCAGCAGAAACAGACCACCCAGTCTATCTACATCTGCTCAAGTGTGCAGCCAACACCCCTAGTTTGCAGCTGTCCAAATCTCCCTCCCTTTTGTCATCCCACTGCCACCCCTCACCCTCACTCTCCCCTGTTCCCTGTCCCATGCCCTTTTGAAGCTGTTCACAGATTTACATGATACCACCCATTCTGGTAGGGCATTCCATTTTGCTATCACCCTCTCTGTGAAATAGTGTCTCCTCATTTCCTTCCTAAATCTTCTCCCCTCCATTCTTAGCCCATGCCCCTGGTGACCCTCCTCCTACTTAACACCCCCATCTGCCCCATCCTTATTGATTCCCCTCAGATACTTGAATGTCTCTATCATGTCCCTCTTGTCCCGTCTATCCTCTAGGGTGTACATATTGATGTCTCCCAGCCTGCTGTCATAGTCTTTCCCATCCATTCCACATATCATCTTTGTTGCCCTCCTCTACACCCCTCCAGCAGCCTGATATCGTGCTTTAGGTATGCCTCCAAAATTGCCCACAATACTTTAAGAGAGGCCTTACCAGAGATCTGTAGTGGGGCAAGATCACATCACTTCACCTGGATGAAAACCTTCTCGCTATGCACCCCAGCATTTTGTTCACTTTTGCAGCCACTCTCCTGCACTGAGCAGTGTTGTTCATGGTCCCTGTTATCATTACCCCAAGGTCTTTCTCCTCCTCAGTGATCCCCAGCTTAACCCCCCCAGCCAGTATTCTCTCCTTGGGTTCTTCACCCCAAAGTGCATAACCTTACACTTCTTTGCATTGAACCCAAGCTGCCACCTCTCTGACCACTCCTCTAGCTTGCTTAGGTCCCCCTGCAGCTGCTTCCACCCCTCCTCTCCATCCACCACTGCTCCGATTTTGGTGTCATCAGTAAACAGACTTATCTTGCTCACCACCTCATGTCCAATGTCCGATATGAAAAGCCCAAACAATACTGGCCCCAATACAGAGCCCTGTGGCTCCCCACTCATCACTGGCCTTGGAGTTGAGAGCTCCCCTCTCACCACCACCCATTGCAGCCTCCAACTCAACCCGCTTGTAATCTAGTTCATCATTTTTGCCCCTAATCCTACACCAGTTAGCTTCCCCCAAGCCACCCATGAGGCACTGAATTGAAGACCTTGCTGTAGTCCAAGTAAAGAACATTCACCACATGACCCTTATCCAGTTCACCTGACACCCAGTCATAATATTGTATCAGGTTGGTTTGACAAGATTTCCCTGAAACAAACCCATGCTGCCTCACATCCTGGAGACCATTGTCCTCCAGGTACAACACTAGTCTTTCCTTTAGTATTGTTTCCATGAGTTTGCACACTATGGATGTGAGACTTACCAGATGATTACCCAGTTCATACCTTGGCCTGCTCTTGTGTAAAGACACTACATGTGCCATCCTCCAGTCCAGTGGCACACATTCTGACTCCAGTGAGGTGCTGTACAGATTCACCAGTGGCTCCGCCAACACCTCCGCAATCTCCCTCAGCACCCTGGGGTGGATACCATCCAGCCCTCGTGCCTTGTCTATCTTCAGTGCCCTCAGTCCCACTAGAACTCTACTTGCCTCAATTCTTCCATCTGTCACCTCCTCTCCTCCTGTCCCCACCCTCCCAGCCCATGCTGGTAGCGGTCCCCTTTTCTTCCATGAACACAGAACAAAAGTACTCATTCAGTGATTCTGCCTGCTCCTCCCTCTTTTCCATCCACTCTCCACCCCTTTTTATCCTCACTATTGTCTCCTTGCACTTTCTTTTCTCCTTGATGTATCTGAAAAAGTCTTTCTCCCCCTCATTAATTCCCTGTGCTAATCTCAGCTCCTTCTGGGCCTTGGCTTCTCTCACTTTCCTGGTCACCTCCCTGGACCATCTTGCATTTTCCTCTTGTCCACTTCCTTCCCTGTCCTTCTAAACATCTGGTGAGCCACCAGTTTTGCCCTCACCATCTCCACAACCTCGCTGTTCAACCAGCATGGTTTTCTTGCTCTGCTTTTCTTACTCTGAGCCTTGCTGCAGGCTTCTGTCACCTCTGTAACCCCCCATTTAATAATATCCCATTTCAACTCCACATCCATCTCACACCTTATGCCCTCCAGTTTCTCTTTCAGTACTTCCTGCATCCTCCCAAAGTCTCCAAATGATGGGGAGCAGTAATTCAGTAATGGTAAGAGCGTTCCCCTCCCAATAGCAAGGCACACATCAGGGGCCATGAGATTTTGCAGGTGATAGCAGGCATGCAGCTGTTGGTTAACTCATTTTATCATCAGCCCAATGTGATCTCTGAATGTTAGGGAGGGGTCAAGGTTGGCATCCAAGTACTTGAAAGTGGAGACCTGTTTGAGGGGGATCCCATCCAGGAACTGAATACAGACGGAGTTATTATGGCCACAAGAGAATTTTACGAACTTGTGCTTGGACTCAAAAATCATGGTGTTGTTTTTTTTTGAATTGACAAGATGCCTCTTTGTTTTGAACCAGTTGTGGGAGGACTTAAAGTTCTTGGAGAGGGAGAGGGAGAGGGATAAGTTAAGTGGTGCTGCTGTCACTTTGTAAATGATAAGATCATCTGTGTACATGATCTTGTGGAAGTCTATATTTTCACCAAGTAGGTGGTTAACAAAAGTGGAGAAAAGTATGGGACCTAGTATGGGACCATGGGGGTCTCCAGTCTGCACATCAGGAGAACCGTTTACCCCCTTCCCTGGGTGCAGACCATTTGGGATCTGTTGGAGAGCTAATTTCTAAACCAGTCTGTAGTACCCATTGAAAAGCTATTGGAAGTGAGTTTGTTTTGGAAAACACTGTGATCTACAAGATCAAAAGCCTTTGAGAGCTTGATGAATATAGCCCTGGTGAGCTTACAATCATCTGTTGTTCTTAGGTTGTGGTCCCTAAAACAAGCCAGCACTGTGGTAATGCTGAAACCCCCTGTGAAAACCATGTTGGTTGGGAGATGGTAAACCATATTTACATACTCTGTATGATCAGAAATTTGTAGGAGGACAATTTTTCCAGGATTTTGTTCAGGTACAAGGGAATGGATGCAGGTCTGTAAGAGTTTAGGGTCACCTAATTTAAAAATGGGAACAACTCTGGATTGTTTCCAGAGCAGGGGCATGGATGAGGTGGACAGGAAAAGGGTAAATAGAAAAGCAAGGGATTTTGCAATAAGTTTGGTGGACAATTTTAAGAACTGAGAACAGAGATCATTGCTCCCTGCACTACCAAAGTTAGGAAGGGCCCGGAGGAGACACCGAACTTCCACCTGGGAAGTGACTTTAAAATTGTAAAGGTGAACAACCAGATGCCTCAGTTCCCTTGCTGCTGTAGGCAGGGGAATCAGCCTTGAGTGGGAGATTAGCAAATTACAGTAAGCATCTAGACTGGCGAATTTGAGGTTCAAGGCTTCCTCTACATATGATGGCTTGGTTAGGAGTCCAGCCTCCATAAAAAGATTGACACTGTTCTGTTTGGAGCCAGGTTTGATGAGGGAGTTAACCGAGGACCAGAACCTATGAAAGTCAACCAAGATGTGGGTCTGCTGGCTTTTAAGAAAGAAGACTTTGAGGAATTTGGACTCCTGCTTACATAGGTTCTAGAGTCTCCCGTAATTTTGCCAGCTTTCTGGAGATGGAGCTGATTTAAAAGTTGCCCAAGAGGCATCCCTCTTTTTCATTTTGGTCAGGCTGCCCAAGAGGCATCCCTCAGCTTCATTTTGGTCAGGAGCTCCATGGTGAGACATCTTGTGTTCCTTCCCCTATTATTGCAAGTAGTATTCGGGAACTGCTGGTCTTGTATAGAAGACAAAGCAGTGGTGAAGAAACCACAGGCTGAATCAATGCCTGTTAGTGAGTACAGGGTGGTCTAATTCACTGCCATAATATCAGCGTGAAGTCTTTTTGCATTGTGTTTGGAAAAGTTCTTAAAAGATATATGTTTAGGTAGGGGATGAAGCCTGTGGCACAATCATGTACAGAAATAGAGGAGTGATCATTGATTAAGTCTGACAGCACTCCAGCTGACAGGAATCTGTGCTCACAGTTTGGTAGGATCCAAACAAGGATGGAGTGATTTGATGGCTTATGATTGAGCCATGTGTGGGAGGAGATAATCTGTGTAAGGTGTAATTGCTTGAGCTGCTCAGCGTATTCCAATTACTGGTCATGACCCAATTGAGATTAAAGTCACCAACCATTATAAATTCCCTCAAAGGGGAGAGGTTTCAGTCCCATTAATAATTTGGGCATGTCCACTCAAACCCCCCTTGGGGGGATTATAAATGCACCACACCATATATAGCTTCTTGGTGGCCCTGAGCATCTGCTCAGCTATCAGCCATTCTGGAGTAAAAACAGCAGAGCTGCTGCTAGAAATGATAGAGACAATTATGTGATCTCTGAAAAATAGCAGCACCACACCACCTCTTTTCATCCCGGGGTCTATCATGCCTGTAAAGGGGATAGCCCCCTAATTTGACAGTGTGAGTCATGGTTGGAGGACTTTAGCCAAACATTGGTAATGCTAATGCCTAGAACACCAGGGTCATAGAGGTATATCTAGGCTTCTAATTCAAGCTTTTTGAAAATGAGGCTACAGATGTTCAAGTGGGCAATCCTTAGCTCATGGCTGCTGATCCAGAGGTAATCTGTGTTGTGTAGCAGGGCATAATTAGGACCAGGGCTAGTTTCAATGTCACCATCTAGTAGTAGTAGTAGTAGTAGTAGAAGTAGTAGCAGTAGTAGTAGGGGAGCTAAAGCATTAATGTTTGGTGACCTAAAAAGCAACCATTGTGGACCTGGGAGAAGATGAAGTCTCCCAGAAAGGCACTGCCTCTTTTCCAGACAAGCAAAGAGGGATGAGGGATGAGATAGTAGGAAAAGGGGGTGGGGTGGTGGTAACTTAACAGTATTGAGGAGGAGCAGATATGCTGCATTGCTAGGTCTCTAGTCAGGGCAAGGGCACAAGAGTCGTATGGAAATGTAAGACCCAGAAGCTAGAACAGGCATTGCTGGTTGCATTAAAGTTACTAATGCTAGTTTCAAAACTGCAGCATAGATAATCTAACATGAACTGAGGCAGTAGCAGTACTAATGCAGGTCAACTAAATAAATCAGTAAGGATAAATTAAATAGTGTACTGTAGCTGTAAATAGCACTAGACAACAAAACAAGTAGCAGAGGAAAGTTAAAAATATCTGTCAGCAGCAGTACTAAACAGTTTTAATTTAAGCAGCATAAATCAGTAGTGCTAAACAAAATAGTGTACTGTAGTTGTTTATAACACTAGATAAAACAAGCAACAGAGGAAAGTTAAAAATAACTGTGGCAGCAGCGGTACTAAGCGGCTTTAGTTTAGGCAGCATGTACACTAGGATGAATTGTGACAGATTCTAATGCTGGTTACAGCATGATTATTATTTTTGTTTCGTTTGATTTAGATTTAAATATTTTAAGTTTTAATTTCAATGTGTGTTAATCTGGGTGGGGTTGGAGAAAAGGGTTCAGGGGGCTTTTCAACCTGCCGGCACAGTTTTAGTCACATATCAATTGACTACCAGGACACCTATGGAAAAAAGCAATTTTGGGTCAGGTGACCTCTCCTGACAAAACTCTTTCAAATAATAAATACATACATAAATAAACTACATCAGTAGTGGTGAATGAAATTTAATTACAAAATTACAAAGTTACAAATATCATCTGCCATTTAAAATGGGACACTCTCTGTAATCCCTTCCATCACACCTCCTTTGATGTTATTTGTAATGTCAGAGAAATTTTTACAGAAAAATGAACTATTTTATACTATTAAATAACCTGCTTTTTATGTCAGTCTTGTGTAGCTGACAGCATGATATGATCTGAGAAATTTCTGATAAAGTACTTAAGCTTCTCGGGCCATCAAATCTAGACTGTGTTCCCTTTACCTCATCAGCTACTGTGATTTCTTCCTTTTCTCATTTCTATGGCTTATCATGACATTAGCTACACCATTCCATACTGTTCATCTGAAAGGTGTAGAAGGATGTTACTAGAATGTCCAGGTAGTAAGAAAACTGAGATCAATAGTTACTGAGGACAGATGGATTTAACATTATTAGAAAGGGAATACAATATGAGATTATTAATTTAACAACAAAAGGGATCTGCAAATGTTAGACTATAGGACAGACCCTAACACTACAACACTAAGCAAACAGGGATAAAAGCCAGACCCAGCTGGGCCCTTTGGTCTTGCTTTCTTCATAAGATGATCCTCCTACTGCTGCTTTTATCTGGTAATGCGCATCCTAACCCTGGCCCACCCCACACCACCACTACCAACAGGGCTGGGATACTCAGGATTGTTTCCCGTAATATAGGCAGCTTACTTCCTAAGTTCATAGAATTCCAGGCATGGGTGGCACTGGTTAATCCAGACATCATAGCTCTCACGGAGATCTGGCTCTCCCCTAAAATCTCTGATGCCATTATCTCCCTCAATGGCTACACCTCTTACCGGCAGGACAGACTGGCTAAATGTGGGGGTGGATGCTTAGTGTATGTCAAATGTGATATCAAATTCCAGATCATGAACAGCAGTATGCACTCAAAAGATGCTCAAATCCTAAATGTAAAACACTCCATAGGGCAGCAAAACAAAGTCCTTCTGCTTACCACGGTGCGCATACCCCCAGGTCAACAAGCCGCCAGCCTTAAATACTTCATAGGGAACCAGCAGATGCTCTTCCAAAAGTGGGAACAGGTCATAGTTGGTAACTTTAACATTAACTGGCTTTCTCAGGGAGAAACTCTGGCAAGAGACCTGATTTCTGGACTCTACCATACCCAAATGATAACACAAACCACCTGCCTCCACTACCGAACCGGAACCAGCACACTCATAGACTGCTCTTATCCTCCCACCCGGAACACATAGCTGAGGTTTCTGTCTTACCAGACAGCCTCAGTGACCACTCCCCAATCTTGCGTATATGGACAAATAAATTCTCTAAGCAACCGCCCAAAGTATCCAGTAACCGCACCCTAAAAGCTGGACTCTTGGAAGCTTTCAAACTACACCTAAAGTTGATTGATTGGTCCCCAATTGACAGAGCCTTGGATGTGAATCAGGCCCTGGACTACTTCATCAGGACCTTCACCCAGGCCTGTGACATCTTCTCCCCCATCAGAGTCAAGAAGGTTAAAGGTACTACAAACCCCTGGCTCTCAGGCTCACTACTTGCGCTCATGAGCCAAAGAGACAATCTCTGGCATACAGCCAAGATGTCAGGCAAGCAGGTGGACGTGAACACCTATAGGGCTGCCAGAAACAATTGCACAAGGCTTGTTCACCAAGCTAAAGCCACCTACTATAACTACCAACTAAACAAATTATGGGGCTTGGGTAAAGATTTCTGGCACTCCTTGAAATCACTAACTGGCAGTGCCCCAAGAGCACCAACAGACCTCATCACCTCAAATACTGGGATGATCCAGGAACCCCTTGATATCACTAATGCCTTCAATTTAGCATTCACAGATATGACTGGGGTTTTACCAGGTGAATATCTTGTGACACCAACAGAGCATCCCCCAGGTCCGGATACACCCACACCTACAGATTACAGACTACCGCCTTTCTATTTCAAGCAGATCTCAAGAACTGAGACAATCAAATATGTCAAGCAGGTCCTGGGCAAGACCAGGATGGGTAGTGACTTAATCAACCTGAAACTGGTCACCCTAACCATGGAGGAGATTGCTGACCCCCTCACTAAGGTTTGTAACTCCTCCCTTAGGTTGAGTGTGTTCCCAGATGCCTGGAAGCTGGCACAAGTTACCCCTGTCTTCAAAACTGGAGACAGAATAAATACATATAACTACTGGCCAATCTCAATCCCCCCCCCCTGCGAAAGCTTTGGAAAGGATGGTATTAGACCAGCTCACTGAGTACTTGGAGAAGTATAATCTGCTTGGCCCTCAACGGCATGATTTCCATAAAAAACACTCAACACTTTCAGCACTAGTAGAATACACCTCCCAGCTCTATGACGCTTTGGATAAAGGGATGGCAGTTGGGACTATATTCACAGACCTCACAAAGGCCTTTGACTCCGTGAACCACCACCTTCTCCACAGCACCCTGTCATCAACTGGCCTATCTTGAAGCATGGTGACTTGGTTTGGAAGCTATCTCTCCAATAGAACTCAACAAGTCAGAATAGGAGACACATACTCAGAGACAAAGGAGTTGAGCCTAGGAGTCCCCCAGGGATATATCCTTGGCCCTCTACTCTTTAATCTATTCATAAACACCCTTCCCTCTGTCTGCCCTGCACACATTGTACTCCATGCTGACAATGCTGTTATATCCGTCCCAGGCAGAGACCTGCATACATCACTACTGAACTGCAGAACAGCTACCATAAACTCGAATCCTGCTTTTGCAAGAACAAACTCCTGCTCAACCACAAAAAAAAACAAGAGCATGCTGTTCACAGTTCCCCAAAACAAAAAGAAGTTCAGCCCACTGCAAATACTGAGCCTTAAGGGAGACCCCCTTGAACAAGTCTCTGTATTTAAATACCTAGGAATTTACCTCGACGGCACTCTCAATTTCTCCAGTCATACTGACCATGCCATCAAGACCTCCAACATGAAACTAGGTGTTCTGTACCTCCAGAAGCACTCCCTTCCTCCTGCAGCTCTGAAATTAGACATAAGTAGCTCAGTACTAGCCACCATTGACTATGGGCTTCTAATCTATGGAGCAGGCTCTGACACTGCCCTAAAGAAAGTCAGCACTCTCCTAAAGAAGGCCGGTCACTTAACCTTGAATGATCTTTCTACTAACACTTGCACCATCTTCAATGAGACAGGGTAGCTCTAGCTCCACCTCTGAGCTCAACTCCAAACTTGCATGCTTATCAAAAAAGCCTTGCTAGGGTTTATGCCTGAGTCCACTAACAAGCTTTTTGCAAAGGTGTTACCTCTTAAACAGATTAGTAGCGCTGCAAAAGGGGGACTCCAGGTGCCATTCAAGGATACTAAACTGGCACAGAGATCACTCACCTTCTTGGGCCAAAGTGGTTCAATGAGCTGCCTACCACACTTTTAGAATGCAGCAAGCTCAGACAATTCAAAATTGGGCTTCGTTCCCAGCTAGAACTAAAAAGATCTGTGTCTGCCGCACTTAGCCCATGCTCAGCGTCCCTAGGCTATCCGACCCACCCCTTGGCTCTAACCATCCAACCACTACCCCCAAACTCTTCCCCCACCTGCTCTCTTCAACAAGTCTCCCTACCAGCAAAATACCTACCTTGCATAGTCTGCACTACAATAAACTGTCAACCTCCCCCCACCACAGATCGCCCACTCCATCAACTCTGTACGTGAACATCTGACAATGCCTACCTTGGGCTGCTTCCCACCCCTCCCATTCTCACCACTGGCCACCACTGGTGAGCTCAGCCTATCACTCTGGCAACTGTCCATGCCCCACCCCCACTTGCCCCCTGTACTTCCCAGCATACCTCTCAAGTGTCCCTCATTACGAGGAACATCCCTTATTTTGCCCCTTAAAATTGCTCTGTCCTTCATCTGTCCCTCATGGAAAAGGTGCTGCCCACACAAAGGTGCTGCTGTAAATTCAGACTTTAAAGCAGAAACTCTTAGTATTCTAAAATACTAAATCCAAAATAAACTTTGTACTAGCAAACACTATGGGTTTCACAGTGTTCTGAGCTTGTATCTCCATGTTTGAGGATGTATCCCTCATTCTGAGGGTCTGTGTCCCTCATTGTCCCTCATTTTGGCTGTCAAAAAATGTCCATGACCCTCATTTCAGTGACAAAAAGTTGAGAGGTATGCTTCCCAGTGGTGCCTCGATCCCTGGCCTCTCCCCCTCTTTCCTGTTTCTAACACTACTATGCCCGCACTTAGTGCTGTTGCTTACAATGTTTGACTCCTATGTACTAGTGAAACTTTCAATGTTTGACTCCTATGAACTAGTGAAACCTAGACTCCTGTGTATTAGTTAAATTTAAAAGTGTGTGCAACCCTCTGTAACCTTATTTTGTAATCCACTGCTGTGCTACAGGTATGTGTTATGTTGCCTGTATCTGTTCGTTTAAATGACTCAGAAACTTTGAAAACAAGTCTTGACTCAAAGGTATTAATCCTAAACTGAAATAAACAAATAAATACATAAATAAATAAAAAATGGAAAACAGGAGAGAATCTAAAGCTATAAAACTGTTCCCTGTCATAGCAGTAAAAGACCATACTCTCAATGCAGACTGGAAAGAATTAAATTAATTCACTGCTAATGATCTTAATAACCCTACTTTACACCTCCCAGACTGACTGGGTTATAAACAAAGGTCTGCATGACAAAAGAACTGGTTTGTAACTTGAACATGCAGTTTAAACTGTTAGGATGGGATATTCAAAGGGGTTACGCATGGCACAACAGTGTTCGCCATCACTCTTAATACACCAGGCGCAATATTCAAAGGGGATGTTGTGCTGTGCTAATGCCGATGCGCTGGGGTGCACCAGTGATGTATGCTGTGCAGGTGCAGGGGGCGTGCCCATGCATATGTGGCACATCCCGATATTCAGCCCAGGATGTGTGGTACATATGCAGGCACAAACCTACCATGCGCTGCACAGGAGGGCACAAAGATGTGTCCGAAAAAAATAGGTACACGTCAGGGGACACCCACAGGCTGGCCATCGTATTGCTGGGCACAACATTGTGGCTTCCTGCTGTGGGTGGCCACCCGAGCTCCCAAGTCACAGGCTGGGCATCTGGCTCCCCCATGCCCGATCGCGGGCTTTGTATATCTAAAACATCCCTGGTGGTCCAGTGGACCTGCTCCCCCACCCAATCGTGGGCTTTAATAAATAAACCTAATCCTTGGTGGTCCAGTGGCCCTGCACCCCCACCCGATCACGGTCTTAAATAAATTAACCTAATCCCTGGTGGTCCAGTGGACCTGAACTCCAGCCCAACCGTGGACTCAGTAAATTAAAAAATTCCTGGTAGTCCAGCGGTACCCCATCCCCACTCACCCACTCAGACCCACCACCCCACTCCCCCCATCAGCGGTGGGCAGCAGCTCCCCAACCACAAGCCACCAGGCTGCCCGCCGACTGATGGTGTACAGTACGGATGTTCACCCATTGGTCCACTGCGTGGGCCAATGCACTTCCAGACCGTACTGTACTATACAGTCCCGATATGTGAATGAATTCCATTCACATATTGGGTCTGTGTAATAAAGTATGGTCTGCATGCCCATTGGCCCATGCAGTGGACCAGTAGGTATACATCCGTACTGTATGCTGTCAGTTGGCGGGTGGCTGGGCGGCTTGCAAGTGGGGATCTGCCACCCATCGCTGATGGGGGGGAGAGGGGTGATGGGTCTGAGTGGGCGGGTGGGGACGGGCACCGCTGGACCACCAGGGATATTTTAATTTACTGAGCCTACGATTGGGCTGGAGTTCGAGTCCACTGGACCATCAGGGATTAGGTTAATTTATTTAAGCACATGATCGGGTGGGGGAGCAGGTCCACTGGACCACCAGGGAATACTTTTCATTTACAGAGCCCCCGATCGGGCTAGGATCGGGTCCACTGAACCACCAGGGATTAGTTTTAATTAATTAAGCCTGCGATCGGGCAGGGGAGCAGGTCTACAGGACCACCAGGGATTTGATTTATTTATTTAAGCCTGCAATCGGCAGGGGAGCAGGCCCACTGGACAACCAGGGTATAGTTTTAATTAGTTAAGCCCACAGTTGGGCTGGGGAGCAGGTCCACTTGACCACCAGGGCATATTTTATTTTACTAAGCCTGCGATTGGGCATTGGGGCACGTTGCCGCCAAGTGGCATGGGGCGTCGGTAGCCGATGGCTGCAGCCTAGCAGGGCGCCATGCGCAAGTTGCTGGGGCTCAGTGCACTGGTATGCAAATGGGGTCATAATGACATGCAAATGGCCCCATTTGTGCCTTGCATGCATAATGGTCCCATTTGCAAGTCCAGCGCTGAATATTGCGGTTGATGTGAGTGGCGCAACTGCACTTGTGCTGGCGCATCCCCCTGCTCCTCTCCTGCCACTTGCACTGGCACAGTGCCACTGCACCCTGCGCAATGTGGGTGGCCACAGTGCCATATTCAATGGTGCTGAGCCATGGCACAGCACTATTGAATATCACCCGGACCATGCCCTGACGCATCCCAGTTGTGCTGCGCCCAGACTCTCGCCCCTGCCTGGTGCATTGTGAATATCCCACCCTTATTGTTTGATATGTTGTACGATTCAGTGTGTTTGTCATGTTATAGATAAGTTTCAGTCATCTACAGTATATAATTATATTCTGTGTTAGCTCAATATCCTGACATTTGTTTTTAGGTGCTGTGCTACTGCTCGTATCTTTTCTTAGACTTATGATGTGTCTGTACGTTTACATGCCAATCAAAATATTAACTAAAAAAAAAAAACAGTGATGATTTAATAGAATCTGTTTTACAAGAATATGGGCATTTCAAATGACTAAAAAAGGTATTATCTCTGAACAAAACTAGATGGCCAGATAAAGACTCTGAAACCCGCATTGTACAGTCCAAAACGGTTCAGTTGACAACCATAAAATATTGTCTGTCTGGACGTCACTGGACTTTAGAAAAATGAATGTGTTAATTTAAAGGTTATAATTTTCCCTTGCAGGCAATAACAATTATATTTGCTGTTGTGAAGTTCGTGGTGACAACTAGACAGACATGACACATTTGGCTCCTTTGAGCACCATACACTTCCTAAATTAACATGCACTGCAAGCAAGCAAGCAAGCATACGGAAATGTCATACACTTGCTTACAATCAGATGAGAAGAAACTTACACAAAAATGTTAATGGAGGATCTCACAGATGCTGCTTGGCCCACCATAAAATCGAGCTTGCAGTGGAAAAACATGAAGGACTGAATCTGGACCTAGTAAACCAAATCATTCGGTCAAACACCAAGTGTGTGCTAACCTTAACCCAGTGGTTCCTTAACCTGCACTCTGCCTACCCTTTCTGAACTGGTGAGCACCTTATCAAAAAGTGCAGTCTGTACCAGAATTCAGTCCCAAAATGTATCGAGCAGGGCCTGGTAGTTGGTGCTCCCAACTTCTTGAATTTATCCATAAATGTCTGCCAGTTTGAGATCCCCCACAACTAGCATCTCCCCATTTACTGCTCACTTCTTTACATCTGTCCCTAGTTCCCTACCACTCTTCTCCCCCTGCCCTGTTGGTCTGTAGAAAACAACCAGGTGCAGTTGTTTACCTGATGGAGCCATGACCTGAAACCACCATGATTCTATTACACTTTTTCCTCTCCTGATGTCTCCATCCTCCACTACCTTAATTCCTTCCCTAACCTAGAGGGCTACCTCCCCATTGCCTTTACAATTCCCACTATAATGTCTATACAAGGTGCAGCTGGTGACCATCAGATCTCAGTCATTGTTCTTTGTGGCTCAAATTTCAATAATGGATACAAGGCCCAACTTAATGTCTGCTACTATCGCTTGAGCTCACTAATTTTGCTTCCCAGCCTCCAGGCATTAAGACAGATCACCCACCATCCTGTGCCCACACCCCTTTTGTTTTTACACAACCTTCCCCTTCCTTTACACAGTAGGCTCAAACAATGTAAGTGTTTGACCATCCAAAAGGCGATCTAGCCCATATGCCCATAAAGCTGCCATGTTTGTCTATGACTGTCAGGAATGTACTAGAGGAGTTCTATATTCAAACTTTGCTGGATATGTGGTCACAAAGTGGAGAAATTCTCTGTCAGAAAGCTTCACAGAATTTCTGTGGAACTTAGAAACGTTGGCTTCTCCAAAATTGTGAAATTGTTTCTACAAAGTAGCTGTTATTCTCAGAAAAGTGACTACTATGCAAGTGAACCTTGGTTGAGTTGTTCAATAAATTGCAACTTTGCCAGACAAAACTTCACAATTTCAGCAAATTTGCACTTTACAAATTCCAAGGAATTTGCAAACTAATTTTCAAAGTGAATTTCAGCCACTTCACCCAGCCCTGGAATGTACCATGAAGCATGGCTGATGGTTGTCAATAGACCACTTGTTTAAAATCAGCCATGGCACCACTGGGTATATACTGTATGGACTGCCACTGGTACAGGTGGATCCCACTTATGCACCTACAGGTGGCCTTTGAAAAACCAGGCCATCATTTTAGTCCTAAAAATGGAATCCAAATTTATAATAAGAAAAATTCTGGTAGTTTACAGACACAGTGCTGCTAATCCAGGACAGGAAACAGTTATTGTATAATATGTTGTTAGGGCCTCTATAACTTGGGAAAATAGTAGAAGACTGGACATGTTAAATCTTTTTTTTTAAGAATCAATTACATTTGTAGATCTATTATGTGTTGCTACACATGGATTTAATCAGTGTAAAGGATCAACCCTTTGTAAAATTTTGAGTAACTGATGAGAATAAAAGCAGTAAATAAGGCAAATTAAATCAGTATTAAGATAAGGGAAATAATTATGCATGAACTGACTTTCTAATGGCCTCCAGGAAGCTAATGCTTCACTACACATTATCATAAATAACTTATTGAGAAATATACTTAACATCCAGTAGTTAAAAAGGAGATTATCGGGTTTGAAAGAAATTGGGAATTGAATGATCTAGGACAGAGTAACATATGTAAGGGTATGGTACACTATTCAGGCTAAAAATACTATGAACGATATTAAAAGACTGGATCATTTGGTATTACTTGTCATTGACATATTTGGAAATGCACCCTACTGTGAAAAAAGTCTATAGATGATGGAAACAATGTTACCAATCTCTTGACTAAAAATAGAAATCTGGGAAAATTTAGCTTGTTAAAAATAAGAAAAGAAAGAGAAACACAATAATAGCAAGAAAAGAAGTCCAAGTCACTGAAGAAACATATTGAAGCAAGCATTAATGACTTGAGAAATATAGGGCTAATTAAAGTAGTATTAGTAGTAAAACTTTATTTTTATACAGGTAGATTTAATAAACTCATCATTAGATCAAATACCATTTTCAAGATGTACCTGTTTCAAATTACATTTTTAAAAAGGTTTACAATGATTAAATAAATTACAGACAACACGTACCTGGTTTACCACATAATAAGGATGAAATGATGTTGAATATGACTTTGTAGAACATGTTGTAATCCATTGTTTGGATGCTGGCAGAGCAAGTCTGAAGCAGCTCAATTGACCTTTGGCATTCAGCATTTCAACTTTATTTTTTACAGGAAGCACATGCTGAGCATGTCCAAGTTGTTGGCAATCTACATGACCTGCAGTAGCCAATCAGAGATGTTGGAGATCAAAATCTCCTCACATGGCTCAAATCTCAGTACCATTTCCTGCTCTGTCCCCCATGGAAGGACCTGGGTACTAAAGGAACTCATTTTATTTGAAAAAAGTGATGTTTCCTCAGAAAAATTTAAAAATCATCACAGAAGTTTGCATTATCATTTCGGTTAACAATTAGGGTTGCCACTAAAATGCAGGCCAGGTTGTCTAACGGTCCCTGCCAGGAAGAAACAATGGGAAGGGGGGAGGAGGGGGTTGCTGACATCACATATGATGAAGGCAGGGTAATATGACAGGGTAGGAGCTAGCTCTCAGGGCACTGGCTGGGGGGGAGGAGCTACCAGGTGTCCTGAGTTGGGGTCCTGAGGGGATATATCAGGGCTGGACACCCTCAGCCAGCCCTCTTTTTCTGAGGAATTCTGAGGGTAGAACTCAGCACATTGTTGGCAAGAAAAAGGCACATGTACATGGCAGCCAGGCCTTGTGCATTTAGTTGTGGTGATTTTGCAACTTTTTTTTCTGAAAATGTAAGGCTAGTTTGGTCTAGGAGACTTGTGTTTGTTTAGTAAGAAAGCTAGGTTGGGGTGCAGGTCCCAAGGCCAAGGTAGAAGGTTTTGTTTGGTGGATAATTTGTAGAGAGTAGGTTTGTTTCTTGCGGGTCAGAGACAGTTCAGTGACTGGGTGCTAGCTGCTTTATGGTTGGTGACAAAGTGAAATCTATTGGAAATGGTATTTAAGACATGCGGTTTGCCAGCAGCATTAGCGATGAGAGTAGGGTATGTCTGGTTGCTAGGCCACACGGCCATGCGGTCAGAGGTTCACTCTTGTTTGCTAGGAACTTGGATCCAGTTTGTATGGTCGGAGACCAGTTGTGTGGTCGAGTTCAGTGAAATCTGTGACCATTGCTGCTGGGGGAGTTTTACCTTGAGTTGCTTTCCCCTGTGGTCTAGCATGTTTAGAAACAAAATAAAAAAAAAAGGAGTAAAGGAGGAGAGCAGCAAGAATGCCAGACAGAGGGATGGCCTGGTTCTCTTCAGTGGCTGGAATGACCACATGGGTGTTTTGTGAGGGCCGGGGAAAGATGGAGGCAGCCTTTCGCAGCATTGTGCAGTGGTGGGGGAGGGCCAAGAGTGGACTCCTTGGTGGAAGAGGTGTCTACCAGATCAGTTGTGGAAGTGAGGCAGGGTGTCTGGTTCTCCTGTTGAGCAGAGGATGAGAGGGTCAGCTGCCTGCCTGTACCGGGTCATAATGTCGCACGCTTAATAGCGTATGGCATTATGGCAAAACCCGAACCTGTGCTCTACCTGAGTTGGACCCCCCCAGAGTTGAGAATCTTTAGTGAGGGGGTTCAGGGGGCGTGGAGGGCAGAGCCCCCCACAGAACAAAGACATGATGCCTCATGGCATAAATCATGAAGCACGATAGTGCCATGTGGCATTATGTCTTGTGACATAATGACCCCGTGCCACTGTTGTCATGGCATTCAGACCTGCAGACATATGGGGGGCTGATGAGAGGGGACGAGCAGCTGGGGCTGGAGATATGGCCACATTGCTTAGGGAGTCAGTGGCATTGGGGGACTCTGAGGCTTTGCAGTGCAAAGTGAGGTGGTTCCATAGTAGGGGCACAGACCGACAGGCTGGGCTTCAGGGAGCTTCACCCAGAACAGGGGGACTGGATTAATAGCTCGGTGGCATATTGGAGGTGTCTGGGCTTACCAAGCAAGGGATCAGAGGTCCAGATCCTCAGACATTCATTGCATTTTTGGCTCCGTAGTCGAGCAAGAGGCTATATTTGAAGGAAGCTGGGGATGAGGAGACAGAGGGAGAGGCCCGAGGGGCTAGTAGCCACATGATGACTGTCAGGACTGGTGGGTGGTATGGCCAGCAAACACCTAACTGTGAGGGAATCCAGGTGGGAGAGTCAAAAAAAAAAGTTCAAGCCATGAGGGTGGTGTGGCGTCTGGCAGGCAGTGGAGGCCAGAGACCCAAGAAGGATTTGTTTTTGGGCATGTTTACAATAGAGGTAACCCCCTCTCCTCTTCCTCCTCTGGGGGGACATGCATTTGATTAGGTCATAGGACAGGCTGCCCCGGAGGGGGGCCTCAGCGGGGGAGCCATGGGCAGAGGAGCTGCCCATTTTATCATGCTAGGCAGGGTCTATGAGGACCAGCTGACAGACAGTCTTGGGTCCATCACTGCTCCAGTTTAGTGGAACTTTTTGGGTCCGTGGCCCATGGGCAGACCTCAGACAGCAATTGCAGGGATGCAGCAGAACATTGCAGCTGCATAGGCAATATGGAGAGGGGCAGGTTGGGCATTCAGTAATGAGGCTGTGCCCTAAACCTGCAAGCATCCTATAATGATACAAGGCCTCTAGGAAATTACATGTGGGCCTCATGGTACCTCCCCCCTCCAGACTGTGGAGGGGGGGCAAGCAAGGGACTGTCAGTATCAGAGGTTGGAGCATGCATAGTGCTCGCCACATGATTGGGGTTTTAGGGCAAGGGGCCCGGGAGCTGTCCCCCACCACAAGTGGCAGAGGAAGAGAAGGGACTGGTTACTGGTGGCCAGAAGAAGGCAGGGGGCCTGCCTGCGGCCAGAGCAATGGAGGGCAGTACTGTAGGACCAGTGGAGCACTCACTTTTTCACTTTTTCTACCTACAGTGGTACAGAGCACAGCAATGGTACCCAAGCGAACCCTGTTTTCCAGAAAAAGATGATGCACGAGGTGACCAAGCTGATGGGGCAGATGACTGAGTTGGTGGCAATGGCCAAGCAGAGAAAGGTGGAAGAGGAAGTACAGAGGAAGCGGAAGGAGCAGGAGGAGCGCCTGAGCAGGGGGATGACTGGGAAGAGACCCAGATGGGGTGGGACCAAACCCAGCATCCTCCCCAGTGCTAGTGCCTGCACCGGAGCCAGACGGGGAAAACCTGGACAGGGTAAGGATGCTGTGCATATCTCCAACAAGAACGAATTGAAGGAGTAGTTGGAAGGGCTGTTGAGCAATATGGGGGATATAGGGATAGAAAAGATGTAGTAGTAGCAGTAGTGAAAATGTTTATTTTTTTACAGGATAGCAAACTTTAGGTCTTACACCTATTTTCAAAGTTGTCCTGTGCAGAGATAGAGTTGGCCTTGCAGGCCATTAAAGGGAAAGGGGCTGGGGATGAAAAGGGGGGGCTAGGGCCAAGCTGGGGGGCAAGAAGCTGTATGAGGGACCCCCAGATTGTTCATTGGGGGACCACGTTTCAACCTCGCTCAAAGAAAAGATCTGGAAGGGGGAGTACATGGACATTTTTTGACTGGTGGACTAGGATATGGCCACAAAGTACGAGCAGAAGGAATCGGTAGCTAAGTCAGAGATGCCAGTGGCATTGGCAGTGATGGGACATAAAACAGAGGAGGCCAAGTACAAGGGGACGACCACTGAATATTGGCAAGGAGGATTTATCATTTACATCGCTATGATGCTAGAGAAACAGCCAGACCTGGCCATTCCTCTGTTGACGTACATGTCCATGATTAGGGACACCTACAAGGCAAAGTTGGGCTATGGGTGGCTGAAATACGATCAGACTTTTCAGAAAAGAATGGCAGCAAAAGGTGACTTGAGGTGGGATTACACCCATTCAAAGCTGTGGGTGAGGACCCTGTCAGTGGAGGGGGGTGGGAATGGGGGTGAACAGGTGAAGAAGAACTCCCCCCACCCCGGTGGCGCAAGACTTATTGGGACTTAACAAAGCCACCTGCACCTGGAATAATTGTAAGTTCAGGCAAGCCTGTTCAAAATGTGGGGGATCACACCTGGTGTCTAGCTGCAGATAAAGAGGGGACAAAGGGGGGGCAGAGTGAGAGGAAGTACCACAAACATCCCTTTTGGGGGGCAGGGGAGTTCATAGCAGGAGACAGGGGAACACAACAGGGGAAATTATAATTCAAACTACAGACTGAATTGGGGCCTGGAAACAGTGGGGCAGTGGGGTTGTGCTCTGGCAAGCACGTCGATCTCCTTTGAAGTAGGAGAGAGCTGGACCAGGGATTACACAAAGAAAAGGAGCGGCACCACTTAGAGGGTTTCCAGAAAGGTTTACCACTGGATTTTCAAGGGGGGTGGGCAGGGATGAGGGCCAAGAACCCTCGGGTCAGTGAGAGGGAAGGATGAGGAGATACTAAAGGAGGTCTAAGCAGGTCAGGTGGAAAGACCTTTGTGGGTCCCACCTAGCAGCAATTTCTGGGTGTCCTCATTGGGTATAGTGCTATAAAAACTGAAGGGGAAGTTCCACTTGATCCACCACCTGTCATACCCTGAGGGCTCGTCTGTGAATGAGGGCACACCAGAACACCTCACGGCAGTGTCCTTTGTCTCATTGGAACAGGCCATAATACTGATCAGGGCAGTCAAAGGGTCTTGGCTAGCAAAGTCAGACATAGAGTCAGCATTTCAGCTACTGCCAGTCAGTCCACTAGACTGGGACCTTTTGGGTTTTCAATTTGAGGGCAGGTTCTACTTTGACAAGGCCATGCCAATGGGCTGCTCGATAGCATGTTCCACATTTAAGGCATTCAGCTCCTGGGTGCAGTGGATATTTGGAGTCAGGTACAGGCACAGTAGGGCGGTGCACTGTCTGGATGACTTCCTCTTTACTGGCGAGACATGGGCGGAGGTGCAGAAAATGTTGCAGGACTTCAAAGAGATGTACCAGCATAAAAAGATACTGTTGGTGCAGGGTAAAATGGAGGGCCCGGCCCATAGATTAGAATTTCTGAGAATAGAGGTGGACACGGAGCAAGGATGTTTCCATCTACCCAGTGCCAAGGTGGAATGGCTCAAAGGGTTACTGGCTCAAGTGACAGGGAGGAGGAGGATGCCACTGGTACAGGTACAGCCACTGCTGGGGCACCTTAATTTCCCATGCAAGGCCATTAGCCCGGCAGGGCTTTTATGAGAAGACTGGGTAAAGCTACAGAGAAGGCTAAGCAGCCACACCATTTGGTGGACCTGGCAAATGGGGTGCAGAAAGATTTTAAGGTGTGGGAGGAGTTTTTGGACAGCTATAAAGGCAAGATGACTGGGAGTGGAATTCAGATTTGGAATTGTACAGTGACACCTCAGGTGCCCTGTGAATGGGAGCATATTTTCAAGGGAATTGGATGTCAGAAACATGGCCAAAACAGTGGAGGGCTAATGGGGTGTTGAAGGGCATCACATTCCTAGAGATATTTCCGATATGGGTGGCCTTAGCAGCATGGGGGACCAGGATGAGGGGAAAAAGCATCTTCTTCTGGTGTGATATTAAAGGGGTAATGGAGGTCATTAATAGACAGGGCAGGAACACAAAGACCTTGGGCAAGATCCTGTGGCACATGGTATTGCTGGGGCTGTGAATTAACTTGTCTTTCAAAGCACAGCATGTTGAAGGGATTAAGAACAAAGTGGCTGACAGTCTTTCCCGTTTTCAGCTTGGAAGGTTTTGGGAACTGGTGCCACAGGTGGCAACACACAGGACCAGGGTCCCTGACCAGTTGTGGGAGATTGGAGGGATACAGCCAGGGCATTGTACCGTGGCTCCTGGTCAGCCAACACCCTATGGGCCTATGAAGGTGGGTGGGTGAGATTCCAGTAGTTTAATGGAAGCACGAGTGGGACAAGGATGAACTGGCCTGGGATGAACAGGTAAGATGGTTCACAGTGGAGAAGTGGGAAGAAGGAACGGCCCACGCCACAGTTGTGGTGCAACTGGCTGGCATCCGCTAGGTGTGCCAGGAGATGGGGTGGGTGGATGCCATGGCCAGCAGGGCAATAAAAAGGATGGTCGCGAGCTGGCAGAGGGAGCAAGGTTGTGGGAAAGACAGGAAATGCCTCATTAAGGGGCAGCTGCTGGTTGGGGTACTGGGGGTGACATGGCAGGTGTGCTCCTCTGCACAGGAGGCAATCCTGATCAGGGCAGTTTTTGCGGTCATGGCAGCAGGGCTTTCAGGGTTGGGGAAGTGGTGGCCCCATGTAAGTCAACAGCTGGCCTGGCATTTCAACACAAGAGGGTGGTATAGGGGAGAAACAGCATGGTCATCATGTTAGCCAGGTCAAAAATGGACCAGGGAGGAAAAGGGACCAATGTGATCCTGGTATGGCAGCCACAGACCACCAGCTGCACAGTGACCACCTTGGAGGCATATGAGAATATTTGGGGGGTGGCCGTGGGGGTGTTGTTCCACCATGGGGACAGGTCCCCAGTCACTAGCTTCCATGGCTGGGCAGTTCTCCAGAAGGCCCTAGCTTTTGTAGGGAAAGATCCAGGGGAATTTTGCCCCCACTCATTCCAGATTGGGGCAGCCTCAGAGGCAGCAAAAAGAGGGGCGTCAGCAGAGGAGATAAAAGGGTTGGGTGTTGGAGGTCCAGCTGTTACAAGAAGTATGTCAGGTGTTGATATCAGCAACTCACACTGTTCTTCTCTTGTCAGGTTTCAAGAGGAAGGTCTGGATAGTGGAGCATTCCTTCATCTACTGGGTGGAGAGGTTTGTGGCTACCACAGCCAGGGGGACAAAGTTACGTAGCAACACGGAGCACACCATGGTGCAATGGAAGGGCATCAGGGGCATGAGGTGGGCCCAGCTGCTGTCCCTGCTGGAGGAACTTAGGGTGCAATGGGGAAGGCTGGATTGTGTTATCGTCCACTTGGGGGGCAATGATTTGGGGGGCTTACCATGGGGAGTGCTGAGGCAGAACATAATTGGGGGCTTAGGATAAAGAGGTGGTGGCCGGGGATGACCATTGGCTGGTCCAAGATCATGTCCTGAAGGGTCAGGAAGGGGGCCAGGGATGTCAGGTTGATCAAAAAGGTGAGAAAGCACCTTACTAGGAGGGTAGCAAGGACAGTGATCAAAATGGGGGGTGCACATCCAGCACAGGAACATTTCTTTCAATCAAACAATGGTGTACACGTCCGATGGGGTGCATTTGTACTAATTTATGTGTCTATTCCTAAGACCGCTCAGTGACCTAGTGGGAGAAATAGCCAAAAAAAGACTTAGATTCTAGCCGGCAAGGGGGGAGCCCTCCATCCATTGCAAGCTGGAGGCAGAGCAGTGGAAGAAGGAAAAGGGGGAGGGGGGAAGGGGACAGGAAAGGGGTGAGGGGGTAGGCTACACAGGCTGGGGACAAAGAACCCAGTCATGGTGTTGATGCAGGGAGGGGGGGATAGGTCCAGGTGCCAGATTTATAGTGTCCAGGCATGGAGGGCAGAGGCCAGGGTAAGTGTGGAACTGGTCTGGTTCTGGTGATGGAGGAGGGGGCCAGATTCACAGTGTCCTGACCCCGAAACACAAGAAGGACAAGTAACCAGAAGAAGGAGGAGGAGGCCAGAGTGAAGAATATGGTTGGGACAGAGTTGTTTATGTATTGTGATTGACATTGATAATGAGGAATGTAAATAGTATCTTTGTGCCAAAATAAATATTGCCAGTGAGCAATCAAAAAGTTACTAAGTTGTGGTGTTTCATCATTCCTTGGAGGGGATCAGGGGACAAATCACTGCTACATTAACTGCAGTTTCATGCAGGCTTATGTTAGCATGCTGCAGAGAAGAAGAGAGAGTGCACAGTGTTTCCCTTTGCTGACAGCTGTAGTCCAAGAAGCAGGAGGAAGGCAGAGTGACTATAATAGACAGGAAAAGATGCCGAGTGGAATTCGAAAGAATTGTTTGAAAAATGATTTGACAGGGAACAGAAATCTATTTGTTTTGTTTATCTTTGAGTGAAAGCTGAGAGAAGTAGGCTGCTGAAGGGAGATAAAATGTCTCTCAGAAAGGGTGAAGAGAAGGGTGCATAAGTGCATTGGTGGCATGCTGTGTATGTGATTATGGCACATATATCACCATGTCATGTACAGTAGAAACCACATGGAAAAAATGGACAAGGAAGAGATGCAGAGGAATAAAAGATGCATGAAAAGATTCCATCATACCAGTGCCACCAAATTCCAGTCCAGTTGGTGGTGGAGATTGTTGTAGTGGTGGGACAAGAACCACACCTGATATAAAGACTAAGGCACAGTGTTTGATTTTAAGTCCCAATAAACTATGATGCATTGTTCCCCAGAAGTCCACTGATTCAACCACCAATGCATGCAGCTTTCCCAGGTAGCCATCCAGCGTGTCTAGTGATGATATCAACTTCAGCAATCCAGAAGCACACCAAACTCACTCTCTTCATTCCTCAAGTGTTTGCAGTTTATGAGACATTACCAGTCCTCATTGGCCTCTAAGTTGAGACTAGAGTTGTGCAAAGTTGGCAAACTTCATTCCACAAAATAATTTGTGAGCTTTGCCACATTCACAAGGCACAAAGTGCCAACTTTGTTAAATATTTGGAAGACAAAGTGGCACCTTTTCAGGAGAACCTATGCAACTTCACAGGCAAAGTACTTAGACTTAACTTCACCTGAAAAGTGCCATTTCCCTAGAAAAACTCAGTGTGAAGCGGTAAAGTGACAAAGTTGGCAATTTGCAAAGCTATTTGCAAAGCCACATTTCACAACTTCATTGGAACTTTGTCAAACAATTAAAACTTTGTGGCATCTCTACTCAAGACCATTCCTGTTTTCTCAAATCATGATTTCATAAATCATGTTTTCTCAAGTCACATTTTCTCAAATCTGCAGAAATTTAGACACTTCATGTTAAATGAGAAATAGTTTAGAATGAGGTAAGAAAAGCAAAGTCAAAACCAGTTATGGTATGTAAAATAAGGTGAGATGGACAAAGTCACGACTAGGCACATTTTCTGGCATCATAATTTCTAAAATCACATATTCTCAAATCATGTTTTGTCATATCATTTTTCTCAAATCTTTTTTTTTTTTTTTGCAGGAGTCTCCACCAGATTTCGGCCCTGGTCACGGCCCCAGTCTTCCATCGTCTGCCTATTGCCGTGATCCCCCAGTCCCCCTCCCCAGCTTTCCCCCCGGAGGGCGGGGCCGTGAAACTGGTCCCCTATCCAGCCTGAGGAACCAATATCTAGTTGGGGGATACGGCAACAGAGGCTAATTGAAGCCCAGGAGGGCTTCATAGAGGCAGAGAGACCCTTGATGATTCTTTTTTTCAATTTTGACCCCTGAAGAGCCGGATGTGCGGTGACGTCAACGCACTGATGTGCAAATGTCTGCTGGCTCTCCACCTCCTGTAGATGCCCACAGCTTGCTAAACACCCAGCCTCCACTGGGTGTTGCTGAAGCGCGGCACATATCCCACACCCACTCCAAAGGAAGGAGAGCTGTTGCAGGATGCTCAATCCTTCCTTCTCCCTGCCAGCTCCCGGCAGCCCTAGTCCATTCCTGAACCCGGGTCGCCAGCGCTGCATGAGGTGTGGTGTCCAGCGCCTCAACCCTCAGCGCTACCAGGCCGGCATCTTTCTCAAATCTAACATATCCATTTCACATAAAATCAGATGAGAAAGAAAAGTCAAGACTAGTCATGTCATTTAAAATGAGGTGAGAAAGGCAACATCATGACCAGTCATGTTTTCTTGAATAACATTTTCTTGATTCATTTGTGTTGAATTGCATTTTCATGGCACATTCTTCCCAATGTACAAGGCAATATGCATGTACTGTAGATGCTGTCTCTTCTGATTGATTTGTGAAGTAGTGTCGGTTTCATTGCTGAATCAGCAACATTTAGCATTGCCATTTCTGTGCTGCATCTATTTGTACATGACACACTTACCTTTACTTATGAACTTCTATATATAACAAACTAACAAAGCAAGAGTGGTGGTGGTGGTGATAGCTGTGGCTTACCTATGCTGAATGCAACAACATTATTGTCGACGTTGGCATAGCGAAATCCCCAATTTCAACAGGTGAAATTCCGCCTGTCCAACACTGGGGTGTTTCTCTTGGTGGGCTGCACCCCCAGAACCCCCATACAGGGGACTGTGCCCCCACCCCCCCTTCTAAATAATTATAAACTCTGAGTTGGAGTTGATTTGAAGGGGGGCACAAATGGCAAAAGGGTGAAATTTCACCCGCAGGTCCCCCACAGCTACAATTTTGAATCCGGTCAAAATTGTCGCTATCAGGGATTTCACTGTAGGAGTTTCAACCTTCATTCAGTACACCACTAGCTGTAGTTGCACTGTTGCAAGAAAAATAATTAAAATCACTATGGTGGTAGTGGATGAGCAGGTGGTGACGCCACCACGTCATAATCGAAATCATTAAATAAATAAAAACTCAAACAAAACCACATCCATCGATGGACACTATTGTGAAGGGTAAAGTAGTCCCCTACTTTAATGTCTTTCCATTTTTTAATTTTCTTTGTTTTCTAATGCATAACTTGTTTTTCTTGGTGGGGGGGTTGGAGTAGCATTATAAATCATAATTTGAAAATCCATGGAGCCAGAGGGAATATAATAATTGGCATGGAGAGGAAGCAGTGACTACAAGGCAGTGGTGGCATTTTCAGGCTCTGTCAAAACACAACAAACATTAACCCACAGCAGGCTTATGGACAGCACCTGCCACAAGTAAACTACAGTAATACATATTCATTGCTGATCTCAAGGTTCTTACCACATATTTGTAGTCTGTTTTTTTCCCATGTAAATTGTTACATTGGGAGCTAAAAGGTTCAAGAAATGTGTGAAGCCAACTGAAATTTTAGGCCCAAAATGAAGCCACACCAGAGTTGGCTGTATCCTGCATCTCTCACCCTTGCTGAAAAAGTACTGTGTATCAGTATGGACAGTCAAAATCAGAATTAAGATGAGTACGAGAATGCAATATAATTAGAATATAGTGGGAATGACACAGAGGGCTTGATTTGTATAGTTTGAGGCAGAGCTTGCTTCCAGCCCTGTGTCACTCCCTTTCTTTTTTGAAGCTGCACCAATCTCCTTTGATGCAGTTACATCTGATTTTAGTACATTGGGCACAGTTGCACCACTTTACACGCTTTACGGCAGCTTACACCAAATATTTGGTGCAAGCCCTATGAAAAGGGTTCCCCAAATAGCACAAATTAGACCAGGGAAATGCT
The DNA here is from genome assembly GCA_016271365.2 of Neoceratodus forsteri. Lineage (NCBI taxonomy): Eukaryota > Metazoa > Chordata > Ceratodontiformes > Ceratodontidae > Neoceratodus > Neoceratodus forsteri. The sequence continues at coordinate 398,158,639 of CM057455.1, read as the reverse complement.
GGTCTAATCTTGCAGCATGTGACCCTTGGGCTTAAAAATCCTGATTGCCATCTTGGAGAATGCCACAAGCCCCATGCAGCAAACGATCAGTGCACCAGGGGCTTGTAGTATTCTCATGACTCTGAAAGTTGAGCCCAAAGTCTTCAGATTTTCAAAACTGTTGAGTTTATAAGTGGATGTACCCTCTAATATTTTTCAAGAAACATGGTTATCTAAGGAAGATATATATCTTGAAAGCTTAACAACATTTACAGTTCCATCTCTAAATTTGAAAAAACATGGGACATCAGTGGGTGATCTACCTATTGAATGTTTATTGTCTTTGATAACTAATGGCCCAATTACATTGTATAGTCCTCTGAATATTCTGGTTTGTAAACTTATTTATCAGCTTTTGTTTACTGGGTATGCACACTAGACAAGGAATGCCTCTTTTCAGGTACAACCCGGGAGATTACGAGAGCATGGTTTACAACACAGTGCGTGGGAATTACAACAATGTGAAATACAAGTGATGAGCAGGGTGATACAAATAAACAGGTACAGGATGAAGAGATAAGCATATACATCAAGAGTAAGAACAAGCAAACAATAGCTTCATTTTGTGGAATTAATACAAGTGCAATTTGTCCTATTTTGAGGATGGTAAGTGCTGGATTGAAGTAAGTAAGTAACATTTATTTTTCAAGAGCCTTTCAAATGCTAAGGCACTGTACAATAAGGTAAACATTCAATATACAAATAACAACAATAAAATTCTAAAAACCATCAGAAAAAGCCTGACAAAACAAATATGTTTTAATCTCTGATTTAAAACCTGAGACTGTCTGGCATTCCCTCAACTGACAAGGTAGAGAATTCCACAGGGTAGGGGCAGCATGAAAGAAAGCACGTGCCCCAGATGTTTTCAACCGAACCCTGGGAACCTCTAGGAATACCTCGTCGGCGGATCGGAGTGAGCCAGAGGGGCAGTAGGGAGTAAGGAGTTCTTGCAGGTAATGGGGTCCCTGTTCATGTAGGGCTTTATAGGTCAGTAAACTGATGTTAAAGGTGATCTGCCACTGTGCCGGCAGCCAGTGCAGTTTGCACAGCACAGGCATTATATGACTAGATCTAGATGTACCAGTCAGTAGCCTGGCGACCGCATTTTGCACTAGCTGCAAGTGAAAGATATCAATCGTTAGAAGCCCTAGGTAGATGGCATTGCAGTAATCAAGGCAGGTGGTTACGAAAGCACGGACCAATGTGGGAAGGTCAGCTGGAGCAACCAGGTGTTTCACCTGGGCGATATTCCTTAGATGGTAAAAGAAAGATCTGACAACAGCAGACACCTGTGATTTTAGGGTCAAACCACTGTCAAAAATAATACCCAGGTTACGCACCCAGTATGAGGTCATAAGCAGGACACCATCAAGCCATAAGCCCGAAGGGTGCCCCACCCCAGGATCCACCTCTGGATAATCTGAGTCCATAACCAGCACCTCAGTCTTATCCAGGTCTAACCTCAGCCAGTTAGTGGTCATCCAATTCTTGATTTCGGCCAGACAGTTGTTAAGCATGGAGATCGCATCATCCTGCCCGGGAATAAAGGACAAATACAGTTGGGTATCATCTGCATAACAGTGAAAACCCAAACTGTATCACCTAATGATGTCTTCAAGTAGCAGCATATACACTGCAAACAACATGGGTGCCAGTATGGATACCAGCGGCACCCCACAGGACGGGGGGGGGGGCATCAGAGGAATAAATTCCAGTGACAACCATCTGAGACCTGCCCAAGAGGAAAAATCGAAACCAGCTAAAGAATGTTGCAGACAATCCACAGAGAAGCTGCAGGCACTCCAAAAGCACACCATTGTCTACAGTGTCAAATGCCACTGAGAGATCGAGAAGGACTAAGATAGTATGAGCCTTTCGATCTCTCTCTACTAGGAGGACATTTAAAACCTGAAAAAGGGTGCTCTTGGTGCTATGTCTTTTCCTAAACCCATACTGGACAGCATCATAGACATTGTGGGTTGTAAGATGGTCATCCAGCTGCAACGCAATCACCTTCTCAATAACCTTACCCACAAAGGGTAGATTAGAGACAGTTCTGTAGTTTGCTGGACAGTCTGGATCCAAGGAGGGTTTTTTAAGGAGTGGTCGAACGACTGCTTCCTTGAGGGGATCAGGAAAGATCCCCTTCTCAGGAATTCCCTTGAAGGGAATGCAGGGTAGGTAATTCCCCTTACTAGAGCTCAGAGGGGGTAGGGGAACCAGGGAAGTGGAGGGTTGAGGGAGGAGGGTCCAAGCAGGGGTAAGGGATATCAAGTAGCATTGGAATAGTTACAGCCTGAGGCAGACTCTAGGTGCAACCAGAGGGAGCTCCTTAGGATGAGATGGGTGGGAGTAGATCTGATGGTTGCAGGTAGAGTATCCCAGAATGTAGGGGCACAAACAGCAAAGGCACAATCACCTGACAGTGTACGAGTTTTGGGGACAAGGAGAGGTTGCAAATCTGCTTACCTTAGCTGGTATGATGGTAGAGTCATCCGAAGGAGTTTTGACAGGGTGGGTGGGTGGGTGACATTGTAGACGATTTTGTTTGTGAAGCAGCCCAAGACAAATGAGTGATAATTACCTGGGGACAACCAGTGTAGTTGACTATATGAATCACAGTGATGGGTAAGTCGAGGGACAGTATGGGCAAAGCGACAAATATTATTATAGGGCACATCCCATTTAGCAAGGCTAGTTTTGCAGCAAGGGTAAATGTTGTCAGCCCATAGCTGAGAGAGGGAAGGAATAAAACTTTAGCAAGGGCAAGCCATGCAGCAGCAGTAAGGGACCCACAAGCCCGGTATGCAAGTCCAAGATTGATATCTGTCACCCTGCAGACATTTTGAATGTGTAGAGACAGGTCTAACTGGGGTCAAGAGTAACTCCCAGGTATCTAAAGAAGCATGTAATCCCAACTGGGACACCATCAAGACTTAAGACATTGAGTGAGACAAGACACTGTTTGAGTTTCGCAGAGGAGCCGAAGAGCATGAGCTGAGTTTTCTTTAAGTTCAGCACAAACTTATTTGTCAGGAGCCAATGTTGAAGTTTACTGAAGTCAGCTTGTAGGTTGTGATTTATGGCATGGATATCACCTGAGCTAGCTAAGAGGACCAGGCATCAGCATATAGGGTTGTGATGCTGTGAGTAGGGATCTTTGGGAAGTCATTGATGAAAAAAGAAAATAGGATAGGGCCCAGAATAGATACCTGAGGGACACCAATAGTGATAGGAACAGGTTCCAGTCAAGCTCTAAAGTACTTAACAAGCTGTAGCCCGCCAGTGAAATAGTTAGAAAACCAGTTTAGGGCTGTACCAGCAACACTGTGGGAGTAAAGCTTGGTACAAGGTAGGGAGTGATTCATTAGATCAAAGGCCTTTGAGAGGTTCACAAAGATAGCACCAATCAGCATACCCTGGCCCATGGCAATCCTTATATCAGATGTAACTTTAGCAAGGGCTGTACCAGTGCTATGTCCTTTATGAAATATGTGTTGTTCAGGTGACAGTAAGGTATGTTTAGACAGGTAGTCCATCAGCTGTGCTTCCACCACCTTTTCCAGTATCTTGCTAACAACAGACAGAGTGGCTATAGAACAGTAGTTTTCTATGCATTTCTGGCCACTATGCATTTCTGGCCACCCTGCTTGAAAACAGGAACAACATTTGCTACTTTCCAGATTGCAGGGACAATTCTGGTGGTGAGGGAAAGGCTAAGAATATGGGATATTGGGAGTGCAAAACCAAAGTGGCCCCAATCTTTAGGAGTTATTGTTCAAGGTCATCGTAACCAGCACTCACATTAGGAAAAAGACCAACAAGAATCTTGTAGGTTCCCCTCACTGAGATTGTCTTAAGATAGAAAGGTGGGTGAAAGATAGATTTTTGGTGGGGAGGAATGGTTAGAGGTAGATGGTCATCATTGTCAGTAGTAAACAGGGAAGTGTATGCCAAAAGATCGGAGAATTGATTGTTAAAGGCACTGGCAATAGTAGTAACATTATTGCAATTTCTAACATCAACAATCATATCTGTAGTAATACACTGGCTATAACCCCTGACTATGGTTTTAATAATGCACCAGAAGTATCACAGGTCCCTAGCAGAGGATAAGAGGGCAGCCTTGCAGTATTCACTCTTGGCATTACGTATGGCTTTTTTACAGATTTTGCAGAGCCGCCGGTATTCATTTTAGTCAGACAATTCCTTAGCGGCTTTAAGTTCACCACAGTGCTTATCGTAGGCTTCCATGTAACCATTTAGTGATAGTGCCTCTAACTATCTTTTTGATGTGAGGCATATGCTTATCCTGCAGAGAGGGGAGGATGTTTAGAAGGTTGTCAAGATCACTTGTGACATCCGTGGCAGAGAGTACTGTGGCCCAATCTGTGGTTGCAAGATCCTGAAGAAAGGGCAGAGTGGGAGAAGGCTCTCATTTGTATAAATTTATAGGGTACTTTGGGAGAGGAGACTCTCCAAACACAGTAGATGGAGGAATGGTCAGATATGGAGTCAGGAAGGACTCCAGATGCTGAGATCCTATCAGGTCTTTTGTCAGAAACCAGTCGAGGAGTGTTCCTTGATTCCAATTGGGGTGGTTTCATGTGGGCTCACTGATGAGCTGAGTAAAGCTGAGGGCTACCAGCAGTGGTTCATATTGCTTGACATTGTCACCAGACCAGTTTAGATTGAGGTCACCACATATAAGTACCTCATCTGAGGTGATTTTAGGGCTAATGCTATCAATCAGAGAGAAGAGCCCCTTGATACCCTGCTATGGAGGGTTGTGAGAGCAGATGGTGTGAATTGTTTTGGCATTCCCTAGTAGGAGGAGGAGCCCATGAAGGAATTCACAGGTGGCAGAGGAGAGAGCTACTGTAAGTCATACTGGATTAGGGATATGTTAAGGTGACTTTTGTAGTATATCAAAAGACCACCCCCAGTCTTTTTACTCAAGCGACTGCAGTGCAGGAGACTAAAGTTGGGGAGCTCAAGGGATGAGTCAGGGGTGATAAATTTCAACCACGTTTCTGTGAGACACAGAATATCAGGGTTATAGTGGTCAACCCAAATAATCAGTTCAGCATGATTATGCATAAGACTATGAATATTGAGAAGTGCAATTTTAAGACCCTTAACAGAGGACCAGGAGGGGGTGTTAAAGGTCTGTTAAGAGGTAGGTCTGGGGATCAGTTCAACATCTCCAACATGGAAGACAAGGAGAGCAGAGAACCAGAGGAGGTGGCTCAGTCAGGTCATCCTATAAAGTATGTTATGAGGATGGTATTACAAGCATTTGAGCAGTCTAAACACAATTTTCATTGAATTTGCTGGGAAGCACCAGAGGGGATGGACGTTTGCTTGCCAGGAGGCTATAAGATTGGAGTAAGAATAGTCATCAGTGTGGTGCATCTCCAGAGGGCCTATGTATGGTGGGAGATAGACAGTAGTGAAGTACAGGGACAACAGGGAACAGAATAGGCAGGCTAGGAAGAACATTGCAGCTTTGTTAATAGCAGATGACTCAGTAAGGAAGTATTCCATAATGCTTATTTAGGTGATGGGTCTAGATAAGGTGAAGTAGAAGCCATAAGTAGAACCTAGTTTAAAGTCAGGTGATGTGTCAGAAAAATAGAAAAGTTCTTGCCCTTTGAGTAGTGCCGGCTTAAGAACAGCGCCCACAAGTGGTAGAGATGTATAACTTGCAAATGGCAAAGTGGGTAAAAAAACAACTTTGAATTAATATTGCTGAAAATTACTGTATAAAATTAAAGGTTCTATCTATCTATCTATCTATCTATCTATCTATCTATCTATCTATCTATCTATCTATCTATCTATCTATCACTATGAATGGTCATATAACTTCGAAAGGAACTATGCAATACAATGGACGTGCTTAGAAAGAGCTCATTGTCCAGATGAGTTGGTCTTTAAAGAAAATCCAAAAGGAATTTTAATGGCAAATGATTTAACTCGACATCTTTGTGCAGGTTTTTATTATATTTGACAACATGTAAGTGGTATTGTAAACACTGTCAATTTCAAAATGAAGGACAATCTAAAAAGACAAATTCTAATTAAAATTGAGTTACTTATTTAATTTATTCAATTTTATATTAAACTTTGCTGAAGGTATTTCTTCTCTAAGATGCATTTGTTTTTCAGATGGCAGTCACGCTGGACCAGCTACTGTGACTTTTGCTTCTACCTATGCTTTTACCTCGTAATTTGTAACTTTTTCGAATTGCCCTTATTTATTTGCTTTGTTTTAATTGTGGTGTTTTTACTGTCTACTTCTTTTGTTGCCTGTGTCTTCGGCTGTTGTTTATCACTCGCTCAGTCGTTCGGTTGGTCGTTGCTTTCACGGCTCCCTTAGTGCCCGCTCAGTGCAGTGGAGAGGTCATCTTGTTGGGAGCTGTTTCTTGACTGAGCATAGCGCTGAGGATAGTGCTGGTCTGGGGAGCTCAGTGGCTTGTTCCCCAAGTGTGCACTTGGCTATTTGGATGTTTGGACTCACATTGGACCCCTGGATTTACTGCTGGTGTTGCCTGGTGCTTGGTTTCTATGTATTGGATTTTGGACTTTGGTGGATCTTACAGTGCTGTTCGTGGAAGAGCTGGGAACTTCTACTGAGAGAACACTGGTTGAAAGAACAGTTGGTGCTGGATTAAAGTATTGTGAGTGGTGGGACTCAATTTATTGATCAGTGTCCTTTTTCCCCTGGGATCCTATTTCTGCTTAAATTGTGTTCTTCATTGACTCGAGTATCAAGCACTGTTTGGGAAGCAGGGCTATAGTAGTGTGTTGGGTCATGGTTGTGGGAGGCTATTACCCCCCCCCCTTTTTGTGCCTGGGTGATCTTTGGTCGCGTTGCCCGGGATCGAGCAGGAGCTGTTCCATTTTCTCCCTAGGGTGTTAGGGGTTATTGGGTAGCTCCTAAGCTACTCTGGGGTAGGCCTGGTTAGTCTGGCCTCGGGTTATCTGAAGCTGCAGGTCCTGGATAGTACGGGAGAGCTTAATTAGGCAGTTTGGGGGTGTGGGTGGGAGGATGCCTCCACTCCTTGTGGTCTGGCTTATGTACTTTTCTGGACTTTATTTGGGATTTTTCTGCTTCCATTAATGGACTTGCACCGAGACTTTAAGTTACTACTCTTGGATGTACAAGTTGGAGTAGTCTGGATTGTCTTGATCTTACCATTTTGGGGTTCCATTTGACTTTTGCCAGATCCTGTGTTCATCTTACGAAGGATTGTGTGTGTAGTGAGAGGGCCTCACTACTCCTATGTATTTGGATTTCGTGCAAATTTCTTATTGTTGGCAGTGAGAGTGCCAAACTCGCAAAGGGACTGTTTATATTTTTGTTTTTGAGTGCTTTTCTCTTACTGGTTGTGGGAGGACCATTGGGATGAAACTTTTTATGTTATATTCTTTTTTTGATTGTGTTTCTTTTCCCTCTTCAGAACTGTGATAGGGTTCTGGGCTGGTGGAAGTTTTATTTTGTTTATTTTGTTTTGGATTAGGTTTTTAGAGTTATGTTTTTGTGAAAGATGTAAGTTTGAGTGGGTTTTAGTTTATTTGTAATTTAGGGTAATCTATTTATGAGGTAATTAGGACTCCTATTGAGGTGTTTGTCCTTAGCTTGTTTTTGCATGTGGTATGTGTTGGCTAGCCTCCCTGGTCGTGCATTACTCGTCCTACGATATCCATGCCCTCTGTTCTTTTTCTCCCCTCTCCCTCCCTTTTTCCATCTACCAGCACTGTCAGGAGCTTGGTATTGTTCATAGGAGGAACAGGGGTGGGAATGGCGGGGGTTGCAGACATTGGAGGATGAATGAAGGGCTCTCATATAGGTCTGGTTAGGTCCAGAAGACACCCTGGGGTGAAATGGAGCCTGGATCATGGTTTTCCATTCCTAGTCCCCATACCCAAGGGCACCATCTGTTTGGATGGGCAAGGACTCCAGGTGGCCCAGGAACCCTGTCCAACTCAGGTGGTATTGTGCAACGCCAGATCTGTTATAAACAAGTCTGCCATTATTGCAGATCTTGTTGGAATGGCTGATCTGACATGCATCACCGTGACCTGGCTGGATAGAAATGCTGGCCCCATTTTAGAGGCAGCAGTTCCAGCTGGGCACTCGGTGATTCATCGCCTGAGATTGGATCACGAGGGGGGGGTAGCAGTCTGTTTTAAGACCGGGTTGGGGCTCTCGGGTGTACCAGTTGAGGAAGCTGAATCCTTTGAGTGTACTGTAGTAGCTGGTGTGGGTTGCAGGATAGACCTCATCTACCGTCCACCAGGGAACGAGAAGAAGCGATTCCTGCAGGAAGTGGCAGACTTTGTCGCCGATATGGCATTGGAGTCTCCCAGATTGATGGTTCTTGGCAACTTTAGTGCTTGGGTCGACGATGAAACTCTCATCTTTTGGTCAACACTTTATCCAACTTATGATATCACTGGGCTTTACACAGATTGTTTCTTCAGCTACTCATTATCATGGTCACTCTTTGGATTTGGTTTTCCTCCTGGGAACTCAGGCCTCTGATTTGGTGGTGGAACCTGTCAGTTGGTCTGATCATTACACTGTGGGCTTCAACTTTAATGCTTCCCTCTGTAGGTATGCCCCTGTGGAGATGGTTCATTACCGCCTTTTACGGGATGTGTGTCCTGAAGACCTGATGGCGGTGATGAACCTCTCAGAGTTTCTTGTTGCCAGCATGAGTCCAGAGGTAATGGTTCTGGCTTATAATCAGGCCATTTCTCGGCTCTCAACTCAAATGCTCCTGTCTGTGTTCGTCCCCTCCATCTCCGCCCTCGGGCCCCTTGGTTTGATGGGTCCTTGAGGGAGTTGTGGCATGTGAGATGATTGTTAGAGTGTCATTAGCAGAAATCTGCTCTAGAAGTCGACCGTCTTAGTTTGGAGGGGCATTATCAGCTCTACCAATCAGAGATCTCCCGTAAGAAGGTAGAATTCCTGTCCAAGCAGATAGCTGTCACTCAGAATCGACCAGCTCAGCTTTTCAGAACTGTGGACAGGTTGTGCAACCCATCCTGTCTTCAGCTCCATCAAGCTTTTCCACAAAAGGAGTGTGATGAGATCACTCAAATCTTTGTGAATAAGGTAGCCAACATCAGATCTGAGATCCGCTTGACACACTGTATAGGGGACGCTGTTGGCTGGCATTTGGTCATGGTTCCCTGAGTCTCCAGGAGTTCCTTTGACCTGCTTAAGTTTGAGGATGTTATGCAGATTTTCCAGAGGATGCACCCTATGTGCTGTAGTTTAGATCCGGGTGCAACTTCTCTGATTTTGGGTTGTGTTGAAATTGTGGGCCTGTTTCTGGCTCAAATAATCTTGTGCTCCCTAGAATTGGGTGAGTTCCCAAGCTCCTTGAAGGAGGGGGTGGTGACTCCCCTTTTGAAGAAAGCTTCTTTGGACTCAGATATTTTTGCTAAATACAGACCTATCTCTAACCTTCCCTTTATTGGGAAGGTTATTGAGAAGGTAGTGGCATACCAGCTGGAGGACCATTTGACCATCCATAATATCTACAAACCTCTCCAGTCTGGTTTTTGTAAGAGGCATAGTACTGAGACTGCTCTGGTTCAAGTGCTCAATGATCTCTTGATGGTGAGAGATCAGAGAAACCATTCTATCTTGGTTCTCCTTGATCTCTCCTCAGCTTTTGACATTGTAGACCATGGGGTTTTGCTCAAACACCTGAGGACCATCTGTGGACTGTCAGGTACAGTGCTCAGGTGGTTTACATCTTTCCTCTCTGGGAGAATGCAGAGAGTTGCGTTTGGTATTTTTTTCTCTGACCCTTTCTCTCTGCCTTGCTGGGTGCCTCAGGGCTCAGTGCTTTCCCCCATGTTGTTTGCAGTGTATATGCTGCCTCTCGGAGACATTGTAAGATGGTATGGGCAGAGGTTTCACTGCTATGCTGATGATACCAAGCTCTAGCTGTCTTTCACTCCCAATCAGGTTAGTGCTCTCTCTGTATTTAATAGCTGCCTCACTGAAATCCATGATTGGATGAGTTCGAGCTGGTTAAAGTTGAACGCAGGTAAGACAGAGGTTATGGTTGTGGACCCGGGTTTCAGGATAGAGGGACTGGCATCTGGTCAGCCCTCTGGTCTATCTCTGAAGGGTGATCAGATCCTTACCTCTGAATGGGTGCGTAACCTGGGAGTGGTACTTGATGATGGGCTGACCCTTCATTATCCGGTGTCAGCAGTCATGAAGTCTGCATTTTACCATCTTAGGAACATTGCCAGGGTGAAACACCTTGTTCCGTCCAGCGATTTACCTGTGTTGGTCCACGCTTTCGTGACCTCTCACCTTGAATACTGCAACTCCCTATACCTGGGGCTTCCCAGGGTTGATATCTGCCACCTGCAGCCAATGCAGAGTGCTGCTGCTCGGTTGTTGACAGGGGTGTCAAGAAGGACACATATTACCCCAGTCTTGCGTGATCTGCACTGGCTACCAATACAGTGGTGGATCACCTTAAAGTAGGTCTTTTGACCTACAAAGCCCTGCATGAACTTGGCCCCGAATACTTGAAAGAGCTTCTGCTTCACTACAGCCCTGTACGACAGCTCCATTTGGCTGACGAGGGGTTGCTGGAGGTTCTGAGGGTTATTTTAGAATCTTCTGGGGCCCAGGCATTTATGTTTATTGCCCCAACCCTCTGGAATTCTCTGCCCCATCAGCTTCAGGATTGCATAACTGTGGAGAGTTTCAAGCAGGAATTGAAGACCTATTTATGGAGTCAAGCTTTTATGGGTTGATGCATTGTGATTATTCTGATTTTATATATATTTATTTACTCCTGTGATTTTATTTTTCATTTGTACAGCACCTTGGTGCCTGAAAGGCGCTTAATAAATAAAGTTTTATTATTATTATTATCTCATGGAAATTTTTAACTTGATAGGAACTGATGGAAGTGTTAAGAAAGATCAAGATTCGGAACTAGCTTCAGTTTTAATATATTTAAAGAAGGTTAAGGATGGGTTTAGTTCACAACTGCATCCAGCACAGCTAAGAAAAATGGCAGCAGGTAATTACTATAATAGGTAAACTTATTATGGACCTGAAGGGGAATCTGTAATTTATTATTGTATCTGTGACATATTAATGTTGACCAAAACAAGACAACTTTAAATGTTTAAACACTCAGAAAGTGATGATATGCCACAACTTTAATTGTATACATCAGTTTGATGGCCACAACTAATATTAAGAAGAGTTTAATATCACTAACAGGATTTGAGGTAGTAATTCCTAATAATAAAAGTATTAAAGGGGCCAAGTAATGTCTGAAAAAAATTAAAGACATCCAGAACTCAGAACATTTACTGATTAATAGACAGTTACTATTATTTAAAGAAGATGGTTGTACTTCATCCTGTATGGTAGCTTACAGGAAATATTCACTATACTGTACCAACTATTATACAGACATGCTAAAGACTGAGTGACTAAAGTGTCACAGTTTAATAATGAGTGTTGCGAATGAAAACACACGGCTCAATTCTACATGTAAATTGCAAAGAGAGTACAAACTAGACAATGTTTTCATATTGAATAGAAGAGTACCTTATGATAAGGAATTTCATAATTAAATAAGGACAAAGTATATGATCACTACTAGATGTGCTCTCCAATACCTTCTGGTTAATGACTGCATCCAGAAATTATAATTATTTATACAAGAGTGACATATTATTTAAGAATTGTGTCTTGAACATTGCAAGGGATTTATGACCATGAAATAGAAAACAGTTATTTTACAATTATATATTTATTAGGTCACTATAACAAAATTATTGCAGAAGTACAAAATGTAAAATTATCCATTAAACACAATACAGTATTGGAAATGGATGATTCCAACACAAAGTACTGATTGATTATATTTTCTAGAATTTGTACTCAAATCAAAAAGGAAAATTATATATCAATCCTTTGAGGAATGCAGATTATTCTGGTTCACAAAAGAAGTAGTATTCCAGACAACAAGATGTATAGGCTAATTAGTTAGTTCGACAACTAAGCAATAGTCTGTTGTCAAATAATTCTACAGAAACTAGAAAAATGGGAAGAAAAAACTCTTTTATTAGTACGTTTGAAGCAGGTTTTAGGTGTAATCTGTAAAGTATAGATCATTGCTTCAGTCTATCACAAATTCTTTCAAAATGTATAAATAAGAATCCTAAAGTATATTTGGATTTCCTTGTTCTACAGTGTATCTTATGATTCCCTTCATAGAAACACTCTCTGGGAATAGCTAAAGGAAGCTAATATTGATACTAAGTTTTGCTTTCAAACTCACTGTCCCCATGGATCAATCCTTTTGCTAATACTGTACTCTTCTCCATATTTATTAAAACAGTACCGACACTATGTATGCATGTTAATGTTCTTTTGTATGCCAGTAATTAGGTACTATACTCAGTGGCCCAGATATTCAAACTGCACCCAAAAAGTGCGCAACAGCAGGAACAAGTGCAAGTCCATTGAGCCCATGCGCAAAAGGCGCGATATTCAAAAACTGCACTGGCCAAGATGTGCCTACAGACGGTGACTGAATATCGCACCACCTGTGCCATAGCGCAACAAGGGATGTTCAGCTAAGCAGTCCAGATGCGCCATAGCACAACCAGGGATGCCCCCCAGCAGCAGGGCAGCAATGCAACAGCACAACCAGGGATGCAGGGGCCCACCACCCATGCCACAGATGGGCAGAGGAACACACAGCAGAACAGACATCGTCCCCCCACACTCCATGCACTGCACAACTGGGGGAGGGCTGGAAAAACCACTGGCCCATGGAGACAAGCAACCAACCCACAGCTGGGCCATGGTGCCCCATCACACCCCCTGGCAAGCTATGACCAGCACACAAGGAGGGCTGACCACCCCGTGCCACACCATCCCCCCAATGCAGAGCACACCCTGCACCATGACCCCCAGACACCCTGCCCAGGAGCAGCATCCACCAGTCCAGGATACCCCATGCATGCCACCACCCCCACTGTGACAATGCAACCCTGTGCACCACAGAACCATGCAAGGCAGCCCCTCCATGAGCACCCATCAGCGGGTGGCAGCACACAGCGATGCAATGACGGCATACACAGTGCCACCACACACAGGCCCCCCGAGGTACAGCTGAGAGACTGACAATGCGTCGGCACACGAGGTACCCCACACATGACAGGGCATGCCCCGGACCCCACCACCAGTGGTACAGCACCCTGCACACCCTCCCAAGGACACACCCCAACCCAGCACTGGCCACAACAGCCAGCGCAGATGCCCACAGTGGTGCATGGAAGCATGCACCACACTGGATGCAACACAGTGCATGGACAAACACCCACCCATACCCAAGGGCACACCAACACAGGGACGCAGTAGCGGGGCAACCAAGCCCCCAGCATGGGGCCATGGAAAACATGTACACACGGCTAGCAGTCCTCCATGGCACAGGAGTGCCAGCCACCCTACGCAGGCACTGTGGACCTGTACACCACCAGCATTTGCTCAGAGCACAAGTCACATACAGTGGTGCACATCCCCTGCAACACACACAAGCCACAGCACGGAGGTGGGACAACAACAGCGGAGGCCACAGTGTCACCCAAGGCAGACATGCACCACACCAGTGACAGGAGGCAACACAGCATTGTGACGGGCAAAGTGGCTGCCCTGCATGGACAGCCACCACTGACATGCCAACAGACCGTTCAGGTCACAGACATGCAAGGGTGTCAGCTGCACAGGCCATGGACGGGCTGACAGGTGCGCCATGGACACAGAGCATGCACCATGGACCACTGCACACAGTCATCCAATGCACAGGGAACAACACACACACCACAGACAGTGACTGATAGCTACTCTAACACCATAGTCAATTCCCCATGGACACGCACACATACCCATGACTGCACCACCCCTGACGCCATGCACACCACTGCAGCTGAGCACCTATAGGCCACTGCAAATCAGAGACAACCATAGTAGTCATATCAAAAGAATTGTATTAAAAAACATCCAACAAAACTATATACAATTGTGTACAAATGTGTGGGGGGAGGGCCACAAACAAGGTGGGGGTGGGTAAGCGGCAGGGGTGAACAAATGGTACAGGAAAGGAGGGGTGTGAGGGTGAGTCCAGGGGGGTAGGGGAAATCAGGGGCAGTTTGACGATCAGTGGGAGCCCTGCTCCCCGCTCTGGCTGCTCCTCCTTCCATGCCGCCGCCTGACCCCCAGCTGCTCAATCCTCTGCAGGATGTCCAGTGATGCCCTGGCCACAGTGAGAATTTCCTGAAGTGCCTCTCATATCATGTGCAGCTGCTTGACACCTAGGACAAGGGAGCAGAGTCAATAAGTGTGAATGCACAGCCCCATACAGCCCACCCACTGTGCATGGCATGCGGCTGTGGGACATGCCTCTGTGATGGTGTGTGACCACTCACAGTGATCGTATCCACAAGACCTGCCCACCCAGGTGCACACAGCCATGAGGACCACTGCACACACCCACTGGCCAAGTCCTGAACAGCACCACCATGGCTGTTTAGTGACATGGCTATGTGGTGTGATGGCAGTGGCACAGCCATGTACCCGGTGCACGCATGGACCACCATTGATGCACTCCCAGACATGCAGTGCCACTGGACAGTGCTGACTGTAACAAGTTGCGTGCATGGCAGTGGTGTCAATGGATGGTGGCCATGCCCCGCTGCCCACCCTGTTACACAGCATGCAATAGTAATCATGGAGGTTAGGCACTCACCATCATCAGGTTGGTTCCTCTGCCACTGTAGACCTTTGCCCCTCCTGTTGTTCCAGTCCTCCAGCTGGTGCCTCCGCTCCCTCACCAGCCATCTCTCTTCTGGGCCTAAGGTGCAAACATGGAGAGAGGAACATCAGTACAATCCTGTAGCAAAGTCCCCCTGCCCCCATGTGTGTGCAATCCCACCCAGCCAGACTCACCCACTCCACACCCTGATAACACCACCACAGCCAACACCGGACATTCCCCACCCCATGCTCCGGACACATGTAACCGTGATACCCATATGGAAGATAAAAGTGTATGGACGTTACACCTACCTGGTCATGGCACCGTGCCCCTCCTGGCACGTGCCCGCAGGTGGGCAAGAAGGTCCGGGTCCCTCCACCTCAGGTCCCCATACCTGTGGCGGCACTGCTCCGCTGTCTGCCCAGTCCTGTGGCCTCCTCCAGGGCATCAGCCACCTCCTGCCGCACCTGGCTCCTGGACCTGTCCAGGGGTGCCTCCCCAAACAGTAGGCCAAAAAGTGGCTCAACAATGGCAACCAGGCTTGCCATTTCAATCTGGCTCCACTGGGCAGCTCTCCTCCATGCCATCTCTCTTGTTCAGTAGGTTCAAAATGGTGCTCTGCAGCACGGTTCCAACACATGCAGATGCTGCATGGTACAGCGCTGCCATTCCCAATCATGCTGTCACCGAACAGTGTGATAGGGGAGCACTCATGCCTGATGCATGGCGCCTAGGCGGCAAAGGTTGGGCACAGGGTCAAGGGTCTCTGGCGCACAGACAGGCACAGTGCAATTGGAACCCAAAGTGTGTAAAACGATTGGGTGCCTGTGTGCTACCTCCAGTAGTGGCCCACCACGCTGTTGCCCCAGTGCGCCTACGATGCCCCAGTACCACAGCACCATATAGGTGAACATCGCTGTAGCGCCACTGGCACAATGGTGGCTGTGCCCTGCATTACCTCCCACGCACAGCATGTCAGCAGCACGGCAGGCACCTGCATCATCAACCCGGGCATGCACAGTTAGGTGTGTACTGTGCATGTCACAGAACTGTGCCCTTGGCTCAGCACGTTCAACACAATTGCGCAAAGTGCAAAAGCGCGATATTCAGCCATCATATGCAAATCAGCTAATCAGCCATTCAATGGCGCAGTACTGCAATTTGCATCCACTTAAAGTTGAGCCTCACCTCATTTGTATGGGTTGCACTATAAAAGTGCAACATTGGGCTGCACTGGCCATAGTCAGTTACTGCAGTCTATTGGGGAGCTGCATGCTGTTTGGGAGTGTGGACTGTGGATTTAGGGACATGCATGGGACTGCACAGTCACAGGTAACAACTTTCATTCTCACAGGCTGAATCATGACCGAGCAAGTTGTGGGAGAGGAGGCACAGAGTTGTGGGAGGAGGAGGAGGCCTAATTTCACCAAGGCTGAGACGGATGTCCTGTTTGAGGCCTACCTGGACCAGGAGCCGCTTCTCAGCGGATGGCAGGGAACACCACAGGCCTGTGCTGCTGCATGGGAGGAAGAGGAGTAAGTAGTGAACCTGCATGGCAGCCACCAGTGCTCCGTGCAGGACTGCAAGAAGAAGATGGGCACAGACAGGAGGAGGATAAAGGAGAAGGTGGCTGCCATCAGGGCAGCACGATCTGCGACAGGTGGGGGACAGTCGGAGGTGCTCTGCCTGACCCCACAGGAGGAGAGGGTTGCTGGCAGCATGCAGCATTGTGACATTGAGGGTGTTCCGGGTGGTGGCTTCCAGATGGGTGGTAGCCTGTCACTGCATGGTAGGTCATGGTCTGTCTATTGGGGGGCAGGGTAGGTCACATGCAGTAACATGACTTTGTTTTCCCTTACAGATCCTGAGCATCTGCATGGGTCAGTGGTGGGCCTCTCCACTGAGGCCAGTCAGATGGAGATGGAGGAGGGCCACTCCACCTCCACAGGTATACATGGCTCAGTGCAACAGTGGGCCTGCCTGGCTGTCCAGACTGATGTTGTTAGAACAGGTGCGAAGGAGGCCCTGCCCATGTCCCAGTGTGCCAGCATCCATGGATGCCAGCATGCTGTGATTCAGGCTGGTGCCAGGTGCATCACCGATGATGATGTCGCTAACGTCATGGGCAGTGACACGTGTGCCACAGGATGGCCACACAGCAGGTAACATCGTGGCCATGGCTGTGGGTGGTGCCACTGTGGAGGCCTGGGTGTCATCACAGTCCCAGCCAGTGCCTATCAGCACCAGTGGGGCAGCACTGGTGTGTGTACAGGACAGTGGGACTGTTGCGGCCACTTCAGTGGCACCAGTGAGCCCTGGGGAATGGCAGCCAGAGGGGCAGCATCAGCAGTCGGCCAATGGGCTTGAGGGTACAGTGTCAGGGGGCGACATCAGTGCACCGCCTGTGGCAATGCCCAGACCTGGTCCTGGTGTGCAGCACCCACCCTTAAGGGGTGCTGAGCATCAGGGCCACGCACACCCTGAGGGACAGGATGCCGAGCAGACTGATGACCTCTTGGATGAGCACACCCGCATACTGCAAGCATCAGTCAACCAGCAGATGCAGCTTGCGATGTCGTTGGATGCACTGCGTGCAGCTCTGGAGCGGGCAGAGGAGTGTCACAGCAGAGACACCGCTCTGATCCTGGTATGGATGAACCGGTTGCGGGAGGATGTGACCGCTGCCATTGACAGGCAGACACAGGCATTCACTGCTGTCATGGCCACAATGGGCACACAGTTATTTGCCCATGCATCGCAGGCACCATGCAGTGCACTGTCCACCCCCTGTTCCTGGCATCGTGCGACACCATCCTTGTCGACACCGGGTTCAGCTGTGAGCATCCAGAGCATGCCTGGTGCAGGCATGTTTGGTGTGCTGCAGACTCCTGCGCGAGCACAGTCGCATTCACGCAGTGGAACCCCTTGGGGACCATCGGTGCCACCCCATGAGGCCAGTGGTCAGCCTATCAGTGCTGACGGGTCTTGGCGGGGCCGTACAAGCATCCGTGGCAGCTGGGGCACTGTGGCGCATGACTGACCTGTCTCCCAACGTGGTTACTGTCTGATGCTGCCCTGTGTGCATTGTGTCATTCAGCGGGCAATGCACGGGTGTGTACTCGGCCCTGCACGTGGATACACAGTCCATCTGCACACCCTCCCAGCTGCTGTCCGCAGTTGCGTCTGCATGATGATGCCTGCATTGTGCTGTACACCAATGTGCAATGGTGCTTAGCATCTGACACACGCACAATGACAGGCAGTGGGCATGGTGGTCTGTGGACATGTGTGTGGCTAAGGGTGGCATTCTGGGTCGGTGTGCCTCCTACCATTTGTGCATGTCTGGTGCGTGTGTGTGTGTGTGTGTTCGCATGCCATGTTAGACCTCACCCATCCCTGATGGTGTGTGTGGTTCTATGCCCTGACAGTTCCCTTGATGGCATGCACCCCTGGTGTGTGTCCATGCATGTTTGTGGTTTGTGCCTTAGCCACTGGTGGTTGCACATGGCCCCATGACTTACCTGGGTTGGCTGAAGTGCTCCTCCATGATGGTGTCCCTGTGCAGCTGTGCCAGCCGGAGCAGTCGGGCGTCCTGTCACCCAAGGAGGGCTGCCCATCACCACTGTCACCGGCATCCTCATCGTCCCCATTGCTGTCCCCCTCTTCGACATGTACGGCTATCCCACATTCATTGGCCATGTTGTGCAGGATGCAACAGGCCAGGAATAGCCCTCAGGCCTTTGAGGGGCTGTACTGTAGGGCACCACCGGAAGTGTCCAGGTAACGTAAACGTGCCTTCAGCATCCTGAACACCCGCTCAATGACATTACGTGTGGTGGCGTTTGCCTCATTATAGCATTGCTGCGATGGGGTCACGGGCCGCCGGTAGGGTGTAAGCAGCCAGGGACGGAGTGGGTATCCACTGTCACCTGTGTGTAGAGGGTGGAGGTTAGTTTGGTGATCAGTATTGCCCTGCCCCGGGCCATGTAGGCCACTACCCATGTCACCTCTGACCATGCCCCCCCAGGCCCTATGATTGTCCGTGTGGTTTGCATACTCACCCACTAGGTGGCCAGTGGGGATATCCCCACTCTCGAATCTGTGGCACAGTGCCGACTGGTGCCAGATGAGGGCATCATGTGCTCCTCCAGGGTGCGTGGCACAGACATTGATTATGCACCCCCTGGCATCGCACACCACCTGGCAGTTGATGCTAGCATAGCCCTTGTGATTTATATATGCAGCCCCTCAGGGCCCTGGTAGTGTGTCTGTAGCCACACGGGTGCGATATTGCTCTAGTCACGCCCAGGCATACGTGCTACCCTGTGGAACTCCTGTATGTTTGCTGTGTGCTCCGCCGCTGTGCTGGGGGAATGGATGTACTCCACAGCACATGGCAGCAGTGCGCTGAGGAATTAGGTGAGATGGCGTGACGCGGCCAACTGGGTTATGCCTATGGTGTCCCCAGTTGGTCTCTGGAAGGTACCCATGGCGAGCAAGCACATGCAAGCTGTCACTTTCATCTCCACTGACATAGCATGGTTCCGTCGTGTGGGTGCCTGCATCACATCACTGCACAGCTCATAGAGCCACCTCAGAATTGCCCGATTCAGGTGGTACCAGCCCACGATCTCCATATCACTATACAGCTCGAAGCTGGTGCTGGCTCAGTACTGCATGTTGGGGGCATACCGCCGATGGGCCCTTCCACGGCTGTGCCCCCCTGCTGCCTGCCTTCTCACCCCCCTCATTACTGCCTTCATCTGGATGGTGGCACTGGCCATGTCCCTGGCTTGTGTTCACCCCCTCGGCAGCTGTTTCTGTGTTTCCCCCGCTGTCCTGGCTGCTACTTCCCCTGCACCAGGAACACCTCTCTGTGCTGGCCTCACTGCTGTATGGCAAGTACTTCCCCCTTCTGCACTGTGGCTCCCCACACCTTCCCCTGAGCCTGTGGGTTCCAGGTGCCCTTTTCCTGGCCTGCCCTGTGTGTCCCTCCTGCCCAGTTTCTCTGGCTAGGGTTCAGCCTCATGTGCCTTCCCTGTAGCGTTCTTGCACCTCTCCCTTGCTCCTTTTTATTTTGGCTCATTTCCACTATGGTGCAACTTCCGCTTGCTCCCCTATTGCGCATGGCGCATGTTGTTGAATATCGCACTGCGCCAGTTATGCATGGTTCCTCCCCCTTCAGTTGCACATACATTCATTATCACTGCGCTGTTGCTCAATGTGATTTGGGGGGCACAACTGCCTCCTGCTGAACATCGCAGAATGGTGCATTTTCGGACTTGAGCTGGCGCAACCCTATTGCGCATGGTGCAACTTTTTTGAATATCTGGGCCAGTGTCTATAGTGCTGATGAAAAAAAAATCAAGACTGTGTTCTAACCTTCATCTCTTTCAGACATAGCTTTTACCCAGGGGAGGGTTAGGTAATAAGCCCCGCTCACCAAATTATGTCTCATGCAGTATGTATTTTTATTTTGGACCATACAACTGGATGAGCTGCTTTCTCATGGCCAGTGTTTCAAAGACAGGACCTCTTCTTCAGGCCCTAAGCAGTTATGCTAAATTAAAACCTAAAAAATAATAGGTTATCAATTTATATACTCCACTGATAGATGATGCAAAGAAAACAAAAATAGACATCTTGTTAAAATCCAGTAACAACCTATATTAATACGTCGGGAGGTCGTGAACATTGTATTTTACCCAACATAATATATCAATTAATTAATGCAATTTTATGTCAGCATAGTTCATAAATCACAAAGTTTTTCAAACTTATTAGTATGTCATAATACATCAGTGGTGGTGGTGGTGGACTGGGTGGTGGGGGGTGCCAAAGTTCATGGATAAACTCCTTAGAACCATTTTTTTTAATGCAAGTTAATACCTTTACCATGGCCAAGCACTAAAATCACTTTATCTCATTAGTTTGTGGTGTCCATGAGTATAAATAATTTTACTGAACCAAATTTGAGGCAGTAAATCAAATTAAAAAAAAATTATATGTTTGCTATCACTATTCAAAGTATAACTCCCTAAGATTTCCATTATAAAAACTTTTTTCTGTATCTCTATCATGGACATCTGTATCACAGTAGTTAGATATTAATAATTACTATATAAATGTATACATACTGTAGAAACACAGAAGTTGATGGCAGAAGGAGACTGCCAGGTCCATATAATCTGCTAATTTTTTAGACCTATTCTGACACTCTAGCTGTCGTTATGAGTGAGGGCTCCCTTGTGTCTATCCCTGCATTATTGAATCCTACCACTGTGTTAGCTCCCACCACCTCTGAGAGCAGGCTACTCCAGGGATCTACCACTCTATCTGTGAATAAAAACTTCCTGGCATTGGTAGAGAACCTTGATCCTTGCAGCCAGAGGTCATGTTCTTTGGTTCTGCTGCCCTTCCTAAAGTGAAAAAGTTCCTGTGTCTGTACACTGTTTATTCCTTTTATGTATTTGAATGTTTTGATCATATCTCCTCTCTCCCTTCTCTGTTCCACGGAGTAAATGTTCTGCTCCCTAAGTCTTTCCTGGTAGGAAATCTCCTGCAATAACAGGATCAATCTTATCACCTTTCTCTGCACTGTTTCTACCCGATCAATGTCCTTTCTGAGGTGAGGCCTCCAGACTTGGACTCTGTACTCCAAGTGAGGCCTGACCAGTGCCCTATACAGCGGCAGTACCACCTCTCTCTTCCTGCTCATGATTCCTCACCAAATGCTTCTCAACATTCTGCTGACCCTCAATGCTGCTTTTTCACATAGTTTTCCTACTTTTCAAGTTGTCTCAGATTATGATTCCAAGATCATGTTCCTGGTTGGAGGCAGCTAGTCTTTCCCCTCCCAAGTAATATACCTTATTTGAATTTATTTTTCCTATGTGCATGACTTTGCACTTTTTGGCGTTGAACCTCAGCTGCCATGCTCCAGATCATTCTTCCAGTTTCTCAAGGTCAGCTTCTATCTTGCTCGGTCCCACTGGGGTGTTGACCTTGTTATATAGCTTGGTGTCATCTGCATATAGACACACCTTTCCCCTCAGTCATTTGCAATGTCCACTATAAAAATATGTATATATATATTTCTTTTTCCATATTCATTTTTATCATCCTTTGGCTCTGCAGGCAGTAATCAGTCCTTTTATCCAGTATCCAGTCACTGCCCCCCCCAGGTACCCCCATGTCCTAGTTCCCCCATGGATTACCCCCCGTGGTGGGGCAAGAGGAAAGGGGGCCATCCTCCTCCCCTGTGACCACATCCAGATTGGGCTATTATGGATGGTCCCAAGTCAGCGGTGCTGGCTTGCTATGAGGAACTTCATGGAGCCTGCAGCCAAGTTTTTCCTAATGTTTTTTCTGGTCCCTCCCCCGCAATTGTGAATGAGCATGTGTGGAGGAGCGTGTGTGTCACAAAGTCACATTTTTGCATTTCCCATGGTCTAGTACTGCCCCCCATCCTCCACCAGGAGGTAGTTATGGAGCTGGATGATGTGTCCACTCATCCCTAGGAGAGGAAAGCTGTTGAGGGATGCTCGATACTCTCCCTCCTCTGCCAACCCCCGGTGGCCTGAATTTCCTCCCAAACCCGGGTCTCCAGCATGGCGCAAGGTGTGGCATCCAATGCCTCAACTCTCAGCACCACTGGGCCAGCTCCACTGTAAAATACTGAAGGGAAGAGGCCCAAGAACTGATCCCTGGGGCACACTGCTGGTCACCTACCTTATTTCAATAGTGATCTGTTTACCAGCACATTCTGGAATATGCCCTGTAATCAGTTTTTTACTCATCTAACTACTTCCGATCCAACCCCTGTATGGTCTAGCTTCTTTACCAGCCTTCTGTGTGGAACCGAGTCAAAGGCCTTGCTAAAGTCCAAGGAGACCACATCCACTGCCTCACCATCATCAACAATCTTTGTAACATAGTCAAAGAACTCAAGCAGTTTTGTCTAGCATGACCTTCCTGCCATCCATGCTCTTTGGGGTCCTGTTGGCTAGCTTCAAGGGATGCTGTTATTTTCTATTTGAGTAGAGACTTCATCAGTTTCCACACTATAGACATGAGGCTTACTGGTCTGTAATTTTGGGCTGTTCTCTGCTGCCTGATTTATGGAGAGGGACCACAATTGCCCTGCTACAGTCTTTGGACACCACTCTGCCCTTCAAGGGTTTAGTGAATAGTTTTGCCAGTGGGGCTGCCAATTCCAACCCCAGTTCTTTTAAGATTCTGGGGTGCATTTCATCTGCCCCACAGCCTTGTCATCCTTTAGTTTGTTTAGCTCCTCCAGTACTTCTGTCTCCGTAAAATGGCAAATGTCAACCCCTGGACCTGGGGTGTTGTGTTTTGTCAGTTTTGGGCCATCACCTGGGTCTTCCTCAGTAAACACTGAACAGAAGTATTTGTTAAGGAATTCTGCTTTCTCTGGATCATCTTCTGTTTTTTTCCCTTCCTCAGTAGTAATGTTTACTATCCCCCCTTTTGGTCTAAAATGGCATCTCCCCTCATTGGGGTTTTAACAAATTGACCCAGCTCTGCACTCTGCAGTGACAATAAGAAATCTCTGATTCTCATTGTTGCCTCCATTTGGATGCACCAGTTTATATCTGGAGGTTGAAGTCCCCTACCAGTATCACTTCACCTCTATCAGTCTTATTATGTATTTCCTCTAGTAGGTCTTTGTCCCCTTTCTGTCATTGAGTTGGGGTTCTGTACAAGTGCCGATTCTGAAGGTTTTTCCCTGACCTGCATCTAGTATTATCCGCAGTGAATCTGTGCCCCCAGGGTGTCTCTGCTCCTCTGTGGCTTTTATTTCTTCCCAAATGTAAATTGCTACTCCCTCCTCCTTGTTTACCCTGTCTATCCTTCCTGAACATATTATATCTGGGTATAGCTGTGTCCCAATTGTGGTTTTCCATGAACCATGTTTCTGTCACAGTCACCCAGTCCACGCTTTTCAGTTGCATGATGGTTGTGAGTTTGATAGTTTGTTTGCTAGGCTCCTTGTGTTTATGACCATCCCATTCCAGGAATGTGCATCTCTTTTTGTATTAGGTTACACCCTCTTCCTGGACTATTCCAATTTGCTGTTTCCCCCTGAGAGGTTATGGAGGTTGCCTGTTTTATGAGGAATGGTAACTGATACTTCTGCTGTCGAGGTACATATTGTTGCCATTCCCTTTTTGGGTGTGTATGTGTGCCTGTAGAGTTTTGGGGAGTGATGGCAAGCCCACCGACTGTGGTGCTGTGAGCTGTCACCATCTCCCCTTGTTTCAGTTTAAATAACCTGCGTAGACATCAGATTTATGTCCAAGTGCTCACACATCTTCCCTGTTTAGGTGCAGGCCATCATATTTAAAACATGCTCTTTCCCAGACATTTTGCCAGTTTCTTAAATAGTGGTAAACTCTGTCCTGACACCATTTCTGCAGCCATTAGTTGAACTCACAAACTTCGATCTCCCTGACTTGCTTGGTACCTACTCCTTTATCCAATACTGGCAGCACTTCTGAGAAGGCTAGTTTGGATGGAAGGGAAAAAAGTTTGCTGGCCAACTCTTAAAAGTGTTTCTCAACCTCCTATCCTTTACTTATTACTATTATTATTTATTCACATCCTATTTTTCAAAAGTTTAAACAGTGATAAGAAAAGTTTAGGTCTGCTGATATGTATTGATGCCCGCTCTTCAGATATAATTAGTGTTGTGTGAAATTGAAATATTTTGCCTGGCAAAATATTTTGCATAATTCTGCAATTACGCAAAATTTCTTGCCTATGTGAAACGAAAATTCGCTTGTTTTCTTGATTTCGTGTAATGGCAAAATTCACTTACCATAACAATTTCACCCATGATGATCCAAATTTCGCCTTGTGGTGGAATTTCACCTGCAAAACTTTTGATTTTGCAGGCGACATTTTGGTACAAAGGCAAAATGTGCAATGCATTGTGGGTAAATATGTCAAAAGTCACATGTAGCTTGTTTCCAGCTCATTCTGCTTCACGTTGAGTCGGACAGCTGTGTGCTGTGATGCATCATAGCCAATAAAACCTTTTAAAACATAGCTAAAACTTGTTTTTGAGAGCTAATTCTGCAAAATATTACTTTTTTTCCTAGTGCTACTGCTGGTACTAGGGAACATTTTCTAATTTTGTAAATTTTTGTGTAATTCGTAGTTTGAATTAGGTTTACTTTTCTCTCTGTCTTTGAAAGAGTTGTGTGGGGTAGGGTAAGAGTGTAAAGCAGTGCTGTTTTTTTCTAGCCAAACAAATTGGCATTTACTCACAATTATGAGTTATTTATTTACTGTTATTTCCTATTAATTTTGTTATATCTTGCAATTTATTTTCTCTGAAAAGTTTATCTGTACTAGTCCTCTTTGAGAGAGTTCCTGCCACTTGTAGCTGTGTTATATATACCATTCTTCCACTTTTAGTTGTGAATTGATTGTGAATTCTAAAGTTTTGAACACACAGAGCTGATCCTTTATTTTATTTGTTTTGTGGTAGTTCTGTTAGCTGGAGTGTTAACTTGTGTTACTAAAACTTTGAAAATCAGCAATTGTATTAAGTACTTCTTCTCAATCACTTGAACTTGTCTATTACAGTCACGCGCATTATAAAACATTACATATTAAAACAATGATTTTCAAGAGATTTCTTGTTGATCCCTCCAATCCAGAACACTAACATATTGTGTGGTGCTAATTTCCTTTGTTGCTGTTTTATGGTTGTCTCTGCCCTCATATAAAAAACTAATTGTGGTACTGAATAGTAACACATTACAGTACTTTATTTGTCCAGAGAAACAGGTGATCTGTATTTAAAGTGGGCCACTTGTGCCCTTTTTCCTTGTGTGCGCTTCTTTAATTCCTTCCTTTTTGGGGGAAAAAGTTACCTTTCAGTTTTTTACTAGACTAGGCTGCCTACCATATATGGTATTAGTTCTAATGTAAGTGCTGGTACCTGTCCTGATTTTGTTTGGACTTTTAAGGAAACCAGTACTGTAGCTGTGTGACATCATCATTCATGTGTGAGGTATTATTCATACAGTTAGTAGTAATACATCCTTTCTTCAAATACTCCCAGGGAAAGGCAAAGCTTTGTGCAGCCATCAGAAAAAATGCCTGGAAAGAAGTGGCCAAGTAAAGGGGGGGAAACACGGCAGGGGGATGAGGGAGCTAAGAAGTCTGCTGAAAAAAGTGCAATTTCAGTTCCAGTTCCCCATAGCAGTGAAAGCCAGGAATATCTGCATCACTGTCTTCAAGTTCTGATGTGGGCCCTGGTGGTGCAGTAGGAACCAGCAAAGGAGTTGGTGGCTGAACTGGGTCGGCATACCTGTGTCTTACTTTTTTAAAGCTAAGAATGTTGCAGCCATGCTAGTGGGGGAGCCTGACAGTAAGAAGAAGGGTGGCACTGACACCAGCACAGGAACAGTGGTCCAGGACTCAGAGGAGGGTGATAATAAGTCAGCCAGTGTGACTCACCATGTTTCTGCAGCAGCTGGTGATGATAGTGTTCAACAAGCGTCGGATTGTCCTGGAGATAAGGATAATCAGCCCCCTGATATAGTTGTAGAGAAAGAAAAAGGTGCCGTCCTCCAAGAAGATAGTGATGGGAGGAGAAGGAAGAGGAAGACAAAGACATCATCGCTATTGGTGGTGATGATGATGATGATGACTGGGATGATTCCATATGGGAGCCTGAGTTAGAAAAGGTCAAGGGTGATGTAGGCCATTTACATGTATAGCCCGTGGTGGGCAGTCCGTCACCAAGCAAACCTCCAAGCAGTCAAGTAACCCCCCCCTCCCAATAGTAGTCTTATGGAAGGCATGGTAGCAGCTCAGAAAATACTTCCACACCTGTTTCTGAATCATCCCAGTCCCAGAAGCATCTGAAGTCCAGAGGTCAAAAGTCCCTAGTTTGGGACTTTTATGTGCTAGATCCTGCTGATGAGAATACAGTAATATGCCAACTTTGTCAAGCCTATGTTAGTCAGGGGAAAAAGGGAAGCCACATAGGCACTGGTGGCCAACATGCCCACCTGAAAAACAAGCACCCACTGAGATGGCAGCAACACCAGAAGGATGCCAGAGCTGTTGGTAGCAAGGTGCATGTAGTACAGCAAGAACATGAGGAAGGAGGGCAGAGTGGGTCAGTGGTTGAGGAAGAGAGAGAGTGAGCAATTCTTTGCTCTCTCTCTCTAGTAGTAGGCATTGCAGTGGTGGTGCAAGTCCCGGTCCCATGAGTCTTAAAAATACACTACCCTGACACCCACAAGCAAACAAAATAACTGATTTTATGCAGTCTACACCGCCCGGCCAAGAGTCAGTTCTTAATCCTAAAAGAAAATCATTGCTGCCACAAGTACAGCATTCTGGTCAGACAGCCTAAAGATGCAGCCCACTCTGAAGACCATTCTTGAGTGGCAGACACACAGTACCCACCCAATCATGCTGTCACACAAGAGTTAAATGCTGCCACTGCTGAAATGCTGGCCATCGATCTGTTGCCATTCTCATTCGTAGAGAACACTGGTTTCTGCAAATTGATGGCCGGTGTCTGTCCCAAGTAGCAAGTTCCATCGCAAACCTATTTTAGTAAGCGTGTGATGCCAGAGCTGAACAGTAGAGTTGTTGATTACATTAGACATGCATTGAAGTATAGAGCATCACACTATATCCATCTTAGCATGGACATATGGACCAATGGACAAACAGGAGCAAGCTCATATCTGTTCATAACAGCATGCTGGGCACAGTTACCTGGTGTGGTACTTGATTTTGGGCCTGGCAAAACATGCATGAAGCAAAATTGTGGTTGTAGCAACACACCTGGTATTAGACAGCATGCAACCCTGACTATGACAAGTGTTACAGGTTCGCACACAGCTGAGAAAATGCTTAAAGATCTGCTGGACAAGATTGATGGTTGGCTATACACACAGTCACTCATAGCAAGATTCATCGGAAGTGATAATGGCTCCAATGTAGTGAAGTGCATTAGCGAGGGTGTTTTTTTCAGAGTGTCCTGCCTGGCACACTGCTTTAATCTTGTTGTTCAGCAGTTTCTCAACCATGCAGACATTAAGGAAATGGTTAATGTTGCCCATCACATCTGTGTCCACTTTGCCCATTCTGCAAGTGCCTGTGACCATCTTTGTGAGCTACGGCACAATAATCATCTGCCTCAGCACCGGATGAAGCTTGATGTTGTCACTAGGTGGAACTCCACACTGTACATGCTTGACCGACTGTATGAACAGTATAAGGCTGTGTCAGAATACCTGCTGCTGCACACCACCTGTGATGGTACTGCAGTGTCCATTGCTCTAACAACAAAGCAGTGGCACCACACTGATGGGCTAATATGCATTCTCCATCCATTCAAGCATGCTACACAGGCAGTGAGTGGGGACACTGCTTGCATAAGTCAGTCCATACCTTTCATACATGTGCTGAGGCAGACACTAGTGAATATGCGACACCAGACAGAGACAAGTGGGGATCATGGCACTTGTGATTTAATGGAACACATGTTCCATGTGCTGGACACAAATACCCATGTATCTGGCATTTTACAGTCAGCTGAGTTTGCAATCACCACCATGCTGGATCCACGCTACAAATGTGGCCTGCCCTCTATAACTGAAGGAGGTCGTTAGGGAGTACAACAGTTGACAGAGAACCTCATTAGATTGGTACATGCTGAGCAAATGAAAAATGCATGCACTGTATCAAAATGTGTGTTGCTACCACCACCAGCTGCTCACAGGGAACCCAATCACAGAAAATGGGCAAGGCAGAGCAGAAAACAGCAAGCAGTCCCATTTGGGATGTTCTCTTTCAGGTGGGAGTGGAAGATATGGAGGAAAAGGAGGAGGAGGAGACAGATGAGGCAGCTGAACTCTGGGCAGCAGAATGAATGGTGGAGGCCTACATGGGGGACCCAAAGCACTTTGCCATTAATGACGAGCCACTGCTGTACTGGAGCAGTAAAATGACTGAATGTGCAGCGCTAACATCGGTTGCTGTGAAATACCTGAGCTGCCCACCATCCAGTGTCACTGTGGAACGAGTGTTTAGTGTAGCTGGGGCAATTGTGTGTGACCATAGGACCAATTTGTCACCCAAGAATGTGTCCATGCTAACAGTCATCAAAATGAATGAAAGGCACATGCCACACAACACAGTGATGTCAGTGGTGTTGCCACAGGAACTGTGTCTCGGTGACAAGGATGATGACAATCCCTTGACTAAGGCAGCCACCAGCAGCAAGGTGGATGAGGCAGCACTGTTGAGAGAATTTCCACCCGATGAGAACACCAGTCTTGAAGACTCTGAGGGGTGCTTCTTGGGTGATGTGGAATTGGAAGCTGAAATTGGATGAGTTTACTCCAAGGTCCCCCCCCCAACAACAACTTTCAACTCAGTATGGTTGCTGGGGTGTGTATGTTACACCTTATTTCTAGCTATGTACCACTGGATTGGTTATGGAAATATGTTGTTATGTGCTGCAGCCTGCAGTGTGTAAAAGTTTGATGTCATCACCCTTTGCCATAACCCATTGATTGGTCACCTCATCACCACCAGTCCCCCAAGGCCACAAGCCTATATAAACATCAGCAATATAATTACCATAACTGTAAATATTTTGCAATTGCATGATTACAGTTATAATGTTTTTCTTCAAAAAATATATTACATGTTGACTATATCAACACATCATCATCTGACAATAAGATATGTTGTCTTGATGTCCTTAAAATTGAAAGTGCCCAGGATGGCAAATTCTACACTGCCCCAATGCCCCCTCTCATCACCTGATCTGAACATGCTAATTCAACAGTTAACACCACAAGATGAACCAATTTTGAAAAATGGTGAATGGTGGCCATCTTTAATGATGCGAGTCATTAATTGCAAAAGTTATCATGAACAGGCTTAACAACTTACAACATCAAATCCCCCCAAAAAGGTTACTTATGCTACAGTACCAGGTTAAGGTACACCAAAACTGCAATGGTTCGGGGGGGGGGCAGGGCAGGGTGAGTGGCCTGCTGTCCTCACTTTTGAATGGATTCAAAATGTTCATGATTACTGCAGCTATGCAATCACCATTGCTTAGACAAGACATTAACCCCCTCCACCCAACTATTTACTAAACACCATATCAACCATCTGTGTTCACATATAGTTCCTCCATGTATGTGGGTGGCAGTAGTGATTACTCATTAATGGTAATGGTATGGACACCACCAGTCCAGTGGCCAACATCGCAGTTCAAGCAACACCCCTGTCTTCAAATGACACAACACAGCTCCTGCATGGCATGGATTGATCATGTAGTCATCAAGATACGACATAAAATGAAACCTCAACAGAGAAAAATTACCTAAGCAAGACCAAATATAAGAAAAAATGTAGGATACTAATCAATCTGCATATCTGCTTTTACCTAACAAGTTGGAAGAAGAAGAAGCAGAGAAAAAAATGTATGCTTACCATACCCCGTGATGTGATGTCATTCAGCTGAGGACATTCCCCACAGGAACATGCTGTGTGGTGCACATGATTCCATTCCAGACCAAGGTCCATCGAAGCACAGTAGCACTTGTAGGCATTCTCCTTCCCCTAGCAGCACTGCGTACCTTGACATAAGAAAAAAATTAAGAACACGTTTTGGTGATAATTCTGCATTTCTATTACAAGCAATTGAAACACAGCAGCAGCAACAGGAAAGAACTGAAAGTAGCTGCAGCATTTTGCAGGAGGAATTCATTTTCTCTGCATGTTGGCACCCCTTTTCAGGTGCCTGAGGTGGTGGGGCACCATAAAACATCAGGACTGACAGCACATTTCAGTCTCAATTTGATGTCTTATTTTTGGGTAAACATTTCTGGACTTGTAGGCCCTGTTTGGCACCATCAGCAGTGAATTTCAGGCAGAAATATTTGGCAAACTGGCCCTAAAACAGCTATTTAATGTCTGGGGTGGTGGGGATGCACTCTAAAACATCATGGCTGAGACCAGATTTCTGTGTCAATATAATGTACCATTTTTCCTACAACATTTCTGGACGTTTACTGCCTGTACTGCAGTAGCAGAAACAAGATCGGGCCTAAAGACAATTTTAAAAGTGGACCAAAGACCATCATTTGGTCCAGGTGGTAGTGGGATGCCATAAAACAACATGGCTGAGACCAGATTTCTGTGTCAATGTACTGTGCAATTTTTTTGGAAACATTTCTGGACATGTGGGATATGATTTGAATGTGCAGCCACCACACCTTAGCCCAAAAATCGTTTAAACCCTGTAGAAAACAGCACATTTGGGTCTGCAGGGTGGTTGTGAGCCTGTAACTGCATGTCTCAAACCTGATTTCACTCTCAATGTACTGTGCAATTTTTTGGAAACATTTCTGGACATGTGGGACATGATTTGAATGTGCAGCCATACACTTAGGCCCCAAAAGCATTTAAACTGTGCAGAAAACAGCACATTTGGGTCTGCAGGGTGGGTGTGAGCCTGTAACTGCATATCTCAAACCGGATTTCACTCTCAATGTACCATGCAATTTGTTTGGAAACATTTCTGGATATTTTTTGTGCTGGCAGCAGTGAGTTTTAGGCAGAAACATTGGGTAAACAGGCCCTAAAACAGCTACTTAATGTCTGGGTGGTGGGTAGTGGTGGGCAAAGTGGCCTAAATTCGCTCCACAAAGTGATTTGTGGAGTAACGCGGAATCTGCGAAGTACCCACAACATAAAGCGGAGTACTTCGCGTCATAATGGGGAATGCAAAGTCCATTGATAACAATGACTTTGTGTTTTTCCGCCTTCCCCAAACCACTTCTCCACCAATTTTAAGGTGATGTACATTGAAATCAATGTACTTCGCCTCACTTCGCCTTGTTTTTTAGCTCCAAAGGTGGATTTTACAAAGATTTATTGGATTGCAGGTCACATGGGCTCTAGATTGTTCTGCACAGCCTCAGTTCTATGTAGTGTGCGTGTAGTGGAAGATGGAGATAGTTTCCTCTTAAAGCTCTGCGATTCAAATCCTCTAAAAGCTGTTAAAAAAGACTTTTTGAGCTATTTTGTTTGCTCATAATTTAGTACATTGATTGTAGGAAACCCTCCTGTGCTCATAGTGAGTGTTTATTGTTTGTGTGTGGATTTTAAATGTTAATTTAGAACAGTCAGTCTGTATACTGTGAAGTGTGCTTTGGGGAAGGGCATATTGGTGGTATAGGTAAATTAACTGGGAGGAAAAAGGCAGTCTTTCTGTTTGGTTATATTTTTCTTGTATAACTGTGCTAATGTACACACAGTAATATTTTCAGTAATTCTTGAAATTTGTTTGATGATTGTTGTGGTACAGCAGTGTATAATTTCAGTTTGTTTAAAACATTTGGTTATATTACTAAAGGTTTTCAATTTGCTACGCATTACTTGTAGTGTGTGTAAGTGTGTGTGGGATGCGTGCCATTAAATAAGATACTTTTTATTGTGCCACAGAGTAATTGCAGCAGTGTGAACCTGCTATCCACCTCACCTGCATGAATTTTTTATACTGCTTTGTGGTATCTTTACTGGTAGTGGACTGTTACAGCTGTGCACTAACCCCCAAGCAGCAATAGGTATTCTTTTCCAGATTTGGATTTGTGACTTGTGAGCACTGGTTAGGTGTTGTTGTGTCTTTGTGACTGCATCTCTTGAATGTGCAGCATAATCTTTATCTGTGCATTTGCAGTACACTATTAATTCTGGGAGACTTTGTATTTCTTGTTATACTCTCATTTCACTTCGTCAGCACTGGAGAATTTTCTGGACACAAAACAGTAGCATTTTGGGGATGCACATTAGTTCTGGTGACTGTGTGTGACCACTGTGTGCATGACGGAGTGCACCATTAATTCTGGGAGACTTTGCATTTCTTGTTATACTCTCATTTCACTTTGTCAGCACTGGGGAATTTTCTGGACACAAAACAGTAGCATTTTGGGGATGCACATTAATTCTGGTGACTGTGTGTGACCACTGTGTGCATGATGGAGTGCACCATTAATTCTGGGAGACTTTGCATTTCTTGTTATACTCTCATTTCACTTTGTCAGCACTGGGGAATTTTCTGGACACAAGACAGAAGCATTTTGGGGATGCACATTAATTCTATTGACTGTGTGTGACATATGCATGCATGACAGAGTGTGCCATTAATTCTGGGAGACTTTGCATTTCTTGTTGCACTCTCATTTCACTTTGTCAGCAAAGGGAATTTTCCTGGACACAAGACAGTAGCATTTGGGTGATGCACATTAATTCTGGTGACCGTGTGTGACTACTGCATGCATGACATTTGCATTTCTTGTGCTCTCATTTCACTTCTTCAACACTGGGGAGTTTTCTGGACCCAAGACAATAGCATTCTGGGGATGCACATTAATTCTGGTGACTGTGTGTTTGAAGGGCTGCCAATATTGTTGTCACTTCACTTTACTTCACTTTAGAGCGGAATGACAACACAAAGTACTAATTACAAGGTGAAGTGAGCTTTTTGCATTGGCCACTTTGCGTAGCGGAGTGACAACTTGAAGTGCCTACTTTGTGGGCACTTCACTGGCGAAATTTAAATTCGCTGCATCTGTAGTGGTGGGGGGTGCACCCTAAAACTTAATGGCTGAGACCAGATTCCACTTCCCATTCAATGTACCTTTTTTTCTGCAATATTTCTGGACATTTCCTGCCTGTGCTGCAGTGACAAAAACAAGATGGGGCATAAAGACAATTGTAAAAGGTGGCCAAAACAGTATTTTAATGTCTTGTTGCTGGTGGGGCACTATAAAACATCAGGACTGACAGCGAATTTCAGTCTCAATTTGATGTCACATTTTTTGGGAAGCATTTTATTACCTGAGGGCCCTGTTTTACATGACCAGAGCCAAGATTCACTCTCACATAGCTTTGCAAAATATGTTTGTTCATAGTAAAGTGCTTAAACTTGACATTTGTGGATAGGATAGAAGGAGCAAGGAGGAAACATATAAAGAAAAATGGAATAAGATAAAAGTAGGAAGGTACACAATTTATGGTCATGGTACTACAACTACAACAGGAAGATGGGGACTGGGAGGTGGGAACTGGGGAGTGGGGATCTGCATGGTGAGGAGGAGGAAAAAGTTACTCATATTCATACATGAAAGGGGATGGGAAATGGAGGGAGCATAAACAATGGGAAAAGATAAAATAAACAAGAGGATATAGATCGGGAGACAAAGAGGACAGAAAATATATTTTTTTTGTTTATTTGAATTTCTTTTTTTTGGGGAGGTACCTTTTTAGGTGAGGGGGTGCAGAACAAGAAGAGTGACAAAAACAAATAAAGGAGAATAAAAAGAAAACAACACTGGCCCACCACCAAGCCACAGGCCATTCACTGTTGCTGTGCACTGCCAATTGTGCCATCACCACCACCACAGAGCTGAAACAGGAGGTCCAACACCTTATTCTGGTCTGCCATTATTTTTTGGAGGTCCACACTGACCTCTTGGTGAAGCTGCTCAATGTCCTGATGGACACTTTGCACCTCAGTGCTCACAGTCTCCATATCAGCACTGTTGACTACCACCTGACTTGGGGAGGCTGCAGGATGCTCAGGGTGGGGGGTGTTGCCACCTGGTCCTCCATCATGCATCACAGGTGGGGGCTGTTCCAGATGCATCCTGCTGCTAGACCTCCTCCCCCTCCCCCAGTATGGCACCCCTGAACCTCAGTGCTGCCTCCTGCTGCTGCTGTTGTTTTTCTCTGTTTTGCAAGCCACTCTGCAGCATGGTGGTGGTGCTGCAGGTGGCTCCTTTGCCCAGAGGTCCCAAAGTTGGACTCTGGTTTCCCCTTTCAACATTTTTTCCACAAAGGCTGCAGACAGCCACACTTAAATCATCAGCCTTTGTGGTAAAAAATGGTCAAACTGGTGATGATCTTTGGTTGGGGGGGGCGCAAACTGATGTCTTGGGGGGGCTCTCCCCTCTACATCATCATGCTGGGGCCAGGGGCTGGCAGACGCAGGAGCCACATGATCCACTGCAGGGGGCAATAGGCTTTGATCCTGAGTGCTGCTGCTGCTGGGTGGCAGTGGCAGGGTCCACATCCTGATGCTGGGAAGAGGAAGCTGCTCCTGCAGACAGTGCTGTGGACAGACAGTGAGTGGCACCTGCTGGTTCTGGGCCAATAACCAGTGCCTGCTGCTGCTGCTGGGGGACACAGGATGGGGCCAACTGCTGCTGGGGGGCTCATTTATAAATGTGTGCCCGTTTAGATGAATGCATCCTCCTCCCCTTCCATTCTGTCCAGAGTCAGGCATACTACCACTAATCCCTTGAATCATTATTTTAAAAAAGAAAGTTTTATTAAAACTACTAAAGAAAAAAATGAAAAAGGGGGGAGTGAAACACACACACATGCACACACACACTCACACAAGATAAAGAGACAAAAAAGAACACAAGAGAAAGATAAACTTTTGTTAAATAAAGAAATAAGGGATGCACAGAAGTTCAACACACACACACACACACACAACACAAACTTTCACTCTCTCACTCACAATTCACAAAACTATATATTTTTGTGTCTCTCTCTCTCTCTCTCTCTCACTCACATACACAGACTCTCCTACTGTCTGCCTTTATCCTACAAATTGCAGGAAAAGGATGTAGATTCAGTAGTTTCCTGTCTCAGTACAGGCACACATGTGACCTGCAGTTGGCTTCAAGAGCAAGTCATGTGACATGCCTTTCTTCCTAATTTCGCCTTAGTTAAATGCTAAGGCAAAAATTACCAGCAGAAGCGAAATTTACAGGTGAAATTTCGCTGCACAATTTGGGTGAAATTCCGTACTACTATACAAATGAAATTCTGCCCCAAGGTCGTAATTTTGCTAAATGTTCTGCAGGGTGAAATTGGTGATTTTGCAAGAATTTCGCTGGCAAAATAAAATTTTGCTGCATCTCTAGATATAATACTACATTAATAGTTTCTATGTTTTGACAGTCAAACATTCTAAATGTGCCACAGTGAAATATGTTAATTAACCCTCATCTTATTTGATCAGAGCATAAGTGCAGTGATGTATCTGTCATTCTGGTCACAATTTCCTGACCTACAAAACTTCATAACTCTGTTATACTTTTACAGCATTTAAGTGTGGGCTCAGGTGACTGCAACATACAAATTCAGCATATTACTTGGTTGTTGTTTCTTGCTAAATTGCAGTGCAGGTAAAATATAAGAGTTTAAAGTTTTACTCATCAACACTCCAGCAGCACCTCTAAGCTGTGTGCAGGCTCACAGGCAAGTGAGGCCACTAAAGGAATACTCCTTTTAAACATCTGAGATATGCCACACTGGGGTGGAGCTCTCCTGGTGAATGACTATCACAAGATTAGTGAGGTTACAATAGTTCACTGCTTTCTTGCGTCACTATCAAACAAGTTATGTTAGTAAAATAGGAACAGCTCTTAGTCAAAAAATGTTTACTATCACTGGCACTCTGTTAGTTATTTTTATCATTACATCTGTGATCCCTGTGGACTTGGTAAAACACCAATTTAAAAAAATGAAGTTTCTAGGTTACTGCCAGCATTACACAAACAACCCTGCTCTATGTGACTTTCTCATGTCATATCAAATACAATCTATATAACATGTCAGACTCCATATTCTGGTAATAACCAGTTTTAAATTACTTTGAGAATATCGCCAAGTGCAAGGTGTTACATTTTGGGCGGGGAAACCCTAATCACAGGTACACCCTGGGAGGGGAGGCGCTGCAGGACTCAATAGGGGAAAAAGACCTAGGGGTCATGGTGGATGCATGTATGAATAACTCTGAGCAGTACAGGAGAGCGGCTGGCAAGGCAAACAGGATGTTGGGATGCATTGTAAGGGGGATCACCTCTAGGAGCAAGGAAGTGATTCTGCCGCTGTACAATGGACTGGTTAGACCACACCTTGAGTACTGTGTACAGTACTGGAGACCACACTTGAAGAGGGACATACAGCTCCTGGAGAGGGTACAGAGGAGGGC
Source organism: Neoceratodus forsteri (assembly GCA_016271365.2). Taxonomy (NCBI): domain Eukaryota; kingdom Metazoa; phylum Chordata; order Ceratodontiformes; family Ceratodontidae; genus Neoceratodus; species Neoceratodus forsteri. The sequence goes on along the minus strand of CM057455.1, from coordinate 398,121,676 downwards.
AACTAAGATAATACGAGGGCTAGGGGATTTGATGTATGAGGACAGCCTTGAGGAGCTCTGCCTGTTTTCATTGGAGGAGAGGAGAGACAGGGGGGACATGATTAAGGTCTTCAAGTACCTCAAGGGAATAAATAGGGTAAACATGGAGGGGATCTTTAGACTTAAGCAGGGAGGTATCACCAGAGGGCATAGTTTGAAGTTGGAAGGTGGAAGGGTGAGGGGGGAAAAGAGGAGGAGGTTTTTCACTGAGAGGGTGGTGGATCCTTGGAATGCACTGCCTGGTGAGCTGGTTCAGAGATCCACAGTGGAGGGCTTCAAGAGAGGGTGGGACAGACACAGAAAGTGGATGTATCAGATGATGGCCTGTTCCAGGGGGTGGGGATGGATGATAGGGGTTTCTGGAACACAAGGGGGGGGGAGGGCCTCAGCACCCAACTAGGGATCTGAGGTTCGAGCAGACTAGATAGACTGTAAGGCCTAATCTTCTGGCAAATAGTATGTTAGTATCACTCTAGACTTGATAAATCTGACAATCTCCATCCACAGTGTTAGACTCAATGTGTGGCTTATGAAGTCCTGCTTCCATTTGTAATGGGACAGTGTCCACATGGACCAGGTCTGGGCATATCCATATACCCTAAATGGGGACAGTGGAAACTGTCTGGCCCTACGTGGCCTACTCTGGTATAAATAAAACCCATAAAGGTGGGGAATGGGCACTGTGACAATCATAACTTCTTTTTCAAGCTAAAGTGGATTTTATGTAACCTCAGATAACTCATATAAGAAACAACCAGGAAACCTAGCAGGTATCAGAGTACCTAGAAGAGTGCAACCAAAGGGAAAGGTAAGAAATGTCATATACCGACTGTACAGTGACCCCCCCCACCAGCAAAAGCCCCACAACGACACTTCAGTGGTGACAGACTTTGCCATGATGGGTGTTTCTTAATGACGGACTTTGCGATGATGGGGGACATGTATCTAATTCCACTGTCTGTGTGACATGGCATTAGATATCTAATGTTGGGGGGTGCAGGGGTGTGCCGCCACCCCGCATTGCTTCCTACAACTGTATGGGTCGGTATCACGGTGTTGACAGTCATCGATGGATTATGTCAGTGGCAGGGATGTTGCCATGTGTTCAACATTGTGTGGGATGTTGCTATCAAGGATGTTGCTTTGGTGTCATAGAATGAAGAAAGGGAGGAGCACATATACTTTAAAGTTATTAAGAAAATACGAGAAATGTCAGTATTAAACAATGGCACAGCCCAGCCCGGTGGTGCAGAGGGTTGAGGCGTCTTACATCTCCCCACACCGGCTACCCGAGTTCGGGAATGCACTCAGGTGCCGGGGCTCGGCAGGGGAAGGAGAAGGATTTAATGTCCATAAGACTGCTCTCCTCCCCTGGGGTAGGTTGAGGATGCATGGTCACTCTGCAGCAGCTCCCAGTGGAGACCGGGAGCACTGCAGAGGGATCGCAATAAACGGGAACACCACAGAAAATAGAAATACCACTCTGGGGACTGGCCGGATGATGGCTGCTGGCCCAGGACCCCTCTGAAGACTCTCAAGAAGCCATGGAAAGCCTCAGCAGTGCCTGGAACTGAAGGAAAAATAGTGTGCCAGTCTCCTCCCATCTGTGCCTTCCCCCTTGGAGTAGACGGAATCACCCGGTAAAGGGTCATGCCGGGCTATCCCAAGGATGGCTACAGATCTGAGGTAAGGTGGCTTGGGGGAGATAGGAGGAGGAATGTCTATGAGTCATAGCAGCCCAAAGGAGTGGCAGCTCCAGAGCATGATGGGGGTATAACTAGATAACTGAAAAAAAAAACAATGGCACAATAGTAGGGTCCTATAATTGCACAAAGATACATAGATACATAGACAGTGTCGGCAGATAAGGGCCTATGGCCCACCCAGTCTGCCCATTTAAGTTTGTAAGTTCAGTTTATGTTTTCCAGGAAGTCTGTTGCCCCTTACCCCTGACCTCCAGAATTCCTTTATGTCTATCCCATGCATTCTTAAATCCCGTGATTGTTTCAGCCCCCACCACTTCCTCTGGCAGGGTGTTCCACTTGTTACAACAAAGATACAACATTCATATTGGTAAATATTTATATAATACATTATTCATGTACTCAGAAAGTGATACCCATTCAAGTTCCTCATTGATCTCATATTTGCTATCAGTTGCAGGTTTAAACTTTAAAATAAATGTCAATCCAAAAGACCTCTCTTAGCAATATTGTTTTGTCCTTTTTGCATCCCCTTTTCAGAGGCTGTACATGCTCCAGGCCAAAGAACTGGAGAGTAGGGATGCTATGTCTTCCTGCCAAAAAATGTCTCAACATTGGTGAGCTAAGATCTTGATGTCGTATGTAACCCTTGTTCTCAAGTATTATTTCTTTTATATGGAATAAGAAAGAACAGACAGCAAAAGGATCCGAGCCTGGATACATCACAACAACCAAAATGTCTATAAGACAACAGCTTTTAAAGTTTAAAAAGTAACACTCACCCCAGCTGCTGGCTTACTAAATGTTTTCAAGGGTGAGCTTATGAGTGAAACCTTTCATCGGGATAGCAGTGGCAGTGAGTGCTACTTTTTAAACTTTAAAATAAATGTTCTACACGTCATCATGTGACTAAGTGGGGTCCATCTAGTACTGATTGTCGGTTTGAGGAGAGCTGTTGCCTGACAGATATTATTTATTTTAGTGGCTTGATGATTTGTTTTATATATAATTTGTCACAATGACATTTTAGCATTTTAGTATCTATAGCACATGTAGTTTGGCAGGTCACCATCTCCATGATTTCAATACACTCTTCCCCAACCACTTTCTTGATCAGTTTAGTCTTGTGTGTTATATGGGTGTGGTAGTGCTCCTATAGTTAGGGTGACTGGTAAACTCTATATTAAATTTGATTTTTGTTTATGGCTTGCAGAAATATGGTTTTACAGATTTACCTGAAACTTTCAGGATTTGTTGTACATGTCATAATCAACAATACTTGAAAGTCTCATGTTAATCAGTTCAGTATTCTTAGAGATGTTAAAGTGTGAAAAACAAATATTTTTCCCATTGATTTCAATGGTGTGTGTGTTTTTTTTTTCGCTCACCTAGCTAAAAAAACTATAATACTTTGAATTGTGAAATTTTGTATTGTTGCGTGTGATGGTGGGGAAGGATTTCCCGGTTGGGGTATGCTTGCGAGTTTTGTCGTTTTTAAGATATTTACATTTGAAAAATCATTTTTTTTCTCATTTCTGAGTCAACACTGCAATTGGACATGGAGAGAATGTATTTCAAGTGTAGAACAGTTTCAATGCTGTTGAATGGGGATTGGGAAAGGGAAATAATAATTGGGCTGTACTTTTAAGTACCCATATGCAGATGAGCTAAGGATATTGGAAAAGCAGGAATGATCTGGATGGAGATGGTGTTTGAGACTGACACACTCTGCTGCTCTTATAAACCTGCAGGCACTAAATATCAATAGTTTCCTAGGGAAACAAAATAAAATATATATGGTGTGTGCCCATGGAAATGTTTTCTTTGTTTGAGAAGTTAATGAGCACGAAAAAAACATAATTAGTTGTCTGTCTGTGCCACAGCGCCTTCTGCATCTTTACAAGAGCCACCAGTCTTCACTTTCAAATAACTTTTCACTTTATTCTGTATTCAGGTTCTGAAAATCAGCATGTAATGGGCAGTCAGGAGGGTCCTGTCCTAAATACGATCAGATGTTCAGAAGGAGGTTGTAACTGCTGGTTGTGAATAAGAACATTAAGTCACTGATCACATAGCTTATTCACTTTTTGCTATTCTTTTTGTAACTGGGAATGCCCAGTAGGCACAAGTGCCTGTTTTAATTGGCGACTCAGGGATCAATGGGTGGTTAAGTGAATTGCTCAAGACTCACACAGTATGCAAGTGTGGGTTGTGGGAATCAAACCCAGGTCTGGTGGAGGTACCAACTAACTTCATTCATAACTCATTACTCTAACCTCTAGGCTATACTGCTAGCTCCTATTTCTTTTAAAATAAAAATAAATATTGCAAACATCTTGTTCTTTTCAGTTTTAGATAAATATTGTTTAACATCCAATTGTTAGATTCACAATAGAGACTAGAGTATTGATCCCCCGCTTTTGTGCAAACTACATTTGTAGTTAGAGGAGCAGAGGAAGGGGTTTCATTCTTTCCTGAGTGCTGGCAAGTGTCAATCAACATTCTATATTTTTGTCAGACCTGCCAGATAAAAATGCTCTTACTGATCCTTCTTTCTCACAGTAAAATCAATAGACATGTTATATTGAGAAATTGAGAAACTATAAGGTTTAGAGTGTATTTCTTGTGAAAATGTATTCAGCAGGCCCAGTGGAGCTGAGGGCTGAGGTGCTGGATGCCTTACCTCGCGCTACACTGGTGACCCATGTTCTGAAATGAGCATGAGTCATCAGGGTTCAGCAGGGGAGGAGAAGGATTGAGTGTCCGAGGGACTGATAGATTTCTTTGACTGGGTGCCCAAAGTAGTAGATCAGGGAGGGGCTGTGGACATGGCCTACCTAGACTTCAGCAAGGCATTTGACACAGTCCCACACAAAAGATTAATATACAAGTTAGCCAGCCTGGGAGTGGGTCCCAAGATGACAGCCTGGGTAAAGAATTGGCTGGAGAATAGGACACAGAGAGTAATAGTAAATGGAGTCCACTCTGAAGAAAGGGGGGTTACTAGTGGGGTACCACAGGGTTCAGTATTAGGACCGGTCCTCTTCAATGTCTTTATAAGTGATATTGCAGAGGGACTGGAAGGAAAAATATGTCTCTTTGCAGATGACACAAAGATCTGCAACAGAGTTGATGCACAAGGTGGGGTGGAAAGGATGAGAAGGGACTTGGCAAGTTAGAGGAATGGTCAAATGTATGGCAGCTTAGATTCAATGCTAAGAAGTGCAAGGTAATGCACCTGGGAAACAAAAACCCAGGGGAAGAGTACACAATGGGGGGTGAGATACTAACAACAACAAAAATGGAAAGGGACCTGGGGGTAGTCATATCAGATGACCTAAAGGTAGGAAAGCAATGTGAGAGGGCAGCAAGGAGGACTGGGGGGATACTGGGATGCATAGGGAGAGGCATCACCAGCAGAAAACAGGAAGTTATTATCCCTCTGTACAGACAGCTGGTGAGACCCCATCTGGAGTACTGCGTGCAGTTCTGGAGACCCAATCTCCGCAAGGATATAGACAGGATGGAGACTGTCCAGAGGAGGGCAACTAAAATGGTGCAGGGCCTGCACGGAAGACATATGAAGAGAGACTTAAGGGAGCTGAATATGTATAGCCTTGAGGAAAGGAGAAAGAGGGGGACATGATAGAAACTTTAGGTATCTCAAGGGACTCAACAAAGTCCAAGAGGTAGCATCTTTCAAAAAGAGGTGTGCAAGAACAAGGGGGCACAATGTGAAGATAGAAGGGGGGCGGCTCAGAGGTAATTTAAGGAAGTATTTTTTCACAGAGAGGGTTGTGGATGCACGGAATGCCCTTCTGGAGGAGGTTGTGGAGTCAAAAACAGTGGTGGAATTCAAGCATGCATGGGACAGTCATAAGGCAATTCTAGGGGGTGGGGGTAGGAAGAAGTAGGCTGCTGGTTAACTAGGATCTGCAGCTTATCCAATAGGTAGGGAAATGGGCAGATAGGTGGGCCAAGCGGTCCTTATCTGCCGTCTAAATCTATGTTTCTCTCTTTCTCCGGGGGAGGGGGGGAGGCCACCCGCTGTCAGTGCTTGACTGGCCCCTAGTGGTGGCTGGGGGAAAGTGCACCGATGCTTTAGAAAGGGTGAGAAGAAGAAGCAGATGCTTGGTGGAGCACTAGTGGACACATGTGCGCTCTCTCCATAGGGCATCATTGCACGCCTTCTCTCGTATGGGGACAAAATGGAGAAGAAAGTTGTCCTGGGTGCAGCAGGATGAGAGCCATTCCCCACAGGTCCCACTCCCGTGATTGGCAGTAACCTCTACACTGGATCCATTCCAGTGGGCCGAGGGATCCCAGCTGCCCTGCTATGGGGGGGGGCAAGCCATGGAGGAAGCAGAAGGTACGTGGGGGACGGAGTTGGGGGAATGGGCTGGATGACGTGCCACCCAGGAAGGAGAAAAGAAACTAACTGCAAAAACAAAATGTATTCAGCTGCACATAACCTTTGAACAGCTAGTTTATATGGATTTTTGTGCTGGGAGACTAGGAGACTCTTAAGGCAGTGAAAATCTAATGATTTTACTGTGACAGAAAAGAATCAGTAAGAGTGTATGCTGCCTGGCCTGATACAGCAGAAAGGTTAATCCCTGCTTGATCATTAAAAATCTGAACTAACTCTTGACTTTTACTTGCCTTGTTCTTACTACAGCACAGCAAAATACTGCCAAAAAAACACTGTTGAACTCAAAGAATACTGCTGTGTGATTGATCATGATAAATAGGAAATGACTGGAGGAGTGTCTATTTAAACTTAACATAAAGCAGATCACGTGACAAAATGTCACAAAAGATGCTATGCCTGTCTCACATCATTGTGTTTTTGACTCCATGGTTAACTGCATTATATTTGTTTCTGTCAGCACTATAAAAAACTGTAGTGACTTTGATACAAATGAATGCCTTCAGCAGGAAGGATAACTTCTATATAATAAAGGAGTATTTCAGTCATTCCATACACACCTTCAAATACAAATCTACCACCGCTTATACATGGATGGGCAAGGGTTTTAATATTTTATTGTTAATCAGTTGCTTCTTCATTTTTGTGACTGTGCTGCATATAGTCTGATGTTTCAACCTAGTACATGATAGTGTGTGTGTGTATGGAGGGAGATTACCGCTAATTGTAGGCTAGGTCAGCTCACTGAGCTATGCCAGTCCAGAGCAGACAATTTGAAAATATTTCCACGTGGATAATAATTCCAACCACAACAGACACAAACATACATTAATACATTTTATGAAGGATACAGTATAAGACTCCACACCATCACAGTAAAAGCTGTGGAGTTACAATGAAATAACATTGTACGAAATTAAAAATACAATGCTAACAAGGACCAAGGATAATATAACTACAGTGTATAAATAAAAAAGCTCATAACAAAAAAATGATTATCACTGCTTAAATGATACTTATAGGCTCAACAAACTGAAAGCAGATCACAACACTGAGATATAAGCTTGAGATGGCACATAGAAGCATTTCCTTGTAGCTGAAGTATTTGCCAACAGCAAGCATGATCAAACTGTTGCATCAGCAGAACACTTGCTTTTCTGATGTGAAACCTGAAATTAGTTGGAAAAGGCTCCAGTAACAGCCATATTGTTTAAGTCAATATAAAGCAGAAATACGAAAAAATCATTACACAAGGCCCTTTTATTCAGGGAATCAAACACTTAATAACTCAAATAATGACAAGACACATTTATTAGTGGATTTATCATTTTTTTTATTTCCTGTTCTGTTTAACCAAACTTACTCAGGTACAATATCAGATATGATCTCAGACATTGGGAACAATTCTCAGAAACAATTCTCTGTATATTACAAGGCACTGTTTCTGAGAACTATCCCCGATGTCTGAAATTGTATTTGATATCGTATGTGATATTGAATACATCTATTTGTTTGTCTGTCTCTGTCTGTCTGTTGGGACAAGAAGCTAATTAAATGGGATGATTCTATCCCAAAAATCCTACTTATCAGCCTATTTAGCAGACATTTGTCACCAATAGTCTATGATCTCACCCTCCCACTGATCACACTCTCCAGCACACCTCTCACAGTCTCTTTATTTAATTAAATGCAGTACTGCCTCCCAGTGTCTACCACACCAAAATCATAGCCAGTCTCTAACACAGTCTCTGTCTAGCAGAAATTTCTTAATAGAGCACAGTTTTATCTTTCCCCCAAAGTGGAAGCCCTTCCACAGCCTCTCTCTGCACTTGTGAATTGGAACCCAAAGTAAAAAAAAAAAAATAAAAAAATGAAACTCTCACAGCAATTAGCTGCACATAGCCATTGAACTGCTAATTTATATTGATTTTCATGCTGGGATGCTAACTAACAGAATTTGAGTTACAGCAGTGCAAATCTGTTGATTTTATTGTGAGATAGAAGAATTGATAAGAGTGTATGCTGTCTGGCCTGATACAGCAGAAAGGTTAATCCCTGCTTGATCATTAAAAACATGAAATAACTCCCTCGCATCTTACAATTGCAAGAGCTGATAATGCATTTATTAAGCTGTTGGTTTGCCAAAAGTATGAGACCAACATACTAGGCTAATGATGATAACCAGTTAACCCCCCCGCAACACACACAGTGACCTTTACTTGTCTTCTTCTCACTACAGCACAGCACAATGCTGCCTAAAAACACAGTTGAATTTAAAGAATACTGCTGTGTGATTAATCGTGATGAATAGGGTATCACTGGAGGAGTGTCTATTTAAATTTAACAACATAAAGCAGCTCACATTGCAAAATGTCACAAAAAGATGTTTCACCTGTCTCACATCATTCTTTGTATTTGTGACTCCATAGTTAGTTAACTGCATTACATTTCTTTTGGTCAGCACTATAAAACTATTAGAGAATCTAATGTGAATGAATGACTTCAGAGATATGGATATATTGTATGTAAGAAAGGAGGATTTCAGTCATCCCATACCCACCCTCCAATTCAAATCTATGATCGCTTATATATAGATGGACAGGGGCTATGATACTCTATTGTTAATCAGTAATTTTTTTTTTGTGACAATGTAGCAAATAGTCTGGTGTTGCAACCTAGTACATGATTGTGTGTGTGTGTGTATGTGTGGGGGGGGAGATTATCGCTAACTTTAGGCTAGGTCTGCTGACTGAGTTATGGCACAAGTCAGTCAGCCTGACCTCAGGGGTGGGGGAAATTAATGGAATCACCACTGAAAGAAAGAATTGCAGAATATTATATTACTAGCAACTTACAGGATTGAGACAGCATGGATTTACCAGGGGGAGGTCATGTCAAATAAATCTGATAGATTTCTTTGAGTTGGTGACCAGGGAAGTCGGTCAGGGTGGAGCGGTGGATGTGGCCTACCTAGGTTTCAGTGAGGTCTTTTTCACTGTTCCACACTGGAGACTACTAAACAGCTGGGCAACCTGGCACTGGGGCCAAAAGTGGTAAACTGGGAAAGGAATTGGTTGGGGGATAGGCATCATAGGGTGGTGGTAAATGGAGTTTACTCTGAGGAAGGGATGGTGACCAGTGGTGTGCCACAATGATCACTACTGGGACTGGTCCTCTTTAATGTATTTTTAGTGACATTGCAGAGGGCCTAGAAGGGAAGGTGTGCCTTTTTTCAGAAGACACTAAAATCTGCAATAGAGTTGATGCTCCCAGGAGATGGAAAAATGAATAGGAATCTAGGAAAGCTTGAGGAGCGGTAAAGAATGTGATAACTAAGTTTCAATGTGAAGAAGTGCAAATCATGCACGTGGGTCATAGAAATCCAGTGGCAGTGTACAAGATGGGGAAGTAGTACTGACAACCATGAAACAGGAAAGAGATCGGAGGTAATCATATCTAATTACCTGAAGGTGGCCAGACAGTGTGACAAGGCTGTGGGGAGTGCCAGTAGGATGCTAGGGTGCATATGGAGGGGTATCACCAGCAGAAAGAGGGAGATGGTGATACGACTGTATAAATCATTGGTGAGACCTCATGTGGAGTACTGGGTCCAGTCCAAGACCAAATTTCTGGAAGGACATAGACAAAGTAGAGGCAGTCCAGAGGAGGGTAACACAAATGGTGCAGGGTCTGCACCAGAGAACATGTGAGGAGAGACTAAAGGACTTTAATATGTACACCCTTGAGGACAGAAGGGAAAGGAGAGATATGATAGAGACTTTCAAATACCTCATGGGTATAATGTACAAGATGAAAGAATTCTTCAGAAAAGTAGATGCTCAAGAACAAAGGGAAATGATATGAACCTGGAGGGGAGTTGACTCAGGGGAACATAAAGAAGTACTTCTTTACAGAGAGTAGTGAACACTTGGAATAGCCTTCCACAGGAGGTGGTGGGAGTGAAAACTGTGGCGGGATTCAAGAACGCATGGGATAGGCATAAGGGAATCTTAGTCTTTAGGGAAGGAAAGGATAAACTGGAGATCAAATTGGGTGTGCCAAGCAGTACTTATTTGCCATCAAATTCTATGCTCCTATGTTGGGGCAAACAATTTGAATATATTTCCATGTTGATAATAATTCTAACTGCAACAGACACAAACACACATGAATACATTTTATAAAGAATACAGTATAAATCTTGACACCATTACAGTAAAAGCTGTGCAGTTACAATGAAATAACAGTGTATGAAATAAAAATATAATGCTAACAGAGACTAAGGATAACATTACTACAGTATGTAAATAAAAAAAAAAAAAGATACCAAAAGTTATTATCGCCGCTTAAATTAAACTTACAAATTGATAGGTCACAAAACTGAGACAGATGGCACATAGAAGGTATTTCTTCATATCTGAAGCATTTGTCATCAGCAAGCCTGATCAAACGACTGCTTTTCTGATGTGAAACCCAAAATTAGCTGGAGATGGCTCCGGTAACAGCCATATTATTTAAATTAATATAAAACAGAAAAACAACAACAAAAAAGTACACAAATAATGTCATTTTGTTCAGGGAATCAAACACTTAATAACTTAATAACATCTTTATAGGTGACATTGCAGAGGGTCTGGAGGGAAAGGTATGCCTCTTTGCAGATGATACAAAGATCTGTAACAGAGTTGATACACAAGGGGGGTAGAAAGGATGAGAAGGGACTTGGCAAGGTTGGAGGAATGGTCAGACATATGGCAACTTAGATTCAATGCAAAGAAGTGCAAAGTAATGCACCTAGGAAACAAAAACCCAGAAAAAGAGTACACAATAGCAGTGGAGGTACTAACAACAACAAAAATGGAACGGGACTTGGGGGTAGTTATATCAGATGATCTAAAGGTGGGTAAGCAATGTGAGAAGTCAGTGAGGAGAGCCAGGGGGATACTGGGATGCATAGGAAGGGGCATCACAAGTAGAAAAAGGGAAGTGGTTATCCCTCTGTACAGACATAGAAACATAGAAACATAGAAGTTGACGGCAGATAAGGACCGCAAGGCCCATCCAGTCTGCCCATTTCTTTTTCTACCTTATAAATGTGCCATCGGCCTTTGCTCTGCCAGTGACCTATCTATTCATAGTCATTTGTATTGCTCCCTTATGCCTATCCCATGCCTGTTTGAAGCCCTGCACTGTATTCATATCACCACTTCTTGTGGTAAGCCATTCCATGCATCTACCACCCTTTCTGTGAAAAGAATTTCCTCACATTCCCCTTAATCGGCCTCCCTCTAATCTCATGCTGTGTCCTCTTGTCCTGCTATTTTCTTATATTTAAACATGTTAGACTCTTTCACCTTGTTTATGCCCTTAAGGTGTTTAAATGTCTCGATCATATCACCTCTCTCCCTCCTTTGCTCAAGGGTATACATATTGAGCTCCGTTAATCTGTCCTCATATGTCTTCTGATGCAGTCCCTGCACCATTTGGTTGCCCTTCTCTGGACTGCCTCAATTTGGTTAATGTCCTTGTGAAGGTGTGGCCTCCAATACTGCACGCAGTACTCCAGATGGGGCCTAACTAATGTCTTGTACAGAGGGATTATTACCTCCCTCTTACGACTTGTAATACCCTACTAATACATCCTAATACCCCCCTAGCCTTACCTACTGCTTTAGAGGTCTGCTTGGATGATTTTAGGTCATCAGTGATGATGATGCCCAAGTCTCTTTCTTCCTTTGTGACTGCTAGCAACTCCCCTCCCAGCCTATAAGTGGCTTCAGGGTTTCTCTTCCCTATGTGCATGATTTTGCACTTCTTTGCATTAAATCCCAGTTGCCACTCTTCTGACCATTCTGCTAGTTTATCCAGATCTCTTCTCATTCTGCCCACCCCATCTGGATCATTTACTCTGTTGCAGATCTTGGTGTCATCTGCAAACAGACAAACCTTACCCTCTAGTCCATCTGCGAGGTCACTAATGAAGATGTTGAATAGGACTGGCCCCAGGACTGATCCCTGAGGATTACCCACTTGTGACTTGCATCTCTTCTGACTGTATACCATTTACCACCACTCTCTGTTTTCTGCCAGTCAACCAGTTTGCCACCCAGTTGACCAACTTCTGACCCACCCGAGCCTACCTAGCTTATTTATCAATCTTCTATGTGGAACAGTGTCAAAGCTTTGCTGAAGTCAAGGTAGGCGACATCAACTGCTCCCCTTGGTCCACCACTCTGGTTACCCAGTCAAAGAAATCTATGAGATTAGTTTGACAGGACCTTCCTTTGTAAACCCATGCTGTCTTGGATCCTGTGCCCTATGGATTCCAGGTGTTGCACTATCCTTTCCTTAAGAGTGCCTCCATAATCTTGCCCACTACTGAGGTAAGACTGACCGGTCTGTAGTTCCCGCCTCCTCCCTGCTACCACTCTTGTGGATGGGATCACATGAGCCCTTCTCCAGTCTTCTGGGACCTCTCCTGTGCTCAGAGACTCACTAAACATCTGCTAATGGCTCTGCTAGTTCCTCCTTTAGCTTCTTAAGTACCCTGGGATGTATGCCATCAGGTCCCATTGCCTTATCCACCCTGAGCTTAGCAAGCTCTTGTAGGACCCTTTCTTTTGTGAAGGGAGTAGTGCTCACCTCCCTCCCCCCTGTGTCCATGATGCTGAGCTGTGGGCCCTGCCCTACCTTCTCTTCAGTAAATACTGAGCAAAAGTATCTATTTAGGATAGATGCCTTTACAGGGTCCTCCTCCTCACATGCTCCCTTTTCTTCATTAAGCTTAGCAATACCCCCTCTGGACTTTCTCCTTTCACTAATGTATCTATAGAAAGTCTTGTCACCTTCTTTTACTGTTCATGCTAGTGTTTCCTCAGTTTGGGACTTTGCCTGCCTTACTGCCTTACCTGCTTCCCTTAGGGCAGTTTGGTATGCCTCCCTATCTTCATCCCGCTGTGTTCCCTTATATTTTCTGAAGGCCAGCCTTTTGGCTCTGACCTTTTCTGCTACTGTATTTGAGAACCAAAGTGGTTTACTTCTTCTTTTGCACTTCCTTTTCTGTCTAACACAATGGGATGTTGCTTCAAGTATTGTATCCTTAATGCTTGCCCACTTTGCCTGTACCTCCTCACCTGTGTTTCTTTTTGCCAGGGCTAGCTTAACTCTGTTGGCCATCTTATCAAAGTCAGCTCCTCTGAAGTCCCATATTTTTGCCTTGGAATGGGATGATTTAGATGTAGTAGCCAAATTGAACCATACCATGTGATGGTCACTGGCCCCAGGTGACCTTCTACCTGGAGATCTGTGATCCCTTCTTTGTTAGTCAGTACTAGATCTAGGATATCCCTGTCTCTTGTGGGTTGCTGTACCAGTTGTTTGAGGCCCTCCCCCTGCAGGGAATCCACTATGAGTCTAGTTCTGGCAGATGTTCCTGCTGGTATTGACCAATCTGTATCTGGCATGTTGAAGTCTCCCATTATCAGAACCTCCCTTTAGCTGTCATGTTTTGTATATCTTCTAACAGTAATGTGTCTATGTCCTCCCTCTGGTCTGGGGGCCTGTAGACAACCCCAGTTCTTATGGCTGTCCCATTTCCTGTTTCAGGGTGACCCACAGTTCTTCTGGCTCCTTATGTGTATTCTGAATTTCTGTAGCTTTGATATTTTCATTAACATACAGGGCCACTCCTCCCCCTTTTGCACCTCGGTCTCTTCTGAACAATACATAGCCAGGTACTGAAGTCTCCCAAGTGTGGTTACTGGTAAACCATGTCTCACTAATTGCTACTATGTCCAGTTTAGCCTCTGACATTATTGCCTGCAGGTCTGGGATCTTATTTCCCAGGCTGTGAGCATTTGTGTACATGATTTTCCATTGGCCAGATTTTGGTGTGTTAGTTGTTGGGTGAAGTTTGGCATCACCCCTGTGCATCGTATGGGGAGACAAACCTTTTTTCTTACCTGGTGATGCAAATGAACGGCAAACACGCTGAATTCCTGTTTGACCACTAGCTGAGGGGGGAGGGGTGTTCTTCCCATTCGACGTATGGGGTGCTGCACCCCTCTCCCCATTTGCTAGTTTAAATATTCTGCAAAGACGTCAAACTTCTGCCCCAATGCACTGACTCCCTCTTTAGTCAGATGCAGTCCATCAAATTTAAAGAACTTTCGCTCCCAGAACTGTTGCCAGTTCCCTACAAATCTGTGTCCTTTTTCCTGGCACCAGTCCTTGAGCCACGTGTTTAGCTCCCCTATCTCCCCTTCTCTGACCTTCCGTCCATCTGCTCCCTTCTCCCAGACTGGCAGGATCTCAGAGAAGGAGATGCTGGACGAAATAGATGATAGTTTGTCACCCAGCCTAGTCAGGTGTTCCTTGGTCTCCACAACTGACCGGCTGGCGAGATCATTAGTCCCTATGTGTACTAGGACATCAATGTTTTCTCCTGCTTTGTGAACAATTTTAGCAATACGGTCAGTGTCTCTCCATGCTGATGTACCTGGGAGATATCTGACCATCACCCCTGGCTGGAGATGGGTATCAACTCCCCGAATCATGGAGTCTCCTATGATCAGAAGTTTTTTGGATTTCCTTTGTGCTTGTTTAGTTTTGGTTCCTGATTTGGGTGAGTTTTGTTGTGCTAGCTCCTGTGCTGCAGTGTCCTGCTCTGCAGTGTCTCTGCCTCTTTATTTGATTTCAGAGATAGAGGCAGATACCTGTTTGTAGTGTTTATATGGTTTTGGAGGTAATGTGTTGGAGAGCAGAGAGTGATGGGGCACCTGATTTGCTCCTCCTAACCACCTGCCAACCTCCTGGACCAACTACCCTCTCGGTCGAGGTTTTTCTGTTGGATGCTGGGGAAATGGCGGTGGTTCTTATAATGTATTTCTCTTCAATATGAAATTTGAGGCGCAATCTCTGCCCATGCTGCCCGGAGCTGAGAACTAAGATCTCCAAAGGCCCAGCATGTAGGACAGTGTCCTAAATCCTGTAAGACTGTCCTTCTGAAAATTGTTCCACAGTACCTGCAGTTAATGAAATCCATTCCAAATAAGTTGCTGGGTTTGTAACCTAGTCAGAGTAATTAGAAGGAAAAAAATGCAAGTAATGGTTTAATTGTGCTTTGTTTAACTTGTTATAACAAGTTAAATTACTAGTGCCCTGTAAATGAGATCACCTTGTGGAGGCCCCACTGATCCGCCCCTTCCTGCTCTGCCACAGGAAATGTCACAACTGTGGTACCCTATAAAAGGAGTGTAGCGTGGGGTGGTTGGGGATGGGGGTGGGTGGCTGGGCCCTTCCCCTGCCTAAAAAGAAGAACCACGGACGAAAGAACAAGGAGGTAAGAGCAGAAACAATCAGTCAACAACAAATGCAGTAACCCTGAAAGCTTATCCTAATGCTAGATAAAACTGTAAAACCTGTAAAGCACCACCTGTAATAATTTCAGAGAAGATATACCCTGTAAGAAACACTTTGCTCCAGAGAAAAATAAAGCAGTAACAGAAGATATACCTTGCAAAAGACAATTTGAATCAGAAGATTACAGCAGTAATCTGTTAGCACACCTGTAGGCACACCTTGTAATAATGCAGAAGAAGGTATACCAGCAACAACAATTTGAATCAGAGAAAAAATAAAGCAATGAAATGTTAGCAACAAACAGTAGCAATCCCTGTGATTAAAAAATTAAAACACCACCACACAGTAAATCTGCTTAGCCAAACTAAGTCTTAATCCTTCTCCCTTGCTCTGGTAAGTTTCTCTACTCTGCCTTTCAAGCAGTCTTAGAAGGAAAGAGCTCAGGTGAAGCTAGGTGCCTTGGCCAGCAAACCAAGTCTTCTACCTCCAAGATATCAACTAACCTGACTTTTTAACCCTTCTTTCTGTTGGAAATTACTGACAGTTTGCCAGCCCCCCCCCACATACACACCTAATCCTTTGGAAGAGCTGTGGGAGGAAAAGCAATTAGCTCCTTCAATGTGAGAAGGAGACTGAAACACCTCTGAGACAACAAACCTTTTCAACAAACAAGAATAAAATAAAACACAGTGTCAAACAGTAATTTTGCTTAGCCCAATGATAAAAAGTCACAAAAATGTAAGCTCCACCTGTAATACAGTAATTTCAGAGAAGATATACCCTGTAAGAAACACTTTGCTCCAGAGAAAAATAAAGCAGTAACAGAAGATATACCTTGCAAAAGACAATTTGAATCAGAAGATTACAGCAGTAATCTGTTAGCACACACCTGTAGGCACACCTTGTAATAATGCAGAAGAAGGTATACCAGCAACAACAATTTGAATCAGAGAAAAATAAAGCAATGAAATGTTAGCAACAAACAGTAGCAATCCCTGTGAGTAAAAAATAAAAACACCACCACACAGTAAATCTGCTTAGCCAAACTAAGTCTTAATCCTTCTCCCTTGCTCTGGTAAGTTTCTCTACTCTGCCTTTCAAGCAGTCTTAGAAGGAAAGAGCTCAGGTGAAGCTAGGTGCCTTGGCCAGCAAACCAAGTCTTCTACCTCAGTTGGTGAGACCCCATCTGGAGTACTGTGTGCAGTTTTGGAGACCTCATCTATGCAAGGACATAGACAGGATGGAAGCAGTCCAGAGGAGGGCAACTAAAATGGTGCAGGGTCTGCATCAGAAATCATATGAAGAGAGTCTGAGAGAGCTTAATATGTATACCCTTGATGAAAGGAGGGACGAGGGGGACATGATAGAAATGTTCAAGTACCTCAAGGGAATCAACAAAGTCCAGGAGGGTAGCATATTTCAGAAAAAGAGATGTGTAAGAACAAGGGGACACAATTTAAAGATAATGGGGGACAGCTCAGGGGTAATGTGAGAAATCTTTTTCATGGAGAGAGTGGTGGATGCATGGAACTGCCTTCCTGGGGAGGTTGTTGGGGCTAAAACAGTGGGGGAATTCAAACATGCATGGGACAGACACAAGGCAATTGTAGTGGGGGGTGGCAGGAAGTAGGCTGTTGGTTAACTAGAATCTGCAGCTTATCCAGTAGGTAGGGAAATGGGCAGACTGGGTGGGCCAAGTGGTCGTTATCTGCCGTCAAAGTCTATGTTTCTATGTAACTCAAATGATGACAAGACATATTTATTAGTGGAGTTATCATTTTTGTATTTACTGTTCTGTTTAATCCAACTGACTCAGGTACAATATCAGATACAATCTCAAACATCGAGACAATTCTTGAAAACAGTTCTCTGTATATTACAGGAAACTGTTTCTGAGAACTGTTCCCATTGTCTTGTATTTTATGTGATCTTGTATCTATCTATCTATCTATCTGTCTGTCTGTCTGTCTATCTGTCTGTCTGTCTTCCTGTCTATCTTTTTCCTAGCAACAGTGCACTAAAGTTGGTAGATCGAGAACCCCTTTGCAGCAATGAATCCAGCTGCTGAGTGCATTGGACATGAGAGCCAATAATTCCTTGTTCTCTCAGCTAGTACCTGGAAACAAGATTCGGCTTAGTGTGACTTTTCTGTATAATTTCCCTTTCCCATCACTGGCAATAAATCCAATCCTGTTTTGTTGGTTGATAAATGGTTGTATACTGACTGATACAGTCTTAATAGACAATACATGAGGGATCTGTCACAAACCCACTCCCTGGGGTCAGGTCCACTGAGTTCTCATTGCCCACCCTTAAGTGCAATCCATGATGGGTGGATAGGAATACCCTCCTCATCCTTTTAGAATGCTCACCAAGGTCATGACTGCACCTCTGCCATGAAGATCCTGGGTATTCCTCTAGCTCTGGATAAGGCACAGTACCAGTCTAGAGTCGTGGCCAGATACGAACCCGTCCTTGGCTATCACACAAAGGAGAAAGATCCAGGCATCATGCTCTTTTCTGGGTAGCAGTGTAAAAACCTGATTTGACCTTCTCCCTACAGGACATGGAACAGCTTGGTTCAAAATTCTTGCAGGCCCATCCCTGATACTCCGGTATTCTCCCTATCCTTAAGAGCAGAACTAGCTATACTCCCTTCAGTACCCCTAATTAACTCAAGGCTACTATCGTATTGGCTTAGAATAATAAATAACTCATAAATGATTTACCTTTAGCATGTTTAAAAGAAAAAGAAGCATGGTATGTAGAGGGTTTTTCTTTACCATGGTTAATGCCTCTTTTACAAGTTTTGCAAAATACTGCCTCCACGCATTTATGTGAGATCTGCAAGCAAATATAACGATTCATGAGTCTTACAAAGATAGATTAAAAATGAAAATATTTGCACAGGCATTAGATATTCAGGTGACCCAGGTTTACAATCAAAGGCAAGCTCTTTGGTTTAGCCAGTACAAAGTTGATTCAAATCTTGACGATGACTTAAAATTTTCACTAGCTCCTAATTTTCATAAAGCAATTACCTGGTCAAGATTAGGGTTCATTACCTCAACATTTATTTATTTTAATAGCCAATTGACTCAAGGAAACCTAAAAGAGGCTACATGTCTTTGTAATAAAGGTTTTAATGAGACACTGTCACATGTTATAATAGTGCCCTTTATTCAATTATCAGCAATGTAAAATTCTTAGGGATTTCTTGATCAGATATGCAGACTCAACATATGACCCAGTCTTTATCCTAATGCACCCTGGGACAGCAGAAGAGGCTGTAATGATTGCAAAATTTATAACATCTGTAATAAGTTTAAAAAAAAGCCTGTGTTAAGAGGGTTAGAAATGAGCGATGTAAATGCACAAATTAACCAAATGGGTTTCCAGATGATTCTTTATTCTATCAATAATTATATTTTTGCTGAGAAATGCACACTGTAACAATATGTTTTTAAACTATTGAAGACACTGGATAAATTAAATTGTAATTATATGTTGTTATGTATTTAACTTAAGACGTTTGTAATGTCCCAACATTTTATTTAATTCTTGGAAAAACAATAAACTTGAAATTTACATAGAAACATAGACTTTGATGGCAGATAAGTACTGCTTGGCCCACCTAGTCTGCCCATTTCCCCTACCTACAGGATAAGCTGCAGATCCTAGTTAACCAATAGCCTATTTCTTCCTACCCCCACAAGAATTGCCTTATGTCTGTCCCATGCATTCTTGAATTCTCCCACAGTTTTAGGCCCCACAACCACCTCAGGAAGGCTGCTCCATGCATCCACCACCCTCTCTGTGAAAAAATACTTCCTCACATTGCCCCTGTACCATCCCCTTTCTATCTTTAACCTATCCTTATAGATCCCTTACAAACCCTTTTCTCAGTTCTTTGCTTATGGTGGCACCTCTAAGCAATTAACCGTTGTCACAGATTATTAATACTGTTTTCTAATTTACACGCAATTACAGAAATCTCACACAGACAGACTCTCTTTAGGAAAACAAATGTGTTTACTAAAAATACTGAAATACAGTTACAACTAAAACGAGATTTTATTAATGTGACTTATAGTATGCAGAACAAAATGGGAACAATATATATATATATATATATATATATAATATAAATGTAAATGCAATAACACTGATAGCAAAAAGTCTACGTTGAAAACTACAGTGAATTGAAAGCTCAGAAAAGTGGAAGAACCTTTTTAGTTCTGTTAGTCCCTGTAGCCACACTGGGTGTCAGCAGTTTGGCTTCTGGTGTATCAGGCAGAGTGTCCAGATAAAGAGTGTCTCAAAATGCCCTGATCTGGGGCTATTTACACCTCTGGTTTCCCCTTGAAATAGTGAGTGAAAATCCCACAATATTTAGGCCAGCAGATGGCACTCTTGCTCTTCTCAAAAATTGTGTTTTCCTGATAACCGTTGATGGGTCAGATTCCCATAGTTAACCCAGGTTTTACAATCATAACTCTTGTAAGCTGAATTTCACACAGTATGCTAGAAGGATGTGTGCTTTCCCTTTACCTCACAAAATGAAATATACTATTAACAGTTTCCTGGGATCAAAGTATCCTGCTTTTCTTGAAATGAAAAGGGCTATCTCCTGACATTTTATTATTTCTGTTTCCCTTGGGTAGTTAACTTAGAGAAAGACTCTTTGATCAGCTATCTACAAGCTTTTTGACATTAACGTGTCATTTTTCTGGCAAGCAAGGCTGGCCTGTAGGTTAAAAGAAGGTCAAACCCTTTTTTTTTAAAGAAATTCAGTCTTTTCCTCTATGTGCCTTTGCTGACACTGGCATGTACATATACATAGAATTACATAAAAAAGCATATACACAACAGAGTTATATCTACAAATAAGGGCTAGAAGCTGAGCAACTTGCCAAACCCTCAACTAGACAACATAACATTTTCAAGTGCTGCCTTACAAATTTTATCATGCAAACTTCATCACTAATTTAACAAATAACATAAGGGGTGGTTAAGCCTGGGTCAGGGACATTGTTTGCTGAGGCATTAACCTCTTCCCCTCTTTCTACACTTTTTCTTACCCCACCATATCATTCCTTGTAAAGCACAACCTCATAGTATTGTCATTAACTCTCCCCGTCAAGATATTTATTGTTAAAAATGTATATATATTTCTTGATGTTGCACATTTCTCAGACACGGGTAGTAAAGGACCTCAGTTATATGGATTAATAAATATGTACAGCTTCTGACTATGTTGTGTACTTGCATTCCTGCTCATATCCCACTACTGAGCACTTTCACTGTTTAATTTAGACTAGTCTTTCTGTATTCTTCCTTTCTTCTCTCTTTCTACTTCCCCTCTGCCTCACCATTCCCATTATAAAAATGGTCACACTGTGTCATTACTAGACCACTGTCTCAAGATATTCATTCTTTTAAAAAATGTTTCTATATGGCTGGGCTTCACACATCTTTCTGAGACAGGCATTATTTAGATTTATTTACACTGCTATCAACATCTAAATACAGATTTTGCCTATGTAATTTTCTTGGTATTCTGGTTTGAATCACACTACTCAGAAATTACTGTATTTAATACAGGCTAGTCTTCAAATAACAGACAGATTTCTACCAGTTGCAGTACATATTCTTGTCAGCTATATGTGGTGTGCTAAATCTGAAATGCAGAATTACCTCTTACGATGAATTATTCTTGTGTTTTTACTATTTTCCTTTCTCTGTATTCGACACCATGATTTTCTTCTTTAACAGTAAATGTTGCCTGTGATGTTTAGTGCTTGACATTTTTTATGTACCAGAACCTTATTATTTACATTAATAAATAATAATAAAAACATTATTTTTTTATTTGGTGTTTGGTGCATATACATCTCTATCTCATCTTGTATCTAACTACATTTCTTTTGTATACAATAAGAAATGGTAAGAAAGAAAGTTTTACTTGTCAGCACCCATGGCATCATCTTGTTAAAGAGTCTGGCACCAGCTACAGAATATAGTATATCATTTTCCAGTGCTGCCTTACCCATTTTATCATGCTAACTGAAGCAATAATTTGAAAAATACCCTAATGGGTAGTCGAGCCCAGAACTGGGACATTGTGTGCTCTGGTGTTAACCTCTTCTCCCTCTTTCTCCACTTTGTCTTACCCGCAACATATGATTCCTTGTAATGAATGACCTCATAGTATCATCATTAACTCTCTCTGTCAGTGTATTTATTTGTTAAAAATGTATTTATATAGCTTGGTTTTGCACATTTCTTAGAAATGAGTATAAAGGACCTCAGTTATATTGATCTTTGTTAATAAATAAGTACAGCCTCTGACTATACTGTGTACTTTTATTCCTGCTCATATCCTGCTACTGAGCAAGTTCTGTTATTAATTTAGACTAGGCTTTCTGTATTCTTCTTTTCTTTTCCATTTCTCTATCCCTCACCATTCCCTTTATAAAAATGGGCACATTGTGAGTTTACTAGCTAACCAGCTCATGTCTTTCATTGTTTAAAACAAAATTCTATGTGGCTGGGTTTCACACAACTTTTTGAGACAGGGATTATTTGGTGTCATTTATATTGCTTTCTACCAACATCTAACTACAGATTTTCCTATGTTAATTTTGTTATTCTGATCACACTACTCGGAAATTACTGTGTTTAATACAGGCTGGTCCTTCTGTACCAGTCAGATTTTTGTCATTTGCACTCCCTGGATTTATACATATTCTTGTCAGCTATATGTGAATGTGATGTGCTCAGTTTGAAACAGAGAATTAGCACTTATGATGTGTTAGTCTTGTATTTTTACTATCTTCCCTCCTCTGTTTTCAGCACCATGATTTTCACCTTTGACAGTGTAAGTTGCCTGCAGTTTTTATCGTTTCATATTTTTTTATGTACACAAACCCTATTATTAGCATCAAGCAATAATAATAAAAATATAGTTGTTTTTTGTTTGGGGTTCAGTACTTTTACAGCTCTACCTCCTCCTGTATCTAGTTTAAATACCATACACATAAGAACTTGACACACAGAAAATTTTGCTTGTTAGTGCTCATGGCAACACCTTTTTAAAGAATGTGTCACCAGCTACAGACTATAGCATTTTCAAGTGCATCCTTATCAATGTTATCATGAGAACTTCAGCACTAATTTGACAAATAACCTAATGGTTTGTCAAGCCTGTGTGGGGGAATTTTTTTGCTCAGGCATTAACTTCTTCCCCTCTTTCTCAACATTTTTTTACCACCCAACATTTGTTTTCTCATAATGAACAACATCATATGTTATCATTAACTTTCCCCATCAAGATATTTATTGTTTAACATTTATTTATATTGCTTGGTTTTGCACATTTCTCAGACATGGGCATTAAAGGACATCAGTTACATGGATCTTAGTTAAATAACATCCTCTATGTTGTGTACTTGTATTCCTGCTCATATCCCACTACTGAGCACTTTCTGTGTTTAATTTAGACTTTTCTTTCTGTATTCTTCTTTTCATCTCCCTTCCCCTTTCCCTCTCCCTCTCTCTCACCATTCCCTTTATAACAAGGGACACATTGTGTCATTACTAGCTCACCATTTCAAAATATTTATTGTTTGAAAAGTATTTCTATATATCTGGGTTTCACACATCTTTCTGAGACAGGCATTATCTGATTTCATTTGTACTGGTTTCTCTTAATATCTAAGTACAGATTTTACCTGTGTTCATTTTCTTGGTATTGTGTTTCAAATCCCACTACTCAGAAATTACTGCATTTAATACAGGCTAGCTTTTCCATACCAGACAGATTTTTGCCAGTAGCACTCTTTGGATTTATACATATTCTTATCAGCTATATATGATGTGCTTAGTTTGAAACATAGAATTATCTCTTACAATGAATTACTTGGTGTTTTTACTATCTTCCCTCCTCTATTTTTTGTGAGACAGTTAGCTTCTTTATCAATGTATTTTGCCTGTAATGTTTAGAGCTTGGCATTTTTATGTACCAGAACTCTATTATAAACATTAATCAATAACAAGCATTTGTCAATGTCGAATGTTGTCGTGCTGGCATTGGCAGTGGTGGAGCTAGAGACGCATAGTGCTGTGATTTTGTTAATGTGTCCCAAAAGGTGATTTTGCACAGTGAGCATGCCATTGTGCACCACAGCTGCAGAAATGCATTTTGGGCAAGCTGTGAAAAATGGCAGCTGGACTGTTGACAAGGAGGTGTGCACAAATGCCAGTGGTGAAAATGTGGCATGAAAATATTGCAGATTGATGAAGTTACAAGGGTGCGTGGAAACTGCCCAATGCACGCTTGCAACACAGTCATTGTATGGACTTTCGGCACCAAATTTTCAACATAGGTATTTTAGGACCTCTGCTCATGAATAGTGTCACTGTCATTTCCTCAAACTGTCCCGAAAACTGATTTCACACAGCAACTGTGCAATTCTGCACCGGACGTGTGAAAACACATTTCAGCCAGCTGTACTGTTCATAAGGAGGTGTGGAAGAATGCCAGTGATGAACAGCTGGAGTGAAACTATTACAAATTCACAAAGTCATGAACATGTGTGCAAACTGCACAATGCACACTCGTAAAACACTCGTTTTATTGACTTTTGTCCCCAAATTTTCAACATAGGCATTTTAGGACATCTGCTAATGAACAGTGTCACTACAATTTTCATAATGTGTCTCAAACATGGACTTTCGACAGCAACTATGCTATTC
Source organism: Neoceratodus forsteri (assembly GCA_016271365.2). Classification (NCBI taxonomy): domain Eukaryota; kingdom Metazoa; phylum Chordata; order Ceratodontiformes; family Ceratodontidae; genus Neoceratodus; species Neoceratodus forsteri. The sequence continues at coordinate 398,097,388 of CM057455.1, read as the reverse complement.
TGTGCCGGAACTTCGAAAACAGATTTTGGTCAAGATGTGAAAAATGACAGCTGTACTGCTCCTTAGGAGGTGCAGAACAATGGCACTGTTCAAAATCTGGAGTGAAAATATTATAAGTTTGCAAACTTACGAGTGTGTGTGCAAACTGTGCAATGCACACTCATAGCACAGTCATTTTATGGAGTATTGTCACCAAATTTTCAAAACAGGCATTTTAGGACCTCTGCTCATGAATAGTGTCACTGTCATTTTCATAATGCGTCCCGAACATGGATTTTGCACTGTAACCATGCTATTCTGCACTGAAAGTGTGAAAACACATTTCAGCAAGGATGTGAAAAATGACAGCTCTACAGTTCACAAGACGGTGTGGTAAAATGGCAATGTTGAGAATCTGGCATGAAAATATTGGGAATTCACTAACTTACAAGTGTACATAGCAACTACACAATGCACGCTTATGAAACAGTCATTTTTTGGATTTTTCCCACCAAATTTGCATCATAGGCTTTTTGAGAGCCCCCTTCATGAACAGTGGCACTGTCATTTCATTACTCAGTCCCAAAAGGTGATTCTGCGCAGTGACTGCAAAATCACCTTTTGGGACCGAATAACATCATGGCAGTGCAAGAATTCATGAGGAGGGGTCCCAAAAACCCCATGTTGAAAATTTGGGGCCAAAGTTCCCCAAAATGTCTGAGATATGCAGCAAAGTTGAAAACCCCCTATTTATTCCATTATACAGCTTACTGGCATTTCCTCAGTTTGCGATTGACTTTGAAGAGAGCAGACGTGTTCCCGGTCCACCAAAGATCATCACGCCAGACTCCACAGGTATGTATGGGGGGTGTGTGTGGGGAGGCAGGGCACACAGAGGGTGGGTGTGGGTGGGGGCAGGGAGACTATGAGGGACAGTTTTCGTTTTACAGGTGACAAAAACAACAACATTGTGGGACAGTTTTTTTTGTTTTAGGGGATTTAGCATGCTGGGGTGGGCTCCCAGTGTGCCACCTAAATGTTTGGGGGTCTGTAGCCAATAAGGGATTGGGCTCCCTCATTGGCACACAACACAGGGGGAGGATTTTATGCCGATGGGGATTGGGCACCCCCGTCGGCACACAAAGAAAGCGGGGGGTGCCGAGCTGAGGGGGATTGGGCACCATATCTGCATTTAACAATGGGGGGATTCTTTATGCTGATGGGGAGTGGGATCCCCTGTCAGCACATACAGAGGGGCAGAGTCCACTGACAGGGGGATTGGGCACCCCGAAGTCGGCAGTTTGGCAGCCACTGTGCCGCCATGCTCATAATGTCAACGAGCATGTCCAGGGAAGGTCCGCTGCATCCGACAAGCTTTGCTCAGATTGCAACAGACCTTTTCTTAGATGTGCTCACCACATTATGTATGCATGAAGTGGTGCCAGCATGCAGGCTGATTGGGGAATGAGGGACACACCTACTGGTGTGTGCCCTGCATTTGGCCAACAGTGACCACACCTCCAAAGCTGCACTACTGCAAGATGTTGGCTGCACATGTGTGCCAACATAATAATAAAAAATGAATTTGGTGTTTGGTACTTACCCTTACAGAAATATAGATGTGCTATGTACATGCAGAATGCATGCCACGTGCTTTATTGTGCAATGCTTGCATGCAGTTCACATACACAAAGCAATCCTAAGTGAACTAGGTCTAAAAAGCAAATCAGGTTTGCATGCTACACGCTTGACATGAGTGCCGCAGGTAAGCTGGTGTGAACATCATTTAAACATCACATCAGGTTCACATGCTGCACACTTGCCATGTGTGCAGCAGCTAAGCTGGTGTAAAACTCATATAAAAACACATCAGTTTCTATTTCTTATATGCTAGCAATTAGAGTCATTAAAATACATTTTTATTTGAATTCCCATAAAAATTAGGTAAACTCATTAATTCTGTTCCTTTTGCAAGTTGTTTAATGGCTTTTGATTTTTGTCATTAATCACCATTAATTGTTAAAGTATTGTTTGCTTCTGTATTAAATGTCTAGGATATAGCTAGCCAACATCCCCCGTTTCAGAGGTATGAAAAAAGGGACCTCTGTGTTGTAAAGCCTATCCTTTTTGTTTTGGACCATGCAAATCCCTTTGTGCATATTTAGTGCTAAAAATGTGTTTCTTCATCACTGTTTCATCTCACTTACTTTACCTTTCTCATTTTGATTGAGCATATGCACTATGTCCACGCTCAGCACTCTTTGTGTTGAGTAGGGTCTAGGAAGCATGCACCATACCTCATATATTGTCACTGAAATGAGGGACACAGACACTCAAAATGAGGGACAATGAGGGACACTATCCCACATGATGATCAGGACACATCATGAAACATTGAGATACAGTACATCAGAACACATTGGAAACCATTGCATTTGCACCTGAGAATGAATTTCTACAATTATGCAGGGGTGCCATTTAGGTAGGGCAGAGGGGGACAGTCCCCTCTCATATATATGCCTAGGTTTTTCTTATGGTATGACAATAATGGCATTAAATTTTGATTTAGCCTTTTGCACAATAAGTGCACACCTGGCCTATGTGTGCGCTCATGCTGCAGGTACTCTTCAGACTCGACTGTGTCTGTATTGCATTGTCCACTCCCTCCACCTATTAGATGTAGCACAATCACATGTGATGTGTATAAGCTCCAGCCAAGGAAGAGCGCATGAGTCTTGGAAATGCAACACTGTCTTTCATGCCACAGAGTAGACAGACTGCACACCACATCTTGGAGGAGTTGGTGGGCACTGAACTGTCAATAGCAGTGTTGTAGCAGAATATTTTTGTTGGTCTACTTTTAGTGGGTCTCCATCTCCCCTGGTGGCTGAAGGGGCAGAGGATGAGCTAGAAGCTAACTCAGGAAAGGCTATCTACTTACTCTACTAGGCTCACCTTGCAAATAAAAAACAGCACAGACCCCCACAGCAGCAAGCTACACTCCAAGTCACATTAAACTGTTCCTTCAACTCACTGTTACTAACATACTATTTGCCAGCAGATTAGGCCTTATGGTCTATCGAGTCTGCTCGAACCTTAGATCCTTAGTTGGGTGCCGAGGCCCTCCCATCCCTTGTGCTCCAGAAATCCCTATCATCCATCCCCACCCCCCTGGGACACGCCATCATCTGATACATCCACTTTCTGTGTCTGTCCCACCCTCTCTTGAAGCCCTCCACTGTGGATCTCTGAATCAGCTCACCAGGCAGTGCATTCCAAGGGTCCACCACCCTCTCAGTGAAAAACCTCCTCCTCTTTTCCCCCCTCACCCTTCCACCTTCCAACTTCAAACCATGCCCTCTGGTGATACCTCCCTGCTTTAGTCTAAAGATCCCCTCCATGTTTACCCTATTTATTCATTTGAGGTACTTGATGACCTCAATCATGTCCCCCCTGTCTCTCCTCTCCTCCAATGAAAACAGGCAGAGCTCCTCAAGTCTTTCCTCATATGTCAAATCCCCTAGCCCTCGTATCATCTTAGTTGCCCTCCTCTGTACCCTCGCCAGGAGCTGTATGTCCCTCTTCAAGTGTGGTCTCCAGTACTGTACACAGTACTCAAGGTGTGGTCTAACCAGTCCATTGTACAGCGGCAGAATCACTTCCTTGCTCCTAGAGGTGATCCCCTTACGATGCATCCCAACATCCTGTTTGCCTTGCTAGGAGCTCTTGCACTGCTCAGAGTTATTCATACATGCATCCACCATGACCCCTAGGTCTTTTTCCCCTATTGAGGCCTCCAGCACCTCCCCTCCCAGGGTGTACCTGTGTTTAGGGTTTCCCCGACCAAGATGCAACACCTTGCACTTGGTGATATTGAAATTTAATTTCCATGTGTGAGCCCAGCTTTCCAGGGTGTCCAGGTCCCCTTGCAGGGCCAACCTCCCCTCTTCTCCCTCAACTACTGCTCCCATCTTGGAGTCATCCGCGAAGAGACTCATTTCACACCCTATACCCTCCCTGATGTCCGATATGTATGCATTAAACAGGATGACCCAGGACTGAGCCCTGAGGTACCCCACTACCAACCTCTCTAGGGTTCGAGGGCTCCCCAGAGACCACTACTCTCTGGGTGCATCCAGCTAGCCAGTTTTCAATCCATCTGACCATCAAAGGGCCTACTCCTAACCCCATCAGTTTCTCCACCAGACCATTGTGGGGGACAGAGTCAAATGCCTTGCTGAAGTCCAGGAATAATACATCCACAGGCTTTCCCCTGTCCAGTTCTGATGTTACCCATTTGTAGAACTCCACAAGATTGGTTTGACATGATCTACCTGGCAGAAACCCATGTTGCCGACTATCCAGACCTCCCACCTCCTCCAAGTACACCCCCAATCGTTCCTTTAGTATACTTTCCATTAATTTTCCCACCACCGAGGTCAAACTGATGGGTCTATAGTTACCTGGTACTTCCCTCGACCCCCCTTTATGATTGGCACCACATGTGCCTCTCGCCAATCCCTAGGTACCCTCCCTGTCTCAAGTGACCTGTTGAAGAGCTCTGCCAGTAGTGCTGCCAGTATGTCCGCCAATTATCATAGTACTCTTGGATGAATGCCATCCAGCCCAGGAGATTTGTCTTTCTTTAGGGCTTTGAGGGCTAACCACATCATCCGTCCCCTTCACCTTACTGGCCTTTTTATCCTTATCCAGATGTGACACCCCTGGGATACCTCTCCCTCCCTCTTGCTCCATTTCTGTTGCTCCCCTGATCCCACTCACTGCTGCTTCTATCTACTTCGTGCCTTGCTTTGTAGATATCCCATCCCCCTCCTTAGTGAACACAGAGGCAAAGTACTCGTTAAATACCTCTGCCTGGTCCCTCACCTCTTCCAACCACCCTCCTTCTGATCTCTATCTGCTGAGATGGCCCTTAGTTTTTCTCCACTCCCCAATGTACTGGAAGAACCCCTTTTCCCCTCCATGTATCCCCTGTGCCAGCCGCTGCTCTTTACTGGACTTTGCTCCGTCACCATGGTGACTTTTCTAGATGCAAGATGGTACATTTCCTTATCCCTATCCCCTCTTGTTGTTTTATATTTTTTGTAGGCCGCCTTCTTTTCTCTGACTGCTACCTGTACCTTACTGGACCACCAGCATGGTTTATGTGACCTTGCTCCCTTACGTTTCAACTTAGCGTAGATCCTGACTGCCTCATGAAGTCCCCGTTTTATGACCTCCCATCTCCTTTCCACACTTGTCATTGATGTAATCCCCTTCAAGTGATCCTTGAGAATATTTCCCATGCCCACAAAGTCTGCCCCCCTGAAGTCCACTGCCAGTGTCCTAGATCTCCCCTCCCCATGCATATTTGAAACCAGACAGTATTGTGGTCGCTCCCAGTCAGGGGATCCTGTACAACCAGGTCCCTTACCAGATCCCCATCTGCCAGAACCACATCCAGGACATGCCCTCCCTTGTGGGCTCCATCCCATGCTGTGTTAAGAACACATCCTGGAAGCTGTCCCAGCCTCTGCTCCTTGGCCACCTTAGAGGACATGGTTCCCCAGTTTTACCTGGCATATAAGGTCCCCATCAACACCACTCCTTCCCGTTTTGGTCCACACTGGTCAATGATGTTGTCCAGCAAACCATCCTCTAGAACATCACTTATCCGGGGGCCTATATACTACACCCAGCTTGACCTTATCTCCTGCTGGGGATCGTAAGGTGACCCATAGAGCCTCCACGTTACTCTGCCTCTTCTACCCTAGCAATTTCTATGTCATCTCTAATGAACATAGCCACTCCACCCCTCTGCCCTCCTTTCTATCCTTCCTAAGCATAGTGTACCCCGTACGTTAGGTCCCTGTCATGGTTTTGTTGTCCCACGCCTGTGACCGCCCGCCACATCCACCCCCGAACAGCATGGCCTGAACTCTGGCAACTTGTTTCCCAAGCTCCTGGCATTTACTAACACCAACCCCCACCCCTTATCCCTGATCCTCTTTGTTGAACCCCACCCAGATTCCTTACACTTCCATCCTCCCTCTGCTCCTCCTGAAACCTCCACCCCCAGTCTGTTTCCCCCCCCCCTTGGGCTTGAGCTACTCCCCTCATCTGGAGGAGAGGGCTTCTGGTCAGCCCCTCCCTTATCCCTCCCCCCCCACAAGTTTAAACCTCACCTTTCTTGAATGTAGTCAGCCATCCCCTGTTTAAGGACTTCCTTCCCTAATGGGGCAAGATGAAGCCTGTCCTTGGCATATAGTCCCTTATCATCCCAAACTCCATTCCAGTTCCCTAACACCCCAAACCCACTCTCTTCACCCCACTTCCTGAGTCAGTCATTAACCTCTGTGAGCTTCATTTTTTTCTCCACTGAGGCCTTTGGTACTGGCAATATCTCCGAAAAGGAAATGTTGCATCCATTATCCCGGCAGACTCTGGCAAGTTCTTGGAACCTTGCTTGGATTTCCAAAATGCTATTTCCCTCTAGATCGTTAGTTCCCAAATGCACCAGGAAATCCGGTTTCCCTCCACAATCCCTAACCATTTCATACACCATGAACTTTGCTTTGTGCACTGTCAGCCCAGAGATACTCACTACCTTCACCTGGCTATGGCATCCACCCCCCGTCCCTCCCACTGGATATCCCTAATCATTGAGTCTCCCAATAACAGAACCTTAACACCGCCATCATCCTTATGGTTACCTCCACTATGCCGTCTCAGCCCCCCTTCCCCCACTTTATTCATGATCTCAATTCCATGGGAGTCTTCCTGCCTTATTAGAAACCCCCTTGTCACCCTCCCCTTTCTGCCTCCCTCGTTATTTTGCCCACTTAACTCAAACCCCCTCTGAATAGGTGTCCCCTTTAACCCTCTCTTATCCGAACCATCTATCCAGGCCCTGATGGTTTCCCCTTCCCCCACACCACCATCCTCCCCCCTTGTAATAGTACCCCTGCCTCCAGAGGCTCTCTGTGGGTCCCCTTTAGCTAGGGCCCCATCCTTGGTACTGACCCCCCTGCTGAAGGGGGGCTCCTCTCCCACCTCCTTGTCTCCCAGTTTCTCTCCAATAATGCTCTCCTCCCTCATGTCTGCAATATGTTGCATCTCCTCCATTTGCTTAACATTTATGTTTCCCCTTCTCCTTTTGGGACTATTTCTATCCTTTCCATTGCCGGTCTGTGATGCCCTATGGGTATCCGACTCCCTCCCCCCGGCCTCTGTATAAGTTTCCTCATTTCACCAACCCCTTCCTCCCCTCTAGGTTGCTTAGTAGCTCAAATTTATTGTGACACTCTATGTCAGCCTCCATCAAGTAACCCGAGTTTCCCCTGACTGCACCTCTAAACTGCCCTCTTCTTCCCTCTTGCTCTGTTCACCTTAGGAGCTCCTTCCCACAGTCTGCTGTTTCAGGCTTCTGCACAACAGCCCTCCTGACTCTTCCCCTCCACTCTCTTGTATTCAGAATGTTCACCCGTATGCTTTCCCTTAGCATCAACATCCCTATCTAAGGGTCCTCTGTCCCTAATACCTCCTCCTGCTTGCTGTAACATAACGTCCTGCAATTTCAGAGCATTGCCCCAGCCTCCCTCAGCCCCACCCTTCTGCTGCCCATATCCACACCCTTATCCTTGGACACCCCAGCTCCTCCAGCTTACTCCTTAACCAATATACTCACTCCTGATACAAGATAGCTGTCTACAGAGTGGCAGCCTCCCTCTCCAGGCCCAATTGAGAATTATTGCCATCCCACAGCCTGTGCAGCCTACAGCCCTTCCGAAGATGCCTGCCATGGTGGAATATGGCCACCCTGTTTATCCCCCTCTGTTTATAATGGCACACCCCTTTCTCAGTCCCTTTCCCTCGAATACAGTTTCTCTGTACTGACTGCAGTTATTTACAAACCCAATTTCAACCCCACTCAATAAAGTTCCCAAGTCTCACAAACACATACAGTCCAGTGTGTGTTCAGTCCCACTAACAGTGTGTGTATGCAGACATCAGGTACTGTATGATGTCACAGGCCCACTAGCTCCTGTTGCTTCGAATTTCAGTCCAAACAGAAATACTCAGTCCCCTTCAATCCCGAACCCCAGTGGCTTTTCAGTATTTAAGAAAGCCTACAAAACAGGGTGGGTGGGAGGGCTCTTATCAACACCAGGCAAACAACACATTTAAATTTCACTCTGATTATCACTGCCAAACAACTGTTCCCAAGCCTCCAAAGTTACAATATCACAGCCCAAGTAACAGTTCTAACTCAAGGTAATAATTTTTAACACATAGAACTAATTTCACTTACAAAACTATTCAAATATTTCAGTTAAAACAGAATATAACCTCCGACCTCTGTCCTTACCAGCCTCCTGCTTATATTCCCAAGTGTTCTGGCATTGTTTCTAATAAAATACAGTGGCAACTCTAAATGTTTAACATCAAAACTCTGTTTCAACTATCCATCAGCTCAGAAGCAGCTCAAGGTCAATGCACGTTCAGCTCCCTTATACAGTCCCTTCAGTGCAGCAGTAAACTACATCTCCCAGCAGCCACAGCTGCAGGGATAATTTGCATGTGCTTCTTTTTTCTTTATTTAATGTTTTGCATCCCCTCTTGCTCCCCCCTCATGTCTCTGGACCCCAATTAGATTATTTGGTTGTCCAGGATTACAGGGGGAGTCTCCGATTACCCACTGCATTGTAACATTTTGAATGAGATTGCACATTTCAGTGCAGCTGCATGGTGGATCATGTATTCTGCTCCTCCATCCTTGCTATAACTGGGCATAAATTGTAGGGGATGGTAGGAGGTTCAAGGAGGTCTCCAGTATCTGAGCTAGTAACAGTGACAATTGGAATCTATGGTACTGTAATTAATGTAAGCCCTACACTATGAGGGGGGTGCGCTACACAAAGAAGCAAAAAGATGACATGACATCAACTGCCTTGCCCTCATCCAGCATCCTACTTACATACTCAAACAATTCTAGTAGATTTGTTTGGCATGAGAAGCCCTTCTTGAAACCATGCTGTGCATAGTCTATGTCCCCTGCCAGGTTCATAAATTCCACTATATGGTCCATAATTATCACCTCCAAAGTTTTCCCCAAGATGGTGGTCAGAATTATGGGTTAATTACCTACCTCCTGTCTTGACCCCTTTTTGTGGATTGGGATGACATTTGCCCTACACCAGACCTTGGCCACCTCTCCACCATCCAAGGATGTTTGGAAAATTGCCATCACAGGTTCAGCCAATATATCAGCCAGCTCCCTAAGGACTCTAGGATGAATCCCATCAGGTCTTTGAGATTTAATGGGGTCTAAATGTAACAATCTTTCTTTAATGTCTGTACAATTTAATGTGATTGTATTACCTACATTTTCAACATGATTCTTAGTCCCCTTTAATTTGGTGTTAAATACCGATGAAAAGTAACTATTAAAGTGTCCTGTCATTTTCTGATTTTCATTAATTAATTCCCCACCCTGATCTTTTATAGGCACAACAGTAGTTTTACTCCATTTTTTATTATTGGCAGAAAAAGGGGAGATATTGTTGATGGAGGACCTGAATATTCCAGATGTTAAATGGAGCACATTTGCTGCAGGCACATCCAAGACCAGGGTTATTCTTGATGCCCTACAAGGGGCATGCCTCAGACAGCTAGTATTAGAACCCATTCAGGAGGGAGCAATCTTAGATCTGGTACTCTCAAATGGGGATGGAGAAAGAATCTCAGATTTAGAAGTGGGTAGCGATGTGGGAACAAGTGACCATCAAACAGTGTGGTTCACGATAAACACAGCCATACAATCAAACCATACAAAAGCAAGAGTATTGGACTTTAGGAGGGCTGACTTTGGGAAAATGAGAGAGTGCCTCAGAAAAGCAGTAGCAAACAGGCAAGAAGGAGGCGTGGAGGAACAATGGGGAGTAATCAAGACAGCCATCACAGAGGCAACAAGCCTTTATGTAAAGCAAATCAATAAAACACAACAAAGAAAAAAAACGCTATGGTTCTCAATAGAGATGGCAGGGAAAGTTAAGGAGAAAAGGATAGCATTTAGGAAATATAAGGAAACACAGAAGGAACAGAACAGAGAACTTTATCAGTTAAAGCAGAAAGAGGCAGGGAAGGCAGTCAGAATTGCAAAGGCCCAAACCGAGGAAAGGATAGCCAACTCTGTTAAGAAGGGGGATAAGACCTTTTACAGGTACATTAGGGAGCAAAAAAAGACCAAATGAGGGATACTGAGGCTTAATAAAGGGGATGGAATGTGAGCAAAGGGTGACAGTGATAAGCAGGGATACTGAACGAATATTTCTGCTCAGTATTCACAGCAGAAGATGTGGATGAGGTACCTAAACCAAACAAGAGAAACACTCTGAAGATGGGGATCGATACCAGTCCATTTACAGAAGAAAGGGTTCTGAAAGAACTAATAAAATTGAAGGTGGACAAAGCAATGGGGCCTGATGGGATTCACCCAAGAATTATAAAAGAACTAAGGGTAGAACTAGTGACACCGCTGACTACTCTCTTTAACAAATCATGGGAGGATGGGGTGGTACCTGAGGACTGGAGGAGGGTGGATGTGATTCCTCTTCACAAAAGTGGGAGCAGGACAGAGGCAGGAAACTACAGACCAGTTAGTTTGACCTCAGTGGTAGGGAAAATGATGGAATCACTTCTGAAGGAAAGAATTGTTGAGTACCTAGAGGCCAGCAGGGTACAGGACCCAAGGCAGCAATGGATTCATGATGGGAAGGTCGTGTCACATGAATTTAATAGATTATTTGACTGGGTGACCAAAGTAGTAGACCAGGGAGGCTTTGTGGGCATGGCCTGCCTAGATTTTAGCAAGGCATTTGATACAGTCACACACAAATGATTAATACACAAGTTAACCAGCCTTGGAGTGGGTCCCAAGGTGGTAGTCTGGAAAAAAAATGACTAGACAACAGGACGCAAAGGGTAGTAGTAAACGGAGTCCACAGTGAAGAAAGGAGGGTTACTGGCAGGGTACTGCAGGGTTCAGTACTGGGACCGGTCCTTTTTAATGTCTTTATAAGTAACATTGCAGAGGAACTGGAAGGAAAAGTATGTCTCTTTGCAGACAACACAAAGATCTGCAACAGGGTTGATGCACAAGATGAAGTGGAAAGGATGAGAAAGGACTTGGCAAGGTTGGAGGAATGGTCAAATGTATGGCAGCTCAGATTCAATGCAAAGAAGTGCAAGGTAATGCACCTGGGAAACAAAAACCCAGGGGAAGAGTACACAATGGAGAGTGGGTTAATAACAGCATTAAAAATCGAAAGAGACCTAGGAGTAATTATATCAGATGACCTAAAAGTGGGCAAGCAATGTGAGAAGGCAGTAAGGAAGGCTGCGGGGATACTGGGATGCATAGGGAGAGGCCTCAATAGTAGAAAACAGGAAGTTGTTATCCCTTTGTACAGACAGTTGGTGAGACCCCATCTGGAGTACTGTGTGCAGTTCTGGAGACCCAATCTGTGCAAAGACATAGACAGAGTGGAGGCTGTCCAGAGAAGGGCAACCAAAATGGTACAGGGTCTGCACCAGAAGACATACAAAGAAAGACTAAAGGAGCTTAATATGTATACTCTTGATGAAAGGAGGGCCAGAGGGAAAATGATAGCAACTTTCAAGTACCTCAAGGGAATCAACAAAGTCCAAGAGGGTAGCATCTTTCAGAAAAAGAGATGTGCAAAATCAAGGAGGCACAATCTGAAGATAGAGAGGGGATGGCTAGGAGGTAATGTGAGGAATTATTTTTTCATGGAGAGGTTTGTGGATGCATGGAACAGCCTTCCTGAGGAGGTCATGGAGTCAAGAACAGTGGGGGAATTCAAGAATACATGGAACAGACATAAGGCAGTCCTTGTGGGGGGTAGGAGGAAGTAAGCTGTTGGTTAACTAGGATCTGCAGCTCATATGTTAGGTAGAAAAATGGGCAGACTAGGTGGGCCAAGTGGTCCTTATCTGCTGTCAAATTCTATCTTTCAATGTTTCTATCAATGTAGTTACAGAATGATTTATGTTTGTCCTTAACTTTATTAACCAGATTCAGCTCATGCTTATTGATGTGTTTTTCATGTTTCTTCACCTTTGAATGGCTTCTTGACCCATAGTGGATGGGTATTGAATGGAATGGAGTCAGGGACAAAAATCAGGACAAAGTAAATTTTGGCAGGTGGGTACAGAACTTCAGCTAGGAAAAAAAAATTGTTAGTAACTGGGTAGGTTTAAGCCCAAATCTGATTCACTGCTCTGGGGTATTTACAGATGAATGTTAAACATTTGAATTTTTTCCAGATTTGCTTATCACTTTTCAGTCAAAACAAATAAACTATCTTTTGGAGATGTTATAGACATTCTAGAGTTGTCCCTTTCCTTCACAAACAGTTAAGCGTTATGGTATGCACCGACTATTGGAGCCCCACTATAGTCAGACTTATGCCCCCATCCCAGTGAAGCTGACCTCCACATCCCCACACTCAGGTACATCATGACAAAGGGTAAAGGAGACTGCAGGGGTGTGCACCATTAAAATGAAAGGGAGTATTTTTCTATTACTATTGTATAAATTATTGATGGAGAGTTGGAGATTAATGAAGGCCACCAATCGACTAACAAGGGCCTTGTTAGTAAAACAGTGGCCTTCTGTATGCTCCAACTCACCATTATATCATATAAAATAATAAGAAAAAATAACTCCATTCATTTCAAGGGGGTATGCCCCAGCACTCTGACCCATGGATATCATCTCCTAAAGACTCCTGCCCCTGGCTCCCTAGTACTCAAGTAAGAGACTTTTAACTTATAACTATACTTGGTGGGTTGTCTGTAGCAGCATGGCTCTACCAGCTACAATGAGTGTGTATAGGGGCGGGGGGACTGACTATGTGGATTTATGTCGAGTTATTGTTACTTTTATGTTTGCACCTTAAAGTCTGTTTGCGTGGAAGCATTCAAAGCTATGGAGAGAAAATAGTAGGAGTACAGGCCAGACAGAAGTAATTAAGTGGTTTTGTGGGTAAGTTTGTGTATTGGGGGTGGAAAAAACACATTTGTTTCCACTGGTATGTGTGCTGCAGTTCAACTGTGAAAGTAAGATGAGTAAGAGAAGAAAACTGAAAAGCATTACAGTGGCTACAATCATGCTGCATGCATGCAGATGTAGTCAGATACAATATGTATTGAAGTACAAGCGAGCCATATATGTGCAGACAGTGTGTCTTAGTAGTTAAAGGCACTGAACTGCAACCCAGGAGACTTGAATGCATGAAGACTTGATTTGAATCTCATCAATTCCCAATTGTGTATTGTGTGATCCTGAACAAGTCAGTTAACTTTCACGTGTACAGTTATCAGTGACCACTTACTTTTTGTATGCATGCCACATGCATGCAGTCAGTTCCAATTTAACATTTAAATAATACTTGCAGCAAGCATATCACTTGGGTAGTTTTATGTGTGCAGCATAAAAACATTTCATATAATTATTTCTGTAATGGCATGCATCTCTAGTTCCTCCTGTATCAAACTTAAATACATTTGCATGCAGTAACAATGACAAAGAAATGTTTGCATCTCATCACTCATGGTAACATAATTTAAAAGAATAGTGTGATACTACTAAACAAACATAAAACATTTGAAGCACATGTATGTTAATCTAGAGGGTTAAATTGAACCATTATGATGCTTTATAAGAAAAAAAACAGCAATACTATGTAACTGAATATTGATTTATTTATTCCAAAACAGCATATTGTGCCTTTAATTTGGGCTTTATGATGCTGGTTCCACAACACTTTTGTCGACTGGCATCACAGTGACAGGATTTATGTCGACCGCAAGTTGTGGTTGACATAAATCCCACAGGCTTCCAGGTCCTGTTTTTCTATCAGGAGGCTCTGCCCCCCCCATACTATAGATTGTCTACTCCAGTTGGAGTTGACTAGGGAGGCGGTGCAGGACTGAGAGATGGGTGCCCCTATCTCTGGTGCACCAGCACAGCGAGTTGTCGGCAAAGTGTTGATTTTGCAGACAGTGAGGTATTTCACTGAGTTGGTGTCACCATCTGATCAGTATACCTCTAATCTGCCTATATTATATGGTTTAGGTGGCTGGTGAGTTCTATGTTAAATTACATTTTCTGTTTGCTGTTAGTAGAAAGATGATTTCACAGATTGACATGAAACTTTTACAATTTGTTGTCTATGGCAGAATGCACAATCCCTAAAAGTTTCATGTAAATCAGAACAGTTCTTTTATAGATATTAAAGTGTGAAATAAATGTAATTTTCCATTGATTGCAGTGGTGATTTTTCCCTGAATGTTTGCTCTCCTCTAGATAAAAAAATTTAAAATCTTTAAATTGTCACATTTTGTACTATTGTGTAGGTTAGTGAGGAAGGGTTTTCTAGGGGGCTTTGATGCTTGGAAACTTTGTATTTCTTTAAGATATTTACATTTAAAACATGGAGCTTTTAGTATTTATGAGTCTGCTCATGCCCATATCTGTTCACCCAAAGTAACTTGCATGAATGAGGATACAATTCCACAGTCTCAAAAAGAAAGGAAATTCTTTGCAAAAAATGATGTTAATATACCAGTTTGGGTTCAGTTTTATGCCATAAAAGTAGGGAAATCTGGCATTAGGGTTTCCAAAACTAACTCCCTACCCCCATCTCCAAGCAGCAAATGGAAAAAACATAAAGGTTTTGGGTCTTTGGGGTCTTGCCAGATCAGTGGTGGGGTCTTCATTGGGGTTGTCAACCCTAATGCCCACCCCCATCCCCGAACAAACAATAACAGATGTGATGTCCTTTCTTCATGCAAAGAAGATCACATCACTGATTCATCAAGACTCAGGAGACCCCAAACCATGTTTATTCCTTTGCTGCTTGGTGGATGGGGGTATTTAGTTAGGATTGGAAACCCAAACACCAGATTTACCTACTTTTGTGGCATTAAATTGAACCCTAACTGGTGCATTAATCTAGTTTTTTGTAAAGAATATTAGCACACACTGAGCAGTGTCCACAAGGAAAACTAAATATCACTTGTGGGCCAAAGGAAGACAGAGAGTTACTCTACTCAGTTGGTACTTTATGTTGTGATTGTGTAGGCTGTCTTTTGTAGAGTGTGTTTTCCTAGCCACTACTAAAGACTTTTTCCTGAAAATATGATCCCCCTTCAGTTTGCCTGGAGTACATTCCAATTTTTAAAATGCATCTGTTTCAAACTGTAAAATGTATCTGTAAAAGTGGTAGTAAAGAATACTAGTGATTGATTCTTTGCTCTCACTGTCTGAATTAAAGGTTGATTTCTGTATAGTATATGGGATCAAAATATGATTCTACCCTTGAGAGCAGTTCTGGATGATTACTAGAGATGCAGCAAAGTTTCAATTTGTGGGCGACTATGCATGAAGTCGGCAAATTTAGCTCCGTGGAGCACTTTGCGTAATAATTTTGCCTTGCATTTGTGGTTTTTAAATGCAAATTGCATTTAAAAAATCCAATGCAAGTAGAGGTGACAAATGGGAAATCCCCCAACACCACCCCCAGTCTATCCCTGGTGCATAGTGTACCCCCCTGACACAGTTAAAACATTCACCCTCCTGCCCTCACCCCACACACATACCCACCAATCACAGGCCAATTGGATACTTGTAAAAATATTAATATTTTTTTCAATTAAATTCCACATTTTCTGGTGTCTAGTGGACCCCCCACTGCCAGACACAATTATAACAATCACCCCCCCCCACCAATTGCTGGCTAGTCAACCACAGCCCATATGTAAAAATATAATTTTTTTTATCCATTTCCACATTCCATGGTGTCTAGTGGAGCCACCCCACTCCATCCAGACCAGTGCCACACCACCCCGATCCTTCCACAGTCCATCCTGAGCTGGCCACTGGAAGAGACCATGACTCACCTTCATAGTCAGCAGCCCAACTGAGTGCTAATAAATGAGCCTGTGCTTGTACAAACCCATGCTCATTCATTAGAGCTCAGTTGGGCTGCCAGCTGTGGAGATGAGTGGAGGGCTGTGCCGAAGGCCCACTTGGGGTGGACTGGGGGAGTAGGGTGGTGTGGAATTGGTCTGAATGGGCTGGGGTGGGTGGGGTCCACTAGACACCAGGAAATGGGGAAAATTTTAATTAAAAAAATTACTAATTTTTACATGTGGCCAACTGTCTGACAATCAGTGGGAGGGTGATTGTTGCAACTGTGTCTGGCAGGGGGGTCCACTAGACACCAGGGAATGGGGAAATTAATTAAAAAGAATATTAATATTTTTACATGTGGCTAACTGGCCAATGATTGGTGGGTGTGAGTGGGGGCAGGAGGGTGATTGTCATAACTGTGTCTAGCTGGGGGGCACTAGACACCTTGTGGTCAAAGTTTGAGTGGGAAGTGTGGAATTTTGGGAGAAATTTCACACTTTGCATTCAATCTGGCCTCAGTGAATTTGGCAAATTTAGTGTATTGCACTTTGCATATTGAGTGCAATGCACACAATATTCCATGGATCAAAGTCTGTCAATTTCTGCCACCTCTACTGATAACCCCTTTCTTGGACCCTTATGTTCATATCAAGCTTATTCTGTTGCCAGTCTTCCTCTCTTGAACAATTTCTTTTGGCACATATATATTGGCAATAAGAAATGCCCTGTTTTTGTTACCTTGGATGAGACTGTATATTATGTAGTAGGGTGTTCCCCTATGTATTTCTCTGTACAATTTTGTTTCATGTTTAGACTCTGTTTTAAAGATGAATAGGTCCAAAAACAGATGTGTGCATCTGAATGTTCCATAGTAAAATGTAGGTGGCCTGTGTAATAAACTGAGAAATATATGGAATGACAAAAGCTGCAGTTCTGTACCTTTCCATAGCAACTGTATATTGTCTATATAATGACTCCCAACACAGCACACATATGGGGTAGGGACTGTACACAGGCAACAATACAAACTGTGGCTTGAAGTTAGTTACACATTGGTTGGCACATAAAGGCACCATTGTGGAACTCATGACCATCACATGTGCCTGATAAATATCTTGGCTCTCAAATTTAAAATAATTGCTATATAAACCATGCATGCCAGTGTTAATAAAACTATTAATTTGTCCTCTGAAATATTTTCCAATTGTTTTAAAGACTCTTCTAAACTGTAAGCAAGTAAAAGTAAGTATACATTTATTTATATACTGTGCCCAGTACCTGAGGTTCTGGGTGCCTTACAGGTAGTGCAATGACATCTGAACAATAGAGATAAATAATTAAATAGCAGGGTCAATAGATCAATAAATCACCTATAGTAAATAAATCTACAGTAAGATCAATAAAAGTAAATTAACTATAAAATGCTTGGTTAAAATCATTTGTCCTTAGCCCCCTTTTAAAAACTTCCACTGAAGGGGCCTCCTTGAATGGTTTGGGGAGTGAGTTCCAGAGAACCGGGCCAGTGACCTCAAACACTCTATTGCCTGAGGTTTTTAGCCTAGACATCAGAACCACTAGAAGGCCATCAGTGTAGGAACAGAATGAGCACACCAGGGCAACATGGGTAAGGAGATCAATTAGGTATTTAGAGCTCAATCCGTATATGGCCTTATAGGTGAGTAAGCCCACCTTGAAGAGAATCTTCCATCTGACAGGCAGGCAGTGCAGATCATGCAGGACTAGTTACATGACTTGATCTCAAAAGACCTGTCAGCAGCCTGGCCACTGCATTCAGCACAAGGTGCATCCAATGGAGGTTCCCTCCACTACCCCAAAGTAGAGAGTGTTGCACTAGTCCAGCCTTGATGTGACGAAGGCATGTACCAGTATTGGCAGGTTGCCAGGTGGAACTAGGAGTTTAATCTGGGAGATGTTCCTCAAGTGGTAGAAACCACTC
This sequence comes from Neoceratodus forsteri, assembly GCA_016271365.2. Lineage (NCBI taxonomy): Eukaryota > Metazoa > Chordata > Ceratodontiformes > Ceratodontidae > Neoceratodus > Neoceratodus forsteri. The sequence continues at coordinate 398,079,452 of CM057455.1, read as the reverse complement.
TGGATGATGGTCAATACCTGGGATTCAAGTGTCAAGCCATCATCAAGGACAACGTCCAGATTCCTCAACTCTAGAGTGGCCACCAGCAAAACAGAACCAAGTAGCAGCCCTGTTCCCACACCCATGGCAGCCACATCATGCAGCAACCAGGCTCAACAATCAGTATCTCTGTCTTGTCGGGGGTTCAGTCGCAGCCAGTTAGAGGACATCCAGTCTTGGAACTTGGCAAGGCACCTATTAAGCACCCCCATAGTACCCTTTGTCTCGGGTGCAAAAGACATATACAGTTATAGGGATCAAAGTCATGCAGGATAAAAGTATTTCAGTCATGTATGTCCATTGTAACAAGTCTGACATCCATCCATGCATGTATCTATGTTTTTAAAACAAGTACTAATGTAAGTCCATGTTTAGAGTCCTTTATGTACATAGTGCGCAGCATGACTAATTCTTTAATGTAAAAATCTATGGGGGTAGTCAAGAGTTTTACAACAGAGACTATTCCTGCAACACTGGGACATCCAGGTGGATTGTCCAGGAACTTGTGTATTTTTGGAAGTCTTTAAATACCTGGAATTATCAATTATTGATTCCATAATGCCCTAATTTAAAAGTCACTAATATTCCTTTCCTCCACTGCCTTGGTCAATACCTCTGTCATGTCCTGTTTCACCTCATGTATAGGATTGTACAAGACACTTCTGTAGTTACTTCTGTCTAATAAACTGGGGAAGGCGCTCTTTCTTATAATCTATGTAGTTCTGTAAAACACCCACTTCTCCTTTACCTGCCAGCTGTATGAATAGTTTGTCATTGTTTTTTAGGAGGTGTAAAGCTGCAAACTCTTCTGCCTTAAGATTATACATACTGTTCTATCCCTGCTTTTATCCCTTTTAATCATATACTTCATCTTCATATCTGTCAGTGTAATATAAGTGTCAATGGCAGATTGTATATGGCTAGGAGGGAGAAAGAAGAATTTGATGCAAGTGCTTGCACACGTTTATAGCATCCTCTAGTGTTAGCCTCTGTTGTGATATCAATACCCATCCTGGGGCTCGATATTCAAAGAAGTGCAAAGCACAGAGCAAAATGCTGTGCTGTGCCTTGCCCTTGCCAAGGTGCCCAAAGATGCTATATTCGGTGGAATAGCACACCAGCACTATTTGACAGAATATAGGGCCATATTGACTGAGTGCTAAGTCACTTAGTGCTGGGCAGACATGGCTCCTGAAATAGGGGGCCTGAAATGCCTTGCACCTGCACTAAATTTCCGATATTCAAACAGATTCATGCATGTGAATCCATTGAGCTCATTTGCATGGGGAATGAGACTGGACTGCACTGTTCTGCCCTCCAATTGCCTAGTCCCAGAGAGCTATCCCTGATGCTAGTGTTCTCCCCCCACTGATAACTGGCCCAAAGTTGACAATAAATCATTCCCTGGTGCTAGTGGTCCCCTCCCCTCACCAATCGCTGAACCAATGTTAAAAATAAATCTTTCCCTGGTGCTAGTGGTCCCCTTCCCTCACCAATCGCTGAACCAATGTTAAAAATAAATCTTTCCCTGGTGTCCAGTTGTCCCTTTCCCACTCCCACCCATGACCAACATGTAAATAAGTATTCCCTCCTGTCTAATGATCCCCCCATCCTGATCTCCTGGATAATAAAAAACTGACACCATTCCTTGGTGTCTAGTGGGCTCCCTCCCTATCCCAGATACCCTGTAGAATAAAATAAAGCTTTTCCCTAACGTCTAGTGCAGTCCCGCCCCCCCAACTCAGCAAGTAGTGCCCCACCTGCCCACTTTTCCCCATCCAGACTCTGAGACAGTGACCAGCACAACCCTTCCCCCCTACCATGGACAGCTGCCAACTAAGCTGTCAATGAGAATGCACTGTAAGAGCTGATTGTACAATACACTCTCACTGACAGCTCATTCATCTGCCAGTCATGCTTCAGAGTAGAGGGCTATGTCAGTCACCAGCTTGGGATCAGGATGGGGGATAGGGGTGGTGGGTCACTACCTGACAAGGTGATTGTTGGGTGGGGGGGTGGCTGGACACCAGAGAGCAACTTTCTATTATTTTAAATTGGATCAGGGATAAGGAGGGGTATCCACTAGACACCAGGGAATGGTGTCACTTTATTATACGGGGGATCGGGAATAGGGATGGAGGTCTGTTAGACAGCAGGGAATGGTGTTGTTTTACTATACAGGGGATCAGGATCAGGAGACACACTGGACACCAGGGAATGATGCTATTTTCCTGTACAGGGGATTGGGATGGGGGGATCACTGGACACCACGGAATACTTATTGACATGTTGGGCATTGGTGCGAGTGGGAGGAGGGACCACTGAACTCCAGGGAAAGTTTATTGGCACACTGGTCATGGGTGTGGATGGGGGCAGGGATGACTGAATACCAGAAACATGTTGCTATATATACAGGAGTGGAATTGGAAGGAGGGGGCACCACTGGACACCAGGGCTACTGTGTTGGGGGTCAGGTGGCTCACCACACTCCCACTATCAACTGCTAAGCTTGTGCAGGAGTACGTCATGATCTGAACTGATGTGGCAGTATTTGCACCTCACTAAGGGACTGAGCAAAACACCCTTGCACAATGCATATACTATGAATATTGGACTATGACTATATTCCCCATACCTCCATTTGTATTGTGCCCCCATCTAAAAGTTTGCCAAGGTGCAAACCCTGTTTAGCTTGGCTGAGTGGACATTTGAATATAGGAATTCCATGCAAAACCTTGCACTGGCAAATAAGGATTTGAGCCCGAGCACACTTCTGAATATTTTGTTCATAGTGTCAAAAAACTGGCATAGTCATAGTTTTCTATAAAAATTACTGTATATCTATCTTCCACTGAAAATAAAATACTGATTTGAAAACAGCAGAAGCAAAATCCCTTGCTAAGTACCCTGCTTTCTAAATTGTTCAATTCATAATCAGAAAGATTATATATTACAGTTTCTGTTGGGGAGTTGGCGTTAAGTGTGCAGGAATTTGTTATCCCGGTTGTTCCTTGTACTTCATTGTGCATCTCCAGTTCTGTCCTTCCTAGTCTCCTGCTGCTGCTTTCCCCATGTCTTCATGTTCTCCTTGTTCTCCTTCTTGTCCTTTTCATTGGTGATATGTAGGCCTGTACCCACTTCTGGATGCTGTCCTTTTAAATATTGAAACAGGACTTTATAAGTCAAAGATGTATTTCATGTATTTTAACACTGTAGATCGGGACTGTCAGAATTCATCCAGTCTAAATTCCCTCAACATAGTTTAAAACTGCTCTTTAACAGAATAAGGAGTCTGACATGTTATACAAATTGTATTTGATAGGAAGCTAGCAGGTTGTGGTGAGCAGGGCGACTGGTGTAATGCTGACAGTGACCTCGCAACATCATTACTTCATTGGGATTTTAACAGGTCCATAGCAGCTACAAAAGTAATTATAGAAATATCTGACAGAGTGCCAGTGACAGTAAACGTCCTTAGACTAAGAGCTATTCTGATTTTACTGTCAGAACCTTTTTTTTCCTATAGAGCTTTCTGCTCCTCAGCTGCTACCTCTGCCTTGCTTAGGGTCCCTTGTCCAACCATCCCCAATCCCATCTGCTGCTTCCCTGAACATTCAGCCAGTAGGAATTTGCATGGTGCAGTACCAGAAAGCACTGGGGGCCATCCTGATTGGTGGCAGAGAGACTTCTTTTTTATGTTTTCTCTCTTTCCCTCTCCCCCTACCTCTATCCCTCCATCCCCTGCCTTCTGGCACAGGCTGTGCAACCCAATGCAAGGACCATTAAATGCATCTAACAATGTCCTGTGTGGGAGAAAAGCTCAATCAACCCACCCCAAGAGTCACTACAATGGTGGAACCAGGATGCCACCATCCCCTGTTTGGGAGTGCTGTTATGCAGCAGCACTGCTCTAGTTCCTGGTCCACCCGAACCAACACCTGAGCCTACTCCAGAACCTGGGTTATCCAGGCAGAAGCACATAATGCTTCTGCTGGGCCATTGGCAGTCCGGCTGTCAGAATTTGTCTGATAATAACACAAGGAGGTAGAGAACTGTCATAACCTCCTCAATCAGTGACATTCATCCACCAGGAGAGCTCTACCCCAGTGTGGCATATCCCAGAGGGATACAAGGAGTATTCCTTGAGCTGCCTCACTTGTTTGTAAACCTGCACTCAGACCAAGAGATACTGCTGACATTTTGATTGATGTAACTTGAAACTCTTACATTTTACCTGCCCTGCAATTGAGCAAGTAAAGACAACCTGGTAATATGCTGAATGTTGATGTTGCAGCCTCCTGAGCCCACACCTAATGCTAAAACAGTATGCCAGTGTTAAACAGTTATGCAGGTCACCAAGCTGCAAACAGAATGAAATGTACATCACTGCACTTATGCTTTAATGACAGTATATGTGATGTGATTCGACTAAAACATTTTACTGTGGCACATTTAAAACATTTGACTATCAGAAGCCATGAATGTCGTGACATATTTGAAGAGTGGACATAATTACATATTAGCAAGCCTACTTTTTTCTTATATATATTTTTTTAACTTTTGAAATATAATATGTGAATAATTAAGTAAATAATAATTTTATGATGTTTCTTTAGTAGCTATAAATAACTACCGCCATGCAGATGTCCAAAGAGTTTATATGAAGGAAATCTTGCTGAGTTATTTTCTTGAACAGTGATGTAAAACATATAATTTTTTTATTTTATTTGCAGTCTTAAATTTGGTTCGGTAAAACATTTAATATAAATGGAAACCATTTCAGTTCAGTTGATTTTAGTGACATGGTTCTAAAGACTTTATGTATGATCTTTTTCCCTCCCACCATATTATAACAACATACTAATCTGAAAAGCCCTGTGATTTACGAACTGTGCTGATATAGCAATCCAATAATTAATTGATGTATCATGCTGGCTAAAACACAGTGTTCACAACCACCCCTCATGGATTAATATCTGTTATTATTGGATTATAACAAGATGTCTAGTGTATGTTTTCTCTGTATTGTTTTATTTATTTATTTATTTCAAATTTTGATTAATACCTTTGAGCCGGAGGCTCGTTTACAAAGGCTCCAAGTCAACAAGGAATACAAGACATTTACAGGTGATGAAACATTGCAGAAAAGGAAGACATCAATTAACAAGTGGTATTAGTGTGCGGTTACAACATTAAGCAGGATACAAGAAGTAAAGAGAAACAGGACCGCACTTGCAGAGAAACATATTAATGCAGCACTAATTAAGTGCAGTACAGTGTTTAACAATCATGTTACAGTTCAGATGGGGTGCTCCCAGTCTGCAGAAATGCAATTTTAGCAACCAAGGTGAGGCTTTGTCAAGGGGAGGTAGTAGGTGGCGGGAGGTGGGGGGGGTTAGTAGGCAGTCATGGAACAGGAGGGTGGGAGTGAGAGAGGATAGTGTTTGACAGGTGTGAGAACTGCTGCCAGAGGCTGTGGGCTAACAGAAACACTGGCAGTCAGATTTGCTGGCAAGAAGAGATCGAAGCCCATTTTTAAAGTGGCCAAGTCTGGGGGAGTCGGCAAGGTCTGCAGGCAGATCATTTAACCATTTAGGCCCACAGTAAGAGAGGGATCTTTGGCCAAGGGTGGTTCCTTTGAAGGGAACAGTTAGGACAGCCCTGGAGGCACTCCTTGTGCATTTAGATGGTTGTGCAGGCTCAAAGAGGGCTGAAGTAGCACTAGGCATGGGCCCCATCAGGGACTTTTTTGCAATGAGGCAGGCCTGGTATTAGAATCTGTGGTGTAGTGGGAGCCAGCCAGTTTCCTTGTATAGGTCACAAGAGTGAGTCATTTTGTGTACTCCCAGGAATTAAGTGGCAGGCCTTGTTGAAGATGGTTTTGACCCTTTTAAGCACTGTGTCTGTGCCTGCTCCATATATGACAAGGCCATAATCCACAGATGAGAGAACTAAACTGCACATAACAAGTTTCAGAGCAGTCGGTGTCATTGAGGTGCGGTGTCTATACAGGATGCCAAGCATCATGTTGGTGGACTTTACCAGTTGCTCAGCATGAGCAGTGAAGGTGAGGGTGTCATCAAGGTGAATTTCTAAGTACTTGAATATATTGACTTGGTCAAGTACTTCTTCGCTACTAAGTATATGCAGTGAGGACCCTTGAATCTTGCTTTGTGGGGTGTGGAAGAGCATGCTCTTTGTCTTTTTGTAGTTGAGTAGCAGTTTATTTCAGGTGTACCAGGACTCCAATGTATGAAAATTGAGCTGAAGTTCTGAGCTATTTGATCCCAGACCTTTCCCTGGGATGGAGATAACAGCATTGTCTGCATAGAGTACAGAGTGTGCAGGAGAGGTAGAAGGAATGTCATTTATTAAGAGGCTGAATAAGAGAGGACTAAGGATATAACCTTGTGGGACCCCTAGGTTTATTTCCCTGGGTTCAGAGATTGTATTGCCAATCCTGACCCATTGAGATCTATGGGTTAGGTAACTATGGAACCAGACCACAGATTTCATTGACAATCCTGTAGAGAGGAGACATTTCAGTAGCAGTTGGTGATTGACTGTGACAAAAGCCTTGGTGAGGTCTATGAAGATAGACCCCCCCACCATCCCTTTATCCAGGGCCCCATAAAGTTGAGTGATGTACTCTACTAGTGCAGTGATGGTGGAGTGGTTTTGTTGGAATCCATGTTGTCACAAGCAGAGAAGGCTATGCTTTCCTCGGTTCTCAGTTAGTTGTTCTGAGACCACCCTTTCAAGTGCTTTGGAGAGGGAGGGTAAAATCAAGATGGGATGGAAGTTTACTAGATTAGCACTGTCTCCTGAATTAAAAACAGGTGTGACTAGAGCTTCTTTCCACCTGTCAGGGAAGATGCCAGATCTCAGTGGAGCATTGAATACCTTGGTCAGCGGTGCCACAGGTTCATTTAATGTGAGTGCAACCATCTTCATATTGATCATGTCATTTCCCATCCTGGTCTTACCAAGGACCCGTTTGATACTGTATATTTGACAGTCTCACCTGTGGAGAGTTGCCTGAAGTAGAATGGTGGGGTAACATTATGCTGTGGTGATGGAGTGTTGAGGTTGGGCTGCTGGCCTGTAAGGGTGTGATTCAGGTATTCAGGTGGCAACACATTGCTGAGGTCCATGAATGCAACATTAAAAGCATCAGTGATTTTCCTTTGGGCCTTGCAATGTGCCAGAGGTGGTGTATATAAATGTCTATAAATGTATGTCTATGAGTATAAATTGGCTATCTGTGGTGTACATAAATTGATAAACTATTATTTTTTTGGGGGGGTAATTTTGTATAACTGCTTAAGTCTCGAAAAAGAGACTCTGTCCTTGAAACATTGGCCAGCAGAAGGCAGGCTTATTAAGTTGTATGGTTCAAAATAAATATACATATTACTTGATAAATAATTTGGTGAGTGTATCTCATTTCATAATCCATTTCCTGTTGCACTGATGGACTGTTAGGAATAGATTCCTTATGTTATTTCTTTATACCCACTTTTTACCCAGTTGGACCTGCCCTTTGCTAGTTTTTAGCCAGTAGGTTCTTGCTTAATAATTAAGGCTATGCTCATTGGGTTCATGCCTAGAGTCCTTGAGCACAAAGGTTATCTCCACCAGATTAATCTTACAGCACCCCATCAGCATAGACATATGGCCTTATAAAGTGATGCATCTAGACTCTTCTGTCACCTATGTTAAACACTTTAATGACATTTAAAAAAGGTCCTCTAGAAATTTGTTCTGCTATATTGAGTCTATCTGCTGAAGCCAAAGCAAATATTGGGCAGCAGATGCTGACTTCTCTGACTGAATAATGGTCCCATGTCTGTGATCTAGCCAAGGCCTCTGAATTCCACTGGAGAGCAATGCTCCAAAACCATATTATAGGGTTTGCATGGAAGGTTGGCCTACAAGTGCACCCCTGCCTCCTGTGCTAGACTCAAATGGTTCTCACTGAACAATATAGTCCCAGGGCCAGGTTTTCAAATGTCCATGATTGCTGCAAGGCCAAAGTGTGCCAAAGATATGCAATAACTGAAGCTTGCTAGAACATCTATTGTGGTCTAGCTTGGATCAATAACAGTACCTGTTTTAGTGGAGCTTGAATCTGAGATTTTGCGCAAGCTGCCTTAAAGCAGGTTAACTGCCATAACTATACCCAAGATTGTAAAATCAGGCACAGTTGCTGCAAACAGAAATGTTTCAGTAGCGGCAAAGAAAGGGTTTGACATGAGGCTTGATAAAAGCCCTTCGCCATCCTTTGAAAATCTGGCACCCTATGGCCATTTCTGTATTCTTTATTGTTTGTGTTTAAATGACATTACAATGTTACAAAAAGATAGATACTAAATATGAAAAAAAGTCACTCTAAAAAGATTATTTCAAAAACCATACACATCAAACAGATTCAATAATTTTGTCATTGTCAGTGCAATTGAAACATAATAAAATAAGCTATTAGGTTCATCTGCCAGAAGGAGGGCCATTATGAATTTGTGTTTTTATAAACTGAAAATTGGAAAGTGACTAAATTAGGCTTCATAAGCCTTGTATTTGATTAAAATTTTATTATGAACAGACATTGTTTTTCATTGCCTTATTTTCAAGGCTGACTTTAAAAATGAAACCACTTTCAAGGCTAGAGGAGCACCTCTAGATTTAGAAAGAGTTCAATGATATACTGTACAATAGTTAGGTTTATACCAAGATTATTCCAAGAATTCTGCTAACCAGTAATCTCTTATTATAATATATCAAGAACTGATTAAAAACATATAGCATATACTGCAGATTTGCAATATTCTATTTATGACAATCACATTCTAAGCTCAATTAACACTTACTGACTCTAGAGTATCTGCCTTCAGTTCTTTTGGAGGGAAATGTTTCAAGTCTAAATGTTAAGATACAGCTTTCCTAAAGAGATGTTTTGAGTACTAGGTAGGTCTCCATAAAATGATAATGTTTGGTAGAGGCTAACCATGTACTACAGCATGCTTTGAAAGTCTAATCATTTCTATTTCTTTCTGGTTACCACTATCAGTAAGTTGTTTAAATACAGGAACATATGTAATGCCGCCAGTTGTTCTTTTATTATTGTATGAAAATAGAAATGATAAACACATTGACTTCAGTTCATCTTCTATAAAGTTTAGACATTAGTGTGTCCCCTCTAGTGTTGAATACAAGCATGTTCCTTGAACATATACTGTAACATGAATATGGGTAGTCTCCATCCACATTAGTGTAATTCAGTAAGTTAATACTCTTATCATGGCAAGGCTAACAATCTCCACTCTCCCCAGTTCTGCTCTAAATAAAGCTGCAGGAGTTGATTAGGGTAAACACAATACCAAACAATAAAAACTATTAAATGTTTTAACCAGTAATTCTTTTACTGTATCCCCAAATCACTGTTGCCTTAAGTCCTATGGGGATAATTTTTGTTTCCCAGCCCACAGAAAAGGTTCAGGCTACTGCAACAGCACATACGTTGATTGCCTCCCTAAAAAACATCACAAAAAAATGAAGTCTATAGGGCTTCACTAAAGAGATTATATACGTTACGTGGTCCATATGGATAAGATATTAAGATGTGAAGGAATCAAGTTAATTGAAGCAAAACATGAGAATGGAATGTCTGAAATCTGGTTATTTGTAAAGCAACAGTTACAAAAAGATATTGAAACAATTATGTATTGTCTTGCAAAAGTGGCAAGGGGCCACAAAATGCTGGTTATGAAATACGTAAATAAAAGAAAACCTAATACAAAAGGTTGAAAAAGATTCTTTAAACGTTAGTGACTTTACTTTTCCCACTTATATTAGCCAAGATTAAATGACCATCCTGCATTTACACTACTTTTAGCCAGGATTTTATCATGTATGTATGGCAGATTACTTTCAAACTGTTTATAATTCTGGTTAATTTTACAAACAATAACTGTCCTCATATTGCTTTCCAAACCTATTCATTTTCTTTGCTTTCCTACTCACTGTAATATATTGATGAAGCTTAATAGACACCATTACCCAGATTTCCTGGAGACAGATTATGTCATGCTGTTCAAGAAACAAAATTCTTCATCAGTCAGTTTCTCCCCTAAACCTGCTAGACTGTACTCCATTTAAAAAATGTTTGGCATCCTGGGTGTTTGGATGTAGCTGTGTTACACTTTACTTGGATTAAAGGTAGTTGTTCATCGTATCTGATGACTAAATAATGATGATCAAGGTGATCAAGATGGCCGCCAGGCTGGGTGTGCTACGAGCTGCAAGTTAGAAGCTTGAAGTTAGAAGTTATATTTAGTTATTTTTCTGGCTTTGTTTTAATGTTTTCATGTTCTGTTTATGTTTTCTTTTTTCTTTTTATTTGAGTCATTGTTTCAGTGCGGAAAAGCAGGGGGTAAGTTGTCTGTTCTTTTGCTTCATCTGCCCGGTCAGCTTATTTTAGTTTGCCACCTGCGGCAGTACTTTTGGACACCACCACTATTTTCTTTGAAAGTGCCGGACTGAAATTTCTGGAGTCTTCATTGCTGCTAGTAGCTGATTTTGGATGAGATCCCACTGTTGCCTTAGGGCATTTTATTATATTACTGGGTGAAGTTTTAGTTACACAACTGGTTTCCCCTCCTAAATTTAGAGGATTTGGTGGGATTCAATATAGGCGGCTTTCCTACTGCCCTATTGAAGTGTTTGCTAGAGGAGGAATCACCGGAGGAACAGCTGGAAATGTGAGAGCTATGAGGGCCGGGTCGATTATGTTTGGAAGTTTGCTGCAATCTAAGAAAGTACTAGTGTCTCGGATTTTTGAATCATGGGTTGGGCCCAGGACTGTGCTGAGAGTGGCCTGAGACTAGTGTTTTTGGAATTATCCTGACTCTGCAGGGATTTCTTGACCAGAGTCTGCTGTCTCACGGGTGCAAGGGGGATCGGCAGTCAGGAGGCTGGCTAGTGATCCTAGAGATCCCCTAGATTCCTGGGACTGGCTATTTGTTTGTCTTGTTCCAGGTGTCATGGTGGTACAGTAGTAAATTTCTGGCTGGGGTTCCTTTACGTTGTGGAGTTTTGTAGGCCTAAAAGACTACAGTCCTCTATCTGTTGGATCTTTTGTTGTTGGATCCTTCCTGATTTAAGACACTTGGATTTAATATTCATGTTGGATTACAGAATTTTATTGGCTGGATCTACATCGAACTGGACTTATTTAATGGTTTCTTTTACATTTGGATGACTTCTATCCTGGACATTTTTCAGTTTGTTTGTTTTGTGGTCTCCCGGTGGTGAGAGGACCAGGGTGTCCACATTTTATTTTTCTTTATTCTTTCTATTTAATGTCATGTTTATGTTTAGTTTAGTTTGTGTTTGATTAATCTGTTTATTCTGGGCAGTGAGAGTGCCTAGAATTCCTGTTTTCCTTGGCTGTGAGAGGGTTGGGGGAGGGAGTGAATTTATACCTGTGTTCGTGTCTTATATCCTGTGAGAGGGTATTGTAGTATTACTATTATTTTTGGGTTTGAAATCATCCAATAGTGGGAGTAGGGTAGTTGTTATGTTTTTGGTGGGTGGGCATTATTGTTTAAGTTCATTATTGTTTTTCTGGGTTCCTAGGAATTTTTAATGTTTGCAGCTCTGTTTTTGATTTAAGAAGTTGGAGTTTTGTGTGTTTTCCCTACTGTTTGTTGTAATCAGTTGGTGGAATGTGCCTGCTTGCTCCCCTTGTCCTGTGCTATTCGGCCTCCGCTCTCCACACCCTCCACCCATTCTCTTCCTCCTCCTCCTCCGCCTGTTTCTATCTATCAGCGCTGTCGAGTGCTGGGGATTGCTCACAGGAGTGGGAGACGCGGGGTGGGCGGGGGTTCGCAGACAGCAGAGCTCGAATGAGTGGAGCTCTCCCATTGATGTGGTTGGGACCAGAAGATGCCCTGGGATGAAATGGTGCCTAGAATGTGGTAATCCTTTTCTGGTCCCCATACCCAAGGGCACCTCTTCTTTTGGAGGGCAAGTAGTTGGGACAGCTCTCCAACATCGTCCAACTCGGGTACTGTTATGCAATGCCAGATCTATTCACAACAAAACTGGTCTTATTGCAGATTTTGTTGGAACAGCAGATCTGGTTTTCATTACTGATACCTGGTTAGATGGGAACGCTGCCCCTATTTTGGAGGCAGCTATCCCCTAAAGGTACTCGGTTATACATCGCCCTAGATTGGACAGTGAGGGGGAGCTTTGCGGTCTGTTTCAAGACCGAATTGGGCCTAACTGGTGTACCAGTTGAGGAGGCCACCTCATATGAGTGCACTGTGGTAACTGGTGTGGGGTGCAGGACAGCTCTCATCTACTGACCACCAGGTGATGAGAAGCTGTTCCTGCAGGAAGTAGCAGACTTTGTGGCTGACATGGCATTGGAGTCACCCAGACTGATGGTTCCGGGTGACTTCAGTGCCTGGGTTGATGACAAATCCTCATTTTTTGGTCAGCACTTCCTTCAGGTGATGACATCACTGGGCTTCACACAGGTTGTTTCCTCAGTTACCCACAATGGTGGTCACTCTCTTGATTTGGTCTTCCTCCTGGGGATCGAGGCCTCTAACTTGGTAGTGGAACCTGTCTGTTGGTCCGATCACTACACCGTTGGGTTAAATTTTTTGGCCCCCCTGGGTAGGTCAGCCCCACTGGAGATGGTCAGTCATTGCCCTTTATGGAATGTGGTCCCTGAAGACCTGGTGATTGACTTCTCATTGATTGGTGAGACCAGCACAGATCCTGAGCTGTTAGTTACAACCTATAACAGGACCATTACTTCAGCTCTCGATCTGATTGCTCCTGTTCGAGTTCACCCCCTTTTGCTTCACCCTGGGGCCCCATGGTTTGATGGGACTCAGATGTAATTGTGGAGGCAGGGGTGTTGGTTAGAACATCACTGGCAGAGGACTGCCTTAGATACTGACCACGTTATTTTGTTATAGCATTATAAACTCTATCATACAGAAATTTCCCATAAGAAGGCAGAATTCCTGTCCAGGGAAATTGCTGTTGCACAGAATCGACCTGCTCAGCTCTTCTGAACTGTGGACAGGCTGTGCAACCCAGCCTGTCAGCAGTTCCATCGAGTTATTTCACAAAGTGAGTGTGACGAGATTGCTCTTTTCTTTGTGAATAAGGTGGCCGACATCAGGCAGGAGTGCCGTCAGCTTCACTCTGTGGGGGATGCTGTTGGTCGGTGCATGGCCACAAAGCCCAGAGTTTCCTGGAGTACCTTTGATCTGCCGGAGTTCATGGACATTATGAGGTTTATCCAGGGGATGCATCTCACCTGCTGTAGTTTAGAACCGGGCCCTACTTCCCTGATTTTGGGTTGTAGTGATATCATAGGCCTGGTCTTAGCTCTGATTGTCTGGTGCTCTTTAGACTTGGGTGAGTTTCCTAGCTCCCTGAAGGAGGCAGTGGTGACACCCCTCCTGAAGAAAGCTTCTTTAGACCCTGAAAACCTAGCAATCTACAGGCCTATCTCTAACTTTCCTTTTGCAAAAAAGGTTATTGAGAATGCTGTGGCAGCTCAACTGGAAAACCATTTAGCCATCCATAATTTATATTGACCTTTCCAATCAGGTTTTCGTAAGAGGCATAGTACTGAGACTGCTCTGGTTTGGGTGCTCAATGATCTCTTTGATGGCGAGAGATCAGAGAAACCACTCCATCTTGGTTCTCCTCGATTTGTCATCAGCCTTTGACACTGTGTATCATAGGGTTCTGCCCGATGTTTGAGGTTCATCTGTGGGCTGTCGGGAACAGTTCTCAGATGGTTTACATCTTTCCTTGCTGGTAGAACTGAGATTTGTCGTGGGAATGTTTTCTTCTGAGGCTTTCTCTCTGTCTTGCAAGGTACCTCAGGGCTCGGTGCTGTCTCCCATGTTATCTGCAGTGTATATGCTTCCCCTCGGAGACATGTAAGGCAGTATGGGCTGAGGTTTCACTGCTATGCTGATGATACCCAGCTCTACCTGTCTTTTGGCCCCAACCAGGTTAGAGTTATCTCAGTATTGAACAGTTGCCTTGAAGAAATCCAAGATTGGATGAGTTCCAGTGGTTTAAAGTTGAACCCAGGAAAGATTGAGGTTTTGGTAGTGGACTCGGGTCATAGGACAGAGGGGTTAAGGACTGAACGCCCCTCTGGTCTAGTCTGGTGGGGGCTCAGATTCTTACCTCTGAGCTGGTGCGTGACCTGGGAGTGGTGCTTGATGATGGTCTGACCCTTTGACATCAGATGTCAGCAGTTGTCAAGCTGGCCTTTTACCATCTTAGGAACATTGCTAGGATAAAGCACCTTGTTCCATCCAGGGACCTGCCTATTTTGGTCCACACATTTGTGTCATTGTGTCTTGACTACTGTAACTTCCTTTACTTAGGGCTTCCTGGGGTTGATATCCACAGCCTGCAGCTAGTGCAGAACACTGCAGCACGTTTATTGACTGGGGTATCTAGGAGTACTCATATTACCCCAGTGCTGCACAATCTGCACTGACTACCTATTCAGTGGTGGATCACCTTTAAGGTAGGTTTATTATAAAGCCCTACACAGACAGTGTCTTGATTACCTGAAAGAGCTCTTGGTTCCTTACACTCCTTTGTGACAGCTCTGCTCGGCTGACGAGAGGTTGCTGGAGATTCAGAGGGTTAGTTTAAAGTCATCTGATGCTCGTTCCTTTGGGTTTGTTGCCCCTACCCTCTGGAATTCTCTGCCCCATCAGCTACACAAGTGCAGGACAGTGGGGTGTTTTAATCAGGCACTGAAGACCTTTTTGTGTGGTAAAGCTTACCCTGAACTTCTATGATCTTACTGGTATTTATTGTATTCTCTGAATTTATCTGATTGGGCAGCACCTTAATTTGTGAAAGGTGCTATATTAAATTAAATTTTTTATTATTATTATCATTATATAATGTGAATCCCTGTTTTAGCCAATCTGAGCGTACCTCATGTAGAACTGCATATTTATTGTTTAAATAAATTTCCTTCCTGAGCATATAATACCACCCTGAACATGATAGCCATGAAACATAGTTGTCTTTATTTGTAGACTGTAGTTCTTTCTGAATTTAACATCTAATAGCTAATGTAAAGCAATACAAAGCATCAGCACTGTTATGGAGACTTGTGCCTCAGAGATAAATGACCAGGACCTTTCAATTCTGGGCTATGCCCCATTTAGACAGGATAAAAGGGAGGATGGGGGGAAGGGTAGCATTATATGTAAAGGATGGGATAGATTCCATCTCAGTAGATAGCATCAAAAAGGAGGATGTGGAATCCTTGTGGATGCTACTCATCTCAGCAATGGGGCAGAAGATCCACAAAGGTGCAGTATATCAGCCACCAAGGCAGGCTGAGGGCAGGAACAAAGAGCTCCTTGAGGAGATCAGAGGTGAAGCATAAAAAAGGTATACAGTGGTGGTAGGAGACCTGATATGTCCAATATTAACTGGAGCATCCCAGTGGCAGATTCTGCTCAGAGCTGAAAGGTGGTTGATGCCCTACAAGGTTGCCTACTTACACAACTAGTTAGTGCCCCAGCTAGGCTGGACACCATTCTGGATGCGGTCCTCACTAATGTGGAAGTAGTAGGGGCTACAGGGTTTGGGGAGCCACTGACCAACAGTGACCACAACTGTGTGTGGTTTGAATTAGCCATGTGGTCAGAAAAATCGCAATCCAAGACAGAGGTTTTATACTTTGGAGGAACCCATTTTGACAAAATAAGGGAAGCAGTATGAAGCAAGCTGTTAAGGATCCAAGAGCATTTAGATGTGGAAGAAATCTGGGGGCTTAGCAGCTACCAGGGTGTGAGTAAGAACTGTAACTAAAAAGAACAAACACAAAAAATCAATATGGTTCAGTAACCAGGTAAGGACAGCAATCAGAACCAAAAGCAAGGCCTATTGGAACTATAAAAGAGCTCAGAAAGACAACGTATGGGACGCCTTTGTTCAGAAGGATAAAGAAGTAAAGAGTATTGTGAAAACAGCTAAGGCTGTATGGAGCTTTGGCTTGCAGAATGGGTTAAAGAAGGGAACAAACTTTTTTTTTGATATATGCAAGAAAAAAGAAAGGAAAGGGGAGGAATAGTTAGACTCAAAGATGGTGCCAGCGTAGTGAAGGAGGATAGACAGAAGGCCACTGTTTTGAACAACTATTCTTGTTTAGTGTTCACCAAGGAACACAAAGCCCCAATACCAGACAGTGGAATCAAGGCTGCTGACAAAGGTGTTCAACAAAGGGAAGCAGCATCAGTCACCAACAGTAGGGTTAGAGAGGCCCTGGATCAACTTAGGGAAGACAACTCACCAAGTCCTGATGTAATACACCCAAGGGTGCTAAAGGAGCTAGCACATGTATTGGCAGGTCCCTTAGCACATTTATTCAGCAAATCACTTCAGATGGGGGTAGTGCCAGAAGACTGGAGAAGAACTGATGTGGTACCTCTCCACAAGAGAGGTAGTTGGGAGGAAGCAGGCAACTACTGACCAGTCAGCCTTAAATTGGTAGTAGGGAAACTGAAGGAAACCTTAATAAAACAAGACTTGGTAGTGTACCTAGATAAGAATGATCTGCAGGATGACAGACAACATGGGTTCATGGCAGGAAGGTCAAGCCAAATGAACTTAATCATATTTTTTTGACTGGGTGACTAAGGAACTGGACAGAGACCACCCAGTGGACCTCGTCTACTTCAGTTTCAGTAAGGCTTTTGATTCGGTGCCACACAATTGCCTACTGAAAAAGTTGGATGACCTGGGTATAGCCAAGTGCAAAGTCAATTGGGTAGGTAATTGGCTTAGGGACAGAAAACAGAGAGTAGTGGTCAACTGGGTGAGGTTTGATGAAGGCACTGTCACTAGTGATGTACCCCAAGGCTCAGTGTTGGGGCTAGTCTTGTTTAATGCCTTTATCAGTGACATCGGCATAGGTATTCAGGGCAAACATTGCCCTCTTCATGGACAATTCCAAGCTAGAAGGAAGGGTTGAAAGCAAGAAGGTGGATAAGGACCTACAAAAAGACCTACAGAGGCTGGGAAGATGGTCTAAAGTCTGGCAGGTGAAGTTCAACACAAAAAATGGAAAGTAATGCACTTGGTTAAAGGGAACCCCGGGACAGAGTAACACCTCAACAGAGTGCAGCTCAGCACCACACAAGAAGAACAGGACCTAGGTGTCAGCATAAGCAGCACCCTTAAGCAGACAAGCCAATGCAACAAAGCTTATAGCAAGGCCAACAAAATGCTGGGGTGCATAGAGAGGGTATTCAACAGCAGGAGGAATAGAAACATAGAAACATAGAAGCTGACGGCAGAAAATGACTGCAAGGTACATCCAGTTTGCCCATTTCTTTTTTTACCTTATGAATGTGCCATAGGCCTTTGCTCTGTCAATGGCCTGTATATTCATACTCATCTGTATTGCTCCCTTCTGCCTATCCCATGCCTGCTTGAAGCCATGCACTGTATTCATATCCACCACCTTCCTGAGGCAGGCCATTCCATGCATTCACCACCCTTTCTGTGAAAAAGAGCTTCCTCACATTACCCCTTAATCAGCCTCCTTCTAATCTCATGCTGTGTCCTCTTGTCTTGCTATTTTTCTTATGTTGAAACAGGTTAGACTCCTTCACCATGCTAATGCTCTTAAGATGTTTGAATGTTTCAATCATATCACCTCTCTCCCTCCTTTGTTTTAGGGTATACATATTGAGTTCAATTAATCTGTCCTCATATGTTTTCTGATGCAGTCCCTGCACCATTTTGGTTGCCCTTCTCTGTACTGCCTCAATTTGGTTAATGTCCTTATGAAGGTGTGATCTCCAGTACTGCATTCAGTACTCCAGATGGGGCCTAACCAGTGTCTTGTAAAGAGGGATTATTACCTCCCTCTTCTGACTTGTGATACCCCTACTAATACACCCCAACATCCCTCTAGCCTTACATACTGCTTTAGAGGTCTGCTTGGATGATTTCAGGTCATTGATGATGATGACACCCAAGTCTGTTTCTTCCCTTGTGAGTGCCAGCAACTATCCTCCCTGCCTATAG
Source organism: Neoceratodus forsteri (assembly GCA_016271365.2). Classification (NCBI taxonomy): domain Eukaryota; kingdom Metazoa; phylum Chordata; order Ceratodontiformes; family Ceratodontidae; genus Neoceratodus; species Neoceratodus forsteri. The sequence continues at coordinate 398,061,302 of CM057455.1, read as the reverse complement.
GTGGCTTCGGGGTTTCTCTTCCCTATGTGCATGATCTTGCACTTCTTTGCTTTAAACCCCAGCTGCCACTCTTCTGACCATTTTTACTAGTTTATCCAGATCGCTTCTCATTCTGCCCACCCCATCTGGATCATCTACTCTGTTGCAAATCTTGGTGTCATCTGCAAACAGACAAACCTTACCCTCCAGTCCATCTGCAGTATCACTGATGAAGATATTGAAAAGGACTGGCCCCAGGACTGATCCCTGATGTACTCCACTTGTGACTTGCATCTCTTCTGACTGTATACCATTTACCACCACTCTCTGTTTTCTGCCTGTCAACCAGTTTGCCACCCACTTGACCAATGTCTGACCCACCCCGAGCCTACCCGGCTTATTAATCAATCTTCTATGTGCAACAGTATCGAATGAGGTAATACTGCCACTCTGCTGGTCCCTGGTAATGCCCCATCTAGAATATTGTATTCAGTTTTGGAGTCCATATATGAAAAAGGATATAAACAGAGAAAAACATTTTCTGAATCCCAGAAAAACGGGCAGGACTACAAGCGTACTCACAGTACGTACTTTTATTTCATGTGCAAGTGCAAATGCATCACAATGATCAGGAGCAAAAAGCAAATAGCAGCAGCAGCAGTAAACCAAGCATTGGGTAAACCAAAGATTTCACTCAGATCCATTAGAGTCTAAAAGATGGCAATTTTAAAACATCATGTTATAAGTAGTCAGGATTCCATTTAAATTCTCAGTCTCCTTAAATATGGCTTAGATGAACTCCATGATTTATTTTCATCTGATTTAGACTCAATGGTACTAGATATATTATGTTACTTTTATTCTCATCACTCTCCTTTCTTATCTATTGGCTCCAGCACCTGTATAATGTACTTAACACAAATAGAATGATGAGGCAGCATGATAACAATACCCTATGAACCAAATCAGAATTTAAAGTTAATGTTTTTGGTCCTCTTTTTTGAATTTTTAGAAATTTGATCGTTATTGTGGATTATTTATATGCACTAATGCTATTTTCTTAGTTGGTGCTATTAAGGGATCCTCACTACTATGGTTTTTGCTTTCTTCATTACCAAGTGGTAAGTGGTAGTGTGGCTGCTCTGGGCTAAACACTGAAATGTAAGCAATAAATGCTGTAAAACATATTCTTGTGTTTATGCCTTTGTGGATTACAGTTTGAAAGTCATGCAGTCTGCTTGTGCTTATTTTTCTGATTAAGGCTGGCTGTCCTTCCTGACTGCACCCACTGGATGCTATTTTTGGTGTAAGGAGAATTCGCAGTACCTCTCATTGGACTTACTATAATTCATCCCACTCTGCCCTCTGATGCTGCAGTTCTGTGGTCTGAGGGAGAATGGAAATTTACAGTTTCAAGCCAGTCCTTTTTAAATACATTGGCTTTGGTGTGCTTTTGCTTTTGAAATTATTAAAGAGCAGGTACCTACTGTCAGACACCCAGCTCCCCTCAAACATGTAGAATAGTAGATCTGCTCTACTGTTGAGGGGCACTAAAAATTATATGTGCTTCCCTCTGGTTAAAAAGTTATAGCACCCCAAATTTGCACCCCCATAAAAACAAAGCCTTGTCTGACACACCTCCTTTAGTGATGTCAGAAAATGAATACTGAGGGTGCAAGTCATTAACCTGTATGTACGCGATATGTCTATGGCATTTAGTACTATATAGACTTGCCATGTAGACAAATCAAAGCAGCTGCTGGAGTAACAGTCCCTGTCTACTGGAGCGGTCACTTTCATTGTTCCAAGTGACAACTCTAAGTAATACTAAATGTCATTGACAAATGGCACCAATATAGATCTATGGAGCACACACAAGCAGGCTTCATTTTCTGACATCACAAAAGGAGGCGTATCAGACAAGGCTTTGTTTTTATGGGGGTGCAAATTTGGGGTGCTATAACTTTTTAACCAAAGGGAAGCACATAGAATTTTTAATGCCCCTCAACAGTAGAGCAGATCTACTGTTATATATGTTTGAGGGGAGCTGGGGGTCTGACAATAGGTACCTGCTCTTTAAGATTGGAGCTGACTGTACTCAAGTTCGATTCACCACTTCTGCACAATTCAGAAAATTATACTTACCACCTGGGGGGTAAGAAATGGCCACGGTTTGTGTCTGCTACTAACTAATTTGATTGTTTTCTTTACTGCCATTGAATGAAATAAATAAATTCAATTTAAAACATTCTGTATCACAGCTCAGAGGTCTGCCAGCATTATGGATCTGTGCAGAAGCAAACAGTTCCATGCCATGCGATGCTGTGTTTGAAACTCGCAGCTCACAAATTGTTTTTATTACTGTCTTGTTGTGGTTTGCATATTTAGTTCAGCAATCATTGCAAGCACTGTGTTTTTTTGCTTTTTAGGATAAATATTCATATGAGAAGCTTGAAGCTGCTACATACAGCCACATCACTGAGGACTGAGCAAGATCGCAAACAGTCAAAAAAAGTTTCATTTCTGATAAGTTTTATTCAGATGCTGCTCCTTTTCTGTCTCAACTTAATGAAATCCCACTTTACTGACACCTAATGTGATATCTTTTTTTTTTAATTATTAAGACTGGAGCTGACTGTACTTGAGTTTAATTCACCGCCTCTGCACAATTCAGTAAATTATACTTACTACTTCATTCATATTTTCTTACAGCTGTCTCTCAGTAGTGTATTTTAGCTGATCATCAATAATCTTTTATAAAATCTTGTCCTCTGTCTGTTGACATGGAGAATGAGGGAGAAGTAATGTTTCTTCCTGTCAAAATACACCACGGAGAGCCAACCGAATTAGGTGTCAGTACAGCGCATACAGTGATCGCTGAACTAAACATACCAACCACAAGACAATAATAAAAATGATTTGTGAGCTAAGAGTTTCAAACACAGCATCATGCAGGAAAGGAACTGTCTGCTTCAGTGCAGATCTGTAGCGCTGGCTGACCTCCAAGTCATGACAAAGTGTGTTTTTTTTTTTTAAATCACCTCTTTATTCATTTTTTTAATACAGAACAAAACAAACATAGAACAGAACCTGGAACCCCAGGCACACAGCCCAAAACTGACTGTGAAAACGATATACATTACAACTATGTACATGCACAGAGATGATGTCCCCCTCCCCACCGATTCTAGCTTTAAGCCCAACCACACCTTTATGTATAAAAACGGCACCCTTAGGCTCATTACAAATCAGACCATTTCCCCTTAATCCTGATACAGCCGCCCCCGGCCTATCCGGTGTTCCTTGACCTCAATACTTAGTGGGCTAATTCCACCTCAAAGGGTAACACCTCTCTGTGCCCCCTGGAAAGAGAGAGAGTGCCTATCCCCCATCTTTGTAGCAGACCCAGTAATCTTACTACTACACTAGTCCCCAGAACCCTACCAGTCCACCTTCAAATATTACAAGGTCCTCAGACCTCCTTATCATCTCTATATTCTCATTCCAGTCAAACTAAAACTAGTCACAGCCCGACAGACAGACCCGCTTCTGGCCATGCAGCCCTTACTGGGAATAGATTGCCTCCATTACTAGCCATCTTTTAGCATATAGCCCTTTCCTCCCCTCTAGATATAAATGTCTCTTGATCCTAGATAGGGCTCCGATAAGATCTCCCACCCATTGTGTGTACCCATAAAATTGGTCATCTTTCCAGTGTTGGACCACATACGCTTTAATTACCATAGCCATCAGGGATACATGATATTTAGGAGCAGCACCCGCTATTTGCGAAAAATCCCCCAAAATACATACCTCCGGTGTTATAAGCTCTGAGTAGTCCAACAATGGATCCATCCACCTTTTTACTTCATCCCATAGGGGCCGTATTCTATTATAGTTCCACAGAACATGTAAAAGGTTTCCCCTCTCTAATTCGCACCTGAAACACAGGTCTGTCTGTCTAAGGCCTCTTTCACACAATTTCACAGGAGTAAAATACAGATTAGAAGCAATAAAAAATTGTAAGCTCCTATGTTTAGGTATCACTATATACTTAGCACTCTTCCAAACATTGGCCCAATCAATATTTCGAGGCGCCAATTTGTTGTCCCAATATGGCACTGCTATAGGAGAACTCGGCCCAAAAAAGGCCAACAGGATTTTATAAACCTGTGACAAAGCTCTGGCTTTCGGGTCAATCTCCCTCAACTCACCCCACTTAAATGAACAATCTGAAAGACTCCCCATTTTCTTTAATGCCCCCTCAAGCACCCGTGTGAGTTGCAGTCTATGGAAAAAGGGCATTCTATCGCACTGCACTGGAAGGACTACCTTATTGTCCTGGATGACCTCTTTAAAGGACATGCCCGAGACCCAATTAGCCCATTTCCCTTTGATTACCTTCTTGCCTATTGTTAAATTGGGGTTGCCCATAAGTGGTTGCTCTTGGGCCTGCATTTGCTCTATTTTCTGGGTCGCAGTCAAAAATGACCACCAAGCTTCTACCATCTTCCAAATTGGGCTTCCCACCTTCTGTTTGGCACAGGCACCTATCTTAGCATACAAGGACACATCTGGGGAGAGGCCTGCCTCTCTCAATATCTGAGTGTCTAGATGTAGCCAATCTGGAACATAGCCATCTCCTGACACGCTCCTACCCCACCAGGCCAGTAAACCCAACTGACCTGCAACATAGTACAGGTGGAGATCTGGTAGCTTAATTCCTCCCAAGCCTGGAGGAAGTCGTAAATCATTATATTTTTTCCTAGGTGGTTTACAATCCCACAAAAAATCTGACAGTAGCTTCTTAATCAGTCCAAATCATTTTTTGGGGATACTATATGGAGCTAGATATATCGGGTATAACAGCCTCGGCGGCAAGTTCATTTTGATGAGCCCAAGCCTGGCCGAGAAATTTAGGGGCAGCTTATTCCATCTTATTAAATCTGTGACAAAGTGTTTTTTAAATGTAATTTATTTGTTTCAGTCAGTATTTCTTTTTTCCTGGGAAAATAAAAAAATATATGAGTGTCAGTCTCATGCCAGAATCTCACCAGCTATGACATTCTGTCACTCGTGCTACAGCCATTGATGTCAGTCCTTGAATGACATCATAGGTAAACAGCACTCCGCATCAATTGGTAAACTGGGCAGATTTTTCAGTAATAGCAATTGGGGGTCTGCAGTATGGGGGACCTGCTTTTATAAAGTTTAAATACATATGTATCCAGAGTTGACCAGCTGAGATGTACTATCTAATTTTACCCATTTCTGGACCATATTTACCTTGGATAGCAGAGGCTGAATGTAATATTTCATTCTCAGTAGAGTCATGCTTTTACTCACTGGCAGACTGTTTAAGCTTTTAGATTTTATTTTTCTGGGGGGGGTTGGGTGATGGGAGAACTGGCACTTTAACTGTTTTGCTGTTACTTTGGAAACACGGCAGCAGTAAAACATCACAATAAAAGAGTTTAGTACCAGTTCTCCCTCCACCCCCCCAAAAAAAACTATGTTTGAACATTTTAACAATGCGTAAAAGCATGACCCTGATGAGAATGAGATATTGTATTTAAGATCTGCTCTCCAGATTAAACACAGTCTACAAATGGGTAGAATTAGATATTGCATCTTAACAGGTCTACTCTGAGTGCATATGTAGATAAACTTTGCAAAAGCAGCACCCCCCACACAGCTGACCCCACTGAATGTATACATTTAAACTGACCTGTCCTAACTACACTGTAAAAGCAGGACAACACTGAAAATAAGATATTACCTCTCAGCTAATTCTGCCTAAATATATTTAAAAAAAAAATCAATCAATAAAAGCAGGACCCTAACTGAAATGATATATTGCACATGTCTTGTGCTAGGCTGAGTTAATAAAGTCTAAAATGTGTAGAAGAAGGACTCCAATGAAAATGAATACATCCCATCTAGCCTGCCCTTGGTATATATGCATTTCTAGTAAGAATGTATCGGGTCCCCAATATAGCAGAATCCTACCGAAAGATATTCATCTATGCTGCTCTGTCCTGGAAAAATAAATTGTAAAATCTAGAATCCATTAAAAATAAGAAACTACATCTCAGCTGCTAGGCTACATTGTTAGACTGTTCTAGCTTTTAGCTTTTTTTTTCGGGGGGGGGGGACTGATATCATTAATATTTCATTGTGACTTTGGCCAGATTCGGGTTCCTACACACATTTGTATCAGAAATGCACATATACCATGGACAGACTACATGAGATGCATTAATTTTCAGTGGAGTCCTGCTTTAACACATTTTATACTGTATTAACTCAGGAGGTCACAAGAGATATGCAGTCTCTTATTTTCAGTCAGGGTCCTGCTTTTACCTATTTTTAGAATGTATTTAGGCAGGATTGGCTGAGAGGTAATATCTCATTTTCAGTGGTGTCCTACTTTTACAGTGTAGTTCTGCCAAGACAGACTAGTTTAAAGGTATACTTTCAGTGGGGGGTTGCTGTACTGGAGTCCTGCCTTTCCAAAGTTTAACTACATATGTACCCAGAGCTTACCAGCTGAGATGCACAATCTAATTTTACCCATCTTTATACTGCATTTACATCGGATAGCAGAGCTAAAATGCAATATCTCATTCTCAGTGGGGTCATGCTTTTACCTACTGGTAGACTGTTGATACATTTAGCTTTTTTGGGGTATGTGGGGTGAGAACTGGTACAATAATTGTTTCATTGTGACTATGGCCACACTGCAGTAGTAAAAGTCACAATGAAACAGTTGTACTACCAATTCTTCTCCCACACCCCAATAAAAGAAAAGGTAAAAGTTTGTAAAAGCAAGACACCAGTGCAGCTTATCCCCACTGAAAGTATACATTTAGATTAGTCTGCCCTGGCAAAACTACACTGAAAAAGCAGGACACCACTGAAAATGAGATAATGTAGTATCTCTAAGCAATGTCTGCCTAAATACAATGACAAATAGGTAAAAGCAAGACCCTCACGTAAAGTGAGATATTGCATATTTCCTGTGCTATCCTAAGTTAATACGGCCTAAAATGTGTAAAAGTAGGACTCCACTAAAAAGTGAGTTTATCTCTTCTAGTATGTCCTGCTAGGTAAATATGTATATCTAGTAAAAACATGCAGGAACTGTTCACTGTGTTACAGAACTTTGTGTCATCAGTGAACAGGTAAATTCTACCTTCTAGGTACTGCACATCATCACTGATGAAGGTATTGAATAGGACCGGTCCTAGCACTGATCACTGTAGTACCCCACTGGTCACTCTTCCCTCTGAGGAGTGACAGCTTTGCCACACCTTTTTTGTCCTGCCACCAGCCAATTACCCACCAGCCGCACTACTATCCTGCCCACTCCCATATTCCCTATTTTGTTTAATAGCCTTCTATGTGCTATAGTGGTGTTCTTATACATTTTTACTAGAAAAACATATATATACCCAGGACGGAATAGATGAGATGCACTCATTTTCAGAGGAGTCTTACTTTTTCGCATTTTAGACTGTATTAACTCAGGATAGCACAGTAGATATGCAATATCTCATTTCCAAGCAGGGTCCCAATTTTACCCATTTTTACAATGTAGTTAGACAGAATTGGCTGAGAGGTAATATCTCATTTTCAGTTTTGTCTTGCTTTTACTGTGTAAGCTTGACAGAACAGACTCATTTAAGTGTATATTTTCAATGGGGGTTTCCTGTACTGTGGTCCTGCTTTTATAAAGTTTCACTACATATGAACCCAGAGTTGACCAGCTGAGATGCACTATCTAATTGTACCCATTTTTATACTGCATTTACCCTGGATAGCAGAGCAAAAATGCAATATGCAGTGTTAGGGAAAATGATGGAATCTCTTCTGAAGAGGAATTGTTGAGCACCTAGAGGCCAGTGGGGCACAGGACCTGAGGCAGCATGGATTTACAGCAGGAAGGCCATGTCAGATGAATCTAATAGATTTCTTTGACTGCATGACCAACGTAGTAGACCAGGGAGGGGCTGTAGATATGGCCTACCTAGACTTTAGCAAGGCATTTGAGACAGTCCCACAAAAAAGATTAATAAACAAGTTAGCTACCCTGGGAGTGGGTCCCAGGGTGATAGCTGGGTAACAAACTGGCTGACCAACAGGACATAGAGGGTATTAGTAAATGGAATACACTCTGAAGAAAGGATGATTGCTAGTGGGGTACCACAGGGTTCAGTACTGGGACCAGTCCACTTTTATGTCTTTATAGAAGACATTGCAGAGTGGCTGGAAGGAAAAGTATGCCTCTTTGCAGACAATACAAAAATCTGTGACAGGGTTGATACACAAGGGGTGGAGGAAAGGATAAGGGACTTGGTAAGGTTGGAGGAATGGTCAAAAGTATGGCAGCTTAGATTCAATGCAAAAAATTTCAAAGTTATGCACCTGGGAAACAAAAACTCAGTGGGAAAGTATGCAGGGGGGAGGCACTAACAACAACAGTAATGAAAAGTGACCTTGGGGTAGTTATATCACATGACCTTAAAGCAGGCAAACAATGTGAGAAGGCAGTAAGGACTAAGGAAGGCTGGAGGAATACTGGGATGCCTATGGTGAGGCATCACCAATAGAAAACAAGAAGTTGTTATCCCTATGTACAGACAGTTGATGAGACCACATCTGGAGTACTGCTAGCAGTTCTGGAGACCCCATCTCCTCAAGGACATAGACAATTTGGGAGACTCTGCAGCCATATGTACAGTATATCACTAAGCCACATGCAGTGGAGTATGGGTAAAACCCAGATCACCAGACTCAGACCACAGCTGTAAAATCTGGACTGGGGTACAGCTTGTGCAAATATTGCTGATCTGGTGGAGCAGCAATAAAGTATTGCATTCAGAAAAAGGGATAATGTCATCTTTGCTACCAAACAACATGATAGCTTGTTAAAAATAGATTCCTCTGCTGAAGCCTCATTACTACACTGCCTGTGTTTGTATATAGGAAGCTTTAGAGCATTATTTTTCCTCTGGCTTGAGGAGTTAATTGAGCCCACACAAATTAACTCATTATCTTATGGCAGTCAGAACTTTCTGCAAAACAAGTTCCCCAGGCCCCTCACAACACCTCATAAAAAATTTGACAACACCATCCTAAAAGCAGTCAGTTTGCTGCTTTGCAGGACACTGCATAGCAAGAATCCCAGTCTTGCCTTTTGCTAAATAATACACCAACTTCATTCTCAGGCAGGCAGTTCTGGGCTACTGTTTATATTCTACTGAATGTTCTTTTTTTTTTCTAATTATACTTTTTATTGACGATCCAGAGGATGACATCTTTCATATACACATACAAATCCATTGAGCTCAGTTCAGGCATTATATCCAAAAAATTAAAAGGGCATCTGCCTGGTTGTCCTGCACCAGAGTGTAGTAGCCCCAGTAGCCCAAGGTGATGAAGGCTGACCTCTTGTCTGACGTGGTGGAGTAGGCTGCCCTCAGGTCGCCACTGCCTTGTGAGCTCTCCTCGATGTCATTCTGGCAGCCCTCATCATTGAGTGAGTCCTGCTTGGTGACCTTGGGGCTCAGCAGCCTGATAAGGTCGGGGAGCTGGAAGTGCTCGGCCTCCCACAGGAGCCACTCCTTCTCCAGGAATTGGTCTGGCAGGATGAGCTGCCAGTCATGGAGGTAGTCCAGCATGTACCTGAAGAGAAAGCCATCCCAGTCAATGAAGAAGTGGCAAAGGTTGTCGTGGGGCACCTCCTGGATGTTGGGCTGGGAAAACATGTCATACAGAGTGCTGTCCGGGATGCTAAGCAGGGTAGAGTACTTGGCGACATACACTTGCCCTCCCACATTCAGCTCCACTAACTCCAGGAATGGGGACAACAACTTGGTGATACCTCACTGATAGGCAGGATGCTGCTGCTACTGTTATCCTTCAAAGCCATGAAGACCTCGGCTCACTTGTAGGAGTCTCCCACTGTACCTGCCTTTGGCTAGCTTGGGACTAGTGTTGCTCCCTAGCCCCTTGTCAGCTGTCTTATCAGTCTTGGATATTTGCTGCTGCTGCCGCTCCTACTGCTAAGTTTCAGTGCACAGTGTCCACACTACTTCTGAGAGTCAAGTGGCAGCAGCGGGACAGGTAGCAGGATCTACCCTTAAGTGCGAGGGGCACTGGTTGTGTCCAGCCCTGTTTGTGCAGGACAGCTGAGAGCAGCAAGCTGCAGAAGCACCACACGGGCTCAGCCCCACACATTGAATAATAAGAGATATTAGACTGAAACATAGAGACAGGAATGGGGATCTCAATGGGCTGAATCCGGGGCAGCCTTGCTGATGTCACGCCCTCACTGTGGGCACCACCGCTCCAACTGTATCTTTTTCTTATAATAAAGAAAAGCACAAGGGCAGCAAAGTGCAACAGGACTTGGGCTGGAAGAGGAGCTGGAGTGGGTTTACCCAGCTGCAATATGAGAAGACAAAAGCTTGGATTTAACACATGTATGGGGAACATTCTCACAAAAAGCTTAAAAGTTAAATCTGGGATATTAGCGCCCTAATGTCTGAAACTTTCTTCTCCTCGTTGCTAACTAAATATCCGATTGTGCAGGTAACTGCAAAGACTTTTGAACAAAAAGGTGAGAATGACCAAGCCTAGAGCTGCTTCCCCAATTCGAATCATTGCAGCTGATCACCAGTCCTTAGTCTTATAAAGAAAAATTAAATTAGAATAAGGAAGTCTGTTAAACACTTCTAATGGAAACATATAGTAGTAGGTGCACATAAATCATAATGTACATTAGTAGTATGGGACACGCACACTAAATTTATTCCTTATCAGGTCAAATCCGGTAGATGTTTTGGCTCTGGACAGAGTTTGTTAATAACTGGGGTGAATACTGTATATTTTTGACATGCTCTGAACTGTTGTGGATGGAATATTCAGGTATTCAAACATTCTCAGTTCCTTAGAGATAGGGTAGCCTGCTATCAGCATTGCCGATGACAGCAGGATGTTACTGAAAGAACAGTGGCATACTGTTGGTTGGCTTTGCCGATTTTTTTCCTTTATAATCACAGTCAGGGCAAGTGGATGGGATCATAAGAAAAGGTCCTTGTCTTTTCTGTGGATTATCCATTGAAAATGTAATTTTATTGTAAATATGGCAAACATCACATGTTCTGAAAAGCTGTTGAAGGTAGGAGTTGAACACCAATATTTGTTCTTCTTCACGTTGTGCCTTTGGGTCCATTTTCATTGGTGTTCTGGAAGATAGAAAAAATACACAATTTTCAATAAACAAAACACAATCAACATTGTGAATGCAATGTGCAGTACATCACATTTCTGAAATAGGAAATAATAGAAATAATGCTGCACTAAACAATTATAAATGAGTTTACTGCATTACTTGAGTTAGTGGACCCCATATTAAGAGCCAGCTGGCTGCTCATGCAAACAGGTGCACCGTGCAAAAAATAGGACTGGCTGACTCTAGCGCAATATTCAGCCAGACAGCATGATTGAAACTGACCATGCTATCTGACTGAGTATCGGGCCATGGTAACATAGTGCACAGCAAGCAGTCACCATGCTTTGTGCCACACAGCCAGAGCACTGGGCTGAGGACTGCCCAGTGAGGAGAAGTGTGGCACTCACTGGATAGTGCCACAGCTCCTATTTGCAATATTCAGCCCAAACATGCAGATAAGCGCATTAGGTATGCACAGTGCTAATGAGCCATTTGCATGCCAGGCATCAGCTAAGTGTGCTGGACCAGGTCCCCCCCTCCTAGCCCTGATCCCCTCTCACATCATATTACAGTATTCCAGGGTGGTCTTGCAGTCCCTCCCTTGCCCAGATCCCCTCCTGTAACATATTGTTACAATCCCTTATGGTCCTGCAGTCTCGTCCTAGCTCCAATCCCCTCCTGTAACATATTACAGTAATCCCTGGTGGTCTAACAGTCCATTGATAGTATGCACTCCTTGAGAACTCAGTCTGCAGCCAACCTAGGTGGTGAACAGAGGACTGTGCCAGTCACCGGCTCTCATGGTTGGGAGGGGGGATACAGGGTGGTGGAACAGTAACTGCTGGGGCACGGGGTGGGGTCTTCTAGACCACCAGGGACATATATTTTTGATATGGGCAAGTAGGAGATAGAGAGTGGGGACCACCAGACCACCAGGGATTACTGTAATGTATCATGGTAGGGGATCAGGACTAGGGAGGGACAGATAGACCACTAGGGATCACTGTAGGATGTTATGGGAGGGGATCAGAGTTAGGGAGGAACTGCAAGACCACCAGGGATTACAGTGATATATTACAGGAGGGGGTCAGGGCTAGGGAGGGACTGCTAGACCACCAGGCAATGGTGCTGTCACACAGTGCTGGGACAAAGTATGTGGCAACAACCCTTTCTGTGCACCCTTAAGGCAGGGTTTCAGAAATGTTAAACTGTGCCATGCATGCAGGCATTTAGTATTTCTGAAATCTCTGAATCCGCACTGCACCACATATGCATGGGGAACCCTCATTTGCATGCCTACAGTGCATAATTTTGTGTGACAGCACTGTTGGGGTTGTGCCATGCATAGGTGCCATTTGAATATGGGCAACGCCATGGCAGCCAGCATTATTCCAGGTTAGCACACTCAAACCTGGTTTTGGCCATGCCAACCTTTTGAAAATAGGGCCCAGTATATCTTGGGCCACATCCTGCACTGGCACATTAGAAGGCATACTGAATATTCCAAGTCAAAATCATTCTTGCCTTGTGATACTTCAGAGTCGAGAACACAAGTGGTTTGTCTTTCAATAATGCACATTAAATTCCAATGTAACTTACACTTAGCTTTTCTGTCAAGAAACCTCATTCATTTCATTTCATTTTTATTGGTTATACTGGAAAGGCATGTGAGCATTGCTACCCACTTACACAAGCATCCAGTTACATACAAAAATCATGAGACATGACATAGGCTAAAACATTTAACTGATGGCGAGGGTTAATGCAATGGTACATAAAATTCGAATAATATAGACTAAAGGGCAAACCATGAACTAGCCTTGGTGAATTAACAAATACAAGGTGACGTTAAGCATTCAGTGAGGGTTTCACAATAATATAATATGACAGTGGGAAAAAAAAATGAAGTGCAATCTAAAAAATAGCTTAAGTGGATTAACAATACTACAAGTGCTAGAAAGAGAAGGTAAGTACCTGAGGTGGATAACCAGAGAGTAAGGAGAAAAGAGTGCAGAAGGGGAGCCAGATTAGGGCTGCAAGCAGGTGCAGGTGGGAGAGAAATGTCTCCTGATATTGTATTTGGAGGCATTTGTGTAGGGACACAGTTTTAGTTCTGGAGGAAGAGATCTGAAGAGCTTGGGTCCCATAAACTTAGAAACATAGAAACATAGACATTGACAGTAGATAAGGACCGCTTGGCCCACCTAGTCTGCCCATTTTCCTACCTATTGGATAAGCTGCAGATCCTAGTTAACCAACAGCCTACATCTTCCTACCCCCCACAAAAATTGCCTTTTATCTGTCCCATGCATTCTTGAATTCCCTCACTGTTTTTGACCCCATGACCTCCTCAGGAAGGCCATTACCTGCATCCAGCATCCTCTCTGTGTAAAAATACTTCCTCATATTGCCATCCTCCCTCTATCTTCAAATTGTGTTCTCTTGTTCTTGCACATCTCTTTTTCTGAAAGATGCTGCCCTCTTGGACTTTGTTGATTCCCTTGAGGTACTTGAAAGTTTCTATCATGCCCCCCATCTTCCTCCTTTCCTCAAAGGTATACATATTAAGCTGCTTTAGTCTCTTTCTCTTTGTATGGTTTCTGTTGCAGACTCTGCACCATTTTAGTTGCCCTCCTCTGGGCTGCTTCCATCCTGTCTATGTCCTTGAAGAAATGGAGTCTCCAGAACTGCACATGTTACTCCAGATGGGGTGTCACCAACCGTCTGTACAGGGGGATACCATCTTTCTGTTTTCCACTGGTGATGCCTCTCCCTATACATCCAATTATCCCCCCACCTTGAGTGGTTCAGCAGAAAGGAATAGTGAAAGAGAGAGTGGAGGACAGTCTAGTGATCCTTATGGTGGCGGCTGTCTGGAAGAGAGAGGTGAGGCAATCAGAGAACAGTCCACAGGAGAGAATGAAGAAGAAGGTGGCCATCTTGCAGTTGAGGTGGGCCTCAAGGGAGGGATGACTGGTGAGCTTACAAAGGTCACAGTGGTGTTTGACTTTAGGGAGACCAGAGGAAAAGTGAATAGCCTTGTGGTAGGAGCTTTGAAGTCTGGAGAAATTTTTGATGCCGAGGCAGGGGAGGGAGACAAGTGTACCATAGTCAAAGACAGGAAGGAGGAAGCTGGAGACTAAGAGGGATTTGGATTCCCTTTTAAGGTAATGCTTGGTTCTGTGGTGGATATCGAGGTGTTGGTGGATTTTTTTTGATTGTGAGGCTAGTGTGAGCATCGAAATTGAGGTGGCTATCCAGGAGTAAGCCAAGGTACTTGAATTCACAGACTCTTTCAATGGAGTAACCAAGGTTGTCATAAAGGGAAAGGGGAAATTGTTTAACCAGGAGAGGCACACTAAGCCACAGCTTATTTCCAGGTGTGACCTGGGAGCACAAGGAAGTTAAGTGACTTGCTCAGGGTCACACAGTATGCAAGTGGAAGCTGTGGGATTCAAACCCAGGTCTGGTCTGCTGGATGTCACCAGATTTGCAGCTCAGAGCCTTAGACCACTGTGCTACACTGTCTCCTGCCTACTGCCTTAAAGGGAGAGGTCAAAGCAAAGGGGTTTTGGGGGGGCTGGAGAAAACCATGAACTCAGTTTTTGGAGCTGAGTACAAAACATTTGGATATGAACCAGGTGTGAAGCCTGCTGAAATAAAATTGGGGTTTGTTAATGAGACTGTTGTGTTTTTTGTCCTGACAGAAAACGGCTGCATCACGAGCACAGAGAATGAGTTCTGAGGTGGTGCAGATGTCAGGCAGGGAGTTAACGACCAGAGAGAAGAGAAGAGGGCCCAGGATGGAGCCTTGAGGGATGCCTTATTTGATGGGGCAGGATTCAGAGAGGACATCACCAATAATGGTGCGATGGGATCTGCATGTTAGATAATCCTTGAACCAGAGGCAGACCACAGGTGAGAAATGGAGGCCAGCCAGGGTATGGAGGAGGTCTTCATGATCAACGAGCTCAAAGGTTTTAGTGAGGTCTATGAACACAGCACCAGTGTAGAGGCCTTCATTGTTAGCTTTGTCTATGCAGTGGGTGAACTTGATGAGGGCAGTTTCGGTATTGTGTCAAGCATGGAACCCATACTGGGCCTCTGTGTGCAGGTTGTATTTGGAGAAGAATTCTGTGGTTTGCCTGTGGACCACTTTGTATAAAATTTTGGAGAGAGGGGCAAGGAGGGAGATGGGATGGTAGTTAGATACTAGATCCATGGAACCAGATTTGGTTTAATAATGGTGCACTTCCAAGCTTTCAGAAAGGATCCCATGCAGAGAGTGGTGGAGGATGTTAGTAAGATGGATGGCCAGAGAGTCACAGGCAAGATGTAGAACTCTGAAGTCAATGTTGTCGGCACCCTTGGATGGTCTTGGGTCATTTGTTCTGATTAACTTGACCACTTCACCAGGGGTTAGGTACCTGAAATGGAAATTAGGGTGGAGACTGGGAGAGGTGCAGTGGTAAATGGGGTAGGAATGGAGCTGGGATTGTATTTGTCGAGGTCACTAAAGTATTTATTGAAAAAGGGAGGCTATTTCACTTGGCTTGGTGGTGGTTGTCCCTTCAGAGGTAAGACAAATATGTTCTTTGGAAATTCCCCTACCAATAAGATTGTTAAGAATGTTCCAAGTCCTCATAGGGTTCCCCTGGGCAGCACATTGTTTTTCCAGGATGAAGGAGTATTAAGCAGATCTTGTGGAAGATTTGCACCTGTTCCTAATGGTTTTGAAGTCTTGGAGGAGTTGGGGATTTTTGTGTTTTCTCTACAACTTCCAGGTTCAGTCCCTATTCCTCATTAGTTTGCAATTCTTGGCTAGAACCCTTAACCTGAATTTTTTTAAGCAGGATGAAACAGTTGCAGATGGCAAGGAACTTATTGCTAAAGGCTTCAAGTGCTTTGCAGATGTCAGAAATGTTTTTAGTGAAGGACCAGCCTTGGGCTAGGGTGGCTTTGGAAAACTCAGATGCATCTAGCTTCTTCAATTGCCTGGTTTGGATGAATTTTTGTGGGCGGGGGAATGTTTTTGTGGACCATCAGCAAAAAACAGCACAGTGTTCACTGACTGAGTCAGGAAGAACTCTGAGGCGGTGACATGGGAGGGATGTGAGACCAGGACCCAATCAATGAGAGATTGAGATCCAGTTTTGTAGTTGATTTTGGTAGGTTCAGTGATGAGCAGGTGTGGGCCAAGGCCAAGTATGGATTCCTTGGTGAAATCACAGAGAGGGGACAGCCAGTTTAGGTTGAAATTCCCTAGGATGATACAATCTCTCCCTTGGAGGAGGGAGGTCTTGATATTGAGAAAGAGGGCAAGATCATGGGGTGAGGAGGAGGGGGGCAGGTACACCACACTGACTGTGACCAT
Organism: Neoceratodus forsteri; assembly: GCA_016271365.2. Taxonomy (NCBI): domain Eukaryota; kingdom Metazoa; phylum Chordata; order Ceratodontiformes; family Ceratodontidae; genus Neoceratodus; species Neoceratodus forsteri. Next base: position 398,044,710 of record CM057455.1, on the reverse strand, counting down.
TTTATCTGCTCCATGGAAGAGGTTATATGAGATGGTCTCGAGGGAGGAGGTGGGAAGTGGGGGTCAAATTTGGTGGCAAGGAGGTGATCAGCAGCCCAGATGAGGCAGCCTTCCGCACGCTTCCTCACCCTGTCTCTTCTAAGGACTGAGTAACTTTCAAGGAGGATTTCATTGAGGGACATGTCCTCCTTCAGCCAGATTTTGGTGAGGACAAAGACATCAAAAGCATTAGCCATCACCCTGGACTCGATTAAGTTTTTTTTGTCAAAAGGCTTTGTATGTTAAGGTGAGCAAAAGTGAGCTGTTTAATGGGCTTGAGGGAGGAGTGAGGGGTGAAATCGGTAGAGGATGTGGGGCCTGGGTTGAGATGAATGGAGCCTGAGATAAGGAGGAGTAGGAGGAGGAGGAGACTTAAGTGCTTGAGGTTCACAAGTGAAGACAGCCTGGTGGAGTATAGCTTGGTGTATTGGTGGGTGAAAAGATATGGCTGTGGTAGGAAGGAAAGAACTCATGGAACAGGCAAAGACTGATGAAGAGGCTTGCATTGGGAGGGGCAGGAATGGATTTGGACGCGCAAGTGGAGGGTGGGGAAGAGGACAAGGCAGTGTGGGATGAAGGGAGAGTGGGAGAAATGAGGGAGGGTGTGAGAAGGATTTGGGGCAAACTGGTTGGGAGGGGATGGGAGGGAGGGAGGAAGGGGAGGGTCAGGGTGAGGGAGTTGAGCAGAGCAGGGCAGAGGGAAAGAACAAGGAGTGAGAGTAAGTAGGAAAGGTGGAACTGCTTAGGGCACTGCATGCTGTTGACAAGAAAGAGGGAAGGTGATGGGACAGTAATCAATGTGGGAATAGGGAAGTGGGGTACGAAGTTGAGTGTGGTAGAAGAAACTATGCCCAGGGGTAGAGCAGTGGTAAGGCACTGGTAGTGAGAGGCTGTTGGAAAGAGCACATGATTAAGATAGGACAGTCAGCAGTATTTGTCAAATTTGAGCACGAGAGAGGACCGCCCATTTAAGAAGTTGCAGGAGAAGAGAGCCCCTTTAGGAAGTTGCTGTAATTGACTAGTATGAGGCCTCAGGAGGCAGGGATCAGTGGGGAAGTGTATGTAATAAAGGAAGGAGGTGGGAGTGGGGGGGCCAAAAAAAAATGTCCATAGAGTAGTAGAGCAAGGCAGTGGCAGAGCTGTGATTTGAAAAAGGCACCTTTAGCGCTTGCTTTCTCACTTGGGATCTGTAGTTTCCAATTGGGAAGCAGCCACAGTGCCCAGGAACCAGTCAAATTATGGGAATTGAAGCCTGGCAGCTCTGGACTAGCAGCTGACCAATCGTACCTGCTTTCCTTGATCGGGAGGGGGTGGTGGGCTGGAATGGATGAAGAGGTTCAGCCACTGGCATGGATCAGCGCCTGGGCCATTTGGCTGAAGTAGAGAGCCCAATCTGAGCTTGTGGCTAAAAAAGAGCAGAAAAAGGTATGCTGTTACTTTTAAAAAAAAAATAAAGTTCAGGTAAATCAGTGGAAGGGCCCTGGGCAATTTAATGCTCAGGGCAGAAGTAGGTGCAAATAGTGGGTGTGAAGAGAGAGAGAGGATTCCTGCACAGAGGTCTCCTCAAAGGTGCCAGGTGGGAATTTAGCCAAACAAAAGGCTTGTTCAGGAGGTTGATGGGAGAGGAGCCAGTCCCTTCATTCATCATCTATTTAGAACAAAGTAATACATGTTTACATTTTCTGTGTTTCATTTTTTTGCCATGTTGCAACATTGCTGCAGTTGCAGTACAAAAACATGCTAGGTACATTTTAGATGCTTCATGTTATGGTATAGGCATCAGTTACGGTTAAAGCAACAAAAGTATGGAAATGTGGCATTAGGGTTTCCAACCCTAACCCCCCCCCACCCTGCAGGCAGCAACAGGCTTGGAGTGTGCCTTAAGGTTGTCAACCCTAATACTCACCATATTCTGCGAGTAAGTAAGCTGAGATGGGTGCAGTATATGAGAATGAGCTGAGCATTAGGTTTGACAACCGCAAGGCACACCCCAAGCATGTTGCTGCCGGTAGGGTGGGAGTGGGTGTTTGGAAACCCTAATGCCACATTTCTCTGCTTTTGTCACTTTAAACCTAACTAATGCATTAAAAATGATTTTTGCAATGAATTTCCCTACTTTTTGAGATACTACTTTTTCTGTAATTAGTTTTTATAAATGCATGAGTGTTTTCCATAGTTTGTTTTCTATAAATGCATGAGCTACTATGAAAAAAGAATAAAAATTTTTTTGACCTTATCCACTGGGGGCTGTGGGATTTAAATCCAGGTCTCCAGGATCATAGCCCATAGCCTTAGCCACTACACTACATTGCCTCCTTTGATATCACTGTGTCAGTGTCCTCATATCCTAAGTCAAGACAGATCCAAACTAAAGCAATCAATAAGATTTTCCTATTTCTCTGTTTTGCCAAAAGCCTTTTTTTAAACTTTATATATTTCTAAGCCATTGAATTGTCTGAAACTTTTTCAGTTCACATGAACACAAAATCAGTACTCTAATGTCCATTTCAACATAAGTTAAATAAAACTACTTTCTTTCTGCAGCCCTAATGTTTAACATACTGATTTGCAACCAATGTTTCAAAGCAATTCACATTTCCCACGAGGGATAACTTGTAGGTTTTATCCAATTTTTCTTATTCCCTCAATAATAACAAAAAAGATATGCAAATAAGCTCATAATTATTCATTGACTACAGTTACAGTGCCATTTTTGAAAATGTGTGGCATATAAAAACTGTTCTTCTTCCAATGTGAAAAAGCAAAACTTAAAAGAAATGGTTGTAAACAGTGATTTTGAACAGAACAAGCTTGCCAAAGAGTGATTGCTTGTAGTTTTCATCCGATATTTCAAATTCCCTCAGTTTAAAAAACAGATATTTATGACGTGACTCTAGTAGTCCATGCCATGCCTCTTTATACAGCTAATTTGAAGTGCGTACTGAGCATGCTCAGAACCCCATTTTTTTTAAATGTAATGACTTTGGAACAGATTAATATTTTTTCACCAAACCAGCAAAAGGCACCTCTATGGGCAAAGTCCTTTCTACCCTGAAAAGTTCAGACCAAAATTCCAACCCGTTTGAATGCAAGGCGATGACAAAAGAAAGCAGGTTTTTTGCTATGCGTGTCTCAGAATCTGCACATCCAACCAGAACAAAACTTGGCACATCAAGAGATCTGCCCCTCAAGATTTTGCATGCAGAATTTTGTGCAAATCTGTTCAATGGTTACAGTGATATTAAACTGCAAAATTTAACACTCACTACTGTCATCTGTAGGACATTTGCTGAATTACCCATGCGTTCAATTATAAATTATACACTTACCCTGGATAGAACTGATCCCTCCTGCAATCTGTAGGGCAGTCACTAAATTACACATGAGTTCCATTATAAATTACACATTTAGCTGTCTAGAACTGATCCATCCTGCCATCTGTAGGACAGTTGCTACATTACACATGCATTCCATTTAAGCAATAATGCATGACAGGTTGTTATGAGATTTACACACACTGAATAATAACTTTGGAACAGATTCATGTTTTTTTCACTAAACCAGAAAAATGCACCTCTGTGAGCCAAAGCCTTTCTGCTGAGAAAATGTCAGACCAAAATTCCAAACCATCAGGGAGCAAGGCAATGAAAAAAAATAGCAGCAATTTGTTTTTTGCATTTCTTCACAATGTGCATCTCAAAATCTGCACATCTAACTTAAAAAAAATACTTGCCATATCAAGAGATCTACCCAGAGGCCACCCATGAAAACTTTCATGCAAATCCGTTGAACAGTTGCAAAGATATTAAAGTACAAATCATTATGCTTACTACTGCCATCTGTAGGGCAGTCACTGCATTACACATGAGTTCCATTATAAATTATAACATTTGTAGAAAAGTTGTTTAACCTGTAAAATTAAATAAAAACATCATAAAACTGATTTCAAAAACAGTATATATAGAATAAAGTATGGGTAGTTTGTGTTATGAGAATTTCATGCACACCCAAGTGTAACATAGAAACATAAAAGTTGATGGCAGATAAGGACTGCAAGGCCCATCCAGTCTGCTAATTTTTTGAACTTTATGAATGTGCCATAGGCCTTTACTCTGGTCCACCAATCTGGTTACCCAGTCAAAGAAATCTATGTTATTAGCTTGACAGAACCTTCCTGTTGTAAACCCATGCTGTCTTTGATCCTGTCCTGCTATGGATTCTAGGTGTTGCACTATACTTTCCTTAAGGAGTGCCTCCATAATCTTGCCCACTACTGAGGTAAGACTGACTGGTCTGTAGTTCCCATCCTTCTCCATGCTGTCACTTCTGTGGAGCAAGATCACATGAGTCCTTCTCCAGTCTTCTGGGATGTCTCCTGTGCTCAGAGACTCACTAAACAGTTCTGCTAATGGCTCTGCAAATTTCACTATTAGCTCCTTTAGTACTCCGGAATGTATGTCATCAAGTCCTATTACCTTGTTCACCCTGAGCTTAGCAAGCTCTTGTAGGACCCTTTCTTTTTAGAAGGGACCTGTGCATACCTCCCTCCCCCCTGTGTCCATGGTGCTGGGCTGTGGGCCATGCCCTACATTCTCCTCAGTAAATATTGAGCAGAAGTATCTATTTCAGATAGAAACTTTTCCTTGGTCCTCCTCCACACACTTCCCTTTATCCCCTTTGATCTTAGCAATACCCCCTCTGGACTTTCTCCTTTCACTAATGTATCTATAGAAAGTTTTCTTGCCTTCTTTTACTGTTTGTGCTAGTGTTTCCTCAGTTTGGGCATTTGCCTGCCTTACTGCCTTCCCTGCTTTCCTTAGGGAAGTTTTGTATGTCTCCCTATCTTCGTCCCGCTGCATTAGCTTATATTTCCTGAAGGCCAGTCTTTTGGCTCTGATCTTTTCTGCTACTGTTTTTGAGAATCAAAGTGGTTTCTTCCTTCTTTTCCTCTTGCTTTTCTCCCTAACAAAATGGGATGTTGCTTCAAGTACTGCCTCCTTAATGCTTGTGCTTAATGCTTGTAGGATGATACATAAACTCCAAGGGCAAAGCTCTGGGAGTAATTACAAGGAATTGATATCATTGATGAGTTCTGGGGACATGCAAAGTAATATTGTTTCTCTCAGATCACTCATTATGCTTAAGTGTCCCACCCTGCCTCCCTGTCCAGAATCAGGAAAAGGTTCAATATACTCATTTGTTTTTCCTTTTACACAATTGCTTGAGCATTCCTGTTATTCATTCATAGATCACAGAATTCTCCTGTTTTGACAGTTGGGTTGGACTGTCATGCCTAGTTTTTCTGTGCCACATTATTTTTAGGCCTTACTCTGTTTGTTTAGCATAGGTTAGGTTAGATTAGAATACTGAGTGGGTGAGCTCCTTGACTTGGGTCTTGAAAAGATCTGATGCAATACTATGGTTAGCAGCAACACCTAGACAGCAGAAATTCAAACAATGTTCTAAATTATAAACCTTGCATTCCAGGACAGCTTCACCTATTGGGTTCCCGTGTAATGCCTATTCACCTATCAAAAGAATGATTCTATTTATAACAGCTAATAGGCTGATTAACAAACAACAATTAGGAATTATTGGTAGATTATAAATTTGTCATATTACAATGTGTGCAGTATATAAAAAGGGCTGTAGAATTATAAAGAATTCAGTTCTTTTAGATTTTACCTGTGGTGGGGCATAAACATTAATTAATCAAAAAACTCTACTTTGAAATAGTGGTATCTAAAATCAGTAAACATACTGGGATGACATCTGTAAGTTTTGTTGCTAAAAATTTCCAACCCTTTAAAACAAATGTCCAGACCTGAGAATGTTTCTTCACCCAAAGACCAAGAGGCTATCTACCAACAATGTTTGTGAAGGTAAGACATCCTGAAGGGATCTGAGATATGTATCCTGTAATTAAAAATAGAAAACTGTAAAGACTGGAGGATTGCAAAGGTAATAAGCCTCTCTTCTGGGTTCTTTATACTATTTGTATTCAATGATGAATAAGAAGAAGAGGAAGAGAAAGAGGAAGAAAAGGAAGAAGAGGAAGATGAAGAGGAAGAAGAAGAAGAAGAATCAGCATTTATATAGTGCATTTTATACACAATGTATCCCAAAGCACTTTACAAGTACTGTTAGACTGGTAGTGAAGTGACTGAATGTGGTGGCTACATCGTACATCAACACCCACACACAGCCTGGACAATTGCAGGCTGTCTTTGTCTCCACCATGTTCTTCTTTTAAAGTCTGATCTCCCCTTATTTTTGAAGTAGAAAGTTTAAATTCAACTCTTCATTGTCAGAAGACATAGTAATGAAGATGCTACAGATGAAGCATCAGACTCCTCCACATCTTCATCAACTTCACAATCCCCTAGGATGCACAGAACTTGCAAAAAGATTTGGATACAATAACTACCTGGGCAGAATCACATAAAATGAAATTTAACATACTGTAGGAAAGTGTAGTGTTATGCACTTTGGCAGTAATAATATTTATGCAACTTATAAACTAAGTGGATGTACTCTAAAAAGGGTAGAGTGTGAAAAATACCTTAGAGTACAAGTAGCAAATGACCTCACATTTAGGTCACAAACTACCAAAGTGGTTAATAATGCAAATAGAATGCTACACTGTACTTTACATAATATTAAAACATAGAAGAAAAAACTAGGCACACAATAACTGAAATTGCACCAGTGCAAGATTTATTTTTGACAAGCCGCCTGAACAGACTTACCCCTGTGCTTCAACCCTGAAGTGGGTCTTCCTTCAGGGTGGATCTGAATCACCCACAAATGTGAACTCTTTTATACAAATTAAACACTAATTAATTATATGAACAATCAACGTAAAGAAATACATACATATAAACATGTAAAAAGAAAGAAAATAACTAGAAAAGTTTTAAATAGCTATTAAATATTATATTATAAACACTTTGTATCTTTATATAAGGCATGTTTTCCGTTTAATTTAATTTAATATTTACAATATCAGCTAACTTCCAAATAGAAAAATATTTTCTAGATAAACTTCAAAGTTTTTAACTTTAGTTACAATAGAAAAACACCTAGCAAACAGAAACAGGCTTTTATAGCACCTACATTCGATGGTAAACATGGAAGGTCATCCTGAGTTGCAAAAGGTCAAGTTTCAGAAAGTTAATTTAAATAGCTGACCCTTGTCAAAACAAGCGACCATTATAAGAAAAAAAGCAATAACATACATCTATAATACTTAAATTTGATGATATGCACAGAAGGTCAACCCTAACTACAAAAGGTCAAATCTGTAAAAATGATGTATATAACAGTTCTTTTAAGATACATCAAAACCACTACATTAAATACACAATAAACATTAGAAATAATAAAAAAAGGGGAGGGAAGCATTATTTTAAATTTATGCAAAGTAAGATCAGTACTGTTTGCCAAAGGTCAAATAACTGAAAAACTTTAAATCAAGTAATTTTTTTTATATATATTCAATCTCTCTAAAATTGGTAAACAAAGGAATTAAATTTTTCAAAATATTGTGTTTACCTAAGTTGCAAAATTTGTGTTTTATAGCTACAAAAGATATAAATGAACCAAAGGATTCCCATATAGTAAAGGATATCCATAGTGTCATGTACACGTAATTATTATTTTAAGTTCTAAAATATTTCAAAGTTTAAACAACAAAATAAGATACACCTTACTCTTAAAAAATTAAAAATAAAATAAAATGAGAGATCAAAGTAAAAGAAATCTGGGAAAGTTATTTTGGAATTATCATAATTCAAATATGCTTATAGCACATCTGAAAATAATATTCAAACAAATGAACAAAACGGGGAAGTGAAATTACAAAGGGACTATGGACAGTTCACTTCAAATCCATATAAATCAACCATTCAGTTTCCCTATGTGATTCACAATTTGTTCAAAGAAAAGGTGTGAAGTCCACTTCTTCGTTCAGTCCAAATGGAACTGCTGTGTTTAAAGCTATAATCCATTTTGTTTCTTTTTGCGACATAGTAAGGAGTCTATTCCCCCCATAGGATGTTTAGGAACATGCTCCAAAACTGTGAAGTGAAAACACTTAGGATTACCCTGATGACATTCCAAAAAATTAGCTCCTATTGAATTACAGATATTGCCATTGATAATTGCTCTTACGTGCTCTTGAATTCTTTGCTTAGTTAATGTAGTTGTTCTCCCCACATAATATTTAGAGCAACTACACCAGCAAACATAAATCACAAAAGATGTTACACATGTAATGAACTGTTTGATTTCTAATTTCCTCTCTCCTTTAGTGAAGGTATTACCTATCTGAGCATATTTACAAATGGTACACCTTCCACATTTTAAAAAACATTTGGTTTGTCCCTTATCAGATTTTGACTAGGTGTAAATGAATTATTTGATTTTATATAATGGCTATGTATAATTCTCTCATCAATAATTCTCCCTTTGGAGAATGAAACCCTAGGTTTTCTCAAGACCTCATTTTGAAGTATTGGGTCTGAGAGTATAATCGTCCAATGTTTATGAATCAATGTTCCTACTCTTCTTGCCACTGGATTGAATTCCGTGGTGAATGCCACAGCTTTACTCTGAACTTCATTTTTAGGCATAAATCTTTCATTTTTTTGTTTCAACAACTCATTTCTATCCAACATCCTTACTCTCTGATGAACTTCTGTCAGTTTCTCCATAGAATAACCTCTTTTGTAAAGTCTAGATTTTAATTCTTATCCTTGGTTTTCAAAGTCTGGTTCAAAAGAAGAGTTTTGTTTTAATCTAATAAGTTCCCCATAAGGTAAAGACTCGACAAGCTTTTTAGGGTGTGAACTCTGAGCAAGCAGAATATTGTTGGCTGCTGTGCTTTTTCTAAATCCCTTCATAATGATTTTTTCCCCACCCTTCTCTTCAAGCTCTAAATCCAGAAACTTCACTTTTTCTTTATCATGAAGATGTGTAAATGTTAAACCCAGATCATTTTGATTTAGATATATCATGAACTCTGAAATTTCACTTTCTGGATCATTCCACACAACTATTACATTGTCAATAAATCTAAACCATGTGTCCAAAAATTAGATAAATCTTTTGTGTGCATCGTTAACAAATTATGTTCAAAATAACCCATAAATAGGTTTGCATATGATGGGGCAAAAGCTGCTCCCATCGCAGTCCCGCAAATCTGTAAATAATACTCACTGTTGAAAATAAAATAATTATGGTTTAGAATAAAGTCTATTGCCCAATGCAAAAACTGTGTGGATATCTCATTTTGATTACCAAAGAAAAACTCTATTGCTGAAGTTCCCAAATTATGTTTTATGGAGGTACAAAGACTACATGCATTGATCATGATCCAGCTATAACTAGCATTCCAGATTTTGTCTTTAAGTTTATCTAACAAATCCATGCTGTCTCTTATGTAGGAATCTAATTGCAAAACTTTGGGCTGTAAAAAATATCAATAAACAAGCCAAGGTTATATGTAAGAGATACTATGCCCCAAATAATTGACCTCCCAAGGGGGTTATTTATATCCTTGTGGATTTCTGGTAAAATATAGAATGTTTTAATCACTGGGTGGTCCTGTTTAATAAAATCAACTTCTGATTTAGTTAACCATCATCAGTTTAATCTCCAATAGAGAAATTCACAAATTTTGTACTGAAACTTCAAAGTTGGATCTTTTTTTCAACTTTAAATAATTAGTGTGATTTTCCAAAAGTTCTAAGCATTTACTTTTCTAGAATGTCTCAGTCATTAGTACCTCATTACTGCCTTTATCTGATTTTTTGATTACCTCATTTTCAAATCTCTCTAGTTCTTCAGTGCCTGAAACTCAATGTCACTCATGTTGCTGCGAAATCCAGTATCCAAACCATTATACATTTTATCAACATCTGACAATAAGCATTTTTAAAAAAACTGAAATAGCTGGACTAAATATTTGGGGACAAAAGACTGATTTAGGTTTAAAAGTAGAAAGCCCAGAATTACATTATCTCTACTCACATCATTTGCATCCTCAAGTAAAGCAGATTAAAGTCCCAATCTAATTGGTTCCAATTAGCAGTAATTGAATCTGGAAAATTCAACAAATCATGTTCTTCTGAAGATGATGGTATATCTTCCATGTTAATTAATTTACTTTCAGTCCCATTCATTTTGACATCCAAGGTCATTTTTCCAAAGAAATACTTTAAGTTTTCTAATGAATTTGAATACATCCACTCTAGTTTTGAATTTAGCTGGTTGACTTGTAGGAACAAAAGTTAAACCTCTTTGTAGGACTTGTATTTGAGAGTTTGTTAACTCAATATCAGTTAAATTTACAGTCTCAGTTCATTGGTTCTCAATGATCTCTGCTGTGTAGGTTGATTTCTTTCAACCACTCCTTCCCCTGCCCTTTTTTGGTGTTGCATTTTTGGTTTTTGGGAATTGGTCCCTGTGTTCTCCTTTCTACTTCTCTCAATCTCTGTTCCTCTTCCTCGAAAAAAAGTTTCCTGTATTTTTTTGGGCACCTGATGTTATTTCTTTACCACTATCTGAAACAAGCCTTTCTTCATCAAAAGTGACTGATTTTCTTGTATTATAGAGACCTTTATTTTGACTTCTATTCCAGTTCCGGGTAATTGATCTTGACCGTCCTGTACTGTTTGAATGGTCTCTTCATTCCAAAATGAAAACTTCCTTCCTTGAATAGTCACCCAAGTCTCTATTAATTTTAATTTGTTTTCTTGTTATTACATCTTTCTTATGTTTGTTAAGTTTCTTTGAATAAAATTTATTTAACCCAACAAAAGTCCTTTTTATTTTTAAGTACTTGTAAATGACTTTGTATCGTCTTAATTTCTGCATTAGTTTCCAACTGTAGTAGCAAATCTCTTTTAATTAATGCTTTAAGCTAGTATTTTATGCATATGGCTTCTTCCCAGGCTGTTTTCAAGTCATCATCACCATAATGTGAGCTTGGTATTTTTGTCTATTCTTAAACCACGAAGTGTAATTTGCAGTTCCAAGTATCTCTCAAGTGTGATTCTATTATAATAAAGATTGAGTTCTCTTACCTGTAGTTTTTCTAGTTCTTGAAAAAGATCTTTTAAAGTTGGGTTATTATCTTCAGTATTTCCTAGTGTGACAATAGTAGTTCGATTCCTTTCCCTTCATTTATAAAGGTCCTCAGAATCATCTAGGCAGTCCAGAAATTCTGCTTCCTCCTCGGAGCTATCAGCTGAAGCATTTAGGTTTTCTTCTTCAAAAATCAAATTTGATGTTGCACTAAAATTTGTCTTAATTGAGTATATTCTCTTTTGATAAGTACTACTCCAGCCGCTTTCGATAGAAATTATAGAAGTTGAAAATTATTCTATTGCTGAAAGAAAGTTACTTAAATGCAATGTCCCAAATAAACACTTAGTGATTTTCCCATCTGCACTGATAAGCAAAACATTAATCAAGAAAAGAAACATATCTTGCACTCATGGCAATTGGTGGTGCTCTAGTAGAGTTTTGCCAAATCAAATATAAACATAGAAGAAAAAACTAGGCACACAATAACTGAAATTGCACCAGTGCAAGATTTATTTTCGACATGCCACCTGAACAGAGCAAGCCCTGCCCTTCAACCCTGAAGTGGGTCTTCCTTAGGGGCGGATCTGCATCACCCACAAATGTAAACTCTTTTATACAAATTAAACCCTAATTAATTATATGAACAATCAACTTAAAGAAACACATACATATAAACATGTAAAAAGAAAGAAAATAACTAGAAAAGTTTTAAATAGCTATTATATATTAGATTATAAACACTTTGTATCTTTATACAGGGCATGTTCTCCTTTTAATTTAATTTTACATTTACAATATCAACTAACTTCCAAATAGAAAAATATTTTCTAGATAAACCTCAAATTTTTTAACTTTAGTTACAGTAGAAAAACACCTAGTGAACAAAAACAGAAACCGGCTTTTATAGTACCTAAATTCAATGGTAAACATGGAAGGTCACTCTGAGTTGCAAAAGGTCAAGTTTCAGAAAGTTAATTTAAATTGCTGACCCTTGTCAAAACAAGCGACCATTATAGGAAAAAAAGCAATAACATACATCTATAATACTTAAATTTAATGATATGCACAGAAGGTCAATCCTAACTGCAAAAGGTCAAATCTGTAAAAATGATGTATATAACAGTTCCCTTAAGATACATCAAAACCAATACAATAAATACACAATAAACAATAGAAATAACAAAAAAAGGGGGGAAGCATTATTTTAAATTTATGCAAAGGAAGGTTAGTACTCTTTGCTAAAGGTCAAATAACTGAAAAGTTTTGAATTAAGTTATTTTATTATATTTTCAAGCTCTCTAACATTGGTAAACAAAGCAATTTAATTTTTCAAAATATTGTATTGACCTAAGTTGCAAAATTTGTGTTTTATAACTACAAAAGATTTAAATGAACTAAAGGAATCCCTTACAGTAAAGGATATCCATAGTGTCATGTACACATAATTATTATTTTTGTGATTAATAAGTTTTATTGATTTGACTTATTAAGACGATACAAAATATAATTATTATTTTAAGTTCAAAAATATTTTGAAGTTTAAACAACAAAATAAGATACACCTTACTCTTAAAAAATAAAAAAATAAAATAAAATGAGAGATCAAAGTAAAAGAAATCTGGGAAAGTTATTTTGGAATTATCTTAATTAAAATATGCTTATAGCACATCTGAAAATAATATTCAAACAAACGAACAAAACATGGAAGTGAAATTACAAAGGGACTATGGACAGTTCACTTCAAATCCATATAAATCAACCATTCAGTTTCCCTATGAGATTCATAATTTGTTCAAAGAAAAGGTGTGAATTCCACTTCTTTGTTCATTCCAAATGGAACTGCTGTGTTTAAATTTATAATCCACTTTGTTTCTTTTTGCGACATAGTAAGGACTCTATTCCCCCCTCTGGGATGTTTAGGAACATGCTTCAAAACTGTGAAGTGAAAACACTCAGGATTACCCTGGTGACATTCCAAAAAATGAGCTCCTATTGAATTACAGATATTGATATCGATAATTGCTCTTACGTACTCTTGAATTCTTTGTTTAGTTAATGTAGTTGTTCTCCCCACGTAATATTTAGAGCAACTACACCAGCAAACATAAATCACAAAAGATGTTACACATGTAATGAACTGTTTGATTTCTAATTTCCTCTCTCCTCTAGTGAAGGTATTGCCTATCTGAGCATATTTACAAACATTACACCTTCCACATTTAAAAAAAAAACATTAGTTCTGTCCCTTATCAGATTTTGACTAGGTGTAAATGAATTATTTGATTCTATATAATTGCTATGTATAATTCTCTCACCAATATTTCTCCCTTTGGAGAATGAAACCCTAGGTTTTCTCAAGACCTCATTTTGAAGTATTGGGTCTAAGAGTATAATCGGACAATGTTTATAAATCAATGTTCCTACTCTTTCTGCCACTGGATTGAATTCCGTGGTGAATGTCACAACTTTACTCTGAACTTCATTTTTAGGCATAAATCTTTCATTTTTTTGTTTCAATAACTCATTTCTATCTAACATCCTTACTCTCTGATGGACGTCTGTCAGTTTCTCCATAGAATAACCTCTTTTGTAAAGTCTAGATTTTAATTCTTATCCTTGGTGTTCAAAGTCTGGTTCAAAAGAACAGTTTTGTTTTAATCTAATAAGTTCCCCATAAGGTATAGATTCGACAAGCTTTTTAGGGTGTGAACTCTGAGCATGCAGAATATTGTTGGCTGCTGTGCTTTTTCTAAATCCCTTCATAACGATTTTTTCCCCAACTTTCCCTTCAAGCTCTAAATCCAGAAACTTCATTTTTCTTTATCATGAAGATGTGTAAATGTTAAACCCAGATCATTTTGATTTAGATATATCATGAACTCTGAAATGTCACTTTCTGGACCATTCCACACAACTATTACATCATAAATAAATCTAAACCATGTGGCCAAAAATGAGATAAATCTATTTTGTGAATTGTTAACACATTTGTGTTCAAAATAAACCATGAATAGGTTTGCATATGATGGGGCAAAAGCTGCTCCAATCGCAGTCCCGCAAATCTGTAAATAATACTCACTGTTGAAAATAAAATAATTATGGTTCAGAGCAAAGTCTATTGCCCAATGCAAAAAATGTGTGGATATCTCATTTTGATTACCAAAGAAAAACTCTATTGCTGAAATTCCCGAATTATGTTTTATGGATGTATAAAGACTACATGCATCGATTGTGATCCAGCTATAACTAGCATTCTAGATTTTGTCTTTAGGTTTATCTAACATATCCATGCTGTCTCTTATGTAGGAATCTAATTGCAAAACTTTGGGCTGTAAAAATAATATCAATAAGCATGCCAAGATTATATGTAAGAGATCCTATGCCTGAAATAATTGGCCTCCCAGGGGGGTTATTTATATATTTGTGGAGTTTTGGAGCCCCTATCATATAACAGATATGAAGAACCTGGAGTCAGTTCAGAGCAGAGCAATGGAAAAGACTGAAGTGCTGCAGCCCTTCCCTAATGAGGATAAATTGATGGAGCTGAAATTATACTCATTAGAATATTGTAGGCTACGGGAGATCTATGTTTGGTATACTCAGCACTTCATAATCTAGACTTGTGGGAATGTGCTGGATTAAAAAGGAAAATTATGGTTAAATCTACAAGAACCCATGGCCACCAATTAAAGGGGAACAATATAGGACATATAAAAGGGGGTCTTGGTTTAACCAGAGAGTGGTTTTCTGCTGGAACAGACTTCCACATCATATAGTTAATAGTGGCTTAATCAATAGTTTCAAAAATAAATTAGATGTTTTCTGTGGCATCAGTCAAACAATATAACTGGGGATATGAGACTTTTTGGCATAAGCTATTGACTCAAATCTAACTTATGAGACAGATGAGGTATTTTTACTAGCCAGTGGTTCAAATTTGTTGCAAAGTTCAAATGAATCTTGCATTGTAGTTTCTTTTTCAGTTGGTGTATTCTAGATTTTGGTTTCCTACGTACAACAGTCATTCCTTTTCCAATAGGTTGAGAAGGGGGAGGGATTTCAGTTTCTAGTTATTGAATATGGGTACTGTCTCCTGGGATCAAGGAAGACAGGGTTTAAAGGGCCTTAGGGCCCTTCGGGTAGACAAGGCACCTTGCCCAGATGACATGCACCCAAGAGTACTGAGGGAACTGACGGAGGTCCTGGTTGCCACCCTGGCAGATCTGTTTAACACCTCACTGGAGACCTGGTGCATGCCTCATAACTGGAGAATTGCACATGTGGTGACACTCCACAAGAGTGGTCCCAGAGATGAACCTGTAATTACAGGCCAGTCAGCCTTACCTCCATTATAAGCAAATTAATGAAGACCATTCTAAATGAAAGACTGGTAAACATTCTGGAGGTAAATGATCTCCAGGATGATAGACAGCACAGGTTTGTCAAGGAGACATCCTGCCATACCAACATGATAGACTTTTTGACTGTTCATGAGGATGGTGGACAAAGGCCAGGCAGTGGATGTCCTGTACCCAGACTTCAGTAAAGCTTTTGACTTTGTGTCACATGGTAGGTTCATAGGAGATTATGAGTTTCATGGAAAAACCCATAAAGAACTTGTCACCACTAGGCCTAGTGATGGAGAAGGAATTTTCTATTTCCCATGTACTGATCAAGTCTAATCTTAAACTGCTCAGTATTATCACTAATCACCACAGACTCAGGTAATGAGTTCCAGATTGCAGGAATCCTTTGTGCTCAACAAACTGTGTCATCTGGGAGTTGGGGGCAAGCTGCTGGGGTGGGTCAATATCTGGCTGCAAGACAGGAATGAGAGGATACTGGCAGTGAGGGAGCTATCCAAGCCTTGACAGGTAACCAGTGGGGTCCCACAGGGCTGAGAACTCAGACCAGTGTTATTTAACATCGGTACTGGTGACATAGCAAATAGGGTGCAAAGTAAATTCTGCTTATTGCAGATACTACCACGTTCTGTGGTAGAGTGGACACAGAAAAAGGGAGGCAGGAGTTCATGGAGGCTCTGGCTAGACTTGAAAGCTGGTCTGGCATCTGACAGTTGGGGTTCAACACCATGACATGCAAGGTCATGCACCTAGGAGCTAGGAACCCTAGCGTCAGCTACTGGCTGGGGGGTGTTCAGGTGTCCAGCTTAGAGGAGAAAAAGGATCTGGTGGTGATAGTCTGGGGTGACATGAAATACCCTGCACAGTGCCACAAAGGGGCAGTCAAAGCAAATAAAATGCTGGGATGCGTTGTCAGAGAAATCACCTCCAGGAATGAGGAAGTCATTCTGCCTTTATACAGATCATTAGTGAGTACTGTGTGCAGTTTTGGTGTCCTTATTTAAAAAGTACATGCAACTACTAGTGGGGGTACACTGTAGGGTCACCAAGATGATTCAGGGCATGGGGAACAAACCATACAATGAGAGATTATTTCAGATCAATATGTATTCCTTGGAAGACAGAAGGGAAGGGGGATGTATGATAGAAACCTTCAAGTACCTAAAAGGTATAAACAAGGTTGGTACTGAAGGCATTTTCAAATTAAAAAGGGAGGGGACAACAAGGGGGCATAGTCTGAAACTAGGGAGAGGTAGATTCAAAAAGGAGATGAGGCACTTTTTCACAGAGAGTGGTGTCAAAGTGGAATGAACTGCTGGAGGAGGTACTATCATTGAAAAGAGTGGGAAGTTTGTAAAGGGGGTGGGGCAGAGTACAAATGAGAGTTACAACTGGAGAGAGTAAGGGAATGGGGGATAAGACAATAGGGGAGGTTAACTCCATGGAGAAACAAGTGAGGGGGGGCAGCTCCAGTAAAATATAATGAGCAGTAGACTCTATTAGATCACCATGGCCTACTTCTGATGGCAATTTTGTATGTCTGTATGTTTAATGAAATAGCTGGATTTACAAATGCATCTAGTGTAGTGACAATTTGCTCTGGTATCAGACTGCTGACATTTTCACTGGTTATGCCATGATCCAATGTTTGAATTTCAGCAACTACTGATTAATTCTGTGGGGCCTGTAATGGCATCACCTGAACAGGTTGTTGGGGGTGGTTCTGACTACATGTTAGGTACAGGGCCCACAGAATTAACAAAATCTGGTCAGATCCACCACAGCGGCATAATGAAGTTAGTGAATTTGTGTGAAATTGTTAAGGAGGTATGGAGAAACAACACAGTGATTTGTAAGTAGTAGGATTTGTTTTAGTTTCTGTTCTAAGGAAGGCATACACATTATTTGGGACATTCATGGAGGTGTACATTTTATTATAAGGAATCAGAAGCTTACAAAAGAACCCCAGAGCAAATGCCACTGATGTATGTGTTATACCAGATGATATTGGCCAGACAGACACATTTTAAAGAAAACACAATTGCACATATCCCAATAATGCAAAGCATCAAGAGAAACATATGCAAATCCCCATGATGGAACAGAAGGTGACAGTACATGAAAAAGCAATAGCTCTCATATATTCAGCCTTGGGATTATTTACATATTTGTTTTTATCCATGAGGTGACTTAAGTTATATTTAAGCAATATGCTGATGTCAGAAAGTCAGGTGTAATGATGATGGACTGTTAGAGAAAATGTGATATTAACTTTCAGAGGGGGCACTTTTGATAAGGGCAAGGTAGTTATGAGTGTGATAATGGGAATATTAGGAAAGTATGAGGTCCACGCAGAAGTGGAGTACAAATATGCACAGTTTCATAAGTATGTGCTCAGAGTGCAGGAAAATGTGATATGCAGGTTTGTTTTAGAAATAGGTAAAAATAGCAATACATACAATTAATAGAAAGATAAATAATTACATAGATGTATAGATAGAGAGCAAGAGACACAGACAGACAGGCAGAATAGGAATGGCAGTGAAGCACTGAAGTGACACCAACCCCACCGCCACCCTGTAGACATGGACAGGCATTGGAGTGTACCTTTAGGTCATTGGCCATAACGCTCATGTCATTTCACCTCACCCTACCCTGCAAACACAGACAAGAGTCGAAGTGTGCCTTGGGGTTTTTAAACTTTACACTCACCCCATTCCATACAGAAATATGCTGAAATGGGTACAGTATAAGAGAATGGAGTTAACTCTGGAGCTGAAGAGTCAAAGGCTCACCTCGATACCTGTCACTGACTGCAGGGTGGGGGTGGGGTTGGAAAGGAGTGAGCATTACAGTTCACAATCCCAAGTCACACCCTGATGCCTGTCAGTCCTTACAGTGCAGGGTGTTATGGTCAGAAACCCTAATGCCCTAGGTGTTTCTTGGTATTTTCACTCCAAGTTTTCAGCATGGCCTTTTTGTGACCCCACCGCATGTACAGTGACACTATAAGTTCATTAGCTGAAAGGAGATTTTGCACAGTGACTATGCCATTTGGCACCACAGGTGCAAAAACACATTTTGAACAGGATGTAAAAAATGACAGCTATACATTTCTTGCTTTAGTAACTGCTCAGCACATCAGTTGCATGACCTGCTCATTGACATTTTATATCTTCTATGCAATGCACTGCTGCTATGGCTGTATGGCTGAGAGGGACCTGGGAGTGGTGGTGGATGTCAAGATGAACAACTCAGAGACTTGTAGGAGAGCAGCGGCTAAGTCCACAATGCTGGGATACATCGCTAGGGGGATCACTCCAGAAGGAGGGAAGTAATACTCCCTCTGTATAACTGCTTGGTGAGGCCACACCTTGAGTACTGCATGCAGTTTTGGAGGCCACACTTAAAGAGGGACATTGAACTCCTGGAGAGGGTCCAGAGAAAGGCAACCAAAATTATCTTGGGCTTGGGGGAAAGGACCTAAGGGGAGAGACTCGAAGAGCTGAATATATACATGATGAAGGAGAGAAGAGACAGGGGTGACATGATAGAGGTCTTCAAGTACATGAAGGGGTAAACAGGGGTGACAAAGTTATGGTGCTCCGAAGGAAGGAGGGGGGCAACTAGAGTGCATGGGAGGAAGCTGGAGAGGGGATACTCAGGGGAGAAAGAGGAGGTGCTACTTCAGTGAGAGGGTGGTAGAACCATGGAATGTGCTGCCCAGGAGACTGGTGGAGGCAGAGACTGTGGAGGAGTTCAAGAGGGGATGGGACTGGCACAGGGAAAGGGTAGTGGAAGCAAAGTCCAATGAAGCGGGAATACCCTGGACTGGGAATGTAGAAGCCTGAGAGGTCGGGGGGACAGCAAGATCAGCTCCCAGGGTGGGGACTGACCAAATGAGCAGACATGAAAACCCACTAGGCCTATTCTGTTGGCATTTTTGTATGTTACTATGTTGGTATGCTTACTACACCAACATCATGAACCATAAAATAGATGACTGCCATAACTAGGGAGGCAGTATGGCACAGGGGTTTAAGGATCTTCATTTCAAATCTGGAGTTTTAAATTTGAATCACACAGCCCTCACACAAATGTGGAGTATTTTTTTAATGAAGTATAAAATATGTATGTGTGAGTTATTTAGTTTGGAGAATATTTGTTTCATTATTTGAAAAAATGTGATATACTAAATGTGTAGTAGAGTGAACCATTGTAATATGGAATCAAATGTGTAGCTGAAATAACTGTGTGACTGTTGCCATTTATGCTCACTGGATAAAAACAGTTGCACAGCTCTGTTGTTGTGAAATGATTTTAAAGCAGTGCACATGCTAAAGCCTACTGCCACATTCAAAACACCATACCTTAACTACTTGCCACATATAAACTCAACTATATTAAAAAAAATAATTCTAGGCACTTTTTTTTTTTTACCGGGAAAGACACACTAAGCTGAAAGCTTGTTTGCAGGTGTGACCTGGGAGCACAAGGAAGTTAAGTGATTTGTGTAGGGTCACACAGCATGCAAGTGGGGGCTGTTGGAGTCAAACCCAGGTCTCCAGGTTTGTAGCTTAGAGCCTTAAACCTCTGTTTTATACTGCATCCTTAACCTACCTGCCTACTTAACCATTATTCATTCCTCAGTCCCATTTACAACATGCTTACACTTGTATATAATACATATTTCTCAAACTTGAAAGAAAAAATACACTTTATCATCAAAGTTTGTGTTTACCAATACTGCGCCCATGATTAAAATAATTTGAACCCCTCCACCCAAAAATGTGCCCTGACATGAAATTGCATGCTTAACTGTAAAGACAATTAAAAATTGTATTTCTAAATGCATTGCTATCACCAATGCTTCATGATTAAAACAATTTCAACCCCCTCCCCCCAACAATGTGCCCTGACAAACTGCATTCTAGGAAGTTTGCCTTGGACAAGATATAATAAAAAAACCTGAAAAACAGGTTTCTTGGAGTAAATGCTGACATCCTGTTTCTAGTGTCCATGATAAAATAAAATAAAATAAAAAATAGTTAAGATTTTTTTTAATGTCAGCTCTGATCAGAATAGCTTTTAAATTCACCAGCTGTTTTCTTGTTCAGTGTTTTCTAATATATCTCAAACTTAAAAGAAAAAACACACTTTATCATCAAAGTGTGTGTTCACCAAGTTCTGAGCCCATGATTAAAATAATTTGACCCCTTCCCCCAAATGTTTAAGAAAAACATGTGGCTTTTACTGTAAATTAGAATGTGTGTCTAGGTCTCCTTCTGAGGCCCCAGGTGGCTCTGATAATCATTTGTTCCAAAGGATTTTTAAATCAATTTAAAGGCATTAAATATCTTCTGTTCTCCTAGTCCTTAATAAAGGCATTAAGTATCTTCTGTTCTCCACTGCACAGGCTTGTACTGTTGGTTGATAATGGTCCCAAACTAGTGTATCTTGTTACAGCATGATAGAGCTATCTCATATCCCTCCCACATGAATCAGAAAAAAGTTTGTGGTGGATCTTTTGGAGCTTCTCAGGGGAAGGCGGGGGGTGGATCTTACTCTCACAAAAACCTAATGCTGCCTCCCACTACTCAGGTTCCAGTTCTTGTACCACCAATTTAAGAAAGAAAATAGTACCCTGCAACCATTGACTAACATGAAAGTGTATTTATTTGAGGGTGGAAAACATTGCTTGGAGGAAGATAAGGTGGAAGAGACTATTTACACCTTCAGTCAGTTCCACGGACAGAAAATAAGACATCACTACTTTTGTACCTGCAAAAAGTCTGCAGGCTCCACCCATTGCAGCAGTAAAAATTTGCCTTTTTCCAGCACAACTGGATTTCCATGCATCTACCAGGATAGTATCTTAGTGAAGTTGTTCTCTTCCATTATGAACAGCTCATGTGCATAATTTATAAACATGTTCTTGTTCCCCACAAAAATTACACTTACTGGCATAGTCACAGTTTTGGATAACATGTCCAAAGGCAGAGCACAGTACACGATATCCATTTAGAAGACTGAAACTCACAATCCCAAAACTGATGAGACCGTGTTCAGTCTCCAGACACATTCAGAAGCTCAACAGGAAGAAGCAATGCCAGCAGGGGTATGATTGTGGATATGACAAACTGCAACCCTACTCCTAGCCAGGCATTGCAAGTCGCTGAAAAATGTGGAAGCTGGCCAAGCTGATCCCATGATGTGGAGGTCTAACACGCTAGCAGCTCGGCCAGCATTGTCCAGTAGATCAGTGATCGGTTTCCGGTCTCCACTAATTTTGCCACGTACACTATTCCATACCCCATAACTTTTTTTTTACTCTGAGGTCTGCTCTCCCTTGGAGTTAGTTATTTTTGTTATGGGGGTGCCGGGGGCAGAGACCCCCACATTACATTTCTGAAGCTTGCAGTGTTACAGGATTCAGTATCCCGTACTCGGTGTTCTAGCTTTTGGGATTCTGAATGTCAAGATTTCATAATATATTCCGGCATAAATCTCATATTGTGACATGTACTGCTTAAATGTGTATGACAGCCACATTTACTGGAGGCTGTTGGCTTTTCTAGGTAAAAAATTATGCCTCTGTCCCTGATGGATAAGTGTAGGATTTATTTATCTGTTTCAAAAAGTCAAACTTTAAATTTCCATCCCTCAGCCCATATTTGCTATGAATCATAAATGGGTTCCAGACAGTCTAGAACTTGACATTTTTGCTGAAGTCAGTATAGAATATTAGAAACATTCATACCCTCATTGCAGAAAAGGACTCTAATGCTTCTATAGGTAGGTTTCATTAGAGGAATTGCCATAAACAGGAACCATAGGTTTGATATTTTCAAATAAGAATATTTTATCCAAAATCTATCCAGAAGTTGGGGTGTCTGAAAACTTGTATCATAGATTGGTTCACCAAAAACATGGATTAATGCATACTGTACATCTCTTGAGCAGAAAAGTGCATAGATTCTTTCAACAATTTACAGTCCACAAAGATTCTGTCTGGAACAGTTTCTGGACTTCTTCTGTATTTTAGTCTCACTGTGTTGTGCCTTTTAACTGTCTCAGGTCATTTTTTTAAAAAGATCAGCCATAGTAGGTTACTTGGTTACTTGGTATTGAAGACAAAAGAAGGCCTAGGCCCATCGAGATTGTCCCCCACATAGTGGGATATTGTTTCCCAAGATAATCTAATCAAAGAACTAGTTGTCCAATTGATTTTTAAAGATAGATATATTCGAACAGTCCACTAAATGTTGTGGTAGTTTATTCCACAGTTTAGACGCCCTAATAGAAAAAAAAGTTTTGTCTTTTATTTGTTCTTGCCCTTCCAATATTTAACTATTTATTGTGTAGTCTTGATACAATCTTCCTTGTTGCATAAGAAATGCCATGAGTCCATTAAGACTGGAGATTGAATAATCTTAAACAACTGAAGAAGATCACCTCTTTCCCTTCTTTGTTCCGGTGAATAGAGGCCCATTTTTTCTAACCTTATTTCATAGTTTAAGTGAGATAGGTAAGGAATAATTTTTGTTGCCCTGTGTTGTATTTGTTCAATCCTTTTCATGTCAGCAGATAAATAAGGGCTCCAAAAAGGAGACCCATAGTCCATATATGGCAGAATATGGGATCCATATAAGGTGATTATACATTGCTCAGTTTTAGAAATAAAAGTGTGATTTATTTGTCCAAGTAAAGAATTAGCAATATTGGCTACTTTATTACAGTGATCTATTGATAACAGTTTGCAATTTACCAGAATTCCCAAATCTTTTTCACTGATGGCTGATTTGATATTTATATTCTTAAGTATATATGTCTGTTTGGGATTATTTTTGCCCATGTATAATACCGAGCATTTGTTTTCATTAAAGCACATTTTATTTACTATTGCCCACTGCTCAATGGTGGTTAAGTCTTGCTTAAGTATTTTTTGATTTATTGGATTATCTACCCTTCCTCCTAGTTTTGTGTCATCAGCAAATTTGACAATATTTGTTGATTTTATAGTCATATCGCTGATAAATAAATTAAACAAGGTGGGTCCCAGGACTGAGCCTTGGGGGACACCACTAGTCATTTCTCCACTCTCAGAAAACACTCCATTTATCCTGACTGTCTGTGTTCTGCCAGTCAGCCAGCAATGTACCCAACTGACAATTACTGGAGAGAAACCCAAAAAAGTGAGTTTGTCCACTAGAATTGCATGGGATACCCTATCAAATGCCTTACTCATTTCTAATAAGATAACATCAATAGGAATAGTATTGTCCCTGTGCTTACTTACATTTTCATAAAAATTAAGTAAATTGGTAGTACAAGAGTAACCCTGTTTAAATCCATGTTGAATTGGATCTATAATATTTAAGGATGCCATTTCAAATTCAATGATGGTTTTGATAATTTTCTCCATCACCTTGCAAGGAATTGAGTTGAGACTTATAGGTCTATAATTTTCAATTTTGGAATGCCTCCCCTGTTTAAAAATAGGAGTGACAATAGCTGAAAGCCAATCTATTGGAATTTTAGTTTCTTGTAAAGATTTATTAAATATTATAGTGAGCAGTAGAATAATGATGTCTAGTGTACCTAACAAAAATTTAGCGTTAATATTGTCAGGACCAGGACTAGTAGTTTTATTTATAGTTTTAAGTACTGTCATTATGTCATGTGAGGAAATTTTATAGTCATTAGGGCAAGTAATGAAATTGGAAAATTGATTACAATTATCAGGTTGGGAGAAAACGGAGCAAAAGTAATCATTAAGTACTGTTACTGTTTCCGTATCAGAAACAGTTGTTGAGCCACTGATGACTATTGGGCCTACCGATCTATTATTCCCTTTTTTTCATTAAGATAGGAATACAATGATTTATGGGAATCCTTTGTATGACCTATTCTAAATTCAAGATTACGTTTGACTGTAGTTATAGAATTTTTTAAATCCTTAACTGATTTGTTATATTTATATAATGCTTCCTCTCTAACATTGTTAGCACAGTTTTTTAGGATTTGAAAAGATGACTGTTTAAGTTTAATTTGATTTTTAATGGTATTGTTAAACCACAAGGGTATCTTTCCTTTTTTGTTATAGTTATTTTTTATTGGAACATGCTGATGTTCAAGTTCATAAATTTTTGTTTTAAAGTATGTCCAATCTTCTTCAGTATTTAAAGATGAAAGCCTATTTGCCCAATCAATGTTATTTAAAATTTTGTTAGTCTTGGAAAAATTTGCCTTTTCATATTGTTTGGTCATAAGTTTATTGTTTTGAATATATGAATTATAAGAAATGGAAAACTGAACAGCCATATGATCACTACTGCCCAGAGGGTCTATACTGTTGAGATTAGTTATTTTATTTTCATCATTAGTGATGAGTAGGTCTAAGATATTATTCCCTCGGGTTGGTTCCCTAACTAATTGAACAAGACACAAATCTAAAATTGTCGATAAAAAACGTTTGTCATGTTGAGAACTGCCGGTTAAAGTCTCCCAATCAATAGATGGTAAGTTAAAATCACCTAAAATTAGGACTGTACCATTTGTAGCCAATGAAGATATTTTTTTTGATGTTGATGGAGGTCTATAACAAGTATCTACTACCATCTTTGGTTGACCATATAATTGAAGGGTGACCCATATACTTTCATTTTGGGCATTAGAAATAATATCAAATGATGGAATATCATTCTTTGTATAGAGACATACCCCACCACCCTTCCTGTTTCCTAATCTATTTTTAGTATAAAGTTTAAATCCTGGTATCTCTACTGACCATAATTTATCTGAGTTACCGAATGTCTCAGTTATGGGTATTAAACTGAGATTGTGGAGTTGGATTTTAACTTCTAATTCAGTCAAATTAAGAGTACTCAGAGAATGAGCATTAAAGGACAGAATATTAAGTTGTTGTTTCTTAGGAACAGGACTAGAGGTATTAAGAGGTTTAAACCCAATCTCCCCCACTGATGTTACTTTAAATGGTTTTGAATAAAAGTGCTGATCTTACGTCCCAACAACGTACTCCCTCTTCTGCTGAGATGCAAACCATCCCGGCAAAAGAAGGATGGGTAGCCATTAAATTCTTCCCAATTGGTTAGGCAAGGAAGATCCTGCCTAAGACACCATTTACATAACCATTCATTGATAATTTGAAGGTATTGGTTGGGATTGTGGTTATGAACTTCCTCTTGTAGTAGCTTGAGGCTCATCTACATTTTGCATGGGGTTCGCATTAGTATCCATAGACATACTACACAGTAGTGTGTGTGTGTGTGTGTGTGTGTGTGTGTGTGTGTGTCTGGAAGATGGGGGAATTATAAGTTCTGTACTCTTGTTGAGTATTTTCAGTGTCATTACTGTTCCTTGATTAAGGTTGTTCATTTTCAACCTGTTCCATATCTACTCCTAAAGACTTCCAGTGTTCCTCAGCTTCTGTTGTTGGGAAAGGGATACATTTTAACAGCTCCTGTGACTGTGATATAATATTTTCAGACAGTGAAGTATTTTTCAGCAAAGTTGTCTGTAATTCTTCAGGTGTATCAGGAGTTTGTTATACTGTCTTTCATGATATCAGTAACAGCTGGTGCAGCCAGTTGCTTAGCAACCTCAAATCTGTCTACTGGCCCAGAATGGGAAATTATAACATTTTCTTGATGAGAAAAAATTGAGTTACCAGAAATCATGTCTGTATTCATATTTGGAACTGGAATCAGTGTGGACGATGTAGCCATTTGTGAAAACCTTGCAGCCACAATAATGTCAGCCATGTTTGGGACATTTTCTGCCAACCATTTTCCTTGGGGAGATTTTTTCCAACCTGTGGCTAATAGTACTGTATCTATAAACCACTCAGAGGACATTTCCAGAGAGGGAGTCCGTCTGCCTTTACACAAGCTGAGTAAATGCACTTTCTTGCTTAGTTTTAACATGTTCATGCTGTTTCTCATTGTCAGGTGCAGTTCCTTGCTCAGGATGAGCTGATTTCAAGCCACCACCAGCTGGAAGGCTTGACAATTTACCAGACTTGTCAAACTCTGGAGTTGCTGCTAATTCTAAGGCTTTACATTCTGAATCTCCAGCTACTAGTAGATGCTCAGTAAAGGTTTTATCTGAAATATCTTCAGGTATACTTTTAGCCTCAACAGTGTTAGTTTGTTTGCTTTGTTTGCTTTTGTTTTCAGAAATATTGGCCATAGTAATAATTTCTTCAGTAAAATCTGTATCCATTGCTGTTACAGTATATTGAAACCAGAACCCAAACTTGGTACACCAATTTCCATAGGTTCAGCAGGAGACGTCTGCAAAGAAATGGCTTGTTCACCTCCTCCACCACCAGGTTCATCCATCTTTAACAGATGACTAATGGCTCCCCCTTCTGCAAGAAGATGGGTATTTTTATTTGAATAATCAATAAACTGAAACATTTCAGTGAGATTGGAAATGCATGAAACAGCATATTACAGAAATAAAGAAAAACAAATCTTAATGTGTCACATTCTGCAAATATACTTCTGCTCAACTAAAACAAGCAAAAGAGTAAACATACAATAGAAACAGTAAAATATAGTTTAGGCAAAGCAGAAATTATCACTCTTGAGGATTATCGCTCATCACCCACCTTGGGTGTGCAAAAAACATCATAACACACACCTGCCTAGCCATTATTCTCTACATAATTAGCATGAAGGTAAGTGCTGTAATAAAAAAATGATCTGGCTGATCATGTCCAGGCCTCCATGTGCAATGGGTCTATATGTGACCTCACATTTTATCAGGTTAAGGCAGCTGCCTCAGAGGGCCTGGAAAAATAAGTTGTAAAGTCTGGTTTCTAAGGCCAGTGGAGGGGAAATACAAAGCTGATGTATAAGAAAGCTGGTACAATCAGGGATTTGATGAGACAGGTATGATTTTGTTTCGAGAGCTGTCTTGCTTTCTATTTACTTAAAACTGCAGTGACTGTGGTAAGACGGGATTTCCAATTGATTAGAGATAAGTCCCCGTTACCATAGTATATGTCAAGTATGTAGACAGGATGTGTCAAGATCCGAATAGGGGCAAAGGTAGGGGCTGGAGGATCCAAAGGTGGGCCAATGAAGAGTCCTGTGCACTTTTCAAAATGTATCAGTGATTCTGAGACATTTGCAAAGGTCATTAAATGCTCACTATTGTGGATTCTACCATTGTCCTGTCTAACACAAAAACCATATCATCTGTGTAGGCCAGCACCTTTGCAGGTGGTAATGTGTGGGCAAGTTGGATTTCACGAATTTCTGGGTCAGCTATGAGATGTATAAAAAAGGGGTCTGTACTGTAAGTGCATAGCAGGGTGCTGAGTGGGCAACCTTGGTGAACTCCTCTGTGAGCCAGAATCAGATGGTCAGGTTATTCATTAACAAGTGGAAGAACTTGGGTTGATGCATAAAAGACTTAAAACCATGATACAAATCTGCAGGGTATTCCATACTGGCATAACATATAAACAAGATTGTCATAGGATAGGCAGTCAAATGCTTTCTCCTGGTCAAGTCTAAGAAGAAGGCCCTGCACTCGTCCTTGATTTCTGAAAAAGAAAACAGTTCTTGCAGTATTATTAGGTTTTGTCGTATTCGTCTATTAGGGATCAAACATGTTTGGGCAGGATATAGCAGTTTGTCTGAAACATGGGCCAGGCATAATACTTGAATCTTACTTAGAATCTAGAAGTCTGTTTTCAATAAACTACTGTAAGCAGTTTCCAGTAACTGATCTTCTGTCTATCCCCTTTCCTATATAGAAAAATCATGTGAACAATAGTCATTTTGTGAGGGAGTGTGTGCGTGTCTAGGATTGTGTTAGAGAGGTCTACTAATGTCAGGGTTAACACAGGAAGGAAAGTTTTTTAAACTCTCAGCTGAGACCATCAACCCTGACAAGGAGTTTTTGTGCAGGGATCACATAACCTGCACAATTTCCTCAGCCGAGATATTTTGGGTAACAGCCGAGGTCTCATCAGTAGATAAACAGGGGATATTCAGGTGGAATCTTGATCATGTTACCAGGGATTCTCCATGGTTGGTGCAATCTTGGCCTTGATATGAAGGATTCTCCACTACTCTTCCTGTAGGGGATCCTCTGGTCCCCTTGCCAGCCAGGTAAGATGGCCAACTAGGCTGACATGGAAAGAGAAGGAGAACCTGCTGCTGGGTCCAATAGCATTCTACACCGTGTTTTGGTTACACCTGCTTTACCGCACAATAATAGTGAAGAACATATGGAATTAGAAACTGTTCCTGATTCACAGCATAAGAGTCTTCCTGAGCCCAGTGAGCACATCAGCAGTGAAGAGTTGGACATGGAGACCACCCTCACTCCTGAAACTAAGGATGCTGACTCTTTGTTGCTGGCTGGCATAACTGTCAGAAAAATTCATTTCCTAAAGCTTCTAGCCAAGGAGAATGCACCTACTGTATTTCACCTCTGAAAGAAAAACAGACTAATCCTGGTACTAAGAACATGACCTACCTGTATAGGGGGAAAGAAACGATTGGCTGCTGTTCTTAGCCTTTGCTGATTGTCTGCTTTTCTTAGCCTTTGCTGATTGCACTGGGAGGCCCTCTAGCACTATGCAATTCTGCTTAAAGCTGAGCCAGTCCAAATTCTCTCGTGGTGATTTGCATATGTTTCCCATGATGCTTTGCATTACTAGGGTATGTGCAATTGTGTTTTCTTTAAAACTTGGCTGAATGGCCAATATATTCTGGGATAGCCCATGCCTTAGGGCATTTGCTCTGGGATTCTTTGGTAAGAACATGACAACTAGAAACACAGAAACATAGAAGTTGTTGGCAGATAATGACCACCTGGCCCACCTAGTCTGCCCTGCTAATCCTTTAATAGCCCCCTCTAGGTCCTCAGATTTTTTCCCATGTTTGCCTTGGTGCTAGGATTCCTTTTAGCCTATTCCACATGTTCTTGAAGCCTGTGATCATTTTATCTTCCGCCACATTTGCCAGTAGTCTGTTCCAAGCTCCCACCTCCCTCTCTGCAAAGAAAAACTTCCTGATATTCCCACTCAGCCCCCCCCCTCCAAGCTTCATTGCATGGCCCCTAGTTTTTGTGCAACTCTTTCTCTGGAATATTCTCTCTCCCCATACCTTGTTCATACCTGTGAAACACTTATATGCTTTTATCACATCGCCCCTCTTCCTCCTCTCTTCCAGAGACTACATGTTTAGTTCACTGAGTCTGTCCTCCTAAGGCTTCAGGTGAAGGCCCTACTCCATCTTGGTTGCCCTCGTTTGAACCCCTTCAACCCTGTCTATGTCCTTTCTGAGGTTGGACCTCCAGAACTGTGCACAGAACTCAAGGTGAGGTCTCACCAACAACCTGTACAGTGGTATTATGAATTCCCTCCATCTGCTGGTGATACCACTGCCAATACACCCCAGCATCCTGCTGGCTTTTCCTCGTCCTTATAACACTGCTTAACCACCTTCAGGTTGTTGGAGATAATTACCCCCAAATCCCCTTCCTGTCTTGTGGCTGTCAGTCTCCCCCCACCCCAGATGATACTTAACCCCATGGTTCCTGTGACCCAGGTGCATTACACTACACTTCTTTGCATTAATGCTCAGTTGCCAGACCCATGCTGCTCTTCCAATTTGTTAAGATCCTCCCTCATTTGATCCACCCCCCCCCCTTGGAGTGTCTACCCTATTGCACATGTTGGTATCATCTGCAAAATGACACTCCTTCCCTACCAGCCCTTCACCAATTATGATAAATATATTGGAGTACTGGACTCAGCACTGACCCCTGTGGCACCACTAGTCACTTTGCCTTCCCCAAGTGCACACCATTTACCATCACCCTCAGACTTTTAACTTCCAGCCAGTTTCTCACCCATCTAACTACCCCTGCACCAACACCTGCACAACTTGAAACTGTTGCTCAAAACTACTGTCAAAAAGTGCTCTGACAGTGTGAAAAGAGCAAAGGCTGGCAGTTGTAGCCCAGCTGAGATTCTGGAAAGGACATCCCACCCCACTCCTCCTGTGACTGTCATAGCTCAGTCCTGGTCTCCTGAGCTTGCTTGGACTTCAGTTGGTTGGACAAAACATCTTGACAGCTGTAGATGGGATCCTGGTGCTCCCCCCAGTATGGCAGATATTGTGGTCACTGCTAGCAGGAGGTAAACAATACTGTACTTCCAGTATGAATGCCTGCTCAAACCAAGCCTGCACTTCTCTACAACTCCAGGATGCTGTAAGTAAACAGTTGGAGTCTTTTGCATTACAGCAAACCAGCTCCATGACATCAGTAGTTTCAGAATCCTGGGACAACAATGCTACAGTGGCTGACATCACATCTACAGAGACAGGTACTGTAATAAAGTTGGTTGCTGCTCTCTCAAAGTTTTTTCATGTCAGCCCAAGCAACCATCATTAAACATACACCCGGAAGTAACTAACATTTTTTCCCACCTTCTAGTGTACAGTGCTGTCTAGTATTGCCTGAGACTGACACCACAGCAAATCCTGCAACCTCTAATAAAAAGTATAACGCTACACCTGACAAAACTGCTATTCTAGCAGAGGATGCTGTTTCTGGTGAAGGTTCTCACATTTCAAATAATTCTGCTACTTATGAGAAACTTGTCTCTGTGGAAGGCTCTCATATTTCAAATAATTCCACTGCACATGAGAAGTTTGTTTCTGTAGATTAACAACCTGAAGAAACAAAGACCCCCCACCCCATCCTTGGCCTCAAAACAGATTTCTGGCCAGACTCTGACTGTTTCTAAAACAGCCCATCTGTTGATTCAGCTGCAGAGAAGGGTCCTTCTGAGGAATCCAGGGAGCAGGCGAACAAACTGAGAAGTGGACAGCTCACACCATTCCAAAAACCCTAACATTACTAACTAGACTGAGGATACCAGACCCCAAACATTTCAGCTAGCATATTTATTTGCTGCACACAGAGAGCCTGCAAAATGAAGGAATGCTGTGCAGCTTAAATTTAGGGGTAATACAACAATTTTACCTAATAGACTCACATAATTAGAACAATGCTCAAGGACTCTATTGTGTTTATAACTGGGAATCTATATGCACTGAGTCATGTTCTTTGGGAAATTTTTTTTTGATATTAGTTTTAAGATCAATAATTGTTTAGAACATTTTTGGCAATGTTATGAGAATGTTAAGAACACCTCTCTTTGGGACCCCTTTTTGGTTATTTTTTTGACCAAGCCCATTACCAAGACAATGTCCTTACTCTGTCACAGTGAGGGGTTGGATATAGCAGATGTGCTATTCTGGTTAAACTAGAGATGTGAGATTCATGATGGACCATTTCCAATTGTAGATCCAGATAATGTACTGTATGGACAGGGGGTTGAAAGGTGAAAATCAGACTACAGCAGGACAATAATGAGTTGTTGCACTTGCCTGGTAATGTCTACGTTGGGTGCTTATAAAAGAAAGCTCAGCACTAATTGTCTTTGGTTAACAAACGTGCACGAGTGCAATTTTAATCTGGTGAAAATGCCTGAAAAGAAATCAGCCCCTGCGCTTCAATCATATAGTGGGCCTTCCTCAGGGGGCGGGTCTGAGGAATTGACAAACATACATACATTTATACATGATTAGTTAAAGTGACAGTACACCTAAGTGCACAAAAAGTGATTGCAAATGGCAATTTGTATACATTTACTAACAGCAAAACCTTTTTTAAGGAATAGTATGACTAAGCTCTGGTTTAGTTATATATAGTATATTCTCATCATATTCAATATTTATCTAAAGTAATAAAAAAGTAACTTTTGATTCAAAACTAGTTCATAACACAACCAAAATCATTTCAGAGTCACACATTCTTACATTACCTATATATGAAAAACACTTAACAATATTCTAAATCAAATATTTTTGGATAGTTAATTGATTCTTACATTTACCTGAAATTTATACATTGCAGGTTTTCTATTGTACAAGAAGGTCAAACAGGTTGCAAAAGGTCAAATGCTCAAAACTTCAATTTCACCCAAAATGTGTTATATACACTGTATCTTTGATGTCTGTTTGTACATTCATAGCATAAACACATTAAGAAAAGTTGAATACTAACAATTGATTAGAAAATAATTTAATATTTAACATTTTTTTTTTGTATACTCTATTTGTGCTCCTACTGTCAGGGCATCTCACTGGAATCCTCACTCGGTGCAGGTGCTCCTAACAGCCTGTCTGAACCTGCCACCTCCAACCGTGTAATCAGGTTCAGGATCTCGGCTCCCCCGGACCCCTTAGCAGAGGCCCAAGATCCCCATGGTGAAGTTGGAGTTGGCAGCCGATGTTGGACATGTGGGCCCAGTCCACTGCCAGTTCCATCGCCTCCCCGGGGCAGGGGTATTTCTTAGGTTTTCTCCCCAGCCTCGGATGTGCAATGACGTTCCGCTCATTGCATGCACACTCCTGTGCACACCTGAAAGATGTCCGCTGCAGCTCAATGCTCTTGCTATCTGTATCCATGCCCTGTGTTGCCTCCAGCCATCGCCAGAGGTCACCAGTGCATTGGTTGGTGGAAACCCACCTTCCGGGGAAGGATAGCAGTCCATAGGATGCTCGATCCTTCCTCATGCCACTGACCCCTGATCAACTGAGCTCGCTTCTGAACCTGGGTTGCTGGCATGCTGTGAGGTGTGGCATCCAGCTCCTCAACCCTCAGTGCCACCAGGCCTGCCCCTGAAAAAAAAGTTGTTTAGACAACTTTTTCAATAGATGGGAATAGAAGGAAGTAGCAGAGTTATATTAATATCAACAATGCAAACATTCAATGATGCATGGATCTGAAAATAAGCACAGCAGATGATTGTAAAATTGGAGGAATTGTAATAGACAAGACATCTACAGGAAAATTCCTAGAAAATATATATGAATTGGAGTATTGGGCAAAAGAGAATAAAATGCATTTTAATGAGGCAAAGTGTAAAGTAATGCATCTGGGCTATAATAATCCCCAAAACAATTACAAACTAAATAATGTGACTTTGCAGTCAGTAATTGACAAAAAGGATCTGGGATTGTTTGTCTCTGATAACCCTTCATTTGAGATACATACTAAGGCAGCAGCCAAAAAATGCAACTGAAAATTAGTCTGTATCCTTAAAAACATTAAGAGCAGGGACCCAAAAGTTATTGTACCACTGTATTCAAGCTTGGTTCATTCACATCTTGAGTACTGTTCCTCCCTTTTGTGCCCCTAGAAGACTTGGTTTGCTGGCCAAGGCACCTAGCTTCACCTGAGCTCTTTCCTTCTAAGACTGCTTGAAAGGCAGAGTAGAGAAACTTACCAGAGCAAGGGAGAAGGATTAAGACTTAGTTTGGCTAAGCAGATTTACTGTGTGGTGGTGTTTTTATTTTTTACTCACAGGGATTGCTACTGTTTGTTGCTAACATTTCATTGCTTTTTTTTTTCTCTGATTCAAATTGTTGTTGCTGGTATACCTTCTTCTGCATTATTACAAGGTGTGCGCTAATAGATTACTGCTGTAATCTTCTGATTCAAATTGTCTTTTGCAAGGTATATCTTCTGTTACTGCTTTATTTTTCTCTGGAGCAAAGTGTTTCTTACAGGGTATATCTTCTCTGAAATTACTGTATTACAGGTGGAGCTTACATTTTTGTGACTTTTTTATCATTGGGCTAAGCAAAATTACTGTTTGACACTGTGTTTTATTTTATTCTTGTTTGTTGAAAAGGTTTGTTGTCTCAGAGGTGTTTCAGTCTCCTTCTCACACTGAAGGAGCTAATTGCTTTTCCTCCCACAGCTCTTCCAAAGGATTAGGTGTGTATGTGGGGGGTTGAGCTGGCAAACAGGCAGTAATTTCCAACAGAAAGAAGGGTTAAAAAGTCAGGTTAGTTGATATCTTGGAGGTAGAAGACTTGGTTTGCTGGCCAAGGCACCTAGCTTCACCTGAGCTCTTTCCTTCTAAGACTGCTTGAAAGGCAGAGTAGAGAAACTTACCAGAGCAAGGTAGAAGGATTAAGACTTAATTTGGCTAAGCAGATTTACTGTGTGGTGGTGTTTTTATTTTTTTTTAACCACAGGGATTGCTACTGTTTGTTGCTAACATTTCATTGCTTTATTTTTTCTCTGATTCAAATTGTTGTTGCTGGTATACCTTCTTCTGCATTATTACAAGGTGTGCTAACAGATTACTGCTGTAATCTTCTGATTCAAATTGTCTTTTGCAAGGTATATCTTCTGTTACTGCTTTATTTTTCTCTGGAGCAAAGTGTTTCTTACAGGGTATATCTTCTCTGAAATTATTACAGGTGGTGCTTTACAGGTTTTACAGTTTTATCTAACATTAGGATAAGCTTTCAGGGTTACTGCATTTGTTGTTGACTGATTGTTTCTGCTCTTACCTCCTTGTTCTTTCATCCGTGGTTCTTCTTTTTAGGCAGGGGGAAGGGCCCAGCCACCCACCCCCATCCCCAACCACCCCACGCTACACTCCTTTTATAGGGTACCACAGTTGTGACATTTCCTGTGGCAGAGCAGGAAGGGGCGGATCAGTGGGGCCTCCACAAGGTGATCTCATTTACAGGGCACTAGTAATTTAACTTGTTATAACAAGTTAAACAAAGCACAATTAAACCATTACTTGCATTTTTTTTCTTCTAATTACTCTGACTAGGTTACAAACCCAGCAACTTATTTGGAATGGATTTCATTAACTGCAGGTACTGTGGAACAATTTTCAGAAGGACAGTCTTACAGGATTTAGGACACTGTCCTACATGCTGGGCCTTTGAGATCTTAGGGCTCAGCTCCGGGCAGCATGGGCTGAGGGTGCACGCCTCAATTTCATATTGAAGAGAAATACATTATAAGAACCACCGCCATTTCCCCAGCATCCAACAGAAAAACCTCGACCGCAGAGGGTAGTTGGTCCAGGAGGTTGGCAGGTGGTTAGGAGGAGCAAATCAGAGCCCCATCACTCTCTGCTCTCAACACATTGCCTCAAAAACCATATAAACACTACAAACAGGTATCTGCCTCTATCTCTGAAATCAAATAAAGAGGCAGAAGACACTGCAGAGCAGGACACTGCAGCACAGGAGCTAGCACAACAAAACTCACCCAAATCAGGAACCAAAACTAAACAAGCACAAAGGAAATCCAAAAAACTTCAGATCATAGGAGACTCCATGATTCGGGGAGTTGATACCCATCTCCAGCCAGGGTGATGGTCAGATGTCTCCCAGGTACATCAGCATGGAGAGACACTGACGGCATTATAAAATTGTTCACAAAGCAGGAGAAAACATTGATGTCCTAGTACACATAGGGACTATCGATCTCGCCAGCCGGTCAGTTGTGAGACCAAGGAACACCTGACTAGGCTGGGTGACAAACTATCATCTATTTTGTCTGGCATCTCCTTCTCTGAGATCCTGCCAGTCTGGGAGAGGGAGCAGATGGACGGAAGGTCAGAGAAGGGAGATAGGAGCTAAACACGTGGCTCAAGGACTGGTGCCAGGAAAAGGACACAGATTTGTAGGAACTGGCAACAGTTCTGGGAGCAAAAGTTCTTTAAATTTGATGGACTGCATCTGACTAAAGAGGGAGTCAGTGCATTGGGGCAGAAGTTTGACGTCTTTGCAGAATATTTAAACTAGCAAATGGGGAGAGGGGTGCAGCACCCCATACATTGAATGGGAAGAACACCCCTCCCCCCTCAGCTAGTGGCAAACAGGAATTCAGCGTGTTTGCCGTTCATTTGCATCACCAGGTAAGAGAAAAGGTTTGTCTCCCCATACGATGCACAGGGGTAATGCCAAACTTCACCCAACAACTAACACACCAAAATCTGGCCAATGGAAAATCATGTACACAATGCTCACAGCCTGGGAAATAAGATCCCAGACCTGCAGGCAATAATGTCAGAGGCTAAACTGGACATAGTAGCAATTAGTGAGACGTGGTTTACCAGTAACCACACTTGGAGACTTCAGTACCTGGCTATTATTGTTCCGAAGAGACCGAGGTGCAAAAGGGGGAGGAGTGGCCCTGTATGTTAATGAAAATATCAAAGCTACAGAAATTCAGAATACACATAAGGAGCCAGAAGAACTGTGGGTCACCCTGAAACAGGAAATGGGACAGCCATAAGAACTGGGGTTGTCTACAGGCCCCCAGACCAGAGGGAGGACATAGACACATTACTGTTAGAAGATATACAAAACATGACAGCTAAAGGGGAGGTTCTGATAATGGGAGACTTCAACATGCCAGATACAGATTGGTCAATACCAGCAGGAACATCTGCCAGAACTAGACTCATAGTGGATTCCCTGCAGGGGGAGGGCCTCAAACAACTGGTACAGCAACCCACACGAGACAGAGCTATCCTAGATCTAGTACTGACTAACAAAGAAGGGATCACAGATCTCCAGGTAGAAGGTCACCTGGGGGCCAGTGACCATCACATGGTATGGTTCAATTTGGCTACTACATCTAAATCATCCCATTCCAAGGCAAAAATATGGGACTTCAGAGGAGCTGACTTTGATAAGATGGCCAACAGAGTTAAGCTAGCCCTGGCAAAAGAAACACAGGTGAGGGGGTACAGGCAAAGTGGGCAAGCATTAAGGATGCAATACTTAAGCAACATCCCATTGTGTTAGACAGAAAAGGAAGTGCAAAGAAGAAGGAAACCACTTTGGTTCTCAAATACAGTAGCAGAAAGGTCAGAGCCAAAAGGCTGGCCTTCAGGAAATATAAGGGACACAGCGGCATGAAGATAGGGAGGCATACCAAACTGCCCTAAGGGAAGCAGGAAGGCAGTAAGGCAGGCAAAGTCCCAAACTGAGGAAACACTAGCACGAACAGTAAAAGAAGTGACAAGACTTTCTATAGATACATTAGTGAAAGGAGAAAGTCCAGAGGGGTATTATGCAAGCTTAATGGAGAAAAGGGAGCATGTGAGAGAGGAGGACCCTGTAAAGGCATCTATCCTAAATAGATACTTTTGCTCAGTATTTACTGAAGAGAAGGTAGGGCAGGGCCCACAGCTCAGCATCATGGACACAGGGGGAGGGAGGTGAGCACTACTCCTTCACAAAAGAAGGGTCCTACAAGAGCTTGCTAGCTCAGGGTGGATAAGGCAATGGGACCTGATGGCATACATCCCAGGGTACTTAAGGAGCTAAAGGAGGAACTAGAGAGCCATTAGCAGAATTGGTTAGTGAGTCTCTGAGCACAGGAGAGGTCCCAGAAGACTGGAGAAGGGCTCATGTGATCCCGCTCCACAAGAGTGGTAGCAGGGAGGAGGTGGGGAACTACAGACCAGTCAGTCTTACCTCAGTAGTGGGCAAGATTATGGAGGCACTCCTTAAGGAAAGGATAGTGCAACACCTGGAATCCATAGGGGCACAGGATCCAAGACAGCATGGGTTTACAAAAGGAAGGTCCTGTCAAACTAATCTCATAGATTTCTTTGACTGGGTAACCAGAGTGGTGGACCAAGAGGGAGCAGTTGATGTCGCCTACCTTGACTTCAGCAAAGCTTTTGACACTGTTCCACATAGAAGATTGATAAATAAGCTGGGTAGGCTTGGGGTGGGTCGAAGTTGGTCAACTGGGTGGCAAACTGGTTGACTGGCAGAAAACAGAGAGTGGTGGTAAATGGTATACAGTCAGAAGAGATGCAAGTCACAAGTGGGTACCTCAGGGATCAGTCCTGGGGCCAGTCCTATTCAACATCTTCATTAGTGACCCTTGCAGATGGACTAGAGGTAAGGCTTGTCTGTTTGCAGATGACACCAAGATCTGCAACAGAGTAGATGATCCAGATGGGGTGGGCAGAATGAGAAGAGATCTGGATAAACTAACAGAATGGTCAGAAGAGGGCAACTGGGATTTAATGCAAAGAAGTGCAAAATCATGCACATAGGGAAGAGAACCCTCAAGCCACTTATAGGCTGGGAGGGGAGTTGCTAGCAGTCACAAAGGAAGAAAGAGACTTGGGCATCATCATCACTGATGACCTAAAATCATCCAAGCAGACCTCTAAAGCAGTAGGTAAGGCTAGGGGGGTGTTAGGGTGTATTAGTAGGGGTATCACAAGTCATAAGAGGGAGGTAATAATCCCTCTGTACAAGACATTGGTTAGGCCCCATCTGGAGTACTGCATGCAGTATTGGAGGCCACACCTTCACAAGGACATTAACCAAATTGAGGCAGTCCAGAGAAGGGCAACCAAAATGGTGCAGGGACTGCATCAGAAGACATATGAGGACAGATTAACGGAGCTCAATATACCCTTGAGCAAAGGAGGAGAGAGGTGATATGATCAGGCATTCAAACACCTTAAGGGCATAAACAAGGTGAAAGAGTCTAACATGTTTAAATATAAGAAAAATAGCAGGACAAGAGGACACAGCATGAGATTAGAGGAGGCCGATTAAGGGGAATGTGAGGAATTCTTTTTCACAGAAAGGGTGGTTGATGCATGGAATGACTTACCAC
This sequence comes from Neoceratodus forsteri, assembly GCA_016271365.2. Lineage (NCBI taxonomy): Eukaryota > Metazoa > Chordata > Ceratodontiformes > Ceratodontidae > Neoceratodus > Neoceratodus forsteri. The sequence goes on along the minus strand of CM057455.1, from coordinate 398,005,681 downwards.
AAGTGGTGGCTATGAATACAGTGCAGGGCTTCAAACAGGCATGGGATAGGCATAAGGGAGCAATACAAATGACTATGAATAGATAGGTCACTGACAGAGCAAAGGCCGATGGCACATTTATAAGGTAGAAAAAGAAATGGGCAGACTGGATGGGCCTTGAGGTCCTTATCTGCCATCAACTTCTATGTTTCTATGTTTCTATAATAATATAAGAGGGGATAATTTGTTGGAGAAAGTGCAGCACAAGGCATCAAAGAAAATTAGAAGTATGCAGAATTACAGTTATCAAGAAAGATTAAAAAAACTGGGAATCTACTCACTAGAATGCAAGAGACTGTGAGAGGATTTATGTTTTACATATAAGGCAGTGAAAGATGAAACCATGTTAGAGACTATCGGATTGGTCAAACTTAAAAATAACAAAATCATGCATACAAATAATATAAAACTGATAGGAGACAAGAATAAGACTGTTAAAAGAAGCAAATGGTTCACACAAAGGATCATTACAGTTTGGGATACTCTGACATAAAGAATTGTTAACAATAATACTGTGAGCATGTTTAAAAAATAATTGGATAACTATATGGGAGACAAAAAAGGTTTATTTCACCACTAGAACCTTGTGGCAAGTTCCACAAAAGGATAACGCCTAATAGAACTCGTAAAAACTATGAAACTATGACCTCTATCGGACATCATTAAAGATGTGAGAGGAAGATAAAATAGGTATTTTTGGAATAAAGTATGAAATATAAAGTATAAGTGGGGGAGAGTGTTCAGAAATACCATGCTTTCAGATATTTGGAACCCACAGTGGGACAATGGTGTTTGCCTCTAAAGGGCAGACCAAGTTGTCCGGGTGACCACCCAAGAAGGGCCAAATGAATGAAATAGAATAAAAAGGGAGGAGCTAAAGGGGATGACTCAGAGGAAAAGAAGGGGGAGGGGAGAGGGGAGGAGAACAAGGAGATGACATAACAAAAGGGGGTGGAGTTATTGAGAGTCTGGAGTAGCAAGGAATTGGCTAGGACACGGAGGAAGAGGAGGGGTTATGCTGGCCTAGTAGAGTGGGTAGAAGAAGTGGAATTCATTCAAAAAAATCAATTTATATGTGCAAAGGTTAATGTCGCCTGTGTTATATTCGAATCATTTTAGTGTGAGCCTGGTGAGAGAGCAGCTCGCCCTTGGCGGTGGAGCCTCTAAGTGCTGGGGGCTGGGGAATGCTGGCCATTTCAGGTGCTAGCCGTGTTTTTATTCTGCCCCTTTTTGGTTTGTGGTGCGGTTGTTCCTGTTTGTCTGTGTGGGCGGTTTAAAATGAAGCAGAAAAGGAGGGTTTGGCTCGTGACTTGGAGGAGAGACTAAGATGTTACACAGCGTGACCAGGGGCTGTGTCCAGGGTGTGGGATGCATTTCCCACTGTGAGCAGAATCAGGCCTGTTTGTTTTTGCCAGCGTAAAGGACCACATGGGAAGACAGAGCAAGACACCAGACTAGGCACTACTTCGAGCACACTGCTAACTCATTAAAAAGTGCGAGCTGCCCTGGGGGAGGGTTTTGGCCTACAAGACCATGTGGTTAGCTCAAGCAGGGGGGTGGGGCTCCTGGATAGAACAGCTGAAGGCAAGGCAGGTCCATTTTTGAAGAGGAGAGGGGGACAAGAAAGACGGGCCTCAGCAGAAGGATTGCAATGGAGGCTCACGGTTGTGCTGTGCAGTTGAAAGGGGGTCCGTGCATGGGACCAAGTGGGAGACCTAGTGAGCGGTGTTTTTGCTATGGAGCCAGCTAGATCATGGATCCTGCAATGTTAGCTCGGGGCTTTCAGGTACAACTGGGAAGGGACACTTTAAAAAAACACACCAAAGGAAGCAGGCCCAGTTCTGAACAAGCAGGGTTGCAACTGGGATTAAAAAGGGGCCTTGCCATGCTGACACTCACAGAGCAGGGGCACGGGGAACTGAGGGCCTGTGCACACAGTGATTTGGACCGTGAGGGCCCTGAGGGCAAAGGGACAACATGCAGGATGCCATAAAGGGGAGGTTAAAGGTCAAAAATAGGTCATGCTGACCATGTGGAGGAGTTTACTTTTTTTTAAAAGAAAGGGAACGAGGTGGAGAACAGCCAGGAAAGATGGTAGGCTCCAAAGGAGGGACAGAGAGCAGCCAGAGGTAGAAAGGAAGGCTGACAAGCCCATGCGGTGGCCATTTTGGACCAGGCCACAAGGCCAGGGGAGGAGAGGTGCAAGAACACAGGTGGAAAGTGGGGGAGATATACATAGATAAATTTAAGACACATAACGACGCATTGGGGGACACCCGAAATATCTAATGAAGCCCACAGAAAGACAATTAATGGAACAAATAAATAGTTAAAAAAAACACAGAGACAAAAGGAATGAAGGTGTGACAGAAGGGGAAGGTGTGCACCCATACCCAGAGATGTTAGAGGCCATGGAAGAAGGCATCACAGCAGCTGCAGGGAGGGGGGCATTGCATCAGAGGACATTCGTGGGCTACCAATGACAAAGACAGAAAAGAACAATTTACGACCAGGGATGGAAGACCCTCTGTGATTAACATGTGCATTCTCTTTCACAACATTTTAATAGCATTTGGAACAAGAACCAGAGCAGAGGACAATGGCACCAAAAAAGAACAAGCCAATGAAGGAGGAAGCCTACAAGGCCATCATCAAGTTGGCTGAACGGGCCAATAAAGTATGGGAGTTGGTAGAGGACTTAGATGCACAGGGAACAAAGGGAAAGAGAAAAGGGGGAAACAGTAGGGATCAGTGACAGGGGGTTCAGGCTGGCCCAATCACCCAGTCCATTAAAGGCCACCACCCAGATGGGCAAGCCCGGAAAGGTCAGAGCCAAGGGCCCCAAGCCCCATGCTGGCCACCCTTCTGACCCCAGAAATCCCAATCCCAGTGCCCATACCAATCACCTGATTGCTGCCTAAGATGCTGGGACCAGAACCAGCAACACTGATGCCAGCAAGAGGACTGATCCAGGGGGTGATTATAGCACCACTGAACCCAACAACAGGTAATGTGGGCAGTAATGTGAGCAGTAGCATAAAAGAATATGTAGAACAAATGATTATGGCCATGGGATAAGATAGGCTAGGGCAGCTGTAAAAAGCCCAAGGAGAAATTAAGACAGGGAGGGGGGAGGAAGGGGCAGGAACCGGGTGCATATCAGATGCTGGCATGCTGCCAGGGGTGTCATGGGACATTGGTGCACCAGGGATGAGAATAGGTGAGCATGTCCCCCTGGCAACAAAAGAAAAGATATGGAAGGGAGAATACATAGACATTTTCTCCCTGATAAGTAGGGAGGCAGTTTTGAAATATGATGAAAGGGAAAGCATTTGGAAAGCAGAGATGGCAGCAGCAGTGGTCCTCCTTGGGATGAAAGAGGAGGACAAATTCACAAAAGGCAAGACATGGGACAGCCGGTCTGTGGGTTTTGCCACATACGCAGCCGTAATGTTAAACAAGAAGCCCAAGTTAGGGATCCCCTTGATAACCTATCAGTTCATAATATGGAGGGTAAAAGCCAAAGGAGGAGTTGGGTGGATATATTATGGTGAATCTTTTTGAGAAAGGATGGTCACCTATGGAGAAGCTAGCTGGGGTACCAAAGAACTGGATCTGTGGATGGATTACGTCACGGACCAGTCCATACCAGATGGGGAAACTAAGAAGACTCTGCTGATACAAAAATGTTGCTGGGGCTACAACTGAGCCTTTTGATCCTGGCCACAGTGTCGATGCCATGCATGTTCGAAATGTGGGGGACCCACCCAGCATCCAGATGCAGGACAAACTAGGCAGCCGGGGGACAACCCAGTGTGGCAGAGGGCAGTGCCAACCAGCCTTTTCCGGGGGACCAAGGGGAGTTTCGGGGTCAGCCAGGAGCTAGGGATTTTTGGGGATGGGGGTTTTGGGAGAAGGAGGAACAAGTATTAAAGAATGGCCTAGTAGAGTGGAAGGGAGGCCAGGTATTTAACATGGCAAGGACACCGATCAGTGTAAAAAATTGGGAAATAGCGTTACAGGGACACATGGACCAAATAGCAGCACAGAAACTACTGAAAGGGTTTAAAGAGGGTTTCATTCTGCATTGCCGTGTGCCCAAGACACAATGGGACAGCAAAAGTTTAGGGAGTGTAAAGGGGATGGAGGAAATCCTGAGGAAGAAACTACAAAAAGAGAAGGAAGCAGGGAGGATAGAGGGCCCATTTCAGGTACCCCCCTTTGATAATGTGAGAATATCCCCCTTAGGATTGGTGCCCAAGAAGCAACAGGGGGAATTTAGGGTGATACATCACCTATCGTTCCCAGAAGGGGAATCAGTGAACGATTACATTGATGAAAGGCACTCCAAAGTGACTTATGCAACCCTGGAGGAGAAGTGGAAATCATAAAAGTCACCCCACAGGCATGGCTTACAAAGACCGACATAGAGGCTGCCTTCAGGCTCCTACCAGTGTGCCTTCTAGATTGGGGCCTGTTTGGCTTTACGTTAGATGGGGATTATTACTTTGACAAAGCCATAGCTATGGGTTGTTTCACTGCTTGTGCCTCTTTTGAACTATTTAGCACATGCCTACAAGACATATTTCAAAGACAGTCAGGGTATAGTACAGTGTTACACTACCTCAACAGTTTCCTACTGATTGGGAGTCGGAGGGAAGAGACTGAGGAGATGCTCAAGAGCTTTCAAACACTGTGTAGACACCTGGGGGTGACACTGGCACCAGACAAGATGGAAGGACCTGGCAGGATCATTGGGTTCCTGTGCACAGAGATCGATGCACAGGAAGAGGTCTTTAGATTACTGGAAGGCAAGCTAACTAAGTTGAAGGTGATCCTGAAGAATCACAGACAAGGAAGGAGAAAACAGCTGAGGCAGGTTCAACAGCTGATAGAACACCTTAATTTTGTGTGCCAGGCCATCAGTATAGGAGAGCATTCACCAGGTGAATAGTACAAGCCTCATGGGGAGCAACTAAGCTGCATCACTGGGTAGATATCACAAGGGACACAAGGAAGGACCTGAAGGCATGGGAGCACATTTCTAGATGCATTCAATGGCACATCTTTTTGGCAAGATGAATGAGTATTTAAAACAGATCTAGAACTGTACACAGATGCCGTGGGGGGTTGGGAATGGGGGAATACTACAAAATGAGGAAAATGGTTTTTCATAAGCATGGCCGCAGAGATGGATAAAATTAGGTCTGACCAGGAACATCACCCTGCTTGAGATCATACCAATATGGGCCTGCACGTTAGTGTGGAGACCACAGCTTTGGAACCAAAAGTTGACTTTCTGGTCTGACAACAGAGCAGTGGTGGATGTCCTCAACAACAGGATGGCATCGACTGGCCAGTGCTTTGGGTACTGAAGCAGTTAGTATTACAAAGACTGAGGTTTAACATGACATTCAGGGCTAGATGCATAAAGGGGGTCAAAAATACTATAGCTGACAGCCTCTCCCATCTGTAGCTGGACAGATTCCACGCCTCAGCACCAAAGGAAGAGGCGCAATAGATGCCAGTACCAGAGGACTTATGAGAAGTTGGTTGGAAGGAGCCGAGGTCCTGTTTCAGAACTCCTGGTCCTCCAGGATGCTCAGGGCCTATGACGGGGCTTGGGGAACATTCCAGAAGTTCAGGGAACAGCACCATATGAAAGTAAGTGGGCTAGTCACAGCAGACCAAGTGAGAAAGTACATAGTGCACCAATAGGAAAAGAGACTGGCACACACCACCATGGGGGTCCACCTGGTGGCCATCAGCACAGTGTGTAACCTCAGACAGTGGCAGGACCCAACAAAGTCCATGTTAGTATGGCACATGGTCCAGGGTTGGGGAAGGCTTGGCACGAAGGCAAAGGATGAACGAAAACCAGTATCACACCGCATGATGGCGGTTATGGGGCAGGCAGCAGCAGCAGCCGTCTGCAACACAGAATTCAAAACAGTATTATTTCAAGCAGTATTTACTACAATTTATTATGGTGCTGTAAGGGTGAGCGAAACAGTAGGGCATGACAAGGGAAGCCTGGCCCCCCCAGGTTGGAACAAGAGGACCTTACCTGGCAAGGAGATGCAATTGGCATAAGTATCAGAAGATCAAAGACAGACCAAGAGGGTGAGGGGGCCCAGATCTTGCTAGACAGACAAAAGGAGCTGGCTAGCTGCCCAGTCAGTGAAGTGTGGGCCTACTCCGCAGAGCGTCCACCCCAAGCAGGCCAGTTCTTTATCCACAGGGATGAGAAAAGAGCCCCAGGCTATCAGGTGACAGTGGTCCTTAAAAAGTGTGTGGCATTCCTTGGGGAGAACCCCGTGATTTTTCATCACATTCCTTCCGTATTGGGTGGGCGTCACAGATTGCATCCGCAGGGGGGTCTGTTTCACAGGTAAAAGGGGTTGGACAATGGAAATCTGATTGTTATAAATGATACATGACACCATTAAACAAATGAGTAACAGATTCTACAAATTTTCCTCCACAGGTTAAGGGAAGACTGGGGAGATGGGCGTTAGTTGGAAAAGACGAACATATCAGGGGAGAAAAAAGTGATACAGTAAGAGTAAGGCCAGTGAGAATGTCTCATTAATCACACATGCTTTGATCTCTCAGCAGATAAGGGGCAGCAGCTGGAGGTATAGATATGTGGACACTCATATTTATTGGGCAAAAAGGAGAGCGTCCAAAAAGGAAGGAGGTAGACAACTTTATCAAGACCCGAGACAATGCCTGCTGACATGACAGGGCATCAGCGGCATAAAATGGTCCCAGGTGCTTTCAACACTGAGAGATGTAAGAGGGAGATTGCCACCACCAGACATGATTATTATACATTTGGGAGGCAATGACATTGGATCCAGGCCATGGCTGGACATTTATTTACAGATTAAGTATGATGTGGGCATCATAAAGAAATGGTGGTGAAAAGTAGCCCTGACATGGTCAGATATGGTACCCCCACAGTATATGGAGGCATGCACACAGCCAACTAGCAATGGACAGGGTAAGATGAAAAATGAACAGAAGGATAGGCACATGGTTCATAACCCACGGGGACAGGGTCATTAGGTGGGGCATAGAAGAATGTGAGGATGAGTTCTATAGACCAGATGGGGTACACCAATCAGATGTTGGGGTTGACCTATTTAATTCAGAGACTGTGGGGAGTATTGAAGACTGGAGAGGAGCCTTGATTAGCAAGGAATAGGGCCCAGTAAAGTAGGGGGGGAAGGCCGTCATCCAATGCAAGCTGGAGATGGCCTACTGGTGAAAAGATTATAAGAGCTGGCAGGAGGGGAGGGGGGAGGGGAGAGAACACACACAAATGGAGAACAAAGAAAAGAGGAGAAGAGTTGTTGTAATGGGTGTCACTCCGTTACCTCCCAAGAAGAAGGAGAAGGGCCCCCCAAATTCTACGTCTGGGGGGGGTGAGAAGACGAAGAAAGAGGAATACATAAGAAATGAATAATCAGTGTGTGGAACTTTTGTATAAAATGAAATGCACATAAGTTGGAAATAATGTACAAAAATTGGGAAGACATTGGAAAAGTTGGGACCAATGATCTTCAAGTTGTAAATATGATTTTATGAAATTATGATATATGGGGCTATATATATATGTATATATATATATAATGAATAAATATTGGCTGATCTGAGCACCCACCACTGCTGTGTAAGGCTCTTTCCTGGGAATTCCAGGACAATGGAGTTTGCCTCTGAAGGGCAGACCAGGTTGTCCTGGTGACCACCCAAGAAGGGCCAAATGAAAGAAATAGAATAAAAAGGGAGAAGCTAAAGGCTGTGACTTAGAGGAAAAGAAGGGGAGATGGGGGGTGAGGGGAAGAGAACAAGGAGATGACATCACAAAAGGGGTGGCGTTATTGAAGGACTGGAGTAGCAAGCAATTTGCTAGGATGAGCAGAAAGAGGAGGGGTTATGCTGGCCTTTTAAGGGGCTGCAACACAGGAAAAAACATCTTTTTAGCTTGCTACTCACCAGATTAATAAAACCCACCCACTCACCCAAAAAAGGGAAAGGAAATAAGGTTAAGGTCTGGGCTCAGCCGAAGATGTATGGCTGGGCAGGATAAATAAATGGAGAAAAAGAATGACAAAAGGAGAGGACAGCCAAAGGTGAATGGCTGAAAGGGGATAAAAGCGAAAAGACTGCATCCAAAAATATTATAAGAGCTGCCGGGTGGGGCACACACACAAATGGAGAACAATGAAAAGAGTAGAAGAGATGCAGTAATGGGTGTCACACCATTCCCTCCCAAGAAGAAGGAGAAGGGCGCCCCAGATTCTACGTCTGGGAGATGAGAAGACAAAGAAAGTGGAATACATAAGAAATGAATAATCAATGTGTGGAACTTTTGTATAAAATGAAATGCACATAAGTTGGAAATAATGTAGAAAAATTGTGAAGATGTTGGAAAAGTTGGGACCAATGATCTTCAAGTTGTAAATATGATTTTATGAAATTACGATATATGGGGCTATATAAATATATATAAAAAATGAATAAATATTGGCTGATCTGAGCACCCACCACTGCTGTGTAAGCCAGTTTCTTGGGTAATCCAGGACAATAGTTACTTAGAATCTCACACAAATTTGGCCTTAAACTGTGATCAGATCTTGTTACATTGATATACTGTAACTGGAGGTTAAAATATAGCCTCCATTATTCTGATCCTTAGAGCAGGAGTGTTTCTTCTTAAGTTATGAGTGATTTTTTTTTTTTTCATTTTAATAGGTCATATAGGACTAGCATCTCAGAAATGAAAAACAAATTATTTGAAAAACAGAAGGAACTTTTTTGGAAAAATTGAAAAACCTTCTCCCCAGTCCAATACAGTAGTGAACCAATCTGTGCTCCATGGGCATACATTTCTGTCACTCTCACATTACATGTCCAGATATAGTGGGTTAGGTATATTTCCTGTAGAATAGAGAAAGAGGTAAGAGAATGTTAGGAGGTTCAAAGAAATTGTGAAACTTTAATCAATGCCTCACTTTGTTGATTATTACAGTACATTACAGTTTTTTTCCTTCCCTATAGATACGGAGAAAAATCTACCTCTTCATTTAGGCCTAATGGAATTGCAGTGTCTAAAATCAAAATCAGTTTTATTTCCTTTTGGGATACAGAGGTAACTCTATTTTCTCCTCTAGGGTGCCTCTCCACATGTTCTAGGATAAATTTCAAACAATCAGGTTTACAATTGTGCTTTTCCAGAAAATGGGCTCCTAAAGCATTATGTACATTACCATTAATGATTGCTCTCACATGCTCCTGAATTCTTAGCTTGACAGGTCTGGTAGTTCTGCCAATGTAATAGGTTGTACAGTTGCACCAGCACATATAGACAACACATGAAGTTGTACATGTGACAAATTTGTTAATCTCAAATATTTTTCCATCTTTTGATAAAGTCTTGCCAATATCTGCATACTGGCAGACGTTGCTTCTGCCACACCTATATAGGCCCTTCGGTTTCTTACTCAGTCAGTTGGTACTATTTTTTGGTTCCTCTGTTTTTACAAAATGGCTGTGAATGACTCTGATTGTTTGAAATTTACTATCCTAGAACATGTGGAGAGGCACCCTAGGGGAGGAAATAGAGTTAACACTATCCCAAAAGGAAGTTGTTATCCCTCTGTACAGACAGTTGGTGAGACCCCATCTGGAGTTCTGTGTTCAATTCTGGAGACCCCATCTTCTCAAGGACATAGACAGGATGGAGGCTGTCCAGAGGAGGGCAACTAAAATGGTACAGGGTCTGCACCAGAAGACATATGAAGAGAGATTAAAGAAGCTTAATATGTAAACACTTGAGGAGAGGAGGAAGAGGGTGGACATGATAGAAACTTTCAAGTACATGAAGGTAATCAACAGAGTCCAAGATGGTAGCATCTTTCAGAAAAAGAGATGTGCAAGAACAAGGGGACACAATTTGAAGATAGAGGTGGGGATGGCTCAAAGGTAATGTGAGGAAGTATTTTTTCATGGACGGTGTTGTGGATGCATGGAACAGCCTTTCTGAGGATGTAGTGGAATCAAAAACAATGGGGGAATTCAAGAATGCATGGAACAGACATAAGGTAATTCTAGTGGGGGGGTAGGAGGAAGTAGGCTGCTGGTTAACTAGGATCTTCAGCCAATTCATTAGGTAGGGAAATGGGCAGACTAGGTGGGCCAAGCGGTCCTTATCTGCCGTCAAATTCTATGTTTCTATGTTTCTCTGTCCCCTATGTTTTTTCCCTTAGAAAAGTTACTCTGGGCTTTTCTGAAATTTGGGTTACCAGAGTCAGATCTGTTAAGAGAAAAGGCAAGAACTTGTGGACTAAACTACCAAGTCTGCCACCCAGGGGATTTAATTCAGTCAAAAATGTGACTGTTTCCTTATTTTGTGAGTTTTGTTTTACCCCTCTGTTGTTTTTGTACCTCTCATTTCTTGGAATCAAAGTGTAATCTCTCTTTAGTTTTCTAACTTTTTCTGATGCCTCACTTAAAACACTCTTCGTATACCCCCTTTCCCCTAAGTCTTGCTTTTAGTTCTTCTGCCTGTTCTAGATACTACATTTCATTTGTGCAATTTCTTTTGAGCCTCATGAGTTCTCCATAGGGTATGGATTTTTACCAGTTTTTTGGGATGTGCACTGTTAGCATGTAATATCGTATTAACAGCAGTGTCTTTCCTGTACCTCCTTGCGTAGTAATGGTATCACCTGTTGTGCCTATGAGTTCTAAATCTTGGAACTTGATACTCTTTTTATTCTGTCCATATGTGAAATTCAATCCTAAATCATTCTTATTTAAATATGTAATGAATTCTGGTATAGATTCTTCATTCTCATTTCACATATGAATGATGTCATCAATAAATCTATAATGTACTTCCAAATTTTAAAGACTGGATTCTGCATGTTATTCTCTACCATTTGTTCTTCAAAATAACCCATAAAAATATATGCATATGATGGGGCAAATGCTGCCCCCATCACTGTCCCATGCATTTACAAGTAATACTCTTGGTTAAAGCAAAAATAATTGTGGGTTAATGCAAAATTAATGGCCCAGCATAAGAAATGAGTAGAAATTAATTCCTGGGATGGGATATTCAAAAAAGATGCACATGGTGCAACACAGTTGCACCATGCACAATCCACTGATTCGCCCCAGCACGATATTCAAAAGGGGAAAGTGCACGTCACAAATCCCGATGTGTCATGGTACATCAGTAATGTATGCGGAGCAAGTAGGGGGGGTGTGCCCATGCATACTCAGCACATCCCGATATTCATCCCGGGATGTGCTGAGCAGATGCAGGTGCAACCCCTACTTGTGCCACACACAGTTGAGCCTAAAAAATAAGGAGCAACTGCTGGCCACCCACAGGTGAGCTGCCATATTGCAGGGTGCAACACGGCAGCTGCCAGCTGTGGGTGGCCACCTGAACTCCAATTGCACTGTCCATTGCAGTAGCACCCCCCCAATGCCTGATCATGGACATAGGTATACATTTGTAAGGTCCAGTATCCCTGGTGGTCCAGTGGACCTGCTCTCCAGCCTGATCGCAGGCTATGTAATAGTATTATCATCCCTGGTGGTCCAGTGGACCAAATCCTGCCCGATTGTGGGCTATGTAATAGTATTATCATCCCTGGTGGTCCAGTGGACCGAATCCTGCCCGATCGTGGGCTCAAAATAAAGATATATATCCTTGGTGGTCCAGTGGACTGAATCCTGCCCAATTGCGGGCTCAAAATAAAGAAATACATCTCTGGTGGTCCAGTGGACTTGCTCCCAAGCCCGATCGCGGGCTTCATACATGAAAACACCCTGGTGGTCCAGCAGTACCCCCCTCCCCACCTGCCCACTGAGTCCCACCACCCGGTTCCCCTCCCTGGTCAGTGGTGGGTGTCAGCTCCCCACCCACAAGACGCCCGGCCGCCTGCTGACTTACAGCATACAGTACAGCTGTATGCCCATTGGTCCACAGCGTGGGCTAATGGGCATGCAGATTGTACTGTACTACACAGTCCCGATATGTAAATGGATCCATTCACATATCAGGACTGTATGGTAAATAGTGATCTGCATGCACATTGGCCTCTGTGGACCAATGGGCATTTCAGCAACTGCACTACTGTAATCGTCGGGTGGCTTGCAGGTGGGGGAGCTGCTGCCTGCCGCCACCGGGGAGGTGGCGGGGCTCAGGTGGTGGGTGGGGTACCGCTGGACCACCAGGTGTTTTCATATACGAAGCCGGCTATCGGGTTTGGGAGTGGGTCCACTGGACCACCAGGGATGATTATAATATTACATGGCCTGCTATCAGGCAGGATTCAGTCCACTGGACCACCAGGGATGATAACTATATTGCATAGCCCACGATCAGGCTGGAGAGCAGGTCCACTGGGCCACCAGGGATATATTTATTTATTCTGAGCTCATGATCAGGCAGGATTTGGTCCACTGGACCACCAAGGATGATGATAATGTTACATAGCCCACGAATTGGAGCATTTTGCCACTGAGGGGCAGGGGCGTCAGTCCCTGATGGCTGCATCCTGGCAGGGCGCCAGGTGCAAGTCACCGGGGATCAGTGCACCTGCATGCAAATGGGGCCATAATGACATGCAAATGGCCCCATTTGTGCCTTGCATGCATAATGGCCCCGTTTGCATACCCACCACTGAATATCACAGTTCCTGCACCTAGCTTAACCATACTTGTGCTGGCACATCCCGCTGCTCTTCATTTGCCACTTGCACTGGTGCAGTGCCACTGCACCATGTGCAATGCTGGCAGCCACTGTGCCATATTCAATGTGCTGAGCCATGGCACAGCACCGTTGAATGTTGCCCAGGTCACACCCTGACGCATCCCAGTTGCACTGCGCCCAGGCTTGTGCCCCAGCCTGGCACAGTCTGAATATCCCACCAATGGTTTCTAAAATACTGGTCTATAGTTTCTAATCCCAAATTGTGTTTAATGGATGTACAGTACAAAGGCTGCTTACATCTATAGCAAGCCAACAGAAGTTTGTATCCCGAATCTTTCCTTCTAACTTACTTAGCAGATTCATGCAATCTTGTAGATATGAATGTAGAGTGAAAACTGTAGGCTTTAGGAAACTGTCAATGAAATTGCTGAGGTTATGAGTTAGGACCCTATTCCTGATACAGTCAGCTTGCCTTGGGGGATCTTTGCTCTTTTCTGGATCTTTGGCTGGATGCAAAGAAAATCAGTCTTAATATAGTCTGCTTCTTGTTTCTACAGCCACCCACATTTCAAACCCCAATCCAAGAATTCACATAGTTCTGGCTGGAATCTAACTCTAGGGTAATTTTTCTGTTTCAAATAGTTTTTTTTGGTCATTTAACAGTTCTAAGCATTTGTGAATGCACAACTGTTCATCCAGTAACACAACATTTCCCCCTTAGTCAGACTTTGTCAGTACAATACCCTTTAGGTTCTCAAGTTCTTTAAGGGCTTTAAACTCTTCTTGTGACATATTTCTAGAAGCTTTTTCCTGATTATTGGCTAGTAAACTGACTGTCTCATTTAGTATACATTTTTCAAAAACAGTTATTACTGGACCATAAACTTGTGGGCAGAATGGAGATTTTGGTTTGAATCTAGATCATTCAGTATTGTTCTCTATATGTATACTTACATTCTTGGCCTATTCTAACAGGGCAGAGATATCTTTTTCATCGGACACATTATAGTTCCAGTCAGCCTCTTCCTAAACTCCATCTATATGTACTGAAAAGTCCAAGTCCTCATTTAAAGGGGCTGTTGGTGTTCCTTGTGTTTCTCCTATAGTTTCCAAATCTTCAGTGGCTCCCATCCTGACAGTAAGTATTTCCATTGAGTGGAAATGTTCCCAAAATATATTTCAAAGGTTCATAGGTATTTATAAGTCTTGTAGCTGAAAATCCATGATAGCGACTTGCCTCTAATAGTGGATTTATGCTAATTTCCTATCCCCTATATGGGTATCCAACTGGGATTTAAATACTGGCACACTAGGTGCACTTACTACCCACTCAGATAATGCATTCCATAAATTGACAGCTCTCTTACTGAACCATTTTCCTCTTTTGGAGGTTTTGTATAAGTCACCCTTCAACTGATAGTAATGTCTGCGAGTACTTCTAATGGACAATTCTTTTTTAGAGAGTCCTGATGTTTCCCAGATCAATTCATCTTTAAATGCTTTGTAAATGTATATCAAGGTGCCCCTCAATTTTCGATATTCCATAGAATACAGATTTGACTTTCCCAACCTATCCTCATAGGGAACCCTCTTAAAGCCTCTAGCATTTCTAGTGATTTTCCACTGTACTCTCTCTGCTGTTACTGAGCATTCAATATCTTGTGGTGTACTTAAGGGAGCACCATACTCTAGAACTGGTCTCACTAGCGAACAAAACAGTGGGATCACCACCTTCTCATTTCTGCTTTTTATGTTCCTCAGGATGTTACCAGCAGTCTATTGGCGCGGGAGTCCATTATCAGGGGCCTGGCTTACAGACTTAAAGAAACAAGGCAAGTTTGTTATACACGATTTTCCCTCCACAAACCCGTGCTGTGTGTCACAAATACCTGCTCTAATTTCTGTAAGCTGTTTTCTATTCATTCTTTGACAAAACCTTCCATCATCTTTCCTGTCACTGATATCACGCAGATGGGTTAGTAGATTTGTATGTTAGTCTTATCTCCTTTTTTCAATATAGGGGTAATGTTAGCTTGTTTCCTTCATTCAGCACTTCTCCTGACACTAGAGACATATTGAAAAAAGCTGACAGGAGCCCAGCCAATTCCTCTGCCATTTCATTTAGAAAATATGGGTGAATCCCATCATGTCCACTATACCTGTGGTTGTTTAATTTCTTCAGGTTGTCATACACTTCTTTAGTGTTAATTTCATTTCATGTTCTGAATCAGGCAGGTTGTTGTGTATTGTCATTAATAAGCATGTCACCAATATTGACTGATATAATTTCTGCAAAGTAGTGACTAAATTTCTCTGCCATCTCTTGTGGATCTTCTAATAGTTTACTACCCTCCACTAGTTTTACTGTGTGTTTATGACTGTACCTTAGACTACCTATGTAATTAAAGAATTGTTTGCGGTTATCCTTAGTAGCAGATGCTAGTCTCATTTCTGCCCAGACCTTAGCCTTACGTATAGTTTTTTTACTTGGTTTTAGTTTGATAGAGTAATCTTTCTTATTTATTTCAGTGGTGTACCTTCTACATTTTTTATAGGACTGATTTTTTCTTTTTAATAACTCTTTGAACTTTGTAGTTCATTCTTCTTGGAATTCTTACAACTTTATTGTATTTTTTACTTCCGGTACATATTTCTTAATGCAACTGTTGATCTTATTTGCGATCAGAGCTCCTACATCTCTTATGGTCTTACCCTCAAAATCTTTTTCCCCGTTTACAAACCTGTAATTCATTTCTATTCCTGATAGGTTAGCCTTTTTACAATTCCTTAGTTTTGTACTATCTATTTGTCTTTCTGTTTTTTCATGAATATCAAAAGTGACCAAGTTGTGGTCACTAGCCCCTAGTTGTTGGATAACTTGCACCTTTTTTACCTTATCTTCTATATTACTGAAGACTAGATCCAACATATAGGATAGTGCATGAGTACCAGTTAACAACCGGGCTAGTCTTTCACCGAGTTGGTACTATGACAACAGATTACCTCAAGAGCACAGCTCGAGAGGTAATCAGTCATCATAGTACCAATGAGGAGAAAGAACAGCCCTGCCGTTAACTGGTTTGCATGCACTATTCTGTATAGTGTACAGTGGAATGTCGTTGCCTCAAAAAAAAAAATTACTACATCTTTCTTTTTAAAATAAGACTAACTGTCAGAATGCTGCTCGAGGACACCATGTGTGGCGTCCGCACTGCAGCAAAACGTCACTTTTTGGTTCTGCTGCACTATGGACATCACTAGTGCAGCAGAACAACATTTTGAGAGTGCTAGATTTCAGGGAACAACGATGTTCCACTATGCACTATATACTGTTATCCCTGGTATTTTCTATGACGTACTTCTCCATACTGTTACCTGTACAGAAAACTAACAGTCTGGTTTCCCAGAAACCAAAGCCTTTTTCTATGTTCCAATCTATCTTTGGTAACTTGAAATCCCCCATTACTATGATCTGACCTTTCAAAAAACAAGTTGTTTTCAGATTTGTCTAGACTAGGGGAGTGGTAACAAAGGCCAATGGTGATACTTCTATTCGCTCCCTGAACCTTAACCCACAATTGCTCTACTTCTGTATCAGGATTATCATTGTCCATTACTTCCTGGGATTTCAGTTGAAATGCCACATACATGGACAATCCCCCTCCTTTCTTCTCTTTTCTAACTATTTGGTAACAATCATACCCTTCTATGTTAGCAATCCAGTCTTCTGATTTTAACTGTGTCTCTGTAATTCAGTATGTATCTATTTTTTTATCATGCAGCAGTAATTTCAACTCATGTATTTTAGGTTTCAGGCTGCTAGCATTTCCCAGGAGAACTTTCATACTTCCTTTATCAGTAGGTCTTGGGTGTTTAGGTAACCTGTAGCACCGAGCCTGTTTGGCCCCTCTCCCCTTGGTACTTAGCTTAAATATTCTCACACATACTTTTCAAACTCCAGTCCTAGCTCCCTACTACCCTTTTTTGCTAAATGTAAACCATCTTTACAGAACATGCTTTCATCATTATTGAACTTTTCCCAGGTTCTGTCGTATTTCAGGCACCTCATGAAACACCATTGTCTCATCCAGTTGTTTATCATTTTTATTTTGTAGTTTGTCTCCATGCTTGCCCTAGGGATTGGTAAGATTTCTGAAAATGTGGCACAGCCATTTCTAATTTATTTTTCAAGTTGTATGTATTCCAGGATCATATACTCAGTTTCACTAATGGCTATGTAGTCAGTCCCTGCATGAATCAGTACAAAGGGTTTATCATTTTTTTTCTTATTATTTCAGTCACCATTCTCCTTATGTCTTTTAACCTAGCCCCTGAGAAATAAGAGTTTGTGACCCTTTCCTTGTCAACTTTGTAGGGTACAAGTCTGTATACTTGATGGCATCACCAATTATAAAAATTCTGTCTCCTGCTCCTTGACCCGTTTCTTCACCAATGTCCATATTCTCATTCATTTTATAAGTATTTTCTTTTGTGTCCCTCAGATCTTGTTTGTCTCCTTTATTTGCTATTGTGTATGACCCTTCTTCTTGAATCACCCTTCCCCTTTCAGTCCCATTGGATTCCTGTCTGTGAATTGCTCCCTCTACCTCATTACCTAGTGCTTTAATCTGTATCATTACTACAGCTTCAACCAGGGCAGTAACACCTTGGTTCCTATTGTTTAAAAACTCAGGTTCAGTTTGGTTAGTTTCCAGTACTTAGTACTGGTTTGATAGCTGAAGTTGGAAGTCCATTTTCCTTCTCCCTTTTTTGGTTTTACTAGTCTCTTTTTGAACTACAAGGAACTCTTCACTGTCTGGGCTTCCTCTATCTCTTTTCTGGGTTATCTCCATGCTACTGGCTGTATTACCCTCACCTACTCTGTGCATACTTAATTTCATACATTTTAGTTCCATCTCTAGCCCCAGTATCATAGTCTTTAATTGCTTGAATTCCCTGCATGGATCACACACATAGTGTAAGCTTTTTGTATACACATTTAAGCCAAACTTACCACACTGTCTACATTTTACCCCCAGTTCTCTGGTTATTTTAACTTCAGTTTTCTAATCAATTTGAAAATGTCAATCTACACTTTAAATGTGTTTGGATAAGTGATGGGAACAAATGAGAAAACCTTCTTTAATGTACATATCTGTGTTTCTGTTAACTCTTAATTAGTTAAGTTTATGGTTTGATTTCCTTGTTCCTCAGTGACCTCTATAGAAGATGTTGGTTTCCATCCACCTCTCTGTCTCCTTTTTGTTTTTTTGTAGTTCCTCTTAGGTTTTTCGGTATGGCTCCCTATTTTTTATTCACTTCCTCCCTCAACACTGTTCCTCTTGAGCTACAAAAACTCCTGATCATTAATTGCCATTGAAGGGCTTGCTGCAGGTGGTTCCAATTTCTTCTCTGTGACTTGGAATTCGCCTACTGCTGGAACGTTTCATTAATTCCCATATGAAGACCTCCTTCCTGCTATAATCTCCCAAGTCTCTGTTTATTTGTGTTCTTTTCCTTGCTATAAGTTCTTTTTCACATTTATTTATCTTTTTATCAGTAACATTTGTTGAGGTTATCAAAATATTTTTTTATTCTTTAGGGCAGACAGCTTCTGTAGTAAAGTTGCAATTTATTTGTTAATTTCAGCTTGCAAGCAAATGTCTCTTTTAATCAGTGCTTTTAACCAGCTGATTGTGCAAATTGTTGCTGCCTCCTCCCAATCTTTCTTTTAATCGTTGTCATTAAAACCTGATCTGGGAGTTTTATCAATTAATAGGCCCTGCGGTGTTATATTTAATTGTAAATACTTCTGAAGTGTAATTTGATTATAGTAAATATTTAATTCTCTCACCCATAGTTTTACCAAGTCTTGGAATAAGTCTTTTAAAGTTGGGTTTCCTTCTTCAGTGTCTCCTGATGGAAAAATATTCCTTTTGTTATGTTCCCGATGTCTGTCCATGTCTGCAGGATTTTCCAGGTGGTCAGCACCTTCTTCTTCCTCCTCTGAGCTGCTAATGACCTCCGGGCTCTCTTCAAACTGTAAGTTTGGAGTAGTACTCAGGTTACTCATTATTTTTCAGTTTTTCAACAATGTAAAATCACTGTTGGTATTGAAGAATAGTTCAGTTCACTCGAGAAAGGGAGTAGGCTGTAATTCCTAGCCAGATAGCCAAGTTTCCAAATGAACTCTTCCTGAATGCCAACAGCGTTCCTCCACCAGCACCAAGCATGCAAAATTCAAACAATATTGGGTGTGGTAGTTGTTCTTCTTCTACCCTAAGGTGCCCCAGACTTGCCACAAGTGTGGGTCTGGAACACTTTTGAGATATGTATGTGATTGACCTAAGTGCAATATACATATGGAATATAGTCATACTAATGTATTATGCCCCAATCCTTTGCAGTTTAACCTTTACAAAAAAATGGGGCATGCTTATCGACAATGTCATTACACAGTTTATAACTGCCTGGATTGAGTCACTCATAATCAGGAGGAGATTATAACAGAATATCAGGCCAAAGTCCATGACTCTGCTGGCCCAGCCACAGAACAAGCTCCCTTGATCAGCCTCATGAACTTGTGCACTCTGATGGACATCAAGCTGTTAACAGGGAAGTACATTCTACCCCTTTGGTGGCACAATGTGATAAACCTATTCAGACAATGGGCCCTCCCACAATTCCAGCGGTTGTCTCTTCAAATTTGGAAGAGTAGGTGTGTGTCCCTCCTTGCAGAGTGGTACTTCCTCCTCTTCCTCCTCAACAATCCTCCCTCTCAGAGCTGGTGTCTGCTCCTCAGGTTACTATACCTAAGGAAAATTCTCTGGATGAGGTCACAAATATAGACATTGCACCCCCTCTGCCAACTACTACTACTGAAGGCAAACACACAATTGCTAAGCCTACATAGAGAAGAGGCCTCAAAGCAAAACTGAAAACGTTTGAACCCCCACAAGCTACCTTACTAAGGACCAGTTTGCTGCCATTAGTAAAAGTAGGCAATGGGGCGATTCGGGGAGGTAGATTAGGATACTGATGCCTCTTCCCTTGTCTTTTCCATCCCAGTCTACTCATCTAATTCTCAGACAGATTCATCCAAATCTAAGAGGCCAAAAGGTATGATGAGTTCTCTCAGTCGAGAAATACTGAAACAACCTATCTCAAGGGTACAGGAGTGACATGACCAATACTAAATACAGTACATTGACATTAAATAAGAGTAGCATAAATAGTATAAAAAATATCTTGTCACTCTCTGTACACTTTCTAATTCACCCAGCAATATTATTTTTATTCAGGATACTGGGATTAAAACTAATCATGAAACAGCACAAGTTAAAAATCCCTGGTCTTTGGGGATTTCATATCGATCCCAGGGTACTGAGGTTTGTGATGGGATAACCATCCTGTTAAAGGGGTTGCCTTTTCAGATCAAAAGGTTGTGGAACTAGGTACAAACCATGCTTTAAGGACTGAGCTGACGTATTTCAATACTAAATATATGTTTATTGATATTTACACCACACAGACCAATTCTTCATTGGTGGAGTTATTCGGTATACCACTGAAACAGTAAAATTCCAACAGCGAAGACCATTACAGCGACAACTTATAACGGTTTTGCTATTGTTACTGTAATTGTCCCAGTTTTGAAATTTTGCTGTTTCGCCCCCACTCTGAAAAAACTCTAAGTGGGAGTTTGTTATATAGAAATGGGGGTGATACCCCTGCAGAAAAACACAAAATGTCTAAGAGGTAAAATTTCACCTGTCGACATTGGGGATGTCGCTGAGCCACATTTCAACAACAAAGTTGTTGATGCAGCTTGGTGGAACTGAGTTATTCTGTAGAATCTAACCCAGTCTTCAAACCAGTAGACCTCTAATTTACGGTGGAGATTTTAGTCATTATTTGTCATTATCAGATATAGGGGGCCAAACTACCAAACTGTATAGTGACACAGATTTCTTGAATACCATGATCCATGCTGCCTAACTGGTGGATGGCTTTAAATCTATTCATGGAACAGGATGCATGATGTATATCATGGGTACCTTGGCCATAATAATAGATTTTTCATTCTTGTCAAAAACCATAACTGTTCATGGGGCCTGTAAAATTGCTGTTGAAACATCATGTCATCTGGGAATTTCTTGCAGTTGTTACCCAGGAAATATAACCAGGAAACAGGATATGTCTCTGTGGAGATTAAGTGCCTGATTCTCAAAGCTACCCAGAATAGTGCAAGGGGCTTCTGCCACAAGAAATGGCGTAAGGTGTGACTGGCATGAAAAGATGCATCAAGAGCAATTCTCAAATGCAACCTACATCAGACACAGGCTGCATGCTCAAAAGGGGGCTTGCATTATCCTTGTGGCACAAAATAGGCTGCAGCAAGATGCTTGGGGGCTTGCAGCAGATGCAAGCTGCCATATTTCCTAATTCGGGGTTCTCAAAACTCTCCCAGATGGTACATTTATACATACACTTAGACGAGCCAGTGCTGGTATAATGATACTTAGAAGTGTGTCCCCTGGGAGGGTATAGAGGACTTGCACCACCCCCAGAGCCCTCCCTGGGTGGGAGAGAACATGTGCTGCAGTCCCCCCATCCTAGATCCACTGATGAGTACAATAATACAGTTCCCCGGTGGTGAGCGGTCCTGCCCATCCCTGATCCATTAAGGAGTAAAGCAAAGCAATGTAAACTTTATTTATATGAGGAGCCCTTCCAAAGTTCAGGGCACTTTTACAAAAATGCCATACAAATTTTAAAACTCAATACATAAAACAGC
Source organism: Neoceratodus forsteri (assembly GCA_016271365.2). Taxonomy (NCBI): domain Eukaryota; kingdom Metazoa; phylum Chordata; order Ceratodontiformes; family Ceratodontidae; genus Neoceratodus; species Neoceratodus forsteri. The sequence continues at coordinate 397,984,109 of CM057455.1, read as the reverse complement.
ATCTTAAAAATAAAAGTAAACTTTGTTAAAAACTGTTCACACCCACAGTGCGGCAGCTATAGTATATCAAATTTCCAGTAAATTAGCAAAATAATACAGTTCCCTGCTGGTAAACGGCCCCTCTCCCCTGATCCCTGATGCCCCCTGTATGTGCAAATAACAGCACCTCTGGTGTCCAGTGGACCCTCCATCCCCATAAATGTAATAAATGCATCCCTCCCTGGTGTCTGGTGAGCCACTCCATCCCTGATCCCATATATACCAGAAGTCATCACTGGCCTGGTGTCCAGTGTTCCCCCCATCCCTGAGCACCCTGTCCAACAATACTCACCAGTACCTGGTGTCTAGGGGATCCCTCCACCCCTGCAGGTAGTGCCCTACTATTCTGCTCTTCCCATCCCATCCAGGAACTGGTGACCATCACAGCCCTCCTCTATCCAACATGGCGAGCCACCAACTGAGCTGTCAAGCACTGCATACTATACAATGAGCTGTTGCAGTATGCATTCCTTGACAGCTCAGTTGGCACCTGGCCATGGTTGAGAATGGAGGGCTATACCGGTCATTGACTCCAGGATAGGATGGGGGAAAGCGGGGTGGTTGGGCACTACCTGCCAGGGACCTCTAGACCCCAGGAACTGGCTTGCTAAAATGGGACAGGGCATTTGGGAATGGGGAGGGAAGAGAATATTGGACAACAGGGCAGTGATGATTTTTTGTATATATGAGACTGGGGATGGGGGGACTGCTAGACACCAATGTATTTATTACATTTTATGGGGATGGGATACCAAAGGCAACAGGGAGTGCCATTATTTGTGCATACATGGGACATCAGGGATCTGGAGAGGGGAAAAACTAGCCAGCTGGGAACTGTGTTATTGCATTCATCAATAGATCAGGGATGGGGGGGACCGCTAGCCACCAAGGAACTGAATTATTGTACATGCTAGTTGTGGGTTCAGGCTACCCTGATCCTTAACCAGGAATATTGATAATTCTTATCTTGGGTCATCCAATAGAAAGACCAATATAGTAGCAATGAATGTAAAGGATGAACTCCACATGAAAAACATTATGTCTTTTAGTTGGTTTCTCACTTTGATGGGTGACAGATTCATGGCCACACCACTTCCTCAGGCCCTCAGTGATGAATCTGTTAAAATATTATGACACAGTTTTAGCTGATGAAAAGTCTTATCAAACATAGTAATAGTTGAATAATTCCACCTTATGGTCCCCCTACTTATAACTTTCAATCGGTAACCACAGTGACTTCAAACATCACTACTTCAATTTTTTTCTAACAGTCTGGGCTGCTCTGCCTGTTGACAGAGCACTGTCTCCTTACTGTTTTGTAGCTATCTCACCTGTGCTACTATTTTAACAATTATAATCATATTAGAGTGTTTACCCCTACATGTGAATCACTTCTATCAATGCTCCAGTTGCCAAAGTATTCATTATCTATCAATGTAAAACTGTTTAATTATCACATCAGTTAATCAGTTCCATTCAAGAAAATCATGATCTTTAAGTATACCTTTAAAAAATGTTTAGTTTTCCTCCTTGTAGATTAGCCCTACCCTCACATCCTTTTAAAAAGATTCAGGTTCTGAGAAATGTATTTCACTGTTCAGTTCATCTCCCCCGCTTTTAATGTTTGTTTTTTTTATTTATTATTGTTTCAGTCATCACTGTTATTTTACATCTGCTCACATCAATTTTGGCTCTTGCTCTAAACTTTATTTTTTTAATGCTATATTCTTTTTCCATTGCTGTAAAGTTGAGCCCAGATCCAAACTACAGCATGTAGAGCACTTACCCTGGACAATCTGCACGGCATCAGTGTATTCTGGCCAGTCAAAGGAACTCCAGAACTGATGGACAGTGACCGAGCACCAATCCACAGCATCTCCCATAGAGTGTGCAGGTTGGAGTGCTGCCCTGATGTCAAACACCTTAGCTGCATAGAAACAAGCAAGTTCTTCACACTCCACTTGTGAAAAGGTTCTTCGAACCTGCAGGCAGGCTGGATTTCACAGTCTGTCTACAGTTCGAAAAAGCTGAGCTGGTCGGTTCTGAGCAGCCACAATCTTCCAGGACAGGAACTCTGCCTTCTTATGGGTGATTGTGGAGTGATAAACTTGGTAATGTTCCACCAATCTAAGGTGGTCTGCATCTAGGGTGGATGTCCACCAGCAATGATCTAATCTTCATCCTTGTCGCCGCATCTCCCTCAGGGTCCCATCGAACCAAGTGGACCAAGGGTGAAGGGGGAGAGGATGAACATGGACAGGAGCAATGACACCCAGAGCTGAAACTAAGGGATCTGGATCACTGCTTGCTCCAGGAAGCTACGATAGGTCAAGTGCCACCATCAGGCCTTCAGAGCTTACATCTTGCAAAGGGCAGTACCTGATTATCTCCACAGGGGTAGGCCTACTAAGGGGGGCACAGAAACGGAATCCCATGGTGCAGTGATCAGACCATCTGACTGGTTCTGACCCCAAATCGAAGACTTCAATCCCCAGGAGGAAGACTAAATCATGGGAGTGACCAGCTTTATGAGTGGCAGAAGTAACAACTTGTGTAAGGCCCAAAGATGTCATTAATTGGAGGAAGTGTTGTCCAAACTACAAAAGTGTATCATCAACCCAGGCATTGAAGTCCCCCAGGACCATCAGCCTGGGTGACTCGAACGCCAATCATTAAGTCCGCTACTTCCTGCAGGAAACACCTTTCATCACCTGGTAGATGGTAAATGAAGGCTACCCTACAATTTACACCTGCCATTACAATACACTTGAATGACTCAACCTCCTCAACTGGTACACTCATGAGGCCCAGTTCAGTCTTGAAACAGACCACAACCCTCCCCCCACAGTCCAATCTCGAGCGATGAAACACTGAGTACCTGGACGGAATAGCGGCCTCTAGTATAGGGCCTGCATTCTCATCCAGCCAGGTCTCAGTGATGCAAATCAGATCCACTGACCCAACAAGATCTGCAATAACTGCAGTCTTGTTTTTGATGGATTTGGCATTGCACAACACCGCTTGAGTTGGACGGGCTTCTGGGGCTGCCCGGGCTGCCTGCCCAGCAATATTGGTGGTGCCCATGGATATGGAAACCAGGCATGGTGGACCACACTCCTGTTTCCATTTTGCCCCAAGGCATCTTCTGGGTCTCACAACACCAATGTGATGGCCCCGCTCATTCGACCTCCATCGTTCATGCCCCCCCAACCTCCTCCCCCTCCTGTGAACAATACCCAGTGCTCTACAGTGCTGGTAGGTTAAAAACTGCAATGGCAGGGAGTAAAAAGGGTGGAGGGCATGGAGATTAGAGGAGGAATAGTGCACAACCATGGGGGTAGGCCACCTACACATTCTAAATAATCTAAGAACAACAGAACACACCAAGCCCACATAAACAGCCAAGAAACCCCCAATTAATTAACTGAACTATAGTCAAGAAAAAAGAAATAAAAATAAAATAAATAAAATGTATCCCTCACCCTTACTTGAGGGGAAAAGAGAAGAAAAAAGGCAAAGAAAAAGAAAAAAAAAAAGACAACCCCCAACCATTCAACCACCCTTAAACAATAAACTTAAAATCAATCAATAAATACAACTTAAAATGCACCCTATAACTCTAAACACACAAAAATCATGTTAAAAACACAGTGCAAACTAAAGCAGTACAGCCAAATGTCCAGAGAAGCAGTTTAGAAGGTGATAAAACCAGTCACAAATGAGTGACAGATTCTTAATGTTGAACAGATTCTTAACAAACAGTAAGAAAAATCTTATCTTTCCCCGGATCCTCTCACAACCAGGAGGCCAGATGATGTCTTGGGACTCTCACTCCCAGCAAAATAAATATGAATTATGGATTTGTCCAATACCCTCCCAACCCCACAGGCACTTTCACTGTGGGGGTACTGAATAAAACAGGCACTCTCACTGCCACTGGAACAAACAATAAAAGGTAAATGGAAGGTCTGACTACCATAATTTATGACAGGCAAAGACGATCTTCTTTAATACCCCTATAATGCTAGGGGCAGGGTCCCAAAACCCAACCCAGGACTGGAATTGCAGAGCTGCAGCCCCACTACTGATCCTGACAGGGCCAAACTACCGATAGTCCCTTTGAGAAACATAGGGGACCCCTGGCTTGCTCCGCCAGCTACCCAGCAGGATCAAAGACCCCAGTCACCTGTGAAGTCACGTTTCCCACAACCAGTTAATAACAGCATTGCCCCAGGTTCTGATGGCCTGCCATCTGAGAATTAAAATAAATTTTCCAAACATCTATGCCCTATATTAGCTGACCTGTTCATGTAATTTCTACATGCAGAGAATATACCACAATCCATGACTCAGGCAATTTTATTTTTTATTTTGTGTTCAAAAAAGGTGACCTTAGCAAGTTTGCAAATTGGAGGCCAGTTATCTTATTAAATATCTTATTAAATACTGATGTGAAAATACTAGCAAAAATCCTATCACATAGGTTGGATACAGTGGCTGATCTCTTGTTACCTCCTTTCTAGTGCTACTCAATACAAAACAGAAACATGTTTGACAACCTACTTTGTTTAAGAAAACTGTTTTCTGCCAACTATTCTGCAAAGTAACTGAGTGGCTACTTGCCCTCATTCAGCAAAAGACATTTGACAGAGTTTCCCCCTTTTATCATTTTCATACTTTAAAACATTATGGCATACCACCACTATTCTTTGTGTGGGTTAGGCTCCTATACAAACAGGCCACTATTACACGCTATGTGAAAGGTTGGTTAGGTCATGCAATGAGGGAGACAAGGATGCTCATCAAGTCCTTTGTTCTACATATTTTCTCTAGACCTTCAGTTAAGGAATTTTAATGAGAATCCACAGATTTCACAAATTCATTTTTCAGATCACGCTTCCCATATTATGTTAGCATACAGTATGTGGATGATACATGTTTACTTTTTCAAGACACTACTTCTGAATCTGCTGTGTTGCAAAACCTTGCCAGCTATGAAGCTGTATCTGGAGCCAAAATTATTTATGATAAAAGTCATAGCATACATATTGACATAAACCAACAGGATGACAATAACATTTTGAGGCATTTTTAAACACTTCCATGCCCTATAACAATTTTGGGAATCCATTGTTGTACTAATAATGATAGAGCCCATAATTAGCATATCATGCCTGCTCCTGCCAGTATACTGCACTGTCAGTGACATTTCAACAGTGCGGTCCCCTACAGTGACAACAGCACCATGTCACTGTAGGGAACCCGGCACTGTCTGTCAGGGGTCCTGCACCCCCCTGAATCAGCTTTAACTCAGAGTTGACAATCCTAAGTGGGGGGATGCGGGGGGGGGGCACAGCCCCTCACATGCGTGGTTGGGGGGAAAAGCCCCTTGAAGAAAACACTGGTTTTAATTCAAAACCAGCAGCCAACTGCAAAATGCGGTCAACCTGTCAGTTTCACTGTCTGGTTGTTCGACAAAAAAATTGTCCATGACCAGTGGTAGATCCCTTCTGCCTCTCAAACAGAGGCACAATGGAAATGTCAAAGTTCGTCATGGAAAAAAACATTCTTTTTTTTTATAAAAATCCTGATTTTGCCTTTATTTTTACACTTGGTGACTGTTTTTCCTCCACCATCTACTTTTGAGGGACATTTAGAGATAACATAATCTTCCATGTCCTCTGGGGTCATCAGTTAAACCCTTTCAAAAGAAACGTTGCCTATCATGAATACTCTGAAGGTGATGTTAGAATGTGGAATTCTTTGTTTTTTGCATACTGTATTTTATTTTCACTGATTTCCTACCATAATTATTGAATAAATGTAAACTCTGGACTGACATAGTGTCTGTCTGTCTCATTTACCCCTATAAAAGTAAACTGGACTGAGGTTCCTTCATTATCTTCTACTTTTTCCAGGTCTCCTTTTCCCAAGTACTCAGTATACAGCTTTAAAAAAAGTAAGACAACAGCACATCGCTACTGCATATATTATTACTAAATAAAAGAAGCAATTGTATCACTTTATACTACATGAAAACTTCACTTCCCCTGTTCAGTTGCCTTGGTGTTCTTCTGGTAAAGAGTCAGCTGGCTTTTTTCAATTAATCAATAAAAGTTTGCCCAACGAAATGTGGGATCTAACATGGCTGGCTATTCAAGGTAAAATTAGTATAAAACATTCTAAGAAACATAAAGCATAGAACAAAAGGCCATGACCTCATCTCACATGCCCTAATATACTTGAAATACAAGTCCATTTTCCATTGAGATCCCCAGTCTCACAAGATTTTTGGACAAAACTGGCAGCTGTGTGGCTTATACTTAGACAAGTCCTATTCTCTTATGAAATTGTGATGTTAGGATTGTACTCACCATCTTCTTCTTAGTTCATCCAAGCACTTTAAAAATATTTTTGGCACTTGCTGTATTATTTATGGCATGCCAGAGGGACCTGGATGGTTCAAAAAATGTATGACTTCTACAGAAGCATTGTCTTTAGCTTTTGATGCTTTACTTAGACTCTATACTAAAGAAAGTCTTTGTCTCACATTTCATGCATTTAAGATTTTGTGTGGCTAACAGTATAGTACATGGTTTCGAAATCATGCAGTTACATAATATACCTGCTTGAAAAGTTCTCTTATTTACTGACTTGTTATGCCTCTGTTTGTATGATGTATATTTCATAGCCAAGATTGCTTTCCTTTGCTTTCTTTGATTGACACTTACTAGGTAACTTGTGTGTTTCTTTTGGTTAATCTATTTGTAATTTCTGTTTGCATAACACTTGTATTTATCATTGTATATACTCTTGACTTTTGATTTATGATTTATTCCTTAAAAATATTCCCCTACTCTTCCTGCAGGCATTGCTGTTTGCTTTCTGCAGGTAGATAAACCCTGGGGAGGAATGGGATTGCATCACCTGGATGGTGGAGCTTACTTCCCTTCCCATTTGGCCTTTGGTGGAGGGTACCCTTTCTTCTGAAACAGTTGTTGTATTGGAGAAGGAGAGTGATTGAACAAAGGAAAATTGCATCACTACCTGAGAAATTCTTGCTAGCTTTGGAACAGGTAGGTGGTCCTGTTGGTCTGGAAAAGAGACTTGCTGTTGTTGTAGAGAGTGTTTCATTTTCTACTGTGCCTGCTGTGGATCTCATAGAAGCTCAACTGGAGAAGGCATTATAAGCAAATGAACACCTTGTTGCACATATTGAGGCTGATGAAGCAATATGCCAAATATTTTATTTTATTTATTGAAAACTTCAAGGGTACCTTTGAGCACAAGTACTCATTTAAAAAGGTTCAGCATCCTATACATAGTCACAAAAAACATTGCAAGTACAATAAGCAGTTCTAGAGGAAACACAATTGAGTCAGGCTCAAAGCACTTAAAGCAAAACAATTACACACAGTTTTGAGAAACATCCATACAACAGAGAAAAAACAAATACAACTGTTTAATGGTTACAGTTGCATTGGACTGCAAAGGCAGTCTACAAAGATCTTTTTGACCTTTCAGACAATTCAAAAGGTATTGAATCTGGCAGTAGGGATGACACAATTATGAGGGACTTGTTTTACAAGCAACAAGATCTATTATATACAGAGACTAGTCTTATTTATAACTGACCCACTTTATTGAACCATTTGTAAGTTAAAAGGATCCCACGGGGTATGTGTATTTATAAAATACCCTCCCTGAACCCCAGTAAGTTTAGACAAAAATCAGAGCAGGAAGCTGCATTGAGTGACTGTTCTGGAGTTTTGATGAGAATACTTATAAAAGAAGATGACAGGAACTTAGAAGAGTTTCAGGAACAGATTAACTGTGTTAAAGATGAGCTACTCAAGCAGTAACCAGGCATACTCCAACAACTTAAATATTGTTTTCTTAATTTTTAATCCAGTCACAAAACGATCACATGGACACGCCCAGCATTTCACCCAGCACGGGCTTCTTCTAGGGCTAGGATTTAGATTTAACACAAATATATTTGTTTAGTACTGTTAAATACTAGGCAGTACTCTATAACTTCACACTAAATCACATGTAAACAGCTTGTGTATAGCTGAACCTTATATCCACATAAATTAACTTAAATCATAGTGGTCTAATTAAATAACATTTTCTTCGTATTCCTTTTCTCATGAGCATGCACTAAAACAAATGCTGTTCCAGACATTTCATACTGTGTCAGCTGATAAAAAGATCTGCACATTGACTAGCCTTCTATCTAATATACATGAACATTTTTCAAGTAATCATTCTATTTCTAAGCTTCCTTCTCCAGTTATATACTTGTCTGTGATGTGTCAGAGGTCCAAAACATACCTGTGTCTACTTACTATTCATGTAGCATGTATATTCAATTTTTCTTTTCTTAAATCAGAATGTAACATCCTAAGCAAAAGTTGTAAAATTCCACTATAGGTATCATTCCTACTAAACCAGCATTGTCATACTGCTTGTACTCTACTGTATCACATATTTAATCTATTTAACTCGACTCGTGTTTGCAATTGGCAAGGATGGCCATGGATTTTATTATCACACAACTCCATATTTACAGGCCTAATGTTTTAAAAGAGTGGACATTCAATGGTCACCATTTTTCTTGCTAAAGCTTGTTAAGTGTATTCTCAGTTTAAATTAGCAAAATCTCCAGAGCATTGTTGTTAATTTGTAACTCTGCATTATGCACTTTACAAGATCTACTGGAGCTACTGATGCAGTATCTGATCATGATGGTTGGACTATACAGTGTAATAAATATTGACATACCGTTTTCAAAGTTTTTAACTTGTGCACATGCTGGTGTTCTTCCCTTAGATACAGGCGATACCTAGAATAAAATATGCTTTAGTAAAGTATTCTGTTTAACACACTGTGAGGTTTGTGTGTATTCTCTATTTAAATACATGGTTTCAGTAGTTTCAGATGTAAAGACAAGAATAAGTATACATGTCATGCTTTTATGCTCACCTAGCTCAGTGTTGTTTTCATGACTCTCAAAGTAGAAAGCACTGTGCGTTGTTTAGAAGGCCTTATTAAGCCTCTGAGCTTGAGGGAAGATCCTGGCCCAACCAATCGACCGCTGCCACCTCAGCCACCACAGGTAGTCACAGCTACACTGCCTGCCCCCTTGGTGCACTTGGGCAGTTGTAGAGCAACTGCTAGAAACACAACAGTGGAGTGCCTTTAACTAGAGCAAAGTTGCAAAGCAATACCGCTTGTGCTTTCTGCCCCCATGATCAGCCTATAGTGTAAAAACAAGACTAATTTGTGCTGAAAACCAAGAGATCAAGGACCACTTCAGCAGAAATTTTAATCATGAACTTCAGATTTTCTCAATTTGATTTTGAAGAGGGAGCTAATTTGCTGACTATCATTAGTAAATATATGAATGTGGGTGTAATTTCTGTTGCAAGGGAGTAGGAGATCATGGAGAAGTGGCATGGGAGGTGTATTTGGAATCCTGTCAGAAACAAATTTTGAATTTTTGAGCTACCGATGACACTGGGAGTACCTTCAGAGACAGCCAGAGTTGTCTGGGGTGCTTGGGGGCAATAATGATTTAGGCAAGCTTTCCATTACCAGCATGCTTGCCAATTCTCATCATCATTGTTGCCTAGCCTATCATCTATGACATCTAGCGTGTAGAGCATTTCTCTTCTATCTAGCAGTTTTTTCCCGTCTGCCCCTATTTTACAGATTTTGAAAATGGACAGAAATAACTTTTGGAAAACAAAATAGAAGTGTCAGCAGGGGGTAAAAGAGTAATAAAATCACAGAAAGATATGTAAGTTCAGATAGAGATAACGCTGCATCATTCAGCTCAAGCTGATCTGTGACTTTTTCCATACAAAAGGGGAGAGAGGTGATAGAAGTTTAGACTGCCACCCTCTGCCTTGAAAATGTAAATCAAAGAAAAGGAAAAAACAACAACAAATGACTAGGAGAAGCAAGAAAAGGCACCTTACAGGAAAAGACACACAAGTCAACGAAGAATGTAAATGTCAAGAAATGATTACATCTCAAATATAGACTTAACACAATCACAATTGAATGTTTTGTCCAAGGGATTAAATTTCATTCCAGCTATAGTCCCTGATCATTTTCAGGTTACAGTAGAGCTTTTCAAGTCTTTTAGAAAAATGTACTTGAAATCACACTTTAATAGGAATGAGAGCGCTGGTGTTACCTTCCTCAGTATGTTAGATGATACAATTCAGAATTACACTTTTGTTTCTAATATAACATCTAATGAACAGATAATTTTTGGTGCAAGTTTTGAAGAGATTGGGCCCAATTCTAGTATACATACACCTGGCATAACAGCAGTTGCACCAAGTAGAATGGCGCATGTAGCCACCTACACCAGCAGTTGCGACATGTGCGATTCTACAATGTTGCCTGTGACATGGAGCAGGACACTTGTGCAGAACAGCTGTTATGCCGACAGTTGCGTCATAAACCCCCTGTGACATGGCGCTAGGGGGTTTACGGTTGCAGTTGCACCCCATTCTAGAAGGGCAGCATCAAAGTCCCCAAGGTCGGGATTCTACAAGAACCCCTGGAGGAGAACCGGCAATGCAAGTTATACCAGCATTTAACTGGGGTAACTTACGGATGTCCCCCGGGGGTCCTGTAGACTCACCTGCAGTCCAGTGGGCATACCACAGTTGCCCACCCGCCCATGCCCATCATAACCCAGTGGGTGCCCCACCCCGACATGTCTATTATGTGCCCGTAAATGCTTCACCACAACTGCCCCTGACGAAACTGCAAGAGCCCCTCAGTTAGCCACACACCCCTGCCCCGTGTCCTACAACAACTGTCCCACAGGGCAGACCACACCTTCTGGCCTGAATCCCCTGCTGTGAAATGCCCCGCAGGGTGGTGCTGTCATCCTCCCACCAGTGCCCCAAACCCGAGTCGCGGCCGCAAATGTGGCCTTGTATTTGAATGATGATTTCAGATTACAATCAGCAGGTTAATAACAGATGTAACAGTATAGCTGTGAGCTTAATGTAACACAGACATATAAATATATAATGAGAACCTGTGCCCTGACCCCTGAGTCGCCAGCCACAAATGTGGCAAATACCCTGCCCTGGTAGCCTAGTGGCTCCCCCACCCAGCCATGCCAGCCACCAGGCACCCCCACCCGTCCCCAGCTGGCAAATGGCACAGCCCACCTCTCACCTCCACAGCCAGCCGCTGACTGAGTTCAGTAGGAGAGCATACAGAAAAGACACACTCAGAAATCTGACTGTATAAACCCACTAATGTTAGGCCTAAATCAACATTTGTTCTTCCCTGTTTACTGAATCCAGCTGTAGAGGTTTTTAAAAATCTGGTGACTAGGGATGCCAGTCAGCTCTTTCAAAGGGAAAAAAACCCATGACATGTACAACAACATTAATTCCCTTGAATGACAAGCTATGGAAGAGTTAAAATCTGTTTCATAAATTATTATTAACAGTGCTGACAAGGGAGGCAATGTTGTAGTTATGTCTAGGGAACAATGCAAAAATGAAGCTTTGAGACAGATGGGGATGAGAAAAACTATAAGTTGCTGCAAATGATCCAACTATGGTTCTTAAAGAAATATTGCACAATCTTGTTAATGAGTCATTATGGTGCAGACAGTTGACCTGTGAAGATGCAGACTTCATTAAAGTAAAGCATCCAATCCACCCCATATTTTACCTTGTACCATATGTTCATACGTCCCTTGCCAACCCACCTGATAGACTCTTGAATCTGGAATAGTTCACTGTCAGGAGATCTGTCTAGATATGTAGATTTTTTTTTCTTAAGGTAATAGTTTCTGGGATGCCATACTATCTCAGGGATATTTTGAATAGGTTCCAGAATATGGGTTGGTGAGAGACTTATAAATTTGTAACAACTGATGTTAAATCATTATATACAGTACAAGCAATACCCACACAGTAGTGTCTGAATGTGATGGAACACTTCCTGAGAAGACAACAGGGGATTTTCCCTGTGGTGCCCTCTGGCTTTCTTCTCCAGGCATTGGATTTTTTCTGCATCATAACTATTTTTTAGTTGATGGTAATTTTTATTTACATGTCCAGGGTACAACAAGGGGTGTCACTATAGCTTCTATTATGGTAATTTGTACCTAGCCTGGTGGGAAAAACAAATTGTGTTTAATGCAAATTGTAATCCACTCCTGGGGGGATAGGCAGATGGCATCACTTATTGAGAACATCATACTTATTTAGTCAGGATAATTGGAGGCAGTGAATTAATTTGTTTCCTGGTTGAATAGTAATAATTTCAATCTGTGATTTAAATATGTAGTTAACCCTAGGAGCATTGGATTTTTGAACATCATCTGTTACATGGATGAATATAGGGTTATACAAAGAGATACGTTGTAGAAAGAAACACCAGTAAATGCTCTGTTGCAAGCTGAAAGTGGACATCCACATAAGATGACATATAGTATCTCTGTGGGGCAGTTTCTCAGAGAAAATGTTCCACAGAGGAAACTTTTGAGAGGCAGAGTCAAGATTTACAAAAATTGTTTTAGAATCAGAGGTTACTCAAACAGTGTGATGAATAGAGCTTATAAGAGGGCAAAGAAAACCCCAAGGGAATCACTGTTAACTCCAAAAGATGTTAAAGATTTGGAGAAATAGGAGATTGTAACTAAGTTTACACCACTGGCAACAAAAATTAAAAGAATTGTTTTGAAACATTGGACAGTTTTGTTGCCTGATATGAATCTCATTGAAATTTTTAGACCTAGACCCAGGGTTACATTTTCTAGAGGTCTCAACTTAGTTGACATATACACCCACAGTCATTACTCAGAACATTAAACAGAGAATTAGCTCAGAAAAGGCAGATTTCATATTTTCCATATAAAAGATGTTCGGTCTGTAAATTTGGAGTTAGTGGTAGATGAGTACAAGTGGAGACTCAGATGGAACCAGCTGAAATACAACAATGTGTTAGCTAATATTCAGAAAATGTAGTTTCATGCTGCTTGGTACTCCTACAGCAAGATTTATGTAAACAGAACCACCAAGCAGCTGAAAGTTAGAATACTTGAACATAGAGGAGCTATAAGAAACTGGTTAGAAAAAAGTGCAATTGGAATGCACTTTAACCTTTGCCATTAACAAAATCTTAATGATATTAAGATTACTGCTTTATATTATGTACATAAACAAGCTAGAGGGGGAGATTTTCAAAATAAATGTTTGAAAAGGGAATTTTGGTGGATTTTCCACCTTTAGAGCCTCTCACATGTAGGTTTAAATGAAATACTGGATCTTGAACCTTATTTGTAGATAAAAGTGTATGTACTTGCTATTGCGGCCTTACTAGGGTGTTATGAATTCTTGTCTAACTGTGTTACAGATCTAAGCATTATGTTACAGTTGCACAAAAAAGTTCAATCTATGTTTCTGCTTTCTTTTCTGGTAAGGAATAAGGATCTATTTTGTATTTGTTAATATTTATCCCTTTTCAGTACTGGGTATATAAATGTGTTTCTGTATGAGAATCTCATTTGTTATCTATTTATAATTGTATGTCGAACTCCTCCATCTAATGTTACTCAGGTCTTATTTTATACAAATCTTATTAATTTTCTTTGTCTTCACTGGTGTAGTATGCTACATATATGCAGTTTTGGCTGATACCATTTTTTTGTGAAACAGTTTTGTTCCTTTAATATAGAAAATGAACATTGTGCATTGAATATGCATTCTGCTATTTAAATAACTGAATAATTGCCTGTAATCCATCATATTCATGTGTATTTATATTGAGCATTACTTTGGCAACTCCCCCCCTTGAGAAAGGAACCATTTAGCTCAAAATGCACCCAGGATCTGTTTAGTGAGAGTCACCGACAGCATGGGGAAATAAGTTTATTTTATCACTCTGGCTTTTAAGTATGGATCTCTTTCTGTTCTCTTACTGTATATTTTGTGAGACTTGCACCATAGATAGGCAGTACAGCTGAGACTTCTTTTTGTTTTTTGCATAAAGATCTCTTAAACTGATTTAACTTGAGGAGATTCAGCAGTACATCAGGCAATTTGTTTAACCAATTAGCAGCCCTAACAGGAAATGACTGCTCACCCAACTGAGTATGCCAGAAAGGAAGCTTGAGGGCATTCCTGACCATGTTCCTGGTGTTGTACCAGTTGGAAACGGTGTGGAAGCAATTTATTAAAGCAGGAGGTGTTAGGCATAAGAGCATCTTTTTTGGCTAGCAAACAAGTCTGGGGCTTTATTCTGCTGAATAAAGATATCCAATAAATGAATGTGTAAAGGGTACAACTATAAGTACAGTTATCTGCAGCAAATACAAAGTGGCACACCTTATTAAACATAAGTTCTACTCTGCTTAGCACCATGTCACAGACAGTTGCAAAGATAGGGAGTCCATTTCCTATAAGTGACAGAAAGGAGTTGGTCACAATAATGTTTATAGCATTCCCAGTTATATTGCTCTGGTTACAGTACAGGGTACCTGTCTTCTACCAACTATGGCCACCATATTATCAGTATTGGGTCCAAAATATATGGTGTCATTCAGCATTACTCCAAGATATTTGATGGTCCCCACCTGCTCAAAGTTTTGCCCTTGACCATTTCAGATGACAAAGGATAGAAATTTCCTCTTCTATGGAAAGCTAGAGAAGAGCATGGATTTTTTATAATTAAGAACCAGTTTGTTGATGGACAGCTAGCTTTAAAGTGACCTAAAGTTACTTTGGAGAGCAGTGCTAAGGCTGTCAAGGGCAGTGTTTTTGGAATAGATGACTGCATCATTGAGATACAGGAGAATGTTGGCTGTCTGACGAGTATCAAGCAGTTGATTTATAAAGAGGTCAAATAGGAGTGGGCACAAGATAGAGCCCTGGGGCACATCAATAGATATTTCCCTAGTGTTGGACAAAGCTTTATAAATCTTTACCACTGGGAGTGATTGGTGAGATAGCTGTGGAACCAGTCATCTCTGTTCTGTGACAAATCTGAGCCAAGGTGGTAAGTAGGAGCTTATATTTGACCAGGCTGAGTGTTCTAGTATGATCACTGCATATCTCTGACTAGGTCACTAATGTCAAGCTCTCCATGAACATAGTTTGTGTATACCAACAGCACCGTGTTGGTACTCCAGTGCTTCTGAAATCCATGCTGCTGTACAAACTGGACACTGTATTGTTTGAGATATGACAAGTTGGTCAGAGACTATTCTCTTGATTGCCTTGGACAGAGGGAGAGAATAGAAATGGGTTTGAAGTTGTCAAGGCTAGTGAAGTCTCTGCTTTTGAAAACGGGCGCATTCAGTGCAGATTTTCTCTTCTCTGGTAACTGTGACTAGCACTGGGAAAAGTTAGAAATTCTTGAAATGTGATGGGAAAGTTCATCTAACACCAGGGCTAGAAGATTCACAACAATCGATTCACTCCTACTGTACACCTAGTTTTGTCAAGTACCCTACTGATGTATTTCAAGGTGTCTTTGAAACAGCTTTATATTATAATTTAGGGTACCTTGTTTCAGAATCCACTAACATTGAGGCTTTAAAACCTGATTCTCTGCAGGGAGTCTGAGTAGGCTCAGTGGGAATAACAAAAGTGAGGTCAGTAAAAATCATGTTGAAGTAATTGGCAATTTTAGTGAGATCAATGACTTTTCAGCCCTCCACCATGAGCATTTTAATAGTAGTTTTAACTTCCTTGCCAAGGAGCTCTGAGACTTTGTCCTATAATCTGTTGCCATTACTTCAGTTCTGGATCTGCTGGTCCATGTTGAAGTCAGATTTGGCCTTTCTAATTATACTGGTGCACTTTTTGTGGGCTTCCTTGTACCTTTGCAAGTGGACAGGAGACCCTGCTTCCCTGTCCCTGGACAGTGCCACAGACTCTCCCTTTCTTTAATGCAGGCAAGGAGCTCAGTGGTAATCCATCCAGACCATCTTCCTCTTGAATTTAATTTTTTAAAGGGTGCAAATTTATCACAGGCAAGTGTGAACTAAAAGACAAAGAATTCTAGGGCAGAGTTAATATAAGGAATGACATTAAAGTAGCTCTAATCAATTTGGGCAAGGCAAAATTTGAATTCAGCACCTTCATTTTGTTTAGGTCTCAGATGACTGTGATCCAACATTGAACAATGGAGTGGCCACATAGGGTATCTGCCAGAACACTGACAACTTTAACCCTATCCATGTGTGTAACTAGTAGCCAGTCTAGGACCATCATGGTGCCTATTTTATAAATGGTCCTGGTGTGCTCAGTGACCATTTGTGTAAAGAAATAGCCTGGACATCTTATCCCTATGACCTGTGGTGGACTTAGCATTTCAACTGATGTTATAGTCACCAGTTCTGATTGAGTTGCATGAAGTAGAGAGTATGTGACTCTATGCACAGATTCTGTTTACCTTGTGGCATATATACCTATAGGATTACAAAAGATGTGTGCATACTCACAGCAAAAGCTTTATTGCTAGGTATTCAGTCCCTGGTTAGGTCTTTGATCATGGTTTTAGAGGCTTGTATGTCTAGTCTGAGTTAAATAAGGCAGCCCCCACCTCACATGCTTATTCCATCCTCCTTGAATATATTGAGCCTGGCAATGAGATAGTGGCATCAGTTATGAGTGGACTAAGCCAAGTTTCAGTTAAGCAAATTATGTTTGCCTACACTAACTCGGTTGAGGGCTCAAATAGGGCAAATTTAGATAGGCGACTGATGATATTTTACAACAGCTAAATAAATAAAGACTATATTTAATAGTCCATAGCTGTGGGTGCCAGGCTGAGAGCTACCAGCAGGACCTGGGTTGGGGCAGAAATTGCTGGACAGTAGGAGTAACATTACTGTAAGGCCTCTGGTGGCTCTAAGGTAGTGCTTCAGTCTCCAAATGTGTTACTCCTAGGAGGGAGGGGCAGGTGTGTGGCCCTGGTGACATGGCCATGTCAGGAAAACCCATAACACTTCTCATGTGCCACCAAGGTTAGTTGTCCAATTTGGGGGGCATATGGCTTGGGGGATCATTACTGTAGGGCTATTAAGAGGGATCAGTAGTCTTTGGTATCAGCTTGGGACCAAGGGAGATATCCTCTCTTATCTCTGAGGGTTCTGTAGGTTTTGGTGATAATGCTGAGGGTAAGCAGGTCAGCAGCATTAATATTACAGGGAACATTTTAGCAACAAGGAATGGTGACAGCATTTTGCAAGTAAAACAAGTCCATTACTGACCTGTAGACCTAGGACTCAATCAACTATAAGGAGTATTAGCAAAACTGCAATAACTGTGCAGGTGATATCATAAGTATTATTTATTTATTATTTAATTTAAAATCTCAGATTACAATACCTCTGAGCATGAACTGCTCATTTACAGAGGCTCCATGTCAACAAGGATGGGCAAGATACACAAAAGTTAGTAACATGTAGTACCAGCAGGGATAAACTCAACAAGAAGGCATCCGATTATTACAAAAAGAAAGCAACAGCACAGCTGGGTACATACATAAAACAGTTGTGTCGTAAAAAGCTGATAACCACTGTAGAGGAGGAAGCCACGGTGACCTTGTCAAACCAATAGAGTAAATAACTAGGGTGCTGCAGGTCAGATGGGAAAGAAAATGGAGTTGATGGGGGGATAAAAGGAAAAGCTAGTATGAGGCAAGAGAGGGAAAGCAAGAAAGGCAATTTAAGGGGTGAAAGCATGATGGGGGGCTGGGAAGTGCTCATGTTGGGGTAGAGAAAAGTGCTAGAGAGGCATGCTAAAGATAAGATGTGCCAGTTAGGTGAAACAGTTGCAACTACCATTTATAAATTAAACAATTTAAACACTATCACCATACAAGATCAGGTACTAACAGTAGCCAATTCTGGTAGGCCCCTGACCAGCTATCCTTGGGACTCAATCCACTTAGGAAGGATGTTAGCAAAGCTACTGTAAAGATAAGGATGGCAGCAGCCTCTATTAGACATAATTAACACTATTAGCAGACAGAAGCGTAGCCGTTACTTACATTTGAAAGCCAACTACTCAGTTCATTCAGATGAGGTGTTTTGAAATACTACCCCATCAAGCAAGTCAAGGCAGTAACAAATTACAATTTAAACTTGTAACTTTTGGAGGTACAGTAGGCAGTGACAGCTTGCAAACAATGGCTGCTATGCATGAATGGGGTGGAGGTATGTGCAAATAGCACGTACCTCACCTGCGTAGCTCTGCACCCATGGACAGGTGCATACCAGCCAGTATGCACAAATGTCTGTCACTTTTCCCCGGCGCACAGGGTGGTCAGGAGCAGCATAGCAGACTCATGTGGGAATCCAATTGGAAGCCCCAATCATGTCCAGGAGTGTATTCCTTGTGCGGGTTCGGGTGCATGAGTAGCAGCTGCAGGCAGCTGGACCCATGCAGCTGTGTTGGTCACAGTCCCCCTGTTCAAGTCCCACAGGCTCCATGGCCCCCGCTGTAGAGTCGCTACCCACAACAAGCCTGCCAAGTCCCCAAATGTCCAGAAGCACCCCTGCTCCAACACACTGTGGCCCAGTCCCTGACTGCACAGCCCCCACACACAGATCCACACTGTTCCCGATACTGTACATCACACCCCCCCACCTCCTAGCATGGCAGCCCCAATCCTGGTACTGTAGGATCCCTTCTGCTCCCCAGCATGGTAGCCCTAATCCTGGAACTTTAGGAGCTCTCCCCACCCTCCCACAACACTGACAACCCCCCTCCCAAACCCCATACCTGGTATTCAGTGCCGCAGCTCAGGATGGGCAACAGCACAGCCCTCTGCACACCTCCTTGGCCACTGCCCATCCAACTGATGCTGGGAGCACACTGCATATATATAGGCAGCATTCCTCCAGCATCAGACAGACAGCCAGTGGCCAAGGAGGTGTGCAGAGGGCTGTGCTGATGACTATTCCAACCATGGCACCAACCAGCAGGTATGGGGATGGGGAAAGTGTTGTCTGTGTCACAGGGGATGGGGGGACCACTGCCCACCAATGCTAGTACTGGGGCTTTGGGATCTGGGCCGAGGTGGGGGCTTGCAGTAACATACTAGACTGGGTCCCAGGATTGGTTGCTCTGGCATGGGGGAGGCACCATTACAGGGACAATGCACGGCCTTGTAATGTGGGGTGGGCAGGCATAGGGGACAGGGGCAGACACCCTGCTGTGGAGAGGGGGCATACTGATGGGGACAGGGTAGTGATGTTTATGGGGGTGGCCTGCTAGTACTGCAATGGAGAGGGGGATGTTATTGGGGAGGGGTTTGCCATGGAGCTGTTGGTGCCAGTGTATGCAATGGTTGGGTGCATAGTGCAGTTACAGCAGGATCCCACCTAGCTTAACTTGCAACCTCCTATGTCCTATGGTGCATGGCACTACGCACCTTTGTGAATGGAATGTAGTGCTGGCATACCCCTGGAATGTCCCCTGCCCTCCCCGGCACATTGCTGTCCACACAGCAGGGGATTCAGGCACATATCCATTGCATGCCCCCTTGGTGAATGCTGCATGGGTACCGCTCCATGGCATTCACACATAATGATGCCAACATGCCCAGTTTACGCAGCACATTGACATCATGGCTAGGTCCTAATAGTCCTAGTATATGTCTTGCAGGTCCAGACCTAACTGATGAATCACACAGGGTCAAATTCTGGAGGCAGAACATGGGTCCATATGAAACACTGGTTTAAGACTTAAAGGCAAGCAAATGAGTTGACACTGACCAAATGGCACATAAGAATAAGAAATCCAAAGACCAATATTCTAGTTTGAGGTTGAGGGCCGCACAATCAGAATGGATACACACAGCAAATTCTTCCCAGCAGATGAAAAACCTCAGCTACTGTATATATTGTGATGCATTTGTATTCATGGAACTCCAGTCCTTACATTATGGGTTCTAGCCCATCTGATAGGTTACTTGATGCAAATGTGACCCACACTCAAATTTCACTGGTATACCTAGGTCCCAGGAACTTTTTTTCTGTGCATCTGAATAAGCTGCAGCACACCAGGTCTCCCTTTGTGTGATCCGGTCATCTCATTACAACTCCTGGCATTATTCCTTAAGGTAAGCCATAGACTTTTTGCAGAGGAACCACAAGGTGATGGTTTTCTTTAATTGTGTATATATGTGTTTATGATTGCTAAGGACATATTAGCCAGTGTTTCTGGCTATTTGCTTGCTGTTTAGTTATGTTATTATGGTGATCAAATAGTTAACTATGTTGCTACTGCTTTTCATTTGTTTCACCTCTACTCACTGGCAACATTCAGGAGAGAGGTGAAATTATACTCTTGTGCTGGCCAGCATAACAGCTTGTTGCTGCTGCATCTTTACCTGTATTCCTGTGCTTAAATCCCCTGCTCTGCAGTTTGTTTGGCTGTGCTAGGTGTTCTCCCTTCCCAAGAGAGAATGCTGCAAAGCACTGGTTTGAGAGAGGCAGTAAGTTTGTTCTGTTCCACACTAAGGCACCCAATTCCCTATCCCAATCTCTTAGCAGGATAGCCTGAGTGGAATTACAGCAGGACACCTCCAGTACTAGTGTCTTAGGAGAAGGTGCTCTCCTGTGGCATCCCACCATGCCAGGCCCCTGTTAGTGGCTGGACTGAGATTTTCTTCTTGGAAGCATCGCTTGTAGCAACACTTTCCAGCCCCTCACTTGCAGATGAACTGAACCAGTACCCATCCAGGGTGAAGCATAGTTTGTGAGCTTATGGTTGAAATGCGGCCAGATTGTGAAGCTTACAGTGTAATTGTGGCCATTTTGTTTTAACTGGCATGCTATCTCAGACATTTAGTTCCCTCTATCAAAATACTTTGCTAGCAAAATCAACAGTTACCATTCCTTAGAGCTTCCTTGAGTGGGGGGGCAAGTGATCTCTCTCAGCATGCTAACATCTTTGGTTGCTTCTCTGAGGGCACTTTGCCTAGTTCACACCATCTTGTCAGCAGAGCAGAGCATGCACACTCTCTCCTTGGATACCATCTTTGTCACAGTGCTAGCCCAATGCAGATGGATGCCTCGTATGCTCAGTGTGGCCACAGCCATCTTGAGTATGTCCTCTCCCTCAGGGGAGTGTACCGACCTAACGGACATCCTGTGTGTCTTGTGATTCTACTACATTTTTTCTTGAGCTGTTAAACATCAGAGACTAATTATGACTGGTCCTTGTCTAGTACGGGGTTTTTATTAGGAATGCAAGTCTCTAGGTCAGATCATAGCTGGCATCATAACCTAGAGGTTGGGGCTGAGAATGAGCTGGATACATCCAGCAGAGATGGGTATGATTTCCATCTCACACTGCACATTTGGTGACTCTGAGCAAGTCAGTTTTTTTACTTCTGGAATGTTGTTTCATATGGTGCATGTGTGTTGCTGTTGTCTGGGCCTATGTGTGTGGGGGAGGGGTGCCCTGGTGCTTTAACTGTATGTTTCTGTTCAGTCACACACCAGGAACCACCCCGCTAATTTTACTAAGGTGTAATGTAAATACAGGGGTTGAGCTTGCAAACCTTTTGTGCTGGGCCTGAGTTCACACACCTACCTGGTTCTGGGTCTGTTTGGCAATAGATCCCCCCCAATGATGCCTCTAATCTCTGTTTCAGTTTCACCAGATGATAAGGATGAGAACTTGCAGCACCTGTGGCACCATGCTGATGTCACAGCACTCAGGGACACAATGCCAAGCTTGCCAACATTAAGAGGAAGGCTCCTCACTGGAACAGTCTCCATCACTGGAACCCAGCAATCCTGATAAGAGCGGTTCCAGTTGGATGGCAAATCCTGGGGCACTTCTCCTTCAGACACAAGCCACAGCAGCCATAATGGAGAGTTAGTTGAGCTTCAGACAGAAGGTAATGAAGAGGTTGGAGGCCATGACCAACCTAAGGCCAGCACATCTGGCTGGCCCAACTCCAAATCAAAGCTCAACCCTTCCCAGACTATGGATGACCAGTGACAGAAACCTTGAGAACCCTGACAGTCAGCCCAATCATCCACCTGAGGACAAGTGCAGCACATTGGAGGACTGGGACGATATCTCAAAGCATGACTCTGACAATGAAAAGACAGAGGCCATGGAGTCTAATGACCCATTAATGACTTCTAAACTGCTCCCCTTTGACTTAGTCCTGGGCCTCATGAAGACCATCAAGACCACTATGGGGTTCGACTTACTGTCTTCCAAACAGGAATCTACACTGGATCCAATGATACAGCAGAAACATGTGCAAAAGGATAAGTTCCCAATTTGTCCCATGATAGATGATGTTATCAACAAAGAATGGGAGCCACTGGAGCCATGGCAAGTCAGCCTATCTGCCTTCCCATCAGTGGCTTTTTCACAACACTTTTCAAAACAACAAGAGGCATGGTAACAACAACAGCAGCTTTTGGGGTAGAAGCTTCAACAATGGCTATCGATCATCATACTTAGTGAACAATACTTCCACCTTTAAGGGGAAGAACCCCAGAGACAGCAGACAGAGAACTGGAATAAAAGGCAGAGGAGAAAAGCCAAGCAACAATGACTGCAAAGACCTCAAACCAACTCCCCTGGTAGCATCAAAGCCCTTGCAGGAACAACAATACTACTTATCATTGGTAGAACAAATGTTGACTCTATTTCAGGCACTGGACAGCCATAGACAAGTGGGCCCGGGAGGTAATTTATGAATGTTACTCACTAAATTTCATTGACGAGCCAGACAGAGACAGACTGATCCTTCCCCAATTGCAAAGAAAAGAGCCACAGCACATCAAGTGTTGGATGTTCTACAAGGTCTGCTCAGAAACAAAGCTATGCAGGTAGTGCCAGAGTAGGAGAGAGGGATGGGAATTTACTTGATCTTCTTTCCAGAACTGAAAAAGAACAGAGATCTATGGCCAATCCTGGACTTAATATTCCTGAACAAGACCATCCCAACACAATGGTTCAAGATGGAAACTCTCAAGTTAACCTTACACAGCATTCGAGTAGGTAATTACCTAACCTCTATCAACCTGAAAGACACCTACCTTCATATCACTATAAGGCCTGGCCATCTCAAATTTCTAAGATTTCATATTCTATGCTAGCACTTCCAGCACAAAACAATACCCTTCCATCTCACATTGGTCCCAGTGGTATTTAAAAAGATATCAATAGATCTGGTGGCCTATCTCAGGAAGTGAGGCATCAACATAATACCATACTTGGATGACTGGCTGATACAAGAAAGGAACAAGGCACAATTGCAGAGTGAAGCAATCTTAGTCCTCTCGATATTGAAAGAGCACAGCTGGGTGATCAACAAAGTCAAGAGCTTTCTAGTGCCGACACAGTCGACAGAATACCAGGGAGCAGAGATCAACACAGTCTAAAAGAAGGCAAAAACATCACCCAGAAGGATTGACACCATCATCACAATATCACAGGGACATATATTATTGCAATACTGAAGTAACCTGAACAGTCCCATGGTTTGGCATTACCACCCTAAATTAATTAGTTCCAGATGAGAAAGCATGACCAACTAAAAGCAGCCAGAAGAAAACAGGAAACAGAACTACATGTCAAAAAGCATAAATCAGGTTTGTGGGCAGCCTCACAAACATGTTGAGAATAAGATAATCCTTTGCAGAATGTACTTGCCATAAAACATCAAGTATTAGGTTTCTTGAAGTTAAAGAATCTTGCTGAATTCTCTGTTGAAGCACAGATGCATAAATCAAAGAATCTTTAAAAGTTATTCCAGAGAAACGTACTTCTTCCAGTGCTGTATTTCCAAAATCATGATACAGGTACTATTCACTGGTGATAATGTAAAGACTGAATGTAGTCATTTCAAAATTAGGCATGGAAAGACAATAGACTAAACTACAATCACAGACAGATAGAAAGTGCAGCCACTAGCTAGGCAGCCATTTTTAAATTAAGCAACTTTTAATGCTGGACTCAACAATTAGGGGGATAGATTTTGGAAAAGGAAAGGGTGCCGAGAGGGAGGTCAGGTGATAACATGGTGATATGGTCCAGAGAGATGGGAAACATATCATAGGGATTACTAGGGCAGCAGGAAGAAAGGGAGAACTTGATGTCATTGGCCACCTGGGGACAAATTATACCTCTCATTTGTCCCAATTTTTTGGGGATTTCCCAAATTTGGACTTCCTGCCCTGAAGTCCTGTCTTGCTTGCTTCTTTTCCCAATTTTGACAGTAAGCCTACTGCACATGTTTAATCCTTAACTACAGACAGAATGTATAGGAATTCTGGACTGGTACATCAGTCTGTGGCAGTGTAGCACAACAAGGGTTAAACTGGTTCAAACAGAAAAGAGATGGTGCTTGTTCACACTGACAGTACAAAGGGATGAGACCTACCACTCCCACAGCTCTAGTCATTCCATAGCCCCTGCTTTGCATACGATAGCCTATTTCTGTAATTTGACTCCATGCTCACACACACACACACACTCACGCACGCGCGCGCGCACGCACACACACACACACACACACACTCTGCAATCTGGAGCAGCAGCATTAAGCAGCATGAATCAGAACCTGGTATACAGCTACCATGTGACCCGACTGCTATGAGAAAGTGACTGTAATCATGTTTAAGTAGTTCAGCCAGTTATTATTATTTCATGTTGCCTGCTTTACTTTAAAGACTAGTGAGGTACTCTTACTTTATGTTCTGCTGTTTTTACACTAATAAGGCTGCAGTATGCTGTTGCATTAAAAAACATTATAAAGCAGTGGAACTGCCTCCAGTGATCAGAGGACAGCATTACTGTACTGCTTATTCAACATTTCTATAGCAGTGCCCATGTTCCACTATAGTTTCAAGTAAGTAAATGAAGAAAAATGATAACAGAAACATGCAAAACATTTGCCTGTGTTTTTTTTTATTGTACCGTTTGGTAGATTGCTACTGAATTTTAGATTTAAAAACATAAACTAAAGGTACTTTACATATGCTGTATTGTACTGTATCATGTGATGTACAGGTCATGTGATGGCACACTTTGAAGCTGAATAAAATATGGTGTTCCTAATTTTGATAATTTGTCCCTGATTTTTGGCAGCAGTGTTCCTGATTTTGGTCTTAGCAGGTTGAAAGGTACGGGACAAATTACATGGTTAGGTATTGGTCTGGGATTGTGCATGCAGAGTTTATAGATTTGGGGAGTGGACTTAGACAGGTGGCATGCTCAGTGGCTTTCAATGAGGTACTGCCTGTCTATGACAAGGGAGAATAGAGTGATCTCCACATTAGGACCTTCAATTGATGGCTGAGAGAGTGATGCAGAGAGAAGGGCTTTGGCTACAGTGGATTCTGGGGACCCACCTGGGAGGATGAGGGCCTATATAGGGGTGATGGCCTGCATCCATCTGGGATGGGAACCACAGTTCTCAGTAGATGGCTTAAATGTCATTTCAGTGAACATTTAAACTAGCTGAGGGGGTAGAGGAAGGAATCAGGCAGAATCTGTTGCCCATAGGTTGAAGAAGGGAGTTGGAAGATCTGAAGGGGCGAGGAACCTCCCAGGGTACAAAAAGATAAAGGAAACAGGGTGATAGTTACAGTGAGGGAGGAGAACAGAAACATCCAAAGGTCAAGGGGAAAGGAGGAAAGGCAGAAAGGAAAAAGTGGGTGATGCAAGCAGAGTGCAGTCAAAATCTGGGAGGCAATGTGTGAAAATGTTACAATTCTAGGACATAAGATTCCAGACCAAGAGGCCATCAATGTAGAGGTCGACATGAATATAGTGGCCATTAAGGAGTCATGATACAATAAAGTCATGACTGAGACATGGACATGGTCATGCCATGCTATTCGCTATTCAAGAGAGACTGCATTGGAGGGCAAGGAAGGGGTGTGGTGCTTTACATGAAATAATGCATAAATGTGACAGAGATACAGGGAATTCAAGGGAGGGGGCAGAGGTACTGTGGTTCACTCTAGAGTCAGGGAATGGAGCCACTATATGCACCAGTATGATCTACAGACCTCCATCACAGGAGAAGGAGGAGGGGTTTAGTTAAGGTACTGTTGGAAGTCATTGGCAAAATGACAGAAAAAGGGGAGGTGCTGCTGGTCGGGAATTACAATCCATTGGTTATGAATTGCAGCCTCCCAACTGCAGCTTTAGCTAGATGCAGGGACAGCCTAGACTCCCTGCAGGGGGCCATCCTCAGGCAACTAGTCAGTGAGTCCACATGTGACTGCACAGTAGTTGACCTGATTCTCACTAACAGGGACAGTGTTGAAGAAATCAAAGTGGGAGGCCACCTGGGAACCAGTGATCATGGTGTTGTTCAATATAAGGACAGCTGCAGAATAATACCACATACCCGGTGAGAGTCATGAGCTTCAGAAGGGCAGATTTTATAAAAAAAAGTTGAATGCCTCAGGGATGACCTGGCAGGGGGAGATGAGCTATGAGGGGTGAAGGAACACTGATCCAAGCTAAAAGGAGCCTAGTGAACATAATAACCCTCTGCTTCAAGCAAGTGAGTAAAAGCAAGAGGAACAAGAGACTGCTATGGTTTTCAAAAGAAGTGGTGGAAAAAGTAAAGGATAAAAAGGTGGTATTCATAAAGTACAAGGAGACACAGAGGGAGAAGGATAGAGAGGTGTATCAGTGGAAACAGAGGGAAGCAAGGAGTGACAAGGTGCAAACTGAAGAGAGACTAGCCCAGGCAGTATCAAAAGGGGATAAGACATATTTTAGGTTTGTATGTGAAAAGAGGAAGAAAAAGGTAGGGACTGTAAGGTTAGAAAGGGAAAGGTGTATGGTATAGAGGGAGACCAGGAAAAGGCAGCCATTTTGAACACATACTTCTGCTTAGTGTTCACAGATGAAGAGGAAGGGAAGGGACCACAAAAAAGTAACAGGAAGAGGAAGTAGACACTAGTCCTTTTTCACAGGAGAAAGTCCTAAAGTTACTCACAAATCTGAACATGGACAAAGCAAAGGGGACAGAAGGGGCACAACCAAGAGTGCTGAGGGAGCTCTAGGAGGTACTGGCTGTATCTCTGACAGGCATTTTCAACAGATCACTGAAAATTGGAACGGTTGTGGAAGAATGGAGGGGGGCAAATGAGGTTCCCACATCACAAAAGTGGTAGCAAAGAAGAGATGTGACATTATGGACAATTTTATGTGATAACAGCAAGGCTGTTACACCACCAATCACATACAGTGATGAAATAAATGCCCAACATCAAAAGGGAGAACTGCAAAACACAGACCGTCACAAACAGTGACGGTCACTTACTAAATCACTTATCACCATGAAAAACAAGTATTTTTATGCGCGGGGGCAGGTTCTCCTGCTCCCCCCCCAAAATAAAGAATCCCAGCTCCAGGAGGAGAGGAGATAGATAAAATAGAAAACCTACAAGAAGGAAAATAGTTTCCTCCCCCAGTATCCAAACCCGGCACCACAGGCTTCAGGGGCAGTGGTTCAAGCCACTACACCACACAGCCAGCTCAACAGGGCTTGGCCAACTTGATCTTCTTATACTCTTTCTAGTGAGTGTAGTGAGTGTATCTCAATGCTACACTTGCTACAACCATTTCTTGTTCTTTTACTCCAGTCACTCTAAATGCGAGTCGTATTACTGAGTAAATCACAATGAGCCACTCAATAATACTCACTCAAATCACATTATACCTTACAGGCTAGTCAGCCTGACATCAGTGGTGGGAAAGTTAATGTAAACACTGAAGGGATGGATTACAGAATATCTTGAATCCAAGGGGTTACAAGACCTGAGACAGCATGGATTCACAGCAGGGGGATCACTCAAACAGATCTGACAGACTTCTTTGTCTGGGTGGTCAAGGAATTAGATGAGGGAGAAGCAGTGGATGTGGCCTCCCATATTTCAGGAAGCCTTTCAACACCATTCCACATAACAGAGTAATGGAGACCAAGGAGGATGCTGGGAGCCTCCACAAAGGAGACCTACAGGAGGGTGGCATGGGAGCCCACAGGGGAAGGAAACAACTCCTGGTGGGGGACTCCATTGTTAGGGGGGAAGAACTGGGGCAGGAAGGGGAGAGGAAGGTAAGGCGCCTGCCTGGCGCCATGGCTTGGAGGCACAGGGTGCGAATCCTCAGGATCGCCAGAGCAGCTGCATGGGGAGGGAGCTGGTTGTCATTGTTCACCTAGGGACAAATGATCTGGCTGAGAAAGGGATCAGAGCAGTGCAGGAAGAGCTTGTGGAGTTGGGGAGGAGCCTTAGACAAGTAGTATGCATGGTGACCTTCTCTGAGGTGCTGCCTGTCTATGGCATGGGTGGGGCTAGGGTTGAAGAACTGGTGCAGAGCTCAGAGATTTGGCTTCATTGGGGACTGGGGGTACGCCTGGAGTGAAGCAGAGCCTGTACTGGTTTGATGGTCTGCATCTGTCCAGGAGGGGAACTAGGATCCTAGGTGATAGGTTTAAATGCGTCATTGGCAAGCATTTAAACTAGCCACTGAGGGAAGCACTGGAAAGGAGAATGGAAATCCTAGCCCCCCTAAAATGATCAGGGTAGTACATGAAGTAAACACTAAGACAGAGATGTCGATAGGGAGAAGGGCAGGGGTAAATGGAGAAAATGACAAAGGCAATAAAACAGGGATGGGTCAAAAAGGAGTAAGGCCATCAAGAAAAGGAGGGTAATGAGTACCAATGCCCGTAATCTGGGCAACAAGCTGAACTGGTGGCCTTGATGGAAGAGGGATGCCTGGATATTGTAGTAGTCACAGAAACATGGTACACAGAGAACTATGACTGGGATGTTAATATACCAGGGTACACCACCTACAGGAGAGACAGGGAGGGGAGAAGAGGGGGAGGAGTAGCTCTCTATTTAAGGGAAGGGATAAAATCAATGGAACACAGGAGTAAAGAGGGAGGAGAGGAGGCACTGTGGGTCACCTCAGAGACTGAAAATGGCACCACAACCCACACAGGGGTTATATACAGATGCCTATGTCCGGGGGAAGGAATGGACAAGGTTATGATAGAAGGCATCCTCAGGATGGCAGAGAAAGGGGAGATATTGTTGATGGGGGACCTGAATGTGCCAGACGTTAACTGGAGCACCTTTGCTGCAGCCACTTCCAAGAGCAGGGCCACTCTCGATGCCCTACAGCTGGCATGCTTCAGACAGCTAGTTTTGGAACCCACTCATGAGGGAGCAATCTTAGACCTCATACTCTCAAATAGGGACAGTGAGAGGATTTCAGATCTAGAAGTGGGTAGCCATCTGGGAACAAGTGACCACCAAACAGCGTGGTTCATGATAAACTCAGCTACAGAGTCAAGCCATACAAAAGTGAGGGTACTGGACTTCAGGAGGGTTGATTTTGGCAAGATGGGAGAGTGCCCTAGAAAAGCACAAGCAAACAGGGTAGAAGGAGGGGTGGAGCAACAATTGGGAAACATCAAAACTGCCATCACAGAAGCAACAAATCCTTGTGTGAAGCAAATAAATAAATCAAAATGAAATAAAAAGCTACTATGCTTCTCAAAAGAGGTGGTGGAAAAGGTTAGGGAGAAAAAGATAGCATTTAGGAAGTATAAGGAAACATAGAAGGAGCAGGACAGACAACTGTACAAGTTAAGGCACACAGAAGCAGGGATGGAAGTCAGAACAGCAAAGGCCCAAACTGAGGAAAAGATAGCCAACTCGGTTAAGAATGGGGATTAAACCTTTTATAGGTACATCAGGGAGCATAGAAAGACAAAGCGAGGGATAGTGAGGCTGAATAGAATGGATGGTGCATGGGCAGAGAAGGACATTGAAAAAGCAGGGATACTGAACAAAAACTTCTGCTCAGTATTCACAAAAGAGGAGGAGGGGAGGTGCCTTATCCAATTAACAGAAGCACTCTGGATAGGGAGGTCAATCCCAGTCCTTTCACAGAAGAAAGGGTTCTGAAAGAACTCCTTAAACTGAAGGTGGACAAAGCAATGGGGCCTAACGGAATTCACCCCAGAATTCTAAAAGAATTAAGGGGAGAACTAGTGACACCTCTGACTACCCTTTTTAACAAATCATAGGAGGATGATGTGGTACCTAAGGACTGGAGGAAGGCAGATGTGATTCCCCTTCACAAAAGTGGGAGCAAGACAGAGACAGGAAACTACAGACCTGTTGGTTTGACCTCTGTGGTAGGGAAAGTGATGGAATCACTTCTGAAGGAAATAATTGTTGAGTACCTAGAGGCCAGTGGGGCACAGGACCCAAGGCAGCATAGATTCACAGTGGGAAGGTCATGTCAGATGAATCTAATTGATTTCTTTGACTGGTTGACCAAAGCAGTAGACCAGGGAGGGGCTGTGGATATGGCCTACCTAGACTTTAGCAAGGCATTTGACACAGTCCTACACAAAAGATTAATAATCAAATTAACCAGCCTGGGTGTGGGTCCCAGGGTGGTAGCCTGGGTTAAACATTGGCTGGACAACAGGACACAGAAGGTAATTGTAAATGGAGTCCACTCTTAAGAAAGAGGGGTTACTAGTGGGGTACTGCAGGGTTCAGTACTGTGTCCAGTCCTTTTTAATGTCTTTGTAGGTGACATTGCAGAGGGACTGGAAGGAAAAGTATGCCTCTATGCAGATGACACAAAGATCTGCAGCAGGGTTGATACACAAGAAGGCGTGGAAAGGATGAGAAGGGACTTGGCAAGGTTGAAGGAATGGTCAGACGTGTGGCACCTTGGATTCAATGCAAAGAACAAAATAATGCACCTGGGAAACAAAAACCCAGAGGAAGATTACACAATGGAGGGGGGGAGTAACAACAACAACAACAGAAAGGGACCTGGAGGTAATCATATCAGATGACCTAAAGGTTAGCAAGCAATGTAAGAAGGCAGTAGGGAGGGCTGGGGGGATACTGGGATGTATATGGAAAGGCATCACCAGCAGAAAACAGGAAGTTGTTATCCCTCTGTACAGACAGTTGGTGAGACCCCATCTGGAGTACTGCATCCAGTTCTGGAGACATCATCTCCGCAAGGACACAGACAGGATGGAGGCAGTCCAGAGGAGTTCAACTAAAATGGTGCAGGGTCTGCAAAAGAAGCCATATGAGGAGAGACTAAAGGAGCTTAATATGTATACCCTTGAGGAAAGTAAGTAGAAGGGGGGACATGATAGAAACTTTTAAGTACCTCAGTGGAATCAGCAAAGTCCAAGAGGGTTGCATTTTTCAGAAAAAGAGAAGTACAAGAACAAGGGGACACAATGTGAAGATAGAGGGGGGACGGCTCTAGGGCAATGTGAGGAAGTATTTTTTCAAAGACATAGATACATAGATACATAGACAGTGTCGGCAGATAAGGGCCTATGGCCCGCCCAGTATGCCCATTTGAGCTTGTAAGTTCAGTTTATGTTTTCCTAGAAGTCTGTTGCCCCTTACCCCTGATCTCCAGAATTCCTTTATGTCTATCCCATGCATTCTTAAATCCCGTGATTGTTTCAGCCCCCACCACTTCCTCTAGCAGGGTGTTCCAATTGTCCACCACCCGTTCTGTGCAGAAATTCTTCCTCATATTTCCTCTGAATTGTCCTCTCTCCAACTTCATCCCATGCCCTCTAGTCCTGGAACATCTTTTTTGCTTAAAAAATAGTGTATTCCTGCACCCTGTTCCTCCCTGTAAGATACTTGTATGTCTCTATCATATCTCCACTCTCCCTCCTCTCCTCCAGGGAGTACATGTTCAGTTCCTTCAATCTGTCTTCATAGGACTTGTGACGCAATCCATGCACCATCTTTGTTGCCCTCCTCTGAACCTTCTCTACCCTGTCTATGTCCTTACGTAGGTGGTACAGGGTGGTGGACCCATGGAACAGCCTTCCTGAGGAGGTTGTGGAGTTTAAAATTGTGGGAGAATTCAAGAATGCATGGGACAGACATAAGGCAGTTATTGTGGGGGTAGGAAGAAATAGGATGTTTGTTAACTAGGATCTGTAGCTTATCCTGTAGGTAGGGAAATGGGCAGACTAGGTGGGTCAAGTGGTCCTTATCTGCCGTCAGAGTCTATGTTTCTATGTAGTAAGTTAACTGGGTACCTTAGGAGTGGGTAAAAAGCTGGTAAAGTGGGTAAGAAATTGGTTAGGGGACAGGTGACAGAGGGTTATGGTAAACAGAGATCAGTCTGATTAAGTGAGGGAGGCTGGTAGAGTAACTCAGGGTTCAATGCTGGGAATGGTCTTCTTTAACATCTTTATAAGTGACACAGCAGAAGAGCTGAAAGGGAAGGGAAGGTCTGCCTCTTTGCAGCTGACATCAAGATCTGTACCAGGATGGACACACCAGGCAGGGTGGAAAAGATGACCTGAGATCTGAGAAAACTAGAGGTGTGGTCAAGGCTATGGCAGCTGGATTTCAATGATAAGGGTGCAAGATAATGCACTTAGGACAAAGAAACCCAAGGGGCAGAGCACAAAATCGGTGGAGTGGTACTGATAACTTAGCAGGACCAGGGGTCATCATATCAGATGACCTAAAGGTAGCCAGGCAGTCTGTCAAGGCAGTTGGGAAAGCAAGTGGTATCCTGGGGTGCATAGGTTGGGGCATCATCATCATACGAACATACAAACATATGAATGTGCCTGCAGAAACAGACCACCTAATGTATCTAAGTCTGCTCGAGTGTGCAGCTAGCACCCCTAGTTTGCAGCTGCCCCACCCCCTCCTTTGACATCCCACTGCCACCCCCACCTCCCCCACCTTCACTCTTCCCTGTTCCCTGTCCCATGCCCTTTTAAAGCTGTTCATAGATTTACATGATACATCCATTCTGGTAGAGCATTCCATTTTGCTACCAACCTGTCTGTGAAATAGTGTCTCCTCATTTCCCTCCTAAATCTTCCCCTTCTATTCTTAGCCCATGACCCCTGGTGTATCTCCCACTCCTTAGCTTAAAGACCATGTCTACTCCATCTTTATTGATTTCCCTCAGATACTTGAATGTATCTATCATATCCCCCCTGTCCTTCTATCCTCCAGGTGGTACATATTCAATTCTTTCAACCTGATCTCATAGTCTCTCCCCTCCATTCCACATATCATCTTTGTTGCCCTCCTTTACACCCCCTCCAGTAGCCTGATATCACGCTTTAGGTATGGCCTCCAAAACTGCACGCAATACTCTAAGTGCAGCCTTACCAGTGACCTGTAAAGGGACAAGATTACCTCTTTTCGCCTGGATGAAAACCTGTTTGCTATGCACTCCAGCATTTTGTTCACTTTTGCAGCCACTCTCCTGAACTGGGCAGTGTTGTTCATGGTCCCTCTTATCATCATCCCTAGGTCTTTCTCTTCCTTAGTGATCCCCAGCTTGACCCTCCCCAGCCAGTATTCTCTCCTTGGGTTCTTCGCACAGAAGTACATAACCTTACACTTCTTTGCATTGAACCCCAGCTGCCATCTCTCTGACCACTCCTCTAGCTTGCTTAGGTCCCCCTGCAGCTTCTTCCATCCCTCCCCTCCTTATACCACTGCTCCAATTTTGGTGTCGTAAGCAAACAGACTTACCTTGCTCACCACCCCATGTGCAATGTCTCATATGAAGAGCCCAAATAATACTGGCCCCAGCACAGAGCCCTGCAGCACCCTGCTTGTCACTGGCCTTGGAGTTGAGAGCTTCCCTTTCACCCTCACCCTTTGCAGCCTCCCAGTCAGCCAGCTTGTAATCCAGTTTGTCATTTTTGTCCCTACCCATACACCAGTTAGCTTCACCCCAAGCCACCCATGAGGCATTGAATCAAAAGCCTTGCTGAAGTCCAAGTAAAGAACATCCACCACATGATCCATATCCAGCTCACCTGTCACCCAGTCATAATATTGTATCAGGATGATTTGACAAGACTTCCCTGAAATGAACCCATGCTGCCTCACATCCCGGAGGCCATTGTCCTCCAAGTACAACACCAGTCTTTCCTTTAGTATAATTTCTATGAGTTTGAACACTATGGAGATGAGACTTACTGGACGATAATTACATGATTCATTGCTTGTTCTGCTCTTGTGTAATGATACTACATGTTCCATCCTCCAGTCCAGTGGCACACATCCCGACTCCAGTGAGGTGCTGTACAGATCCACCAATGGCTCCACCAGCACCTCCACCATCTCCTTCAACACCCTGGGGTGGATACCATCTGGCCCTGGTGCCTTGTCTACCTTCAGTGCCCTTAGTCCCTCAAAGACTCTACTTGCCTCAGTTCTTCCATCTGTCACCTCCTTTCCCCCCGTCCCTACCTTCCCAGCCGATGGTGGTAGCAGCCCCCTCTTTTCTTCCATGAACACTTAGCAGAAATATTCATTCAGTGCTTCTGCCTGCTCCTCCCCCTTTTCCATCCACTCTCCGGCCCTTTTTATCCTCACTATTGTCTCCTTGCACTTTCTTTTCTCCTTGATGTATCTGAAAAAGTCTTTCTCTCCCCCGTTAATTCCCTTCGCAAATCTCAGCTCCCTCTGGGCCTTGGCTTCTCTCACTTTTCTGGTCACCTCCCTGGACCATCTTGCATACTTCTCCCTGTTCACTTCCTTCCCCATCCTCCTGTACCTCTAGTGCTTCTTCCATTTTGCTGTCACCACCTCCACTACCTTGCTGTTCAACCAGCATGGTTTTCTTGCTCTGCTTCTCTTACTCAGTGTCTTGGTGGAGGCTTCTGTTACCTCTGTAACCCCCCATTTAATAATAGCCCATTTCTGCTTCACGTCCATCTCCTGCTTTATGCCCTCCAGTTTCCCTTTCAGTACCTCCTGCATCCTCCCACAGTCTGCCCCACTGAGTTTACCACCCAAGTAACTGATTTCTCTGGCTCCCCACACATCGTAATATTGAACCACACTGTTTGGTGATCGCTGTCAGCTAGTGAGTCCTCCACCTTTATTTCCCTTGCTGCCTCTTCATTCAACAATACCGGATGTAAAATGTTCTTTAGCCTTGTAGGTAAACTAACCAACTGTGTCAGGGGACCCTCTGGATCGCATCCAGGAGCACTTGCTCCTTAGCGCAGGAGGTGACCAGAATGTTCCAGTCAACCCCCAGCAAGTTGAAATCCCCCACGATGACCACCTTCCCTTTTCTACATACCTTTCTGATTTGTTTGCTAATTCCCTGTCATCCTCTGCAGATTGGGATGGCAGCCTGTATACCACCCCAAACCTCAGTTTCCTACCCCTTGAGACTAGGAGCTGCAGCCAGATTGCTTCTGTTTGCCTTTCATCCTCCTTGTCCCTTGTGCATTTGATCCTGTCCCTCACATAGACTGTCACCCCACCCTTCCCTCCTTACAGTCCATCCTGTATAATTTGTATCCTGGGATTGCCAGATCCCAGTCCCAGTGCTCAGTTGCCCACATTTCTGTGACAGCTGCAATATCCACCCTCCACACTGCTAAGAGTGCCTGTAGCTCAGCTGTTTGGTTGCCTAAGCTTCTTGCATTCAGCAAGACCACCCTCCATCCTGCCCCCTTCCCTTCACTGGCCTCCATCTCTTCCCTTCTACTCCCTTCCTTTTCAGCCACCCCAGTTTCTTACCTGCTAGCCTGGGGGGTAGGCTGTGACTCCACTCTATGGGATCCCTGCCTACCTGTTGTACATTTGCCACCTCCCTATCTAGTTTAAATTCAGAGTGAGGTGATGTTGCCCATGTATAGATTGCTGGTACGACCCTACAAGGAGTACTTGGGTCCAGTTCTGGAGACCACATCTCTGAAAGGAAATAGAGTGACAGCAGTCTAGAAGAGGGCAACTAAAATGGTGTAGGGTCTGTATCAAAAATCCATAGGGGAGAGACTAAAGAACCTCAATATGTACACCCCGGGAAGACATGAGGGAGAGGGGGGATATGATAGAGACCTATAAGTACCTCATGGGATATATAAGATATAGGAGGGAAGTATTCTTTCAAAATAAAAGTTGCTAAAGAACAAGGGGACATGCCATGAAGACTGAATGGGGTAGATTCAAGAGAGATGTGAAGAAGTTTTTCTTCACAGAAAGAGTGGTGGTGGTGGGGACAAAAACACTTTAGAGTTTCAAGAATGTATGGGATAGGCATAAGGGAATCATAATGGAGAGGAATTTGGGAAAGGAGAAAGAGCTGTAGATCAAGTAGGGTCTGTGGTGATAATGTTGGTGGGGAAAATGAGAAGATTGGGTGGGCCATGCTGCTCTTATCTGCCATCAGATACTATGTTTCCATGTTTATGTATCCTGGTTGGAGTAATTTCAAATAGCACAGTACTAAGCAGACCAGGTTGAAAACACACAAAAAAGTACATACAAAACAAATGACTACAATCAAAAATTAATAGTAGCATAATTTGGACTATCTTGATACAGAGAGCAGCTCAAAAGGATCGGGTGCCAGTGACAATGTCAATACCAGGCAAACAAAAGTCATAGCATCCACAACTCAGTTCAAATAAGTAATCTATACACTGGTATACTTCTATTTCATTTTATTGCATGATGTACAAATAAAATGAAGTACAAGTGTACAAGTGTATGGATTACTTAATTGAAGTGAGTTGTGACTGCCATGACTTGCTTGACTAGCATAATACGGACCCTGGTTTCATGGCATGTGACAACCACATTTACTATAAGCAACTTTTATTGCACTGATCATATAATGTACTCTATAAATACAGGTTCTACTATTACTCCCCACAGATTAACAGTCATTTATTTTTTCTATTTGTCCCTGTTCGTATTATTTTCACTTTGTTTGTTTTGTTGAATTTTGTTGACTTTATTTACATCATATTCCCAATTTTCTTCTTCATGATTTCATTTTACTCTTACCTGTAATTTGGTCATTTACTCCCTCTCCTTCATCTTATTAAGATTACCACAATGGTATACCCTATGTCCCCTTTCCTTCTACCATTAATACTTTTTGTTTCATTTTTATATGTTATCTACTTTGCACCTACTTAGCACACTCTTCACATTTTAAAATCTGATGCCCCTTCTACTGAATGCTCACACTCTTCACCTTTTAAAATCTGATGCCCCTTCTACTGAATGCTCTGTATTAACATCTTGTCACTTATTACGTCTCACATAGTTATCCATGTAGAGAAGAAAGAAGAAGAATCAGCATTTATACAGCACTTTTCATACATCCCAAAGCGCTTTACAAGCAATGCTAGACTGGTAGTGAAGTGACTGAATGTGTGGTGGCAGCCATATCACACATCATCTTCCACACACAGCCTGAATAATTGCATGAACCAGTTTATGGGAAGGGGAATGTTGGCCAGGACACCCTGAATGTTCCCTACTCTTTGCAAAGAGTGCCCTGGGTTCTTTTACTTTGACCTGGACACCCACCAGGACAACACCAGGATGGGCAGAAGGGACCTCGGTTTAATGCCTCATCCGAAGCACAGCACACCCCAGCAGTACAGCACCCCCTAGTACTGCACTTGGATGCCAGCGATTTTTTGGTGCAAGTCCAATCATGGTGTGGGACGAGAACCCACGGTGTTCTGGTCCAGAGGCAGATGTGCTACCAACTGAGCCACACTGACACCTAAGCAATAATACCAAACAGGGTGAGCAGTTTTGGCTATACCAGACATAATGACATCTGACAGTGGCGGTCCAAATAGCTCCTGTAAGGTCTGGTATAGCCCACATTGCCCATCCTGGACGTATTATTGTGCTTATAGTGTATGCTAAAATGTTGTATTTGTTAAAAATACAGGTTTTCCTATTGTTGTACCATCGATGTGATGTCATGATGTTGTTGTACCATCGTGGGTATGTCACATTGATGGTACTTCAGCTCTGCCACATTTCTTGTCATGAAAGCAGATTAGGGAGAATAAGAAATGGGCACCACAGTTCACTGAAGGCACAGGAGGACAACTAAAACTCATAGTAAGTGCTGTTTTTTTCTAAACATTGGCTGGCAAACAGCAGGATAACTGCATGTGTTTTTAAATATTTAAGATAGCACGGGAAGGAGTGCAGTGTGCATGGGTGGGGAGGGGCTCAGGTCACCGACATCATGGCGTGACCCTGGAGGCAGTCACAAGTTTTTTTTGGTTTTTTTTTACTATTGCCCATACACTATAAAAGACAGTGAATGGGTAACACTGAACAACAACACTGGTTCACTTCTCAAGGTTTTCATGCCAACTGAAAACCTCTCGAGCTTTGCTCTCAAGGTTTTCTAGGTTGTCATGACAACTTATCAAAGTGAACAACAGTGTTGTTGTTCACTGTTTCCCATCCACTATCCTCTATATAAAATGGGATTAATAGTGTATATTAAGTTAATGTTAAAAGAATTACAAAAAAATTAAAATATATATTTACAAAATGTGTCTATGAAGTAGTCTTGCATTGACTAAATTGCAAGTAGAGGGCACTACTGTGTTAGTGACTTCCCTAAGGCACTTTCATTGTTTTCTGACTGTGGCACATTTTTATTTTCTTTTAAATCCATAGTGTCAGTTTAATCATAGTCAGGAGAGGGACAGCAGAGTTAGTATGGTCATCTGGGATGTGTCAGCTTCAGCGCGGTCAGAAAACTATGGCACAGACAGTGCAGTTGTCCAGGATGTGCTGATAGGCTGAGGTGAGACGAGGATTGATGGTGTACAGTATATGGCAATGCTATATCCACTTTCAAGTTCTTTTGTGTTTTTTTTATTCATTTAAAACTGCAAGTGGGAGTGAAGGGGAACGTGAGGAAAGTTACTAAGTAGCTTTCTCTCACTAAGCAAGAGAGAAAATCATGGCTACAGGGATTCAGAAAATTCCATTCAAGCACAATAATATTTTGGGTAAAATGGTAGGCAGAGACTGGGGCCCAATTCACAAAGCCTCAGGAATGATGAAAGGTACTTGCGTCAAAGAAATATGACACAAGGGCTAACTGCACAGCACCTTGCATCAGTCCTATTTAGCAACACACCCTGTGCCAGTTGGGGGACTGCCTGTGCCAACCAAACTTGCATCTTCTTTGTGATGGACTCACCAGTGCACCAAGGTGGATGAGGGCATGCAGTGGGGTTGTGCTGTAGCATCCCTGTAAATGGGATTCACTTATTCCTCCCAGAAGTTGCATGTTCCATGACAGTTATACCAGCCTGAGGCTGGTCTAACAGCCTGTACCCCAGCCCAGGAGCCAATGCTGGGTGGGAAAGAACCTGTGCCCAAAGCTGCCACTGCTTACTCATGGTATCCCACACTCCCAAAGCACATGGTGACATCAGTGGAGTGGTGCCATCAGGGTTCCCTCCATAGTGCCAGGCACGTGGTTGCCCCCCCAACAGAGACTGCACTGTCTCGGTGGCAGCTGTGAATACTATCCCTGTAAGGGTTTGTTGCCAAACCCCTCCCCTATCCTGATTTGACCTACACTACATGTCCCCTGTTCTGGCCCACACAACCCCCGTCCAGCCTCCAGGGAGACCGGCCAGTGGGTCTCCATTTATGGGCACTGGTGCTTCCTGACTGGCTCACAACTTGCGGTGTTCCACTCCAGTGCAGGTTGACTTTGCCACATGGCAGCACCTGCCAGATGCTGTGGGAATTTGGTGCCCAGAACCCTCCAGATAGTGAATTAGGTGCATGGCACCTGGTTCATCAGAGATCAATGCAATCTGCTATTTGTTGTAGCTGGCGTTGATCCAGGGTTTGCTTTGTGAATCCAGCTCCAGTACTCATTATCTCCCTTTCTCTGTTGTCTGATACTGAACTAGGTGGTTGAATGCCTGAGTCAATCAGGCTGCATGATTTTGCAGACCCATTTTCTTAGATATCTTATTAAAATACAACCATAGGTATAAGATCAACTTTCTGTGTTCAGCTTGTTTAAATATAGTAGCTGATGAAATTAGCCATGTGGCCCCAATAAAGTGTGTACTACAACATCGCTATAGAAGATCAATGTTAGTCTATTACAATGTACTGTATTCATTATCTATTGAGTTTAGTGCCCCATTGAAAATGGCATGGATAGCTATGAGAAGTGTTAAAAGCTTTTCACAGATAGCTGTTATCTTCATAATTTAGTTTCCTAAGTTAGAACAAGACTTCTCACAATGCTTTATCTTAAATCACAATCATATTAATCCAGTAAGCACTTAGCTATCTGACTCATGTCTTTTTGTTAAATTCAAACATGTATTTCCTCACATCAAAAACAACATGAAACTGTTTAGAAATGCTGCTGATCATATTCCAGATCAGCAGAATAAGTGACTGCACTGTTCTTTCCTCAATGGATTCAGCAGGCCTTCTACAGCTGCATTAGGGAGCATTGGGTGGCTATGAGAGTGCAGAGATCCTGCTCTACACAGTTAAGACCCCCATGAGTACACAGTACTAGTGTTGTTCTAAGAGAGGCTTGCCCTAAACCAACCCATTCCACTTTGAGGGTGGTAATGTTGGGGCAGTCTAGTGGCAAAGATGAACAATTGTGCAAAACTCAGAAGTATGTATATGCTAGTTAGAGAGCACAGAGGGCAGTAACATTATTGCAGTGGAGATGGCAACAGTAATCCTTGTATGCCCTATGCACAAACCTCTTGTGGTCCTTCTCAGAGATATCTAGAACTCCTGATCAGCCCTTGTGACACATGCCCCCAGCCCACTGAGCTGACATGGAGGGTAAGGGGTCATAAAGAAGATACATTAAAAAAAATCAAAATATGGCAGGGGATCCACTCAAGTGCCCTTTTAATACCCACCATTTGGCCCTACTCTGCTCCATGACCCATAAGTGTCACTACTGGTGTGATACTATAATGTTGTGGAGCCACACAGTCCAGATTTTGTATGTGACTTTGGTCAAACAGTTTGTCCTATTTATTTGCAAAGCCCATTGGGATAAAGTGTGTAAGAAAGTGCAAAGTGTTCTTCTACAGCAAGTTTACACAAGAATTCCCAAACACCTACAAAGTCATAGGCTACCCTATTTCTGTAATGCAAGAAGGCCATGGTTCAGAATGCTTCAGTAGATTGACATATGACTTATACATATCTGATTTCCCATCCCTCAATGACCAGCATATTTATCTACAAAATACCTACTGCTTCTGCTTCAGAGCTGCCTCAGTTCTAAAGAGTGCCTGTTGAACTTTCTTGACTCTTAACACTATGAAGGTTATGATCTTCTTTAGCATCATTGCTGCCTGGTACTGTTTCATGAGTGTTCCATCCCCATTGATAAGCAATATCTATAGAGCTCTTAATCTGACCTGGATCACCTTTTGATTACCCTCATCAAGCACAACTCCACCTTGCCCCATTTTGCTATCTGCACCCACACTTCCTCCCTTCACTGATTGTTGTTCAACTTTCTGAGCCAAATCTACAATCTTGCTTCATAAAAATGTAGAAACATAGAAGCTGACAGCAAAGTTCCTTGGTTCATCTAGTCTGCCCATAGTACTCACTCCTTCCCATGAGACCTAGTGTCTACATAGGACTTATGCACGTGCAACCTGCCATGGGTAACCATTAAGCACTTAATTCTGTCCCAACCATGTCTGAGACCATTAACAGCTACCAGGCTGTTGAATAGCTCAACCACTCTCTCTGTAAAAAGGAACTTCCTCACACCTTGCCCTAAAGGTAATATTGAGCTGCGAACACTTTAGACCTAGCAAACTCACTACCTTCAAAACAGATGTGCACATTGCAGATTGCTTGTTCAGGACTGCCCCCACTGCCATATTGTCTCACTCTCATCAGAACAGTACCTGCTTGTTCCTCAATGCCTTCTTTCATACCCAGATAGCTGCAAGATTTTGAAAAACCTGCAGCAGTGTGATGTCCCTGAATAATGTTGCCTCTTACCACTGCCTTGGGCTCTCAAATGCCATTAGTCATTCTTCCTAGCATGTCCTCAAACCTTACCCAACCCCTGCCATGTTAGTATAGAACTGCAGATCCATGTTAATACAAAATCACACATGCCCCCAACAATGCAAAGCATCATGGGCTGCATATGCAAATCACCACAGAATGTTATGCTGGTCCAACTTTAAGCAGAATTGCATGGTGCCAAAAGGCCTCTCACACAGTTTGCAAAGGGTGCTGACAGAAGACATAGACACGTGTTTTGTCCTACCAGGATTCATCAGTATGCCTCATCTGTTTGACACCCCAGTGGGATGGACCAACTACCCTTAAGGCAGTGTGCCTTGGATATATTGTGGTGAACCCATTAAAATAAAAAACTATTTAAAAGACAAAGAACCTCTGTGCGCAAACACTGAGGCAAGGGTTACCCCAAAGGGCATTTGGCTGGGAAGCCAAGTTTCAAGAAAATACAAAATCACACATGCCCCCACAATGCAAAGCATCATGGGCTGCATATGCAAATCACCACAGAATGTTATGCTGGTCCACCTTTAAGCAGAATTGCATGGTGCCGAAAGGCCTCTCACACAGATCCATGTTGTTCACTCACTTTACCTAGCATATCATTTTACTATAATAATTCT
This sequence comes from Neoceratodus forsteri, assembly GCA_016271365.2. Lineage (NCBI taxonomy): Eukaryota > Metazoa > Chordata > Ceratodontiformes > Ceratodontidae > Neoceratodus > Neoceratodus forsteri. The sequence goes on along the minus strand of CM057455.1, from coordinate 397,941,524 downwards.
TAAGGAAACAATCCCAAATCACAAAAGTCAACTTGATGCTTTTATTTGTTTTGACCACATGGTGCAATTTTCCTTAATTTTTGCCTCTGCTAGGCTCATCATAGAGGGTCACCCTGAAGAGATGGCACAATTAAGTCTGGGATTGTACCTTCACCATTACCAGCATGCATTCCCCTTCACCATCTGCAGTACTTAGGTAGTATTGGCACCATGTTTTGGAATCCAGCTCTATAACTAAAAATGTTAGTGTGTGGAAAGGGCCTTCCAAATTTGCCTTTGCTAAAGAAACTGCGATACCCTTAAAATTGTCTAGATCAGGATATAACTGCTTTGCATTTGCCATTCCCACAATAAAAAAAAAAAGATCAACCAGTCCTAATCTGGGGTTATCTGATCTACTTCTTCCCATCTTTTACCATGAAGAGCTGCCTATCCCTGCACAAACATGGAAATATACACTGTGTCAGCACAAAAACAGTGAAAGGTCCATCCAGTCTGTCCCTTTCCCTGCCCAACTTTACACTAGGCCAAATGTAGGGCTGTCTTTAGAGATCTGACTACCCTAGTGGTTTATCTTCACCAAAGTGCCCTAGTATCCCTTCCCCACTTCGGCCTGTAGATCTCAAACTGTCCTTAATGGCATCATAATCTAGAATTTGATGCTCTGAGCAGTCTATTCCATTAATTCATCTCCTGTCCATGAAGCCTAACTTCCTCAAATCTCTTCTGAGCCTCCCCTCCATCAGTCTCCATCAATGTCCTCTAGTCATTGTGCCCTTTTTTCTCATAAATAACTCCTTACAGTCCACTCTGTTGTTGATTCCTTACAAGAATGTATTTATCTCAATCATATACATGTTCTGTCCTGGCTTCTACTCCCTACATGTTAAGGTCTGCCAACCTTTCAACATGCTTTCTGCTGTGTGACCTTTAAGAAACATTATTGGCCTGCTGTTATACCACAGCTGCCATCTTCTTTATAGTACATTCACATCAGACTGAGATTATCTTTGCAGATGGCTTTGCAGCTGATTGGTACAACAATTTAATTAATGGACAACATTTTTATAGCTGGATAAAGGTAGTTTTATTTTTCCATTGCAACCTCCTGGTTATAATTTCTGGTTATAACCGGAGGTTGTAATCAGTACCTGTCAATCAAACTCACTCCACAAACGCTATTGGCCGCTTTACTTTCTGTGGGTGGGATGAATATCTTTAACAACATGGTGGCTCCATTACAATGATGGCAAGTGCATACCAGCACTCATCTTTTCTGTCACACATGACAAAAGTATGAATCTAAACATTTTTTTATTTATATTTTCAAACACAATATATTTGGTTGATCCTGCCTTTGGAAATCCCTGTCCTCAGACTTTCTTGAACCACTGTAACTAGAGGTGGTAACCACTCACAGTAACAATACGGCAGTGGCAGCCAGCGCATGGGTGGGCAAGAGGGAGGGGGTGAGACACAGAGAGACCCTGAAAGCACAAAAAGTCCAACATTCCCAATAAAATAATAAAATAAAGAAGCAAATGAATGTCTCTAATAAAAAGGGACAAAAGGCAGCGTGTGTGTGTGTGTGTGTGTGTGTGTGTGTGTGTTTCTCTCTCTCTGTCTCTCTCACACACATAAAAATGCTGGCCATTAATTAAATAAAATAATACATGGGTGGGTGGGTGTGAACCAGAATTTTACACACACCCTTGGTGTGGTATGCTTGTATAAACCCCTTGGGCTACACCCTCAGGGATTATGTAGCATCCCACACCTCGAGAGTGTGTAAAATTCTGGTTACACACACCCATACATTATTCTATATATTATCAATGTGTAATCATAAATGGCTAATCATGCAAATTGCTTGTTTTAGCTGGCACCTTCCAGTACAGTGTAGAGATGAGATATTAAACCGAGGTCCCATCTGCCTGTTCTGGTGGCAGTTCAGGTGCAGGTTAAAGATCCCATGGCACGTCTCGAAAACAGCAAGGGAATTTTTACTTATAACTTTCAAAAACAGGAAATAATACAAACATGTTCAAGTCACATCAAAACAATGTATCAGGCAAATAATAATACTTGTAAATCAAATATGTATTAAGTCATATCTTCTGCCCCCCACTACTTTAATAATAGGGGAATGTTTTATTAAGACTACACAAACAAATACTGGTGCAAATACATTCACTTTTCCTTGCAATTAAATTTGCAATAAATCATATCCTAGCTGAGATATTTTAAATCAAAATAGGATTAACTTAATAGTGAAAAATAAGGAAGTAACCCTACCAGAGTTGTTCATGATAACATGCATTGCTGTCTCTATAAAACCATATGTAGATCATAGAAAAACAAAAACATTAGTTAATGTCTGACAGCTTACCCCCCAAAAAATAAGAGTGGAGAAATAAATGTTTTTTTTTTTGATGAAACATCAAAAATGCAGTCTTGATACAATACATGGTGTCATTGTCAAAACAATTAGTAAATCATACAGAAAATCAAATCAGTATTAATGCCTACTACCTCCTCTCTCTTTCTACATCTCCATAGGGACAGATAATGTTTATTTTTTCAAATCATAATTTTTTGGGGGGAGTCAAATCTGGGTATCCATTCATGCCCCTTACTCCCATTTCTATTTCTATGCAGTGTGGAAAAGGGATATTTCTGGTTTTGACACCCAAACCAAAAATAATATGGATCTTATTCAAATCCTTTCATAGCCTGTGTTTAAATAAATTACAATTGAATAGGCAGTTGAGTATTAAGTAGCACCCTTTACATCCCAACTCTTTCCTTTCCTTTTTATTTAAACAAAAGACATTTTTACATGTGAATTCTAATAAACAGTCTATACAACACCTCTTTCAAAAGTAAAATTACTACATTCCAAACTCATTTTCTAAAAGTGGATCTCCACTAAATCCGAGGTATGAAAAAACTAGACTGTAACAACAGTTATTTTCATATTTTAACACAGTTTTGTCATGATATTCAGTGACTTTTTCCTTACTGATCAAAAACAACAGGTCCCTACCTTTTATCCATAGGTAATATTCCTTCCTGATTCCTAAGTATAAATTTAAATTCTAACTCCTGACCACTCCTTTTCTTTCTTCCTAACCATCTTTTTGAATAGAACTGGTAACCACTTGCTTTGCAGCTACTTGCATAATCAATAATAGCTGCATTTCTCTATTCAGATCCTAAACTGAGTTTGTACCTTCATATTTAACCAGTATCTAGCCATTGAGTATTTCTTCACAGTTTCTCATACATTCCCCTTGGGCACAGCTTTGTTTCATTTTCTTTTAATGTCCCAGTGGTACTTTGAATTGAACAAAATAACTGTTTGGTGGAAGTACTCTTTTGCTGAAATGTCAAATGGTAAAATGGCAAATTTTTTCTGCCATTGTTCATGAGGTGGGGTTATAAGACAGCTATGTTCTAAATTTGGTGTAAAAATATTATAAAACAACTGTTATGAGCATACTGTACATTGCATTTTGCAAATGCAAGCTTGTAACTTTGGTAATTTTCAATATTTTTACACCAAATTTACAACATAGCCACATCCTTTCAGCAACACATGAATACGACAGCTGTCATTTTTCAAATCCTGGTCAAACTACTCTTTTTTACACCTTGAAGGGTGATTTCACAGTCCCTGTGCAAAATCATTCTTTCAGGCTGGAGTTGAAAATGTTCTCTGCAATTGTTCATGAGGTGGGGTCATAAGAAGGCTTAGTTCTAAATTTGGAGTAAACATATTAAAAAAATAAAAAAAGTTATGTGGCTATGTTGAATTTTGTAAAAGCAGGCTCGTAAGTTTAGAAATATTCAATATTTTTACCCCAAATATTCAATATAGCCATTTATTTGCAGCACCTCACGAATGGGACAGCTGTCATTTTTCAACTCCTGGCCAAAATGTGTTTTTTCATCCTGAAGTTGATTTTGCAGTTCCTGTGCAAAATCATATTTTGGGCAGAAGTTGAACATTGGCTCTGCCCTTTTTCATAAGATGGGGTCATAAGAAAACTATGTTGAAAATTTAGTGTACAGTTATTACAAAACAACAAATCGATGAGCCTACATTACATTTTGCTAACGCAGGCTCATAACTTTGGAAATTTTCAATATTTTTACCCCAAATTCCTTGGCTGCAACCCTATCAGCTCTGGCAATAGTTTATTTTAATTACCTTTCATAGTGTGACTGTGTAAGTGGTGGCAAGTTCAATGAGTTACACTGACTTTTGTTTGACAGGAGCATATCTAAGTACTCAAGTTGTGCAGCTCAGTATTTAGCAGTTATGACTGATTAAGACTGAGATTGATAACTCCCTGTTGAAATCATACCATAGAGAGTGGGCTGCTGCTCTGACCTTGGAATTACATCACAGAGCTGCTGCTGTTTGGTTTCAATTCAGGATTCTCTTTACATAGAGTGGGGCTGCTGCTCTGACCTTGGGATTACATCACAGGGCTGCTGTTGTTTGGTTTCAATTTAGGATTCTCTTTACAGAGAGTGGACTGCTGCTCTGACTTTGGGATTACATCAAAGAGCTGCTGCTGTTTGGTTTCAATTTAGGAGCTAAACACTGGGTATAGTAAGGGGTGTTGAGTAGGAGGGGCATACCAGGAAAGGAACAGCAGCAAGTGAAGAGGTGACTGCTCTCTCAGTGGAAGGAAGTAAATGCAAATCTAGAGCTTTCTTACTTCTTTGCATTAATATTGCATTGGGGAAAGGAGGAGTAGGAGTTTGAAGAAGGTTGTGCAATGGCTACTTAAAGCCTGTTTTGAGTGTGGATAGGAAGGATAGGAATATAAAAAGCAGTTGATCAATATATCTAAATGTGTGCAACAAAGGAGGTAAGGGAAATAAAGAAAATATTTTGCACTGATAGAGGAGGGAGAGGGGAGACTTGGGGGAGTGTTTGGTATCGTGCATCTGGAAGGGTGGGGGGTCACTGGTGGGCAATGACAGCAATGGGTAGGGTGGTAGGCTGCAACAACTGCAGTGCACCAATCTTTCTAAAAATTGCCTTGAGTGTGGGAGGATGTTTAGTGTGCAACCACACAGAAAAACTTAGAAAGGAGATTGAGGGTCTGCAGGAGGAACTACGACAGGCAAGGCAGATTGGGGGTGGGTTTAGCCCAATACTGGAGGGAGGAAGAAGGGGAGATGAGGGAGGGTGATTTAAGCCAACAATGTTGAGGAGAGGGTCAGGAGAAGGGAAGCAGAGACAAAGGGGCCCAGGCCAGGAAGAACGATTGCCGGGGAAACCAGGTCAGGAGACAAAAGACAAATGGAAGGAGGAGATAGGGACTTGTGAGGGGAGGTGAAGAAGTGGCAAAAGTCATAGAGTGGAAAGGAGAGAACAGGTTACTATGAAGAGAGAGGGAGTGGGCATTTGTGAAGGGCCTTCAGAAAATAGTTGTGCACTGCTAGAGAAGAAGAAGGTGGAGGAGGAAATGATGAAATTAGAGGAGTAATTGATAAATGACTGGACCAAACTGAAGCGGGGGGATGTTCTGCTGGGAGAATTGCAACAGGGTAAAGGAAATAATGTGCAGGAGGAAGAAGAGGAGCTGGAAAAGAGAGAGGGAGATGAATGGAAGCAAGCAGGGAGTAAGAGGGGTGACATCTTAGTGCTGGGGGACTCAATACTAAGAGGAGTTAGGTGGGTTAGCAAGGGGGAGAGGCATAGTCGCCTTTAGGTGGAGGCCATGCCAGGAATGACAGCAGAAAGTGTGGGACAGTCTGTTCTGAAATATGCTAGAAGGGGTAGGGACAAGCCTCATTTAATTATACATCTTGGGACAAACGACCTGGCTGACAAGACAGTAGATACAGTCCAGAGGAGGTTTGAGGAACTAGCACAATTACGTGAGGGAGCAGGAAGTTCAGTAACTTTTTCAGAGATACTTCCGGTGCCAAAGGCAAGCACAACAAGGAAGCTGAGAATAGAGGAATTTAACAGTTGGCTAAGAACCTGGTGTTGTGCTAAAGGGTATGGGCTGTTGGAGGGGTGGGGAGGGACCTGGGAGGACAGTAGTCTCTATGCCAAGGACAGACTACACTTGAGAGAGGAGGGAAAGAAAGTGTTGAAACAGAGGATGGAGGAGTACATAGAGGAAGTTGGGAATTTAAACTAGGAGTGGGGGGTGGCAGTTGGGGAAGAGATATGCAGAGACCACAGGTTGGGAAATCATATGAGCTTACCCCCCATATCAGTGACAAAGGACAAATGGCAAGTACTGTTGGTGATGCTAGGAAAGGAGGGCAGGATGGGAGGGGAGGAAAAGGGTGGAAGGTGGTTACCCTTAATGCTAGGATCCTTGGGAGGAAAACTGCAGAGTTACAGGTTCTCATGGCAGAGGGAGAGGTGGACATTGCAGCCATCATGGAAACATGGGCCACCCAATACAATGACTAGGACCTGTCTGTACCAGGGAACAGGTTATTTCGTAGGGACAGGGTGATTGGGAAAGGAGGGGGGGTGGCACTATATGTGAAGGAAGGACTGAAGTGTGTAAGGGAGGAAGATGAGGAGGGTAGTACGGAGTCACTTTGGATGCAAATCCAGGATTCCAAGAATAGGATTCTTAGAATGGGAGTGGTGTACAGGCCACCATCTCAGACGGAGGAGTTAGACAGGGAACTAGTGGGACAGATCAGGAGGACTGGCGAAAAGGGTAGTGTGGTGATTGTGGGGGACTTCAACATGCCAGGAGTGGACTGGAGCACCCCAACAACCAGGAACGGAAGGGAGCAGGTACTGCTGGATGCCTTCCAGGACAGCTTCCTGCTGCAAATGGTCAGTGAACCAACCAGGTTAGGGAATACCCTTGACCTTGTGCTGGCAAATGGGGACTTTGTGAGAGAACTTATAGTGGAGGAACCGCTTTCAGGGAGTTACCACCACTCAGTATGGCTCACATTGGATATGGGCAAGGAAGGAGTGGAATCTGGCACAATAGTGCTGGACTTCAGGAGGGCCAACTTTGGGAGGATGGGGGAAGTGGTAAAAGGGTACCTGGCCAGAATTCAATCTAGTATGGACACTAACCAGAGGTGGGAGCTCATAAAGCTGGGGATAGTGGAGCAACCAAAACCTGCTGCAAAGCCCAGAGCAAGAAGGCTAGGGCTAAGATCCGATCTGGTTGAGCAAGGAGGTCATGGAAAGGTAAGGAGGAAAAGAGCTGCCTTTAGGAAGTACAAGAAAACAGGGAGGGGAGGACAGGAGAGTACTTGACAGAATCGAAGGAGGTGACAAGGTCAGTAAAGGAGCCAAAGCATCTCTGGAACTCAGGCTGGCACAAGGCATTAAGAGGGAGAAGGACTTCTTTAAGTACATCAGGGAGAAAAGGGCTGTAAGTACACATAGTAAGGATTAGGAAGGAGGGAGTTGGGTGGAAGCAGGGTGCGATAAGGCAGAAGCACTAAATGAGTACTTCTGCTCAGTATTTACTAAAGAAGAGGGGTTGATCCAAGGTGGGAGAAATGGCAGAAGCAGGGGAAGTGGTGACAGATGGGAAATCATGGAGGGCAGAGTTCGAGAGGGTTTGAAGGCACTGAGGGTGGACAAGGCGCCAGGCCCAGATGGCATCCACCCCAGGGTACTGAAGGAGCTGGCAGAGGTCCTTGCAGGACCTTTGGCAGACTTATTTAATGCCTCACTACATTCGGGGTGTGTACCTCAGGAATGGAGGATGGCTCATGTGGTGCCCCTCCACAAGAGTGGCCCCAAGGATGAACCAGGAAACTACAGACCAGTGAGCCTCACATCCATTGTGGGTAAGCTAATGGAGACTATCCTGAGGGAGAGGCTGGTGGCCCTCCTAGAGGCTAAAGGACTACAGGACAGCAAATAGCATGGCTTCATACATGGCAGATCCTGCCAAACCAACCTGGTCAAGTTCTATGACTGGGTAACTAGGCAACTGGACAGGGGCCATGCAGTGGATGTCCTGTATCTGGACTTCAGTAAGGCATTCGACTCAGTGCCACATGGAAGGCTGGGAAGGAAGTTAGTAGGTACAGGGGCGGGTGCAAAGCTGGTGAGATGGGTAGGAAACTGGCTGCAGGGAGGGCAACAGAGGGTGGTGGTGGGTGGGGAGCTCTCACACCCAAGGGCAGTGATGAGTGATGTTCCACAGGGCTCGGTGTATTGACCAGTGTTGTTTGGGATATTCATTGCAGACATATCATGGGACATCAAGAGCAAGATCAGTCTGTTTGCTGATGATACCAAGGTAGGCGCGGTGGTGGATGACCTAGGGGGATGGCAGGGGTTGCAGGATGATCTGGCAAAGCTTGAAACCCTGTCAGACACCTGGCAACTGGACTTTAATGCCAAAAAGTGCAAGGTGCTGCATTTTGGGATGAAGAACCCAAGGAGGAGTTACCGGCTAGGGGGACTGCAGCTAGCCCAGACAGAGGAGGAGAAGGATCTGGGTGTGCTTATTACAGGGTCAATGAACAACTCGGCACAATGTAGGAAGGTAGCTGCAAAGGCCAACAAAATGCTGGGTTGTATTGCAAGGGGTATATCCTCGAGGAGGAAGGAGGTGATTCTGCCACTGTATAGGTCATTAGTTAGACCACACCTGGAGTATTGCATGCAGTACTGGCGTCCGTATCTGAAGAGGGACATTAAGTTACTGGAGGGGGTGCAGCGCAGAGCGACAAAGATGATCAAGGGGCTGGGGGACTTATCATACGAGAGGAGGTTGAAGGAGTTGAACATGTACTCACTGGAGGAGAGGAGGGACAGGGTGACATGATTGAAACCTTTAAATACATGAAAGGAATAAACAAGACAAGTACAGAGGGGCTGTTCAAAGTAAGGGAGGGGAGGGACACCAGGGGCCATGATATGAGACTGGAGTGAGGAAGGTTCAGGAGGGAGATGAGGAGACACTTTTTTACAGAGAGGGTGGTGGCAGGGTGGAATGTGTTACCTCCTGAAGTGGTATGCAGTAGAACAGTGGACTGCTTCAAATGAGGATGGGACAGGACAAGGGGGAGGGTTAATGAAGGGGAAGGGTGGAAGGGAGGGGCAGCTGCAGAATAAGGGGTGCTAGCTGCACATTCGAGCAGACTTGATAGACCTCTAGGCCTTTATCTGCTGGCAAATTTCGTATGTTCGTATGTTCGCATATGCCTTTGAGACAGTGTTGTCAGCTGACAATCTCTCTAGTGTGGCTGTTGATGTAGAAGCTGTCAAGCACATGCTAACAACAGTAATGCAGTGGACCAGTGGTGTGTATTATGTATTTTCTAAGTGATTTGTTTAAAAAAATGTTAAAAATGTTGTGGTATTTCTAGTATTGAGTTTTCTACATGTTACCCTATGTATTAATATTTGTTCTTGTTGTCCTTGTTGTTGTTGTTCGTCTGTCCCCAAGCCATAAATAAAAACTAAATTGATAGCCCTAAAGTTATGTGGCGTATTTGTTTAAAAATAAAAATTTAAAATTATTTTTCTTAGTAAATCATTTGGTTGTGTTCCACCCTCCCAAATCATGGAGTCCCCCCATTTATTTAATTATTTATTTATTTGTTTTTGCATCCTTGGTAGTACAGTGACCCATTCCCCATTTTGTTCAAATCATTCACTGTCTTTATACCTCTGATGTAATATCAGCCCCCACACACACACATACACACTCATATGACCAATTGTTAATTTCAGTACTGTAGTGGGTAAATATCATCTGCTTACAGTACTTACCATTCACAGATACAGAGATACATAGACACTGTCACCAGAGAATGGCCTATGGCCCACCCAGTCTGCCCATTTGAGCTTTTAAGTTCCCTTTACATTTTTTCTAGAAGTCTGTTGCCCCTTACCCCAGACTTGCAGAATTCCAGTATGTCTATCCCATGCATTCTTATATCCCGTGATTGTCTCAGCCTCCATCACTTCCTCTGGCAGGGTGTCCCACTTGTCTACCACCCTTTCTGTGAAGAGATTCTTCCTCACATTTCCTCTGAATCACCCTCCTTCTAACTTCATCCCATGGCTTCTATTCCTGGAATGTATTTTTCACTGAAAACTAGTATATTCTTGGACCCTGTTCCTCCCTGTATGGTACTTGTATGTCTTTATCATATCCCCGCTCTCCTGCCTCTCCTCCAGGGAGTACAGATTCAAGTCCTTCAGCCTTTACTCATAGGACTTGTGAAGCAATCCCTGTACCATCTTTGTTGTCTATATCCTTACATAGGCAGGGTCTCCAGAACTATACACTGTACTCCAGATGAGTCCTAACTACTGGCTTGTAAAGTGGAATTATGACCTCCCTTTTCCTGCTGGTGATGCCCCTGCCTATGCATCCCAGCATCTGATTTGATTTACCTGCTGCCTTGTCACACTCTTTCCCTACCTTGAGGTCATCAGAGATGATAACACCAAGGTCCCTTTCCTGCTTGGTGCATGCTATATCCTCATCCCCCCAACTGATATGTTGTTCCAGGGTTTTTGTGCCCCATATGCATTATCTTGCACTTCTTTGCATTGCATTTCAACTGCCAAACCCTTGACCATTCTTTAAGCTTCTGCAGGTCCCTCCTCATTCTGTCTATACCCTCTGGCATGTCCACTCTGTTACAAAACTTCGTGTCCTCAGTGAACAGGGAAATTCTGCATTCAAGGTCTTGTGCAATGTCACTGATGAAGATGTTGAATAGAACTAGTTCCTGCACTGATCCCTGTGATACCCTGCTGGTCACTCTTTCCTCTGTGGTGTGACAGCCATTTACCACCAGCCTCTGTGTCCTACCACCTAGCCAATTACCCACCCACCACACTACTGTCCTGCCCACTCCCATATTCCCCAGTTTGTTTAATAGCCTTCTATGTGGCACAGTGTCAAAGACCTTGCTGACATCCAGATAGGACATGTCCACTACCCTCCCCAATTCACCTCCCTTGTCAACCAGTTGAATAATTCAATGATGATTGCATGGCATGACCTCCCCCTTGGGAAATCATGCTGTCTTGGGTCCTGTAGTCCATTGGCAATCAGATGTTCCACCAATCTCTCCTTCAGCCGTGCTTCCATGATCTTTCCCACTACCAAGGTTAGGCTGACTGGTATGTAGTTCCCCACTTCCTCTTTGTTCCCACTTTTGTATAAAGGGACTACATCTGCTGTCATCCAGTCTTTGGGTACATCCCCTGCTTCCAGTGATTGGCTAAACAGGATCACCAGACATTCAGCCACCACCACTCTTAGTTCCTTTAGGGCACTGGAGTGCATCCCATCTGGCCCCATTGCTTTATAGACTCTTATTCCTTTCAATTCCTTTAGGATCCCTTCCTGTGTAAAGGGACTTTTGTCCATTTCTGCACCGTTCCCATCCCTTGTACTCCCTTGAGGCCGATTACCCTCCTCTTTCTCATTAAAGACCAAGCATAAATATTTGTTCAGAATGTCATCTTTAATGTTGTCATCTTCCATGAGGCCCCCATTCTCCCCCTTTAGTCTCAGTATTCCTCCCTTTGCCCTTCTTTTTTCCCTTATGTACCTGTAAAAGGTTTTGTCCCATCTACCCACTGATTTTTCAAAGTGCTCTTTTGTCTGAGCTTTGGCTTCTCTTACTGACCTCTCTGCCTCCCTTTGCTTCTCCTGGTACTTCTCCCTATCCCCTTCTGCCAACGTCATTTTGTATTGCCTGAATTCAATCTTTTTGGTTTTCCCTTCCTCCACTACTTCCTTGGAAAACCATAATGTTCTCCTCTTCCTTTTCCCCTTGCTAACCTGCTTAATGCATAATTCTGTTGCTCTTGTATTCCCTGTTTTAAATATTGCCCACTGTTCCTCCAGCCCTGATTTTGTCCCCATTCCCATTAGTGTATCTTTCAAGCGTGTCCTCATTTTCCCTAAAGTCTGTCCTCCTAAAATCCAGGAAATGTGTTTTTGTGCTGTTTGGTTCCACTCCTTCTGTAATTTCAAACCACAGTGACCGGTGGTCACTGTTCCACATGTTCTCCCCCACTGTTACCCATATCACACTGTCCCTGTTTGTGAGCACTAGGTCCGGTATTCCCTTCTGCCAAGTTGGTTCCATGACCAGTTGCTTAAGAAAGACACCTTGGAAGGAGTCCACAATAAATCTGCACCTGGTTGATGCTGCTGCTGGAGGCTCCAGTCCACATCTGGAATATTGAAGTCTCCAACGAGCACAACTCCCCCTTGTCTGCCATCCTTTGGATGGCTAGCATTAACTCCCCATCTGTCTCTTCCTCCTGGGCTGGTGATCTGTACGCCACCCCTGTGCAGATGGCTGATCCCATTTTCCTTTCCAGCTTAACCCACAGTATCTCTCCCCCCCATTTTGTTCCTCCTGGATCAGTGACCTTTATGCCATTTTTCACATAAAGTGCCACTCCTCGTCCTCCCTTCCTGCCTGCCCTTTCTCTTCTGAATATTTTGTAGCTGGGTATGGTTATCTCTTAGTAGTGGGTTATCAATATACCAGGTCTCAGTAATGGCCACAATGTCCAGGTCCAACTGCACCATGTCAGCCTCCAGATCCTCCATCTTTTTGCTAAGGCTCCTGGTATTGGCACACATGGCTTTCCATGATGTGAACACCCTGGACTGTTTAGATGTTCCACTCCAGCCCCCTTCCTGGTTGTCCTTTATCTCTGGTTTGTCCTACTGTCTGTCCTTCTTTTGAATTTTGCCCCCCCTTTCTGCCAATCCACCCTTTGGGTGCCTATCTCCATCTTTTACAAACTGCTTTGTAGAGATATCCTTCTCCTCCTGTTCACTGGTTCCACTGCTTGCTATGGGGTGGGGGAAATTAGGTACCCTCCTTGCTGTCAATAGCTGGCCAACTGTTCATGAGTGCCCATTGCATGGTTAGTCATTTGTGGACAGTAAAAATTTATTTTTCATACTGAGGAGGCTCTCCATTCATCTGCACGTGAGACACCCTTATTCTCTTAGAATATTGCCTAATGTGCAGCTGCACTGGAAATTGAAATGATCTGTTTTTATGTATATAAAATGTTATATATTCAGTAATAAATCAAGATCATTAATACACTGATACTGCCACTGAGACCACTCTTACTATTGTAAGAGCAGTCTCACATACATTCCTATGGAATAAGAGCTTATCTACTTCATTGCACAGTTCTCATGCCTTTTGAATGCATGTGACAGCATGCTCTTATTCTTGTTTCTGCTATTATCAGACTTCTCTACACTATATATCTCTACACTAGTATGTTATGCAATACTACCCATTGTGAGTAAGTACATATAATTACAAAATAATAATAATAAATGTTTTTGCATGGATGGTATGGAGGAGGGAACATAAAAACAGACTGATTGAAAAATACTGACATCAAATTTGAATACTGCAGATAATTTATGTGTTAAAAGCTTGAACACAATAGACTATAAAGCACAACTATTAGTCAAAATGCTATTGAATTACTTGTCACTGTCACATTGATCAAATACACGATAATTCAACTGTTATACTGAGCTGTCCAACTTGAGTATGTAAACTGATGAGACTTCACAGAATAATGGTCAGACTGCTTTCAATTAAAAAAAAAGTAACAAAAAGCATACAGATGTTACTTCTTAATTTAGAAGATGCACTCCTGTCAAATAAAAGTAATAATAACACATTTCCTGCCACCGGTTACACAATAATACTCTGACATGGGATAAAAAAGCAGTAGTTTATGTGATGCTATTCAGAGCACACTTCAATGCACAAATTGTGCCTGCTTAAAAAAATGCTAGTTCTGCATGCAAACTTAATGCTTATGAAAGGTGCTGAACTGACAGCACTGGAACCTGAATCTGCTTATTTTCATCAGGTACAGGATGGGTAATCACACTGAAAGCTCACCCACACTGATCACAAAATGGGCTTCAACCCTGCCATAAAGAGACCATCATATATGATAGGTGAGAGGGAAGTTAAGATTCCCTGCCTATTTAATCTTTGGCCTCCCATGTGAGACTGCCAACAAGGATGCTAACTGATGCCAAATGTGTTGGTGGTTTTGTGATGTGGACACCTGACCACTAGGAATAGGACTAAGACCACCACAACTCTTTTCACATAGACCACTGAACAGCCTCCAGTTAATAATCATATTCAGTTCTTGCCTCTGCCCTCTCTTCTCCAGATGCCCTTCTGGGGCAACAGTGTGCACAACCTAACCCTATCCTTTTTACTCCAACAGCACTTGTGTACTACCTCGTGCCTGCTCCTGGTACACTCATGCACTATAAACTGGTTCTATCGCATTATTACTGTTTTGTACATTTATAAGTTCTCTTGTATGATTGTGGACATGTATTGTAATTTATCCAATGTTCCACTACTGTTTATTGTACAAGACCTTATGTTCCAACTGTTCACAATCTTACAAAGTTGTATTGTTTGTACTACCCAACATACTATTGTAACTGATCATCCTTCACAACCCTATGTAACCCCTTCCCCCAGGTCGCACCATGAGTTGAGGAACTTGTTGTTCAGTGTGCCCTCCTGGTGAAACATTTCTTTTTTTGAGTAATCTTTTTTCCCCTCCATCATGCACTGGGACAGGCTCCTCCTTCAAGCCACCTAGTACCACCAGCGACCCCTTCCTGCAATTCCCCCAGAGCTGCCTACCTCATATTTGCAGCCTTCCTTCAGGTTAGCCAGGCATATCCCTTTGCTGGGAGGGTCCCCCTCCTTCAAGAGGGAAGGCACCGGCCGGGGGACTCCAGCACACTATTTTCTTTTTTGCCTGGGTGCTGCTGCGGTGGATGTTACTCTGCTGGGATTGCTCGGGGGCATTGTCGGGGATGGCCGCTGTCATCCAGCTGATCCCAGTGCAGTTTCAACTTTTGTGGTGTTCCCCTTAGTGCAATCCCTCTGCTGTGCTCCCGGTCTCCACCAGGGGCCGCTGCAGAGCGACCATATATCCCCAACCCACCCCAGGGGAGGAGAGCAGTCCCATGGATGCTCAATCCTACCCCTTCCCCTGCTGACCTCCGGCGCCTGAGTCCGTTCCCAAACCCGGGTCGCCGGTGAGGTTTGAGGTGTGGTGTCCAGCACCTAAGCCCTCTGTGCCACTGGGCCAGCTCTGGTGAAGCATTTCAATAAATAAATAAATAATGGCTTTCATTCACTGTCAACTGGTGCTGGATTTGAACTAATTGTGCTGCCAATGGTTAAATACATGCAAGTTTTAATCTGTTTTAACCTGTCTGTTTGTCGAAGCAAGCTGCTATAGAGAAAACAAATAGATTAAATAGCTCAGAGTGTGCAACGTTTTATGAACTGATATATTTTCAGTGGATTAGATACATTCGTTATAGGAAAGAGTCAGTAAGAAATAAGAAAGTGGCTCCATAGATTTCACTACAGTTTTGGCTGTATGCCATTTAGGATATGCACATTAAAAAAAAAACAATATACCTCAAGCATTTGCATACAATGGAACTGACTTTAGTTAAATTATCTTTCAAGATTTTGACCAATTTTTGATTTGCCATATTAGTCCTTCTAAGACTATATCCAGAAGCAAATGGTCTGATACCTTTTATTGGACCAACAAATGTGTTACAAAAAGAACAAAAGTAGTTTAGCTTTCGGCCCAACCATGTCCTTCCTCAGAAGTTTAACTTTAACTTCTGAGGAAGTGCATGGTTGGTCCGAAAACTAAAGTACATTGTTCTTTTTGTAACATCTTTGTTGGTCCAATAAAAGGTATCAAACCATTTGCTTCTGGATTCTTTCAAGCTTTTCTGATTTTACTCTGTGATATTTGTTGTGTAGATTTCAGTATTAGCTATAAGGGTAAAATGTGCAGCTGAAAATCATAAACATGTGGCTGAAAGACATATCTATGTGAGTATTTTGATTACCATACATTTTGATAGGAGATAATTTATCAATGCTATTGAGAATTAGACAAAAAAAAAACATTATCCCCTATGAGATAGCATCAGTGAGCATGCACAGTGAAATTAATGATTTAGTTTAACTTATTTTGTTTAAAACTGCAGGCACAACAGTTTCTTTTCTGCTAAGAATGGCACAGTATGCTTTCTGAATGAGGCACACAGAATTTGCCAAGAAAAAAGACACAGTCCTTCTCGAGACAGCTGTATGTATCAGCTGATGTGTTTTACTTGAGCTGCAGTCATGCACGTCACTCTATGAATGGCATCAATGTGTTTTGCTGCTTGTCCGAAATTGGACAAAACATAAACTGGTGTTTGTGTGTTAAATTTGTGTGATTTGGAATGTTATGGTTTAGGTAAATAAACAGAAACAGATTCTTATTTAACACAAATATCTCATTACAGACATCACTAAATCATTAGTTATGATTCACATTTAGATTATTTCAAAAAACATGCATAAAACATACATTTTTCACATGCAAAACTAACACGTGATTAATAAAATCATTTAAAAACATCATAAATCACTCCCTTACAGCAATAAACATCTTGAGTGCAAAATATGCCATAGCAAAGTAAGTCACCTTGGACCCAATTCCAGAAGGGCATGTGCTGGCGTACGATGAGATACGCCAAACCCCATGGCGTATCCCGCTACTTAGACCAGGCAATACACCAGCCCCTATTCCAGGAGGTGGGTTGCACCCTGGCATTTGAGGGCTGCAACAAATGCAGTTTACGCTGGCATTTATGCCACAGCCCGCAATGCCTGGTGCAACTGCAGGTTATGACAGCAACATAGCCTTATTCCAGCAGGGCGGCTGTCATAACCTGCTAGCATAATTCCAGAAGCCACAGTGGAGTGGCTACGTTATGTCAGCTCCTAGCTGCTCTAAATGGCACCTGACAGTGCCATCCATAGTCTGCCCACCTCCTGGTGCTGCAGCAATGGAGCAAACATGCCCCCAAATGCATACCCCTGCTCCCAACCCTCCGAAACAGCCGGGACCCTGGGGGTATATTCTCCAGTGTCCCCCCAACACCTGTGACACCTATCTTGCCCCCCTCCATGCCCTCTGGTGCAGCTGGTGGTATTCTGGGGCAGTGGGTGCTTCAGGGGGCCACATGGTGTCCATCATGAGTTGCAACCTGCGGCAGATATACACCATGCATGGGCTACCGCCACACGCATGGCATATATCGCAGGTCACAAGTGTCAGGACACTGCCACTTCTGGAATGCAGGGCAGGGTCCCTAGCATAGGGGCGACCATCGTAACTCACAACTGCAAGTGAGTTGCGCCGGCCATCCTTGAATCGGGCCCCTTGTCTTCAGTGCCACATTTTTTTTTCCTTTCTATTTGGTCATTATGGCTATTTTCTATAAATGAGATTGTATATTTTTCCTGCTCCCTTTCCAATAAAGAACATTCAAACAGTAATGTGCAATGGATAGTCTGCTATGCATATAATATTTTTAGCTATCATTCTAGTTGTTGATATCTAGCAACTTTGTCACCTTTCATTTTATTTATCAAAACTAACCTTATGTAGCCAGCCCAGTGGCACTGAAGGTTAAGGCACTGGATGCCACATCTCATACCACACTGGTGAAACGGGTTCGGATGTGATCCCAGGCCTCCAGAGGTTGGCAGGGGAGGGATAGGATGAAGCATCCAGAGGACTGCTCTCCTATCCTGATGAGGGATCCAGGGTCCCATCACTCTGTAGTGGCCCCTGATGATGACCGGGGGTGCTACTAGAGCTGTGTAGCTAGGGAGCGAAGTGCGGCAGATGTCAGTTATGTGCCTAGATGTCATTGCACTCCTGCACTCAGCAAGGAGGAAAATGGAAAAATCGGGCTCCGGTTTGGCAACATGAGCTTCCAATCCCTGCAGCCTGACCCCAATGGTGCATCCTCATCCAGATCCTGCTCTGGTGGGTTGAGCTTGGTAGCTCCTCACCACCCCACCATGGGGGAGTACTCCATGGGGGTAATGAGGAGGACGGCCTGATGTCGGGTGTCAGGGCTAGGGGTCAGTCGGGATGTCAACACTGACCAGAGCCCTGGGGAGAAAATATCTTTAAAAAAAAAACTAATCTTATGCTACATACGTAAACTGTCTCTACAGCAACAACTTTACATTGATGTTGTCGATGCTGACAAATTTGATACATCGCTGTAAAGTCTGCTCGGGAGTCCAGTACACTTGGTCCTGCACCCCATCCCTGAATCAACTCCATTTTGGAGTTGATAATAGTAAGTTGAGGGGTGCAGGGGGGCACAGCACCCCACATGGGTGGTGTGAGGGGACAGCCCCATGCAAAAAAGCAACTTTGTTCTCCAAGGCACCATGCCGACCACAATTGTGGTTGACACAGTGGTGTCAGGGAAATGTCGTGTCAACAAGAAATTGTCGATGCGGTGTCATGGATCCACCTAAATATAGCCCTCTTATGTATTCTTCCTCCTATATATTCTAGGTATGGTTCATATTTCCTATTGGACTTAATCTCCTTTTATAGCTTCATTGTTGGCAAATTCCTCAGTCTAGTTAAATCTTTCTGAAAAATGTGTAATTGTGTCTTTGCTTTGCCAAAGTGGTATATGCATCTGGAAACTCAAATATTTCAGGATACTATATGAAACCTAGCCCTACACATGTCAATGCCTTGTTTAACAGATGGAACCATGTTTTACAATGTTCATTCATTTTTGCCTGAAGTTCAAAAGCCTTCACGTGACTCTAATCTCAGCAGGGCTGTGGGTGTATCATTTGGGAGACCCAACACCATCCTGATTAAAAACATTTTGCATATTCTCCACCATACTTAGGTTAATATTCAAAACCCAAATGTCTGTATCATATAGGAGCTGGCTATTGACCTTGACATCAAAGACTCTACACATTGCTACAAACAAATTTCCACCCAATTACCCTACAAATCTATTAATAGCCATTGATGTTCTTTAGCCTTATAACCCTAGTTTTTGCGAAATGGATATTCCATGTCATATTTGTGTTAAATGTAATAACGTAATTTACTATAATACTTAAATATGAAAATTCTGTTACTACTGCTATTAATATTTCATTAACCAACCAGAACCAGACCCAGAAGTCATTTGTTTTACTTCTGTACATCATTATTTTTCTCTTTTTTGTTTTACAATCAGATCCAGTGGCTTTAGATGATCAAATGTTTCCAATAGCACCCTCCTATATCCCAGCTGTGTTCTAGACAATAAAATAATGTAATCTGTGTTTAGCAGTACTGTAGTTTTATTTTCCCAGTTTTAATTTGTGGGTAATATGTATGTGTCTGTTGTAATTTTATTAACCAGGGTTTCAATATACAGGGAGAATATCAGGGTTGCAAATAAGCACCCCTGTTTTACTCCCTTTTCAATTAAAGTTGTCTCTGTCACAGCACCACATCTAATACCTCTCACCATGTCTGTTGTATTTCTGCACAGCATCTTGAGAATCTGGAGAAGTCTCTTCTTAATCTCTAAATATATGAGAATTTCCAATAATCTCTCTCTGTTCAGGTTATCAAATGTAAAACTGATACCTAAAAAGGCAAATATAATTTACCCTTTTTATGTCCTATGTATTTTTGTATCATGTAATCTAAAGTAAACACATGGTGCTGGATTTTTAAAGGGACTGTTAGATCTATGCAAACTGTAGCAAACAGCAGCTTGTTTGTTTGTTTGTTGAATTTTGTTGACCTGGTATGCCCACTGGGCCTAGAAGTCCCTTTTTCAGGGACAACTGGGGGGAGGGGGATACAGATGGTAAGCAACTGAAATTGAACCAGGTTAAGGTGTTGATGTTTTTTTTAGTGAATGAGGGAAATCTGGCCAGGACACCAGTGAATTCCCTTACTCTTTTCCATAAGTGACATGGGATCTTTAACATCCACCTGAACTACCACCAATCCAGGCAGATGGGACCTCAGTTTAACGTCTCATCTGAAAGACGGCACCTCAGAAGTGCAGCACCCCTCTCATGTTGCACTACAGTGTCAGTACTGGAATATTAACCCAAGTGCCAGATGTGGGAACTGAACCCACAGCCCTCTGATCTCCCGGCCTCAGAGGCTTGTGTCAGTCTTTGGTGCACAAGGGACCCTGCACCTGATTTTAGTACAGGAGGGATCACAGCAGCAAAGCCAGCAGATTTGCAACAACTGCTCCTGTGAGCCAAATAAGTGGCGTGGGGGAAGGGTTTGATGGAGGCAGCGTGCAACGAAGTGGGAGTGTCAGCAATGTTTAACCACAGTCCAGCAGGGTATATGGACATTGTGCAGGTTGCCAACCATGATTTCTCAATGAAACAGATAATTGGTTAGTTGATTCCCCATGTACCTACTCCCACTTTTTGGTGCTACCAGTAGTTGTCAAACAGTCTGTGCAAATGTGGAACAGTGCTATGCTATGCACATGTCAAAGTAGCTCTGCACTGCCCCATTTGACACAGAATGGCTGGGTAAGTCACATCAGTGAGCAGGAATACAGTTATTGTACAAGTGCACAAAACAGCACAGAAATAGCTGAGCAGACTTCCCACATATGAGTAGGACTTGGCAGTGCAGTCTAGCCCATCATATAACAGCCACATGTCAGGGCCATAAATGTATCCCCAATGGATTTATTAGGTTGCACCAGTTCGACTGTACTGTTGTCTCCCCCATGGTCCACCTGACAGACATGAGCTGTGGCTGTCCATTCTGTGCCCAGTGAATAAATACCATGTAATGGCCCATAGACTAGCACCAGTTTGTGTTCCAGACAGATGTCTGTGCACTGCCAATGTTGCTTATTTATGTGTGCTGACAGTGGTGACCTGTTTTGGTGATGGGGGTTGCAAGGGGACTCATCAGCAGGGACACTATGGGCAGAGTGGTGAAAAGGGCATCGGATCTGCCCTGGTGTAGTCTAAGCCTGGAGGGGACAGGACCACATCTGTAATTTGAGAAAAGGGGATGGTGCAACAGGATCCTGGCACAAGCCTCTTTTATGCCATGGGGCATCTCTGTGGGTGGT
This sequence comes from Neoceratodus forsteri, assembly GCA_016271365.2. Taxonomy (NCBI): domain Eukaryota; kingdom Metazoa; phylum Chordata; order Ceratodontiformes; family Ceratodontidae; genus Neoceratodus; species Neoceratodus forsteri. The sequence continues at coordinate 397,920,510 of CM057455.1, read as the reverse complement.
GCAAGCGTAGGACATGCCACTTTGGCACATGTGACTCCTGGTTGCCACAAATCCCCTTGAAAATCATGACTGATGCAATTTGTGGCACAGTGAGCCACTTGTGTCAATTCTCTTTAACACAAGCACTTTGCATCATTCCCTGTGTTTTTAAAAATCAGGCCTAAAGTCGATTGCAGAAAAGAACTTGTAAAATCCTGCTTGATATTTGGATTCTAGCTTTTGGTCTGTGGCCCAGTTTTCTAGTATTAATAATATGATCCTCATACATGTTTTCATGGTAGCGTACAACAAAGTTATGGGCCTCTCACAAGAGGGATTAGGCCTATCTCCTTTTTTAAATAAGGGTATTCATAATGCCTCATTACAACCAGTAAGTAATTTAAGACTCATTAATATATGTGAATATGAGGGTGAATATTTGTGCCCACCATTCTGGTGTTGACTTAAATACCTCTAACTGGATCATATCGGTACCTAGTAACTTGTTATTTTTTTGTTGCTGGATAGCCCAAGTCACTTTTGCCCATGTTAATTCAGACCAACAGTCCATCATATTATCAGCAGTTTCATCACTGCTGTTCCTGCCTTCTGTCAACAGAAGTTCTGTAGTATTCAAACCATGTCTTAGGCATAATGATATACTCCATGTTCACCTCCCTATGACTTGCACAGTGGGTTACTAAATCCTGAGAGGATATATTCTCCTTGGTGGTTGTTATGGCTTTTAAATTTGCCCACAGATTGATTTTGTAATGTTTTTTTCTTTTGTTTTTGCACATATCTGTATTATTATTTTTAATCAATATACATCTCTCTTGTTCACATGCTGTAATTATTTTCACCAAGTTTTCCAGCCTTTATTACTATATTTTGTAACTTCCCACACTCACCGTTATTCCATTTAGGGACCCCTGATTAACATTCATTCTATCTCTCTTCCCTAGGGACCCTAGTATAATACCAACAATCTTTACAAGGCAGGCAAATATGTTACAGGTATCATCATTTGCAGACTTTTTAAGTTTTTTTATTAGGTTCACAAAGTCAGCTATGGTGTAATTCTTATTTAACAGAGGTATGATTTTTTTTCTTAGCAGAATGGGTTCCATTTTATGTTTTCCTTACTTAAGATCACCATCATTCATATCCCCTGAGACCTCTGTGGAATAATTTGTCTGTTTTTTGATGGCACAATCATGACAGACTGATATAGAAAAATGGTCTCTGTCCCACTATTCCAGTACAATGGATTTTTCTACCAGTGGTTAGAAGACAACAGTTGTTAAGGTGAAATTAATTACAGAGTCCCCATTTTTGGTAGGGAATGTAATATTATCATGGATGTCCCCTGTTATTCCATTAAGGATTGTCAGCCATTTCTCTACACCTAGGTTCAACAAAAATGTTCATTAATTTTGCTATTCATGGAATTTCTGATAGGTATAGCTAATGTGTCATCAGTTTTTCAGCGTGTCGTACATATTTCCAGTCCACTAGCAATTCAGGCATTTGAATCCCCCACTATATAAATAAGAACAGATTTATATTTTTCATTTAACATTTCAAGAACTTTTGTCAGTTTCTCAAATACATTCTTTTCTAGCTTCAGTTTTTGCAGTTTTGGTATAATATAATGTACCTCTTTATACAAACACACACTGGTTCTTTTCTCTCCCTAATGTAGTACATAGAAAATATGATTTTCCAAGGTCAAGTTTATGTACTTTCTTAAAAGCATGGGTTATGACCAAAGTTGCCATCCCACTACTGACATGGTTGTATCTAGTTATTATTTTTGCATAGGGCATACAATACCCTTCTACTATAATATAATAGGGTCTGCTTGTTCTAACCATGTTTCCTGCAACATTATAATGATAGAGTACTTGAGGAATTCTAGCCACTTGTTATCTTCTCATTTCCCTCATAGCCCAGCTACATGCCAGCTTATGATTTTTATGCCTTCACTTATCCCTCCCTAGGGATCTGTTACTGGTTTTAGCTCAAAACATGTTACCCAACTCTAGAAAATGGTAAATCACTATTAACTTCTAAAACATGTTTTTTACCTCTCTCTAGCTGTATGGGAGATAACGTATCCAGTGTTAGCACCAAACTTTGTTTCCAGGACTGTGCTTGTATTTATCTTGGTCCCATGTTGTTTACACCCCCTTATTGAATTTCCATTATTGTCTTCTCAGTCACTGTCAAAAGAGTATTATTCAACACTGGATATAGATATTCCATTATTCTTTGCATTTTGATCTCCTTGTTCTGCACATTATTTGTTGTTTCAGTTTGCCTTTTTTGTTCTGTATACTCATTCTCCTCCCTACATCATATTCTTGTTGTGACTTTACTTTGTCTAATATCCTTTAGTGGCACATCTAGATTTATTCCCATTTTAGTAAGTAAGTAAACATTTATTTCTTGAGCGCCCAATCTAGGAGGCTCTGGACACTTTACAGAGGTAAAGATACAGTAACAAAATTCAAACATAAAATAACAATATACAATAAACAATTCATAATTCAATAAAACTCCATAAGAGCATGATAAAAAAGCATCACTTCAGTAATATCCATATGATAACTGCCTTCAAAAGGCTTCTCTAAATAGATGTACATTCAGACACTACTTAAAAACCTCCACCACTTGGGCCTCCCTCAGAGATCTCGGGAGTGAGTTCCAGAGGGCTGGGCCTGTGACTGCAAATGCACAGTCTTCTGAGAATTTCAACTGGACCCTCAGAAACAACTAGAAGGCCTTCAATGGAGGAGCGGAGTGAGTGCACAGGGCAAACAGAGGTTAAGCGGGTCATTCAGATAGCCAGGGCCCATCTGAATCCCTCTTGTATATTTTACAAAAACTGAGAATATACCTGGATCTTTACATGTAACATGTACACATCCTTTGCCCTGCCATGTGGGTATCTATATGTTGTTTTTAAATGTGTGCAACAGTTAACATTTACCATTATACTTTTACAGCTATTTTATATCATAAGTTTGAGAGTGAATGATGTTTATTTTTTTTAGCTTTGGCAAATCCTTCAAATAAATTGTGGGGAGCATTATTCCTCTTTTTATATGTGTCTATCTAGTTTATTAAGTTTACTAAGTGGAATAAGACATAAGGGAGCAATGAGACCCATCAAGAATGTCTCCCACAAAAATGGGAAAGATCTACTTTACTAACATACTAAAATGCCAGCAGAATAGGCCTAACGGTCTTTCGCATCTGCTTATTTGGTCAGCCCCCACCCTGGGAGCTGACCTTGCTGCCCCTCTCGCTTTCTCTGGCTTCTCCCTTCCCAGTTCCAGATATTCTCGCTGCATTGGATTTTGCTTCCAGAGCCCTTCCCCTGTACCTGTCCCACCCCCTCTTGAACCCCTCCACCATCACTGCCTCCACCAGCTCCCTAGGCAGCGCATTCCATGACTCCACCACCCTCTCAGTGAAGTAGCACCTCCTCCTTTCTCCCCTGAATCTTCCCCCCCTCCAGCTTCCACCCATGCTGTCTAGTAGCCCCGTCCTCCTTCCTTCAAAGCACCCTGACTGCTCCTCCCCTATTTACCCCCTTCATGTACCTGAAGACCTCTATCATGTCCCCGGTCCCTTCTCTCTTCCAATGTGTTCATATTTAGCTCTTCGAGCCTCTCCTCATAGGTCCTGTCCCCCAAGCCCCAAATCATTTTGGTTGCCCTCCTCTGGACCCTCTCCAGGAGTTTAATGTCCCTCTTTAAGTGTGGCCTCCAAAACTGCATGCAGTACTCAAGGTGCGGCCTCACCAAGTAGTTATACAGAGGGAGTATCACTTCCCTCCTTCTGGAGGTGATCCCCCTAGCGATGCATCCCAGCATCCTGTTGGCCTTGGCTGCTGTCCTCCTACAAGTCTCCAAGTTGTTCATCTTGGCATCCACCACCACCCCAGGTCCCTCTCAGCTATCGAGACTTGTAGCATTTCCCCACCAGGGTGTACACTTGGCCCAGGTTTCTGGCCCCCAGATGCAGTACCTTGCATTTCCCTGCATTTAACCTCAACTTCCACTTTCTAGACCATCTTTCCAGAGCCTCCAGGTCCCCCCTGTAGGGCCACCCTCCCCTCCTCCCCATCCACCACCTCCCCAGTTTTGAGTCATCTGCAAAGAGACTCATCTCATTCCTGATACCTGTCCTTATGTCAGAGACATAGGTGTTGAACAGGAGGGGCCCAAGGACTGATCCCTGTGGGAACTAATGACCCTCCTTGGGGATGAGACTATCCCACCAACTACGACCTTCTGTGTCCGGTCCTGGAGCCAATTGCCTATCCATCTGATCATCTGGTTCCCCACCCCATTTCTCCCAGCTTATCCAACAGGCCCGTGTGAGGAACAGAGTTAAATGCCTTGCTGAAGTCTAGAAACAGGACGTCCACTGGTCTAACCAGGTCCAAGGCACTCGTCACCCAGTCATAGAACTCCACAAGGTTTGTCTGACACGATTTCCCTGGGAAGAATCCATGCTGTCTATCGTCCAGGCACCCTGACTTTTCCAGGTCCCCCCCAGCTTCTCCTTGACAATGTCCTCCATCACCTTTTCCACCACCGATGTCAGGCTGACAGGCCTTTAGTTCCCTGCCATCTCCCTTGATCCCCCCTTGTGGATAGGCACTATATGCGCCATCTTCCAGTCCTAGGGCATCCACCCTTTCCTCAGAGAGATGGTGAAAAGCTCCTCCAGGGGGTTCCCCAGGACATCCGCAAGTTCCTTCAGCACTCTGGGATGTAATTTATCTGGCCCCGATGTTTACTCCATCTTAAGGGACCTGAGGGCTTCCCTCACTCTCTCTGCTGTGATAAAGCTCATCTAATTTGTTCTTAAATGATTCCAGAATTGGTATATCAACCAACTGCTGGTGTAGCTTATTCCAAGCCAAGGCAGCACAGAGTTTAAAGAAATTGTTTCTCTTATCAGTATGTGCAGTCTGTAGTTTCAGTTTTTTATTATGGGACCTAAGATTGTTACATGAATTACAAAATTCTAGTCCATATTCTTCCATTTGTTCTTTGGATTTTAATATTTTAAAAAGAAACAGAAGATCTCCCCTCTGTCTACAAGCCTCCAAAGAATGGAGTCCCATGCTTTACAATCTATTAGGGTAGGTTTTTCCTTTATGTCTAGGTATCATCCTGGTAACCGCTCTCTGTACTCTCTCCAACGTCATTATATCCTGCTTGTTGGCTGGGGTCCAAATTTGTGACCCATAGTCCAATATTGGATGGATATAGCCTTTGTATGTGGGAAGAATTATTTGCTCTATTTTACTAGTAAAAAAATGTTCTTACTTTGTATACCAGATTCATAGCTTTGCCAGATATGACCAAGCACTCATCTCTTGGAGTTAATTTGTTGTTAATAATTACACCTAGGTCATGTTCCCTAGTTGAGCTTTTAAGTAGTTTTTGATTTAATATGAATATGTAATTTGGGTTATTGGCCCCATAATGTATGACTGTGCATTTCTCAGCATTAAGAGACATTCTATTAATAGATGCCAAATTTTCAATTTTAGCTAAGTCATTTACTAATGTTAGATAATTTCTAATATTACTAATGTCACCACTCAATTTTGTGTCATCTGCAAACTTAACTAAACGATTTTGAATACCTAAATTCATATCCCCAATGAATATATTAAAAAGAACTGGTGCCAAGATGGAACCCTGAGATACACCACTCCCTACTGTACACTTACATGAAGTGCAGTTATGTATTCATACACATTGGGTTCTGTCTGTAAGAAATGCTTTAATCCAATTAATAACAAAATTGTTGAAACCTAGTCCTATTAATGTATCAATTAATTTCCCATGTGGGACTTTATCAAAGGCCTTGGAAAAATCAAGCAGAATCACATCTGTTGGAATTCCTATATCCAATGTTTCACTTATCCTGTTATAGAACTGTGTCAAGTTGGTCTGACAAGATTTTCCCTTTCTAAAGCCATGTTGGCTCTTATTATAAATGTCTATTTCCTGCATAAAAAGCTCAAGATGTTTTTTGATAGTTTGTTCTAGTGTTTTACAACAGTGTGATGTAAAACTTATCGGTCTATAATTTTCTACTTTGGATTTGTTCCCTTTTTTAAAAATGTGCACTACAGCCCGGATATTCAAAAGGGTTGCGCCATGCGCAACAGGGTTGCACATGCACAAGTCCAAAAGTGCGCGCCATTTGTGACATTCAGAGAAGGAGCAGTTGGCCACGAAAACATGCTGAGCAACAGCGCCAATGCAAATGAAGGCATGCGCAACCGAGGAGTGGATGCATGTATAAACAGCGCAATCGATGTTCAAAAGACTGCGCAATGCTTAACGGTGGAACCAACCAGAAATTGAGCACTAGCAGAAATGAGCCAAAATAAAAAGGCTCAAGGAAGCAGCGCAAGAACGCTACAAGGATGACAAGTGGGGAGAGAGAGAGAGAGAGACAGACAGACAGACAGACAGACAGTGACAGGCTAGGGCAGGCAAGGCAAGCATGGGCCATAGGCTGTAGAGGCCAGCGGGGGGTGCCCGGTGTAGTGGAAGTAGCAGTGAGGACAGCGGGGGTAACACAGCAACACCAGTCGGGGGGGTCAGAAGACAGGGAGATGGACAGTGCCAGCTTCCACATGGAAGCTGTAATGAGGGGGGTGAGAATGTATGCCACAGGGGGACATGGCCATGGAAGGGCCCGTCGGCGGTACGCCCCCAACAGGCAGTACTGTGCCCACATCAGCTTTGAGCTGTACACAGATGTAGAGATCGTGGGCCGGTACTGCCTGAACAGGGCAATACTGAGACGGCTCTGTGAGCTCTGCAGTGATGTGATGCAGGAACCCTCACGGCGGAGTCACGCTCTGTCGGTGGAGACCAGGTGACAGCCTGCATGTGCCTGCTCGCCATGGGCACCTTCAGAGGCCGACAGGGGACACCACAGGCATCACACAGTCGGCCACGTCACGCATCCTCACCCAATTCCTCAGCGCACTGCTGCCACATGCTGCGGAGTACATCCATTTCCCCAGCACTGCGGCAGAGCATACAGCAAACATGCATGAGTTTCACAGGGTAGCACGTATGCCTGGCGTGCTAGGGGCCATAGACTGCACCCATGTGGCCATTTGCATGCCACCTGGCCCCGATGGAGCTGCATATAGGAACAGAAAGGGCTTCCCCAGTGTCAACTACCAGGTGGTGTGTGATGCCACTAGGCGCATAATCAATGTCTGTGCCACACACCCTGGTGGAGCACATGATGCCTTCATATGGTATCAGTCCGCACTGTGCCATTGATTCGAGAGTGGGGACATCCCCACAGGCCATCTAGTGGGTGAGTACGCATGTATGGAATGCAAACTCGGGGCAAGGGTGGGAATGCCACAGGTGCCATGTTAGTGGCACACAGGGATATGGGCAATATGGACCTGAACATGATACTGATCTCCACTATCTCCACACAGGTGACAGCGGATATCCACTCCGTCCCTGGCTGCTCACACCGTACCGGCGCCCCATGACCCCATCGCAGCAACGCTATAATAAGGCACATGCTTCCACATGCAACATCATAGAGCGGGTGTTTGGGATGCTCAAGGCATGCTTCCGATGCCTAGACACCTCCAGCGGTGCCCTACAGTACAGCCCCCAAAAGGCCTGTGGGATATTCCTGGCCTGCTGCATCCTGCACAACATGGCCAAAGACTATGGGATAGCCCTACAGGTTGAAGAGGGGTACAGCGATGGGGACACCAGTGGCGCCGGTGTTGATGGTGATGAGCAGCCCCCCCCTAGGATGGCGGGACCCCCGACTGATCCGGCAGGCCCAGCTGCACCTGGACACCATCACAGAGGAGCACTATGCAGAAGACAGGTAAGTCAAGGGGACATGTGCAACCAACACTGTCCATGCGCAAACCACAGGCACACAGGGTAACACACCAGGGGTGCATGACGGCCAGGGGAGTGGAAGGGTCCAGGCATACAAACATACCATCAGTGAGGGGTGAACACTCATGTGGACACACACATACCAGGCACAGAGCGTACGTGGGCAGATGAACAGCACAGCAGAACCGACATTGCTAACACACAGAACCACCGACCACCCCCACTACCTGTACTGTCCAAGTACGTGTGTCAGATGCTGGCACCCTTGCACCTTGGTGTACAGTACAATGCAGGCGTCATCATGCACACACACCTGTGGACAGCAGTTGGGAGGGTGTGCAGGTGGTCCGTGTGTTGGCGTGTTGAGCAGAGCACCCAGCAGTACACTGCCCACCATGACACACATTGCACACAGGGCAGCACCAGACAGGGCCCACACTGGGAGACAGGTCAGTCATGTAGCACTGTCCCAGGCCACTGCAGATGCGTGGGCGGCCCCGCCACGACCCAACAGCCCTGGCAGGCTGAGCAGGGGCCACATGGGGTGGCACTGTTGGACCACCAGGGGTCCCACTGCGCGAACGCGACCTTGCCCGCACAGGGGTCTGCAGCATGCTGAACAAACCTGCACCAGGGGTGCTCAGGATGCCCACAGCAGAACCCAGTGTAGACAGGCCTGGTGTCGCACGACGCCGGGAACAGGGAGTGGAGAGTGAACTGTGTGGGGTGCGCAGTACAGAGGCACCTGACTGTGTGCCCAATGCATCCATGACAGAGACCACTGCCTGGGTCAGCCTGTCCACATCCGTCTGCATACAAACCAGCTCTGCACGGTCCAGAGCACACTCCCTGCTGTGCCATTCCACAGCCACAGACAGTGCCTCCACGGACATTGCAACCAGCCTCTGCTGCTGTACTGATTCCTGCAGCAGGCGAGTGTGCTCATCCAATGGGTACTGTGCCCCAACGGCATCCTATCCCCCAGGGTGTGGAAGATCCTGCTGCACAACACCCCTTGAGGGTAGGCACTGTTCACCAGGACAAGGAATGGGTGGATCAAAGGGCGGCAGACATGTGCCACCGCTTGACACTGTACCCCCAGACCTGGTGGGTGACTGCTGCTGCTGCCCTTCAACGTTGTGCCCCAGGATCCACTCGTTCCACGCTGTAGCGCAACAGTGCCAGACACCTGCAGCCACGGTGCTGCCACACGGTGCTGACAGACACAAGCCTGGGACTGTGCCAACATGCTGGTACACAAGTTGGAACCAGAAAGGCCCAGGGGCACGTGCTGGCCTGCTGTGTGTCCGTCATGGGACACACACATATCACTGCCCATTGCAGTCCTTGCATCATCAATGGTGCAGATACGTGCTACAGCCACAGTCACAGCGTGCTGGCATGCTTGCATGCTAGACTGCTGAGACACAGGCTGTGCACCACCCACACCCAAATAACCGACACCAGAGTTGGCGTCCCAGCGTGCATGCTGCTGCAGTGCATGCTGGCTGGTGACAGAGGTGGATGGACCCTCCTCCATGTCCAGCAGGTCATCATCACTGCCTGGACCCACCACCACTGTCTCCTGAAGATGAACAGGATTTTTAACAGAAAGAGAGTACATGTGAGTGCATGTGAACAACCCCCCCCAACACCACCACCATGTCATACCGTGCAGTGATGGGCTTCCACCTGTCTGGAATCCACCTCCTGGTATGCCCTAAATAGCGCTCTGCTGCATTGATGCAGCCAGTCTCTCCTCAGCCGGGGTCAGCTCCAACACCGCTGGCTGGCCCCCGCCAGTGCCAGCACGTGCCGCCCTGAAGGCTGCCACCTTCTCCTTCAACCTCCTGAGGTCTGTCCCCATCTTCTTCTTGCATTCCTGCACGGAGCACTGGTGGCTTCCGTGCAGGTTCATGGCCCGAGCTACCCCCTCCCATGCAGCCGCACAGGACTGAGGGGTGCCCCGCCGTCCACTCAGTAGTGGCTCCTCCTCCAGGTAGGCCTGGAAGAGGGCCTCTGTCTCTGCTGGGGTAAAGTTGGGCCTCCTCCTATGCCCACCATCCTCACCCTCACCTTGTCTCTGCTCGGTCATGGCGATCTGTATGGGGGGAAGTGGACACCTGTCACTGTGCAGTCTACAGCATTTTCCCATGACCACTGTCCAGAACATCACACAGCATGCAACTCACCTCTCATCTGCAGTACCGAATCTGGCCAGCGCGGCCCAGTATCACACATTTATAGCGCAATGCATGCAAATTAGGGTGGAGCAACTATAATGAGATACCAAATCGCACCACTGTGCCTTTGAATGGCTGATCAGATGATTTGCATGTGTCGGCTGAATATCGCGCAGTTGCGCTTTGTCCAATACAGTTGAGTCGGCTGAGCCAATGGTGCAGATCTGTGATTGTGTGGTACACTGCACTGCGCATGCTCAGATAGCTTACGCAGGCGTCTGCCGCAGCTGCTGACGTGCTGTGTGAGATCGGCAATTCAGGCCATGGCCACCATTGTGCCAGTGGCGCTACAGCACTGGGCACTATATGGCGCTGTGGCACTACTGCGCAATAGTCCACTGTGGCACTGAGTACGCGGGAGGTCGATGCGTGCAGGATGCGTATCGTCAGATGGCACTGTGCATGGCCTGCGTCATTGCCCATGACCTGGTGTCCGACCTTTGCCCCTGGCACTGTTCGGCTGCCATGGCAGGAGCCCTATTGCGCTGTCTGGTGACAGCGCTATGTGAAAGTGACAGCGCTGTTCGAACAAGCGATTGGAACCTATGGTGGTCTATTGTGCAACATCTCACGTGGGAATTCTGGCGCGGCAAGCGCCATATTGCCTGCTGTAAAGTTGGTACCATGGCACGGAGGAGCAGTGCAATGGAGCCCGTGGAAGTGGCCAACTTGGTGGCCCTGGTGGAGCCCCACTATGGGGCACTGTATGGTGAGGTGACCCTCACCATTGCTAGGACCCAGGTCTGGCAGCAAGTGGCCAGTGACCTGGTGGGGGTCACTGGGCAGTGCCGGTCAGCTGAGCAGTGCCGGCACCATTACAGTGACCTCCACAGGAGGGATCCTCAGCTTCTGGAGTGGCTACGGTCATGTGCCAGGAGGGGCATGGTCCCTAGGCCAGGTGGGTGTACCATCTATGCACCTGTATTCTCTGTAGGGGTGTGAGTGTGTTTTGGTGGCTGTGCATAGGTGATGGCTCTGCCATGCTTGGCTGTGTCAGTGTGTGCAGGTGTGAGATGCATGGGTCTGGCTGTGTGGGCAGGCACTCTCACTGGGGCAGGGGGCAGTCTGCTTTGGAGTCACACTGATGTTTTTCTCAACATATGTCTCCCACAGGCCAGGATGTGAGGATGCAGGCACGGGGTGAGGAGGGCCATGCCAGGGCCCCGGTGCTGGTCGGTGGTGCTGTGGGTGGTGCACCCCAGCAGCAGCAGCAGCAGCGGCAGACCAGCTGCTTGAGGAGTGTGACTATCATTACTTCATGGATGCTATTGCATGCTGGGGGGGGCAAGACCACCAGCCATGCACAACACAACCATGCACGACACAGGCAACATGCATCACTGTCCAGTGTCACAGCATGTCTGTGTATCGCGTCACTGGTGGTCCAGCCATGCACTGGGCACATAGCTGTGTAACTGGCATCGCACCACATTGCCACATCACTTGACAGCCTTGTTTGTGCTGTGATGGACATGGGCAGTGTGTGTGCAGTGGTGCACATAGCTGGTGCCGCCTGTTCTGTGATATGGCCATGCGCGCGTTCACTGTGGGTGGGTGCATGCCATCACAGGTGTGGACATTGGGCTATATGGCTTGCAGGTTGGGTGGTGTTCAGGGTTGTGGTCAGTCACAGGCATTGACTGTGTTCTCACTTTCCTAGGCCTCACTGTTCTCAGGAGGATACACGGGAGATCGTGGGGCTGGCGCAAGTGTCCCTGGACAATCAGGCCATCCTCAGGGACATCCATCGACATGGCATGCAGAGGAGGCATCGCCGGGAACAGCGGCACCGGGTGGAGGGAGACCAGCCTGCTGGGCCTTAAGCCTGATTACCCTTACCACTTCACCCATCCCTACCACCCTGCCTTCCCTCTCCAAGTTGTTCATCCCTACCCCTTGCCCACCCCTACCTTGTACCCCTACCCCCCCTTGTAAATAGTTATGGTTGATTGTTTTGTGCTTTACATTTTGATAATACATTTATATTTTGTTATGAATACTGTGCTGGTCTCTGATTTGCAGCTGGCTATGGTTGCTCAGTTGCAGTGGTGTGCATGCCATCTGGGGTGGTATGGTCCTGGGTAGTGTGTGTGTGTGTGTGTGTGTGTGTGTGTGTGTGTGTGCATGTGTGTGTGCATGGGGAGGTATCTCCAGCATGGCAGTGACTTTCTGTTGGTCTTGCCGTCTGCTGCCACCCACTGCTGGGTGCACAGGGTGTGTCTGGCTTGTATGCTTCTCTGCTGCATGGGGTTGACGTGTGCGGGGGATGCATGGTTTCCTGCAGTGCCAGTCACTGCACATGGGTGGTGTCTTGGGGTCAAGGTGCAGGGTGTGCTGTGCGTACAGGGGGCTGATGTGCACTGTGGTTGTCAACCCCCTGTGTGTGGCACTCTCAGCCTGCCAGTGGTTGTGCTGGGGTGTCATGGCTCTGCTGTGCTTTGTTGGCTTGTCCCCATGGGCCAGTAGATCATCCGTCCCACCCGCAGTGATGCTGTGCTTGGGGTGTGCAGGTGTCTTGTTGGTTCTGCAGTGTGTTCCTGTGCCCATGTGTGGCATGGCTGGCGGTGGGCCCCAGCCTGCCTCCCTGGATGTGCAGTTCCATTGCTCTGTGGGGGGGGCTCGGCTTGCGCTATGGCACCTCTGGACTGCTCAGCTGGGCTGCCCTGGTTGTGCTATAGTGCAACCTTTCTGCTCAGCTTCTCCTTCCTGGTTGCACTATGGCGCAGTTTGTGCGATATTCAGACGTTGGCTGCTTGCGCAATTTGTTCTGCTCCATGTTTGAATATCGCGTCTGTTGCACATATGCGCAATTGATTTGTGCTTGCTCCTGCTGTTGCACACATTTTGGGCATAGTTTGAATATCTGGGCCTACTACTGCAGACCTCCAGTCCTTGGGTAATTCACCATTTTTTAATGATAAGTTAAATAGAACTGATAATGGATACTCAAGTGACTTTGCTGAATATTTTAACATGAAACTAGACTAGATGAAGCATTTAGTTTGATAAGTTCAGTATAAACTTCTTTAGTTGTGATACAGTACTTAGTGGAGGATCAGATATTGGATTTAAGGATGTCATGTTATTATTCCCAATGGAAAATACAGAACTAAAGTATGTATTAAATTTGTCTTCTTCAGATTGATCATCTTCCAATAAGACGTTATTATCCATTATAGGCCCAACTTCTCTATTTTTGTATCTACAGTTGGTATTAATATATAAATATAATAATTTATTATCCTTTCAATGTGTTATTAGAAATTCTGTATTTTCTTTAGGCTGTCTAATTGCATGCTTTAATATTTTTTGTTTGTTGAGGTAGGACAATTTGTTCCCCGAAGTTTTATTGTTTTTAAATTTCTTATATGCCCTTTGTTTCTTTTTAATTAAAGTTTTATCTCTCTTGTTAAGCCAGGTCGGGATTTTACCTTTTTTATTATATTTCTTCCTTAAAGGGACATATGGATCTTCAATTTCCAAAACAATATTTTTAAAAGATGTCCAAGCAGTGTTTACTAATGGTATTGCCAAACTTCTATCCTAGTCAATATTCATTAATTCAGAGTTTATTAAAGCAAATTCAGCTCATTTGTAATCCCTCAGCTGTGTTTGATTAGTTAGTACATACTTAATCATAGATAAAAAGGAGGTAATAGTGTTATGATCACTGCTTTGTAATGGACTCTCGACCTGAGTATTAGATATCTCCTCTGGAATATTGGTTAGTAAAATGTCAAGAATATTACTATCCCTAGTTGGTTTGGTAATCAATTGTACTAGACCAATATCAATGCAAGTTTTTAAAATAATCTTTCATAAGGGGTAGTGCCTGAGTTACTATTCCAATCAATGCCAGGAAGGTTGAAATCGCCCATTATGATGACATTACCCATTCTCAAAATGTGTCTCAATTGATTTAATAGGGCATTATTATATTCCATTCTTGTATTAGGTGGTCTATAACAATTTCCTATCAATAAATGCTTCCTTTTTGGTAGGTGCACCTTAATCCATATGGATTCTACATCCATATCAGTGGTTGGGACAGGGTTAACCAAATGCGAAGTAAAAGAGTTGTCAATATAAAGGCAGATTCCCCAACTTGGTTTATTATACCTGTCATTTCTATATAATGTGCAACCTAGTATTTCCACCATCCCATCAGAACTTGAGTCCCACCAAGTTTCAGAGACACCAACAAATTTAATATTGTTTTGAAGCATGAGTGCCTGTAGATCTGCCTTCTTCTGGATATTTAAGCTTCTAGCATTACTCATTAGTAAATTGCACACTCCAAGTGATTGCTCAGATATAAATTTTTTAGTTTTTATAATACATTCACTACCCCCACCGATATCAGTTTAAATGTTCTTCAATATATTTTACTATTTTTTTGCCCAAGATATTACTTCCTAAGATGTAGGCCATCCCATGCAAATAAATGTGGCCTGTTGATAAAGTTTGCCCTGTGTGTAATACAACCAAAACCTAATTTCATACACCATAAACGTAACCGATCGTTCACTACCTTGATCTTCTCCTATCTTATTTTTCCTTTCCATCTCTAAATCAGATTTACCCATTTTATATGCAGTTCTTTGGGTAGCTTGCTTCAGTTACTTCTTTTCAGCACTGGGACCAGATTTCTTTCCAACTATATTATCAAGTTTGTTATGTTTTTACTCATCATCTACATTTATCATTGCCATAACACCATTATTGTCTTCTTCTTCCATCAGCCTCTCCTTGTTCATTTTAAATTTACTTTCTTTTGAAGTTACAGATTGGACTTCTGATAGTCTCCTCACCTCTTTGCATGCAGTTTAACTCTTTATTTTGTCCTTCATATGTGTTTACTTTTCTCATTCCCATTAGATTTTCCATCTCCTTTCCCTCCTTCTCTTTTATGGCTTCTGTAATATGTCGTATTTCATTCTTTTTCCTTTCCCATGTTTCAGTAAGTATTAATGTTTCCAGAGATGGTAGTCCCTTGATGATCTCCTTTTTGTCAGTCTGTTTAAAACCCATCTCTTCAGTAAGTTTAAATAAGTTGTGAAGGAGTTTATTCCTTTAACTTATTTCTCTTTTTGATTTCTGAGAGGCTGACCAAGATGAGAGTTTGGCCTAAAAACAATTCAACTCCTGTTGGTAACTGGGATTTTTCACTACTTACTCTATTTCCTATTCCAGATCTCATTTTGCTTTCATTTAGCAAATTATGTGAATTTACAGATGAGTTCTAGAGATGTCTAAATTAAGGGGTGCCTTAGTGGGTTGGTCTAAGCTCAAGCTTTCTATATAGGAGCATACAAAGTTTTTAAATTCATCAGGGAAAGACTATATTGCCTACTTTCCAATACCTGTGTTTTTCTGTTGCTGCTTTCTGCTCCCTCAGTCCCTGAGATTATTTTCTCAATAATGCCTTTGACATGGGTACATCCCTTCATAGATTATTCTTTTTTAAGGCTGTAGTGGGTGGAGCCCTGCAGACCTCCTGGAATCAGAAAAGGGAGATGTTTACACACTGAACAACAGTGTGGAGTTGCTTTATAGTTGCCTCCACATCCATGAAACACTCTGCTCTGTCCATTAGCACTCAGCACAGCACTATTTGAAAGCAGTCAGAGGTCATGGCAGAACATGGCACAGTCTGCCGTGTCCAAGATGGGAGACAATCTGTACTGCACATGCTGTCACCTCTGGTTTCTTTTAAAAAAATAATCTTTCGCTCCCAACCCTCCCTCTCAGCACCCCTCCACCCCAGAAACATACCAGTCACACTGGAGGTGCCCAACTCCTCAGTGCTGGAAATCCTCAGTCTTTTTAAATTATTATTCACATTTTTTTGCTCCCACCCACCTGACCATCCCTCTCAGCACCCACCACCCCACTCCCTCCCCACCAGAAATGTAAATGTCATACTGGGAGTGCCCAATCCCTCAGTGCAGGAATCCTCTATCTTTTCTTTTTCTTTTCACCCTGCAAAAAGAAAATGGCCCATCAATGTCTTTTTTGGCTGCTACAGTCCCCTCCACCTGACCCTCCCACTAAACACCCACTACCCCACACCCCCCATGCCCTTTATCAAGGGTCCAATACCATAATCCTCTTTGGACCACAGGCACATCTTCACTCTTAAAAACTGGATGATGAACTGAAGAAACAGGTATGTGGTTTAATTTATTTCAATGGTGATTTAAACTTAGTGGCATAAATGTGGAATTTTTGCATATTTTTGGCTAAAAATTTTCAACATGCCTTTTTTGGCAGCCCTGTTTTCTGAACAGTTGAACTGATATCAGGCAAATCTCTCCTGAAAGGTAATTTTGTAGTCCCTGTGTGAAATCACCTTTTGGGCAAGAGTTGAACATTTTTTCTTCATTTGTTCATGAGGTGGGGTAATAAGAAGGCTATGTTGAAAATTTGGTGTAAAAATATTACAAAACACTGATGTTTTGAGCCTGTGTTGAATTTTGTGTGGTCAGTCTTGTAACTTTGATAGTTATCAATATTTTTATCCCAAATTTATAACATAGCCATATCTTTACAGCACCTCATGAACATGACAGCTGTCATTTTTATGTTTGCTTGCGTGTATGTGCAAGAAACATTATGTGACAGCTTAGGAGAGAAGTAGGGTTTTGGAGGTGTGGCACTGTGGTGGCCACTACCCCCATTGCATTCTGAGGCTTGGCCATATTTCCCCAATGCAGTGGCATGCTGCTGCTGACACTAGTTCAGCAAGCATGCCACTAAGTTGAAACAAATTGCCCACTGCAATGACGGAGTGACCCGTCATTGCAGGGCGTGCCTTGCCTGGTGTAACATTTCAATAAACATGGTGGGTGGTGGCTCATTGTCCGCTGCTCGCTAACAGTTCTTAGGAAGCCAACTTTGGGAGTGCCCAATCTCCCTGTCTGCATATGTGCACCCTTTATTGCTGTGGTCTGCCAAGGGGGTGCCCAACCCCCCTCAGCATAATGCCCCCAAATGCAGACATGCTTGCCGATGGGGGTGCTCAGTCCCCATCAGCATGTTAACCCTCCCATTTTCCTAGTGCTGCCAAACCTGATTGTGTGCCACACTGGAAGCCCAACCCAATGTGGCTAACATGACCCCCCCAAACAAATGTGCCACACTGGGAGCCCACCCCAGTGTGTCTAAAACCTGTAAAAAAATGGAAAACAGTCTGCAGTGAATTAAATTTGTTTTTTTACCTGAAACAAAGGAAATGGTCCCTTGCTGTCATGTCCCCTTCCCCAGCCCGCACCCACCCGCTGCGCACCCTGCATCGCAGCCCCCACCCATACTTACCTCCTGAGCCTGGTGCAACAATCTTCAGTGGACTGGGAACATGTCTGCACTCTTCAAAGCTGACCAGGAACTGAAGACATGCCGGTAAGCTGTATAATGGCACCAATTTTTTTTTCCATGTACATGGACATCTCAGCCATTTTCATGAATTTTTGCTCCAAATCTTCAATAAGGGGTTCTCGGGACACCACCTTATGAATTCAGTCACTGTCATTTTGTTATTTGGCCCCGAAAGGTGATTTTGTGGTCATTGCACAAAATCACCTTTTAAGACCTATTAATGAAACAACACTGTCAGTGTTCATGAGGTGAGCTCCCAAAAAGTCTATGTTGCAAATTTGGTGGAAAAATTCAAAAAAATGACTGTTACAAGCCTGCATTGCATGGTTTCCATCCACATGCGTAACTTCACGAATTTGTAATATTTTCACTCTAGATTTTCAGCATTGGTATTTTTTTGACACCTCCTTATGAACAGTACAGCTGCCATTTTTCACATACTGGCCAAAATGTGTCTTCACACTTCCGGCACAGAATAGTGTGATCACTGTGGGAAATCAGTGTTTGGGACAGAGTAAGAAAATCACCGTGACACTGTTCATGAGCAGAGGTCCTAAAATGCCTATGTTGAAAATTTGGTGACAAAAGTCCATAAAATGACTGTGTTATGAGCGTGTGTTGCACAGTTTCCACCCACCCTCGTAACTTCACAAATTTGTAATATTTTCACTCCAGATTTTCAGCATTGGCATTTTTTCACAGCTGTCATTTTTCTCATCCTGCCCAGAATGTGTGTTTACACCATTTGGTGCACAATGGTGAGGTCACTGTGAGAAATCAATGTTTGGGACAGATTACAAAAATCATAGTGAGTGTTCATGAGCAGAGGTCACAAAATGCCTTTGTTAAAAATTTGGTGCGAACATTTCATAAAATGGCTGTATTATGAGTGTGCATTGTGCAGTTTCCATGCGTGCTCATGTCTTTGAGACTTTTTAGTATTTTCACTCCAGATTTTCAACATTGGCATTTTTTTCACACCTCCTTATGAATAGGATAGCTGTCATTTTTGACATTCTGCCCAAACTGTGTTTTCGCACATCTGGTGCAGAATGGCATGGTTGCTGTAGCAAATTGACATTCGAGACAGTGTAACAAAATTGCAGTGGCACTGTTCATGAACAGATGTACCAAATGCTTTAATGAGGTGGGGGGTCACAAAAAGGCAATATTGACACTTTGTACTGCAAATACCAACAAACGCCTGGAGTGTTATAGTTTCTAATCATAAAATCCCACCCTTTACAGACTGACAGGCATCAGGTGTGTGCCTTTGGATTGCTGGCTGTAATGCTAATGCCATTCCACCCTATCCTGCAGCCAGTGACAGGCATTGAGGTGTGCATTGGACTCTTCAGCCCCAGAGTTCACCCCATTCTCCGGTACTGCACCCATTTCAGTGTATGTCCATGTGGAATGGGGTGACTGTAAAGCCAAACAGCCCAAGGCACACCTCAACACTTATCAGTGTCTGCAGAATAGGGTGAGGTGAAATGGCATGATTGTTATGCGCAATGACCCAAATGCATACCCCAATGCCTCCCCATCTCTGCAGGGTGGAGGTGGGGTTCGCATGAAGTTAAATACTTAACTGCCATTTCTATTCTGCATCTGTCTAACTCTTGCACTTCCAATGCTAATACCAGCAAGCAAACATTCGGCATTGACAAATGCTTATTCAGATCCTGGCCAAAATGGGGGTTTTTTTGCACCCCGAGAGGTGATTTCATGGTCCCTACACAAAATCACTTTTTGGTCAGTAGTTGAAAATTGTCTCTTCCTTTGTTCATGAAGTGGGGGTCATAAGAAGGCTATGTTGAAAATTTGGCATAAAAATATTAAAAAAACAACAGCATTATGAGCCTATTTTAAATTTTGTGAATGTAGGCTCATAACTTTGGTAATTTTCAATGTTTTACCACAAATTTACAACATAGCTATATCTTTACAGCACTTCATGAATGTGACAGTTGTGTAATTTTTCAATTCCTGACCAAAATGTTTTTCACATCCCGAAAGGTGATTTTACGGTCCCTGCACAAAATCACCTTTCAGGTAGGAGTTGAACATTTTCTCTGCCCTTGATCATGAGGCTCTGCCATTGCACATATCAACCATTCCAGGTGCCGCCTCAGCACTTTGACATTGCTGACATAGCCTCAATACCCCCTAGGGCACCCATATGTTCCTTCTGCCCCCTGTCCCCTACTTGCAGGTCCCCCTCAATCACCCCCCAGATTTGCACCAGGTGGGGGACTTAACAAATCACTGAGTCAAATCCCATAGCGAACCACATATTAGGCACAGCCCTGTGGCTGCAGCAACTCCTGGGTCTTTGGCACAGGAACCCTCTGTTTTATAAAATAGGGTGCAAGGTCCCTCACACACTCGGAGTTTGCTACAGCTGTAGAGCAACAGAGCTTGCATTGATCTAAGGTCTGATTGAAAATTGAGCCCAATGTTTCAGACCATTCTCTAGAAAATAAAACATGGGCAAAAATACATAACTCAGCTGTGTGTTTGTCTTGGGGTTCTGATGATATCAGGAATCTCTCAAGCTTCGCTCTCGAGTCACTATGATGTCATCAGAAACCCTCCATAGTAATACAACCTTGTTGTTCACGGCTACCGATGCATAATTCTCTATGTTTATGACACCATAATGCTCACCATGACAACTATCTGTGATATTACATTCAGCAATTGAGAGGTCAGTTGGAAATAATAAATCACTTTGGGAAAGACATGTGAAACATGCACTGCATAATGCTTAATCTAAAATATGTAGTAGACCAAGAACAATAGAATGTAAAATAAAGTTAATCAAACAGTAATCATTGACAATCTAATAGTTTTATGTTCTTTATTTTAGTAGACAGCTTTGGCTGGATTTTCATCATCCTGGATGAAACACTTGAGTCCTTATTTTGGATGCATGCTGCATTCATGCAGATGATTCCAGCTGTCTGTGTGCTGTTGCAGACATCTAGACTCATTTGCAATTATTCTGATAGTTTACCAAACTTTCTGGTGCAACTGTAGGAATCAAGTCCATTTTCCAGCTCACTTCAAAAATTGGGCACTCACCAGCAAAGTAGAGAAATTGATCCCAACATCTATTATGAAATTCCAGGTCATTGTATCGAGTAGACAAGAATCAGAAGCATGGATTCAGAGCACAGAGGAAGTAAGAACTGAATCACAAGAAATTAGTATTAACCTGTCTAGAACAGTTCTGAATAGTGAAGAAGAATCAGTGCTAAAGAAAGGTTTAAAAGGTGCCCCTACAAGTCCATTTGATGAAGTCCAAATGATTATAGACCTCTATGTGACCTGCAGGAAATTAAATCAAAAATCCTTTTTTTATAAACAAAATGGAGGGAATGAACAGATACATGAAGTCAGAGACAATTTTAAACAAAATTAAACATTTTGTTCCCCTCTTACAGTCCCACAGTAGTGTTTTTTAAGACACTGGTTGAACAAGAACTTGAAGATGTTATTTTCAAATGCTCCCAGAACCTGACATCAGAATATGTTGGCCAATTAGAGAGAAACGTTGAAAAACTTGCAAAATGCTAAAACTAGTGTAATAAGGCTGGCCGATAAAGGGGGATGTGTGGTCTTACTACAAAAAGAAGACTGTGACAGAAATAAAGAGACAGCTCGGCAACCAGGTCTTTTACCGTAACTATCAGCAGATCCCACAGAGGACTTTAAATATGCCATACCCAAAGCCATCAAAGAGGCATTTAATAAGTGTATCATCATTGAAAAGTCAAAGGAATGTCTAATAACACTGAACCCAGTAAAGGCAACAATTTAAACTTTACCAAAAGTACATGAGAATAAAGAACAACTGTCTGGCCACCCCATTGTAAGTGTTATTAGGCCATTAACTGAAGGTTTGTCACGCTATGTAGATGCACAGCTTAAATCATTTGAGGAATTGCTACCTTTCTACATAAAGGATACAAAGCATATTTTAAATATCTGTATAAATTCAACTTCGAATGAGAATACCTTGCTGGTAACCTTAGACATTGACTCGCTTTATACCTATGTGCCCCATGAGGAGTCTTTAGATGCATCTGCTTTCTTTCTGAACACTAGATCTGAAACAGCAGAACCACCTACTGACTTTGTAACAAAATTGCAGGATTTTTATTTTGAAATACAATGCTTTTTTATTTAACAATAAAATGTTTTTGCAGATTAAGGGGACAGCTATGGGGGATACTTGAGTCCCCATGATAGTCAATTTGCACCTCAGACTTTAGGAAAATGCACATCTTAAACAATGTAAACCCCTTTAGAGAAAACATAGTATTTTGGGATAGATATATTGATGATGTGTTTTTAATTTGGCAGGGAAGTGAAGCAGAATTGGGTGATTTTATATTTTACCAGCACAGTACAAATGAAAACCTAAAGTTTACTCACAGCAGCAATATGATGAGTGTGAATTACCTTGATGTCTCTTTAAGTAAAAACACTGAGGGAAGACTGAATACAAGGCTATACAGGAAGGAAGTGGGTGGCAACAGACTACTGTTTTCACCTAGTTGCCATCCACCTCACATCGGGTGTAACATCCCAAAGGGACAGTTCCTCCACACCAGGAGGAACTGTAGCACTAATGTGGCATACAGAGATGAAGCTGATAGACTTACAACCAACTACAGGAAAAGGGTTACAGCAATGTAAATATGCAAAACGCAAGACATGCCACAGACCAGGCAGAAAGAGACACAATACTACAGGATGAAAGGAATGTGGCTGGTACAGAAAGGGGAAACACACAGTTATTAAATTTTGTTACCACTTTTTCAACCAAAGCATCACAGGTTAAACAGATTATCAATAAACATTGGAACATTCTTGGGGGAGATCTAGACCTGAAAGATTTATCCAGAACTTTTCCTAGAATGTTGTACCATAAAGCATCAACTTTAAAAGATAAACTTGTTCATAGCCACTTTGTGGAAAGTAAACAACGTTCCTGGTTAGATAAAACAAAGGGCTGTTTCAGATGCAGGAATTGTCTGTATTGTGATTATGTAAAAAATGGAAGAGCTTTCACTAGTACAAATGTTAATAAAGAATTTAGCATCAGTCAACTCACTATCTGGAACATGGTAGGGGTCATATATTTAGCGCAATATATTTGGGCAGCTTTCTATATAGGAAAAACAAAAAGACCCTTTAAACAGTTCATTGGGGAACACATAAGGGCAATAGAAAGAAAATATCCCTTGTTTGCAATTGCTGTACTTATTAATGAATCTGAAAACAAAGATGAGCACAAGGTACAGAGTATGATTATTGATAAAGTGAGTGGAAACCTGAGAGGGGGTAACTTCAATAATCTACTGTTAAAGTTAGAACCTTTTTGGATTATAAAATGGCATGCCATGAAAAATCCAGGCCTTAATACAGGCTTCTAGCTGAAACCTTTTCTGGATGATAGATGAGTGTTTGGTTACTATTTATCTGACTTCATGCTTTAAGCACTTAAATTGTATTTACATGTGTATGCATTATTTAAGATCAGAATTTTCATGTTAATATTCTGTACTGAGATGAGATGGCCTTCTCTGCCCCCCCCCCATATCCTGGTTTACGTAGTATGAAGTGCTATTTTTATGGATGTGTTTTACACCAAGTGGTTATATGTGCTTCATTATATTTATATATTTATTGGTGTTAGTGTTTAATTATTCACTTGCGTGTTTTAGACATGTGGTACAATCTACCAATGAATTCAAATGGTGCAATTGTGATGTCACTGGTGTGGCAGTTAATGATTTGTATTTATGTATGGTTTTAATGTTAATATAGCAGCTTTTGATCTACCTGATCTGAAATGTGTAAAGCGTATATTCATGTCTGTCATGTAGTCATTTACTTGTCTATTCAATAAAATGAACTGAAATTTCATAAAAGAGGTTGGAGTCAGTTTCCCTACTTTACTGCTGAGTGCCCAGTTTTTGGAGTGATTTGTGTGATGGCTCTTTTGTGAGCACCACCACCCCAGTGTGCACTTCTTTGGACTTCCATTTTCCAGATGCAAGTGCAGAATTCCATTCTGGCAGTTAGACACATTTTTTGTAGTCTACCTCCTAGGTGAGATGTTGGCATGCAAATCCAAAAAAACAGAACAAGGGCTTTGAAAATCCACCCCCCATGCTCTTTACTTTCCATTCGTCATCATCATCATCAAATTTATTGGTAAGCAAATTGAGAGAAACTCTCTTTACAACTGCGACCAAGAGAAGTTGAACAACAATACAAAAATAAAAGAAATACATAGAAACAAACAGTACATTAAATACACATATGCTACACATAAGTTCAAGCAGCATATTACATCAGTCTAAAAAAGGGGGCTAACCATTCTTAAGCCCAGTTTCCTCCAGATTACACTGGTGAAGGTTTACTGACTCAGCCATGAATTTGCATGAAACATGTATTTTAACAATACTAAGGGTTATAAAAATTCTGCCCTCTGTGGAAATCAAAGCCTATAGCAGGTCCTTCTCCATTACATGACATAAGGTTCAACACTTCAGTCTTAAATATGCTTCAAATTTATAGAATCAGGAAAAGATTTGTATTACATCTTTTTCTTAATGAATTGATAGTTCACACATATTGTATTCCCTCGCTATGTCCACCTCTACCATCAAGCAAATGTTTATGAAAATCAAGCCTTATTTTACATATGGTTTGCTTTTTAAATAAGGAAAAGTACTGTTTATCTTACCAGTTTTTGACTATGCAGTTCTCAGAAAGTAGATAACCTATATGAGATTGGTTTCCAGTAACTAATGTTAGAATGACTAAATCTCTAAAGAAATACCTAGAAACTAACTTTTACTATTTCAAAGTTGCTTTGGCAGTACATAACATGTCACATCTAATTCAGTCCTGCACATAAAATCACTGTGGCATTGCTCTGGAAATGTTACTGTGACTCGTAATGTGCTAAACGCCTATGGATCTTTTATGGAATAACAAGTCTAATGCTGCTTCTAATGAACATGCATGTGTGATTGATGTTATCTGGTAAAATAAAGACTAATTCAAAAGTGCAGAAGTAGATCCAGAAGCAAATGATTTGATACCTTTTAATGGACCAACATAGATGTAACAACAAGAACAAAGTGCTCTAGCTTTCGGACCAACCAGTCCTTCTTCAGAAGCTCATGGCAGTTGTTTAGAAAATACAGAACTTATAATAGCTAGATAATGCAGAGAAAAACAGAAAAAAAATCCCCATTGGTTTAAAATACTCATTTAAAAAAAAAAAAAAACAGAAGATGATGTCAGGGAAGTTTAACAGTACAATACTGCCTTCAGCCAGAAAGAACCTTGGGTTCAGATGTGCTTGGTGGGACACACATACAAAGAATCCTACTGCATATAAATTTAATTGACATAAGATAACACTGCTGAAGCAGATAACCCTAAATCAAGCTATGAGTGTCACAGTTAGTATAAGGATGTGATTACTGAAAGGCAACCCCACCCAGATTAAAGACAAACTAAGATTGTTTTAGGGCTCATGAAATTTCAATGTCTGCATTATAGACAAGAATTTACCAGTAAAGTTGTCTTAAAAACATCAGTGTACACTGTGATGTGTAAAACCTAGCTGGACATGTCACCCAGCTGTATTCTAAAGCTAGATAAAAGGCCCAAGAAATTTCAAAACCTCAGGACTATATAAATGATAATTTAAATATAAATTGATAATATTAGTGTCAAACAAAAAACTCTAGTCAAGGAACCTCAAGGAATTAAGACCATGTAGCCTGATATGTACTGATGTCAATATATACTGAGAATGTAGCAACTTGATGTACCACAAGTGTCTAAGGAATCTGAAAAGAGATAAAAAGTAATTTCCTCCTCTTCATACAAACAATATTTCCCTAACCCACACATCACAAAAAATGTGGGTAGAGACTCTATAACTAAGGAGATGTTGTCTCTCTCTCCCCCTTTTCTTTCTCTCTCTCTCTCCCACAGACACACACACTCTCTCTCTCTCTCTCTCTCCTAGTGAACCTATATTAACTTCAGTCACTGCAATTGTTCCCCAGAGGAATTTAACTTGTCATGAAATCCTGAGTAAAAGGGCTTATGTCTCCTAATATCTACAGAGTAAAAATGTAACACTATTTAACCATACTACTATCTGCAAAGTAACATTTCAAGGATACTAGATAGAACTACCATGAAATAAACCTGCCACCCTCCCAGGATAAGGTAACTAGAATTAAATATAAAGTATATGTGTAAGACCAGAGGTCTAACATACCTACATATCCACAAATTACTACAATATTAGCCTAATGTAAAAGATCTGTGCAGGACCCCATGCAAATGAGATCACACACCCCAATATGTACAGAGTTACAAAAACTATATAACAGTATAAGATAACACTCCTGTATGTACACTAGCAGGCTGGGTAATCTGAATATGGTGCAATGGAATCAATCCCCACCCCCAAAAGGCAAAGATAAAAAGTAAGGAGGAATTAATATTCATTATGTGTGTGAAATAAAAATAGTAACACATTATAACTCCATATATCTAAACAGAGACTTACCTCAATGTGACAGCAAGCCCCACATCTATTATATCACATACCTCACAACACATACCCACACACATACATACACACATGCATCCACATCCCACACATGCTGAAGTCCTATAATATGTCAGTTTGAAGAAGAAAAAGTTTGTGGATGTTAGTTTCTGTAGTGTCCCATAAAGCCAAGATCCACATTCATCCCATCTGCTACCATATTGAGATGTAAAATAAGTTTAATCTCAAAAGCTCGTCTCTGTTGTGTGTTTTTGAGATTTCCTTTTAAGACCATTACTGACATATCTGAGACTGAGTGGTCAGGCTGGGAGAAGTGATGCCCCACTGTTTTTTCAGTCTTCCTTGCTGTAATAGTATGTCTGTGTGAGTTCATCCTAGTGCGGAGCTGTTGGCATGTCTCTCCTACGTAACCTGTTTGAGGACATCACTTGCACTGAATGAAATAAACAACATGTCGTGACATGCATGTATAACTCCCATGCACCTGGAATTGTCTGTTTTGTGATGCAACCACACAGTCCGAGGTAGAAATGAGCCCACAAGTCTTACAGGGGCATTGATTGCAGTGTCGTGTGCCATTGTGTGACATGGTATTCTGTTCCGGTGAAAGTTTGCTCCTAATAATTAGGCTGGATAAATTTGGTGGTTGTTTAAAAGATAGTAGTGGGAGTTCCTTAAAAATACAATGAAGGGTGTCATCCTCACTAAATATTGGGTGGAGATCTGTAATAATCTTATGCAGACGCTCAAGGTCTGGATGATATGTGACTACCAAGGGTATTCTGTCTGTAGCTGTCTTTTCTTTATATTGAAGTAGTTGTTGTCTTGGTACTTGCATTGCCCGTTCTGTTATCCTGTCAATTTCCCTGGAAGTGCAGAAGGACACAACTGTATATTCTTTCTGCTATCTCAATGATCCTCTCTTGATTACAGAATACCTATATCCTGCTAACACACTACTACTTGTGGAAAGTGTAAGCTTTTTTTTTTAATTTACAAACACATAGCAAAGTATTGACCTGATGTAGCCACTGCTTCTGAAGCTGCTGTATTGTCTGAGTAAATCCAGCTACTTTTGCATGTAATTTAGCTTTTGTTTTACTTTCTTTATTCACCGGGAAGCTCAGAGCATCTCTCAGGGGTTCCCACTTGACTGAACCCTCTACTCCCCACCTGAAACCACCCCACTGAGGAGTGAGATGCTGAGCACCTTCGACAAAACCCATGGAATCTTCCAGCCCTCCTGATCACCCCACCACCAGGGGAGGGCCCACTCTGGATCACCCCCAAGGGAGGGCCTGCCCCACCTATTGGTGGCCTTTCTGAGATTAGAGTATCAGCCCCAGGGTTAGTAGAGGTGCTCGAGATAGCCCGGTAAAGGATGGTCTGGCTATGGGGATTTGGGATCAATCAATCAATTCTTTATTTTACCAGGTATAACACCATTGAGGCAGAGCTCATTTGCAAGGTGGACCTGGGTACAGTACATTAGCCACAGATGGCCATAAAACAAACATATAATCACATATACAAAAGAAAATTACATATGTACAGATACAAGTAATACAAGGCCAGATAAAGGTGTAGATTGTAATACATCAGCAAGACAATTAGGTTACATATGTACAGTGTGCAAGGAGGGCAAGACAAGAACAGGACAATGTGCAATCAGTAGGTCAACAACATATTAATGTATCCATTGGAAGCAACCTCCTAAACGTTGTGCATACTTGCATTTGAGCAATTATACAGAGTGTTAATTAACACAAATGTGCTCCAACTAGCAGAGGTTCAGTCTGTTACACAGATAAGGAAAGTATGAGGTAAGGGAGAAGAAGAGGAGCTGAAGATGGGGGAGATTAAAGGGGAGGTAGGGAGCAAGAATGCAGAGATAAGGCAGCTGGCAGGGAATGGTTAAAGGAAGGGAAACCCGTAGGGAGGTAGATGGTCATATCAGAGAACTATGGCATGAGGCAATGAAGCGACCTATATTTTAAGCAATTGCAGGCCTTAGAGAAGGACCTCAGGAACAGGGCTTTGAAGAGAGACAATGTCACAAGAGTAGCAAAGCCTTGGGGATTTATGAACATTGTTCCAAATAACAGGCATGGCATGGCTTTTAGCAATTCTACCAAAGCACGATCTGACCTTAGGAATAATAAGGGATATGTAGGTAAGGCTTCTCAGTGGGTAGCTACCAAGGGATCAAATAGGTAGGCAAGCTGAGAAATACTGTGTGAGCTTATGGATAATGGCTTTGTAGGTCCATAAGACAGCATTATTCTGCCTCCTGAAGATGAGAGAGCTCCACCCTATGGAAGAATAGAGTGTGCAGTGGTGAGTGGAATGAGGAACACCAGAGATAAATCTGAGCACTCTATGGTAAAGGGTATCAAGCTTGGAGAGGGCCGCACTGGTACTATGTCCATACAGGAAGTCAGTGTAGTCAAGGAGTGGCATGAAAATAGTTTGGACTAATAGTTTTCAAGTATTTAAGGTCAGCAAGTACTTAATGTGAAAGAAGAGCCCAAGTCTTTGTTTCAATTTCTTAGAGAGCTCCTCTATGTGGTCAAGGAACGACAGCTTAGAGTCTATCCAAATAAACAAGTATTTGAATTTAACCACAAATTCCAGGGTCTCACCCAGAACAGTGATTACCTGAGGAACCATGCCAGACGAGTTATTTTTGGGAGGCAGGACTGAGGGAGAAAATATCATAGATTTAGTTTTTTTTTTTGCATTTAGTAGCAGCTTCAAATGCAATAAGTTTTTCTGTAGGACATCAAAATCACATTGACGGTCATTACAGGCTGACTAGGTCATCTGTCTATCGATGTAAAGTACTGTATCATCAGCGAATAGATGGATATTCACAGACTTGATACCAGTGTCTATATGATTTATATAGATAGCAAACAGCAGCCAGCCAATAATGGACCTTTGAGTCATGCTTCTTAACAGTCTTTTCATTGGAGACAGGTCACCATCTGCCTTAACCTGTTGGTGTCTGTCCATAAGGTAGTTGGAGAACCATTTTAGCACCAGGTTGTCCACCCCAATATTTCTTAAGGTCACCAGTAGTTGGTCATGATCCACCGTGTCAAAGGCCTTGCTATACGGTCAAGAAAGAAGGCGCATATGTAACTTTTAGCATCTAGAGTGATCTACCAATCATTCATAACCTTAACTAAGGCCGTGATGATACTGTGGTGGGGACAGAAATCTGACTGGGCCATATTTTGCAAGTTGGAGTTTTCTAAGTGTAATCTAAGCTGTGCATTGACTACCTTCTCCAGCAGTTTGGACAGGACTGGGAGCAGGGATGTAGGTCGATAATTGTTTAGGTCACCGGAGTCACTGGATTTAAACAGAGGGATGACATATGCTGACTTCCAAATCATAGGGAGAGTGCCTTGCAAAAGGGACATGTTGAAAAGATCGGTAATCGGGGGTGCCAAAACAAAATAGGCCAGTTTTAGGAAGCATGGCTCGATCAGGTCAGCACCAGTAGTTTTTTGGGGTCTAGTTGCAGGAGTAGATCCTCTACTTGTTTAATGGAGGCAGAACAGAATGCGAAAGTATAATTTTGAATGTGAGGATCCAGATTAGGGCATTCAGGGCTCTGACTACATAGCTGAGACCTGAGGGTATTTGCCGGAGAGGTATCAAAAGCTATGGCAAAGTGATTGTTAAGAAGGTCGAGTATAACATGTTTGTGGGTTGTAGAAATGTCACCAGTAGTGATTTTAGTTGGGAATGTGCTAGTTGATCTATGGTCTTCGACCTCCTTTAAGGTTTTCCAGAACTTACTTGTGGAGATGGTAGATATTTTAACTTCTGAGTGGAAATAGTTTGATTTTGCAGATTTAATTAGTTTGTTTGAATGATTTCTAGAAGTTCTGAAAGCAGTTCAGTCCACAGACAGATTAGACTTTCTTGCCCTTCTCCAAAGTGCATCCCTTTGCCATAATGCCACTTTAAGGCTTGCAGTAAACCAAGGACAGGATTTCCTTTTGGTTCAACTTTTGGTGGTGGGGCATGTTTATTTATGGTCCCAATTAATATAGCTTGGAAGGCCTCATGTGCTTCAGACACTGAGGGTAAAAGGTAGAACTTCTGCCAGTTTAAGTACTGGAGGTCAAAGTGGAATATATTAGGGTTGAATTTCTGCCTACATCTCTTGGAAATATACTTTGAAGATGAGGTTATTTTGTGCATCGATCTCACACAATCAATGGCACAATGATCACTAAGATCATTAAAAAATACCCCAGAGTGTGTGACGAGGTGGGGCTTGCTCACTAAGATTAGATCCAGTAATGTGCTACATTCAGGATTTTTCATGTTGGGACTGGTGACTTCATTAATAATCTGAGTGAGCCCAAAGGTATCACAAAGATCTTTCAATGGTTTTGATGCTAAGGAAAGCCAATCCAGGTTAAGATCACCCAGAGCAGTAACTTCTGAGGGCACTGTCCCTAAAATATCACTTAAGTGTTTCAACAGAGTGAGGTCAGCCGATGGGCGTCTATAACACCCAATAATTCAAAGACAGACTGACTGAGAGAGCTAGAGCTTTTAGGTTAAGCAATCAAATTCCTTTGGAAATGTGGTCAAATCATCTATAGAAGCGATGAATTTATCACGAATGTAGATAGCTACCCCCCCACCCCTAGACAACCTATCCATTCTAAATAAGTTATATGAGGGAATGTTGACCTCAAGGTCCTGAGTGCTGGGTCTCAACCATTTTCAGTAATCGCTAAAATGTCAGGCATGGAGAGGTTGGTCCAGGTTTGGATGGCATCAAGCTTTTTTAGTGGGCTGTATGCATTTATATGCATAAAGGATAGCCCCTTTAATTGTGGTAGTTCTGCAGGAGCAGAAATGGGGAGGAGCAGTCCCGGATTTAGCTCAACAATGCCCAGAAAGATAAGTAACAACAGGAGCAGTTTTTTTATGGTGAGAAGTAACAGGTGGAAAAGCAGTGTTCTGCCCCTGTTATGAAAGTGGGTAGAAGTATTAGGTGAAGTGGCACTTGGCAAGCTGAGGGATGGAAGAATGCATACAGTAGCATCCTAGTGGAGATAATGCATGTGCATGTGATTGACAATACTGTAAGAACCAGTAGTGTTTATTGAGGCTGGAATCTGTTATGGAGCCAAGGCAGTTGGGCTCCATAGCAAAGAAAACATTTACCAGCTTTGGTAGAGGTAAACTGGAGTGGGGCTTAGTATTGTCTGAGTGCACCTATAACCACTGAGGCGAGAATGTCATATAAGGTCCATGAATACTGTCAGATGCACCCCTTGGGGCTCTCATCACCTCCTCATATTCTCTGGGTTTTCTCTGCTGTTCATTGCCCCCTCAGAGCTCGGATGTGCAATGATGGTAGGGCACTAACATGCCAATGTCCACCGCAGCGCTGGTCCATGTCTACTATACCTCTTATTCTTTTGCACTGCCCCTACCACCATCAGGGGCCACCTAGGTGTGGGACACACCCTGGATCCCTCCCAGGAAGAGAGAGCAGTCCTCCAGATGCTCAATCCCTTCCCTCCCCTGCCGACTCCCAGAGGTCCAAGTTCATTCCCGAACCCGGGTCGCCGGCATGGCGCATGATGTGTTGTCCAGTGACTCAACCCTCAGCAACACCAGGCGGCCTGTAATTTAGCATTTAGTAGAAAAATGCACACAGTTACTATCTCACTGTACTCCTGCTGTTACTGCTACTGCTCTGCATGCACACGCGCGCACACACACACACACACACACACACACACATATGCACACACACACAAACACACACACACTGTTATATTTATTTTTGTTTTAAAGTCAATGCAGTGGTCTAACGTCCTACTATTGGTATGACTACTCTGACAGCTCTATCTCCCCTGTACAGTCTTTACATAAAAAAATAAGCCATGACAGTGTGTGCATTATTGGATTATGATGCATGTCCCAGGGGTGAAGTAAAATACAAGGCCTACAGCTGAGTGTTCTTACACCCCAGGGAAGTGCATTAAAATTTTATGATGCACACACTGGAGGGGATTATTACACTTGCAAAATGGCTCTAGGTAGTTTTTTGGGGGGAGGAAAATGAGATTTGGCACCTGACCATGTATTTATGGAGATTTAATGCATGGTCAGGTGATGTGTCTCAGACTGAAATTTCTAGATTTGCCTTGCTGTTTTATAACCATATATATTATGCATGCTCAGTAGTGGTATTCAGCAGTTTGCTTCACAGATTCAGACTAGTTAAGCCTGGCAGGTCAAATCCACTGGGTTGGGATTTGGTCAGAGCCAATCCAATCTGATTTGTGGTCCAATCTTTTTTTTTCTTATTACAACAAAATACCCCTCCTTGTAACACTTTACCTCCTTACTTAAGTGGGTATATCTGCATGTTCCCCCATCCTTTGAACTTCCCTATAAATGCATTGGCTGATCTCCTAGATGCCTTGTTACATGGGGGAGCAGTAGAATGTTAACCAGGTGGTTGGCCAGACATGAGGAACAGCAAAGCAGCTTATCAGGTGTAAAACATGCAGTGTGACAAAATGGGGTGGGGGAGAAGACATATAAGACATCCAATTACAAAAGATGCTTTTACATGAATCCCAAGACCCAGCATGTCTCCAAATATCTAGCTAAAAGTCCCCCACCTGATGAAGTGCCAGTGAGGCACAAAGCACTAGTTGATCTTGTCATGCTATCAGAACCTTGTATTGCTAAATAAACATTTAGATTTTTCTTACTTCTTTGCCTGTTACAATTCTTATTTATTTTATTTTTTTATCGAAGTATGTGGCCTTCATGAATCAGCATTGCTGGAATCATTTGGAAGAAAATGACAAGTGTTTCCACCCATCAGAGAATTTGAGTGATGATGATGAGGTTATAGGATTATTAGAACCTAGAGACTTTTCAAAGCCCTGTGTTGGACGCAAGGTGCTTGCTGCAAACAGTTGTGCCATAACTGGCAACCTGTGTCCAAAGATGTGGCCAGGAGCTACTCAGCAAAGCAGCCTGTGGCAAATGGCAGGCTGCTTGTGGCAAAGGGAGTTTGCACCAGAGCTGAGCCACAGAAATGGCTGCAGCATGGTACTAGGGGAGTTGCGACAGACACAGGCTGCCACATCCCCTAAGTTTGTATTCAGAGAACCCCCTCCCACAAGTCAATGGTCTAAGTATTGTTAGACCATCAAAAAGCAAGTGTAACGGTACTTAGGCACCCTCTGGGAGTGTTGTCAACTGTGCACCACTGTGTCACCTCTCCAGCCTTGATCTGCCAGTACATTTTATGCTGTACAGTAATTCTCAGGTGATCCAGTTGGCACCCACCCAAGCCCCAAGCCCCAAACTAAACAAATATGACAGCCCCCCCAGCCCTGATCCACCAGTACATTTTATAATTTACAGCATGTAATTCCCTTGTGATCCAGTTGGCACCCACACCAGCCCCAAGCCCCAAACTAATAAAATATGTCAGCCTCCCAGCTCTGAGCCCTGATTCCTGAAAGTACATGTATTACAGTTATGCATACCTTTTTATAGTTCATCAGTCTTTGTTAATTACAGTAGCCCTGGTGATCCAGTGCCCCCCCCACCGCCTGTCATTCACTTAGCATGTACTATTTACCGTACTCGGCGGCTGTCCATGGTGGTGAGAGTTGGGTTATGCCAGTCGCTGGCTGGGTATGGATCAGGAGGGAGCAGGGAGATCTGGCACTGCTGGGTGGGGGGTGGGCACTAGAATACCATGGCTACTGTAATTAACAAAGGCTTAAGAACATGAAAAGGTATGCATAACTGTAATACATGGAAAGTTGAGGATTGGGGTTCAGGGTGCTGACATATTTGATTAGTTTGGGGCTCGAAGTTTGGGTGGGTGCCAACTGAACTGCCAGGGAATTCAGTACTGCAGATTACAACACATACTAATGAATCAGGGCTGGGGAGTGTACCATTACATTACATGCCTCTCAACCGCAGCATAAATTGCGGTATACTCAGTGGTTGCACCATCTGTTTGCGGCACTACCACTAATGCTGCAAGCTGCAGGATGCAGGCTCAGGGACCCTATCCAATACTGAATTGGGCACAGGGTCCCTGATGCAGGGGTTATTGATGCAAGCTGCCATTGTCACATCTTAAATTCGATCTTTGAAAATCCAGCCCTATGGGGTGACAAGGTTGTAGATCCCCCTCCTAAGTGACTTCAAATAGGTCCGGTGGGACAGTGGCAGCACAGTAAGCATTGAAGATGAAGTCACTGACTTACACTGGTGGGTTAAGTGAAGCCGCACCAGAGCTTTTATGTAAATTTATTCTACTTTTTATATACATGTTTTTACCTTTATATTGCATTTTGAGAGAAACCAAGTTTGAAAAACACATCTAATATATTGAAACTAAATTTCCTATACCAAGAACAACTTTTAAAATATAATATTCAGGCATAATTTAGCTTATGTATTGATTACATTTCCAAACCTAGGCCACTCAGTCTTTTTAACTGTGGACTTTTTCATGAAAATAAGATCTTGGTGTCTTAGACATGGTCTAATTTTCCTGTGCCTGCCCTGGTGAAGTCATTATCTACTGTTCAGAGAGTAAAATAATTTCTGCAGCATCAGATTTTTATGTTACAAACAGAGCAATATGGCTTTAGTGGGGAGTGAATCACAAGAATTAAAAAATGCTGGGGACAAAGATAATGGGACTGATTTTAAAATGGAATTCTATGATGCAAGGTTCCTGCAACAAATGGGTATGACACAACTGGCATCTTTTGTCAATGTTTGTGGCAATCCCGGTTTTTGAATGTAGAATGCATCAAAATTGTGAGGCTTTGCACCCATGCCACCCTGTGCCACCCTTACAACAGAAGCACCCTTCCACCAGGTCACAAGGGAGATTGTGCCATTGCAGGGTTGCACCATCCCCTTTTTTGGAATTTTGGAAGTCTTGCCATGGACACAAAAGAGGCTCAAGTTAGACAAACAGGAGGTGGTCTAAGGTCCATGCACCACTACAGGACACTCTAGCTATTGGGGGGGGCTACCAGGAGGAGGCTAGTGGCAGGAGGAACATGGGGGCATCAGTGATAATGCACAATGGCACAGAGGTGATGAGGCACCTGACAGAGGTGTCATGCACAATAGGAGACAGACAGTCAACTCAGGTAGTGAAGGCTGCAAGTGGTGGATGGTGATGTTCTCAGGGCACTGTGACAGTTCCTTGGTACCCAGTCCCTCTGCATTGTGGCAAACTGTCTCACGCTTGCAGGGTTGGGGATGTTGACACCTATTGGACAGGTGCTAGGGCTTTGCCAGCCTGTGGCCAGGTCAAACGCCATCCCTGCCAACTTACCATTACCCATGCTGATAGTCTGTCCCTCATTGTGTGTGGCACCCCACGCTGTGTACCTTTTCACCACCTTGCCATTGCCACATTGTTCCCAACACTCTGTACAGCAATGTTCATGCTCCTTTTGCCTCCAATCCTCTCTTAGCAGACATATCCCCCCCACCTTTGCAGCCCTTCTAGTGTTCCATCAGGTAGGGGTTGCTGGATCTCTGCATCAAACCCTGAAGGTGTGCCACATTTTTGGTGCAAGACTGTGGCTGCAGCAACTCCCAAGTCTTTGGCACAAGGGCACCCAGTATTGTAAAATGAGTGCAGGGTCCTTGATACACCCAGTGTTTCCTGAAGCCTTGAAGTGAAGCAACTTGCATTGCTTTATGGTCTCTTTTAAAATTGGGACTAATGTTTCCATGCAAATGACCTCTGTAATTAAGAATGAGCAAGCATAGATACAGAGAATCTACAACATATAAACTGTCAGCCAGTTGGGTCTTACTATAAGCAAGGTGTCACCATTTATTCAAACCATTTCTGTGTGGTCAGTTCCTTCTTTTTTCACATAGCAGAAGTTGGATTTCTTGGGGGTGCTGGGGAGAGAGTGTGGTGGGGACCACAGGGGGTTTGGGTGTGGAGAGGCACATTAAGCATTTGGATCAGTTCTGGAGGGAGGGAAAAGGCAATGTGTCTTGCCTGTGGGTGAGAAAAGGTAAATCAATTAAATACAGTATATATTTAAATTCACCAAAGGACCCAGCGACCCTGGTTCAGGAATGATCCTGGGTTATTCGTGGTCAGCCGGGTGGGGGGCAGGAGCTTGATTGAGCCACCATACTGCATCTATCCTCTCCTGGGGAGGGTTTATGGGGGCTGAATGGTGCTTAATGAAACCCTAGTGGATGCTGGGGTTTCATTGGTGACCGGCATCTGGACTTTCCTGGGAGCCATGTCTGACACTGACGCTCTGCTTCACTGAATCATTGCATGCCACACCTCCCATCTAGATCTAAAAATAGTGGCTGCCTATATGACGCCCCACTCTCCCAGCTCCAGTCATCTACTGCGGCGCTCTGACCATTGACCTATCCTGTCTGTCAATTTGGCCAGCCTGACTACACACCACACCCTGGGGGTAAGCCAGTGAGGCAATACTGGTGCACTCCATACCAGAATCCTTCTCCTGACATCATGTAGGTTTCACACTGGTGGACTGGCCCCAGCCTGGGGGGCAAGCCAGGGCATATCATCTGCCTGAGATAAGTCTCGGGAATGAGGAGGGGGCCCATGATGGGTGGTGGCTGAGCATTGGTACCTGGGAAAATTATACTAAATTAAAACAAATATAACCAAGGAAGAAGGGGGAAGAAGATGCTAGTGGGGGACGAAAGGGGATACATTAACTAAAACCATGTGTAAGGTAGAAATGTATGGCACAGTGAGTGTGAGGGTTTTAAGCTTTGTGTTGCTATTGTAGTGTCAAATGCAGCTGGACAGATGCAATTGACATGATTTTTGCCAGTATAGTGCCCACACCATACTAAGAAAACTACATGAATTGCCTAATTTGCTAGAGAATTCACAATTTGCATAGGTTAGCTGCACAATGTTAGGCACTTCACCAGGCAAAAACTACATGACTTGCATCTGCCAGCAAATTAAAGTTGTGAAAACTCTGAAAAGTGCTTTGTGAAACAAATTTTGCTGACTTCACCCACCTCTATGTGCCATTCTATTTTATGAATTTTTTTTTCATCTTTTTTTTTCTTGCTTCTTTATGCTTAAACTTTTAATTGATTTCTCAGTGGCCTTTCTCATTATATTATTATGATTCTCTAAGAATGATGTATTCAGTTCCTTAATGCCTCATACAGGAATTCAAATTCTCTGACCGTGTAGTTTTCTGAGCTCTAAATGGCTCAGAGTTCAACTTTCTATCTCCTCTTTGGCTCACCAAGCTTCACATAGAGGCAGCTTCTTCATGAATATTTAAGTACAGTATATGAGAGAACATTTCCTCCTTGACTGCAGTAAGTAGAGCCCAAAACAGTGTGTAGGTCCTGCCTCGATTTTTTTTCTCCAAGTGCAGCACCTTGTATTTCTCACATGGACTCTGGCTCCAGGAGTAAAACCATTCCCCCAGCCTGCTCTGTTTCACCTGATGCTTGACCCCATCCTTGAGATTGTCCAGCACCCAGTCAACTTAGTGCCATCAACAAACTTAAGCAGCCTGATGGAAACACCAGCTTCCATATCATTGATGAAGATATCTGAAGAGCAGTGGCCCAAGCACCATTCAATCCCTCAGGGGTGCCACCGAGCACTACATTCCACCATTAGTCTCTGCTTCCTTCCCACGAGATAGTTATCATTTCACCTTGGGAATGTCTCATATATACGTTACTAGTTTACTTTGCCTAGAAGCTTGACATACTTCATAGTATCAAAGGCCTTGTTGAATGTGCTATGTCAGGAAACTTTGCTTCGTGAAATAACTATTAAAGTTGTTCAAGTAGACACTTTGCAACACAGAGTTACAAACTCATGGTAGGATACTTCAGAAGGGATATGAGAAAGCCCTTCCTCATGGATGGGGTGGTGGGTGGAACAGCTGGAGTGGGGAGGTGGTGGAGATGAAAATGGAGAAAGGCTTAAAAAGGGGGAAGGGCAAGTACAGTATAAGGAACTGATTATTATAGGAGGTGTTCAGGTGTGAGGGAGCAAGACTTGCAGTAGGGGGTAATGACTTGCACAGACAGCACTAGGCTGAGGATGATGCAGGTTAGTAGGAATAGAGCAGACTTAATATACCACAGTCTTCCACCTGAAAGAGTTCCGTGTTTTTATGTTACTCTTCTACTCTCACAGCTGTCTCTTTCAAACTTCAAGTTCCTGATAGTGCAACATGATGTTTTTATTTAAAAAAAAATGCAATTTAAATAAAATTATTTAAACTGCACAGTTTTATAGCAAAAGTGCAGCAAAGAAAGACTAATAAGTAAACCACACTTTTCCTTTCTCATTTCCATCCTTGATTTAAAAATATGTATACCTTGCAGGGGTTAAACTGCACTGAGAGAAAGTGATATTTCTAACTTTGGTTCCTAGTTGCATAATTGCGCAACACTAGAGAAAGGAATGTGTGTGTGGCTGTAAGGAAATTCCT
The DNA here is from genome assembly GCA_016271365.2 of Neoceratodus forsteri. NCBI lineage: Eukaryota > Metazoa > Chordata > Ceratodontiformes > Ceratodontidae > Neoceratodus > Neoceratodus forsteri. The sequence continues at coordinate 397,881,812 of CM057455.1, read as the reverse complement.
CAGACGCTTTGATCAGTGAGCCTGTAGCTTAATGGTTAGAGCGCTGGAACGGCATACCAGAGATCTGAGGTTCGAATCCCAGTAGGCCACACTTTTCCTTTCTCATTTCCATCCTCGATTTAAAAATATGTATACCTTGCAGGGGTTAAACTGCACTGAGAGAAAGTGATATTTCTAATAAGTAAATCAGTAAGTTTCATACAGTTACTTTTAAAATAAAAATTCTCACAGGATATAAATGGCATTTAAAGATTGAAGTTGTGTACTTTTCCAACAAATTATTTTCAAAAGCTGTACTATTTCAAAAAAAATAAATAAGTGCTACAAAAATGTCATTTAATGTCAAGTAAATGCAAAAGTAGACATTTCATGCAGTTATGTAAGTGCAATTATAATTTTGTACAGCACTACCCTTGTTCTTGTTATGCAACATATTTTTTAAGATAATTAACTTACTGTTTAAGTTATGGCAACCATTTTGGTTGTCAAATTACCATGACTTAACCTGCAATATGTGTCACACTGCTGGCCAAAAGATTATACAAACTAGCTGATTTAAGGATAATACATTCTCTTTTATAAATAATATTTGTCTATAATTTTTGTGTCATCATAATGGTGTAGAGACCTACTACTTATAACACTACTTCTGAGACTCTGAAAACAGACTTGGGAATTTAGTAGTGACAATAATAGTAATTTAATTTCTTTTTTTAAGAACTGGTAACTGGGAATGTACACAGAGCCAAGGCTCATTTCCCAGTGCAAGCCTGAGAGGAGGGTAAAAGCAGTAAATACATAAGCAAGCAAACAATGCAATCCACTGGAGGAAACTCATGCAGGTAAACGGCAAATTATAAAAGATTGCATGAAGTGTAACAATAATAATTATGATGATATAAATGTGCACAAACTGTCAGAAAACATTTGCATGAAGGACTAAAATGCTGTGACAAGAGCAGCATACAGGGCTATAACATATAAACTGTGTTTCCAGTGTCTGTAGAGCAAGGTGAAAGGTAATGGTCAGCAGAAGAGGTATAGAAGGTGAGTTAGGTGAGACTGAGGCTGGAATAGACTTTTGTGTACTAACTTGAGGGGTGAGCCTTTAAGAGCTGCTTTTTATTTTATTCTTTGGTAACCAGGTAAGGCCCACTAGACACAGATGCTTGTTTTCAGGGGTGACCCCGGGAGCACTGCAGAGGTTAAGTGACTTGTTCAGAGTTACACAGTATGCAAGTGCAGGTTTTAGGAATCAAACCCAGGTCTGTCTGCTGGATGTAACAAGCTCATTTACAGCTCGTTACTCTAACATCGAGGCTATACTGCCAGCCCCTGGCAGTTGCTTGAGAGAGGTGTAAGATGGGACTGGTGGCGCTAAGCAAAGAGGTTTATTTAGATGGAGGAGAGGAAGACAGAGAAAGCAGTTTGACTGACCAAAGTTTTGCAGTGAGGGATGGAGAAGGATAAAGAATCACTGTAGCTTTATAATATCTAAATAACAGTGTATTAAAACAGTAATATTATTAACATTTACTTTCACACTAAAAAAGAAAACATTTCATAGAATGAAATCATGCAGCCGGCCTCACTGCACAAGTTGATAGTGAACATACTGTATATTTAGTTCTTCATTTTCCATAATAGACATTATAAGTCTATAGTAAGAAAATGCCAGCAACCCATTGTCTGCTCCAGGCTGTGCAGCCTGTTTTTCTTCTCTAGTTTGGCTGATTATGTCATTCTGCTCTGTGTTCTGCTACATACAAAAATGCAACATATTCATAATCTCATTATTTGCAAATGTGCTGTCACTTAAAGACGTCATGGACTTCTCCTATGTAATATTGCAGTTTTGTTTTCTTTTTATAACTTATTTTATCCCTTAGCTCCAGAGACAAGTTTAGCTGCCTTCTTTCACATCCACGTCAACCTAAACAGTTGCCCTGACATAATATTCCCAAGTTCTACATCAAGTTGCATTATTCTGCTGACATTATTGCTGAGCAAAGTGCCACAGATTTGTGAGTTCAACAAAAAAGAATTCAGGCTCACACATGATTTGTTTACTGACATGAATCCATTGGTAAAGAAGTTAAAAAAAGAAGTTCAGAAAATAAACGTGCCAGCATATCTGCTGTGTTTGCTGAGGTTTGCTGTGTACTGTAGGTAAACACAGTCATTCTACTAAATGCTTAAGAAGCTGAGAGTACATTTTTATTCTAGTTGACCTTGGTATCTAGGTGCAATTTATTCTCTCATTTTTTTTAAAAAAAGCTCCTTAATACACAGAGAATGGGATGTAAAGATGCTGAGATTATGCCCGTTCATGACATTACAACTGACAGTAGTTGCACTAGTTGTTTAGTGATGGCAACATAAGTAGCCATTTAAATAATCACGGCAAATTATGAACAGTTCTTATGACAGCATGAAACATATTCAACTGGATTTGCATAGCATTAGCATAAACTTTTTGTTTTCATCACTTAAGAAGCGAATGACCAATCTGTATTAAGTGGCTGATGGTAATTACTTTTGAGAACAGGAAACAAAAACTGATTATTATGCCAAGGAATCTCATTTGCCTTATTTGCATGAGCTATATAAACCAAGTCTAATAACAAACACATTTAGTAGACAGCTCTGGGATTAAATGACAGTACAGAACAATTATTTTTAATAGACATGGCTTTATCAGAAATAGGAAGATTACTTGCTGACTAGTTTTTAGAAAATGCTATATATTTCCTTTTCTCTTCTGAAAAACAAATCTATATTGAAGAAACCTTTGAAAGATAAAACACACTATATGAGAGCAATTAGTTTAGTTGTCTTTATTCGTTCTTTATTTACAATCCCTACTGGCACTACTATTCAGTAATATAATGAAAGTAGATACAAAGCTGGTGCAATTATATGGTAGATAACTATCCTTGTAGTGGGCAGTGCATTAAACCCATATATGCATAAGTTTACTATGTTGATTAATTTTTCTATTTGTGTTGCCAAGAACAGCTACAAATGTACCATATTAAATTTTAGTTTCTAGCAAACCCATGATGTGCAAATTTTTTTGCATCCATAATCTAATTGTACAAAAGTAGTCCTACATGAATGAACAAATTATATGGTGGTATATTTTTTATTAGGCCACATTATCAGTTGCCTTCAACAGATAAGATTTTTATTTCTGTTTTTTTCATTTGCTTGTTTTGCTCACACAGCTCCCTTTTTGACTAAAAACTGAAGATAGTATATGCAGTATGTGAAATCAAATGCATGTAAATTGCAATTTCCATGTCTTTCCAAATCTTTGTACCACCTACTTTATTTTGGCTGTCCTGTCAAAGTGCAGTAATGTGTTTAATGGATTTGCATTTTATTATGAGCTCAAAGAGCTGCTGACACCTCCAGGATAACTTTGAAAAACATAAATTAGGTACAATTCAGCTTGGATTGGATATATATTCTACAGAACTCTCCTCCCATTTATCATTGAGGAAGTTTGCATGAATACATGGTCTTTATAACTCAGAGATCATCTGTCTCTATAGCTTACTCCCTACTTCACGTCATAATCCTCTGTGGTGACATCACAATCTGTTGCCATGGGAGTAACTGTGATGTCACACACAGTGCATTATGATCTCAGGTTGGGAGAAATCAACTGAAATAGATTATATTTTTAGGAGCAAAGCTCCTGTTTTCATTCAGATGTCCTTAATAATAAATAATGGGGAGAAGGCATACAGAACTAACAAGAAATACAAGCTGAATTGTGTCTGAAAACTATGTGCTGTGAAAGTTCTGCTGAAGGCACTGACTGCTCTTTAAAATGCTTTATTTTATTAGAACTTGTTGTTCTGTCACTACTGATATTAGTTACTGTACTTCAAGGATGTGCTAAAACTGAATTTGTATTTGGTGAATGTTCCTTAATATGATACTTTACCATTGATTGTGTCCAATCAAACTTTTGGACCATTCCAAATTACTTTGACATTTGACCAAATAATTAAACAAATACATAGTAAATAATGTAGATGCATCAATGTTTATGGACAAAATAAGAGCCATGGTCCTTCCAGCCTGGTAAGGCAGGGCAAGCCATTTTATTTTATGTAGCAGCCTATCCTGAAAGTCTCAGAATACTGTACAAATCCAAAATAACAGTTCAAAACACAACATAACGTAAGTTAAAACACATTAATAAATAACATTTAATAAGTACTAAATACTAAGACAGTAGCTTAATATTTCAAACTGAATGCTTACCTGAAAATATAACATTTCAGTTCATTTTTAAATGCCTCTAGCCAGTGGAAAGTCTTAAGATGGCAAGGAAATGATTTTGAAATAAAAAGTCCACCATTAGGAAGGCCATGTCATTTAAAATGCACTCTTGGCACAGCGAGACAAAACTCCTCCTGGAGTGGAACAAGCAATTGGGATTATACCAGGCTAAGAGGATTTTTAGGTAGTTTGGCCACAGACCATGCAAGGCCTTGTATGGTACCAGTGCTATTTTAAAGGTGGTACATCACCTAATTAGAAGCCAGTGCAGCTGCTGCAGCACAGGAGTAATATGTTCATAATGTAATTTAACAATTTATTTAAAGTGTAGTAAGCGCTGCGGAGGATCCTCAGCCTTAGGGCTGGTCAGATGGCGCCTGCTTTTCCCCTGCTCCCGGCGACCGCACTCTCAGCTGCATCTGCTGTGGGTATTCTTGCCCCGCCTGCCCCTCAATACCCTCCCACCCTTAGCTGTCCTTGCTTATATAGGTCCAGGCTTCCACGTGGTACTGGTGTGGGAAAATAAACTGTTTTCTCTATCTGTCTTGAATCCCACCTGCAGGTTATAGCTTATCGCCACTAGATGTCATATTCTGTCTATCCTGACTTGCTCTCATTTCTCCTTTGCTGAATTATGAATCTTCTTGCACTCCCTGACTGGCACTGAATTCCCCCTGTCTACTTCCACAATCCCCTATGCAGATCACCCCCTCTCTCCACTGTTCTCCCTCTGTGGCTGCCCCCCCTACACTTTTTCTGCTTATTTTTCTCCCGGGCATTCATGCCACCATAGAGCCTAGATCATCCTTGTATCTCCTTGAGACCCTGTTTTCTGCACTACTGGCCCTTAGCTCTTTATCCCTAATGGCCAGCACCCCTCCCCCCGGTGGTATCACCTTGTAATTTTTTCTACTGAAACATAATTGCTGAATGTTCCTTCTCACCTCGTCCTATAGGTTACCTAAACTATAAACTACTCAGGTCTCTACTAAGAAACTTGGTGTACAGGAGAGTTATCTCCCATGCTACTGTCACTTGTGCTACAACCATTGCTCTTCTCAATCAAACAATCAATCAATCAAAATCTTTATTTATCCAGGCGGGCACCATTGAGCAAGGCTCATTTGCAAGGTGGACCTGGTCATGATTACATCAAAGTACAGTACAGAAGCAGGTATACAAAAAGCAATAATATACAAGGAAGAAAAAGTATATACAGTGTATACAGTACAATACAAGGTTTAAATAAATAAAAAAAACAGCTTTATTTTACAATTGAATAAGTCAGTAGATATACAATCAACCATAGGCATACAGGGGTTATAAGCAGAGATCTTTTAAGTGAGGCAGCCGGCAACTACACATATAGGGGAAAGAGGCCATGTATGGGATGGCAGGTTAGAAAGGTAAAGAAGAGGAGGGATATATTACCGATGACTGGGGGAAAAATTGAGCTAAAACCACAGAAAGTGACGATGGCTGTCGTGTACTTGTTTATTATGATAATGATGGAGGAGGGGTAGATAACTGGGACACTACTATGGATGGAGTGAAACTTTAGCCAGGCTGGAGTGGACAGGGAAGGGTGGGTGCAGCAGGAAGAGTTAATAGGGAAAGAGTGAGAGTCAGGGGTAGAAACATGGTGAGTGTCAGGATGGAAAGGGGGAGTTGCGGAATTAGTGGGCTAGCAGTGAGGATAACCTTAACTTTTACTTTAGCTAGAGACATTGAACCTAGCCCTGACCCCTCTACCTCCCCTATTGGACCTACCACAATCACCTCTCAGCTCCTCCCTCAGGCTCATGGCCTGTCCATCATACATCTGAACATCCACAGTCTCCTAGAAAATCTCCCTGAGCTGGAAGTTTGGGTTCTGGCAAATAACCCAGACATCCTTGTACTATCCGAAACATGGTTAAAACCTACTGATCAGGATCAAAGCTGTGCCTTGCCTAGCTATAATATGTACCGGGCTGACCGTACCTCCTCTAAAAGAGGGGGAGGCCTGGCACTGTACTACAAGTCCCACCTTAGTGTCACCCTGTTGCCAACGCCTTCCCTGAATTATAGTGAGGTTCTGCACACTTTCTTACTAATGGGGGTGCCAAGAAGTTGCACCTACTTGGGGTGTATTTACCCCCAAAATAGTATTTATTTATTTAGTTTTTGTTCACCAGGTAAGTGCACTAGACAAATCCTGCCTATTTTCAGGCATGACCAGGGGGAAGGGGATACAGATGAATGCCAACTGACGTTGAACCAGATTAAGTTGTTGGTGGTATTTTTAGTGAACTTGGTCTTGAAGAGCTAACATGTATGATTCCTGCCCTAATTAAAAACAATGAGGTAATATGTTTGGGAGATTTTAACCTGGATTGGCTGGGTTCAAACTCCTCCTTACTTGCTTCGACTATCAGTATGGCCAATCTTGAGCAACTCATCTCTTCCCACACTCGGATAACTCTGAACAACCTGTCGCTCAATGATTGACTGGATCCTTACCAACCGCAAGGACTGTTACTCCTCAACTGGGGTTCTACCTGACACTATCAGCGACCACTGCCCTGTCTTTTGCATTAGGGATGTTTCCATTGCCTCTCCTCCTCTGAAAGTACTCTCCTTTTCCAACTTTTATAACTTTGATCCTGTGGCTTTCCTACTTGACTTAAACCAAATTGACTGGCTCCCCATTTCAAACAACAGATGTTAACTGGGCTACTGACTATTTGAACACCACTCTGCTAACCCTACAGACTAAACACATCCCTGTCTCAATGCGAAGGGTTAGAGGGCAGATGGCCAAGTGGTTCAAGTGGCCTTTCCTGAATCTATTCAAGGAATGAGATAAACTTTGGATAAAATGGAAATCTTCTTCTGCTCAAACAGACTTTGATGCTTATCGTTTACTATGCAATGCCTGCAAGAAAGATATCAGAGCTGCCAAGAGTAACTACTACAGGAAACTCCCACAGTCCTCCATCTCAGACCCAAGAAGTACTGGAGTCAGATCAATGAGATAATGGGGAACACTAGGCCTCTGGCTCCAAAGGATATGTTAATTGATGATACACTGTGCAATAACCCCTGCACTATAGCCAATGCCTTTTACTCCCTTTTTACTGAGGCTCCTAAAATCTCCCCCTCGTCATCCTGTGACCCAAACCCCCTCTTCAGCTCCTCCACTACTAATTCTCTCCAATATTGCACTGTCGGATATTCTCAGGTTACTTCAGTCTATCCCCCCTTGAGGTAGCCATGGGCCCGATGGTATTGAGACAAGGGTTATAAGACTTGGTGCTTACCTCCTTGCCACCCCAATCATGAGGCTGTTTAATCAGTCCATTTGCACCTCTATGGTGCCCACAGCTTGTAAAGCTGCTAAGATCATCCCTGTATTCAAGAAAGGTGACCCCAAAGTCCTTTCAAATTATTGGCCCATAGCCTTACTACCTACCCTCAGTAAGATCTTAGAGAAACTCATCCATCTCCAGATCTCTACTCACCTACTGAATTTTAATATTCAGTCACCTGCTCAACATGGCTTCAGGGCTGGACATAGCACCACCACTGGCCTCACACTTCTCACCAGTGAGATTAAGTCCAACATGGACCGAGGTCTTCTCACAGGTGCTGTCTTTATAGATCTCACCAAGGCGTTCGACATGGTTAATCATCCACTGCTCCTGTACAAACTCCACTTACTAGGGTCCTCTGGATCTACCCAGTCCTAGTTCAGCAGCTATCTCTCCAACCGATCCCAATCCACCTCTTTTGGCAAAGTTCTCTCTTCCCCTGCCCCAGTCTCCTGTGGCATCCCCCAAGGTTCCATCCTAGAACCTCTACTCTTCTTCATCTTTACCAAAGACACTCCCTCCTCTCTCCCTCACTGTCACTCTATCATGTATGCTGATGACCTGGTGCTCTACACCACCTCACGCTCAGTCTTGGAAATTAACACCCACCTCTCCTCTGCGTTCAAACAAATCCAACACTGGCTCACCTCCAACTCACTCATTCTCAACTTGCCTTAGACTCAGGCCATGCTTTTTGGATCTGCCAGAAAAGTTCATGCAGAGTCAACAAAGCTTCATGTGATTAGCAATGATGGGTCAGTAGTCATGCCCACTGATGCCTTCAAATATCTTGGCATGACCCCTTATCCTGTACTTGATCTCTCTGCACATATAAATGATGTATGCAGGTCTGTTAACACCAAGTTAGGTGCCACCTACTGTGTGCGTCACGCCCTAACCCCTGCCACCAGAATCTCTGTAGCATGTGGAATACTGCTTCCTAGGCTCCTATATGCTCTCCTCACTCTGGCATGCCAACACGTGTATCCTCTATAAGTGGGACACCTCCTATAATAACATCTGCAGATTCTCCCTCTCTGCCCCTCGCCTTACCCACCACTGTCTCCTATACACCATTCTGCATTGGCTGTCCCCCAAATCACAGCACTTTTTTTCTCTCTGGGATGTTTTATCGACTCCATGAATAAGCCCCCCTGCCCTGACAGTATTGCGGCAATGCTCACCCCCATGACCCATTCCCGAACTTTGAGGTTCTCTAATTTGCCCCTGCTCTCTGTCCCTCTCTGCTCAACTAAAATGGGGCAGCTTGTGCTTGTGTCTATTTCACCCCTAAATTCTGGAACTCCCTACCTGCCAACTTACGGGGCTCCACATCTCACTCAGCCTTCAGATCTGCACGTTTCTCCCACCTTCATGCACTTGATTCCTGTGTCTGTATCTAATCCTTCCCCGAACTCTGAGCCCTGCTTATCTATACCCTTGCTTGATCCAGGTTTCTCTCTACTTTACTGATACTGTTTCCTGTCTCTATCACCATTGTTACATTATGACTCCCTCCCCGGGGTCATCTCTTTTAAGTCCTTGTTTAATTACCACTCTGTGATTGCCTGTACTATTGTATTCACCTGTATTTTGCAAGCCTGTATTTGAAAACTGTATGTAGTTTAATTACTACCCTGTGATTTCCTGTACAATTGTATTTTGCAAGCCTGGAATCAAAAACTGTATGTACCTGTATTGTAATGTGTTCACTGTTTGTAAACTGTACCCTCCCGGGTCATGCTTGAAAATAGGCAGGATTGTTGCCTAATGCACTTACCCAGTTACCAAAAGCCAATAAATAAATAAATAATTGGTTGATCTGAAGATTTGCTTAGCTCTGGCATTCTTCACCAGCTCTAGGCGGAATACCAACCTTACTGATAGCCACAGGAGAAGAGGGTTACTATTATCAAGCCTTGAGGTCACAAATGCATGGACCAGGTTCACCAGATCCTCTTGATTCAGATAAGGTAAAATATGGGAGTTATTTCTAAGATGAAAAAAATGTGCTGCAGACCACAGCTGATATATGGGACCAGATATTCATAACTTTGCCCCAGGTCAAAATTAGCACTGCACGGTGTGCTAAATCAGCCTGGAACCAATAGCATGCTTATCGTAGGGTCTTGGATAGATGACCCACAGAGGCAGATTGCAGCAGACTAAAGTAGGGTTTTATTGTAAATAAAGCCGACTGACCACAACAAAATAACAAAAACAAGCATAATATAATTGTTCAAAATAAAGCAAAAACAAACTCCAGCAACCTCAGAAACTAGGAGAAGGCTAGCTCCAGAGATGTTCACAGCATTAGATCCCTATTATATCTGCTGGTCACCTTAGAAGAACTCTTTAAATACCCTACTGGGTATCATGTGATCAGCTAGCTCCACCTTCATTCATTACTTAAGATATAACTTTTCTGTATTCAGTGCATACAATATATTTTAAGTAATCAAACATTTTAAAAACACAATATCATTGTAATCCTGGTGCATGAACTAATTTTTTAATCCACTCCAGAACTTTAAATGCTTAGATGCATTTCAGAAGGTGCCTCCCCCTTTTACATGGTATAAGAGAGTTGGAAATGAGGCTGACCAGCCCTTAGTAGCTATGGCAATGCAGGAGAAGTCTTCACAGGCAACAAACAATTCAGCAGGCACTAGCTACACATTCGCTACCTAACAAGCCTGAAATCACATCAAAATGACATAGAGAGCACTTCTGGAGTGAGTATAAAGTTGTGTCAACCTTTATTCTTTAAAAAATGCTACAACAGTGAAGAAATGGGTTAAATGTGCTACATTTTTCTGTTGGAAACTGCAAGGCTCTCAGCTTCCTGGAGCAGTATGAGGTTTTAGCTTCCTCAAGCAGAATGTGGGGAGGGGGTTAAAGAATAATACTTTGGTAAACCAAGAATTGGCATTACTCTAGAGCTGAATGGGATACTCACTGAGTCCCAATATCTTAACATTACTATACAGCGAGGCTTATTACAGAATTCATAATGCATATATGAATATACATAGCCCTCTCTAATATTACAGGGGAAAATAAACGTTCACAGAGGGCAAGGATTTCAAAAAGCATGCACACCAAATACCTAGCATTGTACTCATTTTAAACATTACTACATTTTAAATGTTTCTACTATTATTCTAGAACTTTCGTTTGTTTAGTGGGGCATATTATGGATTTTAGACACAAGACTGGAAACATATAGGGAGGGTATTATTTTACTACAAACAAAGAACAGAGACACCAACAGACAACAAACAATATACGAAGTGGGTGGCCAGCCCAACAATACAAAGGATACAAAAACAGATATGACAATTTCCAAAATCCATAGAGTCCCAGAAACAAAGTAACAGGAAAAAAGGGGGGGGGGTTACTCTCTCACATTCCTCCCCACCCAAAACCAAACTACCAGCTTTGGTTTTTCAAGTCTCATAATATTTACTTCTTACTTTGAACAGATACCTATCATCAGATCTCTCATAGAAGAGATGGAGCCTTAGCCCACCCTTACTTTAGGGCTCCACTCAGGGTCCCTTTTAATAAACAAATAATATTGTAAAGATATCATATTCCTTCATGATAGGATACATTACAAACATTACCCTGAGGTCTGATGATTGGTATCTTTATTCTCCATCCCATAACGGGACAAAGAATCAGCATTCCCATGTGCAGTACCTGTCCTATGCTTGATAGTAAATTTATATGGTTGTAAGGAAAGATACCATCGATAATGTCAGGGTTCTCATCCTTCATGACATGCAACCAACATAAGGGTTGTGATCAGTCCAGAGTTTGAATTCTACACCCGATAAGTAAAATCTAAGAGCATTGATGGCCCATTTAATGGCCAAACATTCTTTTTCTATAACGGAATAATGTGTTTCCCGTTCATGCATCTTTCGGCTTATATAAATAACAGGATGTTCTTCTCCATCTATAATCTGTGTCAATACAGCCTCTATTCCATAATTTGATGCATCCATTTGAAGAATGAATGGTTGTGTGAAATCAGGGGTTTGTAAGATTCGAGAAGAACATAATTTAGCTTTTATGGTCTGAAAAGCATCCTCACACTCATCGGTCCATTTAATTTTTTCTGGATTCCTTTTCTTGGTTAGGTCTGTTAAAGGTCCGGCTAACATAGAAAAGTTAGGTTTAAACTTACGGTAGTAGCCAGCGAGTCCTAGAAAGGAGCGTACATCCTTCTTGGTAAGGGGTCTAGGGCTGCTTGCCACAGCTGCTACCTTATCTATCTCTGGCTTTATTGTACCATTACCAATTCAAAATCCAAGATATTTTGTCTCCTGCATGGCTATAGCACATTTGTTTGGATTTATTGTTAATCCAGCTTCAGTTATTGTAGTCAGTACATTCGTTAGATGTCTGATGTGCTCCTCCCATGATGTACTGAACACAATAACATTGTCCAAATATGCAGCACTGTATGCAGTGTGTGATGTCAATAAGGTATCCATTACCCTTTGGAAAGTAGCTGGAGCCCCATGAAGGCCGAATGGCATAACCGTGAAGTGAAATAAACCTAAAGGAGTACTGAATGCGGTTTTCTCTTTGTTTAATGAATCTAATGGTATCTGCCAATAACCTTTTGTTAGGTCCAAGGTACTAATGTATTTGGCACTTCCTAGATGATCTAGTACATCATCGATGCGAGGCATCGGATGACTATCAAACTGGGACACAGCATTCAGTCTCCTGAAGTCTAGGCATACACGTATGCCTCCTTCTTTTCTTTGCTACTACAACCATAGGGAAACACCATTCACTATGTGATGGTTCTATGACACCCATTGCTTGCATCTTTTTTACCTCCTGTATTACAGCTGATCGTATCCTTTCAGGGAGTCTTTAGGGTTTCTGTCTTATGGGTTGAACATTTGTAACTCGTATGTGATGAGTGGCCTGTTTGACTCTCCCTGGGGTACCTGTGAACGTATCTTTAAAGTTATTAATAACTTTGTCTAAGTCTCTTCTCTGATCTTCTGTTAACTTATGATTGACCAGTAAATCAGTAATCTGGCCCTTAGTTTCTAAACGTCCATAAACCGTTTCCAATTCATTATCAGTTTCAGGCATCACATAACCAGTAAGAGGTGTTGTTCTGTCTACCCATGCTTTTAAGAGGTTTACATGATAAATGCGCTTTGTATTTTTCTTGTCTGGCATCTCAATCTCATAAGTTACTGGACCTGTTCTTTGAGTAATTATGTATGGCCCTTGCCATTTCATCAAAAGATTTTGTTCAGAGGATGGTAACAGCACTAACACTTTATCCCGCTCAATGAATTATTTGGACCCAGTTCCCTTATCATAATATTCTTTCTGTTTCAACTGATGCTGTAAGTTAGCATTGTGGGCTTTTTGTACATAAGACATTAAACACTGTCTTAATTGCTGCCAGTATTTTATTTATTTGCTTTTGGTAACCGGGTAAGTGCACTAGGCACAAAGATGCCTATTTTCAGGCACGACCCGGGAGAGCACATTTTAGAAATACAAAAATTGTGTATGTGATGCAGCACATGAAAGCAGTACAGTACAGAGTCAAGTCAAAACTTCAGGTACGTGGAGACACAATTTTGGCAACAAACACGAATAGGTTTACACAGTAAGAATAAAAATACAGCACAGTTGTACAGGGATCTCAAAATAAAGTTAAGTAGGAACATAGGCATTAGCAATAGCAGGCATTCAAAGAGACAAAATAACAAGTAGTAAAGAAGAGATGAGAGAGAGCGAGGGAGAGAGAAAGCAGAGAGAGGGAGGGAGAGGAACAAGGATGATTGAAACAGAGCAACAGGGAAGAAGAGTGGAGCTAAGGCAGATTAAAGCAGGTGCAGGGGTTAATAAAGCGTAAGTGCTCTTTGTGAAGTGACTTAAAAGTGGTATGGGAGGCTGCTTATTGAATAGCTTGGGGTATAGAATTCCAGTATTTTGGAGCCACATTGGAAAAGGCGCATGCACCCATATTGGTTCTGTGTCTGGGTATGTGAAAGAGAGCTTGGTCAGTTGAACGCAGGCCATAAGAGAGAGGCTGTGCATCCAGTAGGGATGACAGGGGTAGCGGGAGGCCATATCTGATAATATTGCCAATTAATGAGCCGAAGGCCTGTGTCTGTGAGCAGAGGGGCACAGCCATTTAAGGTCACTGTAGAGCTAGCAATGATGTTTGTAACTTGGAGATGCGGAAGCATAGCAGCAGATGCTGTTGTAGGTGGTGTCCCACTTATGGAGGGATGATTTGGAGGCAAAGAGGTAGGTGACTGAGCCATAGGCAAGGGCTGGGAGAAGAAAGCCTTGGGCCACAGCAAGTCTTGCAGATGGGGTAAGGGCATATCTAGTTCGGTAGGCACTACCTATCTTGGCGTTAACTGACTTGCAGGTGGTTGTAATGTGTAGGTCAAAGTCAAGGGATGGATTGAGAGTGACACCAAGGTATTTAAAGGAGTTGGTGCTAATCAGAGAAGATCCGTCCTCACAGGGGATAATTAGGGCATTTTGCTTTGCTTTAAGTATGGCAAAGGAGCCGAAGAACATGGAGTAAGTTTTACTGGAGTTGAGAATAAGTTTGTTATCGGTGAGCCAGGATTGAATATTAGCAAAGCTTATTGTAGGGGTAACACTACCTTAGTCTGTTTGTTCTCCTCCCATTCCTCCTTAACTATATCTAGTGGCCCCCTTGGGTTTTGCCCATAGAGTAGTTCAAACGGGGAAAAGCCTGTGGACGCTTGTGGAACCTCTCGATATGCAAACATGAGGTATGGTAGATGGAGGTCCCAATTTCTAGCTTCATCCACCACAAACCTTTTGAGCATCTGCTTCATAGTTTGATTAAAGCGCTCCACTAGCCCATCTGTTTGGGGATGGTACCGTGTAGTGAAAAGTGCTTCCATACCTAAAGCTTGATACAACCTTTTCAGTAATGCTGAGCAAAAGTTTGCTCCTCTATCAGTTAGAATTGCCCCTGTATACCTACCAGGCAAACACTTTAATTAATTCCTCAGCTATTTTAGGGGCGGTAATGGTCCTCAGAGGTATAGCCTCAGGATATTTTGTAAAGTAGTCTACTATCACTAAAATGAATCTGTTCCTTTGAACTTTTAGGTAATGGGCCCACAATATCCATTGCTATACGTCAATGGCGAGACTCCAATGGTAAAGGCAACAGAGGTACTTTATCTTTATGAAAGATTTTAGTTACCTTCTGGCACCTCACAACTTCTACAGTAATCTGTTACCTGTTCATGAATGCCAGGCCAAAAGAAATGATGCAAGAGACGACTCAGTGTTTTGTCCCTACCTAAATGACGGCCTGGGGAATATCATGGGCCAAATTAAGTAATTGATCCTGGTATTTCTGTGGTATCATTAGCTGTTCTACTGTCTCTCTGGTTCTAGGATTGATGCAAACCTGGTACAACAATTCATTTTGTAGTTTAAATATAGGCCCTTTTCCCTCATTACCCTTCCCAAGCTGAGAAAAGAAAGGGGTTAAGGAATCATCATTTCTCTGAGCTTCTGGAAAAACAGTATTATTATGCACGTTCAAGTAATCAGAGATAGAGTCATTTTTAATGTCCGGTAAATGACCTGTCTTGTGTTGATTAGTCCAGTGCTTCTTTTCTTTCCTTCTTTGCCTATTGGGCTTCCTGTCCTTCCCACCAGGCCCATATATGTCTTCCTGAAAAGGAAAAGTCTGTCCCAGGTTTTCTTCCTGTTTCGCCTGGGCTCTGGTAGTGACTGCACTGATGTTGGATCTTAACAAATTTTCAGTGAGGAAAGTCATGTCCTATAATGATGGGTACAGGAAGGTGAGGAACCACACCCACCTTGATCTCCTGAGTGTGTCGCACTACTCTTAGTATAACATCATTTAATGGGTATTGATGTATATCCCATGGACGATATAACTCGGGTAGTAGGAACTTGTTATCTTTAGGTGTATTAAACAGGGAAGCATGAATCAGGGTTTGTTTGCTTCCTGAATCTATAAATCCTGGTACCACCTTATGTCTGACTTGCTCCATGTACTACATATTGTCCCCAATTAGCTAATGCTAAGTGCACCTCTTCAACTTTCTTCTTGGGACAGAACCTTGCATATGACCCTTCCCACTGCAATGGTGACAAATAATGTCTGTACTATGCCCCTTACCAGTTCTTACATTCTGTTTGGTTCCAGGGCTATGCACAGGTTGGGGTGGCTGTATCAATGTGGAATGTCTTACCAGGAGGGCACTGGACTGGGCCCTCCCAAGTTCGCGTTGTCTATGGGGTGTGTGCTATGTAATCTTCAGCCAACCTAATAGCCATGTCTGATGTTTCAGGCCGATGTTCCTTGACTCACAACTGCACATCTGTGGTAAAATCCTAATAAATTGCTCCAAAATGATGCTCTCCATTATCTGTGTAACTGCCTGTGTTGTGGGTTGCAACCATTTATTACACAAGTCTTTCAGCTGGGTATAGGCATCTTGTGAGGTGTCAGTCGAATGAAATTTAAAGGACCGAAATCGTTGTCTATATGTCTCTGTACTAATATCGTATCTTTTAAGGATTGCCTGTTTTACATGGTCATAGTTATTAGCATGTACAATATCAACATGGCTATAGGCTAACTGGGCTTTGTCAGTTAAATATGGAGCTAACCGAATTACCCATTGATCTCTCGGCCAGGCACAGACAGTTGCCACTCTTTCAAACGTTAATAGGAATGCTTCTATATTATCTGTTGCTGCAAGCTTTACCAGTTTAACATCTTTTTGCATATTTACTGGTGATGGAGGCGGGCCGGTATCCATAGCCTGAATAGCCCTGAGAGTATCTGTCCATCTGGCCTGGTTTTCTTCCCAACGGGCTTGGTTCTCTCTCCTCTCTCTTTCTCTTTCTCTGTCTATCTCCATTTGCCAGATACATAGCCAGCGAAGTAAATCTTGGGGTTCTTCTGGTGGCACCTCCACCTCTGGTTCAGTTGCCTGGGCTCCTTCCATCGGCTTCTGGTCCTCCACAGGCAAATTCTCCATTATAAGTCTTTTATCCATCTTCCTCCTTACCACAGGGTCCAATCCAGTCAGTAATGGTAACTGCAGTTTCTTGGCAATGGACCTTGTAGTGGCACTGATCACATCTGCTGCCTCTTCTTGCATGTGGAACTTCTCAGAATCTGAGCGCAGATTCCAGGTCAATATCCCACTTTGACACCATCTGTCGAGGGTCTTGGATAGATGAACCACAGAGGTAGATTGCAGCAGACTAAAGTAGGGTTTTATTGTAAAAAAGCGGACTGAACATGGCAAATAACAAAACAAGTATAATACAATGGTTCAAAATAAAGCAAAAACAAACTCCGGCATCCTCAGAAAGTAGTAGAAGTCTAGCTCCAGAGATGTTCACAGCATCACATCCCTATTATATCTGCTGGTCACCTTAGAAGAACTCTTTAAATACCCTACTGGGTATCATGTGATCAGCTAGCTCCACCTTCATTCATTACATAAGATATAACTTTTCTGTATTCAGTGCATACAATATATTTTAAGTAATCAAACATTTTAAAAGCACAATATCATTATAATCCTGGTGCATGAACTAATTTTTAATCCACTCCAGCACTTTAAATGCTTAGATGCATTTCAGAAGGTACCTCCCCCTTTTACATGGTATAAGAGAGTTGGAAATGAGGCTGACCAGCCCTTAGTAGCTATGGCAATGCAGGAGAAGTCTTCACAGGCAACAAACAATTCAGCAGGCACTTGCTACACATCTGCTACCTAACAAGCCTGAAATCACATCAAACATAGAGAGCACTTCTGGAGTGAGTATAAAGTTGTGTCAACCTTTATTCTTTAAAAATGCTACAACAGTGAAGAAATGGGTTAAATGTGCTACATTTTCTGTTGGAAAGGCTCTCAGCTTCCTGGAGCAGTAAGAGCTTTTAACTTCTCAAGCAGAATATTGGGGGGTTAAAGAATAATACTTCTTGGTAAACCAAGAATGGGCATTACAGTTAGAACTGAATGGGATACTCATTGAGTCCCAATACTTAACATTACTATACAGCAGCGCTTATTAAAGAATCCATAGCACATATGAATATACATAGCCCTCTCTAATATTACAGGGAAAATAAACGTTCACAGAGGGCAAGGATTTCAAAAGCATGCACACCAAATACCTAGCATTGTACTCATTTTAAACATTACTACATTTTAAATGTTTCTACTATTATTCTAGAACTTTCGTTTGTTTAGTGGGGCATATTATGGATTTTAGACACAAGACTGGAAACATATAGGGAGGGTATTATTTTACTACAAACAAAGAACAGAGACACCAACAGACAACAAACAATATACGAAGTGGGTGGCCAGCCCAACAATACAAAGGATACAAAAACAGATATGACAATTTCCAAAATCCATAGAGTCCCAGAAACAAAGTAACAGGAAAAAAGGGGGGGGGTTACTCTCTCACATTCCTCCCCACCCAAAACCAAACTACCAGCTTTGGTTTTTCAAGTCTCATGATATTTATTTCTTACTTTGAACAGATACCTATCATCAGATCTCTCATAGAAGAGAGATGGAGCCTTAGCCCACCCTTACTTTAGGGCTCCACCTCAGGGTCCCTTTTTAATAAACAAATAATATTGTAAAGATATCATATTCCTTCATGATAGGAATACATTACAAACATTACCCTGAGGTCTGATGATTGGTATCTTTATTCTCCATCCCATAACGGGACAAAGAATCAGCATTCCCATGTGCAGTACCTGTCCTATGCTTGATAGTAAATTTATATGGTTGTAAGGAAAGATACCATCGCATAATGTCAGGGTTCTCATCCTTCATGACATGCAACCAACATAAGGGGTTGTGATCAGTCCAGAGTTTGAATTCTACACCCGATAAGTAAAATCTAAGAGCATTGATGGCCCATTTAATGGCCAAACATTCTTTTTCTATAACGGAATAATGTGTTTCCCGTTCATGCATCTTTCGGCTTATATAAATAACAGGATGTTCTTCTCCATCTATAATCTGTGTCAATACAGCCTCTATTCCATAATTTGATGCATCCATTTGAAGAATGAATGGTTGTGTGAAATCAGGGGTTTGTAAGATTCGAGAAGAACATAATTTAGCTTTTATGGTCTGAAAAGCATCCTCACACTCATCGGTCCATTTAATTTTTTCTGGATTCCTTTTCTTGGTTAGGTCTGTTAAAGGTCCGGCTAACATAGAAAAGTTAGGTTTAAACTTCACGGTAGTAGCCAGCGAGTCCTAGAAAGGAGCGATATCCTTCTTGGTAAGGGTCTAGGGCTGTTTGCCACAGCTGCTACCTTATCTATCTCTGGCTTTATTGTACCATTACCAATTCAAAATCCAAGATATTTTGTCTCCTGCATGGCTATAGCACATTTGTTTGGATTTATTGTTAATCCAGCTTCAGTTATTGTAGTCAGTACATTCGTTAGATGTCTGATGTGCTCCTCCCATGATGTACTGAACACAATAACATTGTCCAAATATGCAGCACTGTATGCAGTCTGTGATGTCAATAAGGTATCCATTACCCTTTGGAAAGTAGCTGGAGCCCCATGAAGGCCGAATGGCATAACTGTGAAGTGAAATAAACCTAAAGGAGTACTGAATGCGGTTTTCTCTTTGTTTAATGAATCTAATGGTATCTGCCAATAACCTTTTGTTAGGTCCAAGGTACTAATGTATTTGGCACTTCCTAGATGATCTAGTACATCATCGATGCGAGGCATCGGATGACTATCAAACTGGGACACAGCATTCAGTCTCCTGAAGTCTAGGCATATACGTATGCCTCCTTCTTTCTTTGCTACTACAACCATAGGGAAACACCATTCACTATGTGATGGTTCTATGACACCCATTGCTTGCATCTTTTTTACCTCCTGTATTACAGCTGATCGTATCCTTTCAGGGAGTCTTTAGGGTTTCTGTCTTATGGGTTGAACATTTGTAACTCGTATGTGATGAGTGGCCTGTTTGACTCTCCCTTGGGTACCTGTGAACGTATCTTTAAAGATTAATAACTTTGTCTAAGTCTCTTCTCTGATCTTCTGTTAACTTATGATTGACCAGTAAATCAGTAATCTGGCCTTAGTTTCTAAACGTCCATAAACCGCTTTCCAATTCATTATCAGTTTCAGGCATCACATAACCAGTAAGAGGTGTTGTTCTGTCTACCCATGCTTTTAAGAGGTTTACATGATAAATGCGCTTTGTATTTTTCTTGTCTGGCATCTCAATCTCATAAGTTACTGGACCTGTTCTTCGAGTAATTATGTATGGCCCTTGCCATTTCATCAAAAGATTTTGTTCAGAGGATGGTAACAGCACTAACACTTTATCCCGCTCAATGAATTATTTGGACCCAGTTCCCTTATCATAATATTCTTTCTGTTTCAACTGATGCTGTAAGTTAGCATTGTGGGCTTTTGTACATAAGACATTAAACACTGTCTTAATTGCTGCCAGTATTTTATTTATTTGTTTTGGTAACGGGTAAGTGCACTAGGCACAAAGATGCCTATTTTCAGGCACGACCCGGAGAGCACATTTAGAAATACAAAATTGTGTATGTGATGCAGCACATGAAAGCAGTACAGTACAGAGTCAAGTCAAAACTTCAGGCAGTGGAGACACAATTTTGGCAACAAACACGAATAGGTTTACACAGTAAGAATAAAATACAGCACAGTTGTACAGGGATCTCAAAATAAAGTTAAGTAGGAACATAGGCATTAGCAATAGCAGGCATTCAAAGACAAAATAACAAGTAGTAAAGAAGAGATGAGAGAGAGCGAGAGAGAGAAAGCAGAGAGAGGAGGGAGAGGAACAAGGATGATTGAAACAGAGCAACAGGGAAGAAGAGTGAGCTAAGGCAGATTAAAGCAGGTGCAGGGGTTAATAAAGCGTAAGTGCTCTTTGTGAAGTGACTTAAAAGTGGTATGGGAGGCTGCTTATTGAATAGCTTGGGGTATAGAATTCCAGTATTTTGGAGCCACATTGGAAAAGGCGCATGCACCCATATTGGTTCTGTGTCTGGGTATGTGAAAGAGAGCTTGGTCAGTTGAACGCAGGCCATAAGAGAGAGGCTGTGCATCCAGTAGGGATGACAGGGGTAGCGGGAGGCCATATCTGATAATATTGCCAATTAATGAGCCGAAGGCCTGGAGTCTGTGAGCAGAGGGGCACAGCCATTTAAGGTCACTGTAGAGCTAGCAATGATGTTTGTAACTTGGAGATGCGGAAGCATAGCAGCAGATGCTGTTGTAGGTGGTGTCCCACTTATGGAGGGATGATTTGGAGGCAAAGAGGTAGGTGACTGAGCCATAGGCAAGGGCTGGGAGAAGAAAGCCTTGGGCCACAGCAAGTCTTGCAGATGGGGTAAGGGCATATCTAGTTCGGTAGGCACTACCTATCTTGGCGTTAACTGACTTGCAGGTGGTTGTAATGTGTAGGTCAAAGTCAAGGGATGGATTGAGAGTGACACCAAGGTATTTAAAGGAGTTGGTGCTAATCAGAGAAGATCCGTCCTCACAGGGGATAATTAGGGCATTTTGCTTTGCTTTAAGTATGGCAAAGGAGCCGAAGAACATGGAGTAAGTTTTACTGGAGTTGAGAATAAGTTTGTTATCGGTGAGCCAGGATTGAATATTAGCAAAGCTTATTGTAGGGGTAACACTACCTTAGTCTGTTTGTTCTCCTCCCATTCCTCCTTAACTATATCTAGTGGCCCCTGGGTTTTGCCCATAGAGTAGTTCAAACGGGGAAAAGCCTGTGGACGCTGGGAACCTCTCGATATGCAAACATGAGGTATGGTAGATGGAGGTCCCAATTTCTAGCTTCATCCACCACAAACCTTTTGAGCATCTGCTTCATAGTTTGATTAAAGCGCTCCACTAGCCCATCTGTTTGGGGATGGTACCATGTAGTGAAAAGTGCTTCCATACCTAAAGCTTGATACAACCTTTTCAGTAATGCTGAGCAAAAGTTTGCTCCTCTATCAGTTAGAATTGCCCTCGGTATACCTACCCAGGCAAACACTTTAATTAATTCCTCAGCTATTTTAGGGGCGGTAATGGTCCTCAGAGGTATAGCCTCAGGATATTTTGTAAAGTAGTCTACTATCACTAAAATGAATCTGTTCCCTTTTGAACTTTTAGGTAATGGGCCCACAATATCCATTGCTATACGTTCGAATGGCGTAGACTCCAATGGTAAAGGCAACAGAGGTACTTTATCTTTGCGAGTGATTTTAGTTACCTTCTGGCACTCCTCACAACTTCTACAGTAATCTGTTACCTGTTCATGAATGCCAGGCCAAAAGAAATGATGCAAGAGACGACTCAGTGTTTTGTCCCTACCTAAATGACCGGCCTGGGGAATATCATGGGCCAAATTAAGTAATTGAACCTGGTATTTCTGTGGTATCATTAGCTGTTCTACTGTCTCTCTGGTTCTAGGATTGATGCAAACCTGGTACAACAATTCATTTTGTAGTTTAAATATAGGCCCTTTTCCCTCATTACCCTTCCCAAGCTGAGAAAAGAAAGGGGTTAAGGAATCATCATTTCTCTGAGCTTCTGGAAAAACAGTATTATTATGCACGTTCAAGTAATCAGAGATAGAGTCATTTTTAATGTCCGGTAAATGACCTGTCTTGTGTTGATTAGTCCAGTGCTTCTTTTCTTTCCTTCTTTGCCTATTGGGCTTCCTGTCCTTCCCACCAGGCCCATATATGTCTTCCTGAAAAGGAAAAGTCTGTCCCAAGTTTTCTTCTTGTTTCGCCTGGGCTCTGGTAGTGACTGCACTGATGTTGGATCTTAACAAATTTTCAGTGAGAAAAGTCATGTCCTATAATGATGGGTACAGGAAGGTGAGGAACCACACCCACCTTCATCTCCTGAGTGTGTCGCACTACTCTTAGTATAACATCATTTAATGGGTATTGATGTATATCCCCATGGACGCATATAACTCCGGTAGTAGGGAACTTGTTATCTTTAGGTGTATTAAACAGGGAAGCATGAATCAGGGTTTGTTTGCTTCCTGAATCTATAAATCCTGGTACCACCTTATGTCCGACTTGCTCCGGTACTACATATTGTCCCCAATTAGCTAATGCTAAGTGCACCTCTTCAACTTTCTTCTTGGGACAGAACCTTGCAATATGACCCTTCCCACTGCAATGGTGACAAATAATGTCTGTACTATGCCCCTTACCAGTTCTTACATTCTGTTTGGTTCCAGGGCTATGCACAGGTTGGGGTGGCTGTATCAATGTGGAATGTCTTACCAGGGAGGGCACTGGACTGGGCCCTCCTGAAGTTCGTTGTCTATGGGGGTGTGCTGCTATGTAATCTTCAGCCAACCTAATAGCCATGTCTGATGTTTCAGGCCGATGTTCCTTGACTCACAACTGCACATCTTGTGGTAAAATCCTAATAAATTGCTCCAAAATGATGCTCTCCATTATCTGTGTAACCGTCTGTGTTGTGGGTTGCAACCATTTATTACACAAGTCTTTCAGCTGGGTATAGGCATCTTGTGAGGTGTCAGTCGAATGAAATTTAAAGGACCGAAATCGTTGTCTATATGTCTCTGTACTAATATCGTATCTTTTAAGGATTGCCTGTTTTACATGGTCATAGTTATTAGCATGTACAATATCAACATGGCTATAGGCTAACTGGGCTTTGTCAGTTAAATATGGAGCTAACCGAATTACCCATTGATCTCTCGGCCAGGCACAGGCAGTTGCCACTCTTTCAAACATTAATAGGAATGCTTCTATATTATCTGTTGCTGCAAGCTTTACCAGTTTAACATCTTTTTGCATATTTACTGGTGATGGAGGCGGGCCGGTATCCATAGCCTGAATAGCCCTGAGAGTATCTGTCCATCTGGCCTGGTTTTCTTCCCAACGGGCTTGGTTCTCTCTCCTCTCTCTTTCTCTTTCTCTGTCTGATCTCCACTTGCCAGATACATAGCCAGCGAAGTAAATCTTGGGGTTCTTCTGGTGGCACCTCCACCTCTGGTTCAGTTGCCTGGGCTCCTTCCATCGGCTTCTGGTCCTCCACAGGCAAATTCTCCATTATAAGTCTTTTATCCATCTTCCTCCTTACCACAGGGTCCAATCCAGTCAGTAATGGTAACTGCAGTTTCTTGGCAATGGACCTTGTAGTGGCACTGATCACATCTGCTGCCTCTTCTTGCATGAGGAACTTCTCAGAATCTGAGTGCAGATTCCAGGTCAATATCCCACTCTGACACCATCTGTCGTAGGGTCTTGGATAGATGAACCACAGAGGTAGATTGCAGCAGACTAAAGTAGGGTTTTATTGTAAATAAAGCGGACTGAACATGGCAAAATAACAAAAACAAGTATAATACAATGGTTCAAAATAAAGCAAAAACAAACTCCGGCATCCTCAGAAAGTAGTAGAAGTCTAGCTCCAGAGATGTTCACAGCATCACATCCCTATTATATCTGCTGGTCACTTTAGAAGAACTCTTTAAATACCCTACTGGGTATCATGTGATCAGCTAGCTCCACCTTCATTCATTACATAAGATATAACTTTTCTGTATTCAGTGCATACAATATATTTTAAGTAATCAAACATTTTAAAAGCACAATATCATTATAATCCTGGTGCATGAACTAATTTTTTAATCCACTCCAGCACTTTAAATGCTTAGATGCATTTCAGAAGGTACCTCCCCTTTTACATGGTATAAGAGAGTTGGAAATGAAGCTGACCAGCCCTTAGTAGCTATGGCAATGCAGGAGAAGTCTTCACAGGCAACAAACAATTCAGCAGGCACTTGCTACACACTCGCTACCTAACAAGCCTGAAATCACATCAAAATGACATAGAGAGCACTTCTGGAGTGAGTATAAAGTTGTGTCAACCTTTATTCTTTAAAAAATGCTACAACAGTGAAGAAATGGGTTAAATGTGCTACATTTTTCTGTTGGAAGCTGTAAGGCTCTCAGCTTCCTGGAGCAGTAAGAGCTTTTAACTTCCTCAAGCAGAATATTGGGGGTAAAAGAATAATACTTCTTGGTAAACCAAGAATGGGCATTACAGTTAGAACTGAATGGGATACTCATTGAGTCCCAATACTTCTTAACATTACTATACAGCAGCGCTATTAAAGAATCCATAGCACATATATGAATATACATAGCCCTCTCTAATATTACAGGGGAAAATAAACGTTCACAGAGGGCAAGGATTTCAAAAAGCATGCACACCAAATACCTAGCATTGTACTCATTTTAAACATTACTACATTTTAAATGTTTCTACTATTATTCTAGAACTTTCGTTTGTTTAGTGGGGCATATTATGGATTTTAGACACAAGACAGGAAACATATAGGGAGGGTATTATTTTACTACAAACAAAGAACAGAGACACCAACAGACAACAAACAATATACGAAGTGGGTGGCCAGCCCAACAATACAAAGGATACAAAAACAGATATGACAATTTCCAAAATCCATAGAGTCCTAGAAACCAAGGAACAGAAAAAAAGGGGGGGGGTACTCTCTCACAATGCTATATTGAAAGGAATAGTCCCAGGGCTAAACTCACTGAATATAGCATGCAAAGGAAGCAGTGCAAACAGGGCTGGGAGTGCAGTTCAAAAATAGCACAGGAAATAAGAGAATATAGCAACAGAGAAAGCCAAAATGCAACAGCAGATCAGTGGACACAGAGGTGGAGGAAAGCAGACCTGCAGTAGCAGGCCAATGTTAATAATAGTAATGGAGTGTTACACAAAAACAGTAACAGTCAGTTTGGGCCATACACAGCAGAACTGTGCTGCACAAGTGACAGTTTAGCCTGGAGCAAACACATTAGCCTGGTGCTAACACTTTGCCACGGCTATTGTCACTCTATTTGCTCTTGCTGTCTTCCTGTCTCTACTTACTGACTGCTCCCACCATCCAATTGCTCATTTATTTTCACCTCTGTTTCTCCCCTCTCCCTTCTCATCCTAGGAGGAACCCTGACCAGGGTGCTCCAGCCCGTCAAGGAACAGCACTAGGAGGTAGTTTTGCTCCACTGCAGTCCCTGCATCTTCAGTCCACCCTCCAGCTCTGCAGGTGCGACCTTCCTGATGGCTTTGCCCTGCTCTCTCCCCAGCTCTTACTTCAGCTCCTGATTGGTCAGCACTGGTGAACCTGGGCTCTCGATTAGTTTTCTTCCTGTTCCACTGCTGATCTTTTGCTGTATGCCAGTTTCCCATTAGCAGATTATAAAGATCTGCTACTAGAGGGACCTTAATTCTTTCATTTGCAATGTGACTGTGTCATAACAGTATAGTCTTCTCTTCCCCTAACTTATAGTATAGTCTTCTCTTTCCCCTAACTTCTAAGGGTTTCCCTCAATGGTGTAAGATTGACTGATTGTTTTTATACTCTCCTGCACAATCCACTACATATCTTTTCCTCATAATGCCTCTAGGCTCACTCAGACTACTTTTCCCTATCCTCTCTGTCCTCTGTCTCCTCTTTCTCACTTACACTCCTTCCCCCTCACCATTATTACTGGACCCTTTCTGCCATACTACACTCTACTCTCCTGTCTTCAATTAAACTGTTACCCCATCTCCCTCTCTTCAGACCTGGGAACACTACCAGTTCCATCCTACTGTCTCACTCTTAACAATTTCTATTTACTGCACACTACTACATAGTCTATGCTTCCAGCCTCCTCCTTCTCTCCACAACCCCCTTATCTTCAGTCAAGCCTGCTTTATACTTTGGTATAAGAGTGTAAAGCTTCACTACTTTATCATTGCACTCCTGCTCCTATCTTCCAGAGACATAAATCCCAACTCTGGATCTTGCCCTCCAAGTGCCTCGGCACCCCCATCCACTGCTCCAGGATCTTCCCCATCAAGCCTCACTGTCCTTTACCATGGACTAAACATTCTCCACCTAAATATACGCAGCCTTTTCCCTAAAGTCGATCTACTTCAGCCTCTGGTTGCTTCGCTTGATCCTGATATTATCATGCTGTCTGAAACATGGCTTAACAATAAAATAGGTAACCCTTCTCTCTCCATCCCGGGCTATACTATATCTCAACAAGACCAGTCAGGGAGGGGTGGAGGAGTGGATATCTATGTCTCCTCATCTATCCATTCAACACCATTCTTTCCTCCTCTGTCCCAAAAGTATATGAGGTGCTTATCTTGCAGCTATCCCTTCCTTTATCCTTCCCTATATTTGTGGCAGGTGCCTATTGTCACCCAGGCCTCCACTCCTCTGTTGCTACAGATCTCATCAGTTCCATAGTATCCCACAACTCCTTGGGTGAAGTTTATATTATGAGTGACTTCAACTTAAACTGGTTATCCCCTGCCATGAACAATGTACAATATTAAATTGATGCCCATAATTTATCACAGCTCATCCTTGATCCAACTCAGATGAACCATAAAATGAGTAACTACTCCTTATTCGACTGGGCCCTCAACTCACACCCACATAGGGTCATTAAAACTGTTGTATCAGTTGCCCTAAGTGACCACTTCATGACTTTTCTGGTATACAAAATTCACAGAATCAAGGCCCCTCATAAAACCTTAATGACTTGCTCATATAAATCTCAACCTCACTCCTCCCTCCATGACCCAGCTCATACAAGCTGGGCACCTATAGCCTCAGTGAAGTTAATAGACAAAGTCATAGAATACTTTAATGGTTAATTCCTCAACATTTGGAATCAGCACGCTCCACTTCGATACATCAGAGTCCATAGGAGTCACCTACCAAGAATCTCACCTGAATTCATAGCATGTCAAAGAGCACAGGATTAAGCCTGGAAACTACATGAAGTCTCAAAGCTTCCTAAGGACTATGACACGTATCATTCACATTGCAACAAGTGCACAAAAGCCACTTGTTTGCCTAAGGCAGACTACTTTAGCTTGATCTTTCAATCCAACCTAA
Source organism: Neoceratodus forsteri (assembly GCA_016271365.2). Taxonomy (NCBI): domain Eukaryota; kingdom Metazoa; phylum Chordata; order Ceratodontiformes; family Ceratodontidae; genus Neoceratodus; species Neoceratodus forsteri. The sequence goes on along the minus strand of CM057455.1, from coordinate 397,854,097 downwards.
ACAATCCCTCTAAATTCTGAAAAGTCATCCACTCACTCTTCTCCCCTCTTCCATTCCTCCCTCCCCCTCCTCAGTATAAACAACACCCTTATTATTGATCAATCCAGTGCTGCTACTGAATTTAATTCATACTTCACCTCTTGTGCCTCTGCTCTCCTATCCTCCTTACTGTCTGCTTGGTCAGGTGACCCTTCCACCTCATCACACACACACACACACACTGCCCCAGTCTGCTTGTTTCTCTTTCACAGAAATTGCCCCTTCTGACACCTTGGATGCCTTGCTCACCTTAAACCCATCAAAAAGCAGTTCTGCTAATGACTTGGACCTCAAGCTGCTATATCTCTCAGCTACAGCTATCTCTGAGCCACTGTCTGACCTCTTCAACCTCTCGTTTGAAATGGCAGCCATCCCACCTGTTTGGAAGCATGCCATTGTTCTTCCACTACCTAAGGGTGGTGATACTTCCCCACCGGGGAACTGCCTTCCCATATCCCTCCTTCCCACCCTTGTCAAACTGCAAGAACACTTGATTCTTGCCCAGCTCTCTTCTTATCCCTCTAACTCCAACTTTTTCACTCCCTTCCAATCTGGTTTTCAAAAAAAAAACACTCTTCCACCACCTCCCTGATTAGGCTTACTGACTCCATCCTCTCAGGGATGGACAGCGGTCAAGTTACATCTCCCATATTTGTCAACTTAGCCAAGGCTTTTGACACAGTTTTCCACACCCTACTACTAAAATCCCTTTCCTCAGCAGGTCTGACTGACTCAGCCACTAACTGGTTCAGAGCCTGCCTTGTAGGTCGGACCCAGTCAATCAGAATCATTGACTCCACATCTCTCTCCTCCCTATCAACACTGGTGTCTCTCAAGGGTCTGTGCTGGGCCCTATTCTTTTCTCCATATTTCTTAATGACCTACCATCTGTCTGTACATCAACCTCAATACATATGTATGCAGATGACACGGTCCTTTACACCTCCGGACAGCCCCCCACTGATGTTGCAAACAAACTTCAGCAGGACTTCAATAATGTTCAGCCCTAGTTTTGTTCACATCAACTTTTTCTAAATGCCCAGAAGACAGCCTCCATGACTTTCAGCACTAGGCATAGACTCTCTATTCTTCCCTCCCTGCCCTCCTTCCATGCCTTTGATGGGACAGTCCCTGAGGACACCTCCTCATTCAGATATGTAGGTGTTTGACATGACCAACACTTCACCTTCTCTGGTCAGGTGGACACCATCCTGAAAAAGCTGCACCATAAGCTTGGCGCTCTATACAGGAACTGGAACTGCCTCCCTATCCCGGCTAGGTGTTAACAAGTCCAGAAGATGGTCCTTCCTATTTTTTCAACTACTGTAATGTAGTCTTCAATGCCTCTCCCAAGACCTCCTTAGTCAGATTGAATATCCTCTTCAACTACTTCTGTCGCTTTGCTCTGGACTCTCTTCCTCTCACCCACCGCTGTCAACTCTGCCACTCCCTGGCATTTCTTTCAGTAGAAAAAAGGCATCTCCATCATTATGCTAAATTTCTCTCTAAATTCTGATTTGGATTGCTCCTGTCCTATCTCACTTCCTCACTGTCAGTCCTCCATCCCTCTGCCCACTCACATAGATCTTATGACTCCTGTTCCTTGGTTGTCCCCTGTCAGCCTACCACTGTAGGCCAGGCTGCTTTTTCTTATCACTTCCCAAAACTGTGGAATTCACTTCTTCACCAGATTCACCTCTCCTCCTCCCCCTCCTCTACAACTTCAGGCCTACATAATTTTCTCTCTGTGAATTGTACCTGCAATTAACCTACCTGGTATTCCTGAACTACTCCCCAACCTCTATGAATATATTAAGTAACTATTCTGAATTACAGCTCCCTTCCAGCCTCGCTATTTTCTTTCTCTGCAGAGATCCCTACCTGGCTATTCCTTCAGGTTATATATAACTACCAATATAACTATGACTTTAGATTCCTATCAATCTACAACTATCAATATATCTATAACCTTGACTCTTATTCATCTGCTCACCTCCCAGTCTTGATACCTTTCTACCTTTGCAGTTACTCCCTATCCATCTCTTCCTTTCGGGCTAAATGGTACCATCATCATGAATTTAAGGTGTTATCCTAATTTAATGCACTTGACCTGTCCATTGTGATGTCTATAAACAATTGTATTCATTGCTGCACTTAATATGTTCTTTCTGTTATTTGCTATTCAACGCTGCCAATATTGTTGTAATAATGTTTGCTGTTGTATGCATGCATGTATTTCCCACTACCCTTTCCCCCAGGACGCAACATGAGATGAGCAACATGTTGTTCAGTGTGGCTTTCCTGGTAAAACGTTTCAATAAATAAACAAAAAATAAATACCTGTACTACGGAATCCCATCTGGTAGCTGACTCTTGAGATCATGGCTCCACTAGCAACACCTCAGTATCCAGTGATATGGGCAACTCAAATTGAGAGACTCAGTTTGAGCACTTACTATTTACAGCAACTGTTACAGGATAATGAGAAGTGGTTATAGTGAGGTTCAAGGGTTAAAAGAGCGAGAGGATGAATACAGTGCCCGGGAATACAATGACTGCAACAGGGAGGTACTGTGAGGCAGAACATAGGTGTATGTTTGGCTAGGCTGTTCCCAGCTGGCTGTCTGCTGTGGGGGCATGCATACTGCCTGCGGTGTGGGCAACCTAGGTTCAGAGCTCATTTGGAGCTCATTTGAAGGGAATATTTTTTTTTTATTTTAGTGTTGGGACTTAGTTTTTTATTTTTTAATTTTTGCCAGAGTTCCCCAGCCTGATATTTTTGTGGGTGGTTCCCCCATCATGGCTTCATGCCCCCGAATACTCCCCCAAAAGGTCCCCTGTACCCCAGTGGCAGGCTCTTGACTGAAGTTAATTATATAAATAATGGGGGGTATGGGGGGCACAGACTCCCACATAAAAAATTATCATATGAATCACCCCTGGAGTTTGTTGTGGAAAGATGATGTATATGGTTTTGGTACTGTGCACATCAACGTTTCAGGAATTGCAATGTGCAATTCACCTATTTGGAGTGGCTGATTAATTTTCACTCATATGACGTGGAACCTTAACACCTTAGTCTTAGTTGTGCTTATGATCAGGCAGTTAGTGGCTATCCATTCCATAATCTTCTGTAGGCATTGCTTCAGTACAGAGATTGCTGTCTGGCCATTAGGCATTAAAGACAGGTACAGCTGAATATCAACTACAAAGCAGTGATAACCCAAACTATACTGTCTTATGACCCATTCAAGTTGAAGCACATACACCGTGAATATCATGGGGTGGCAGAACCAACTTTTGTAGAACCCCACAGCTGACCACAGCAGGCTGCAATGAGAAAATCTCCATCACAACCTTGTGTTATCTGCTGAACAGGAAAGTCTCAAACCATTTCAGTGTTATACTAAAGAGTCTCCCATATTCTGCAAGGCACTTCATCAAACTCTGATGAGCGGTCAAGGAGAACAGCAATAACGCATTTCCAAGATCTCTAGTCAGGAGCAGGTCATTAGACACCTTTTCTGAGCACAGTCTCCACACTGGCAAGGCCAGAAACATGAGTAAAATGGTTCATAAATGTCAAACTTCCAGAGATGTTTCTCAAACTGAATTTCCACAACCTTGCCAACAACCTTCCCCTGACAAAAACAAGGTTTGAGACAGATCTATAGTTTTCTTACACCTCTGGGTCCCAAGATGACTTCTTCCCAAAGGGTCTCAATGAGACTTTTTTTAGAGTCTCAGGAAAGCAACCCTTCTAAAGGAAACACCAGGCAATGCCCACAAGTACCAGTCCCAGGGCCATGTGGCAGCCCACCAGCAGTTGCATACAGTAGGCTCTGGATCTGACTCTTAGCAAGTGAGACACAGCATAGAGGCAGCCTTGAGCACATCACTCACAGAAACTGTCAGACACTTTCCAAAGATCCCATGGGTGCCATCATGCCTCTCTTCAGGACCTCGGCTGGCCCCTGACAGGCCAACTGAAATGTCATCAGCTCTAATGAAGGACACTCTATCCAGCTTGAACAGGTCAAACTTTTCACATTTCTTCTGGGAGAAAGTTCCCCCAGACTGTGGAGAGGTTGGATCAATAAGCCTATCTATAATACAGAAGTGCTGTGCCAGTCAGTTCTAAGCTGTGGCAATAACCCCCGACAATAATTTTGCCTTTTCCAGAGTTTCTGCCCTCTTATAGTCTCTTAAATCGGACCTCAGAACCATCCTGTTATTCAAAGAGCTAGATGTCTTCCAGGAACCCTCCAGCTTCTGCCTGCTTGCCTTCAGCCACCACAGCTCATCATTATTAACCTTAAAGGGTTAAGCTTCATGCATGTTAACGCATGCAGCTTGTTAAAAAAGATTACTTCCATCCAGGCCTGGATTTGTCACACTGCCCCGACATATTGGTCATCACAGAGACCTGGCTCCATCCGACAACTAGCAACAGTGAAATAAACATCCCTACCTACACCGTGTTCTGAACTGACAGGCAGTCCAGAGGCAGTGGGGTGGCTATTTATGTTAAAGAAAAATGTGCTGTCTCTATCTTTGACTCATCCTCTGTCCCAAAGGAGTTCAAAAGTCTCTCCCTGCTGGTTGAGATTTCAGCTGGAATCTCACTTTGTGTGACAGGCTGCTACAGGCCTCCGACAGTGGGGTTGCAGCTGCTGAATTATTTAAGCCTTGTACTAGTTAACAGGCCCATTGAGTCCATATTACTAGGTGACCTTAGCCTGTACTGGTTGTCCAGTGTATCCTCTCCCCTAAAAATGCTCTGCGACTCTCTCAGACTGACCCAGCTCATCAATGAAACCATGTGTCCTAATAAGACAAACCCTTCTAATAGCACTTTGCTGGATATTATCCTCATCAGAAAACCTTACCTATTCACTCATGTTGGTGTCTTCTTTCCAGACATCAGTGACCACTGTTTCATTGCCTGTGTGAGGTCTAACCACACCTCCCCATGTGCATCTACTTTCTCTTCGAGAAGGTACCTTCAGAATTTTCATCCCTACACATATCTCAGCGCTAAAGACCTCTGTAAACTGGTCAGACTTCTACTTAGCAAAATCAGTGACCTCTGCCTATAACATTTTCCAAGACATAGTATTAGGCGCTATCAATAGGCATACACCACTAGTGAAAACTCACACCAGGAACAAGTCTTGCCGGTGGTTCACCAATGAGCTGAAGGAAGCCATGTGCAATAGGGACACGCTGTGGAAAAAGGCTCATAAGTCCAAACATACAAATGACTGGAAACTATTCAGGAGTGCAAGGAAACTTTGTACTCAAATGATCAAAGAGGCAGAGGCTAATTGTTACCACTGTCAACTTGAACTATCTGCTAAATGCTCCTCAACATTCTGGAAACTTACTAAAGACATTGAAGGCCATCCTGCCTGCACCTCCTTGCTGTCAAAAATTTAACCCAGATCCACCACACTAACAGACAAAATGTCAATCATTGATTCCTTCAACAATCACTTTGCCACCACAGGGTTAGCTTTTGACACCTCCCCAGCCAGCACACTTCATTCACAGCTTGGAGCCAATAATCAAGGAATCTCCTTCCCTAATCCATCCTTCTCTTTTCAACCCACAACACTGAAGCAAGTCGAAGACCTCTTGCTCTGGTTGGATGTCAGGAAAAGCGCTGGAGCTGACCTTATTGAACCTTACTTCTTAAAGCTAGGCTACCATGTCCTTGCAGTGCACATTACACACTTGTTTAACTTATCCCTCTCTCAGGGTGACCTTCCAACCACCTGAAAAATGGCTCACGTTATCCCTTTGTTTAAGTCTGGAGATCCCAGTGATCTGAACAATTACAGGCCAGTCTCCCTTCTACCAACCCTCTCTAAACTATTGGAAAAAATAGTGAATGCCCAGCTCAGGAACCACCTGAAATCAGCAAAGTTGCTCAACCTGTTACAGTCAGGTTTTGGAGCACAACACAGTACTATCTCAGCCCTAGCTAAGGCAACTAATGATTGGCAGTGTGAATTGGATAACAAGAACTTTGTCGGTGCAGTATTTTTGGACCTAAGCAAGGCCTTCGATACCATTGATCATGACCTGCTCCTCACGGACCTCCGGCACATTGGACTAGATGCTCTGTCCATTAAATGGTTTGAGAACTATCTCATAGGTCGCTCACAGCAGGTAAAAGCTGAAGGTGAAGTCTCACCCCTAAAACCCCTTCTGAGGAGTGTACCACAAGGTTCCATCTTGGGTTCCCTGCTATTCACAATCTATATTAACACGATGGATGCCACTATCACAAAGGCACAATTATTTATTTATTTATTTAGCTTTTGTTTACCGGGTAAGTACACTAGACAAGTATTATGCCTATTTTCAGGAACGACCGGGGAGAGTACAACATGCGGAACAACAGTCAAGGAGACATGGCAAAGAGAGTACAGTTTTTTGTCACAGTAAACAAACATGTGGGAAATACATCATTTGACACTAGGGGAAACATACAGTAGTAAGCACATTTCAGATTATACACTCTAGACTAGCTAGTTCAACTGACAGATATATACAGGTCATCATACATAGGAGTGGAGCATAGCTCAAGGACTGGATTGGTCATAATATAACTTATAACATTGTCGAATACACCACCTAGGCTAGTTGGATCGCGAACAGGTATATACAGCTCATCACATTTTTCTAAATATGCCATTTAGACAGAAACAGAAACACTTGGTAGTACAAGTTTCTACCAAGTGACCAGGGTGCAATATGTCATGGTTAGCCTATGACCGTAGACACCTATTTGTGGATGACACAGTGCTTTATGTCAGCGGTCCATCCCCCGATGTGGCACGCTCAGCTGTCCAAGATGAATTCAATTTGTTGCAGCATCAGCTCATAAACCAAAAGTCGCTTTTGAATGCCAAGAAAACAAAAGCTACATTCTTCTCACCCTTCCCCAACTTACCAAACCCAGCCACAACTTGGACTCTCCCCTTGATATCTACCATCCTTGGTGAACAGTTGGAGTACGTAGCTAAATTCAAATAATTGGGGTATGACTGGACAATAGACTCTCCTTCCTAGAACACATAGAAGAACTGACAAAGAAACTTAGTCAAAGGCTTGGCCTTTTCTTCATGATAAAAACTCCTCTCTTTGGACGCTAAGACAAGATTAGTCCAAACTACTTTCCTCTCCCTTCTAGACTACACTGATTTCCTCCATAGTCAAGGACCCACTGGCACACACTCAAAACTAGATACGCTTTATCACAGAGCCCTTAGATTTATAACAGATCTTCCCTATTCCACCCACCATTGTGCGCTATACACTGCAGTAGGTTGGTCCTCACTTAGCTTCAGACGCCAAAGAAATGCCGCTACATGGACTTATAAAACAATCATCAACAAACTCCCTGACCACACCACTGCCTGTCTACTGCTTAGTACCTTAAGCAGACACACTTTGAGAAGTGCCTCCTACTTTCCATTAAGGTATTTAATGCCAAATCCCACTTTGACAGGACCTCTATTAGTCATGTGCTGCCCAAAATATGGAACAAACTACAAAAAACTCTGAAATTAAAGCATAAAATTAGCATAGCAGCTTTCAAAACATTTTACTCACATCATAACAAGGAATTCTGTGCTTGCTACTCTTGAACACATATTCTCCCATCCCGAAGGAGCCCCTCATCTACTCTTGACTCAGCCTCCTCCTTCGGTTCCTGCTCCCAGCTACTGCCTGGATCTTTTTTCTTTACCTCCTCCCTTTCATGTCTCCTTTTCTTTTACCACCTGTCCTTCCCTGGTATTTCACCTGCACTCCCCCATGCACTGCCCCTGCCATCTAGTTCCCCTCTAATTGTATCATATCTTACGAGTTGCTTCCATGTATCCTTATGCCCTATCTGCTATTCTCTTTAATATATGCCCTACTCCCTCTCCTCATCCTCCCTTCTGTCTCCTCCCATAGTCAAACCTCCCATCTTTTCTTCCGGGGTTCCAGTTAGTTACCTCCTTACTTGCCCCTTTAATCCCACTAAGACTTGCTGAACTCATCTATACTATTGCTGTTTATACCTTTTCACTCTGTTTCTTTTGATGTATTTAACCCTGTACTCTCTTATGATTGTTGTTGCCTGTTGTTGATCTGCCAGTGAATTGGAACCATCATGTTCTTTCTTGTTATCTTGTATTTATTGTACCCAGGTCCACCTTGCTTGCTCAACAGTGATCACCTGGTTAAATAAAGATTTTGATGGATTGATTATTAGTGTCAGTGGCACAGATGATTGCACACATGCCTCTGATCATAGAAGAGCAGAAGCTTGTGGGTTCTAGCTTCATACTAGGAAACATGGAGTAAAATACTAATACTGACATTGTTGTACACTGTGAGGGGGGGTGCCACACTCCTGAGGTGCCATATTTCAGATAAGACATTAAAATGGGGTCCCATCTTCCTGTCTGTTCTGGTGGTTGTTCAGGTGTGTTTTAAAGATCCCATCAGACTTATATGGTCTCATGAGGAATTGTCCTTATGAGCCGAAGTTTCCATACTATGGAGAAATAGGATCAGAAGTTGTTGATGAAATGGATGGTATAAAGGAGGTGTACCATAGTTTTCTCAGTGACTCCATATGAGGATTTCCCACACACGTTTTCAGTGAAGCTCTTTTACTTCTGGTTACTTTTGACATTTAGATGTCCATGGGCACACAGCCATACCGTGTCTCACATTTTTGTGAGAATCCAGATATCCAGATGCTCTGGAGTGATAGTGAAGGATGTGCAGGGTCAAATACAAGCTTATCAAGAAAACAATCATTCAAGATTACAGCATAGGTCTGTGTTCTTGTGCTAAGCCTCAGCAAAGAAGAAGTCATGTTATGTTTTCTAAAGACCATGCACCACCCTTAATTTATTAGTGTCCTAGTTGTCCAGTAAATCTTCACTGGAGATCCTGAAAAATTAGCCCACACCAACATGCTTCCAGCCAAGACAGATTTTAAATTAAAAGAGAAAAACAGGCTATAATACAAAGCAACTGAACTGACCATGGCTAAACCCCCTTCCTTCAGGGTGTGGTTAAGTGTGGTTTCTTTTGATTGGGTTAAGGTAACTACCCATAATACCCACCGATATATATTGTATAATTTAACCTTTAAAGACACAGTGGGAGGAACATAACTAATATACTAGAATTAGGCAATAAAAAGATTTCTTTAAATACATTCTCTTCTTTTTTTGCATATTGGCTATGCCCTCCATTTAGAAATAAACCAGTCATCCAAAGCCATTTTTGCTTCCCAGTTCAATTTCTCCAAGTCTCCCTTCCTGAACAGAATGCCTAAAACAGAAAAGGGTTCTTCAACCATTGTGATGCCTGCTATTTCCTTTAATCATGGAATGCAGGAGTTTTCTGCTAGGAGTTTCCCCAACTGATCTATGCATTCAAAGAAGAACCAGAGAAAGCAGCAAAATCTTAAGAACACGTTCAGTGTATTATGGAATACTAAAATGACAAAGAACCTCAGCACAAATGCATTGGGTTATGAGTTACCCAAAAAGGGCAATGACAACAAAGCCAGGTTTCAAATAAATACCAAATCATACATATACTCATAAAGCAAAGCATCATGTGATATATATGCAAATCACCATGAACGTTTAGGCGGGTTCTGTTTCAAGCAGGAATGCAAAGTGCCAAAGGGCCTCTTATACAATCTGAAAAGCTTGAGAACAGAAGATACAGACATGTGTTTGCAGAATCTGCGATTTTGTATTTCTTTGAAACTTGGCTTTTTTTCCAGTGTTGTTTTTGGGTAACCTTTGCCTCAGTGATTTTGTGCTGAGGTTCATTGTCTTTTTAACTTGCTTTTATTTTGAGACACCATGACCCAAATCTGTAAGACCACATACGGGCTGCTTCATGTTTCCCCTGGCGAGACATGCAGATGAGGCACACTGATGGGTCCAGAGTAGGACAAAGCAACAGTCTGTGTATTCTGTTCTTAGTCCTTGAAAATTATGCGAGAGGTCCTTTAGCACCATGCATTCCTCTTTAAAGCAGAACCAGCCTATATTTTCATGGTGCTTTATATATACACATTCCATGGTCCTTTTCATTATTCAGGTATGTGGTGTGTGTGATTTTTGTAGTTCTTTTTATGACATGACTGCTCGTCCTATAATAGAAGACTGATGTCATCTGCATATGCTAAGGTTTTCACATGATGAAGGCCTGTAGTGGTCTTAATATCCATAATATAACTTCATTGGTATATTTACCTTAAAATAGGATCAATAAAGAAAACATGCAGTAATAGACTTAAGGGACAGCCTTACCTGACACCCCTATGGACCTGACAAAGCATCCCCATCCATCCATTTACTAATGTATTAATTCGTGCATACCTGTAACAAAATGCTATGCAATTTATGAAGTTGCCTGGAAGGCTCTATTTCTTACCAACAACAGAACCCATAATGAAGGCCTTCTCCTACTCTAGAGACAGGAAAAGGGCATTTAGTAAATCCTTATATAGCTGTTTCATGATTTCTCAAAACAAAATTGTGCCCTCATGAATTCTACAGCCCAGAACAGAACACTTCTGGATTGGGATAGCAGGACAGAAGTGACTTGTGATAGTCTGGTAGTCAGGATTTTCATTAAGGTCTTAAAGTGTATGTTAAGGAGGGATTAACCCATGACAGCGTATGTGTTTACTGAGCATTAATCCATGCCTGGGGGGGTTGAAATCACGAAGTGAAGCCTAATGATTTCAACCACCCAGGCGTGGATTAATGCTCAGTAAACCCATACCGTGGAGTGGGTTAATCTTCTTGTAACATGGGCAATGTTTTGTTACAGTTTTACGTAAAAAAAAGTGAAAAAAGCCATGTGACCATGCAACTGTGGGTATATCAGACATTAATCCATGGTCAGTTGACCTGTTTGGATGAATCAGAAGACAGTATTTTTAGGAACCCATGTTACAATGTGGCTTAATGGATGCTACTTGTTAATATCTGACATTGTCACCTGAATTAGTGCCTGCCAACACTGCAGTTAGCTGCTTTACTATCTCCTTGGCCACTATGGATTATATTATACCTGGCAGGCCATCCATGTCTGTTGGTATGCCAGAATTGAGAGACATTGTGGCAGCAAAGACTTCTGTTTTCTTAATTGGTTACTGGAGAAACCATAATTAAGAATCTGGTCAAGAGGCAATGTCTAAAGCTGTTATAAAGTGTACCCGCTCTCCTGAGGTGGGGAAGGGGAACCACAAGTACTATAAACACATTTTGAAATAAACGTAGCCAATTATTGTTAGGTTTTATAAATAATGCCACATTCATCAATGAGTTCAAATATCACTTTTCTCTACACTTTCATTACATCTTAGAAAGAGTCAATTTGCATCTTCCTGTCCTACATGCCAAATTTTTGTTCCTGTAATAGTGAAAACATTCTAATGTCACTGATAGGAGCACATCCACAATTTGAGATGTTAATTTGAAAAGAAAGGCCCTGATTTGTCAATTCAGAGAGGAAAAGCATTTTCTGAAATGTGTTTAAGTCCAGCTATTTTAAATGTCTACGACCAAAAACCTTTTTGAATTGTTGTTCAAAGAAGGACTTGAAAACTTTTTTTTTTCACATTCCTCCCACCTGTCTATAGGGCCAACATATATCAACATAAGGGATTTATGTTCCAAGTGAAAGTTGAAGAAGACAGCCCTGATCTGATGGCCCGTAGGAGGGATATATTAAGGCTCCATAATTAGGGACCAGAGGGAACCACATGAACTAATATTAAAATGGTGCAAATAACTTTATGATCACAAAACACCACTGATATTGTAATAACTAATTGTTCTGGCAACCAAGAGGACAGAAACCAGAAGTTCATTCTTGAGTATGCATATCCTTTATAAAAGGTGTGTTGCCCTTTTCCAATACTATTACAAGCCATCTCCTTTAGACCAGCAGAAGGTATAAGCTGGCAAAGAAATGCCATGTCACAAAACAACTTTTGGGTTTTATCTCCTCTCTCCATGGAAGCCAGATCACAGTTGAAATTCCCTTACTAAATAGGTTGGGATGCATGATTTTAAATAAGTCTATTATCACTGCTTTTGTTTAAGGACTATACATGATGTTAAGCATTAAAGTCTTATTGTGCTAGATTATGTCCATTAACAGGGCCCTACACAGGACATGGTCAACTCGTTTTTGTACTAATACAGTTTGAGAAGAAAAAAGAATGTGCTCCAAACTCAGGCAGGGAGTGCCTGTGAAGTAATAAAATTGATGGAGCCATATACTCAGTAATGTGACATTTATTTACAAGGCAAAATATGCTAGTAACAGTCTTAGTCACTAAAGCTGCAAGGGAACACCTGCATTTAACAGCTCATTGGAAACAGGAGTGGTTCCAGAGGACAGGAAGATGGCAGATGTAGGCCCACATCACAAAAGTGGTAGCAAGGAAGAGGCAGGCAATTATTGGCCAGTCAGCCTGACTTCAGTGGTGGAAAAGTTAATGGAATCACCACTGAAAGAAAGTGTTGGCGAATATCTTAAATCCAGTGGGATACTTCATGGGTGGGGTTATGTCATATGAAACCTGATAGAGTTCTTTGTCTGGGTGATGTTGGAACTAGATGACGGTGGAGCAGTGGACATACCTCCCAACATTTCAGTAAGGCATTTGACACCATTCCACATAGGAGACTAGTTTGCAAGCTGGGTAGCTTAGGAGAGGGTCCAAAGGTGGAAAATTGGGTAGGAAATTTGTTATGGAATAGAAAGTGGGTGGTGATAAAAGGAGTTCGCTCAGAGGTAGGGAACATGACCAGTGGGGTACCACAGGAATCATTGCTCAGACTGATCATCTTTAATGTCTATATAAGTGATATTGCAAATGAGCTGGACAGGAAGGTCTGTCCCATTGCAGATGACACCAAACTTTGTAATAGGGTGGTCATGGTGGGGTGGAAGAGATGAGCAGTGACCAGAGAAAACTTGAGGAGAGGTCAAGGGTATGGCAGCTTGGTTAAAATTTGAAAAAGTGCAAAATAATGCAATTGGGGCACAGAAACCCTGGTCAGAGTACACAATTGGGGTGGTGTCTCTGATGTCTGATGACCACCAAGCAGGAAAGACACATGGGGTGATCATATCAGTTTACCTAAAGGTGGCCAGGCAGTGCGGCAAGGCAGTTGGGAGGGTGAGAGGGATGCTGGGTGCATAGGGAGGGTATCATCAGCAGTAAAAGGGAGGAGGTGTTGCCTCTTTATAGATTGTTGGCAAGACTCCACCTAGAGTACTGTGTCCAGTTCTGGAGACCAAGTCTCCAAAAGGACATAGACAAAGTGGGGGCAGTCCAGAGGAAGGTAACTTAATCGATGCAGGATCTCCATCAGAAGTCCAACAAGGAGAGATGAAATCACCTAAATATGTTCACCCTGGAAGAGAGGTGGGAGATACAATATAGACCTTTAAATACTCATGGGGTAAACAAGGTATATGAGGGAAGTATTTTTCAGAAGCAAAGGTGCTCAAGGACAAGGCAGCATAATAAGAAGCTGGAGAGCGATAGATTCAGGGTAGATGTGAGTAAGTCCTTCTTCACAGAAAGGGTGTTAAATTCCTGGAACAGTATTCCAGCAGATATTGTGAGGGTAGCAACAGTGGTGGGGTTCAAGAATGCATGTGACAGGCATAAAGGAATCTTAGGGAAAGGGAAGGGGGGATGAATGGTCCAGAGATCACATAGGATCTGCGGTGATGGTATAGACAGGAAAAAATGGGCAGACTAGCTGGGTCAAGTGGTCCTTATCCACCAGTAATTTTTATGTTTCTATATAACAGCCATAGTAGAGGTGTAATGACACTTTGCTCTTGGTGGAGCTTCATCAGGGGCCAGAGACTTGGAGTTAGATATCATCTGCAGTACGTAATGTTACCCTGTCAAACAATCATAGAAGGTGTGTGAACGTTGCAGAAGAAAAAGGTTTCAAAGGTAACTGGTACTTGATTGGATTCAAACTTAAAATCACCAACATCTCAAAGTGAAAATCACATGTAGTATATAAACAAAAATATGAATATATAGTTCAAAAACCAAAAACAAAACAAGAGCCAGACTTGCAGTTTGAAACATATGATGTGTAAGCACAAGTAAGAACAATACATCTGTTTGCATGGGTAAACAAATTAAATGTACCAGCTGCCTAATAGTTCTTATATTATAAGCCAGCTTGATGAACTTAAATGAGGCATCAGAAAAATGCAGGACAAAAGCTGGAGCTAATGGGTGAGTACAGTGCTGACTTGGAAAAGAGAGTCAGAAAAATCTGAGGTATCCAGGGCTGGGAGCTACTGAATATGATAAATGTAGAACTGGTAATGGCTATCCAAATAGTAGAGCTGCGCTCTCCACCTCCTCATATGATGCCACAACAGATAAAAGCTGAAGAGAGAACACAGAAATAAAGACAGAGTCAAATTAGTAACAATGAGGTGACATACATATATATGCGCTCAGAATTGACCTAAATATCAAATAAAATTTAAAAGAGTGCACTGATTCAGACTAACAGTAGGATGAAAAACCTACACTATTACAACCAGCCTCAGAAATGGGCATCCAACCACATACAATAATATTAAGTCTTTAAACTGGGAGTAGATATTAAAGATAAAATTCAAAAATGATACATGAGGGGATGTGGGGCAGCTTTTTGGGGGTACCTGGGCATACCTGCCAAGGAACCATGTTGATCCCTAAACCATAAATAATTAATAATGCTGCAAAAGAAAAATAATTGCCATTAATCTTAAATCTGAAATTATCCACTTAACATAGAAACATAGAATCTGTCGGCAGATAAGGACCATACAACGCACCCAATCTGCCCATTTCCATACTTGGTTTGGCAATCCCTACTCTTATCTGGACTGCCTTACCCCTGCTCTGCTGTACAGCAGGGTGCCTTTACACTTACCCCATGCGCTTTTGAATCCCTGTACTGTTTTCACTTCCACCACCTTCCCTGGTAGGCTGTTCCATGGATCCACTGCCCTCTCTATGAAAAAATACTTCACAACATTCCCCCTAAGCCTCCGTCCCTCCAATCTCACGTTATGCCCCCTTGTTCTTGTGCACTTTTGTCTCTGAAATAAGCTCCCTTCCTGTAACCTGTCAGTGCAGTGTCATTGGCTTAGTAGGTAGCACACTCGCCTCTGAGGCCGGGAGATCAGAGGGCTGTGGGTTCAGTTCCCACATCTGGCACTTGGGTTAATGTCCCAGTACTGACAATGTAGTGCAGCAAGAGAGGGGTGCTGCACTTCTGAGGTGCCGTCTTTCAGATGAGACGTTAAACCGAGGTCCCATTTGCCTGTTTTGGTGGTAGTTCAGGTGGATGTTAAAGATCCCATGGCACTTATCGAAAAGAGTAGGGGTATTTCCCCGGTGTCCTGGACAGGTTTCCCTCATTCACTAAAAATACCACCAACAGCTTAATCTGGTTCAAGGTCAGTTGGCATTCATCTCTATCCCCCTCCCCCCGGGTCGTGCCTGAAAATAGGCAGGATTTGTCTAGTGCACTTACCCAGTCAACAAAAACGAAATAAAATAAAAATAATTAAACCTGTTTATTCCTCCAAGGTATTTGAAAGTCTCTATCATATCCCCCCTCTCTCCTCCAGTGAATAGCTGTTTAGTTCCTTAAGTTTTTCCTCATAAGGTTTGTGGTGCAGTCCATGTATCATTTTTGTTGCTCTTCTCTGGACTACTTCCATTCTGCTTATGTCCTTCCTGAGATGCGGTCTTCAGAATTGTACACAGTGTTCCAGATGAGGCCTCACCAGTGATCTATACAGTGGCATCACCACTTCACTCCTCCTACTGGTTATGCCTCTTCCTATGCACCTCAGCATTCTGTTTGCCTTCCCCACTGCATTTTCGTATTATTTGGCTGACTTCAGGTTATCGTATATGGTAACCCCCAGGTCTCTCTCCTGACTTGTGGTGGCTAGAACCTTTCCCCCAAATCCTGTATTCCTCTCTTGGGTTTCTGTGTCCCAGGTGGATTATCTTGCACTTCTTAGTGTTGAAACTCAGCTGCCAAACCCTTGACCAGTCCTCAAGTAGTCTTAGGTTATTTTTCATTTTATCTAGCCCCTCCTGTGTGTTGACTCTGTCAAAGTTCTTGGTGTCATCTGCGAACAAGCATACTTTCCTCTCCAGTCCCTTTGTAATGTTACTTATGAAGACATTGAATAGAACTGAACCTAACACTGATCCCTGTGGAACCCTGCTGATAATCTCCCCCTCTTCTGATTTTATGCATTTACTACCATCCTGTGGGTCCTGCCTTTTAGCCAGTTACCAATAAATTTTACCACTTTAGAGCCCACACCCAGATTCCCCAATTTGTTAAGCAACCTTCTATGAGGAACGGTGTCAAAGGCCTTATTGAAATCCTGGTAGGCCACATCCACCTACCTCCCTGATTCAACACCCTGGTCACCCAGTCAAAGAAATCGATAAGATTAGTCTGACAGGGCCTACCCTCAGTGAATCCATGCTGCCTTGGGGCTTTTGCACTACTTGACTCCAGGAACTTCACTACCATCTCCTTAAGCAAGGACTCTATCAGCTTCCCTACCACTGAGGTCAGAGTTACAGATCTGTAATTGCCTACCTGCTATCTACTTCCAGTCTTGTGCAGGGGGACCACCTCTGCCCTCCTCCAGTCCCCAGGTAACTCCCCCATCTCTAGTGATTGGTTGAATAGTGTTGTCATCAGAAATACTAGGACTTCCCTGAGTTCCTTCAACACTCTAGGGTGAATCCCATCTGGCCCCATTGCCTTGTCTGTCTTTACTTTTCTTAATTCCTTCAAGATAATATCCACCTTAAATGGGCTGGTGTCCACTTCTACCCCTGTACATCTTTCCTCATGAGTCTTGGCCCCTCCCCTGCCTCTTTCTTAGTAAATACTAAGCAAAAATATTTGTTCAGTACCTCAGATTTTTCAAGGTCATATTCCACCCACCCACCCTCTCCCTTCTTTAGCCTAACAATACCATTTCTGGTCTTCTTCCTCTTGCTAATATAATGGAAGATCTTGTCCCCCTTCTTAATAGCATGTGCTATTCCTTCCTACATTCTTGCCTAAGCCCTCTGACAGCTTTCCCAGCTTCTCTCTCTCTCTGCTTCTCCAGATATTTTAGTCTGTCTTCTTCTTTCTGTGTCTCTTTGTATTTCCTGAATGCCTTACTTTTTTCTCACACTTTCTCGGCTACTGATTTAGAGAACCACAGTGGTCACTTCTTTCTTTTGCTTTGCTAAGCAATCTGACACAGTGACTTGTCACTCCTGCTGTGGATCTCTTGATCCTAAGCCAGTTTTCTTCTACACCTCCCCCATATCTTCTGCTGCCTGCTACTTAGGAAAAAGAGTGCCATCCAAGTTACTGCAATGATAAAAGACACATAGCATGTCTCATAATAAAAGTTTCAGATCCCATTGTATATTTAATAGGACTCAGACTTCCCATAGTGCAGATCCTGAAGCTTTCCCTCTGGAGAAGCTTATTTGACTGTCTCCACACCTTCTGTTATCATTTACCCATCTGATGCCCATGAATTTGAGATGTTTTAGATCTCATTTATGGTATTCAGAAAAATGATCTGCTACTGGATTGTCCATATTAGCAATCCTAATGTCCCTAATGTGCTCTTGCAACAACTTCATTAGTGCTGTAATAGTTCACCCAATATATGGAGAAGGTAAAAATAAAACATTATTTTATGTATGCTTACATTCAACTGCCCTTGCTTCTTTCTTAATTTTTATTTCCTTGAAGAGGAGGTATCCATAGATACCCTCTCTGCTTTCAGTGAAGTGTCTTTTTGGGAAGATACTACCAAAGACTCTTCAGTGGCTCCCCAGCTCTTTTGTTTTCTTAGTACCTCCTATTTATTCATTGTTGGCAAAGAGTATTTCCTCTGGGTTTTAGGTCTGGGTTCTCTTCTCATCTATTACTCATAATTTATGAGTCATAAAACAAGTAATCATGTGAAATGACTCCTCTATGGGCAGAGATGAAGAGTCATTAGACCCATTGTCCAGAGGATCCTTAAGGAATTGTGATTGGCCCTGTTCTTGAACTGAGGAATCTTCCTCCTTCATAACAGCAGATTCCAGAGCAGGACAATAAGAGTGGAAGGTTGTGGGGGGCTGAGTTCCTGCCTTGTCTTCAGAAACAGCAGCCCTTGGGGGTTAAGGTTCAATATTGTCCATCTGTTCTGGTTGAGGATGATACAAATCATATTGTCTGGCATGGTTGGAGGGTCTCAAGGATGAGGACGATGCAGTCCAGATGTGTTATCACTTTTCCACAGCCCCCTTCTTTACTCATATTGATAAACTATAGAAAACTTGTTCTAGGTGATCCATATCCTCATTGTTCTGCTACACCCAGGGACAGGTTCAGTTGGAGTGTCCAGTTTCTTCACACAACTTACATGTCATCCTACTTGTTCAATGTAAACATAGATGCCCTATTTCAGAGCAAGGTCTACACTTGACCTTATGCATGCGGTGATAAGGTGGTCTCCCGAGCTGCCTTGGGTTTTCCCATACAGAACACTACTGCTCTATCTTTCCCCAAATAAAAACAACTAGGCATATGATGCAAGCTATTATCATAGAGATACATCCTTACCAGGATTCTCCACCCTCCAGTCCAGATATTCTATAAGTTCAGTATTGGCTTAGGGTTCCCAAAAAGCTGAGCATTTCTGGATAAGCTAGCAGATAATATCTGCCATGCTCACTCCCTCATTTTTAAAAAAGACAGTAACAGTCTTAAATGCAGACTTTATCAGGGGACTTGCTAAGAAAGGTGTCCAGAGAGGAGTAGATTGCAATTTGTGAAATGTTGCACATAAATGCTCTAAACCAGCAGGTGTTTTAATGCTTACATCAAAATGTATTTATCTATTTATTTGAAAATCTGTGAACAGGAAAGGTGCACTTAGCCAAGGCTAATTTCCAGGAGTGACCTGGGGAGGGAAACAGAAGATATAAAATATATAACATGGACACAATTTGCAGGTGCAATAAAGTGGAAATCAAAAAACAATGAAACCTAAGTAAGTGCAAAATGAGTAAACAATGCAAACCAACAAAGTGAGCATTTCAGACAATTTTATGGAGAACTGTTGGGGAGGGAAAACAGGAGCAAGGGGGAGCATAGGAGTCTCAGCTGAAGCTTGAAGAGCCAGAGGAGGTAGTGAAGTGAAGACAAGAGAGGAGTTGCTTCCAAAGTGAGGGAAGAATATAGAGAGACTGATTGTCCAACAGAGGTTCTGTAATGTGGTACAGCAAAGGTGTTAGGATCCCTGGACCGGAGGGAACAGGAGGCAGAGAGGACAAGGGAGAGGAGTGATAAGAGGTAGGAGGGAAATGCTCCAAACCAGTATTTAGATTTGAAGGAGGTACAGTGAATCTGGTGATGTGAGAATAGAGGGAGAATGGATAAGGCTGAGTAAAGTAAGCAATGATTACAGGAGGAGGAGTTGGTAGCAAAGTGACAAAAGAGCTAAACAGGGTATCCAGTCTGGCCACGGAGGTGGAGGGGGTGGAGTCATAGACCACATCCACATAGTCACACACAAGGAGCACCATTCTGGTGACAAACTCTCAACAGACCTGAAGGGACAGACGATCTTGATTGCTATACAAGGCACCAAGTTTAGTTTAACACTTTTCATGTATTGCATCATTGTAAGCAGCAAAGTCAAGTTTGCTATCAAACCACACACAGAAGTACATGAAGGAAGGAGCCACTTCAAGAGGGAACCATCTTAGGTAGAGAAAATGGGCATGGATGAAAATCTTGCCAGTTTTGGGCTGTCGTCAATGATCATAGGAAAAAGTTTTTTTTTTGTTTTTTTTGTGTGAGTTGACCTGGAGTTGGTTAAATTCAAACAGCATAGGACTTTATCGAAGTCTTGCTGGAGCAGACCTTCCATTTCTGAAGTGGAGGGACCAGAAGTGTATATTATTGTATTATCTGTGTACGATATGTATGAATACCCAAATTGGCTCGGGCCAAGAGGAGGTTATTGAGAAAGATGGACAAGAGTAAGGGACCCAGGATGGAGCACTGTGAGACCTCTGCCTGGATGGGAAGAGGATGGAGGAGACAGGGTGCTACCAACCTGTACTGACTATAGATAGCCCATGAGGTAAAAATAGAACCAGTTGACAGAGGGAGCTGAGAGGCCAGCAGAACTCAGCTTATTCAGGAGAAGAGGGTGGGATACAGAGTTGAAGGCTTTGGCTAGATAGATGAAGATGACTGCTGCAATATGCCCCTAATCCATCCCTGAGAGGATAGAATCAGTTACAAGCAGCAGGGAGGAGATAGATGGTGGAGTGATCCTTCCAGAAACCAGTCTAGAAAGGAGAGAGAAAATCAGAGAGTCTAGTGCAGACTACTTTCTCTTACAGCTTGCAAGGGAATTGAGGAGTGAAACTGGCCAGTAGTTAAAGGGGAAAGAAGGGTCTCCTCCCCCTTTGTGGATTAGTAGAACTTTGGACAGCTTCCAGGACTGTGGGATGTGCTGAGGGAGACAGAGAGTTTGAGTAAGTGAGTCAAGGGGGAAGTAATGGCAGGAGAGGAGTTATGGAGGAGTTTAGGATTTACCACATCAGGGCTAGACTTGGAGAGGTTCAGAAAGTATAGGGCAGTCAGCAATTCCAGGGTAGCAACAGGAAAAAAAACCCTGGGAGTAGAGGGGAAGGGAACATGGAGTGAATAAATGGTAGCTGGAGAGGGACTGGAAGGGAGAGCACAAGTGGTGAAGGACTCATTCAATTGAGAGGCAGCAGTGGAGGGGTCAGAAACAGGGGAACCACTTACCAGAAAAACTGACTGGCCCAATTGAGTGGGAGGGTCAAAAGGGACTGAATTACCTTCCAGACCATTGAGAGGGCATTAAGGTTATTCTGAAGGTTGGCCTCAAAATATTGTGATTTTGCAGACTGGACAGCCTTTCATGCAGGAGTTGCTGCTAGTCCTCTACCAGTGGAGGTCTGGAAGGGAGTGAGATAATTTAAAGCATGCCCAGGCCAGATCATGGTACTTGCACTGATCAGTTATTTCTGGAGTAATCCAGGGGTGAGTTTTGACACTGGATTTTTTGAGCAGGGCATGCTTATCCCAAACAGAAGAGAATCTGGAGTGAAACAAGGAGAGGGCAACATCAATATCAGAGTTGATTGGAGTGACTTCCCAATCTGATACAGCAAGGTCACTCAGGAGAGCCACGGTGTTGAGTAACTGGAAGAACCTGATCCAGATATATCTGAAATGTGAAATAGGTACTGCTAATCATGTGAATTAGGACATGTAGTTCCAAGGCATAAAAAATGGATGCTTGTTATAAGCAGTGTATGGGTAATGTAAAATCTGTCAGGAGTTTCTTCCAGTTCTCCTTTATATTTGATCCTGACAATGTTTCAAGGTTTTGTCGGTTCTTTGGATGGCCAAAAAAAGTTGGAGTACTTTTTATTTCCCTGAGCTGTATTAGCCCCTGATGACTACTCATTCTGATTATTTTGGGCCAATAAATGTTGATGGCAGAGACAATGTACTCAGGCCAGGTCTCAGAAACTAAAGGATGGGCAGCACCAGGCCCTATAGAAGCCTGAGTATTTATATGAGGTTTAAAGGTTTATTTGTTTGGCATTAGCCATTACAAAACAGACTAACATACAGACCCATAGAGAAAAATAAAAATATTCTATAAATATGTACAGCAATAGTTGAAGCATGGTCAGTAATATAAATCCTCTCATGCTGAAATAGATAATATACATATTAGGCATTAAGAGGTAAACATACACACAATGGATTTGTAAAATATTTAAGCAACCATACAGACCCAAATATAGCTTAAAATATTTGTAATATGGTTCCAACTAGAGCAAGCTTATGTCTCCATAAACTGGAGTCCATTTACTGACAATTGATATTCAGGATCCATTTACTCAGAAGTCCAGCTAATAAGGCTCCAATCATATTCCTGGAGTCCAATAACTGCAAAGTGAAACAAACATCTGCATATTATATTATCAAAGTAGGAGCCTATCGGGATTCAAGCTGCAAAGTCATTGTTTGTCAGCAATGTTCTCCCTCAGACTACCTCGAGAAAGCAAGCAGGCAAAAGCTTCTTAAATGAACATCCTGGGAGCCATTTAACAAATACTTAAAATATTTAACTAAAGTCAAAATTAAAATGATTTCAAACAAGAAAGTTTAAGTTTGAGAGGCTCCTTTTACTTCTGGGAGTCCAAATAAATTGCAGACTAGAAAATATAAAATATATTAAGTATGTGGCTCCTCATTTTAGGCAAAGTAAAGAACACGGGATTCAATTATCCAAGCCAGTCAGTTTTGTTCAGAAGTCCATATACAAAAGGCAAGCAGCTTTGAGCTTAAACAAATGCAACATCCAGGCCACCTACACCAAAAATGTGAGGTCCATTGAGGTGGAGGTAGCAAAATATCTCAGACTGATTTCCTCTAAATATTACAATATAAACCAAATTAAATCATACCTTGGTACAATTTCCACAGGGTTTAAAACTTAATTTTTTTCTCCTTTACTCCAAAAAGATCTATCAGGAGCAGGAAGAATAAAATGATTTTGGCTACCTGAAGTTCAGCTTTTCTTCACCAGTTTTAAAATTCTTAAATTCCTGGTACATGTCCTCCCGTTTTCTACTAGGCCATATCAGACAAATCTAATTTCTAGCTGAAATTTGCACCATTCATGAATCTATGAAACATTGACATTTTTCCCCAGGATATAATGAAAAATTTACCTCAGACCTGGGAAATAACATAACTGAAGAAGAGTGCTGGGTTTAATTCTTTTCTCCAGTTAAGAAACCTAAATAGTGTCTACTGGAGTTAGTTACATTTCATTGGTTTTAATAACTTTCAATGGGTGCCAGGGACTGTTTCTATTAGAATTCGATGATACCAACTTTCTGGTGGAACTCCATTACAACAGGCTTACTAGGGGAAAAAAGAAAAGGTAACACTTCACTTAGCGCAGTAAGTTTTGCACATTAACTATGCTGCAATACCCCTTAGGCAACAATGTCATACCTTTTATAAATGTATGCAAGCTTTCTGCATGTATAGTACACTTGCTGACCTCCATCTTCATCCTTACCGCCAGCTGTTTAATTCAAAGTCAGATCACTAAACCCTGCCTTCTGCTGCCCTCTCCAAGGTCCGACTCTGAGCAGAAGCCACTCTAAACACCAAAAACCACTGAACAACCTGCCACGTGTTTGATTTGGTAGAGGTCTGCCACAACATCAGGAAAACACTGGGCAACATCAGCAAGTGAAACTAGCACAGCAAGACAGTAATGCAAACCCTATTTTAACTCACTGAGGCCCCATGAGCTCCTTGAGAGTTTCACCACTTGTGGCCTCTGTACTTTCAACAGTGCAACCTGGAGCTTTCTAAGCAAAATCAAGTCATAATCAGCATACCACAAACAAATGTGAATAACTCAAGAACCATAAGTGCTACACACAAAGTACGAGTGTCAAAGCTGCTCAGCACCAATTTACCTTTCCAATGGTACTATGCAATTAATTATATGTAGTTCCCATTTTTTCTAGATTGGGTGAAATAGAACATTTTTTTCCATATAAAAGGTAATGGAAACAATTTTTTGTGGCAAAATATTTAACATATCAACACCAAATTAAGCATCCATATATTACATGAAGGTACAAAACTAATTTTGTACTAAAAAGCAGTTTTTATAATATGATGCATGTATTTTTTTTTGTTTTATTAAGGTGGCTAAGTGAAGTTTGAGAGACAAATGTCAGCCATTAACACCATACTATACAAAAATGTGAATATCTTCTAAAGTATACATAACAGACATAAAGTATCAGTGGCAAGGTTGTTCAGCAGAACATTACCTTTCCAACAGTGCTATGCAGTCAATTCTACTCACTTTAGTTTGTGAAATATTTATGTTTTAAGCAGTGACGTCCTCAGGTGTCAAAAGTCCTCAGTGGCACAAAGTGTAGGACATCTGGAGGTGTTAAAGACCTCAGGAGTATGTTTTCTGGTGCCGCCTACAGGGGTCTTGAGGCCTCAATGAGTTAAAGCTACTTCTGTCTTATAAAAACACAATGCCAAAGGCTAGAGACCAAAATAACTTTAGCTTTATACATTAAATTGTTCAGAATGATTCTCAGATATATCTCATTCCAGTTGGACTAACGTTTGCTAAAACACTGAACAAGCATGCAGGCAAAACCACCACTCGGAGGAAAGCCACTATATGCCTTTCCCAATTAAGAGTTGCTACAAGTAGAGTTTGAGGTCTGGCCTAGCCAAAGTGCTGGAGTTGGATCATCCTTATGAGTCAGATAAGGATTAACAATAGGGGCTCCCTTCTGTACTTAGGTATTTATAGCAGATGCAGGGGTAAGTTTTAACTAATGCAACAGCTGTAGAAAGATAAGAAACAATATCAGTGACTGGCTGTTGTTCTGTAGCAGTCCTCAGTAGACTCTATGGGGGAGCTTACAGAGAAGCAGGAAGAGACTTGTAATACAGCCACTGTACCACTGACCATATGTTTAAGTAAATTCTGCCTCAGGATTTATGGAGAAGGAAAAGCTCTCAGGTACAGTATCTCAGGACTTTGTCCCTAAGATTTGTCTCTGGATAAAAATAACATTTTATCAAATCTCAACAAAGATGTGAACAAGAGGAGGTACCTGATGACTGTGCTGCAGGAGAGATCGTGCACCATCTGCTACTGCCACCTCTTTAGGAGATGTAGATTTAAATGAGTCCCCAGGATCCACAGTCAAATCATTCTTCATACCAGTGTTACTAGAGTCAGCAGTCTCTGTCAGTGAAACAGACCTCGTCCCAGCAGCAGAAATTGTGTTTGGAAATCCAGTCACCTGCCACCCTGTTCCATCAGCTTTTTCAGACTATCCTTCCATCAAATCTTCATCCATGCTTAGAGTGGATATCAGGAGATCTGAGACCTGTCACAGTTAACTCTGAGGTGTCTTACCTGAGCACAGTGATGCACTTCAAAGAGACAGCTGCTCAGCTGTTGAGTCTGACAGCTGGTGACCAGCCTTTTCAGAACTGTTGACATGAGACGCTGAGGATTTGGCTGACATGTATTGAGAACTTCGGTTAACATGAAGAGCCATTTCAGACACCACAGTTTCATTATCAGCCAGCGGCAGACAGACCAAAACATAAAAACTGTTTTTCAAGCGAAGAGTCTTCTTCTCCTTCTTCTCTTTCTTCTTTTTCTTCTTCTTCTGTTATGAATTGGAGCAAAGCTGCTTTCTTATGCTCTGACTAACCATCTAGTCTGCATTCAGTGCTAGTACTGTCATCCTCCTGCATCAAACTCTATTGTCCCAGACAAGGGGCTTCAATCATGGTCTCATCAACAGGATTCATTTTGTGAAGTACAGCCTTAGTTACCCTAGTTCCAACATCACCAGCTTTAGCCATCTCCAGTCCGGTTCCATCAGAAGCAGTAGAAGCAGGCAAATTCTTGCAGGGAACAGGTACACATTTCTGTATATCCGTACTGTCTTGTGGACTGAATCAGAGTCAGCAAGCAAACAGACAGATACAAGAACAGATGAAACAGTAGCTTTCAAATTACTCTGGGTAGGGAGGAAAGCAACCTCCTCCACCTGGAATCCCATTAGTCCATCCTCTCCAGGGTGCTCCATACTCCCACAGGAAGCAGACAGCACCCACTGCAGAAGACTACATGAATTTCCTTCCTCTCCTGACCAACTTTCCCTTATTCACTAAAAATATCACCAACAGCTTAAGCAGGTTCAATTGCAGTTGATTTCCATCTATAGCTCCCTCCCCCAGGACAAGGCTGAAAATAGTCAGAATTGCATAGGCTTCCTTTCCTGGTCAATACTGTAAAAGCAAGATTAAAAAAAATAATTATACCATAATTTGGTGAGAGGTCAGCAGCAGACGTGGATTGGTATAATGGCATCCAGTGCCAATGAAATAGCTTCTTGGCAGCTGCCACTGTACATCTATCACACACTGCTTTGCACCCAAGATGTCTAGTATGCCCGGGAGCTTCTCAGGTTCCTGATTGTGCAACAGGCATTGCTAGATCACCTCCATAGGGGGACTAATTCTAGTGGGGCTCCTTCAAGGAACTGGACAGCATGGTGATAAACCCTGAGATTTGTGAAGTTAAGCCCCACTGAGAAAATGAGGTCCAAGCTGTGTCCCTACTCATGGATAGCAGTATAAACCACCTGTCAGAAGCCCAGTGATAACATCAACTGGAGGAACTTCTGAGCAAATTGAAAAGATTCAGTTTTGACCCATATATTGAAATCCCCCCACACAGTTAAGTTGTGGGAGTTCAATGCAAGGTCAATGATGAAGTTCTCAAATTTCCCACAGAAGCTCCTGATTGCTCACCAGCAGTTGCTAAACAAAGAGTATCCTAAACCTCACACCTTGCATAACCCATCATGACCACACATTCACATAGAAACATAGAAATATAGACTTTGATGGCAGATAAGGACCACTTGGCCCACTTAGTCTGCCCATTTCCCTACCTACAGGATAAGCTGCAGATCCTAGTTAACCAACAGTCTGTTTCTTCCTACCCCACACAAGAATTGCTTAATGTTTTCCCCATGCATTCCTGAATTTTCCCACAGTTTCAGACCCCACAACCTCCTCAGGATAGCTGTTCCATGTGTCCACCACCCTCTCTGTGAAAAAATACTTCCTTACATTGCCCCTGAGCTGTCCCCACTATCTTCAAATTGTGTCCCTTGTTCTTGCACATCTCTTTTTCTGAAAAATTCTACCCTCTTGGACTTTGTTGATTCCACTGAGGTACTGTACTTAAAAGTTTCTACAATGTCCCCCATCTCCCTCCTTTTCTCAAGGGTATACATATTAAGTTCCTTTAGTCTCTCCTCATACAGCTTCTCTTGCAGACCCTGCAGCATTTAAGTTGCCCTCTTCTGGACTGCCTCCATCCTGTCTATGTCCTTGTGGAGATGGGTTCTCCATAAATGGATGCAGTACACAAGATGGGGTCTCACCAACTGTCTGTACAGAGAGATAACAACTTCCTGTTTTCTGCTGGTGATGCCTCTCCCTATACATCCCAGTATCCCTCAGCCCTCCCTACTGTCTACTCACATTGCTTGCTAACCTTAAGGTCATCTGATATGATTACCCCAGGAGGTTTCTTTCCATTTTTGTTGTTGTTACTACATCCCCCCCATTGTGAAATCTTACCCTGGGTTTTTTGCTTCCCATGTGCATTATTTTGCACTTCTTTGAATTGAATCCAAGCTGCCATACTTCTGACCATTCATCCAACCTTGCCAAGTCCCTTCTCATCCTTTCCATGCCTCCTTGTAAATCAACCCTGTTGCAGAACTTTGTGTAACCTGCAAAGAGGCATACTTTCCTTCCAGTCCCTCTGCAATGTCACTTATAAAGACATTAAAAAAGGACTGGACCCAGTACTGCACCCTATGGTACCTCACTAGTAACCCCTCTTTCTTCAGAGTGGACTCCATTTACAACTACCTTCTGCGTCCTGTTGTCCAGCCAATGTTTTACCAAGGCTACCAGCCTGGGACCCACTCCCAGGCTGGCTGATTTGATTATTAATCATTTGTGTGGGATTGTGTCAAATGTCTTACTAAAGTCTAGGTAATAATAATAATAATACCTTTTATAATAGTAATAACTATTTATTATTGCACCTTTCAAAATGTAAAGGCACTTCACAAATAAATACAAATTCAGTGAATACTATCAATAAAATAAAATCACAGAAACTCAGGAAAAGCTTTGCTCCATGGAAAGGTCTTCAGTGCCTGCTTAAAGCTCCCTACGGTCCTGCACTCCCATAGCTGATGTGGCAGAGAATTCCATAGGGTTAGGGCAGCAAACATAAAAGTGCAAGTCCCAGATGAATTTAAACTAACCCTCAGAATCTCCAGAAACCCTTCGTCAGCTGAGCGGAGCTGTCGCACATGGGTGTAAGGAATCAGAAAGTCTTTCAAGTAGTCAGGACCAAGTCCATGTAGGGCTTTGTAGATCAATAAACTTACCTTAAAGGTGATCTGCTACTGAACCAGCAGCCAGTGCAGATCACGCAGCACTGGGGTAATATGAGATCTCCTTGATACCCCAGTCAATAAACGTGCAGCAGCATTCTGTACTAGCTGCAAGCGGGGGATATCAACCCCCGGAAGCCCTAAGTAAAGGGAGTTACAATAGTCAAGGTGCCAGGTCACAAAGGGGTGGACCAAGATGGGCAAATCACTAGACAGAACAAGGTGTTTGATCCTGGCAATGTTCCTAAGATGATAAAAGGCTAACTTGATGACTGCTGACACCTGATGATGAAGGGTCAGCCCGTCATCAAGTATCACTCCCAGGTCACGCACCCATTCAGAGGTAAGGATCTGAGCACCCCCCAAAAACAAACCAGAGGGCAGATCAGTCCTTAACCCCTCTGTCCTGTGACCCAGGTCCACCACCAAAATCTCAGTCTTTCCTGTGTTCAGCTTTAACCCGCTGGAACTCATCCAGTCTTGGATTTCAATGAGGTAGTTGTTAAATACCAAGAGAGCACTAACCTGGTCAGGGGCCAAAGACAGGTAGAGCTGGGTATCATCAGCATAGCAGTGAAACCTCAGCCCATACCATCTTACAATGTCTCTGAGGGGCAGCATATACATTGCAAAGAACATGGGGGACAGCACCAAGACCTGGGGCACCCCACAAGGCACAGAGAAAGACTCAGATGAAAATATTCTCGAGACAACTGTCTGAGATCTACCGGTGAGGAAAGATGAAAACCATCTGATGACTGTCCCAGTCAGCCCACAGATGGACCTCAGGAACTCAAGCAGAACCCCATGGTCCACAGTGTCAAAAGCTGAAGAGATTTCAAGGAGTACCATGATGGAATGGTTTCTCTGATCTCTCGCCATCAGGAGATCATTGAGAACCCAAACCAGAGCAGTCTCAGTACTATGCCTCTTGTGAAACCCCTATTGGAGAGGTTTGTATAAACTATAGATGATTAAATGATTCTCCACTTGAGTTGCCACCACATTCTCGATAACCTTTACCACAAAAGGAAGGTTCGAGATGGGTCTGTAGTTCACTACAGTCTCCGGGTCAAAAGAAGCTTTTTTCAGAAGAAGTGTCACCACCATCTCCTTCAGGGAGCTTGGAAACTCACATGATTCCAAGGATCACTGGACAGTCTGAGCTAAGACTGGGCTATGATATGACTACAACCCAAAATCAGGGAAGTAGGGCCCGGGTCTAAACTACAGCACATGAGGCACATCCCCTGGACAATCCTCATAATGTCAACGAACTCCAGAAGGTCAAAGGTACTCCAGGACACACCGGGCATAGTGACCGAGCACCGACCAACAGCATCCCCCATAGAACGGAACAGACAGATCTCCTGCCTGATGTCGGCCACCTTATTTGCAAAACATCAAGTGATCTCATCACACTCTATTTGTGAAAAAACTCGATGGAGCTGTAGACAGGCTGGGTTGCACAACCTGTCCACAGTTCAGAAGAGTTGAGCCGGTCGGTTCCTAGCAACAGCAATTTCCCTGGACAGGAATTCTGCCTTCTTATGGGAAATTGCTGATTGATAGAGTTGATAATGCTCTAACAAAATAAGATGGTCAGCATTCAAGATGGATTTCTGCCAGCGATGTTCTAACCTACATTCCAACTTCCACAGCTCTCTAAGAGACCCATCAAACCATGGGGCCCGAGGGTGGAGCAGAAGGGGATGAACACAGACAGGAGCAATCTGGCCAAGAGCTGAAGAAATAGCCTTATTATAGGCCACAACTAACTGCTCTGGACCTGTGCTGGTCTCACCAAACACCGAGAGGTCAATCACCACCACCAGGTCTTCAGGGACCATGTCCCGCAAAGGGCGGTAACTGACCATTTCCACAGGGGCAGACCTACCCAGGGGGGCAGAGAAATTGAACGTCACAGTGTAGTGATTGGACCAACCGAGAGGTTCCACCCCCAAATCAGAGGCCTCGATCTCCAAGAGGAAGACCAGATCAAGAGAGTGACCTCCATTATGGGTAGCTGGGGAAACAACCTGTGTGAAGCTCAGTGATATCACCAACTGGAGGAAGTGTTGTCCAAAAAGCAAGGATTTGTCATCGAACCAGGCATTGAAATCGCTCAGGTAGGCCATGTCCACAGCCCCTTCCTGGTCTACGTCTTTGGTCACACAGGCAAAGAAATCAATTAGATTCATCTGACATGACTTTCCCACTGAGAACCCATGCTGCCTTGGGTCCTGTGCCCCACTGACCTCTAGGTACTCAAAAAGTCTTTCCTTCAGAAGTGATTCCATTAATTTCCCTACCACAGAGGTCAAACTGACAAGTCTGTAGTTTCCTATCTCTGTCATGCTCCCACTTTTTTGAAGGGGAATCACATCCGCCTTCCTCCAGTCCTCAGGTACCACACCATCCTTCCATGATTTGTTAACATGGGTAGTCAGTGGTGTCACTAGCTCTCCCCTTAATTCTTTTAGAATTCTGGGGTGAATTTCATGAGGCCACATTGCTTTGTCCACCTTCAGTTTTAGGAGTTTATTCAGAACTCTTTCTTCTGTGAAAGGACTGGGATCAACCCACCTATTCAGAGTGCTTCTGTTAATTGGATTAGGCACCTCCACCTTCTCCTCTTTTGTGAATACTGAGCAGAAGTATTCATTCAGTATCCCTGCTTTTTCACTGTCCCTCTCTGCCCATCCACCTTCCATTCTATTCAGCCTCATTATCCCTCCCTTTGTCTTTCTATGCTCCCCGTGTACCTATAAAAGGTTTTATCCCACTTCTTAACTGAGTTGGCTATCTTTTCCTCAGTTTGGGACTTTGCTATTCTGACTTCCCTCCCTGCTTCCTTCTGCCTTAACTGGTGCAATTCTCTGTCCTGCTCCTGTGTTTCCTTATACTTCTGAAATGCTATCTTTTTCTCCTTAACCTTCCCTGCCACCTTTTTTGAGAACCATAGTGGCTTTTTCTTTAATTTTGATTTATTTATTTGCTTCACACAAAGGCTTTTTGCCTCTGTGATGGCAGTTTTGATGTTCCCATTGTTGCTCCACTCCTCCTTCTAGCCTGTTTGCTAGTGCTTTTTAAGGCACTCTCCCATCTTGCCAAAGTCAGCCCCCCTGAAGTCCAGTACCCTCACTTTTGTATGGCTTGACTCTGTAGCTGAGTTTATCGTGAACTACACTGTTTGGTGGTCACTTGTTCCCAGATGGCTACCCACTTCTAGATCTGAGATCCTCTCACTGTCCCCATTTGAGAGTACAAGGTCTAAGATTGCTCCCTCATGAGTAGTTTTCAAAAGTAGCTGCCTGAGGCATGCCACCTGTAGGGCATCAAGAATGGCCCTGCTCTTGGATGTGGCTGCAGCTAAGGTGCTCCAGTTAACATCTTGCATATTCTGGTCCACCATCAACAGTATCTCTCCTTTCTCTGCCATCCTAAGGATGCCTTCTTTCATATCCTTGTACATTCCCTCCCCTGACATGGGGGTCTGTATACAACCCCTGTGCAGATTTTGTTGCCATTTCCAGTCTCTGAGGTGACCTACAGTGCCTCCTCACCTTCCTGTTTACTCTTTTGTTCTGTTGCTTTTATACCTTCCCTTACATAGAAAGTTACTTCTTCCCCTCTTCTCCCCTCCCTGTCTCTCCTGTAGGCTGTGCACCCTGGTATGTTAACATCCCAGTCATGGTTCTCGGTGTACCTTGATTCTGTGACTGCTATGATATTCAGGCATTCCTCTTCCTTCAAGGCCACCAGATCAGGGAGCATGTTGCCCAGACTACAGGCATTGGTACTCATTACCCTTCATTTCTTGATGGCCTTACCCCTTTTTGCCCCATCCCTGTCCTTATTGCCTTTGTCATTTTCTCCATTTACCCCATCCTTCTCCCTATTGACATCTCTAGCTTGGTGTTTATCTCACTTAATACTTTGATTGTTTTGGGGGGGGCTAGGATTTTCCTGCTCCACTCCAGTGCCTCCCTACTTGGTTAGTTTAAATGCTTGCCAATGAAGCATTTAAACCTATTACCTAGGATCCTGGTTCCCCTCCTGGACAGATGCAGACTATCATGCCAGTATAGGTCTGCATCACTCTAGATGCACCTGTTTTTCAATCACTGATTGAATCCCATGGTGTGGAGCACCCTAGCCTCATCCATGCCATAGACAGGCAGTACCTCCGAGAAGGTTACCATGCGTGCTACTTGTCTAAGGCCCTTCCCCAACTCCACAGACTCTTCCTGCACTGCTCTGATCCCTTTCTCAGCCAGGTCATTTGTCCTTAGGTAGACAGTGACATCCAGCTCCCTCCCTGTGCAGCTGTTCCAGTGATTCTGAGGATTCACTCCCTGTCCCTCAGGCCATGGCACCAGACAGGCACCTTACCTCCCTCTCCCCTTCCTCCCCCAGTTCTACCCCCCCTAACAATGGATTCCCTCATCAGGAGTTGTTTATTTCCCCTGTGGGTCTCCTTTATGGAGGTTAACAGCAGCCTCAGTGGCCTCCACTGTGGGTGCCTCCATAGAGGAACCACACTTTGCCAGAATGGCATATGAATTGTGGAGAGGTACAACTGGATGGATGTGTCTCTCTTCTACCATCCTCACCCTCCCTGAGTACACTGTGGTCCAACTGCTCCTCTTTCTTGGCAACCTCTGAGGCAACAGCAGTGGACCTGGTGGTCCCTGGGTGGGAGAGGTGATCCCCCATATCCTGGCCAACTCAGCCTGGAGATGAGCAACCTCCTCCCTCAGCCCAGAGAGGTGCCAACAGATGGGACAACACCACCTCCTCCAGAACATCTCCCAGAAGACTGCTGCTCCACAGCCACTCCACTGCATCACTCCCATCATGTCTTATTTCTGGTCCCTTAACTGTTGTTTGGAATATTTACTCTTTCCTCTGTTTATTTTTATTTTTTTCTCCCTACTTACAAATGTTTTACCTCACTGGAGACTCTGTCAGCCTGCCCAGTTCCTACCTAGTCACTCTGCAGTTTGGTATTAGCTAGACCTCTCTCATGTCAATCATCTTGCTGTTTTACTTGAACTATACCCCCACCCCATTATTACCAACCCTTTCCATCAACCTTAACATTCTCATAAGTCTATTCCACCCCTTCTTAAAACTTGCCACACATACTGCCAGACACTTGTTTATATTTCAAACAATAGCAATGAAAATGTACCCAGTAAAATCTTATCTGCAACTTTTTAAGGGACATTGTTGGAAAAGGTTTTAACATAAGGTGGATTCAGAATGGATATCCCAAGTACTATAGTATATGCAGAGGCACCAATGTGAGGTAGTAGAGAATAGTAAAACACTCTTACCAACTAAACTGTGCCAGGAGTCTTCCTTTAGCCAGATTCTGAAGGCATCAGTTTGTAAATCAAAATATCACAACAAGGACCAGGGAAATTCTGTCATTTTCTGTCCTTTTTTATCATTATGGTCCCAACAAGGAAAATAAAGGTATTTTTTTATTTTATCTTAACTGCTCAAATAGTGACAGAGCTCCTTCCAGACCTCAGTAGTCATTTTAAATGAGTACTTAACAACCAATGAACCCCAGTAGATTTTCTATGCAAACAATATCGTACAATGCAGGAAATTATCTCACACTCTAGCCCTTTCCAGGTGACTAGGGCTAATAATATTGCCTCCTCTTTACACCTCCCTTCATTTCCACCCTCTTCCTTCTTCTCCACAGACATTTTTTTTAATAAAACAAATGTCCAGCTCCTAGCACTGTGAAAGGTGCTAACTATATTTAAAAAAAACAAATTGGATTAACAGCGGAGAGTGGAAGAGGCTGGGATTGACTGGAGTGGGTTAGGGGTGGTGAAGTAATCTCTTGACCATATGTTTAACTTGCAACACCAACATACAAAGGACTCAAGGTGTATTTGGCCAAGTGTGAGAACTGCATCTAAGATAGGGGGTCCAAATTAAAGCCGAACTTAAGTTGCCAAATTTCACATTTGCTAACTCATACAATATTGGTGCAATATTCTTAAGTGTCTGTTAAATTCAATGTCTTTTATAAAATGATTTACTACATACTATACATTCTGAAACTGAGACATGTTATATTTGAATCAAGCTGGAGGATTAATAAACTTTGCTATGATCATATTCTTAGGTGTGAAAAAAGCCTACAGCACAAACAATGTGCATACAAAAAGAAAAACAACAGATAGGTGCAACTGCTTTGAAAGTCTGCATGCTGGGGATGTATCATTTACAGCCACAAAATTCATCAGCTACTGTATGTAAGCCTTTTATGCATTTTCCAAATGGACACACATACAGTAGATGTACAACAATGGAAAGGTTAATGAATGGCTATTCTGGTCTATAAATTATTTCTGCACTTTTTTGTAAATCAAATAATAATTTAGTTTTATTTTTATGGAACCAAGGCAGAATGCTTATTCACTGCACCCACAGAGTCTTATTAAGAAAACATGACATCCAGTCTCATCAGCATTCACTCTAAGATGCCCAGCCTGATCATAAAGTTCAAAGTACTTCAAGTAATTTTAATGAAAGACATTGGCTGCAATATTGAAAATGTCAGCTTGAATATTGATATCTGTTATAAAAAATACATTATAACATTCAAGCTCAATTTAACAAAGTAGCATAAATTGTCTGCTATGCAAATTCACTTTAAGAGTACAGACTGAGAATATGCTTCTGAAGAATATAATCTAAACTACTTGAGAAAGTTAAGCAATTGTCATGTTTCATTATAATTTATTATTTTTCCATGTTATGGCAACATTTTTAATCCTCACCTCAGCAAATTAAATATTCAGATTGGTTACAGTGTGTGATCACAAATGTCTTTCTTCTCAAACATGTTGCAGCTTAATAATGATACAGCTGAATTCTCACTCTCAGCTTTCTGTAACAGTTTACCTTTGTTAGTAAGGTTGCAGTGAATTACTGCCACAGGTCCACAGTATATTAGTTACCAGGGAAGAGTGTCAAGAAATACAACCTCAGTATTTCAGATTTGATGAAAATACTCTCCCTATCAACTAGACATTCCCTGAGCAAAGATTATGTGTGGTTCATAGCTCAGTGCTTATGTTACATACTGCAGCTGGATGATGTAGATTATGGTTGGATACAGATGCCAGCTGGTAAGTAAGACAGTGTTTGCCAGGTACTAGTATGGAATGATTTGTGCTTAGGTACTTCAGCATAGACATGAACAAGTCAGTGATTATAGTAAGTATGAATTGGATAGTATATGCAAGGTGCTTAGATGTTTGAACTGATGGGTCTTTGTTATATCTTGATATTTGTTTTGGCCTTTCTCTGTATCCCACCGTAGGAAAGATGCGTAGTCCTGTAGTATGAGACCACCCAAAAGTAATATCATACAATTGTTCTGCATTCGACTAATAGAAGGAGTCGAGTAGGATGATGACCCCCAAGAGAAACGAGTAGCAGTGTGATCACCTCCTCCAACTCCAGAGACTGTGACCAGTAGCACGCAGGAGAGGAAACCCCCCTTGGGGGGAACCTCTGAGGATCCATGGCTACTGATCTACCTGTCCTTCTGGGCATACTAAAGGAGAGTAATCCTAAATATAGTAATCAGCTAATCTGAACCCTGAAGTCATAAAACCCAATCCAGAGAAACTGAGAAACTGAAGAACTATCAAATCATGACATGTCAGGCGAATAGAGTAAGCATCCAAGAAGTAAACTCCAATGTTGAGAATCCAGTAATAGGCCAGAATAAAGTAGAGTATAATCCATGGTTGACATGAATTGAAGCGATGAACTGCAGGTGGTGGAGCGCTCCAATAAGCAAAGATGACTTGCAGGATGCGTGGAACGGCAGAAGGCTTGCAGTGAGACTAATGACTGATGAATCCAGGTCTGGTAAAGTACGATGGGAGTAGAGCATATTCTCAGGCAATGATATAGATGGCAACGGCTGTAGTGCTGAGGTGAAATCATGACAGGCTGTAAGAGAAGGAAATCTGAAGCACTGGTGCGAGGCTAGGAAGCAGTAAGTAATGCACCAAGATAGCCAGGTAATACGGAATAGAACGTAGAAAGCTAGTTCCTCTGGTGAGATGCACAGCTTATCCGACAGCTGGTGAGGTAAGTAGAGAGGCGGCTAGCTCCTGGCAACAGGAAAGCACAGCCAGACCTATAAGGCTCGCTGGTAATAATAGAAGGTGGCAGCTAGTCCCCCGGTGGATGCATAGATTATCCAGCAGCTGATGAGAAAAGGATGAGAGGGTAGCTCCAGGCAACAGGGAAGTGCAGGCAGACCTACAGAGGTCCGCTGGAATAAAGAACATGGCAGCTAGTCCCTCGGGTGAGATATGCAGCTTAACCATCAGCTGGTGAGGTAAGGAGAGGCAGCTAGCTCCAGGCAAAATGAAAGCACAGCCAGACCTTCTTAGGTCTGCTGGTAAGGAATTAGAATGGCAAGTGCATAAGTAGTAGAACTGGATAAAGGAGACTGAGGAAAGCTTTGTGGATCCAAATGGATTGACTTGTGAAGAATATCCTGACAAGTCCTGAATAGTCGAGCTTAGGAGTCCTAGATGGCGATAGCAGAAGAGGCTGAGTCAAATGAAGTAGCATTGTCACAAGGTCCCAGAAGCGGTACAGCAGGAATAAGGATAGTGAAGGTCTTCAGTAGAAGCTCAACTAAGTGTCCTGGAAAGAGTGAAGCAGAAGTAATTCCATACGGCTGAAGCAGTGGCAGGGCAAAGCATCCAAGAAGAGATGATGAATTTAGAAACATCCAGATGCAAGTCCATAATAGTAAAAGAGTTCCTGAGCTGGCGGACACGGAAGCAGGTAGGCATATAGTAGAATATGAGAATCTCCAGGCCCCGAGCTGGGCGAGGCAGGTGTAGAGGAGAAGTGGATAAACCCCCCAGCCTGATGGGCAAAGGCAGGTTGTAGCAGCAGGCGAGTATGAAGCAGTAATACATAGGCACAAAGGGCCTCTGGGCCCGTAGGGCACAGGTCTGACTAAATGCAATGGCTAACCTCCAGCCCCGCAGGGTGAGGCAGGTTGCAGAGCAGAGGTAGATAATGCAATTGAAATATCGAACTGCATGCAAATGCAGAAAAGCAGCGAAGTAGGGAGGAATAAGGTGTAAATGGTATTGCAATGGTGGCAGTATCCTGAGTCAGTTTAGTGTGAAGTAGCACTGTAATTGTAAGGCAGACTTATGAAAGTAGAACGATGCTGTAGGCTGATTTATCCTGAAGATCAAGGATGGTAGGGATTGCAGTGAAGAGACCGTGGTGGAAAAGTTGGCAACTTGATGAGGCAATGAGCATCCTGAATCTGCAGGCAGTTGATGATTGAGGCAAAGGTGCAATCAAGGCAGAAGATATGGAATAAGGTCGGCAGAGAATCCTGGCAGAGACGGTAGTAGCAACTCCTGGAAGTTGAAGTAGCAAGGCGAGGATCATCCAGTATTGAAGGGAACATAGCTTACATAACTAGGGAGCAATGATGGAAGCAAGTGTGGACCTACACGCAGGTCAGGAAAGATGTAATAAACAGACAGCACCTTAAAAGTGAGTCGAAGTCACATCAATACAAGTCAAATGTAGAAAAATAACATACAAGGATTGGCTGAGCCTCATAGTGACTTGCTGGAAGCAAGACTATAGTCATTGACGGAAACTAGGTGGAAGAAGTTGTAAGTCATTCCATTCCCTGGTCATCAGAAAGTAGCATTGGGCAAATCAGGCTCAAGGAGCCAAGCTAGTAGCTTGCAGCACCAGAAATATCCGAAGTTAAAAACTGGAGTGAAGGGATAGTAGCAGGAGTGCTTGAACAACATAGGAACTAGAATTGAGTTGCTACGGCATGCTATGCAGACGTGAGGTGGTGACAAGGAGGGAAGCGTTGCTTCTGAGTGCTTCCACAAACACTGCCAGAGGGTATCCGGTGAGGGGGGGCAGCTTGTCCCGGGAGAAGAACTGCCAGGACACTGGAAAGGCTACGCAGGCCAGGCTTGTCATGAGAAGTAGAAATATGTGACCAATCGATAAGTTACAATGCAAACAGTAAGAAATACAAATGGATGTGTAGCACATGGCAACCCGAGTAAGGAACTTAGCAATATCTGAAAATGAGCTAAGTTTACTAAGTATGGCACTAGCACTTTCTACTAGCAAGTGAGACAGCAATCAGAAATAGCAGTATAAACACAGTTTTTACAGGCATGGTGCAGTGTGACATTGTAGGGTATATGCAGTACCTGATATCCAGTGAAAGTGCACAACTTAGTAGAATAGCAAGTCCTATAAACTGTTGCTAAGGAAGTCATGATATAAGGCCCAAGAAATGGCATATTCCTGGTGTGAGCACACTGAAACAGACCATAGATTGCGGTGGAGTTACGGCGATCCTGGGGGGATATAGAGGTTGCATGGCTCCCCCATGAGAGCATGCTGCTGTAGGAATACAGAGGCCTGAGTAGAGGTAGCTGGAATGATGAAACCAGAAAAGCAGCCAGGAAGCACCAAACGTGGAGACCGGAGTGAGACGGGTAGCAAGCAGCATCGGAGCCAGTGTGTGGTCATATCGTGTATGCGGGACATTGGCTGCAGTCCAGAGGTGCTGAAAAAGAAACGAGGAGGAACAGAAAATGACAAATTAAAGTGTGGTGCAGCAGGCATGGACACTGGAAAGGAGGGACAGACACCACCATGGCTGCAGAAGAAATGCAGCCAGCAAGGAGCGGGTGGCAGCAGGGAGGACAGGAAGGAACATAAGTGACGGCCCTGGGAGACGAGGCATCCAAAGAAGAGACCCCTCCCCCAAAGCAACACACTGAGATAGTACAGGGAAATGGGACAGAGAGAGGCACGAGGAAAGGGAGCAAATGGGGAAGGAAACAAGGATGGAGGGAAACAGGAGCAAGAAGAAAGGGGCGCACCCGCGGACCTGCAACAGCATGGCGTGAGCGCCGAGTGCGACTCGCTCTAAGCAGAGTGGTAATGTGCTGCTTGGCTAAAATAGGACGTGGGGGAGGAGCTCTTCCCAACATAACCACGTGCTTGTGCCCTTCAAATATCCTACAGGCAATGTGACATATCTGATTCAACAGTAGCATTCATTGGTCACCAGTAGGGGGTGGGAACATTTGTAAAGTTTTGCTCCTGCAGAATTCAGTGGAATAATTTGGAATTCAGTGGGACAAAGGTCCTTGAGAATCATGGAATGTAACATATTCTGTGGTTGTTATGGACAAAATTCTGATCTCTGGGTAATTTGGGGCTTTTTTTAATGAAGGAAGTCATGAATAATTTGTGATAACTTCTGCTGAGTATTCTCCAGTCAACAGTGTGAATCCATGGAATTTCCATGGGTAGAATTCAATCTCCCACCACTAGGTCATATACTGTATAGTCCTAGAAACATACTGTAGAAGCTGCCTGCATATAAAGACCAAGTGTCCATCCAGTCTGCCCACAAAGAGATTCCCACCTATCCCCTGGCCTAATGTCTTGAAGGGGTTTCTACTCCCAAAGTCTCCCCCTCAACCACTACCACCACCTCCCTAGCTCACTGAAATGTGCTATTTGAACCAGTCCCAGCTTTTTCTGAACCTGTTGATTGTCTGCGCCCACACCACTTCTGCCAGCAATCTTTTCCATGGCTCAAAAACCCTGTTGTCCCTGAATAACCTTGATGACCCTTTTCTGTACCAGTTCTAGCTCATCTCTGTGTTTTGTCAGGTGTGGACTGCAGAACAGGCACAGTACTCCAGGCAAAGCCTCACCAGTAATTTGTACAGGGGCAACATCAACTACTTCCTCCTATATTTGAATCCCCTACCCATGCGTCCCAGCATCCATGCTGCCTTGCTGTGTGCTGTCTTACAATCACTGGCTTGTTTGAGGGAGTCAATGATGATGACTTATATGCCTTTTCCTCACATGTTCTATTTAGCCTACTCCCTGGTCAAGAACTTGGTATGTGAAGTTTGAGGTTTAAAGTTTATTTGTATTTAAACAGGATAAGGCACTAAGCAAATCTTGTTTACAGAGCTGTCCTGTACATACACATAATATATATAAAGTTATATAAATAACAAGAATACAATACATAAAATATTAAAATGAATAACAATGACATGAAAAAGGTTTCATTCCGTAAGTGCTGGGCCCCTCCTCTATATGTACATCACATTGCACGTGCTGGCATTGAATCTGAACTTCCATATATTGGGCCACCTCTCTAGTAGAGTTGTGCAAAGTCAAGAAACCTTCACTTTGGCTGAACTTCTTCATGTGTCCTGACTTTGCAAAGCACTTTGCATAGTTCTTTACCTTGCAAAGTGTTAAACTTTGCCTGAACATAATACACAAAGTACCATGTCCCTGATGAAGTTCCAGGTAAGCAGCAACTTGCATAGTGACACTCTACATGCAAATAACTCCACAAGGTGTTTATTTTGTTTTCAAATGTTTGTTTAAACAAATCTAGCCTCCCCATCCATGTTTTCTAGTAGTACCCACCCCCACCTCCACTCAGACCCTTCTCAAGTGATTTTCCTCCCACTCTGCCACCCTCTGCAGTGCAAAACCCTCTTTTGCCAGTGCTCAGCACTGTGGCCCTGGATACAAATTCATCAGATCATAATATATTTTAACTCTTCCCTCAACTACATGTTAAAACCATATCCCTCCCTCTTCCACCCAACTGAATAGATGATAATCTTTTAAGGAGCCCCCTTCCCAAAGGTTCTCAGGCCTTCTTCACCCTTTCCCCCTGAGCACACCAAAGAATTGCTTTTATACCTGTGAAAAAAAGAAAACTGTCCTGCATAGCAGAGATGTCATCTATGTTCTTTGGTATTATCATTAATGAAAGAATGAATGACATCTTTGACTGATTAACTGAGAATGTCATTATGACAGATTTGATATCTGGTTCCTCTATCTCTATGTTGTGCATCATGGAGACCTGGCTGCGTGATAATGCTGATCCAATATTGGAGGTGGTTGTCCCAGCCAGATTCTCCATGGTATACTGCCCACAGAGGGACTACAGGGGGGTGGCCATCTGACTTAGATATGATTTGAACCACACAGTGTACCCAGTGGGGATAACTCAGTTTTGAATGCATGACTCTACATGGGGGTTATGGTGCAGGTTGCAGGACCACCTTAGTGTATCAGCCTCTGAGACGTGAGGGGGAGTATTTGCAGGAAATAGCAGACTCCAATGCTGACAGGGTGTTGGAGTCATCCAGATGGATTATTTGGGGTAACTTCCATGCCTGGGCTGATGATGAATCCTCGCACTTTGAGACATAGAAACATAGAAGTTGTCGGCAGATAAAGACCACTTGCTCCATCTAGTCTGACCTAAATTCCTTACCTACAGTGTCACCAGAGACCCTACTTGGACTCTGGCTTACATCCCCCTCTTGCTTCTAAGAATCCCCTGTGTCTATCCCATGCAATCTTAAATCCTGAGACCATACTAGCTCCCACCACTTCCACTGGGAGGCTGTTCCAAGCATCCACCACCCTCTCCGTGAAGAAGTACTTCCTCACATTTCTTCTAAGTCCCCCCTCACCAGCTTCATATTGTGACTCCTTGTCCCTAATCATCTTTTTCTTTGGAAAATGCTCCCTTCCTGTACCTTGCTTATTCCTGTGAGGTATTTCAATGTCTATCATATCCCCCTGTTCCCGCCTATCTTCT
Source organism: Neoceratodus forsteri (assembly GCA_016271365.2). NCBI lineage: Eukaryota > Metazoa > Chordata > Ceratodontiformes > Ceratodontidae > Neoceratodus > Neoceratodus forsteri. The sequence continues at coordinate 397,812,074 of CM057455.1, read as the reverse complement.
AGGGAGTACATATTTAAATCCTTAAGCCTTTCTTCATAGGGCTTCTGATGTAGGCCTTGCACTATTTTGGTTGCCCTCCTTTGTACACTCTCCACCCTATCTATGTCCTTTTGGAGATGGGGCCACCAGAACTGTACAGAGTACTCAAGGTGGGGTCTCACCAGCACTCTATACACTGGTATTATTACCTCCCGCTTTCTGTTTTTGATATCCCTCCCTATGCATCCGAGCATTCCGCTAGCCTTTCCCACTGCCTTGTCATACTGTTTAGCTACCTTCAGGTAATGGAAATGATAACCCCCCCAGGTCTCTTTCCTGTTTTGTGACTGTTAATCCTTTCTCCCCAAGTTGGTACATTGTCCCCAGGTTTTTGTGCCCTAAGGGTATGATTTTGCACTTTTTTGCATTGAATCTTAGTTGCCAGACTCATGACCATTCTCCTAACTCCTTTAGATCCTCCCTAATTCTTTCAATCCCCCAACCCCGTGTGTCTACCCTGTTGCAGATTTTTGTGTCATCTGTGAATAGCCATACCGTCACCTCCAGTCCTTCTGCACTATCACTAATAAAGACATTGAAGAGGACCAGGCCTAATACTAATCCCAGCAGCACCTTGGCACTTTGGGCAGGATTTCTTCCAGCTGGTGGATTCAATGAGCCTAGCACAATTGGTTACTTCTGTGTCTAACAAACACGGGCATGCCTTGGACTTGGATTTCTCCCTGGGGCTCAAGATTAGTAATCTTGAGGTTGATCAAGTCAGATGGTTGGATCACTGCACTGTGAAATTCTCTTCAGGATCCCTTGTGGAGTTGGTTCATTGCTGACAGTTACAAGGGATTCAGCCAGAAGGACAGAAGGGATAATGGACATCTCACAGATGGTGGTAGCATATGAGACTGACTCTGAGAAGGCTGGGGTGGCCTATTACAGGGTCATCACTGGGGCCTTTGACTCAATAGGACCTACTTGTGTATAACCCCTGGTCTCACACTTGGGATCCCCATGGTTTGATACAGAACTCATGGAATGGTAACCAAGGGGTTGGAGTTTAGAGCACTGCTAGAGGAGATCCAGTGCTCTGTAGGGGAAACTGGATTTGAAGATTCAGTATGATAAATATCAAAGGGCAATCTCCCATAGCAATGTAGTATTTCAGTCCACTGATATTGCATCTGGGGGAAATTTACCAGCTCAACACTTCTGGACTGTGAAGAGGTTATTAAATCCAACCTGTCTATAGCCGTTCAGAGTTGGTTCATCTGCTAAGTCTGATGAGTTTGCTCAATTCTTCTCGGACAGGGTGCACTATAGTCAAGCTAGGATTCCATCAAGTGGGCTGTTACAGCATAGCAGGCTTGAGCCTGCACCCTTTAAGATGCACTCAGCTGTCTAGGGGAGAGTTTAAGACAGTCATGATGGAGTAGATTAGTGGGGTAATCTCTGAGCTGTGGCTCATTTTTTGTGAACCAGACCCAGGCTCAACATGAGAAAGTTGCATGGGGTTTTTGGTTCCAGTGTTCATGAGAAATGTTCCTTGCTCCTTATCAGAAGGCCTTTCCAGTGGAATTAAAAAAAGCCAATGGCCCCTTCAGAAGAAACCATCTTTGGACCTGGATGCCTGGATGAGATATCATCCTGTCTCTGACCTGCCCTTTTAGGAAAGGTTATTGGGAAGGTGGTGGTGTTGCAGGTTTAGGCCCACCTGACAACCTGTGACATCTACAAGGCTCTCTAGTCTGTTTTCAGATCTAGGCATAACACTGAGATGGCACTGGTTAGGGTGCACAATGACCTACTCAGGGTAAGGGATTAAGGGAATGGTCAGTTCTTGTTCTCCTTGATCTCTCATCAGCGTCAGACACTGTGGACCATTGACTGCTGTTGGATCATCTGAAGGAGCAGAGGACTCATCTGCACAATCTTTTGCTAGTTTGTGTCCCACCTAAGTTATAGGATGCAGATGGTTGTGATGGGAACTTTATCATCATCCCCAACTTCCCTGCTTTTTGGCATGCCCCATCCTTTAGTCCTTTCACCTACACTGTTTGCAGTGTACTTGCTGCCCCTGGGAAAGATCATCAGGCATTGTAGTCATTATTTTCTCTGCTATTCAGATAATACCTATCTGTATATTTAATTTGCACCCTGGACAATGGATGCCACTAAGGAGCTAAATTTGTGCCTGACTGAGATTCAGAGCTGGATGACATCTAACTAGCTGAGACATCACCTGGTTATGGTGATTGAGCTGGGCCATGGGGGGAGTGCGGCAGAAACAGAAGAAGTAATAAAGCTTCAGCTTGGTCCCTTTAAACTGTTAGCTGCCAGCAAGGTGAAAAATATGGGGGTCATTCTGGTTGAGAGGATGACATTTAAAGCTCAGGAGTCAGCTGTAGTCTATGGTGACTTTTACCATCTTAGGAACATTGACCGGATTAAGTCCTCTATACCCTCAGAGAACCTGCTGGTACTAGTTCATGCATCTGTATGGGTCAATGGAGGTACCCTATGATTCTTTCAGCTGGTGTAGAACTCAGCAGCGAGGTTGCTGACTGGCCTTCTGAGGTCATGTCATTTTTTCCCTATCCTTCTTGAACTTCATTGGCTGCTGGTAAAGTGGCATGTGACCTTCAAAGTTGGTTTGTTAACCTACAAGGCCTTATGAGTTGGAACCTAGCTAGCTGTTGAAACTCATGAATCCTTATCATCTTCATACTCTCTCCAGTCCTCTGAGGTGGGTTTTCTATTATCACTTAGGGCTAGGAGGAAGTCCTATGGATATCACGTGTTTGAGGTGGCTGACTCTATACTGCCTAGACAATTTAGGTAGGCCCATCAGTAGAGGCCTTTAAAAGGGAACTTGTGACAGCTCCATGGTGCCAGGTGATGGAGGATTGCCTGGCATGCTGATGGCCTGGGTTTGCTCCCCGAACCTGTAACATCAGAAGCAGAGGACAGCAGGGAGGGTATAGGGTATCCACTGCATGATCTCCTCCCAGGGGGTGGGTACAGGTCTGCGCTGCTCTGGAGTGATCCCTCGTGGTGAAGCACGTGCAGTGTGAGCACACATGCACTGCCTGTGCATCATACTGGGAGGGATGCTGTGTGCAGCTGCTGTGGATGGGGGGTGGAGACTGAAAACTGGAAAATTTCCCCCCAAGCAGTCAGATGACAGCTGCTGGATCCCCCATCACCAAAATAGCCTGTGATCACCCCAAGCTGACCCCACAGGCCCCCCAGGATATGTCAATGTGACTATAGGCACCAGACCACCAAGATGGAGCAGCAGATGACAATGGGGGAATGGTGGCAGTGGTGGGACATTTGCAGTGAGATGGAGTGGCCGGTCAGGGGGTTGGGGAGAAGCAAAAAAAAAAAAATAAAACAGGGAACTTGTCATGAAGTGTTTGTACATCATGCTCCTTCCATCTGTATACCACTTTACAACCCTGCAACACAGACAATGCAGGTTTTGATTGTGGCTGTGATGAGATTTATACCAACCCCTTTTTACTTTAAAGTTGTCCCTTTAAGACCTCACTGTATTGTATGTTCAACGTTTTGCTATCTTTCTGGGACAGTGGAAAGAGTGTTAACAAGCAACACCAGAGCCCAGTATAGAAGGAGGGTGAACAAACAGGATGACATTTTCTGTTTTGGTTAGATGGAGACAAAAAGAGACTGATCAGTAAGGGTTCCACATCAAAACAGCTAGTTAAAAATGGCATGGAACAGAAATAGTGATGGCAACATAGTGCCGGCACATACAGTGAGCACACTTTATACTGAGAGCTTCACCCCCATACCCCCTTACTATAAATAACCAACTCTATGGGGGTGCAACTTGAGGAGGAGGGAACCATAAGTTGCTGAAATGGCAAGCGCTGTGTTGCTGTCACTGTTTCTGTTCCTCAGTTTTCAACTCACTGTTTTCATGGGCTACCATCAGAAAGAGCTTGTTAGGTTGAATACAATCTGTTTGTTTCTTTTTCTGTTGCTGAAAAAGTAAAGTAGATTTCATTTAACTTAAATCAGTGTCTGGGTGTTCTTTCTGAGTGTGTTCCCTGTGAAGCCACCCAGTTTGCTACCCTGTTACAGTGCTCAAAAAATGTAGTCATGCCTTTGGAGACTAGGGCTGACCTGCTTAATAATCCCGTGTATGATGATACAGCTTTGTTAGTATGTTATATATATATAAAATGGTGCCACGGCAGTGCCACCATAGTTAGGGTTGAGTACCCCATTTAAGGTTAAAGTGTGAAATTTTGCACCTTAATAACTTTTCCACCGCATGAGAGATTTACCTGAAATTTGGCAGTTACAGAGCAGTAGCACAGATCTTGGTATATCTCAAGTTTCGTACTGGTCAGATATATAGTTGCAGAGTTATTAAGCAACATTCTGTAGCACATTTATGCTTTTTTTGCACATCCTTTGTGCCTACAGGTTGCACGGTTTGCTTGACCAGTTCAGAAACTTCAGAGAACATGTGGCCAGGATCCCAACGTGGCTTTTGAAGATTTCATGAAAAAATATTGAACAGTACAAAAGTTATTCAAAAAACAATTTTCCCATTATAGTCAAAAGGAAAAGTTAACAAAAAGTTTGACAGTGTCGCAAATCCAGATATTAGTGTTGCAAATGACTCCAGTAGTGTCACAAATTGGCCATTTTATTTTCAGTTACTGATCACAGAAATGCTTGGCATTTAAAATTGGGACCCTCTAGGGACACAATTCTTTTTGTGTTTACCTAGTCGTACCCTGAGGATGCTAGGCATGTCTTTATTTTGGGGTTAAACACCCCAGAAATATGTTTTAGAAATTGTTGGGAAAAGTAGTGTAGCAAAGTAGTGTCGAACCTACAACACTTTCGTGATTTTTTTTGTGAAAGTGTCTTATTTTGCGACACTACTATTCGACACTAAAGGGAAAATAACAGGAATTCATTGCCACCCTGCTGCAAAACACTGATTTGGTCTTTCTGGCTAAAATTTGGAGGAAAGAAAGCCAACATCCCACAGATGTGCCTTTCAGTGGTTTGGTGACAAAATATTGCATGGATGGAAAGTTACACTACTCCAAAGTTGTTACTTTTTCCCATAGACTAACACTGCGGTGACCACACGCTCTTCGAACACGTATCTGGAAGCGGCTCGAATCACGGACTTTTAAATCACAAAAATACTTAGCCCCGTTGTGGGGCAAAGTGCAAAACTAGGCTGGAAAGCCATAATTTATGTGAAATTTTAATTTTTTTCTTACGTAGTACGGTTACTAAAATATAAGCAATTCAGTAATCCAGGTGCTCATTTTCTGCTCCGAGGCCCATTATTATGCATACATTCTTTGTACTCACTGTGTTTCTCAATGCAGCTTTTGGGGGGAAAATAGGGTGTGCGTTTTTGTTACTGTTACACTTACTGTTTCACATGTGTTTCTGTAAGTGTTTGCATTACCGTTACCGTCTACGCCACCGTGTGTGTTATGGTTTGCGTTTCCGTATGAGCTTATGTTTGTGTTTGCATTTGGCTTTACTTTGGCATTATTGTTGGTGTTACCATTAGCAGTTTTGCATCCTGAGCGGTGGGGCACAGCAAAACTAAAGCCATGGATTTCAATAGTACACCTTCCTGATTACAGCTGTATACAAGTTAGCACAGTTAGGAGTTGCATGGCCCTGGTCAGGCAAGGGCCCAGCCCCGCCCAAGTCCAGTTACTGCATCTTGAGTGCAGAGCGATAGCAAAAGTAAAGCTATGGACAACAACGGTACACCTCCGTGATTCCAGGTGCACACAAGTTAGCACAGTTAGGAGTTGTACAGTCTCAGCCAGGCAGTGCAACCCCCCCGAGCAGGTACTGCATCCTAAGTGGAGAGCCACATCAAAACAACAGCCATGGACATCAACAGTAGACCTCCGTGATTGCAGGTGCACACAATTTAGGAATCTGAGGAGTTGCATGGACTCAGCAAGGCAATGCCCCACCCCCAGAGCAGGTACTGCATCCTGAGTGGAGAGCCACAGCAAATGTACAGCCATGGACATCAACGGTAGACCCTTCTGACTGCAGGTGTACACAAGTTAGGACACTGAGGATTTACACTGACTCAGCCTGGCAGTACCCCTCCCCCGAGACAAGATACTGCATCCTGAATGGAGACCTACAGCAAAACTAAAGCCATGGACATCAACGGTAGGCCTCCTTGATTGCAGGTGCACACAATCTAGAACAGTTAGGAGTTGCATGGCATCAGCCAGGGAATTCCCTCCCCCAACCAGGTACTGCATCCTGAGAGGAGATCAACAGCAAACAAAAAGCCATGGACATTAATGGTATACCTCCTGATTACAGGTGCACACAAGTTAACACACTTAGGAGTTGCACGGCCTCAGTCAGGCAATGCCATCCCCAGATCAGGTACTGCATCCTGAGTGGAGAGCCCCTGCAAAATTAGAACCATGGTCATCAATGGTACACCTCCCTGATTGCAGATGCACACAAGTTAGCAAAGTTAGGAGTTGCACGGCCTCAGCCAGACAATGCACCCCCCTAGACCAGGAACTACATCATGAGTGGAGAGGTACAGCAAAACTAGGCAATGTATATCAATGGAACACCTCCCTGTTTGCAGCTGCACATGAGTTAGGACACTGAGGAGTTGCATGGACTCACTCAGGCAATGCCCCCCCACCGCATACCAGGTACTGCATGCTGAGTGGAGAGCCACAGTAAAATGAAAGCCACAGAAATCAATGGTACACATAGCTGATTGCAGGTGCACACAAGTTAGCATAGTTAGGAGTTGCACAGCATCAGCCAGGCAATGCCCATCCCCACCCAGACCAGTAATGCATCGTGAGTGGAGAGCCACATCAAAATGAAGGGCATGGAGATCGGTGGTACACATCCCTGATTGCAGGTGCACACAAGTTAGCACAGTTAGGAGTTGCACGGCCTCAGGCAAGCAATGCCCCCCCGTCACAGACCAGGTACTATATCCTAAGTGGAGAGCCACAGCAAAACAAAGGTGATGGACATCAACGGTAGACCTCCCTGATTGCAGGTGCACACAAGTTAGCACAGTCAGGAGTTGCACGGCCTCACCCAGTCAATGCCCCACCACAGACCAGGTACAGCATCCTGAGTGGAGAGCCATAAGAAAACTAAGGCCATGGACATCAACGGTACACCTCCATGATTGCAGGTGCAGACAAGTTAGCATAGTTAGGAGTTGCACGGCCTCAGCCAGGCAATGTCCTCCCCCCCAGACCAGGTACTGCATCCTGAGTGGAGAGCCAGAGCAAAACTAAAGTCATGGACATCAACAGTACACCTCCCTGATTTCAGCTGTACACAAGTTAGCACAATTAGGAGTTGCACGGCCTCAGACAGGCAATGACACCCCTCAGACCAGGTACCGCATCCTGAGTGGAGAGCCACAACAAAACTAAGGCAATGGACATCAATGATACACCTCCCTGTTTGCAGGTGCACACAGATTAGCACAGTTAGGAGTTGTGCGGTCTCAGCAAGGCAATGCCCCCCAGATGAGGTACTGTATATTGAGTGAAGTGCCACAGCAAAACTAAGGCCATGGACATCAACAGTTCACCTTCCTGATTGCAGGTGCACACAAGTTAACACAGTTAGGAGTTGCATGGCCTCAGCCAAGCAATGCCCCACCCCCCACACAGACCAGGTACTGCATCCTGAGTGGAGAGCCACAGCAAAACTAAGGCCATGGACATCAACGGTACACTTCTCTGATTTCAGTTGCACACAAGTTAGCACAGTTAGGGGTTGCACGGCCTCAGTCAGACAATTCCCCCCCAACCCAGACAAGATACAGCATCCTGAGTGGAGAGCGACAGCAAAAGTAAGGCCATGGACATCAGTGGTGCACCTCTCTAATTGCAGGTTCACATGAGTTAGCACAGTTAGGAGTTGCACGGTCGCAGCCAGGCAATGCCCCTACCCGCCCAGACCAGATGCTGCATCCTCAATGGAGAGCCACAGCAAAACTAAGGCCATAGACATCAACAGTACACCACCCTGATTGCAGGTGCACACAAGTTAGCACAGTTAGGAGTTGCACGGCCTCAGCAGCAATGGCCCCCCCACCCCAGGACCAGGTACTACATCCTGAGTGGAGAGACACAGCAACACTAAGGCCATGGACATCAACAGGACACCTCCTTGAATCCAGGTGCACAAGTTAGCACAGTTAGGAGTTGCATGGACTCAGCCAGGCAATATCCACCCAGACCAGGTACTGCATCCTGAGTGGACAGCCACAGCAAAGCTAAGGCCATGGACATCAACAGTATACCTCCCTGATTGCAGCTGAGCAGAGGTTAGCACAGTTAGGAGTTGCACGGCGTAAGCCAGGCAACGCCCCCCCCCAGAAAAGTACTTCATTCTGAATGGAGAGCCTCAGCAAAACTACAGCCATTGTCATCAATGTTACACCTCCTGGATTGTAGATGGACACAAGTTAGCACCGGTAGGAGTTCCACAGCATCAGCCAGGCAATGCCCCCCCCAAAGACCAGGTACTGGATTCTGAGTGGAGAGGTACAGCTAAACTAAGGCCATGTATATCAATGGTACACATCCCTTATTGCAGATGCACATGAGTTAGGACAAGGAGGGGTTGCATGGACTCAGTCAGGCAATGCCCACCCCCCACCACTTATCAGGTACTGCATCCTGAGTGGAGAGCCACAGCAAAACTAAAGCAATGGACATCAATGGTACACCTCCCTGATTGCAGGTGCACACAAGTTTGCACTGTTAGAAGTTGCACAGTGTCAGCTAGGCAATGCCCCCTCCCACGAGCAGGTACTGCATCCTGAGTGGAGAGCCACAGCAAAAGTACAGGAATGGACATCAATGGTAGACCTTTCTGACTTCAGGTGTGCACGAGTTAGGACACTGAGGAGTTGCACGGACTCAGCCAGGCAATGTCCCTCCCCCAGACCAGGTACTGCATCCTGAGTGAAGACCCACAACAAAACTAAAGCCATGGACATCAACGGTAGTCCTCCCTGATTGCAGGTACACACAAGCTAGCACAGTTAGGAGCTGCTTGGCATCAGTCAAGGAATCCCCCCAACCAGGAACTGCATCCTGAGTGGAGACCAAAAGCAAAACAAAAGCCATGGACATCAATGGTACACCTCCTGATTACAGGTGCACACTAGTTTGCACAGTTAGGAGTTGCACAGCCTCAATCAGGCAATGTCACCCCCCCAGACAAGGTACTGCATCCTGAGTGGAAAGCCCCATCAAAATTAGAACCATGGCCATCAATTGTTCACCTCCCTGATTGCAGATGCACACAAGTTAGCAAAGTTAAGAGTTGCATGGCCTCAGCCACACAGTGCACCCCCCAGACCAGGTACTACATCATGAATGAAGAGGTACAGCTAAACTAAGGCCATGTATATTAATGATAACCTTCCCTGACTGAAGGTGCACATGAGTTAGGACACTGAAGAGTTGCGTGGATTAGTCATGCAATGCCCCCCACCCAACCCCTACCAGGTACTGCATCCTGAGTGGAGAGCCACAGTAAAATGAAAGCCATGGAAATCAATGGTACACATCCCTGATTGCAGGTGCACACAAGTTAGCACAGTTAGGAGTTGCACAGCATCAGCCAGGCAATGCTCACCCCCACCCAGACCAGGTACTGCATCGTAAGTGGAGAGCCACAGCAAAACGAAGGGCATGGAGATCAATGGTACACATCCCTGATTGCAGGAGCACACAAGTTAGCACAGTTAGGAGTTGCACGGCCTCACCCAGACAATGCCCTCCCTCCCAGACCAGGTACTGCATCATGAGTGGAGAGCCACAACAAAAACTAAGGCAATGGACATCAATGATACACCTCCCTGATTGCAGGTGGACACAAGTTAGCACAGTTAGGAGTTGTGCGGTCTCAGCCAGGCAATGCCCCCCCAGACGAGGTACTGTATATTGAGTGGAACGCCACAGCAAAACTAACGCCATGGACATCAACAGTTCACCTCCCTGATTGCAGGTGCACACAAGTTAGCACAGTTAGGAGTTGCATGGCCTCAGCCAGGCAATGCCCCACCCCCCCAACACAGACCAGGTACTGCATCCTGAGTGGAGTTACACAGCAACACTAAGGCCATGGACATCAAAAGTACACCTCCTTGATTCCAGGTGCACACAAGTTAGCACAGTTAGGAGTTGCATGGACTCAGTCACACAATGCCCCCCCACCCCAGACAAGATACAGTATCCTGAGTGAGAGCCACAGCAAACTAAGGCCATGGACATCAATAGTACACCACCCTGACTGCAGGTGCACACAAGTTAGAACAGTGAAGAGTTGCACGTCCACGGTGAGGCAATGGCCCCCCAACCCCCAGACTAGGTACTTCATTCTGAGTGGAGAGACAAAGCAACACCAAGGCCATAGACATACACAGTAAAACTCCCTGATTCCTGGTGAACACAAGTTAGCACAGTTAGGAGTTGCATGTCCTCAGCAAGGCAATGCCCTCCCAGACCAGGTACTGCATCCTGAGTGAAGAGCCACAACAAAACTAAGGCCATGGACATCAGCGGTACACCTCCCTGATTGCAGGTGCACACAAGTTGGCACAGTTAGGAGTTGCATGGCCTCAGCCAGGCAATGCCCCACCCCCCACACAGACCAGGTACTGCATCCTGAGTGGAGATACACAGCAACACTAAGGCCATGGACATCAAAAGTATACCTCCTTGATTCCAGGTGCACACAAGTTAGCACAGTTAGCAGTTGCACGGCCTCAGCCAGGCAATGCCCTCCCACCCATGCCAGGTACTGCATCCTGAGTGGAGAGCCACAGCAAAACTAAAGTCATGGACATCAACAGTACACCTCCCTGATTTCAGCTGTACACAAGTTAGCACAATTAGGAGTTGCACGGCCTCAGTCAGGCAATGCCACCACCCAGACCAGGTACTGCATCCTGAGTGGAGAGCCACAACAAAAAATTAAGGCAATGGACATCAATGATACACCTCCCTGTTTGCAGGTGCACACAGATTAGCACAGTTAGGAGTTGTGCGGTCTCAGCCAGGCAATGCCCCCCAGACGAGGTACTGTATATTGAGTGAAGCGTCACAGCAAAACTAAGGCCATGGACATCAACAGTTCACCTCCCTGATTTCAGTTGCACACAAGTTAGCACAGTTAGGGGTTGCACGGCCTCAGTCAGACACAATGCCCCCCCCAACCCAGACAAGATACTGCATCCTGAGTGGAGAGCCACAGCAAAAGTAAGGCCATGGACATCAGTGGTGCACCTCTCTAATTGCAGGTTCACATGAGTTAGCACAGTTAGGAGTTGCACGGTCGCAGCCAGGCAATGCCCCTACCCGCCCCAGACCAGATGCTGCATCCTCAATGGAGAGCCACAGCAAAACTAAGGCCATGGACATCAACAGTACACCACCCTGATTGCAGGTGCACACAAGTTAGCACAGATAGGAGTTGCATGGCCTCGGCCAAGCAATGGCCCCCCAACCCCCAGGACCAGGTACTACATCCTGAGTGGAGAGACACAGCAACACTAAGGCCATGGACATCAACAGGACACCTCCTTGAATCCAGGTGCACACAAGTTAGCACAGTTAGGAGTTGCATGGACTCAGCCAGGCAATACCCCACCAGACCAGGTACTGCATCCTGAGTGGACAGCCACAGCAAAACTAAGGCCATGGACATCAACAGTATACCTCCCTGATTGCAGCTGAGCAGAGGTTAGCACAGTTAGGAGTTGCACGGCCTCAGCCAGGCAAAGCCCCCCCCAGAAAAGTACTTCATTCTGAATGGAGAGCCTCAGCAAAACTACAGCCATTGTCATCAATGGTACACCTCCTGGATTGTAGATGGACACAAGTTAGCACAGGTAGGAGTTCCACAGCATCAGCCAGGTGATGCCCCCCCCAAAGACCAGGTACTGGATTCTGAGTGGAGAGGTACAGCTAAACTAAGGCCATGGACATCAATAGTACACCACCCTGATTGCAGGTGCACACAAGTTAGAACAGTTAAGAGTTGCATGTCCACGGTGAGGCAATGGCCCCCCACCCCCCAGACTAGGTACTTCATTCTGAGTGGAGAGACAAAGCAACACCAAGGCCATAGACATACACAGTACACCCCCTGATTCCTGGTGAACACAAGTTAGCACAGTTAGGAGTTGCATGGACTCAGCCAGGCAATGTCCTCCCAGACCAGGTACTACATCCTGAGTGGAGAGCCACAGCAAAACTAAGGCCATGGACATTAGCGGTACACCTCCCTGATTGCAGTTGCACAGAAGTTAGCACAGTTAGGAATTGCATGGCCTCAGCAAGGCAATGCCCTCCCCCAGACAGCTACTTCATCTTGAATGGAGAGCCTCAGCAAAACTAGAGCCATTGTCAGCAATAGTACACCTCCTGCATTGCAGACGCACACAAGTTACCACAGGTAGGAGTTGCACGGCGTCAGCCAGGTAATGCCACCCCCCGCAGACCAGGTACTGCATCCTGAGTGGAGAGGTGCAGCTAAACTAAGGCCATGTATATTGATGGTACACCTCCTTGATTGCAGCTGCACATGAGTTAGGACACTGAGGAGTTGCATGGACTCAGTCAGGCAATGCCCACCCCTCAACCCTTACCAGGTGCTGCATCCTGAGTAGACAGCCACAGTAAAATTAAAGCCATGGACATCAACGGTACACCTCTGTGATTGTGGGTGCACACAATTTAGCACAGTTAGGAGCTGCACACGGACTCAGACAGGCAATGTCGCCCCCAGACCACACACTGCATCCTGAGTGGAGAGGCTCAACAAAAATAAGGCCATGTATATCAAGCAGTACACTTCCCTGATTGCAGGTGCACAAAAGTTAGCACAATTAGGAGTTGCATGGTCTCAGCCAGGCAATGCCCCCCAAGACAGGTACCTCATCCTGAATGGAGAGCCTCAGCAAAACTAGAGCCATTGTCATCAAGGGTGCACCTCCTGGATTGCAGATGCACACAAGTTACCACAGGTAGCAGTCCACAGCATCAGCCAGGCAATGCCCACCCCCACAGACCAGGTACTGCATTCTAAGTGGAGAGGTACAGCTAAACTAAGGTCATGTATATCAATGGTACACCTCCCTGATAGCAGATGCACATGAGTTAGGACACTGAGGGGTTGTGTGGACTCAGTCAGGCAATGCCCACCCCCCACCCCTTATAAGGTACTGCATCCTGAGTGGAGAGCCCCAGCAAAATTAGAACTGTGGCCATCAATGGTACACCTCCCTGATTGCAGATGCACACAAGTTAGTAAAGTTAGGAGTTGCATGGCCTCAGCCACGCAGTGCAACCCCCAGACCAGGTACTACATCATGAGTGAAGAGGTACAGCTAAACTAAGGCCATGTATATTAATGATAACCTTCCCTGATTGCAGCTGCACATGAGTTAGGACACTGAAGAGTTGCGTGGACTCAGTCATGCAATGCCCCCCCACCCCATACCTGGTACTGCACCCTGAGTGGAGAGCCACAGTAAAATGAAAGCCATGGAAATAAATGGTACACATCCCTGATTGCAGGTGCACACAAGTTAGCATAGTTAGGAGTTGCACAGCATCAGCCTGGCAATGCCCAACCCCAACCAGACCAGGTACTGCATCATGAGTGGAGAGCCACAGCAAAATGAAGGGCATGGAGATCAATGGTACACATCCCTGATTGCAGGTGCACACAAGTTAGCACAGTTAGGAGTTGCACAGCTTCACCCAGGCAATGCCCCCACCTAGACCAGGTACTGCATCCTGAGTGGAGAGCCATAGGAAAACTAACGCCATGGACATCAATGGTACACCTCCCTGATTGCAGGTGCAGACAAGTTAGCTTAGATAGGAGTTGCACTGCCTCAGCCAGGCAATGCCCTCACTCCCAGACCAGGTACTGCATCCTGAGTGGACAGCCACAACAAAACCTAAGGAAATGGACATCAATGATACAGCTCCCTGATTGCAGCTGAGCAGAAGTTAGCACAGTTAAGAGTTGCACAGCTTCAGCCAGGCAATGCCCCCCCCAGAAAAGTACTTCATTCTGAATGGAGAGCCTCAGCAAAACTACAGCCATTGTCATCAATGGCACACCTCCTGGATTGTAGATGCACACAAGTTAGCACAGGTAGGAGTTCCACAGCATCAACCAGGCAATGCCCCCCACAGACCAGGTACTGCATTCTGAGTGGAGAGGTACAGCTAAACTAAGGCCATGTATACCAATGTACACCTCCCTGATTGCAGATGCACATGAGTTAGGACACTGAGGGGTTGTGTGGACTCAGACAGGCAATGTCCACCCCCACCCTTATCAGGTACTGCATCCTGAGTGGAGAGCCACAGCAAAACTAAAGCAATGGACATCAATGGTACACCTTCCTGATTGCAGGTGCACACAAGTTTGCACTGTTAGGAGTTGCACGGTGTCAGCCAGGCAATGCCCCCTTCCATGAGCAGGTACTGCATCCTGAGTGGAGAGCCACAGCAAAAGTACAGGAATGGACATCAATGGTAGACCCTTCTGACTTCAGGTGTACACAAGTTAGGACACTGAGGAGTTGCACAGACTCAGCCAGGCAATGTCCCTCCCCCCAGACCAGGTACTGCATCCTGAGTGGAGACCCACAACAAAACTAAAGCCATGGACATTAACGGTAGTCCTCCCTGATTGCAGGTACACACAAGCTAGCACAGTTAGGAGCTGCTTGGCATCAGCCAAGGAATCTCCCCGACCAGGTACTGCATCCTGAGTGGAGACCCACAACAAAACTAAGGCCATTGCCATCAATGGTAGGCCTCCCTGATTGCAGGTGCACACAAGTTAGCACAGTTAGGAGCTGCACGGCCTCACCCAGCCAATGCCCCACCACAGACCAGGTACTGTATCCTGAGTGGAGAGCTATAGGAAAACTAACACCATGGACATCAATGGTACACCTCCCTGATTGCAGGTGCAGACAAGTTAGCATAGATAGGAGTTGCATGGCCTCAGTCAGGCAATGCCCTCCCTCCCAGACTAGGTACTGCATCCTGAGTGGACAGCCACAACAAAAACTAAGGAAATGGACATCAGTGATACACCTCCCTGATTGCAGGTGCACACAAGTTAGCACAGTTAGGAGTTGCATGGCCTCAGCCAGACTATGCCCCCCACCCCAGATGAGATACTGCATCCTGAGTGGAGAGCCACAGCAAAGGTAAGGCCATGGACATCAATGGTACACCTCTCTGATTGCAGGTGAACACAAGTTAGCACAGTTAGGAGTTGCATGGCCTCAGCCAGGCAATACCCCACCCCCACAGACCAGGTAATGCATCCTGAGTGGAGAGCCACAGCAAAACTAAGGCCATGGACATCAATGGTACACTTCCCTGATTTCAAATGCACACATGTCAGCACAGTTAGGGGTTGCATGGCCACAGCCAGACAATGTCCCCCCACCCCAGAGCAGGTACTGCATCCTTAATGGAGAGCCACAGCAAAACTAAGGCTATTGACATCAATAGTACACCACCCTGATTGCAGGTGCACACAAGTTAGAAAAGTTAAGAGTTGCACGTCCTCAGTGAGGCAATGGCCCCCCCACCTCCCAGACTAGGTACTTCATTCTGAGTGGAGAGACACAGCAACACTAAGGCCATGGACATACACAGTACACCCCCTGATTCCTGGTGAACACAAGTTAGCACAGTTAGGAGTTGCATGGACTCAGCCAGGCAATGCCCTCCCAGACCAGGTACTGCATCCTGAGTGGAAAGCCACAGCAAAACTAAGGTCATGGACATCAGCGGTACACCTACCTGATTGCAGCTGCACAGAAGTTAGCACAGTTAGGAGTTGCATGTCCTCAGCAAGGCAATGCCCCCCCCAGACAGGTACTTCATCCTGAATGGAGAGCCTCAGCAAAACTAGAGCCATTGTCAGCAATAGTACACCTCCTGGATTGCAGATGCACACAAGTTACCACAGGTAGGAGTTGCACAGTGTCAGCCAGGCAATGTCACCCCCTGCAGACCAGGTACTGCATCCTGAACGGAGAGGTACAGCTAAACTAAGGCCATGTATATCAATGGTACACCTCCTTGATTGCAGCTGCACATGAGTTAGGACACTGAGGAGTTGCGTGGACTCAGTCAGGCAATGCCCACCCCTCAACCCTTACCAGGTACTGCATCCTGAGTAAAGAGCCACAGTAAAATTAAAGCCATGGACATCAACGGTACACCTCTGTGATTGTGGGTGCACACAATTTAGCACAGTTAGGAGTTGCACTGACTCAGACGGGCAATGCCCCCCCAGACCACATGCTGCATCCTGAGTGGAGAGGCTCAACAAAAATAAGGCCATGTACAGTATATCAAGCAGTACACCTCCCTGATTGCAGATGCACAAAAGTTAGCACAGTTAGGAGTTGCATGGCCTCAGCCAGGAAATGCCCCCCAAGACAGGTACCTCATCCTGAATGGAGAGCCTCAGCAAAACTAGAGCCATTGTCATCAATGGTACACCTCCTGGACTGCAGAGGCACACAAGTTACCACAGGTAGGAGTTGCACAGCGTCAGTCTGGCAATGCCCCTGCAGACCTGGTACTGCATCCTGAGTGGAGAACCACAGCAAAACTATGGCCATGGACATCAATGATTCACCTCCCTGATTGCAGATGCACACAGTTAGCACAGTTAGGAATTGCATGACCTCAGCCAGGCCATGCACCCCCATACCAGGTGCTGCATCCTGAGTGGAAAGCCACAGGAAAACTAAGGCCATGGACATCAGTGGTACACCTCCCTGATTACAGGTGCACACAAGTTAGAACAGTTAGGAGTTGCACGGCCTCAGCCAGGCAATAACCCCACCCCCACCCAATATTTACTTGATGCGTGCAAATCCTCAGCAGAGCGGTATACCTACATTATTCCAGGTGGGCACCAGTTAGCTCACTGCAGAGTTGCATTGCATCAGCCATGCAATGCCCTCCCACCTCTCCACCAGGAACTGGATCCGTAGTGCTGAGCCACAGCCCATTTAAGGCCATGGAAATGATTGTTATATGCTTCTGATGCAGCTGCACAAGTTTATTAAGAGTGACATGTAGAAGTGTTATTTCTCCTGTATATCGCAAAAGCATGTACTATCTTGCAGGACTTATGGTCAGCACCGCTAGCTGGCTCTTTCTTCACTGCATGCAGTGGCTGATCCGATCCAGACTGCCTCGCAGCTAGAAAAAAATCTAAAACATTTTTAATAATAGATCTTATTGCTATCTCTATGTTCACTAAGGTTGGTATTGTTTTTTATGCTCCCTTCTCTGCCTATATGCTACATGCTCAGTTGTGAGACATAAGCCAAGTAAACTACTGGTCATTAACATCACTGTTTTGTGATAACAGGTGAACACAAGTTACATTAGTTTGATGCATTAAAGAAGGAAATACAGCTGTTTCAGCCACCCAACAAAATGCAGAGATATTGTGTCCTGAGTGCTGATGCACAGTCGAAATAAATAACTGTAGAAAATGTTCATGAATACCTCTCAGTCCACGCACAAGTTTGTGTACTGTACAACATAATGCCTTATGAAACCAATGCCATTCCCAGTCCACTCCTGCACACACTCTGGACACATTAGGTATTTGATCTCAGGTGCTGGGACGCAGGTGGATAGTGCTCACTCTCTCCATTGAAAACAAAATGTAGAGGATGCTGAGTGCTAACATACAGCTGAACTTAGTATACAGATGTCAATAATATAGGTGTCTGACACCAGCTGCTCACAATTTGCTAGAGTGCCATGTTGTATGTCCTTAGTCAACCAGTGATCGCCCCCACTCAGACAGCCCCCTTCCCTACCTGAAGAACATCTATTTGATCCACAGTGGTTAGCAACACATCTACTGAAGTTGTGGATAGTAATGACAGATCTAATTGAGAGCACTCATGCCCCAGTTGCTAGACTGAGGACTTGCACAGGGAGACCTTGGCAATGGCACCCCTCACCACCCCTGACCAGGCATTGGAAAGTAAGCATTGACACAGTTAAATTTAACACATGTATTATTTTTATATAATATTTTACTGATACCAGTCATGCAGAACCTATAGTGCTGAGGTATTGCCGAGTTGTATTAACTCATAAAGGAAATGTTCCCCTGTCAATTTCTTTTACCTTCTGACTCTACGAGAATCAGACTCTCGTCTGAGTCATGGCCCTCCACAGCTTCCGTTGGAGCTGGCACTACCTCAGCCTAAGGTGGAGAGCACCTACAATGTTCTGTAAATGAATAATAATACATTTTTACAGTGGTGTTTACATCACTGTGCTGTTCACTATATGTTGATTTAATTATTGCTAATATTCTCGATCAATTAGTAATTTTTATTTTTTTTCTTCTGTTACTTTCCCCGAGACTCGCATACTAGTCTTTGTTTAGTACTTAAATCTATTCTTAGGTTTGTTCATTGAGATTTAATAAAACTTAATCCATTACAAGGTCTCAGCCATGAAATGATCCCCCCAACCCCCAGGCTAGCTACTAGATCCTCAGTGATGAGTCACACCAGAACTAAAATCATGGACATTAACGGTATACCTACGTGATTGCAGCTCCACACAAATTAGCATGCTGAGGAGTTGCACACCCTCAGCCAGGCAATGCTCCCCCACCCCTACCCCTACACCAGGTACTGGATCCTGAGTGCACAGCCACAGCACAACTAAAGCAATAGAAATGTATGGCATACCTCTCACATTGAAGCTTCAGAGAAGTTAACACATTGAGTAGTTGCACACCCTCAGCGAGGAATCTCCCACACCCCCAGGACCAGTTTTTGGTCCTGAGTGCTGAGTCACAGTCCAACTAAGATCATGGAAATCATTGCTATACATCTCTGATGTCAACTGCACAATAGTTTAAACAGTGAGTACTTGCACATACTCAGATAGGCAAAGCCACTGCCTCCCACCCGCCGACCCTTTACTGTGTCCTGAGTGGAGAGCCACAGCAAAACTAAACTCATGGACAGCAATGGTATACCTCCCTGATTGCAGCAGCAGACAAGTTAGCACAGTGAGGAGTTGCATGCCCTCAGCCAGGCAATGCCTCCCCACAGCAGAGCAAGTACTGCATCCTGAGCGAAAAGTCACAGCTAAACTAAAGTGATGGACATCAATGGTATACCTCCCTGATTGCAGCTGTATGCAAGTTAGCACAGTTAGATATTGCACATCCTCAGCCAGGCAATACCCACCTACCCACAGACCAGGTACTGCATCTTGAGTGGAGAGGCACAGCAAAACTAAGGCCATGGACATCTATAGTACACCTCCCTGATTACAGTTGCACACAAGTTAGGAGACTGATGAGTTGCACCAACTCAGCCAGGCAATGCCCCCCCCAGGCCAGGTACTGAATCTTGAGTGGACAGCCATAGGAAAACTAAAACCATGGATATCAATGGTACACCTCCCTGATTGCAGCTGTACACAACTTAGCACAGTTAGGAGTTTCACGGCCTCAGCCAGGTAATGCATCCCCCAGACTAGGTACTGCATCCTCAGTGGAGAGCCCAGCAAAACTAAGGCCATGGACATCAACGGTACACCTCCCTGATTGCAGCTGTACACAAGTTAGCACAGTTAGGAGTTGCATGTCCTCAGCCAGGCAATGCCCCCCCCCCTCAGATCAGGCACTGCATCCTGAGTGGAGATCCACAGCAAAACTAAAGGAATGGGCTTCATTGCGAAACCTCTATGATAGCAGCTGTAGATTAGTTTGGACAGTGAGGAGCTGCATACCCTCAGCCATGCAATACCCCCCCAGACAAGGTATTGGGTCCTGAGTGTGATGCTGCAGCTCAACTACAACTGTTGAATCACTGACATTGCTACCAAATGTGACTGTGCAGTATTGTTATGACTGGTTAACATTTTGTGTATAGTATTACATTTGCTTTATATTTACGATGCTGTAGGTGCTCCCCAGCAGCAGGCTTACCCTCAGATTCCCACATCTCATGGGCGAGGTAGTACCAGCCAACATCATTGTCCGATATCTCCTCACGTTGTTTAAGAACATAAAACTGCTGGCGCAGCAGTTTCCACTTCCTTTTGCACATTTGGCCATTTTGTTTTTATTTTAAAATGATAACTCATATCTGTATTAATGCACCTCCACATATGATCTAGTTTCCTGTTTGTGCTTCGCATGAGCACCCTGCTGTTGCCTTTCATCTGTGCCACCTCGACCAGGGAGCACACCTCCCTCATGGTCCAGATTCTCATTCTGAAATTTGGTAGTTGTTTAAATACTGAAATAAATAGGGAGAGAGATAGTATTGATTTAGTATATGTGTGTATATATGTTCTTGTGAGGCTAGGTGGGTTAAGTTTTAACATTTTTACACAGTTAGTGTGGACAGACATGATCAGAATGATTTAACATTCTGATATTTATTTTGTCAATATTACAGCACTCATACCTACAGTAAGTCACATAGACAATTTATTTCTACCATTCGCCCCCGCCCCCATATGCTGTTACTCTGGTCCCCTCTCAATATAGCAGAGATTGCATATGTGTGTTATGTATGTTATGTATGCAGCTTGTCTATTTTTTGACCAAGGTTTTGTGGCTCTTAAAAGAACCATTTTTTTTAAACATGTACATTTAAACAGTCTGATATTTTTAGAGGATGTGAGGATTCCATCTCAAAGGTCTCCCAGGAAAACGCAATTGCCATCGTGAGAGAAGTGCACACCATCTGGTAGGTATAGCCAGTCATTACAATACTTAATTTCAGGGTGGAGTATGGTGCGAGCTATCCAGATATCTGTATGTTTACCTTTCTTCTTGCCCTGTCAAGCAGGTACATGTGCTGTTCTGCTTGCCAGACGCTACACTCTGTAATAGCTGAAAAAATTATCTTATAGGCAGGTAACATACCCATAATAGAAGCAAGGTCCAATTTTGCTTCTGTCACTAAATCTACCCATCGATTTGTGTCTAAATCATTGCCTTTGAGATGAATCAGCAGTGTGTCTAGAGGAGCCTGAGTGCTCAGTAGTCTGTGCATTGTTGGTAGGAGATGCTCCCACCCCATGCCTCCCCTGCCAAACCACTTAACAGAGCAATTTGGAAGCTGCAGGTCTTTGACAAAATCACTCCTCTGAGCATACTTTGAAGCTCGTCATACCATGCTGCTGCTGACAACCCATACAGTCCATTTGCTGTTTTCTGACATTCAGAGGTTTTAAACTGAGAAGTGGAAAGAGAGCTACCAAAAAAAATCAGTGTCTGTCCTGCAGTGTCTAGTCACTACTGAATATGAAACTAAAATTTCCCTCTCTGCTTCAACATTCCTTTGGTGGGCTGTCCCAAAACACAGGGATAAACAAACTAATTGGTTAATGCTTTCTCATGGTTAACCAATGCAGTGGATGCATTCACTACAGCTACACTGAATGGGTACAGCTCCTGTCAACCAGAAATGTTGCAAGGTTTCTAGGTGGGAAAATACTGCATTTTCATAGGCTAGTTTAAATAATCACAAGTAAACAGACAGTTATGCTTGGTTGTCTCTTGAGTTATGATACACGTACTGCCTGCTTTATACCTCCATTTGCAGCTCTATCTGTGCTAGTAAGTATTCATTGACCCTCTGACTTTAAACAGTAATAACTTCTTTTCACAGCATAACAGGTTATTTATATTGCCATAGTCAAATAGAGCAGTAAAAAATGTTTTGTTTAATGCTATTTTTGTGGTAGTATCAGTTGTTATGATGCAAGAAAAATTGTATAGAAAATGTGATGTACTTACACAGTGTAAAACATTTTCTGTCAGTTTCCCCTAAGATGGCTGCTATGTCCTTCTTCTCCAGTCTTCAGCACCTGTGATTGGTTGCCTGACATGGCCTGATCAATGTTATGTTTCATTGGTGTGTCTGTCACTCAGATACAAAGCAGTGTCTGATTGGCTTAGCCTTAAAGAGGGTGCTTTTTAATGTGATTATTCAACACTTTCGTGCTAACGACACTATTATTCGACACTTTCGTGCTGATGACATCATTTTGTGACACTATCATGTATATTCAAAACTATTATTCTACACTGTAGTACATGCAACACTATTTTGTGACACTACTGTTCAACAGTGTCATGCTGACGACATAAAAATTTGCAACACTGGTGTGCTGATGACACCAATATTTGCGAAACTGTCATACATTCAACACTACTTTGTGAAACTGTTGCAAAAAAAACTGTTTTTTGAGAAACATAGTGTAGATAGTTACAATTTTTATAATAATTTAGTTTCTGCCATATTTATAGATATTTTCTCATGTTATAAGTTGGCTTCTGTTCTGTGACATCTAAAAGCATCGTATGTTGCTTTCACTAGTGTTCTGCTGTGAGAAGGATTATCTGTGCAACTTTTTGTTAGCATTGCTATTTATTCCCATAAAATAACACATGAACAGTGTGTGTGACTATGTAATGTTATTACAAAAATGTTTGCTCACCACTAAATATTTGTTTTCTCTATTTCTCATACAGGTGTCTGATACTTACGGAACATTGTCCCACACTACTGTGAATTTCTAGAAAAAAAAGATGCATTCTAAGCAGACGCAGTTCTATGCAGAGACGAAACAGGTATCATAGTAGTACACTGTTGCTTAAGAGTGGTTCAAAAACACATGGTACATCAAGACATAAACTGAATCAGCACTCCGATCAAGGAGTGATTTCACAGGTTGCACACTCCACAGAAACAGTACGTCCTTGCTCAACTGCAAGGCAAAAATGCACAGCTCAGCAACAGTTGCAGAAATCTTTCAGAGGGAAGAGTAATGTTGCAAAGGCAAGCATAAAATAGCACACTAAGCAACAGCATAAAGCTGTGGCTGCTGATGCTCATCTGAGGAAGCAAAAGTATTTCCGATCACTAGCTTCTAAAACTAAGATTGGTAGACTTATTGCTGCTGTGATGAGACATGAGTGCAAAAAACTAAAGACTCATCTGTCTTTGATGTAATTTCGTCTCAGAGTCTGAACATTTGTCAAAAAGCACTATTTGTTCTTTAACGCTTGTGGTGTAGATTGGCCCAAGTACTTGAGTAGTTCAGGAAAGTTGTGTACAGCATTAAGATTAGGCTACAACACTATCCTGTCTTGAACCAACACAAATTCTGTGACGTTTTCACAGGTAGCTGGCTGCACACACACAGTATTCAGAGGCATATTTCTGGGAGGAGTCATATTACTCATAGAAATATAACAGTGAGTTCTGCATTGATAAGTCCGGTAAACTGCGTAATGTGCTGAGTGTATGTGATGACATTACAACACAGTCAGATTGAGTCTGAGGCAACTGTTCAGCCTCGTAAGCGTCACTGTCTGTCATGGACATGTGATGTGACTTGCAACCGGAGGCAATTATCATTTGACAAAGTCGAACACTTCTTCAACCTGTTTGTCATTACTAATCATAAAGACAGACATAAACTCTTTGAGACTATAGACCTTTGCGAGATCCATCCACATACTGGACTTATGGGTCATTCTCTTGCTTACCTAGATAGTGGTGTTTGCGACAGTTTATTTCACCACATGCGGATGCTGGGAGTGCATCAATCAGAGATGCAGAACTTTGTGTATAGGGTCTATGAGGTGTGATGAGTTGTTGTGCAGTATACTCATCTGAATGAGTTACTGCAGTCTGGTGACATGCATGGTGCCATGACATTTCTGAAACAGCTGCGACATGACAGCAGTGTCACAGATACTGTGATTGATCAGTTATCAATTGCTGATGGAAATTCTGTCTCTGTCTTAGAAACAGATATTCTCAAGCAGTTTGGGAAATACATTGCCAAATTTGAGTTGGCAAAGACATATTAATTTGACTTTGTATATGTGTCATGTGATCGGCTCTGTTACGAGAAACAAATGGTCACAGTGAACCTGGAAACCTTGTCACTGTACAATAACATGTGTTTTCGACTGTCAATATTTCAGCTGTTAAAGTGTGACTTTCAGTTAGACCCAATCATTGTGATGTGCAAGCACTGTTTCTCCAAGGTGAAGGCTAACACTCTGCCAGCAAGGTCACTGTTGAACAATATGGAGGCACATGTTATGCCTGCTGAGATTGCCACATTGAACATGTTTGAACGGATTCTTATTCAGGCTATGAAACCATTTCAAACTATTCTATGTCTGAATACAAAAACATGGAACATTCCACATAAAGAACTTATTAGGTCTCTTAAAGGTTCCCTTATGTGTCTTCCACTTCCTTTGCAGGAACATGTAGAGGCAATCTCCAGTGAGAACAGTTTGGTGATTCTTGTCAATGGTGTTCCAACAAAGTCAAAGGTCATTTGGCAGGATGTTGTCAATGTAGAGAAGGTGAAGCTTGCTCTTATTTACTTGGAGAGCAACAATCCCTTTTATGCAGACCTTGACATTTATCGTATGAGTACCATGTGTGCTGAACACAATGTGTTGGATACCACAAAACCAATGATTGAGAAGGTCAATGTTGAGACAAATGATAATGTGTACGAACAGTACACAATGCATCCACTGCATGATAGCAATCCAGTGGGAGATAACATTGATCTGTACCAAATGAAACAGGTGGAAGGTGAGCCTGTCAACATTTGGGAGGCAACATTGGAAGCTTGTTGCTTTCCAGATTTATTCCCAAAAGGGTCAGGTGGATGTCTAGATGATAGAGAAGTGCATGTGCAAGGTGCTGAATACTGTACTAGTCGTGTGCTCAGTAAGGATGGCAAATTCAGATGCAACATACAGTACCTCTTCCATCTCCTCTGGGAGATACAGTCTGCATCTATTGCACATAATATACGGCTCATAACTCCACTTGATGGAATCACTGCTGTAGAGTTTTTGCAGAAATTAAGGCAAAAGGATGAAAATGTGCAAGTCAATTTCTCTTCCATACTGTAAAGTCTACATGGCACCAAAGAATACTGGTATCACAGAAACTCTGAGGTGATGACTATGCTGTGAGAGTATGGTGCAGCCACATAGTTTGTCACACTCAGCTGTGTTGAGTATGCCTGGGAGGAGGCAATTGAACTCTTGAAGTGGGCAAATTGTGATGTAGAGGGCATTTCTTCAATGACTGTCAGAGAAATGTGCTCACTTGTCCCAGTGTCTGTGACTAGACATTTTCACAAGCGATTTCATGACATTCTGACTTTCATCTTCTCAAAGGACAATCTACCTCTTGGTATTGTAGAGCATTTATGTCTGGAGTATGGACTATCAGGCAAGAAGCGCTCCTCATATTC
The DNA here is from genome assembly GCA_016271365.2 of Neoceratodus forsteri. Classification (NCBI taxonomy): domain Eukaryota; kingdom Metazoa; phylum Chordata; order Ceratodontiformes; family Ceratodontidae; genus Neoceratodus; species Neoceratodus forsteri. The sequence goes on along the minus strand of CM057455.1, from coordinate 397,786,656 downwards.
ATATGTTACTGTGGATCAAGGACACCCTGCGCATAGGCAAACATGAAGCAGCAGAAGTGCTAGCATTCATTAAGTGATACATCACTTGTCGCATACCAGACAGGTATGACAGTCCTACACTGTGGAATTTGGTGCAGAAGTTCCAATGCCATATTTGTGTGAAATACTGCTGCCCGGTAGTGAATAACAAATCCAATTGGTACACAAGATGTCACTTCAGATTTCCCAGATGTGTCTGTCAGGATGGTCACATGAATGAACTGTTTTCAGCTATGTCACACCACTTGAAGGCAAAATCAACCAAGAGGGTATGTGAGTTACCCAGGGATGAGAATGAGGTGTACATCAATGACTACAACCCCACTCTTCTTCTAATGTGGCAAGAAAACATAGATGTTCAGTTTGTGGCTGACAACTCATTGGCTCTGGTTTGGTACTTCTCTTCGTACATCACCAAACATGAACAAACCAGCTTGCAAGTTCTTTAGGAAGATATTGTCAGTTCAAGCAAGTCACTAACATCTCAGTTGTGGTCACTGGGATTAAAGACCCTATCACAAAGAGAATGTGTTGCTTATGAGGCCGGCGATCACTTGATTTGTACATTTGTACGGCAAATCTGATGCTGTGCAGTTTCTCAGTGTAAACTACAAATAGAACCTCAAACGTGTACTTATTCCTCATTATGAGATTGAGGAACTGGCTCTCAGCAGACCCTCTTCAAGACATATCTTGATGAATAACCTCATTGACACATACTACCCCCGATGAGATGAAGACATGGATGGTATGTCTCTATTTGAGGTGGCCAAATGGTACAACTTCAAGACGGATGTCTCACCTGACTGCACATGTGACATTTACAAGGTCAGAGGAGTGGATCGCTGTCTCATAAAGAGATGTAAGCCTTGGCTCATTGACCACTGCACATTACATCTAGGCACATCTGAGAACAGATAGCATTACTACTTTGCCCTGCTATTCTTAGTTAAACCCTGGAGGAATGAGTCTGAATTAAAAGGTGACTGTGATACATTTAAGGAATAATTCAATCACAGTTATGAGACATTCAAAACTGAATACTCTGACACGTATATACAGAGACTAGAAGCTGAGAAGGAGCAGCTTTACCTCTGCCTCTGAATGCCCCAGAAGTACTCATGACAGAAGTGGAGAGTGCTATGGAACATGGCACACACTGCACTGTTGATCCAGCAGAATTGCGAGAGAGACTCAATCAGCAGCAATGTGTGGTGCACTCTGCAGTCACTGATGCTGTCCAGCATGGTATACTACAAGAACAGAAGAAATGTGACTGTCTTGACCACAAGCCACTACTGATGTTTGTTAGTGGCTCAGCAGGTACAGGAAAGAGCTTCCTTATAGAGGCCATCATGGCTGAAATACGGAAGCTGACAGGCTCATCAACATCTGTTGCTGTTAGTGCTTTCACTGAACTGTCTGCATGCAACATTGGTGGAGTTACGTTGCACTGTCTGTTCATCTTGCTAGTGGAACATGGCAAAGCAGGAGAGCATCGTAAGCTGTCATTTGAGTTGCATCTCAGCTTCGTTCTATGTTTACTAAGATGGAAGTTACTCATCATTGATGAGATTAGCATGGTCTCTAATTTGATGCTTGCCTGTATACACCTATGTCTATAGGAGATTTTGGGGACTGACTATGGAGATGCATTTGGTGCTAAAAGCATCGTTCTATTTGAAGACCTTTTACAACTTGCACCACTTAATGTGGGACATGTCTTTGCAGCTCTGACTGTCAAGCAAGCTAAGAATACACTAGGCTGCATTGGAGGTTTAAACCTGTGGGAGTTATTTACCTATGTCGAGTTGTGTGAGAACATGTGGCAGAGTGGTGATCTGGCTTACAAGACACTGGTGGATCAAGCTCGTACAGGTTCTTTGTCACCAGAACATCTTTCAATGTTACATGGTTGAAGAATCACAATGGATACTACATCCATTCATACAGCATGTGATGTTTTCAGTGATGTGTACTTCAAGGGCACACGGATTGTGTGTCTTATGCCACGACTTAAGAAATGTGCTGAGTTCAACAGTGTTATGTTGCAGAGAGAGAATCAAGAAATTCTCATATTGCATGGATTGATACAGTTGATGTGTCATTCTAAGTCAAAATCTGGTAGCAAAGATGACTGAATGACTCTCTGAACTGAAGTTGGACATTTCACGCAAGCTAGCCTGGAAGCTGTTCTTAACAATTTGTAACAATGGGTGTGTCATCACCAGATATCTGTCTCCTTGGGGACCTGTCTTCTATCTCGGTCAAGGTTAGGAGATTCCATATTTCCATGATTTCATTATCCATTAAAAAGCTTATATTAAGAAATTGGAAAGACAAAGCTAGCCCGACATTCCAGGAGTGGGTTAACGAAATTCTCGCTAACCTCCATACTGAGAAGGCCATAGCTAGTCTCTAAAATTGTTTACCAGTGTATCAACGCATCTGGGATCCCCTTCACACCCTAATCATGTGTATCAGGACCTAAGTGTTGTTCTGTACCAGTTCTTCCTGTACATGCATGTATGTTGTTTAGAGTGTTCATGCTAATTGTCGGACAATACTGCTGCATGGGGGGGTGTTGGGAGGGGAGAGGGGCAGTTTGAGTATGATACTGTGTACTAGTGTTTATGCTATATTTGCTGCCTCCAACATTGTGGAAAAAGTGTTAATAAAGTTTGAATTGAAAAAAAAAGAATGCGTGTGTCATACTACGGCATAAACTTGAAGTTGAGTGTGGCAAGGTAAATGGAGCCACGGGTCACAACATAGACTTCATATACAATGTTCAGAAGTCATTTATCGAGACACTTGTCCACTTTGACAACATGGAACAGCCTGTGCAGATTGATCGTACCTGTGTTAAGTTCCAGGTATTTAAGGATATCTATGTCAACAGGTAACAGTTCCCAATATGTGTTGCATATGCTGTTTCTATTCACAAGTCACAGGGCTTGAGTTTGGATTCAGCAATGGTTGACATAGGCACAGACATTTTCAAAGATGGCATGAGCTACGTTGCACTTTCATGCGTCCGCAGTCTTTCTGGGTTGCACATCATAACACTAGCATCACAGAAGATACGTGCTGACAAGCGATGTATTGTCGAGTACAACAGATTACATACTCTGTATCAGCCACAGATGTCTCTAATCCCACTTCCTACGTATGTGGATGTCTCACATCCCACAGTCACAGCTTCAGCTGGCAACAAGAGAAAATGAGCTTCCACAAGTGAATCAACTATGCACAGGAATAAAAAAGTCAGAATGTCAAATGCAGATGCAGAACCAGCTGTTGCTCAGAAGTCACTTGGTATGGCTGTTGTCCCAGTGTTTGATAAAGTACTAGAGCAAACTACTATGCTAATTCAGCTATGCAAGCTTTTCTCCACATGCCACACTTTGTGCAGGAAATATCAGCTTCACAAGACACTTCCTTATCAAAGGCATTGAAGAAAGTTGTCAACGTGACTTCTGATCAGTCAAACAATGTACAGTCACTGACACCTCTACGGCAGGTCTTAGTTACGTATGATGGGTTTATTTTATTTATTGAAATATTCAGAAAGACCTTTGAGTCAGCAACTCATTTACAAAGGTTCCACGTCATACATAAAAGGATACATGGACAGAACTTGGAATACAGATTACAGTACAATTACAAATAACAGTCAGTGAGGTTACATAGTTGTACAGTTGTTGAATAACAGCAAGTTTCATTTTTTAGTACAGCCATAATAGTTACAGAGCTTCTGTAGAGGCTGATGGTTATAGGGTTTCATAGTTAGAATCTGGTATGGGGAGTCTGACAATAGTTAGTTTGATAGCTGCATATGTCAATCTGGTGTCAAGGGCAGTTACATTGGCTAGAGGCATGAAGGTGCAGTATGTTTGCTGCTAACATGCAGCAGGGTGCCACTGAGTTTATGATGGCCATCATAAACAGTTTGGATGAAGAAGGGATTCCAATGCGTCAGTACTTCACTGTCTCATATGTTACCAGATATGTATGTCTGTCATGTGGTCATTCAGAGCGAGAAACCACTGAGGACATGCTTTGGGTTTCTCTGTTTGTGCCTCGGTCTCAAAGTGTCAAGTTCAGGAAACTGTTTACCAATGCTGTAAGTGGTCACTTATGTGTAAGGTGTGGAGGTACATGTACTCAATCCATATGTCTCAGGACTTCATCTCAATATCGTATGCTTGTATTGCTTAGATTTGACTCTAACGGACTCAGAGTTGACACACCTATCACATATTTCACAGCTGGTAGAATTGTATTTAACCAAGCAGTGTTTGACACTCAGGCTGTGATCTACCACTATGGCCAGTCTGTATATTCTGGGCATTACACTTGTTTGTTGAGGTACAGAACTGGCTGGGTTGAATACAACGACTCCACAAGCACTTTTAAACAGAGACTACCACTACACTTAAAAAATGCATATGTGCTGATATTGAAGAACTACTACAATCTTCATGCATCAGAGGAATTGTCACACAACATGTGACATAACTTGCTGTCCATTTTGTTACAGAGTGAGTTCTGGTAGATAAACGTTATTTTTTTTATGCAAATCTGCGTTCAAGATTACACTGTTAACACATCACATGGTTTACATGCATATGTTTACTCAGTCTGGGTTATAAGATTGTTGCATTGATCAGTGACACAGTGAAAATAGTTGCTGTGGTCATCAATCAGCACCAACTGTCACTAGAGAAACCACACTTACATGTCTAAGAAAGACTTTGAAATGGCAAAAGAGATATACCTATCTGGTTGTCCTCTTCTGTCATTGTCTTTTCTTCTGAGTACATTGTATGCAGCCATAACAAGTACTACTTGGCACATTTTCCAGATGTCTACCTCTACTAAGGCACAATACTTGTCCATGTGTATGAAAAAACTGTGTAACGCATGTCTTTTTAAAGACTTGTCTGCGTCATGACATGATTTGGATGTTTTATAAGTAAAATATCCTGCTTTTGTTTGTGCTACTTCTGTGTTAGCACAATTGAACACTCTTTTTTTAATTGATCTGGTGACCTCTACTTAAGATTAACATACTCTGAAATACACATCACTCTGTGACATGTTGAGTATCACCAGGTGTGGCTTGTGTTTTTTTTGTCCGTTTGCGTCTTCAGCTAATTCATCCATATTGTTCTGCAACAGTGTAGTACTATACCTATTTTCTTTTTGTACATCTGTGTTGTACATATGTATATATGATTAATACATTTTTTGATTAAAGTCAGTACTGTTAGCTTTTAAAGAGTTGTATTAATTGCTATTTAACTGAATGTATTAAACAATGTTAAGTATTTTGCTGTTTAACAGTAATTGATTCACAAATATTTAAACATATTCTTAATATATTTATTACTATAACATAGATATTTAGTAGAACTTTTCTAGTTTGTAGTAATGTCATATAGGTATCATTAACAATAATATAGAGTGTTGTAGTAGATATTTGTTTTTTACCAAGAGGTGACATTTTCTAAATTATAGATTATTTATGTAAAATTCATAGCATTGTCCACAACCATTACTTATTATTAACTAAAAGTGTTTAGTGATGTAGATACTTCATTAATTCACTATGAATGTTGATTATAGCTTTGATGATTTTCACCGATGTACATAGTACCTGTTACCATATGCCATCTAATTTTGGTTTGTAAGAAGTTAATTAAATGTATGTATAGAATTGTGCACTATTGTAAATCAGACACCTTCACTGATAACTGATTGTTATGTTCCTGATAATATTTCTCAATTACCTCTATTGAGAGGTTGAGTGGGAATTTTCCAAATGCACCCTTAGATATATATGTCTTTACATGTATATGTATGTGTGTATATATATATATATATATATATATATATATGCATGTCTACACATAGATATATTACAATTAAATGTTTTTTAAATAGCTTAAAAATGTATCTTTTTCTAGACACCATTATGTGTTTCTGCTGCTATTATTTAAACAGTAGGCATCTGTTTTTTCGCCTACCCCAGGAACATTCACACAATCAGTCACACAATGACAATAACATCATCACTGTTTGATTCATGAAAGCAGTGTACTGAGACTATTGTGGCTGCTGTGTTCATGTGTTGTGTGCTACTGTCACAACTTCCTCATGAAGTACCTGTCATACTGTTTAACATGTATTTTAAACTTTGATGTAATACTTTTAAAACATTGTTTTGTGAGACTGATTTTGTGTACTAATTGGGCTTTTAATTTGGCCTTTTTAATCAACTATTAATTGGGCAATAAATCTTTTTAAGCCTTATCTACCTGTGTTGTGTCTTTTATTATATTTTAAGTTACAGTGCTGATATGTATACTAGTCTTGGTATATTGCTGCATAGAAAGAAAGTGCAATAGGTTCATCTGTGCATATTTTCTACTTAGCAGAGTACATGTACTATTGGTCCATGTGGTGCACATATTATTCTTCTATTTCATTTATTTATGACTTCATTTTCATGTGAAAGGTGTAGCACATGAACTATTGCCGGATGAATAGCATAAGACAAGTAAATTTTCTGATAAAGCTATCTATATCTTGGTCAGATTGTGGTGCAAACAGGGAGGCACACTGTCACCAACATATACAATATAGTATGAGATAATGATTTCTTAAAAAGACAGGAAATTCAAGGCAGAAAAACTCTGTTTAATGCATCAGTTAGGGTTGTTCCACAGTGACAAAAACAAGGAAATTTGGTGTTGGGGTTGAAAACCCTATCTCTGCATTCCCCACCACCCCCCCACACACACACACACACACACATATGTAAGTAAGTAGGGGTGGAGGACCAAGGCAACACGACCAATCACAGACAACCATCAGCAGGTGACAGAAATAACATACAACTTTCTAAACATACTACAAGACACATCCATCATTATGGGCCAACAAGTGTAGAAGTTCTGCTGCCATCCAAGGGACTTGGTGCCATACATGCATACTGCCCATCAGTTGTTGCTGTATCACATTAAACATTTTTTTATATCTAATAGATTTCTTATCGCTTCTGAATGACAGTGTGTCAGTAATCATCACTCTAATAACATGCCAATATCTGGCAGTGGTTTTAGGGACCTTTGTTGACTGTTAATGTCTCCTGATGTTACCCCGAATAAGACAATTATGTGTCAGTACACTATTATGTGCAAAGTACTGCTATACAATTATTTTACATTTTAGAATTGCAGATCTGTGTGGAACTGTCAGACCCAATAACTCACTTGGTCACATTACACAATAGCTGAGTTCTGGAAAGTTTCTCATTTTAAACTGGTAAGTGTGTTTCTCCAAAATTTGATATTTCGCTGCTAGCGTGGTGTTCAAAGGCCCCATGTTCACATTTTTGTGTTTATGACTGTGTAGTACCACAGATCACTGTAACACAGTTTCTTGTGTCTAAGTACCCACTGATCTTACCATGACATAAGAAAAAATTGGATCAGTACAGTATTATCTACAGAGTCCTTCTCCACTATTATTTGAAGCTGCACAGCTGTATATGGGACTGTGTTACCCAAACTATTCCATGGCACCACTTCACTCTCTTTGTCTTGCTGTGAGTTTGTAAGTGCAAACACATGTTTCTGTTTGTATACAAATTCCTACCTATGTGGTGACAGGGGTGGCCAAACACACCATGCTACTACTTCTATACCTATCAATGGATAATATTAGACACCATTTACACCAACCTTTCATGTGTGTAAATTGCTCCTAATGTTATCCTAACATCAGCAAATAATGTATCAGAGTACAATGACATACACTGTGCTGCTGCACTGTAGTGTAATCCTAAACAGTTCGGCAGCTACGTGTCACTGTAGGTCAAAAACTGTTAAATATCATCATGGCCCATGGTTGACATTATTATACAAACATTTCACATATTCACGATAATATGACTATTATCATAGGCTGGGAACATCATGCAGCATTCATACCACTGTTAGTTCTGCTAGTGCTTCTGCATGTGGCAGTAAAATAACCAAATATTTGTTCTGCATAATATATTGAATTGTAAATAACAGAACTGTCATAAAACTACTGAGCACTGCATGTATTAATAAATTTGTGACCAGAACTCATTATTCATACAACATGTGTGTGTCAATGTGACAATGCCAGTCTTGATTTGAGCAAGGGTACATTGGACAGTGCATGTTACTGAAAGGGTGGCATACTGTTATTTTTTTTTTCTGCCTATGTCCACATTATATTACGCATCATTTTATACATGCTTTCTTCTATGATGATACCTTATGACATTATCACAGCATAACCAAACAATGCATATCATAGGAATTCTGTATAGAGTACTATTGTTCTGACATGTGACCCTGTGAAGATGTTCACAACACTGTGTACACCCATGCCTGTTCAAATGCTACAGCAGGGTTTTAAATAATTGATTGGCAGTTTTTTTCTTGGAACAATGCTAACTGTACTGAAAGTACTTATATAGGTTTTCTTGAAGTGTTATGTTTGTTAAACACAGTGAGGCAAGTGCTATGCATTTTCACAGCGTTTTAGCACTTTTATGAGCAAAACGCTAATCAATTTTTGGAGTTAAATAAATCCCTATACAGTTGTTGGCCCATGATGATGGATGTGTCTTGTAGTATGTTTAGACAGTTGTATGTTATTTCTGTCTCCTGCTGCTTGTTGTCTGTGATTGGTCATGTTGCCTTGGTCCTCCCCCCTACGTGTGTGTGTGTGTGTGTGTGTGTGTGTGTGTGTGTGTGTGTGTGGTACTGGGGGGTGGGGTGGGGAATGTGGAGTTAGGGTTTTCAACCCTAAAGCCCCACCCCTGAAGCAAATCAGGGGATCACTTTTCCTTGGGTAGTCAACCCTAATGATTATCCCATTCTATACACTCCTGAAACATGCACAACTGTGTCTATCACATCTGAGCTTTCTTATTACTGCAATGGGATGAGCTTTATGGTTGACAACCACAAGGAAGACTGCACTCCTGATTTGCTTCATGGGTGGGAGTGGGATTTTAGGGTTGGAAACCCTAAAACCACATTTTCTTACTTGTGTGGCTTAAAGTTAAACCCTAAATGTTGCATTAACACAGTTTGTTGCAAATGATTTCCTTACTGTTTAAGATAGTATGACTATACCCTCATTTGTCTGTGGAAGAGCAGGGCCTGCTGGGGCCTGCACTTCCATCCCTCCATAGATGTGTACATGTATGTTGCTGTGGTTGTTTGCAATTCTAGCAAAACAGAAACCAAATTGTCAGCATATCCTTCTTATTATCCCACCTCATTAACCCATTACTGAAAATGTTCAATTCCCTGCTGAAACATTATTCCACTCCACCACAACGTCATTCCATGCCACAGGTCTGAAAACACAGTTTGGCAAAGATTTGAAAAATGTCAGCTGTCACACTGTTGAGGTGGTGTAAAAAATATCTATGTTGAAAATTTGAGATCAAAGTATTTAAAATTACTGAAGTTACGGTTGCAAGCAAGTGCAGCAAAATATCAATGGATGAGCATAACATTGCCATTTTTACATATTTTGGCTCCAAATTTTCTGCATAGCCTTCTTATGATCCCACCTCATGGAAATGCATGGTGAAAAGTTTCAAATCCAGCTTGAAAGGTGATTTCACCAATTGACCACAAAACCACCTTTCGGACTTGAGTTGTTTAATTTCACTACCATTGGTCGTAAGGTGGGGTTCCAAAAGGGTCATGTTGAAAATTCAGTGTCTAAATATGCAAAGATGAGAAAGTTATGCATCAAAGTTCAAATCGTCATAAAACACATTGAACTGCACTTACCTTAGTTTCTCATAGTGCAGTCAGTGGTTCCAATAGTAAAACGTGTCTTTGATCAGAGAGTGGATCTTTGCCCTGGGACCTGTGCAGGTGAGTGAGGGCATGTTAGTTATCAGAGAATTGATATTTGCCCTGAAACCTGTTCAAGTAAGTGAGGACATGTGGGGGATGTGGGTGTGAGTGTGGGGTAGAGATTGCTCAGTGGTAGGTTGGGGTGGGGGGTCAGATCAGTGAGGGACCACTTTCTTTTTTACTGGTGTGAAAAAAAAGACATTGAGAGATGGTTTTCTTTATTATAGCTTATACTGAAGTATGGGGATGGTGATCAGATGGTGGCGGGTGCCACTAGACACCAGGGAAAGATACGAAATATACAGAGACAGTATCTGGAGGGTGGGGGGTGCCACTAGATTAAGGGAAACATTAAGAAAATATGAAGATGGCAATCATAGGGTGGGGGGGTGTGCCCCAAGACACCAGGGATACATTAAGAAAATATGGGGACATCAATCAAAGGGTGGGTGTTCCACTTGACAAAAGGAAAACATTAAGAAAATATGAGGACAGTGATCAGAAGATGGTGGTGCCACTAGACACAGAGAGAAACATTAAGAAAATACAGGAATGGTGATCAGAGTGGTGGGGGTGCCATTAGACACCAGGGAAACATTAAGAAAATTCAGGGATGGTGATCAGAGGGGTGTGGGTGCCACTAGATGCCAGGGAAATATTTAAAATATATGGGGACAGCAATCTGAGGGTGAGGGTACCACTATACACCAGGGAAACCTTAAAAAAAATGGAGATAGCAATCAGGATGAAAAAAAAAAAACAGCGACGTCTAAAATGTTTTTGCATATAAATGGATCCTTTTTTCTTATGGCTGAATTCTTTTTTCATTTTGCCATAAGAAAAAAATCAGAAGTGAGTCATGAAAAAAGGATGTAAAATAGAAAAAAAAAACAAGGGGGTCATTTTAACAATGGTAAAGTGCAGAATCCACCTAATAGGGTCCCGATGAGCAAGACACGTATGTTGGTCACTCTGCAGCATGTCATTTATGTGGGTTTTGAATTTTTTTTTACAGATAAATGGAAAAAAAGATGGTGGCATATGAATCAGGATTTTTTTTTCATAAGAAAAAGGATTAGCCCCAATACAGAAAAGAATCCTGATTCGTATGGCCAAAATGTTTTTTTCATTCCAAACATCTATTCTGAATTATTTACTGAGCATGTTCAGAACCAACTCTGGAATGGATTAATCTTTTTCACCAAACCAGCAAAAGGCACTAGTATGGGCCAGGTCCTTTCTACCTTGATTCCAAACTGACTGGGTGCTAGGGGCTGACAAAAAAAAACAACAAAAAAGTCACCCCCAAACTTTTGTTTTTCACTATCTGGATCTTGGAATCCACACATCCAACTGGAAAGAAAGTTGGCAAGTAAAGTGATCTACCCTAAGAGACATGCAAAATTTCATGCAAATCTGTTGCGTCTGCTTTCTCCACAGCAACATTTCAAAATAGAAGTACATTACAGCAGAAATCACTGTTGCCACTGTAATGTACCCATGGGACCACAGCACTGCTTTCTCGGGGTCTTGCACCCCCTCCCAAATTAACTCTGACTTGGAGTTGATTATGTTTATTAAGGGTGGTGTGGGGGTAAAACCCCCAACTGTGGGGATAAGGGGGAAAAGCCACCAAAAAGAAACAAATTTTCCTGGAAGGATTATGCTGACCAGAACATAAATCACTTACTGTAAGGTAGCATCACAGTAAAATTGTTGCAGCGGCACCTTAGATCCAATCTGTTGAATGGTTGTGAAGTTATTAAAGTGCAAAAAGGAATTAGAACTTACTGAATGGGGCATTCCAGTTTCACACCAGTCTCTGGCTGAATGCTTTGCTGCTACTTTTGTTTTTTCATGTACTTTACAGTTTCACTGCTGATCTTCAACATAGCAAGATAGCACTGGTCTTTGTGTGATTTGAATTTAATGTGGCATCTGGCATCCTACACCGGGCAGCTGCGGGCTTTGGAGAAGACACTAATCACCGAGTTCAATTTGACATTCGTGTTCTTCACACACTACCAGTCTGGATTTAGGAAAGATCACTCCACTGCCTCCTTCTTACTAAGGCTCACTGACACCATCCAATCTGGAATGGATAGAGGTCTCATCACCTCTGCCATTTTCATCGATCTGGCTAAGGCCTTCAATACAGTCTCCCACACTCTGTTACTATCTAGCCTCTCTGACTCTGGCGTCCCCACATCTGCTACTGTCTGGTTCAGTGCCTATCTTACAGACCACTCTCAATCTGTCAGGATTGCGGATGCCATATCCCCTTCCCTCCCCATGTCCAATGGTGTCCCCCAAGGTTCGGTGTTTGGGCCTATCCTATTCTCTATTTTTCTAAAAAAACCTGCCCCAAACTTGTTCTGCCTCCTCGATCCACATGTATGCTGACGATACTATCCTATTTTCTTCTGGCTCCTCCCCAGCCTCAGTTGCTGCTACCCTCCAGACGGATTTTAACAAAGTGCAGCTCTGATTCAACTCTTACCTGCTCTCTCTAAATGCAAAAAAAACTGTAACAATGACTTTCGGTACATCCCAATGACTAGCCAGGCTCCCCTCCCTCCCACTTTTCCACACCCTTGATGGGTCAGTGCTGGAGGACGTCACCTCCTTCCAGTATCTTGGTGTTTGGCTCAACCGCCACCTCACCTTCGCAGTCCATGCTGACTCTATACTAACAAAACTCCACCCCAAGGTCGGGGATTTATATTGAAAACATTCTAACCTCCCCTGTTCGGTCTGTTGTGGGCTTATCCAGAAAATGATACTTCCCTCCTTTGATTAATGAGATACTGTTTACAGTGTCACCCACAAGTCATTTTTAGCCAAACTGGATACCCTTTTTAATGCTTTCTGCTGGTTCACTCTTGACACTCCTCCTCACACCCACCACTGCAAGCTATACTGCTCCCTTGCTCTCCCCTCCCTTGAGAACCGCAGTCAAATACACTGTGCAAAGTTTATCTCAAAGAACTGGTTTGGTACCCTCCAGTTTACCTGACCTCCGTACTATCGCCTCCTCTGGCACCCACCTATGCTCTGAGGTCCCTAGACTCCCGGCTCCTGTTAGTCCCCAGACATCAGACCCAAGCTGGCCAGGCTGCCTTCTCACCGCTTTCCTGAACTCTGGAACTCTTTCCCCTCTGAAATTCACCACTCTTCCTCTGTCCGCTCACTATCATATGCCCTTGCCAACCACAGCTCAGTAAACTGCTCCTGCAGCTAACTCTCCAATCTATTCTACCTCAGACACTCCTATATTTCTTCTCCCAGTAGGCCCAATGGTGCTACTTCGATAACCACACCCAACTATTGCACTTATCCCAACTTTTGAGCTAGCTAGCTTGCACTTACCCCATCTCATTATACACCACAATCCAAATATCTGAGCAGGGTTTCCTCATTGTACTGTTACTCTCAACTATTAAGGTATATGTATTATTCCACGCTGACCTATTCCTATTAAATATTTGCAGCTGTATTACGTAACTATATGTTTTCAGGTATAAATCATGACTTCCCCGTGTAACTGCTACTATGCTATAAGTAAGGGTAAATTGTCATCTATGCCCTACTATTTCTGTCAAATGTTTTCAACTGTATTGTAATTGTTTGTATATACTGTATGTCAGGACCTGGACTACCCTTGTCCTCTTCCCTACTGTACCCCTCCCCCCAGGTCGCACCAGGAGGCAAGCAGTTCTTGCTCAGTGTGCTTTTCCTAGTGAAACAATTTCAATACATAAATAAATAAAATGTGTTTCAGTGACCTCACAGTAAACAACTGATAAACAGGAAAACATTATAAATGGAGTGCATCTTGAATATTGGGGTTGTGCACGCTACGTTTACTGCTGTGTCTTTAAAGAGTGGACGTCTACAGTCTTTTTTGGGTTGGACGCAGTAGTTTTGCGCCTTGCCCTTTTTCTCCCCTCATTTTTATCTGCTGTTATGAGTGTGGATAGACTTTGATGGCAGATAAGGACTGCTCAGCCCACCTAGTCTGCCCATTTCCCTACGTACTGGATAAACCGCCGATACTAGTAAACACACAGCTTATTTCTTCCTACCCCTCACAAGAATTGCTTTATGTCTGTTCCATGCATTCTTGAATTCTCCCACAGTTTTTGACCCCACAACCTCCTCAGGAATGCTGTTCCATGCGTCCACCACCCTCTCTGTGAAAAAATTATTCATTACATTGCCCCTGAGCCATCCCCCCTCTACCTTCAAATTGTGTGCCCTTGTTCTTGCACATCTCTTTTTCTGAAAGATGCTACCCTTTTGGACTTTGTTGATTCCACTGAGGTACTTAAAAGTTTCTCCCTCCTTTCCTCAAGGGAATATATATTAAGCTCCTTTAGTCTCTCCTCATATGGCTTCTCTTGCAGACCCTGCACCATTTTAGTTGCCCTCCTCTGGATTGCCTCCATCCTGTCTATGTCCTTGCAGAGGTGGGGTCTCCAGAACTGGACGCAGTACTCCAGATGGGGTCTCACCAGCTGTCAGTTCAGAGGGATAACAACTTCCTGTTTTCTGCCGAAGATGCCTCTCCCTTTACATCCCAGTATCCCCCCCAGCCCTCCATACTGCCTTCTTACATTGCTAGCCAACCTTAAAGTCATCTGATATGATTACCCTAAAGGGAGGTCCCTTTCCATTTTTGTTGTTACTACCTCCCCACCATTGTGTACTCTTCCCCTGGGTTTTTTTTCCCATGTGCATTATTTTGCACTTCTTTGCATTGAATCCAAGCTGCCATACTTATGACCATTCCTCCAACCTTGCCAAGTCCCTTCTCATCCTTTCCATGCCTCCTTGTGTATCAACCCTGTTGCAGATCTTTGTGTCATCTGCAAAAAGGCATACTTTTTCTTCCAGTCCCTCTGCAATGTCACTTATAAAGACATTAAAAAGGACTGGACCCAGTAATGAACCCTGCGGTACCCTACTAGTAACCACCCTTTCTTCAGAGTGGACTCTGTTTACTATTCCCTTTTGTGTCCTGCTGTCCAGCCAATGTTTTACTCAGGCTACCACTCTGGGACCCACTCCCAGGCTGGCTAATTTGTTTATTAATCTTTTGTGTGGGACTGTGTCAAATGCCTTGCTAAAGTCCAGGTAGGCCATGTCTACAGCCCCTCCCTGGTCTACTACTTTTGCCACCCAGCCAAAGAAATTGACGAGATTCATTGACATGACCTTCCCACTTTGAACCTATGCTGCCTTGAGGCCTGTTCCCCACAGGCCTCTAGGTGCTCAATGAGTCTTTCCTTCAGAAGTGATTCCATCACTTTCTCTACCACAGAGGTCAAACTGACAGGTCTGTAGTTTCCTGCCTCTGTCTTGCTCCCACTTTTGTGAAGGGGAATCACATCCACCCCCCTTCAGTCCTCAGGTACCACACCATCCTCCCATGATTTGTACAAAAGGGTAGTCAGTGGTGTCACTAGTTCTTCCCTCAATTCTTTTAGAATTCTGGGGTGAATCCCATAAGGCCCCATTGCTTCATCCACCTTCAGTTTTAGGAGTTCTTTCAGAACCCTTTCTTCTGTGAAAAGATGGGGATCGAACCCCCCATCCAAAGTGCTTCTGTTAATTGGATTAAGTACCTCCCCCCTCCTCTTTTGTGAATGCTGAGCAGAAGTTTTCATTCAATATCCCTGCTTTTTCACTGTCCCACTCTGCTCACCCACCATCCACTCTATTCAGTCTCACTATCCCTCCCTTTGTCTTTCTACAATCCACGATGTACCTATAAAAGGTTTTATCCCCCTTCTTAACAGAGTTGGCTATCTTTTCCTCAGTTTGGGCCTTTGCTATTCTGACTGCCTTCCCTGCTTCCTTCTGCCTTGACTGGTACAGTTCTATGTCCTGCTCCTTCTGTGTTTCCTTATACTTCCTAAATGCTAACTTTTTTTCCATAACCTTCCCCGCCGCCTTTTTTGAGAACCATAGTAGCTTTTTCTTTTGTTTTGATTTGTTTATTTGCTTCACAGAAAGGATTGTTGCCTCTGTGATGGCAGTTTTAATGTTTTCCCATTGTTGCTCCACCCCTCCTTCTTGCCTGCTTGTTAGTGCTTTTCTAAGGCACTCTCCCATCTTGCCAAAGTCAGCCATCCTGCAGTCCAGTACTCTCACTTTTGCATGGCTTGACTCTGCAGCTGAGTTTATCATAAACCGCACTGTTTGGTGGCTGCCCACTTCTACATCTGAAATCCTCTCACTGTCCCCATTTTAGAGTATGAGGCCTAAGATTGCTCCCTCTTGAGTGGGTTCCAACACAAGCTGTCTGAGGCATGCCCCCTGCAGAACATAGATATCGGCCCTTCTCTTGGATGTGGCTGCAGCCAAGGTGCTCCAGTTAACATCTGGTGTATTTAGGTCCCCCATCAACAGTATCTCCCCTTTCTCTGCCATCCTAAGGATGCCTTCTATCATATCCTTGTCTGTTCCCCTCCCCCTGACATGGGGGATTGTATACAACCCTTGTGCAGATTCTGGTGCCATTTCCAGTCTCTAAGGTGACCCACAATGCCACCTCTCCTTCCTGTTTATTATTTTGCTCTGTTGCTTTCATCCCTTCCTTTACATAGAGAGTTACTCCCCCCTTCTACCCTCCTTGTCTCTCCTGTAGGTTGTGTACCCTGGTGTGTTAACATACCAGTTATGGTTCTCTGTGTACCATGTTTATGTGACTGCCATGATATCCAGGCATCCCTCTCCCATCAAGGCCACTAGTTCTGGAAGCTTGTTGCCCAGACTACAAGCATTGATTCTCATTACCCTTAATTTCTTGATGGCCTTACCCCTTTATGCCCCATCCCTTTCCTTATTGCTTTTGTTGTTTTCTCCATTTACCCTTGCCCTTCTTCCTGTTGACTTCTCTATCTTGGTGTTTCCTCACTTAGTACCCTTCAAGAAGTTTTCACCGAGTGCTGTACTGCCAGATCGAGCATGTTGGGAATGAATGGTGAGGAGGAAGAACATAAACAGGAGACGAGCTCAGGAGAGGAGGGTGAAGCAACTAATACTGACAAGGAAGAGCAACAAGAGTCCTTTCTGGAGTCACTGAATGAGTGAGTCAAAAGACTCTAAGCCCTAAAACAACACCAAGGGAGCCCAGTAACTAAATGAATCAACAGAGAACTTAGATGAAATATAAAAAAAATATTTGCAAGATTAGAAAAGCCTCTGAAATATGAATTCAATGTTTTATAACATCAAAAGTTTAGATGGTGAATACTTGGCTAATAAATGAGCACCACAAGGTTGTGATTAGATATCAAACCCTCAGTTGGAATTGAAAATTTTAGACATATAAAGGACTGGGAGGGAGCCCCTGCCTTGTGTTCTGAGGAACTTATAGAGATTCTGATTAAGGAAGATAAAGCAAATTATGAAGATGTGAGCACACACATAGAAAATACACAGAAGGAAATGAAGACTTTCAAGGGACACTCATTGTTTAAAATTAAAAAAATGTAATCTGAACAAAAGCATAGAGAATCATTAACAATAAATAATTAAAAAGAAGCAAACCAAGCATCAAAGGGATCTACAGGACAGTATAACGAGGGAAGTGTTTATATTGGATAGACAACCTAAACTGATCCATTCTGGCAGGGATTACAGCCAAAATCAAAGTGGGTCAAGGAATAGGGGAAGAAACAGAAACAGAAATATAAATTGAAAATGCAATAACAATAAACACAAAAGCCAAGAAACAGTTATACAAAGGAACATTACTGCACCTGTACCCCTACCCCCATCAGCTAACCTAGTAAATTCTGCAAGCACTTCATGAACCTCAGGTACTGCACTTACAACTGCATCCATTTTGACAAATAAAAATGTGTGTTCTTTTAGACAAAAAGAAAGGCACAAGGGAAAAAGGAAAAGGAAAACCAGAAGAAGAACGTGACAGGGTGCAAAACATCAAAGAAAAACCTTCCAAGAGAATTACATGCTCCATAGAGAAAAAGAAATCATCACCCTTAGTAATATAGAACTCACTAATTCAGGAAAAAAGTATATTGCAAAAAGGTTTTTCATTTATAATGTCCCCAGCAGTTAACAGGTTTGCTTTACAGGTGGAGATCTTCAACATTTTAAGGAAGATTAGCTTAACATATTTTTTTACAAATAAGGAAATGGGGGGGCATGTGGAAAATGTGGGTGAGGTGGCACAAATGCTAGTGGCACATTATATGATTTGATTGATGCCTTGGGTGGTGATGCAAGCAACATGGAAAATGAGCAGTATGATTCCTCTGCTACTTCGGGTATCAGTGACCCATTTGATTTAGTAAGTTTTGATGAACATGGGGAGGCAGTAATTTCTGATACTAACATTAATGGAACAAACACAACTCCAAGTGTACAATATGAGATTACCTCTAATTGTAGACAATATAAGTTTAGACCACAATCTGTTTTCTACCTCAATACCTATGACCTGTCTGTAAACATATACAGTACCAGAGAATGGTACTAAAAGAAACTGATGAGTTATTTGCCAAAAAATGGTATTTTGCCACTACTAACATTACAAATGAGGAAAAACAGGCTTTAGAACTTCTCAAAAGTATGGATGGCTTGATCTTTAAACAATCAGATAAAGGAGGTAATATTATAATTCAGCATAAAAGTCAATATGAAAAACAGGCTTTGAGACTATTATCTGATCCTGAAACCTGTATGATTTACGGAAAAGATCCTATTCTACAATATCAAACAATTTTGTTTGATCTGATTGATGAAGCTCACCATAGAAGTTTTGTAACTGAAAAAGAAAGTACATTTATTAAGGTGGACTGCCCCATCATTCCCACTTTTTATCACTTACTGAAGGTGCACAAAGACCTTAATAACCCCCCAGTTTGGACCATTATTTCTGGCCTGGGCTTCCTGTCAGAATATTCATCGAAATTCTGAGATTTCTTTTTAAAACCTCTTCTACATCAATTGAGTTCCTGTACAATGGATTTGTTACATATCCTTGAGAAAACTAAAAATATGACCTGGCATAGTGAGTACTTGTGGCTTAGTTTGGATGCAAATTCACTATATACTTGTATCCCACATGAAAAGGGATGAGAGGCCCTTGACTACTTTCTAACTAGAAACCTTAACTTGGATATTCCACCACCCTGTTTTTTTGTTAAAGCAGTAGAATTTATTTTGAAACATAATTATTTTCTATTTAACAGCAAATTTTATTTGCAACAAAGAGGGACAGCTACAGTATGGGGTCAACAGTGGCCCCTAGCTATGCCAATCTTTATTTAGGTTGGTGGGAAAAGAGTATATCTTTACTGATAAAAACATTTTTTGGATAACGTGTTTTTTTGGAGTAGATACATTGATGATTTGCTTATAATATGGAGAGGTTCAGAAGATGAAGCACTTATCTTTATTGATTATTTGAATGAGAATGAGTTGAATATCAGCTTTTCTCATAAAATGCACAGGACAACTATTGATTTTTTGGATTTGAAGCTAATAACATCAAATTTGTGGAAAACAGAATCATCCTGCTTTAGAAAAGAAACAGCAGGAGATAGTGTGTTATATGCCACACGTACTCATCCACTAAAATCAGATCAGTCTATACCATATAGCCAGTTTTTATCATTAAAAGTAAAAAAGAAACTGCTGTGAGCTACAGCCTTTTGAAATACAATCTGCAGAAATGTTCGAGAGATTTTTGAGCTGGGGTTATAAGAGGGAAACACTAGAAGATGCATTACAGAGGGCAAAACAATAAGATAGGACAAACTTGCTTAAACCAAAGGCCAAAGAACCCTAAAGGGAGGGGCATTTGATATTCATTTTGGAATTTAACTGTGTGCCACCTAGAGTAAAACACATTTTGCCTAATAATTGGAGCAGTGCAATGTCCCAGGTATGTTCCATAAACAACAGAGAGTGACATATAGCAGAGAAAAAAACTTAGGAGAAATGTTAAGTCATAGCCATTTTACACCAGAAACAACAACCAGGGCAACCTGGTTGCCTGGTAAACCCATAGGCTGTTATAGGTGTGGACATTGCCAAGCATGTAAACATTTGGTACAAGAAAAGGCATTTAAACATCCAACAGAAAATGTCATAATGCAGATCTGGGACTTTGTCAACTGCTCTACACAGCGTATAGTGTATGTTGCAGTATGTAGATGCAACTTGCTCTATGTTGGTAAAATGGTTAGGCAAGCTAAAGAAATGTTTTTGGAGTACCTATGGGATATTAGAAATGCTAAATTGAATTCATCTTCGGGTGCACACTTTGAAAGCTTCCATAATAGTGACCCAAAAGATTTGTGATTCACTATTATAGATCATGTTAGACCACAGACAAGAAGAGGTAACAGAAAGATGTTACTTCAAAAAGAGTGTATATGGATATACGCTCTGAAAAGTGTATTTCCTAAAGGTCCGAATAGGGATCTAGACATTTCTGTGCATCTGTGAGTTGTTGTGTAGATGGATATACACTTTGAAAAGCTTATCTCCACCAACTAAACACAAATATAGAGCAGTCAATAGGGAGAAGGGCAGGGGTAAATGGAGAAAAAGAAAAAGGCAGCAATGACAGGTATGGGGCAAAAAGAAATAAAGCCATAATAAAATGGAGGGTAATGAGTACCAATCCCCATAGTCTAGGTAAAAAGCTCCCCGAAATGGTGGCCTTGATGGAAGAGGCATCCCTGGATATTGTGGCAGTCACAGAAACATGGTGCACAGAGAACCATGACTGGAATGTCAACATACCAGGGTACACAATCTATAGGAGAGACAGGGAGGGAAGAAGAGGAGGAGGAGTAGCTCTCTATGTAAGGGAAGGGATCAGAGCAACAGAACTAAAGGGTAAATAGGTAGGAGAGGAGGCACTGTGGATCACCCTGGAGACTGGAAATGGCACCACAATCCACACAAGGGTTGTATACAGACTCCCATCTCAGTGGGAGGAAATGGACAAGGAAATGATAGAAGGTATCCTTAGGATGGCAGAGAAAGGGGAGATATTGCTGATGGGGGACCTGAATATGTCAGATGTTAACTGGAGCACCTTTGCTGCAGCCACATCCAAAAGCAGGGCCATTCGTGATGCCCTGCAGGGGGCATGCCTCAGACAGCTATTTTTGGAACCCGCTCGGGAGGGAGCAATCTTAGACTTGGTACTCTCAAATGGTGATGGAGAGAGGATCTTTGATCTTGAAGTGGGTAGCCATCTGGCAACAAGTGACCACCAAACAGTGTGGTTCATGATAAACTTAGCTGTAGAGTCAAGCCATACAAAAAGTGAAGGTACTGGACTTCAGGAGGGCTGATTTTGTCAAAATGGGAGAGTGCCTTAGAAAATCACTAGTAAACAGGCAAGAAGGTAGGGTGGAGCAACAATGGGGAAACATCAAAACCGCCATCACAGAGGCAACAAGCCTTTGTGAGAAGCAAATAAATCAAAACAAAAGAAAAAAAAAATATGGTTCTCAAAGAAGGGGCCGGGTAGGTTAGGGAGAAAAAAATAGCACTCAGGAAGTATAAGGAAACACAGAAGAAGCAGGACAGAGACCTGTACCAGTTAAAGCAGAAGAAAACAGGGAAGGCAGTCAGAATAGCAAAGGCCCAAACCGAGGAAAAGATAGCCAACTTATTTAAGAATGGGGATAAAACCTTTTATACTGTAGGTACATTAGGGAGCAAAGAAAGATTAAGGCTGGGATACAGAGGCTGAATAAAGAGGAAGGTGGTTGGGCCTAGAGCAACAGTGAAAAAGCAGGGATACTGAATGAATACTTCTGCTCAGTATTCACAATGGAAGAGCAGGCGGAGATACCTAATCCAGTCAATAGAAGCACTCTAGGTAGGGGGTTGATAATAGTCTTTTCACAGAAGAAAGGGTTCTGAAAGAACTCTTAAAGCTGAAGGTGGGTAAAGCAATGGGGCATGATGAGATTCACCCCAGAATTCTAAAAGAACTAAGGGAAGGACTAGTAACACCACTGACTACCCTTTTTAATAAATCATGGAAGGATTGTGTGGTACCTGAGGACTGGAAGAGGGTGGATGTGATTCCCCTTCACAAAAGTGGGAGCAAGACAGAGGCAGAAAATTACAGAGTTGTCAGTTTCACCTCAGTGGTAGGGAAAATGATGGAATGTCTTCTGAAGGAAAGAATTGTTGAGTACCTAGAGGCCAGTGGGGCATAGGACCCAAGGCAGGATGGATTCACAGCGGGAAGGCCATGTCAGACATATCTAATTGATTTATTTGACTAGGTGACCAAAGTAGTAGACCAGGGAGGTGCTGTGGACATGACCTACCTAGACTTTAGCAAAGCATTTGACACAGTCTCACACAAAAGATTAATAAACAAATTTACCAGCCTGGTAGTGGGTCCCAGGGTGGTAGCCTGGGTAAAACACTGGCTGGACAACAGGACACAAAGGGTAATAGTAAATGGAGTCCACAGTGAAGAAAGAGGGGTTACTAGTGGGGTACTGCAGGGTTCAGTACTGGGGCTGGTCCTTTTTAATGTCTTTATAAGTGACATTGCAGAGGGACTGGAAGGAAAGTATATCCCTTTGCAGATGACACAAGGATCTGCAGCAGGCTTGATATTCAAGGTGGGGTAGAAAGGATGAAGAGGAACTTTGCAAGGTTGGAGGAATGGCCAAATGTATGTCAGCTTAGATTTAACACAAAGAAGTGCAAAGTAATGCACCTGGGAAACAAAAACCCAGAGGAAGAGTACACAATGTGGTGGTGAGATACTGACAACAACAAAAATGGAAAGAGACCTGGGGTAGTCATATCAGATGACCTAAAGATGGGCCAGCAATGTGAGAGGCAGTAAGGAGGGCTGGGGGGATACTGGAATGCATAGGGAAAGGCACCATCAGTAGAAAACAAGAAGTTGTTAGACCTCTCTACAGACAGTTGGTAAGACCACTTATGGATTACTCTGTACACTTCTGGAAACCCCATCTCCACAAAGACATAGACAGGGTGGAGACTGTCCAGAGGAGGTCAACCAAAATGGTGCAGGGTCTGCACCAGAAGACATATGAAGAAAGATTAAAGAAGCTTAAGATGTATAGCTTCGAGGAAAGGAAGAAGAAGGGGGACATGATGGAAACTTTCAAATACCTCAAGAAAATCAACAAAGTCCAAGAGGGTAGCATCTTTCAGAAAAAGAGATGTGCAAGAACAAGGGGGCACAATTTGAAGTTAGAGGGGGGTTGGCTCAGAGGTAATGTGAGGAAGTATTTATTCACAGAGAGGGTTATAGGTGCATGGAACAGCCTTCCTGAGAAGGTCATAGAGACAAAAACAGTTGGGGAATTCAAGAATGCATGGGACAGACATAAGGCAATTCTTGTGGGGGGTAGGAGGAAGTAGGCTGTTGGTTAATTTGGATCTGCAGCTAATCCATTAGTAAGGGAAATTGGAGAAGACCACTTGCTACTTCTCCAACACTTGATGTGTTCCGATTTATGAGTACCCTTTGTTTCCTATTGGATAACCATTCAGTGATCCAATTTACAAGAACTCTATCTGTTTTGAGGTACTTTTGTTTTTCAATCATAGCCCAGTGTGGTGAGACGTCAAAAGCTTTACTGAAATCTTTTTTTTTTTTGACTGTCCCCCTTCCTCCATTCAGAGGATCAGCCCCTGGATGCTGCCCCCATCTACCCAGGCTTACCCACTGGGTGTGGCCACTTGTAAGGTACCTCCTCCAACAGACAACAATCTCTAGACCTTAGCTTATCCCCCAGGGTGGGGCTACAGGAGTGCCCCCCCAGCAGACACAGATCACAGTGGCAGTGGCAGCAGGCAAGGCATCCAGGATGAGGGATGGAATTTTGTGGTTGCTGAGGAGATTCCTGGGGGTGAGGACATACAATGATTGCCAGTGTCCTCCTTACCCCCCTAACTTGTCATGCCAGCAGTGGCGGCAACCCCAGCCTCCGCCAGAGGACCACAGAGCGCCTGACACTCTTCCCCCCTTATAGAAACATAGAAGTTGATAGCAGATAAGGACCGCAAGGCCCATCCAGTCTGCCCATTTCTTTTTGCACCTTATGAATGTGCCAATGGCCTTTACTCTGTCAATGGCCTGTCTATTCATACTCATCTGTATTGCTCCCTTATGCCTATCCCATGCCTGTTTGAAGCCCTGCACTGTATTCATATCCACCACTTCCTGAGGTAGGCTGTTCCATACATCCACCACCATTTGTGTGAAAAATAACTTCTTTACATTACCCCTTAGTCGGCCTCCCTCTAATCTCATGCTGTGTTCTCTTGGCCTGCTATTTTTCTTATATTGAAACATGTTAGACTCTTTCACCTTGTTAATGCCTTTAAGGTGTTTGAATATTTCGATCATATAACCTCTCTCCCTCCTTTGCTCTAGGGTATACATGTTGAGCTCCGTTAATCTGTCCTCATATGTTTTCTGATGCAGTCCCTGCACCATTTTGGTTGCCCTTCTCTGGACTGCCTGAATATGGTTAATGTCCTCGCGAAGGTGTTGTCTCCAGTACTGCACACAGTACTCCAGATGGGGCCTAACCAGTGTCTTGTAAAAAGGGATTATTACCTCCCTCTTCCAACTTGTGATACCCCTACTAATACACCCCATCATTTTCCTAGCCTTACCCACTGCTTTAGTGGTTTACTTGGATGATTTCAGGTCATCAGTGATGATGATGCCCAAGTCTCTTTCTTCCCTTGTGACTGCCAGCAACTCCCCTCCCAGCCTATAGGTGGCTTCAGGGTGTCTCTTCCCTATGTGCATGATCTTGCACTTCTTTGCATTAAACCCCAGTTGCCACTCTTCTGACCATTTTGCTAGTTTATCCAGATCTCTTCTCATTCTGCCCACCCTGTCTGGATCATCTACCCCACAGAATGAGAGCAGTCCCTTGGGTGCTCAATCCTTCTCCCCCCAGCCAGCCCTCCGACTTCCCAAGTTTATCACTGATCCAGGAATGTCAGCGCCACAAGTGCACACCTTGCCACTGCACTGGTGGGAAAGCTAGCTTTACTGAAATCTAAATAAACAATGTCACACAAAATCCCATTATCGAGTGCAGCACTAATGTTCTCATAAAAACAGAGCAAATTGGTAGTGCAACTCCTACCCTTTCTGAAACCATGTTGGCCTACATCACTTTGTTCCATGTAGGAAGTTAGTATATCCTTAACAAACCCTTCAAGAACTTTCTTGATTTACTAAAAGTGATTTTTGGTTTGGGGTGGGGTGGGGTGGGGGTAGACTGATATATTGTAATACAAATTTGAGTGGCTGCTCAAATGAAGCCCTCTGTTTTATCTTTAACAATTCCTTCCTGTCAGATAGTATACTTCTCTCAAGTGATTGTAAACAATTTTGTTTTTTATACCCCCTCAAAATAAATCTGTTACATTAGTCCTGGCCTGAGATTCAAATTCTGCATCTGACGAACAATTACATTTCAGTCTCAGAAATTATTCATAAGGTATGCCCTTTACCAGAGATGGGGATGTGGGCACTAATGGCATGCAGAATAATATTGCTAGCTGTAACCACTAGTGCCCACCTTACCATCCTTGATATAGAGTTCCATGTCCAAAAACTGAATTTTTTTCAGGGTCCGTATTGTAGGTAAATGACAAATTCAAATCATTGGTACCAAAGTACTCCATTAACTCCCTCACTGAATTTTCATCTACATCCCAGGTGATGAGTACATCATCTATGTTCCTGTACCAGTGTACCATCCAGCTGAAAAAGGATTGTAATCAGAAAAACACAAAACCTATTTGTGAGCACATCAAAAACACATTTTCATATGAGGGGGCCATGGTGGCCACCATCACAGTTCTCCTCTTCTGTAAAAATGTTGTTAGTCAAAAGTTAAAATAAAATGTGGGTTAGAATGAATTCTACTGAATTCACCAAAATCTGGGAGGATAGTGAACATGTACAGGCATTATTTTTAAGGCAGTATGTTAATTCTTCAAATCCCACCAAGAGCTGTGTACTAGTGTAAAGTGAGTTGATGTCCACCCCATCCATCTTTATGAGTCCCTCCATTTGACTTTTACTACCTTACTGACAATGTCCATAGAGTCTCAGACATTGGATCCCTGTGTGATGACAAGGGGATGCAAAAAGAAATCAATAAATTTACAGTTTTCACTCAGGGATCCTGTGCCCAGGACTATTGGATATCCAGGGGGTTATTATTATTATTAGTAGTAGTAGTAGTAGTAGCATCCTTATGGGCCTTCAGGAGACAATAAAATGTTGCCGTCATAGGATATTGTACTGTTAGAAACTCATTTTCATTGACTGTTATATCTTCTTTCCATGAGGCCCTATTAATGAATTCAAGTAAAACCTTGCTAAACTCTTTTGTTGGATTTTAGTTCAGCATTTCATATGTTTCTTTGTCTCCTAACAAACAGTATGCCTCTGCTATAAAGTCTTTCCTATCAAAGATGACCATGTTCCCCTTTTGTCCAAGTTCTTAACTATAATGTCAGACATCCTCTTTAATTCAGTAATATCAACACATTCACATTATTTCTCCCCAGATTTCAATTACCTGCAAATAATTTCTCAACATCATGCTTAACAGGAGTTTAGGAGACTGGTCTACTGGTGCAGTGGTAGCAGTACCACTCGTGATGCTGGTGACCTAAGTTTGGTAATGAACTCGGGTGGTCGTGGACCAGCTGGGGGGCAGGATGATCGAGCATCCCAGGGATGACTGTAACTGCTGCTGACCAATTCTCTTTATATGGCTGGTTGTTTTAAACATCTTTCTGTTTTGTTTTGTATTGTACTGTATTGTAGTGTGAAATTTAATGTACTCTGTCCAGGTCCACCTCGAAAATGAACATTGCTAAACGGTGTTCATCTGGGTAATTAAGGATTTTGATTGATTGATGTCCTCCTTAGGGGAGGGAAGGCAGTCTTCTCAACTGCTATTCTGCAATCTAGGTGACCACAGGTGACAATGCAATCAGGAGTGGCTCATGTGGAGGGAGGACATTGGTTGGTGCTGTGTCAAGCATGTTAACATGCATGCATGCTTGTTCTCCCTTGCCACTAGAGAATGGGACCTAAAGAGAAAACTATCCTAGCCAGCAGGTTGATGTGCGCTGCCTGCAGGCCCCCACACCTGATTACTCTAGTGCCAGAGGTACAAGACTAGAGCCTGTGTGGCTGGCTGTTTGTATTTGTCTCTTGTCAATGGTTCAGTTTTAGTGGATTTTCATGTGTTTCTGCTTGGAGGAACTAGACCAT
Organism: Neoceratodus forsteri; assembly: GCA_016271365.2. Lineage (NCBI taxonomy): Eukaryota > Metazoa > Chordata > Ceratodontiformes > Ceratodontidae > Neoceratodus > Neoceratodus forsteri. The sequence goes on along the minus strand of CM057455.1, from coordinate 397,759,371 downwards.
TCTTGGACATAACATCTATGAACATTTCCTGGACTAAGAAACTGCAAAACATCAACACCAGGTATTGGCATTCTCATCATAAATCAACTTATTTGGAAGCCATCAAAGCCAAAAGTAATGTCAGTAAATCTGTTATACAAGCACTGAGTTGTGGAGTGCTGCATTGAATCCACATTTCCGTCTGACTTGTTCTTAAAAGATGTGTACTTGTCTTTGAGGTCTATTCAAAACCATTTTTGGAGAACAAAGGGAAGAGACTAACAAAGGATTTTTACATCCTGCATATGCCCCAGGCCAATGTTCATCACCTTCAGGAATTTAACCCCTTCAGGAATTTATCACATTCTGGGTCTTTGAGCTACAATAACAGTTTTCTGGTCACAGGTAGTTCACCATTTCCTGTGGATTTGATTACTTTTCATCAATCACGTGGCACCTCTGAGAACATGGCTTTATATATTGTGCTCTGCAATATCACAGGGCAAATGCAGACCAGCAAGGCCAAGAGGACTAGATGCCCTACAACAAAACTAGTCTGCAAAATGATTAAAGCGTACCTTCTTAGGATACTACTTATGCTACTTCAGATATCTGGAAATGTTCATCTTAACCCGGGGCCTACCGGCCTAGCACCCCATGCCACAAAAAGGCTGGAGGGGTCCCTCACATTAGCCTCAATCAATGTCTGCAGCCTCCTTAACAAACTTGACATCTTGCAAACCTGGGTCCAGCAACATAGCCCTGATGTACTCTCTGTTGTCGAGAAACATGGCTTAACCCCAAAATACCAGATGCTGCAGTCACCATCCCTGGATACTCTATATTCAGGCAGGACAGGGTTTCCAAACGAGGTGGGGGCTGTGCCATCTACCTGAGGAATTCTTATCGGTCAAGTCTTCCTGTTCTCAAACCCTAAACCACCCTCGCAGGTTCTCGCTATTAAAGTTCTACTCAGGGCACACAACAAGGAGCTCACCATTGCCTTTGTGTACCTATCACCTAAAGATCAGCACAATGGATTTATGAGCATATTGGAAAGCCTAAAGGGATTACACCATAACTCTGAACTCATAGTACTAGGTGACTTCAACATAAATTGGCTATCGCTGGAGTCCAGAAACTACAAGGATGCTGTCACGTCACAGAACCTCACCCAGCTTGTTACCACCCCACCAGATGCAACTATAGGACAGGGTCGCTAACACTTCTGGACTGGATCCTAACTAATCACCCTGAATGAATCTCAAAAGTCTCAGTGCTCCCTGATGGTATCAGTGACCACTCACGGTCACATGTACCCGGACAAACAAATTCATTAAGCCCCCTCCTAAAATAATCCACACCAGAGTGTTAAAACAGGGGTACCTTGAGCTAATAAAGACACACCTAAGCCACCTGGACTGGACACTAATCGACTCTGCCATTGATGTAAACCAAGCCTTAGACCTTTTCATCAGTCACTTCACTGCGGCCTGCAATATCTTTGCACCTCTCAAAAAGCTGAAGGTCAGGGGCAGAGCTAACCCTTGGATAACCCCCGATCTAATCACTTTACTCAAACATAGGGATCATCTCTGGAACTGTGCCCATACAACATCCAAACCTGGGGATATTCATAAATATGAAGCTGCCAGAAATGAGTGCACGTGGGCAGTTAGGAGAGCCAAAAGCAAATACTTCAAGGAAGCTCTCTCCAACTCCTGGGGTGATGGAAAAAAATTTTGGAGTAACTTGAAAGACCTTACAAGAAAGGACTCTAAGTCACCTCCTATCATGCTCAACATAAACAGAACACCAACAACTGACCTGTACATCATCACCAACACCTTTAATAATGCGTTCTCCAACTTGAATATTGTCCTCCCTTCTAATTTCTTTGATGCCCCCTCTGGTAGTAACCCTCCTGCAACTACTCCTCTCCTACACCCTGCCCCACAATTCTACTTCAAGGAAATCCCAGTGCATGAAGCCAGAACCTATATTCGGAAGGTCATTCACAATGCAGGCTACAGCGGTGACTCCCTTGACCTGAAATTGTTAGCACTTGTACTTGAAGAAGTCCTTGAACCCTTGACAAAGGACCTCAATCTATCTCTAAGGATGTCCCAGTTCCCATCTCACTGGAAACAGGCGACCATCGCACCAGTACACAAAAGTGGAGACAAATCATTACACCCCAACTACAGATCTATCTCCATCCTCCCACCATTGTCTAAGGTCCTGGAGTGCATCGCCTCAGACCAATTAGTCAAGTACCTGGAAAAATACGACATCCAGTGTCCTGAGCAACATGGTTTCCAAAAAGGGCACAGTACCACCACTGCACTATTAGAATTCACAGGCTTCATCCATACCACACTTGATCAAGGAAACTGTGTAGGGGCAGTATTCATCGACCTTATGAAAGCCTTTGATACTGTGAACCACCCACTTCTACTCAAGCAATTATCAAACATTGGGCTCTCCAATGAAGCACTGCTCTGGTTTTCAAGCTACCTTGGGGAGAGGGTCCAGCGGGTTAGGATTGCCGGTGTTACCTCGGAAGAAAAGCCAGTCCTTTCAGGGGTCCCACAGGGGTCCATCCTGGTGCCACTACTCTTTAGCCTCTTCCGCAATGATCTTCCCAGTGTCTGCCACCAGAAATTACTGCTCTACGACGATGACACAGTCATGTTCACCAACCACCAAAATGCAGAGCTCCTCAAGAAACAATTACAGCTTGAATTCACGTGCATCGAAGAATGGTTCAAGTCACACAAACTGGTCATGAACTACGGCAAAACAAAGGTTATGACCTTCTACAGTGCCAGGAGCAAGTACAAATCCTGTGACCTCACCATCCTAAACCAAACAGGGACCTTACTTGAACACGTTCCTGATTTTAAATACCTAGGTGTCACATTGGACAGCTCACTGTCCTACCATCAGCACATAGGTTCTGTCGCCAAAGCCACCAACATCTGTATAGGCCTGCTCTACAGGCACAAGCACTGCATGACTCCTGACACTGGCTATCAACAGCTCTGTCACCTCCATCATAGATTACGGGCTAGCAGTTTATGGCTCTGCCTCCGCCTCCGCCTCTGCCCTCTGCAGAATTACAGTTGCACTCAACAAAGCATGCTGGCTGCTAAATGGGGCTGATCGACTTACATACACTTGTGACCTGTACACTCGGGCAGGATGGCTACCTCTCATCAGCTGGATACAGTATCAAACCTGCCTCTTGGCCAAAAAAGTCCTCCTCGGGGTCATGTCCCTGGGCATTGAAAAGCTACTTATTGATCACCACAGCACCTAGAGAACTAGAAGTTCACAACAACTAACCTTCCTTGTCCCCAGATGCTGGACTACCATGGGCCAGAGGACCTTTACCCACAGAGCACCACAGAGGTACAATACTCTCAACAAAGAAACTCTTACTGCTGCTGCTCTTGGCCCTTTTAAGAGACAACTCGACTTCATCTCATTTCAACTAGTTGTTGTGACTGCCTCGCCTAATCGAGGCCCACCATTCACTGCCCTCCACTTCAGTCTTGACAGCTATCTCTCCCGCCTTGCCCCCTTCTACTTGCCTACCCCCTTGCCTCCTCTCCCTTTCCTCCCTGGGGAATTTCCTGACTTATCCCTCCTCTCCCTTCCCTTTAGAGCTCTTACCCTCACCTTCTACCCTTTGAAAATGGCCTTCCTGCCTGCATACCTCCTTCCCTCTCATCTGCACTGCTTATTTCCAAGATTGCCCTTGGCTGGTTATGTCATGATACTTAACATTTGGCACATTTTGAATTACTGGAATTTCCTAAGCCTCAGTCTCTTACTTCTTGTTATTGTGTAACTATGTATTATTATGTTGACCTTTGTATGTATGTATACCCCCATTCCTTTGACGTGGAACCTTTGTAAATGAGCAGTTCCTGCTCAAAGGTATTTGTAATCCTAGATTTCAATAAAATAAAAAAAATGAAATAAAATAAAATCTCCACATTTACGGAGTCCGTTCTGTGGCAGAGAGTGAGGGGGGCCTCCACCACCTCTGCCAAATGGGGTCTAGCTCTGGGGAAATATGGAGGTGAAGGTAAGTCCTGGGGGACACCAGAGTCATGGAACTGGGGTGGCTAAGTACATGGGTGCACTCCAAAGCTTCAGGGGAATAAACAGCACTAAAAAAAACAAAAACAAAACAAGTGTTTGGTAAGTTCTAACAGTTGGGTCTCTTACCAGTGCAAAACATGTATTTCATTCTGAATGATCTTTTACATTGTTCTGACATGGTATGAGAACCCTTAGGAATTCCATCCCCAGGATTATGCATATTCATATCAGATACATTGGATACAGCTGTTAATATATCTATATATATTTTGGGAGGCAGTATAGCGCAGTGGTCTAAGGCTCTGAGCTGCAAATCTGGTGACATCCAGCAGACCAGACCTGGGTTTGAATCCCACAGCTTCCACTTGCATACTGTGTGACCCTGAGCAAGTCACTTAACCTCCTTGTGCTCCCAGGTTGCTCCTGTAAAAAAGCTTTCAGCTTAGTGTGCTATACCTGGTTAAACAACCAAATAAAAAAAAAATATATCAGATGACAAAAGTGTCACACATCATGCAGTTCATTCACAAGGACATCAAAGTTCTTGCCAACAAAAAGTCATGTAAAATGTTTTGAGTTACTCATAGTTTGGATAGTCTCAGCAGGGATAGTCATCACCTCCGGGGGGTTAAATACTGGTATGTGCAAATTGTCCTGTGCAGGCACATCTGAAACATTTGAATATTGATTTTTAATGTTGGAATCTAAAAGCTTAAGTCCTCCCTGTTAGTATTCAGTGACAAGTCTGGTTCGGCAGATGCATTACTGGGCCTCCCATATTTGTGCTGTCAAAATGATTCTTCAAATTACATTTGACATGTTAGAAAGATCCACTTTCAACCTAAAAGTGTTAAGAGGTGGGGAGGGGATTAAACTTAAGCCATGTTTTTAAGCACTTCTTGACATTTAATGATAGTGATGTGACTCAAGTTGATGATTTCTTGTTGGTCTTTTCTATTGTTCTCAGACCTCCTTGTTTTGGTTTTTGAACCACTTTCCCCTTCATTTGCCCCTCCTGCTTTTCTGGGGTCTTTGTTCTATTTGTTTTGTTTTATCAGAATTGGTTCTGCGGTCCTGGATGGCTTTTTGCTGTTTCAGAACATTACCTGACTTGTTATCAGTACTCGAGTCATCATTTCTCAAAGTAGGATCTTCTGAATTGCTGACTTCTTTCATATTTGCTTTTGTGTTCTTTTTCTAGTGTGTGTAGCTACTGCCCCTTCTGTTGTTAATGGAGTGAGATCTGGATCTGCTGAAACCTTGCTCCAACTCCTGGATCTAGCCAGTCTCTCTGAGTTACAATGTTGTCCATTTAAGTAGTCTTGATCATCCCTGATAAATGTGTTATTTTTTCATTCAATAACTACTCTGTTCCAGTTTGTTCAGTACCCCATTAACGTCCTTCTCATGTTTTGTACATTTGGCTGCATCTTTGAATTTACTGATTTCAGTCTGTAGTGTCTTTTTTATGTTAATTATGCACATGCGCAAGAAACATATTGTGGCAGCTTTCCAGAAGCAGGTTGTGGAGGCGCAGCACTGTTGTGGCCAATGCCCCCACATCCTGCAAAGGCTTGGCCCGCTTTCCCCAGTGCCATGGCACTCTGCTGCTGACATTAGTTCAGCCAGCATGCCATAACTTTGAAATGTTTCAGCCGCTGCAATCAGGGGCTGCCTCGTCATTGCAGCATCAGAAATTTACTGCAATGAGGGAGCGACTCGTCATTGCTGGGCGGAACGTTGCTACTGTAATATTGTTTGTGAACATGGCAGTGCCTTGCTGCCTTGTTCATGAACAATATTAATCCAGCCCCAGTGCTGAGGGGGTGCCAAATCCCTCCTCGGCAGCATGTGCCCCCACCCCACAGCAGCATGTTTTTGTTGACAGGGGCCACAATCCCCATTGGCTCCCATCCCCGGTGCTAGTTGACTTGCCAGTGGGAGAGCCCACTTCCCATTGGCATTATGTCCCCCTCCCTGTTTGATGTGCCGATGGGGGAGCCCACTCCCTGTCAGCATTAGGTTCCCCCCGAAAGAGTAGTGGAAGAGTTGTGCAGAGGGGGTGCCCAATCCCTCTCAGCTCTTGTGCCCTCTGCTTTTGTGCCGATGGGGGTGACCAGTCCCCTTTCAGCTTCACACCCCCCAACACATTCAGGTGGCACACTGGGTGCCCACCCCAGCATGCCCAATGGCCCTTTAAAGAACAAACTGTACCGCAATGTTTTTTTTTAAACCTGTAAAAAAAAAAAGGTCCCTCGCAGTTTCCCTGCCCCCCCACAACCCACGCCCACCCACTGTGCACCATGCCTCCCCACACCCCCCTTAGCCCACACTTATCTTTGGAGTCTGGCACGATGATCTTTGGTGGACTGGGAACACGTCTGCACTCTTCAAAACCACCAGTGAACTGAAAAAATTCCAGTAAGCTGTATAATGGAATGAATAGGGCTTTTTCAACTTTGATGCATATCTCAGGCATGTTTTGGAATTTTGACACCAAATTTTCAACATGGGGTTTTTGGGACCCCTCCTCATGAATTCTACCACTGTCATTGCGTTATTCGGCCTTGAAAGGTGATTTTGTGGTCACTATGCGAAATCCCCTTTTGGGACTGATTAACAAAATGACAGTGTCAGTGTTCATGAGGTGGGCTCTAAAAAAGCCTATGTTGCAAATTTGGTGGAAAAATTCAAAAAAATGACTGTTTTATGAGTGTGCATTGCTCAGTTGCTACGCGTGCTCGTAACTTCGCTAATTTACAATATTTTCATGCCAAATTTTCAACATTGGCATTTTTTCACACCTTCTTGTGAACAGTACAGCTGTCATTTTCACATCCTGGCTGAAATGTATTTTCACACTTCCAGCGCAGAATAGCGCAGTTGCTGTGAGAAATCAGTGTTTGGAACAAAATAAGAAAATGACAGTGACACTGTTCATGAGCACAGGTCCTAAAATGCCTATGTTGAAAATTTGGTGACGATATTCCAAAAAATGACTGTGTTATGAGCGTGCATTGCGCAGTTTGCACGCATGTTCGTAACTTCAAGAATTAATAATATTTTCACTCCAGATTTTCAACATTGCCATTCTTCTGCACCTCCTTATGAACAATACAGCTGTCATTTTTCACATACTGGCCAAAATGTGTTTTTGAAGTTCCAGCTCAGAATAGCATGGTTGCTGTGGAAAATCCATGTTCGGGACACATTATGGAAATGACAGTGACACTGTTCATTAGCAGAGGTCTTAAAATGCCTATGTTGAAAATATGGTGATGAATGTCCACAAAATGAATGTGTTACGAATGTGCATTGCGCAGTTTCCACACACACTCGTACCTTCACAACTTTGCAATATTTTCACTCCAGATTTTCAACATTGCCATTTTCCCACACCACTTTATGATCAGTGCAGCTGTCATTTTTCACATCATGGCCAAAACGTGTTTTCACTCTTCCGGTGCATAATAGCGTGGTTGCTGTGGGAAATCAGTGTCTGGACACATTAAGAAAATCACACTGACACTGTTCATGAGCAGAGGTCCCAAAATTCATATGTTGAAAATTATGTGACGAAACGCCATAAAATGACTATGTTACGAAGGCAGCATTGCACAGTTTCCACACACACTTGTAAGTTCACAAATTAGTAAATTTTCACGCCAGATTTTCAACACTGCCATTTTTTTAAACCTCCTTATGAACAGTACAGATGTAATTTTTCACATCCTGGCCAAAATGTGTTTTCGCTCTTCTGGTGCAGAATACCACTGTCACTGACTGAAATCAGTGTTTGGGACAGATTAGGATTGAGCAAGTGAGAGAGGGGAGGAGAGACCAAGCTCAACTGAGCTCTGTCAGGACTGCTGCAGATTTCTTTGTGGGTAGGAAAAGGCGCCAAAGCAGGCAGGAGCCCAGTACAAAAGGGCAGATTACAGCGCCAGGAGACACAGAATGAGCGAATAAGTCAGGTGGAGTGAGTGAGTTCAATGGAGCTCTGTTGGGACTGCTGCAGATTTCTTTGTGGGCAGAAAAAGGCAGCAATGCACACAGGGGCCCAGTACAGAAGGGAAGCCTGCGGCGCCAGCAGAAACAGAACAAGCGAGTGAGAGAGTGGGAGTGAGTGAGCTCAACGGAGCTCTATGATGACTGCTGCAGATTTCTTTGTGGGCAGAAAAGGGCGGCAACACAGACAGGAGCCCAGTACAAAATTGCAGCATGCAGCACTGGCAGAAATGAAATGAGTGAGTGAGAGAGGAGGAGGAGGAGTGAATGAGGTCAATGGAGCTCTGTCGGGACTGCTGCAGATTTCTTTGTGGGCAGAAAAAGGTGCCAACAGAGGCAGGAGCCCACTACAAAAGTGCAGCCTGCAGCACCAGGAGAAATAGAATGAGTGAGTGAGACAGAGTGAGTGAGAGACATCAACGGAGCTCTGTCAAGACAGTTGCAGATTTCTCTGTGGGCAGAAAAAGGTGCCAATGCAGGCAGGAGCCCAGTACAAAAGGGCAGCCTGCAGCGCTAGGAGAAACAGAATGAGCGAGTGAGAGAGGGGGGTGAGCGACCTCAACGGAGCTGTGTCAGGACTGCTGCAGATTTCTATCTGGGCAGAAAAAGCTGCCAATGCAGGCAGGAGTTCAGTACAAAAGGGAAGCCTGCAGCAGTGGGAGACACAGAAAATGAATGAGTGAGGGAGGGGGCGTGAATGAGCACAACAGAGCTCTGTTTGAACTGCTGCGGATTTCTTTGTGGGCAGAAAAAGGCAGCAATGCACGCAGGGGCCCTGTAGAAAAGGGCAAACTGCAGCGGCAGGAGAAATGGAATGAACGAGTGAGAGGGGGAAGTGAGCGAGCTCAACGGAGCTTCGTTGGCACTGCTGCAGATTTCTTCGTGGGCAGAAAAAGGTGCCAACAGAGGAATGAGCCCACTACAAAATGGCAGCCTGCAGTGCTAGGAGAAAAAGAATGAGCGAATGAGACAGGGGGAGTGAGCGAACTCAATGGAGCTCTGTCGGGACAGCTGTGGATTTCTTTGTGTGCAGAAAAAGGTGCCAAAGCAGGCAGAAGCCCAGTACAAAAAGGCAGCCTGCAGCGCCTGCAGAAACGGAATGAGCGAGTGAGAGAGAAGGAGTGAGCAAGCTCAGCAGAGCTTTTTTGGGACTGCTGCAGATTTCTTTGTGGGCAGAAAAAGGCAGCAACAGAGGCAGGAGCCCACTACAAAATGGCAGCCTGCAGAGCCAGGAGAAACAGAATGAGTGAGTGAGACAGGGGGAGTGAGCAACCTCAACGAAGCTCAGTTGGGACAGCTGCAGATTTCTTTGTGGCAGAAAAAGGTGCCAATGCAGGCAGAAGCCCAGTACAAAAAGGCAGCCTACAGCGCCAGGAGAAACACAATGAGCGAGTGAGAGTGGGGGAGTGTGAGAGCTCAACTGAGCTCTATCCTGACTGCTGCAGATTTCTTTGTGGGCACAAAAAGGTGGCAACGCAGGCAGGGCCCAGTATAAAAGGCCAGCCTGCAGGAACGGAACGAGTGAGTGAGAGAGGGGGAGTGAGCAAGCTCAACGGACCTGTGTAGGAATTGTTGAAGATTTCTTTGTGGGCAGAAAAAGCCGCCAACAGAGGCAGGAGCCCAGTATAAAAGGGCAGCCTGCATCAGCGGGAGACACAGAAAAGCGAGTGAAGGAGGGGAGTGAGTGAGCAAGCTCAACGTAGCTCTATCATGACAGCTGCAGATTTGTTTGTGGGCAGAAGAAGGCAGCAACACAAGCAGGAGCCCAGTACAAAATGGCAGCCTGCAGCGCTGGCAGAAACAGAATGAGCGAGTGAGAGAGGAGGAGTGAACAAGCTCAACAGTGCTCTGTCAGGACTGCTGCAGATTTCTTTGTGGGCAGAAAAAGGCACCAGCAGAGGCAGGAGCCCACTACAAAACTGCAGCCTGCAGCACCAGGAGAAACAGAATGAGAGAGTGAGTGAGTGAGACATGGGGGTAAGAGACCTCAGTGGAGCTCGGTTGGGACAGCTGCGGATTTCTTTGTGGCAGAAAAAGGTGCCAATGCAGGCAGAAGCCCAGTACAAAAGGGCAGCCTACAGCACCGGGAGAAGCAGAACGAGCGAGTGAGAGTGGGGGAGTGAGCGAGCTCAATGGAGCTCTATCATGACTGCTGCAGATTTCTTTGTTGGCAGAAAAAGGCGGCAAAGGAGTCAGGGGCCCAGTACAAAAGGCCAGCCTGCAGCACCTGCAGGAACGGAACGAGCGAGTGAGTGAGGGGGCGTGAGCAAGCTCAACAGACCTGTGTTGGAACTGCTGCAGATTTCTTTTTGGGCAGAAAAAGCCACCAACAGAGGCAGGAGCCCAATACAAAAGGGCAGCCTGCAGCAGCAGGAGATAGAGAAGAAGCGAGTGAAGGAGGGGAGTGAGTGAGTGAGCAAGCTCAATGGAGATCTATCATGACTGCTGCAGATTTCATTGTGGGCAGATGAAGGCAGCAACACAAGCAGGAGCTCAATACAAAAGGGCAGCCTGCAGCACTGGCAGAAACAGAATGAGCGAGTGAGATGTGAGGAGTGAGCGAGCTCAACAAAGCTCTGTTGGGACTGCTGCAGATTTCTTTGTGGGCATTAAAAGGCAGCAATGCATGCAGGGGTCCAGTAGAAAAGGGCAACCTGCAACAGCAGGAGAAACAGAACAAACACGTGAGAGGGGAAAGTGAGCGAGCTCAATGGAGCTCCTTTGCGACTGCTGCAGATTTCTTTGTGGGAAGAAACAGGAGCCAACAGAGACAGGAGCACACTACAGAACGGAAGCCTGCAGGTTCAGGAGAAAAAGAATGAGTGAGTGAGACAGGGGGAGTAAGCAAACTCAAGAGATTTCTGTCTGGACAGCTACGGATTACTTTGTGTGCAGAAAAAGGTGCCAAAGCAGGCAGAAGCCCTGTACAAAAGTGCATCCTGCAGCACCGGCAGAAGCAGAATTAGCAACTGAGAGAGGTGGAGTGAGTTGGTGAACGGAGCTCTGTCAGGACTGCTACAAATTTCTTTGTGGGCAGAAAAAGGTGCCAACAGAGGCAGGAGACCAGTACAAAAGGGAAGCCTGCAGCACCAGCAGAAACAGAATAAGTGAGTGAGAGGGGAGAAGTGAGCGATCTCACTGAGTTTTGCCGGGACTGCTGCAGATTTCTTTGTGGGCAGAAAAAGGCGCCAACAGAGGCAGGAGTGCACTATAAAATGGCAGCCTGCAATGCCAGGAGAAACAGAATGAGCGAGTGAGACAGGGGGAGTGAGCAACCTCAACGGAGCTCAATCAGGACAGCTGCGGATTTCTTTGTGGGCAGAAAAAGGTGCCAACGCAGGCAGAAGTCAGGTACAAAAGGGCAGCCTACAGTGCTGGGAGAAACACAACGAGCGAGTGAGAGTGGGGGAGTGAGCGAGCTCAACAGTGCTCTGTCGTGACTACTGTGGATTTCTTTGTGGGCACAAAAAGGCGGCAATGCAGGCAGAGCCCAGTACAAAAGGCCAGCCTACAGGAATGGAATGAGTGAGTGAGAGAGGGGGAGTGAGCAAGCTCAATGAACCTGTATCAGGACTGCTGCAGATTTCTTTTTGTGCAGAAAAAGCCACCAAAAGAGGCAGGAGCCCAGTACAAAAGGGCAGCCTGCAGCAGCGGGAGACACAGAAGAAGAGAGTGAAGGAGGGGAGTGAGTGAGCTCAACGGAGCTCTATCGTGACTGCTGCAGATTTCTTTGTGGGCAGAAGAAGGCAGCAATGCAAGCAGGAGCCCAGTACAAAATGGCAGCCTGCAGTGCTGGCAGAAACAGAATGAGTGAGTGAAAGAGGAGGAGTGAGCAAGCTCAATGGAGCTCTGTCGAGACTGCTGCAGATTTCTTTGTGGGCAGAAAAAGGCACAAGCAGAACAGGAGCCCACTACAAAACAGCAGCCTGCAGCACCAGGAGAAACAGAATGAGCGAGTGAGACAGGGGGAGTGAGGGACCTCAACGGAGCTCAGTCAGGACAGCTGCAGATTTCTTTGTGGCAGAAAAATGTGCCAACGCAGGCAGAAGCCCAGTACAAAAGGGCAGTCTGCAGCAGTGGGAGAAACAGAACGAACGAGTGAGAGAGGGGAGTGAGTGAGCAACCTCAACGGAGCTCTATCGTGACTGCTGCAGATTTTTTGTGGGCAGAAGAAGGCGGCAACACAAGTAGGAGCTCAGTACAAAATGGTAGCCTGCAGCACCAGCAGAAATGGAATGAATGAGGGAAAAAGGAGGAGTGAGCGAGCTCAATGGAGCTCTGTCAGGACTGCTGCAGATTTCTTTGTGGGCAGAAAAAGGCACAAGCAGAACAGGAGCCCACTACAAAATGGCAGCCTGCAGCGCCAGGAGAAACAGAATGAGCGAGTGAGACAGGGGGAATGAGCGACCTCAATGGAGCTCTGTCGGGACTGCTACAGATTTTTTGTGGGCAGAAAAAGGCGGCAACACAGGCAGGGCCCAGTACAAAAGGCCAGCCTGCAGCGCCTGCAAGAACGGAATGAGTGAGTGAGAGAGGGGGAGTGAGCAAGCTCAACAGACCTGTGTTGGGACTGCTGCAGATTTCTTTGTTGGAAGAAAAAGCCACCAACATAGGCAGGAGCCCACCCAGAGGGAAGTGAAGTGTTAAAATAGTCACTATATGGTGTTATTTCAGTGTTACAGTAGCAGTGTACACTTCCTGCACACGTCATTTCATAGTGCAATCCATCAGTGTTTAATCAGTACATCTTCAGGTCTCTTTTGGTGTACATGCAGTGCTGATACATTGTGTGTGAATTATGTTAATTAGCACTGCATCAACACCTGTAGTGCACTTCAGTGTGCAGTGTGATTTTAGTAGCACTCCTGTCAGCAGTGTTGTAGTTCTGTTTCAGTGTATTAGGCTGCATTAAAGATGGCATCACATAAAATTCACCAAAACAAAACAGTATTCATGTGCAAGTATCTGCAACCTCAACAGAGGAAGCTTTGCTTAAGGGTTTCTGAGTGAGAAAGTCGTCTGTGAATTCCAAAGAAGATGGAGATCTTGGGGGCTATGTCTATAGGAGGTACTAAAGTCTGTTACCCCATGTTTGACTCAAACTCACAAGGAAGGGGGTGGACATTTAGTTAAAGGAATGACCAACAATCATTCTGGTTTGCAGAAAATGGTATGGGAGCCTCCCTGATATGCAGGTCCTCACCAGTATTTCCAGGTTTATCTTCAAAAGGAGGAGAGAGCCTCTTCAGACTGGGAGCACATGCACAGTGTGGAAAATTATTTTCAGTATCAAGGGGCTGTTCGAGTGAAGTGTGTGTGTGTGTATAAATATATATATATATATATATATATATATATATATATATATAATATATATATAATATATAATGGGATTATCAATCGCATTGACAAACACCATTAGGTGATTGTGCGTATATCGGAGTGCAATCACACCTGCACTTTACTCCCCTCAAAAACAATTTTTTGCCATTTTATAAGATAGATAACTCACTGTGGTGTGTGGAAGTGCAGTGATATACACACGGCTTGGGTGGTTGATGCACTCGGCCTGCGGCCTCATGTGTAACAACACACACCAAGGTTTGCATATATCACAGCGTGACTGCACACCCTACAGTGGGTTATCTATTACACACATACACACACACACACATTTATGAGACAGTACTTGTTGCAAAACAAAAACACTACTTTAATGCAGGCATTAGAATGCAAAGCACAAAAAGCAAGAAAACGAAAAACAGGGTTTGAGCCTCACAAGTCTTGGCAAATTGGTTGTGTGGTGTTCCCTGGAGTTCCCAACCTTGATGCCCATCCCATACCCCCCAGCCCATAGCCTCCTTTCTAAAGCACAAGGTACAGCTCCAACACAGTGCCTCCCATAGCAGCCATTCCTACCTGTAAAACAAGAACAGCAATGGGCTCACAAAGGATCTGCAGCTCGTTATGAACTATTATATGAAAAACAATGTAGGGTAAACCAAAAAAAATACTTATCTGATACATATGGTCAGTGTCCTCCTACTCCCAGTCAATGTCCTGTCAGACCTGTAGATATAAAAGGGAAAATGGGTCTGTATGAAAAATAAAAATACTGATCAGCTGGGTCAGTTGGGAAAGGCTCTGTAGAGGTTAAAAAATAAAAATGGGTTGGGGAGATATCAGACCTGTACCACACCATCAACCTGGCTTTTAGAATGGACTCGGGTCACCAGGGATGTCATGGTTGGGGGAGAGGAAGACTCCTTGCCCGTGCCCCTAGAACTGATCTTTGTTGGGGTAGGTGGAATCATGTTGCTCACACATCAACCAACACAGGGGTAGGATAAAGACACCAAGGAACAGATATTCAAGGCACAATGAATACTTCCCTGGTGGTGAAGTGGATCCCCCCTCCCTTTTCCTAATCTGCCTGTAGAATACATAGGAATACAGGTATGTGATGGCAGAAAGGGACCGATAGCCCACCTAGTCTGCCCAGTTTGCCTAGATATCTACTAGGCCTTTTCTGAAGTCCCCCCATGCCAGTTGCCCTCTGTGCTTATCCCATGCCCTCCTGAACCCTCCCACCATTTCCCTCAGCAGCCCATTCCAGTTGTCCACCACCCTCTCAGTGAAGAAGTACTTCCTAATCCTTCCTCTAAGCCGCCCCCCAAAACGATTTGGAATTTCCAATTACCATCCATTGCAGTATAGCACACCGCAGCAGGCCAACTGTGACCATCTCTAGGCAGAAATAGGCAGACACAACCAGTCCCAGAACTCCCTTCAGCTGGCAACAGGCAACAGAAGTTCCAATAGCCTGCAGTGCACATTTGAGCCTACACAATCTCTGATCAGATGTTTTCCACTTCTGCTCTTCTCTCAGGGATAAGTCAGTCCGTGACAGAACTTAGCCCAGGAGTTCAGTGAGGTCAGTCAAACCAAAGATGAGAGCCTATATAAACTCTTAACATGCACTGTAGGACAATCTCCCACCACAAAGGACTCCAGGATCTGCTGCAAATGAAGCTGTCAGTGCAGAATCCAGCAAAACCAGTTCATCATAATCCACTACACTACAGCACACAGCAGGCAAACCAAAATGTTTCCACATGCAAAGTGCACACTGGCACCAGACCCACACTTGTGTGGGACCCTTGACACAAGCCAGCCAGTGGGTATTGTGGTAAGGAGGGACAAAACCTTTTACATGCAGGTACATCAGGGAGAAAAGGAAGGCATGGGGAGATATTGAGTGTCTGAAAAGGGTGGATGGATGGAGGGAGGGTAAAAGATGACAGCCAAAAAGCAGAAATACTGAACAAATACTTCTGTTCAGTTTTTACAAAGGAGGGGGCAGGAAATGGGTCAGCATTAGTAAGGATGGAGAGATCATTGAAAAGGACACAGCCCCTTTGCAAAAGAAAGGATCCTCATGGAACTGGCAGCAATAAGGCTATGGGCAGATAGATGCACCCTGGATACTGAGGGAGCTAAGGGAGGTGGTAGTAGGTCCTCGACTACCCTGTTCACCCTGTCTTTGTAAACTGGTGACATGCCCAGGATTGGAGAAAGGCTGATGGTCCCACTATACAAAAGTGTTAACAGGGAGGATGCAGAAACTACATACTGGTCAGTCTGACCACAACAGTGGGAAAGTAATGGAAATACTAGTTGAAGGAAAGAATAGTGGAGCACCTGGTTGTCAATGGTCTCAAGGGAAGTGGAAAGGAACATTGTTTAACCAGGAGTACACACTCGCTGAAGCATTTTCAGATGCAACCTGGAGCACAAGGAGGTTAAGTAGCATGAGAATGCTGGTATGCACTTGAGCGGCTGGTTCAAACCCAGGTCTTGCAGATCTATAGCTCAGAGCCTTTACCAATGTGCTATACTGCCTCCAGGACCCAAAGGCAGTTTGGTTTTATGGGAGATAGGTTGTGCTTGACAAACTTAACTGAGTTTCTTTTTGACTGGGCAACAAGGAAGGTGGATGGAGGAGGATGTGGCCTACCCAGATTTCAGCAATGCCTTGACACTTTGCCACATAGAAGTCTGGTAAATGAGCTGGAAGGCTTAGGGATGGAACAGAAAATAACAAGGTGGGTGGAGAACTGGTTCAAAGACTGAAACCAGAGGGTGGTGGTAAGGCAAATGGGGTGCATTCAGGGTGGCAGTGGTGTGCCCAGGGGTCTGTGCTGGGACACATCCTTTTTAAGATCTATGTAATGATTAGCAATTTCAATCA
Organism: Neoceratodus forsteri; assembly: GCA_016271365.2. Taxonomy (NCBI): domain Eukaryota; kingdom Metazoa; phylum Chordata; order Ceratodontiformes; family Ceratodontidae; genus Neoceratodus; species Neoceratodus forsteri. Next base: position 397,743,020 of record CM057455.1, on the reverse strand, counting down.
GGGGAGGAGGCTGTTCTTTCCAGACCAGGGCTTTGTCGCTGGAAGTGGTCTGAGGCAGGCATTCTGGGGGCTGCATTGGCAGTGGGAGAGGACAAGATCACACTGGTGATAAACAAGGAAGCTTCTTGTTGGTGGGGACAGGCTATGCATACCGGGTCCAGCAACGCCACAACTTTGCAAGCAGTGGTGACTCAGGAGGCGGCAGCAGTCAGTGAATAGGGCGACACCTGACGTCACACTAGGGCCATAAAAGGCAAATAGTCCATTCGCAATCAGAGGGAGGAGAGCTGTTCTTTGTTCCACACCACTCACCCTGGCTCCCAACCTCTACTAAATGGTCAGTGAGGGCGGAGTCTTGGAGGAGGACAAGTCTGATTAGGCGAACTGGAACACTAAGAAGCTGGATTGTTATTGATTGGGGAAAAGGGTCCTGTACACTGTGCTGCTTAGGCAACACTGCTACTACCAGGAAGGGGCATAATGAAAGCAGACTGTATAAATGAATGTGTATGCCAACTACATCTGAGGGAGTAGGCAAATTGTGTGTGAATCGGACTATTGCTAGGGCCTCTGGAGCTGGCTAGTGTTGTGATGGGCTAATTTTAGCTTGTGAACTGTCTACTGCTAGGGCTAGAAAACTGGCTACTGTCAAGAAAGAGGCTACTGTATGTCAGGAGGGCAAGCTTCTGCTTGGGTTTTAGTGCCTTTTAATGAATTATTTCTGTTAAGAGCCACATTGCTCACCTAAAATAAGGAACTTAGGGTAACAAAGGGTCCTTGTAGAAATGATTGGTATACAGGGTAAGAAGCGACAATAATAAATTAGACAAGAGGTCAGAGGGTGCCCAGTGTGTTTTCAGTTGGTCTTAGGGAGGAAGTAGCCAGGATCAGAAGGCATCTGGGCGGGAGAATGGGGAGGAAAGGTGTGGAAAAGGACCTCTGAAAGTACACGAAGACACGGCACAACACAGAAACAAGAAGACAGGATCATATGGTTACTCAGTAGGGGTGGGGGCAAAAGAAGCAATATAAGAAATCCTTTGTAGGAGGTGGCTGACCAGAAGGAGGGGACAGGAGGGAGCAAGTGGGGGCAAGCATCACACTTACTAATCACTCTTCTTATATATCACGGGAGATGAGGTGGAGGCTGAGGCGGGAGGAGGAGCTTGACCAGACAAGATGGTTTGGTCAATAGCTGGTGGAGATGGTGCAGGAGAGGCCAGATCCACAGAGGAGGGGAGACGTGGCTAGGTGGGAGGAGGTGGTGGGGAGGTTGGGGTGCAGGATGACCAGGGTGAGAGGAGGAGGGAGGACTAGGGTTGGGCAACATCCAGTGGGAAGCCAACAAGGAGAAAGATACCTAAGATAGGCCAACTTCAGGGTGGGAGAAATCAGATGAGTGGAGAGGAGGGGAAGATGGGGTAGGAGAACACAGCAGATGGGGTGAAGATGCAAACGGGGGAGGCAAGGAGGAGCAGTAGAGGGAGCCTGGGTGGGGATCTGAGAATATCAGCAGAAAGAGTCATGGAGATCTGGGTGGGGGCAATCTGTACCTGCCAGGAGGTTGGGGGCAAGGCAAGCGGGAGCTGGAGTAGAGAATGAGCATGGTGGGTTAGCACAGGCTTGTGATCCCCAGGCAAGGAGCCAAAAAGTAGCGGGGGTTGTGACAAGGAAAAGCCTGGATGAATCTAACAGGCCAGTAAAGAGTGATCCTGATAGGTGACTCCGACCTGGGGCATCAGTGGGAGAGGTGGGGAGGAAAAAAGCAACCATCAAAACTAAATCTGTCAGACCTATCTGGCAAACCAAATTCAGCTATACTGATAGCATTATGTCTGAGAATCCCAGGCAAACATCTGAGAACAGTGAAGACTAGAAATCCAGGCAATTCCTGGAACTGGCCAGGGTTACCACTCATGAAGCACAATCTCCTTCTTTGAATTCTGCCAATCCCTAGGATGTCAGGAGACCAAACATAAAACTTAGAGGTGAACCAGTGACTCAGGAGACAGGCATGAGACAGAAAGAGAATGGGCTGGTGACAGACTGGGGATACATGGAGAACAAAGGGTTGCATGCCGAGATAGGCTACCTCAACTTGGAGGAGAGTCTTGGCTTCATCTTGTGGATTCATAGTCGGGGTGGGTTCAAACATGAGGGGGTGTTAAAGTAAAGTGGCTCCAGGGCTGTTTAAGGGTCAGGTCTAGGGCATGAAGAGAAGGCAGGTGACTGCGATAGCAAATCCATCCAAACTGTGCAGAAAGGCATCAGGGACTATCAGGGCGAGATGACTGGAGAAGGGTCGGTGGAGGATGGCCTGATCCAACCAGGGAATGGGCGACAGGACTAGCTCAGGTGATGCTTGGTTGAGGGATCATTGGATGTGGCAGCAGTATGGAGACATGTGCCACTCAGAAAACTGATTGGGACTTAAATTTGGTGAGTTACAAAATATTCAGGAAGGATAGAAGGAGAGGGAGAGAGAAGGGGTGTAGCACTGATAGTAAAAATAATGGTTAGTGGAGTGGAGGCTGTGAGGGTGGAGATGGGTAACCCTACAAATGAGGGAGTAAGATTGAAAATGAGGTGGTGTACAGAACCACCAAGATGAAGAGCCTGGAGGACAAACTAATTGAGAACATCAAGGGCACTATGACCGTGGAAAAGTATGGTGGTGATCATGGGGCTACGTATGAGGACAGACTGGGATACTATGGCATCCCTGTGACCAGAAACAGGCTGACGGATGTGTTCAATGCTTCCGATTGTGAGTGGGGCCTACAGGAGGAGTGGATACTGGATGCTGTCCCTAGAAGACTGATCAGATAGTAAAGGGCCTGGGTGTACAGCCCACTGGCATTGGTGATCACACACAGTCTAGACTACTGGCGGGGATACCACAACACAGTAGTAGTGGACTTCAGGGGAGGCGGGCTTTATGGGCATGGGCGCAGGATTCTACAAGGGGCTTGGACAAGATTAGGCTGGACATGGATGCTGAGTATGGAAAGACATTAGAAGGGGTGCAGACTACTAACTCCTGTACAAAGGAAAACAAAACATGGTGAGCCAACAAGCTGTGGTGGTGGACCAGGGAGGTGCAGGAGGCGGTGAGGGATAAAAGCTGCCTATGCATGTTTCAAAGCGCTCTAGAGAGGATAAGGAGGGTTATGAGTTGATGGCTAGAAGGATCCACAGTGGTGAGAGGGAGAAAACCACGCTAGGGATATCGAGAAGGAAGGATTCTATAGATACACAGGGAAAGAGAAAGGAGGCACAGATCAGCAGTAGGACTGAGGAGGGATGGACTCAGGGCAGGGGACTCGACGGTGCTAAATGAGTACCACTTTGCCTTGATATTTACGGAGGAGGCAGAGATCCCTCCAGCCTGTCAGGAGGAAAGGGAGCCAGCAGAGTCGGGGAGGTCGGGATGGGTGAGAGGACTGAGAAAGAAGTTAAAGAGGTACAGGCTGGGCCAAATCTAGAAGGGATAGGTGGTTAAATGAGGTGTGGGGCTGGGAGGGAGGGGAGAAATCACAGTGGAAAAGGGTGAAGAGGCCCTTTGCACTAAAATGATAAAACGGGACCAGATTGGCTGCATCGAGGTTATGAAATTGGCCGATGAGCCGCCCACCCTGGCACTCTAACATATCTGCTGACAGGATGGGTGCTTCAAGACTGGAGGGTGGCTCATGTGGTGCTTATCCACAAATAGGGGAGTCTAAGGAAGATGAGAATTATGGCCCATCAGCCTACGTCTGTAGTGGGCAAGTAATTGAGGGCATTATCAAGATGGCTCAGGAGGCAGCTGGAATGGTTGGGCAACTGGATGACAAACATTATGGTTTCATCCTGGGGAGATAAATGTTGACCAACCCCATAGATTTTATGACTGGGACCCTGGACAGCACAGATGGAGGACATCTATACCGATTTCAGTAAAGCATTTGTTCGGTACCCAAAATGGGCTGTAATAAAACTGGAAAGTGGGAGGACAGTTGCTCCAGATTAGGGGTGGGGTAGGGGACAGTTGCTCAGATGGGTGAAAACAGAAACGAACACAGAGGGTAATGGTGGGTAGTCCACCCCACAGAAGGTCACCAGTAGGGTCCCCAGGAATACTGGGCCCTCTATTCAATAATATATCTTGGATATGGGAGAACAGTTAAAACGGATGATCTCTTCGCGGATTACTTAAAACAGGAGCATTGGCGGATGGGGGTGAGAAATGAAGAGACAGTCAGAGGACCTGGATACCCTGGAGGGTGGTCAAGGAGGAATGGTACTGAGGGTTTAAGCACAGGAAATGTTGGGTGCATCTGAGGGGCCCAGAAACCTGGGCCATGTACACACACCTGGGGGGGTCATCTGCAAGCCACAACAGGTAAGGAGAGGGATCTAGGGGTGGTGGTGAGCATCAAAATGAATACTTTAAGTGCAGAAGAACTGCATTTAAACAAACCAGATACTGCATACCCATAGCCTGGGGATTACATACAGGGAAGAGGAGGTCCTTCCTCTGTGTAATGCTGCCACTAGACACATCTCGGTACATGCAGTTCTGGAGACCTCACCTCAAGGATGCAACACTACTGGAGAGTGTCAGGAGGCCGAGTTCTTCAGCATCGAGAGGCCCTATGAGAAAGGCAGAAGGCAGGCCTGTACTCACTGGAGGAGGAGAGACAGGGGGACATGATAAGGGTCTTCAAATATGCAAAAGGAATAAACAGGCGGTGCAAAAGTGTTCGACTAAAGAGGTGGAAACAACCAGGTGACATGAGTGGAGCTAGAGGAGGGAAAGTGGCAAGTTAAGGACAACACTTCATTAAGAGGGTGGTGGAGCCTGGAATGCACTGTCAGGAGTCTAGTGGAGGAGGCACAGTGGGAGGCTTCGAGATGGGACAGGTTCAAGGGAAAACTGAAGAGATGACCTTCTCTGGGGCTGGGTGGAAAGAAAAGAACCCATTGAGGTTGACTGAGCAGACACAACAGACCATCGGCTATTCTGCTGGCTTTTAGTATGTTAGATATAGTGGAACTGCAGGGAAAGGTGCCTGTTGTAAATAATACGAAAATCTGCAATAGGGTACACACCCTGGCAGGAGGTGGAGGCAGTGAGAGGGCCTAGGATTCTGGAGGTGGTGGAAACTTGGCAGCTGAAATTTAATGCAAAAGTGCACAGTAATGCACATGAGGTGTAATAACCCATAAACCATTACAGTGAGGTAAGGAAGCTCAACAGGACAGAAGTCTGGGGATTATGATTTCCAGCAGATAACAGCAAGGAGAACCAGTACAACACAGTGGTGGCAAAGTGAATAGAATGCTGGTGTGCAACAGAGGTTATAAAACAGAAGGAAGTGCTGATGCACCTTTATAAATCTGATGAGCCTACACAGGTATGGGGTTCAGTTCTGGGCCCTCACATACAAGGATATAGACAAAGTGAAATGGTTCAACAAGGGTGACCAAGATGGTGCAGCTATGCATGAAACACAAGGAGAGGTGAAGAATCTGATCAGCCGCTGGAGCTAGTAAGGTGAGTGGGAAGCTTATTTGCAAGGAAAAAGGTGCAGAACAGGGATCATAAACTAAGATTAGAAGAGGAAGGTTTAGGGGCAATGTGAGGGGGCATTACATCACTGAGAAGGTGGTGGAGTCAAGAACAGACTACCAGAAGAGGTGGTGTGCAAAAAAATGGTGAGAAAAATTCAGGGGCCGGACAACACCGGAGCTGACCAGTGGGCAAGTAGGGTGTCTCTTGACAAAGAATGATGACTGGGGGTGGTGGTAAAGGGGCAGACTTGACTGGCTAAAATGGTCCTTTTCTGTTAACAGATTTCCATGATTCTAAACGATTGAAAGTAATTAGGACTTACCTGTTCTCCATCAGAATAAGGAGTCAGTTGAATGTCACTGGTTTGAGGGGTTTTTTTTTTTTCTGGTAGGACCTGAAAGAAGAACAGAAAGGTTGAGAACACAAAGGGTGGAGGTGCTAGAGGAGAAGAGGTGTTAGAATTAAACAAGATACTTATCACATTGGTATGTTTGGCCAGACTGTAGAATAAAGGAAAAATAGATCAGTATGGGGAAGTTATAGTAGCAAGGTAGAGATATACAAAAGGGTATATAGCACAGGAGTAAAGGAAAAGAGTTTTAGAGAAAAAGACAAACTAGGTCAATGAAAACAGAATGGAATAAAAATGCAGACAGCGAGAACAGAGAATAAAGTGGTATTTGGGTTCGGCAACCCCCTTCTAAGCGCTCTGGTATTTCTGGTAACAATAAATTTAAGTAAATAGTCCAGATGGGCAGGTAGAATGCATTTGGGCTAGTAGCCTATATTATTTAAAAAGGGACACTGGTGGTTCAAGAGTCTTGAGTTGTCTCAGGGAAGTGGTTGAAAGTATGCTCTGTGATATAATGGTCCTCCCTCTGGACAGTGACAATTTTTCTCATTTTTATATTATCTTTCTGGAAATATGCATTATCTTGCACTTCTTTGCATTGAATTTCAACTGCCAAACCCCTGACCATTCTTCAAGTTTCTGCAGGTCCTTCTCATTCTGTCTACACCCTCTGGTGTGTCTACTCTGTTACAAAACTTTGTGTCATCAGCGAACAGTGAAATTCTGCCTTCTAGGTCCTGTGCAATGTCACTGATGAAGATGTTGAATAGGACCGGTTCCAGCACTGATCCCTGTGTGCCCCACTGGTCACTCTTCCCTCTGTGGGTGACAGCCATTACCACCACCCTCTGTGTCCTGCCACCCAGCCAGTTACCTACCACTACACTACTGTCCTGCCCACACCCATATTCCCCAGTTTGTGTAATAGTCTTCTATGTGGCACAGTGTCAAAGGCCTTGCTGAAGTCAGATAGACCATGTCCTGCCCTCCCCTGATCCACCTCCCTAGTCACCCAGTCAAAAAATTTCAATGAGGTTGGTCTGACATGACCTCCCTGGTGAAACCATGCTGCCTTGGGTCCTATAGTCCATTGACAACCAGATGTTCCACCAATCTCTCCTTCAGTAGCGCTTCCATGATCTTCCGCACTACTGAGGTGAGGCTGACTGGTCTGTAGTTCCCCGCTTCCTCTTTGTTCCCACTTTTGTATAAGGGGACTACATCTGCTATCCTCCAGTCTTTTGGTACCTCCCCTGTTTCCAGTGATCAGCTAAACAGGATAGCCAGAGGATCAGACACTACCTCTCTTAGTTCTTTAAGGACTCTGGGGTGCACCCCATCTGGCCCCATTGCTTTATCAACTCTTATTACTTCCAGTTCCTTGTCTATCTGATTTTACCTGTTGACTGTGTACCAGTTGGTCTTTCAGCATTGTTGCTTTTCTGTATGACACTCTTGGCATGGTGTTACTGATTTCATTTAGTCCCACATCTCATTTCAAAACATGCCAGTTTTGTTTTAGAATGTTGTCTATTAATGCAATGTGGGTAGAGAAAGTAGTTACAAAGTTAAATCTGTTTTCCTTTCTTCATTTCTATTTTTCACAGTTAATTAATCACTTCTGGTTTTCTGTAATGCGGCTTTACTTGTGTTGTGTTGTGTAGGACCCTTTTGTCAATAACCCCTTTCTATAAGACATTGAGTCAGGTCCTGTGCTGCTTCATTATGTGATTCACATTACTGCAATTCCTTCTCCAGTCTATAGTATTGTCCCATAGGAATGTTTTTGATAACGGCAAGATGGCAGCTGGAAGCAAGGAGCATATGACACTCTGTTTCTTTCCTATAAACACTTGTAATTATGTTACCTGCTTCTTCTTTTTGGATTCTAAGGTCCAAAACTTAATCTCCTTTAACTGTCCTGGAAGGAAAATGTAAGGTGTGGTTTAGTAGAATGTAGGAAATTCACAAATTCTTCAAATTCTCACAGGGTATCTTTCCATATAATATAAATATCATCGATAAAGTGACACCACATGTCTACTTTATTGAAGTATTGGTTCACATCTGAGTCCCTGACAAATTCTTGTTCACATTGTCCTACATAAATGTTTGCCAAACTGGGGGCAAATGTCACCCCCATAGTTGTTCCCTTTGTTTGCAAATACATTTTGTCACGGAAAAAAAAACATTGAATTTTAGGACAGATTCTGACAGCTTGACCAGAAATTCGGTTGGTGGTAAAGCATTATCCCCTCACATATTTAAATGCTTAGCTATTACATCAAGAGCTTTTTCATGAGTTATATTTGTGTATAAGGACTCTGTATCCATTGTTATTAGAGATGAGTCGTTATGCACTTCCCCCTCTTCCAGAATATTTAAATGTGTTGTTGTGTCATTCAAATAAGATCCAGAGTTCTCCACGTATGGGTGAATATAATAGTCTACATATTTTGAAAGCAGCTTGATTAGTGACCTGATGCTGCTGACTATCAGTCGGCCAGGTGGAGAGCTCATGGATTTATGTATTTTGGTCAGGGTATAGAAGGTGGCCTGGAAGGGAAAATCCACTGTTAGAAAATCTTTCACATTAACATCAATCATGCCTTTTTAATAAAAATCATGCACATATTCATCTATTCTACTTTTAAATTCATAAGTAGGTTCATATTGGAACTTCAAATAAAAATTAGTATCAGTTAATTGTCTTTCACATTCATTAATATAATTTTCCGTATTTTGTATCACAGTTACACCACCTTTATCTGACATTTTTATAGTAATCATCTTGTCCTGTTTCAATGACTGCAATGCTTCAATTTCCATTCTGGTCAAATTATTGAACTCCAGTCTCGGTAAATCTTTAAAAGCTCCTCAAATTCCTGTTCTCATAAATCTTTAAAGTCTGTATTGCTGTCATTGGGAGGGGGTTTAAAGACTGAGCTCTTTTAAATCTTAGCTGTGCCATTACAGTAATTTCCTCTGCACTATCTATAACACTACTTTCATTCAAATCAGTGTTTCTCTCATTTCAATTTTGTAAGTCTTTTCTTCTGAAAAGAGATTAGATTCGCAAGCCAACTGCAAATCTGTATAGGTCTGAAACTTATTCACCAATGCTATCCGGCAAAAGAAACCTTTATTCAACAATTTCATTCTCATTTAATTCCTTCAATATAAATTCACTACCTTTAATAAATTTGATGTTATGCTTGTGTTCTGCAAGGGCTGTGGCTCGGTCCTTGCCCCCAACTCTGGGCCTGATGTTGTTGACACTGATATTGAGGTTCATGTTGGTTCCACTGCGGCTGGAATATTTGTTTGTTTTCATAACCTCCACCTCCTCCTGCCCCTCTGCATATTCCTCTTTCTCTTTTTGGAAGTGCTCTACTTATTTGAAACCCCTGGTGTCTCATTTCCACATAATATTCTTAATATTGGTGGTGGTTGCCCTCGTGACGACATGCTTTATTCTAAAAAATATTCATCTGTGCCTTCTGTTTCCAACTCACTTTGGTCTGTATTCAGATTAAATGATACCTGTCTTTCCCTCGGGGGTGTATTTTGTTGCCACATTTTTTCCTTTTTTCTTCCAACTACATACTGTACATGGTTAAGTTCATAATTGGTTTGATCTCTCTTAAAATTAACTTGTTTGGCTGCCTTGATTTCTTTGCCCAATCTTTCAATTTTCTCTTCCAACTTTTCATTAAATGAGTCAAATTCTGAGTGATCCTTAAAAGTTATTACTGTGGCTTCACTTTTTTAATCTCCTCTGCTCATTGTGCGATTACTTCTTTGCAGTATTCATTTTTTTATTTACTATGCTTTTTCTGCTCCCAGCCGCCCAGTACCTCTGCCTAGTCATGGACCCTTTGACTTCCACTCTCTCATACTGGCTGCGACACCCTGCTATCCTCTGGCTTGCCTCCCAGGGTAGAGTTGCGGCAGTGGCAAAAGTGCCACATCCGATGGGATAGGTCAGGGAGCCATCCTGAGAGAGTTAATAGAAGCTAAGGGCAGGCTTCATCAAGGGTGGCCAGCAACTATTTTCTATGCTGCCCCAGGGGAGAAGACCTGCAATGACATCCAGCATCCACCCTGCCCTCTCGTGTTGGCACCAGTCACCTGTGGTTCCCCAGCCACCAGGGGTTCCTCAGGTGCCTAATACCTACCCTCCCTCCCCTCTGGAGAAGGAGAGCAGTCCATGGGATGCTCAATCCTTCTTCCTCGGGCAGCTCCAACTCCCTGGTCCATTCCCAAACCCAGGTCATCAGCAGCCCAAGCGAAATCCAACCACTGAGCTGGCAGGCTGGCTTTTGCTATTTTAATTATTAGGCACATTAACTTGTTAGAAGCCTCATTAAGAATGTCTTGCCACTTATTCATAAAGTTGTCAGCATCTAAACCAAAAGCTGGATTTTTAAAACCTTTTAAGCCCTCTCGGTATCCATGAAACAAGTAAGTAAGCCTCCAAATTAGTTTGATTCCAATATAATTTTCATGTTTTTATCACCAATTTCTTCAAAGTGTGAATGCTTCTCTTAATGACAGTGCTGCCTCATTAATTGACTCATTATTGGTTGGTTCAGCATCTGTTAGAAATGGATTTGTCTTCCCAGCTTCTCTTAGGAGATGGTCTGCATATTTAAATGTGTAATTCCTTTGAGTTTCACCTCTCTGTGTTTGGTTTAAAATAACATTTAAATCAGGTGTTGTTTCTATAGTCATGGTGAAAACTCACTAATGTTCTTCATTAATCTCCTATTGAGTCATGTAGAATACTGGAGAAAAACAAAGTGACCATGGGCACCTCTCAAAGCTGGTAATTATAGAAATTATTATTGGAGCTTCAAAGCGTCTATCTTAAAAATCACACTGATCAACTCTTTTTCAGTAACCTGTGCATTGCTTTAGTTAGTTAATCAATTAATTACTGAAGAAGGAAGAGCAGCACTTGGAAAGGGGTGCTCTCGTTAAGCAGAGAATACATAGAAACATAGAATTTGATGGCAGATAAGGACCGCTTGGCCCACCTAGTCTGCCCATTTCCTACCTAACTGACAAGTTGCAGTTCCTAATAATCCAACAGCCTACTTCCTACCCCCACTAGAATTACCTTATGTCTGTCCCGCGCATTCTTGAATTCCCCCTGTTTTGACTCTACCACCTCCTCAGGAAGGCTGTTCCATGTATCCACAACCCTCTCTGTGAAGAAATACTTCCTCACATTACCTCTGAGCCATCCCCCCTCTATCTTCAAATTGTGCCCCCTTGTTTTTGCACATCTCTTTTTCTGAAAGATGCTACCCTCTTGGACTTTGTTGATTCCCTTGAGGTATTTGAAAGTTTCTATCATGTCCCCCCTCTCCCTCCTTTTCTCAAGGCTATACATCTTTAGTTCCTTTAGTCTTTCTTCATATGTCTTCTGATGCAGATTCTGCATCATTTTGGTTGCCCTCCTCTGGACAGCCTCCACCCTGTTTATGTCCTTTCGGGAGATGGTGTCTCAGAACTGTACACAGTACTCCAGATGTGGTCTTACCAACTGTCTGTACAGAGGCCAACAACTTCCTGTTTTCTACTGGTGATACCTCTCCCTATGCATCCCAGTATCCCCAGCCCTCTTTACTGCCTTCTCACATTGCGGACCACCTTTAGGTCATCTGGTATGACTACCCCAGGTCCCTTTCCATTTTTGTTGTTCTCAGTATCTCACCCCCATTGTGTACTCTTCCCCTGGGTTTTTGTTTCCCAGGTGCATTACTTTGCACTTCTTTGCATTGAATTTAAGCTGCCATACATTTGACCATTCCTCCAACCTTGCCAAGTCCCTTTTCATCCTTTCCACCCCACCTTGTGTAGCAACCCTGTTGCAGATCTTTGTGTCATCTGCAAAAAGACATACTTTCCCTCCCAGTCCCTCTGCAATGTCACTTATAAAGACATTAAAATGGACTGGCCCAGTATTAAACCCTGCGGTACCCCACTAGTAACCCTCCTTTCTTCACTGTGGACTCCATTTACTATTACCCACTGTGTCGTGTTGTCCAACCAGTGTTTTACTCAGGCTGCCACCCTGGAACCCACTCCCAGACTGGCTAATTTGTTTATTAATCTTATGTGCGGGACAGTGTCAAATGCCTTGCTAAAGTGTAGGTAGGTAGGCCATGTCCACAGCCCCTCCCTGGTCTACTGCTTTGGTCACCCAGTCAAAAAAATCAATTAGATTTGTCTGACATGACCTTCCCACTGTGACTCCATGCTGCCTTGGGTCCTGTGCCCCACTAGCCTCTAGGTACTCAACAATTCTTTCCTTCAGAAGTGATTTCATCATTTTCCCTACTACTGAGGTCAAACTGACAGGTCTATAGTTTCCTGCCTCTGTCTTGCTCCCACTTTTGCGAGGGAGAATCACATCTGCCCTCCTTCAGTCCTCAGGTACCACACCATCCTCCCATGATTTATTAAAAAGAGTAGTCAGTGGTGTTACTAGTTCTTCCCCTTAGTTCTTTTAGAATTCTGGAATGAATCACAACAGGCCCCATTGCTTTATCCACCTTCAGTTTTAAGAGTTCTTTCAGAACCCTTTCTTCTGTGAAAGGACTAATATGAACCCTCCTATCCAGAGTGCTTCCATTGACCTGATTAGGTATTTCCCCCCTGCTTTTTCACTGTGAATACTGAGCAGAAGTATTCATTCAGTATCCCTGCTTTTTCACTGTCATTCTCTGCCCAACCACCTTCCTCTTTGTTCAGCCTCAGTATCCCTGCCTTAGTCTTTCTTTGCTCCCTAATGTACCTATAAAAGGTTTTATCCCCCTTCTTAACCGAGTTGGCTATCTTTTCCTCGGTTTGGGCCTTTGCTATTCTGACTTCCTTACCCACTTCCTTCTGCTTTAACTGGTACAGTTCTCTGTCCTGCTCCTTCTGTGTTTCCTTATACTTCCTGAATGCTATCTTTTTCTCCCTTACCTTCTCCACCACTTCTTTTGAGAATCATACTGGTTTTTCTTATGTTTTGATTTGTTTGTTTGCTTCACAAAGGCTTATTGCATCTGTGATGGTGGTTTTGATGTTTCCCACCTTCTTGCCTGTTTGTTAGTGCTTTTCTGAAGCACTCTCCCATTTTGACAAAATCAGCCCTCCTAAAGTCCAGTACCTTCACTTTTGTGTGGCTTGACTCTACAGCTAAGTTTATCGTGAACCACACTGTTTGTGGGTCGCTTGTTCCCAGATGGCTACCAACTTCAAGATTAGAGATCCTCTCTCCATCCCCATTTGAGAGTACCAGGTCTAAGATTGCTCTCTCCTTTGTGGGTTCCAAAACTAGCTGTCTGAGGCCTGCCCCATGTAGGGCATCGAGAATGGCCCTGCTCTTGGATGTGACTGCAACAAAGGTGCTCCAGTCAGCATCTGGCATATTCTGGTCCCCCATCAGCAATATCTCCCTTTTCTCTGCCATCCCAAGGATGCCTTCTATCATTTCCTTGTCCATTTCCTCCCATTGAGATGGGGGTCTGTATACAACCCCTGTGTAGACTGTAGAGCCATTTCCAGTCTCCATGGTGACCCACAGTGTCTCCTCTCCTCCCTGTTTACCCTTTAGTTCTGTTGGTTTGATCCCTTCCTTTACATAAAGAGCTAATCCTTTTCCTCATCTACCCTCCCTGTCCCTCCTATAGATTGTGTACCCTGGTATGTTGACATCCCAGTCATCGTTCTCTGTGTACCATGTTTCTGTGACTGCCACACTATCCAGGCATCCCTCTGACATCAAGGCCACCATTTCAGGGAGCTTTTTACCTAGACTGAGGGCATTGGTACTCATTACCCTCCATTTTTTTATGGCTTTATTTCTTTTTGCCCCATCCCTGTCCCTACTGCCTTTGTCTTTTCTCCATTAACCCCTGCCCTTCTCCCTGTTGACTGCTCTATCTTTGGTGTTTCCTCACTAATTACCTCTGATTTTATTTTGGGGGCTAGGATTTCCTCTCTCTACAGTGCCTCCCTCTTGGCTAGTTTAAATGCTTGCTATTGAAGCAATTAAACCTATCACCTAGGATAGATTTAAAACAAAAATCCAGCACTCACCACCTTTTGCTGAGAAATGACACTGCTCAGATAAAATTGTAGAAATTCATGCCAGGCTTTATTAAATGTGCCCAGCTAAAACACAGCACTCTTCTGATGCATTTCAGAGTTCACAGAACCCTTTATCGAAGAATAAGCTAACAAACGATGGAGGCTTCATATATAGTGAATGTGAAGTCACAATAGCACCGTGTGATACATACATTGATTTCATTTAAAGACATACATTTTTCAGAATACCACACCTTTTCAATGTACAATATTCTAACTATACATTAGTACTATCTAGCTAAGTTAAAAACAGCCATAAACCCGACCTCCTACTCAACAGTCACTATCCACACAACCCTCACAACCCCCAACACCTCCTACACACCCTCACTCACCTGAACAGGTCCCAGGATGAAGATCCAGAAGTCTGTTAAACCCTGTTCAGTCTGGATTCAGAGCAAAGCACAGCACCATAACAGCCTTAGCACAGGTGACCAAAGACTGGCTCCTTGACCTTGACAGAAGAACATGTCTGTGCCATTTCTTGGATCTAAGTAAGGCCTTTGACACAGTTGACCATAGTCTGCTTCTTTCCTCTCTAAGCAACTTAGGTCTGGCCATAATTCTATGTGCTGGTTTGCTGATTACCTTGGAGAATGGAAACAGCAGGTTAAAGCTGAAGGAGATCTGCCAACACTTAATCTTATGCTGAGAGGTGTGTCCCAGTGTTCTATCCTTGGTCCCCTCATATTTGCAGTCTACATTAATAACATCATTGACACCATCAATAAAACCAATATCCATTTATTAGCGGATGACACAGTGCTTTACTTGAGTCGTCCCATGCCAGAAGCAGCCTGTGAAGACATCCAAGCTGAATTTAACCTTTTACAATACCAGCTCATAAGCAAAATGCTTTTGCTCAATGTGAAAAAGACAAAAGCTATGCTCTTTTCTCCTTCCTCGCATGAGGCAAATCCTGCTTGGGTGGGGGCTATCCCACAAATTACCACAGTACTCGGAGAAAAACTAGAGTATGTGTCTAAATTCAAATATTTAGGAGTATGGCTCGATCACAAACTTTCCTTCACCAAACATCTTGAAGAATTACAGAAGAAACTAAGACAAAGATTAGGAATATTCTACAGAATTAACCACCTGCTCACTAAGGAGGCCAAGCTTCTATTGCTCTAAGCCACCTTTCTATCTTTAATACGTTACGTGGACCTTCTCTACAGCCACTGCACTGCCTCTGCCCTGGCTATGTTGGACACCCTGTACCACAGAGCAATCAGGTTCATAACTGGCCTTCCTCTTTCCACACACCATTGCTCCCTGTACTCAGCGATCGGCTGGACTTCCCGTCATTATACAAGAAATAGAAATGCCTCGCTATGGGACTTCAGAGCGGTGACCAACAAGCTCCCCTCATATGTCTCTGACTGTATTCCCCAGAGTGTGATAGGCACCTGTGCTCTCAGGAGCTATTCCATAATCACCCTCTAAGTTCCAATAGTCAAAACTTGTTTCAGCAGAGCTGTTTTAAGTTTCTCCTTGCCTGTCTTGTGGAACGGCTTACAAAAAAACTTGAAGTTAAGCAGCCCTGTTAGTCTAAATATTTTCAAGTCGCCTATGACCGCCACATGAAAGAATCTTGCAAATGCTTTCCACATTGCTAGCTCACTTATTCTACAGCCCCCTATCCATCCTGCCTCATGCCATGCCTCTGCCTCTGCCTCTCACTCTCCCAATTAAAATACCTGCTTCTCTCACTCATCCCTGTCTGTTCCAGCCTTGGCCAAGTACCACTCCCCTCCCAATAAGTTTGCCAGTTAACTACCCCTTCTCCATCATAATTTTAATAAACTAGTATTCCACATCTGTTGTCATTATCTGTGGTTTAAGTCCACCTTTTCCCCCTAGTCAACAGAAACATCTCCTTCCTCTTCTGTATCTCCCTAACCTGTCTCCCCACATAAAGCCTTTTCTCCCAGTTAAGTGAACATTCTGGTTGCACCCACCAATAAGCTCTCTGTTGTTAAGCCTCATACGCTCATGTGTTGTTGTATATATGCTGATTTGTCTCCTTTGTATCATATTGCAGTTTGTTCCACCTTGCTACTGTACTGCATATTTTTTTTTCCCTTTTTGTATAATATTGCATTATGTATACCATGTTACTGTACTGTACTTTGATGTCTTCGTGACCAGGCCCACCTTGCAAATGAGCCTTGCTCACTGGTGCCCACCTGGATAAATAAAGATTTTGATTGATTGATTCATTGATTGAAGATACACTCTCTTATCAAAGACACGTCTTGCTGCTAAAACCATCGACTACATTATTAGAAACTAAGGTAAGAGCGGTTCAGTGTATTTCAATGGGTTTTTTGAACTTCGAGGCATAACATTTTTGCATATTTTCACCCCAAATTTTCAACATGGTTTTTTTGGGATCCTTCTCCTCATGAACAATGGCAGTGGAATTATGCAAATCAGGCCTGGAAGGGGATTAAGCAGTCACTTGACAAAATCATCTTTCAAACAGGATATGAATATTTTAACCACCTTTGCTCATGATGTGGGGTCATAAGAAGGCTACGTTGAAAATTTACGAGCATAGGTTGAAACCTTTCTAAACTCTCTCATATGTTTCGTAATTTTAAATATTGTGACTCCAAATTTTCAACATAGCCATTTTTCACACCACCTCATGAATGTGATAGCTGCCATTTTTCAAATCCTGGCCAAATGTGTTTTCACACCTATGGTGCAGAATGATGTTTCCGTGGCACACAATCACATGTCGGTGGAGATTTGTACCTCTCACCAACATTGTTCATGAGGTAGGATAATAAGAAGGTTATGCTGCAGATGCATCATTGTAAAGTCATATTGGTTCTAACTAGACCTTGTTGATATATAGATTGCCCTTAACTCCAAAAATGGATGGAGTTACGGTTTATTAAAGCTGTAATGTTATCCTACTGGAACTTTTTTTTATTTTATGTTTTTATATGTAGATTTTCAGTTGGTATTTCATAGGGACATGGTCTTGTAGTACTCATCGAGACCTTTTTTGATATAAGATTGTCCCTAACTCTAGTGATTGACAGAGTTACGGCTTGTAAAAGTTGCAGTGTTATCCTATGGAATTTTCATTTTATTTATTATGTATTTGATATTTCTATTATCAGTTGGTATTTCTTAAGAACTTAGTCTTGTAGTACTCAGACATACCCCAAGACTCTCTTGTGTGGTCTTTGCCACTTGTGTGGTCTTTTCTTACCTGTGATCCTAGTTACCACATTTTGGTCACTTGCAATCTATGCAATAAAAGTGTCCATTGGAGCAAGCAGGGACCCACATTGTACAAGGGGCAGAGGACCTAACTCATGGCAAATCACTGGGTTGAGTGGGAGAAAAGAGGGGGAAGCAGTGGAGGGGTGGTGGAAATGGTGGCCCATTTGCTCTGTCAGAAGTCCATGGAGGGTATAAGGGAATTTCGTGTCACAGTGGGGCAACAGGCACACCCTGTGGAAGTGGCAGCACCCTCTGTTGAAGTTTAAGCTCCTTCTGAACCAGCAGCACCAATGGCACCTACACTGCTATCATTGTTTTTGTTTGTTTTACAGAAACAATACATGACAGGGATTTCAGTGACAAATGGAGACATCCAATATGTAACAATTCAGGTAATTATAATGGTGTTACTACGTACATGAAAAAAGCTAACTTCTATTAATAAACAAAAATGAAATCAAGATACTTAAACTGCAGTGACAAAAATAATTCAGTAAAACCCACCTAACTGTTCTACAGAACTAAAATAACAAACCACAGAAAAAGGAAAGAAAAATCATATAAAACACTGACTAAATAATGCTGCCTGCTATGACAGAAAATGCTTCCTAGCCTGCATTGTTCTTGCTGGAAGATGCTGCAGCTAAGCTTCCCACCCCCACAGCATTGTGTTACTACAGAGAATACAGAAAACAAAGCTAGAACTTAAAACTAACTAAATCAAAACAAACATCAGAAATAATGGGTTATGTATAGGCAAAATGTACCACATATACTTAAAGTGATTTGTTGGGGGAAAAAATGCATATTGTAAATGCTTTCCAAAGCTTTTAGGCACAAAGATATAGAGCACTTAACACAAGCCCTTTCTTCCTAACACTGCACTGGATACAGCCTATGCATGGCAATACAGCTGTTTGCAGCACCATGTGACATCTAATTCCATGAATCCTTGCAAACTTTGCTTTATAGCCAAAACTCACAGGTGAAGTTTACATTTTCACTATTCACAAAGTTCTTCTTTATGGTGAGGTAGAAATTCAACTTAAAGTAGAACTTTGTGAATTTGGTAAAATTTGTGAATTTTTCCTCAAAGTGAAGTTTTTGGACTTCACCCACCACTACCTACCAATCATTCTGTGCCTCTGGTAAAGAAAACATCTTGAGCAATCTAGAAACACTGGTTTCCCCTCTTCCTTCTTAAAATGCTTCCAGTTTGTCTATACATGATAGAAGTGATCCATACTGAAATGTAAATTATAGTTCTTAAAAAGCCATCTAGCATTTGCTATCCAATTACTCAAAATCTCACCTCTACATAACCAGTAGCTGCTAAAAACAAGATGAGAGATGGAAGTCAAGCAGCAAGCCCAAATAACAAATTTAATTTCATGACTCCTACTTTATTGGCACATAAAATAATAATACATAGTAAAAATAATATATTGAATTATATTATATTATTTCAGATTATATTACCTGCACATATAGCTTATCTACTACCCTGAAAAATGTCCAATTTCATCTGAAAGCACATAACTGTACAGTGGCCACAAAAATAAAAGTGTCAAAATCATTGCCCTGGTGTCCAATTCCTATCTATAACTACACCGTCCTGCAATCATCACCACTGTTGGACTGGGTAGCAAAGGGCCCACCTGGAAAGGGACTATGGGGCACTGGTACCATCTGGTATGCCCTACTATACAATCTGTAGCCTGAATTTATAGACATCAGTATGCCCTGTCTTGCAAACTGTAGCCCCCACAACTGCTTTCCTTGTCTCTCCATACCTTATATTACTGCTGTTGAGGACTTCCTATTCATTCAGCTTGTTCTATGATGCTGGTTCGACAACAATTTAGTCAACCGGCATCACAACAATGGAATTTGTGTCACTCACAAGTTGCAGTCGACATAAATCCTGATGAACTCCTGGTCCCTTTTTCTATCTGAGGCCTTTGGCCCCCGAACATCCCATGCGAGTGGCTTTTCCCCCATAACCATCATTCAAATTATAATCAACTCCAAGTCAGAGTTGATTTGGGGAGGGGCTGCAGGACTGGGAGACAGTATGCCCATCTATGGTGCACCAGTACAGTGACCTGTCAATGAACTGTCAATTCTGTCTGCAGCAAGGTAGGTCACTGTATTGGTGTCATTGTTGTGGGGTAACCCATTCAGCTCTGTCCTGATGATTGTCAGATGATGCCAAAATAATCCACTGTGTTCCATCTTGAATGTGCATGCATTTTAATCTCAGAAGGCCCCCACAACCACGCTGGCAAACAGAGGCCACAGCCAATGGCAACTGCTTTCTCTAGTGGGACCATGCCAGCTATTCTCTGACCCTCAGCATAACTACTAAAGAGACATCTAACTGAAATTGTGAAACTTTAGATTCTAGTCCTGGCAGCTAAGTTTTCAGCATTCCTCATTAGGCACTAGCCCTGATAGCCATCTACTGCATTGACATAGACATTCTTGGTTAAACACAGGAAGTGGCATACCTTGACAAATCCCCAGGTTTCAACCACAATACTAGACCCTTACTCACTAATGGCATCTGGTGGGTAACCTTGGGTGTTGTCTAGGCTGGCCACATCCTGCATTTACCCAGGCCACTCTTGAAAAGAGAGAGGATCATCAAATGGCTGTTGACCTAGTCAATGGCTTCCTGTTAGTGGTCATTAGAGAATGATGGACATCTGGACTCACAATTATAAGTTTTGCTGGCATGCTCTCTATCAACTGATTTGGCTGAGGTTCTGAGTCAAGCATGAGGTGAATACTTTGTGGCAAAGCCCTGGTGATAGGCCATTGGCTGTATCGGAGTGGGGGCTTTTGGAAATAAAATGCATGCAACATGGCAGGGCAAACTGCCATCATCTTGACATAGCTGAACACAGCTGCGCATATTGGGGACCCCCAGAAGCAGATGGCTCCCCTCCCAAAGCAATTTAAGGTAAAGAAAGTTTGGGGAAAGCCAGAGTGGGGAGAGAGATATATTCACTAGGGGGCCTATTTAGCCATTTTAGCAGGTAGGTGAAGGTCTAAATTTTAGTCCACTGTGGACTTAGAAACGCTGATCCTAATGCCTTAATTGACTTTTGAATCAGAATTTCTGATAATCTGATTGATGCAGATAGAATGTATTTGAATGAATCGGATCATCCCTACTATAGAGTGCCTTCAGTCAGTCAACATTGTTTCAACATTATAGGCATAACTGAAGTGAATGAGGATCCACCTATTAAGCACTCACAACCATGGAGGTTTTATCTTTATTTTTTTTATTTTTAATTTTAAACAGAACATAAATCTATTTACAAGACTTAATTTTTCAATAACCTTTATTCTGAGAAATTCAATATGCCACATGTACCAGCCTAATAATAGCATCACTCCCAGCATAAAGTGATGTACATTATTGATTATCATCAAGATCTGTTTGGGAATGGCATTATACACAAAGAAGTCTGTTTTGGTGATTTCAAAAGTTACAAAAGGTTAATTTTCCAAACTATTTAAAGCATCAGCTTCCCTATAA
Source organism: Neoceratodus forsteri (assembly GCA_016271365.2). Taxonomy (NCBI): domain Eukaryota; kingdom Metazoa; phylum Chordata; order Ceratodontiformes; family Ceratodontidae; genus Neoceratodus; species Neoceratodus forsteri. The sequence continues at coordinate 397,722,170 of CM057455.1, read as the reverse complement.
CTAGGATGCCTTTGCAGTTGTAGTACTACTACTAAAGGCACCTCAACACAGTTTCTACATAAATCAAAACCAGAAACATTCAGAGAGAAAAAAAAGCAAACAAGACAGAATGTTTAATAGTGAGATTCAGGGGTTCTGCATACACACATTTGCTCGAATTATAAGAAATGCATGTTTTTTACTTCAATATTGCCCTGTAATGACATAAATATTACAATGTTTCCATGTATATGAGCTGGAAAAAGACCTTGCTTAAATGGAAACCTCCAGAAAATACCAAGATGGGAGGGTGGGTTAGGAGTCCCAGATGTTTACAGGTACTGTCTAGCCTGCCAGCTTCATCTTATGCTGCTTCATACCCTAAACATAGACTAGTGGTAGGTGAAGTGGCTGAAATTTGCTCCGCAAAGTGATTAGCGGAGTAACGCGGAATCCACAAAGTACTCTGTAACGTGAAGTGGGGTACTTCACGTCATAATGAAGAATGCAAAGTCCATTTGAAACAATGACTTTGAGTTATTCTGCCTTTCCCAGACCACTTCTCCACCAGTTTTAAGGTGAAGTACATTGAAATCAATGTACTTCGCCTCACTTCACCTTGTTTTTGAGCTCCAAAGGTGAATTTTGCAGTGCTTTATTGGATTGCAGGACACACGGACTCTAGATTGTTCTGCACAGTCTCAGTTCTGTGTAATGTGTGTAGTGGAATATGGAAACAGTTTCCTCTCAGAGCTCTGTGATTCAAATCCTCTAAAAGCTGTTAAAAAAGTCTTTTTGAGCTATTTTGTTTGCTCACAATTTAGTACATCGATTATAGTAAACCCTCCTGTGCTTATATCATCGAGTATTTATTGTTTGTGTGTGGATTTTGAATGTTAATTTAGAACAGTCAGTCTGTGCACTGTGAAGTGTGCTTTGTGGGGAGGGGCATATCTGAGGTGTAGGTAGATTAACTTGGAGAAAAAGGCAGTCTTTCTGTTTTGGTTATATTTTTCTTGCATAACTGTGTTAATATACGCACAATAATATTTTCAGTAATTCTTGACATTTTTTTGCTGATTGTTGTGATGCAGCTGTGTATAATTTCAGTTCGTTTAAAACATTTGGTTGTAGGACTAAAGGTTTTCAGTTTGCTATGCATTACTTGTAGTGTGTATGAGTGTGTGTGCGATGCGTGCCATTAAATCACACACCTTTTATTGTGCCTCAGAGTAATTGCAGCAGTGTGAACCTGCTATCCTCTGCACCTGCATGCATTTTTTATACTGCTTTGTGGTATCTTTACTGGTAGCGGACTGTTACTGCCATGCACTACCCGGCCCCCCAACTGGCAAAAGGTATTCTTTTCCAGATTTGGATTTGTGACTTGTGAGCACTAGTTAGGTGTTATTGTGCCTTTGCATCTGCATCTCTTGAGTGCACAGCACAATCTTAATCTGTCTGTGCATTTGTAGTTCACCATTAATTCTGGAGACTTTGCATTTCTTGTTATACTCTCATTTCACTTTGTCAGCACTGAGGAGTTTTCCGACATATGACAGTAGCATTTTGGGATGTACATTAATTCTGGTGACTGTGTGTGACCACTGCATACATGACGGATGTGCACCATTATTTCTGGGAGACTTCATTTTTGTTACCCTCTCATTTCATTTCATCAGTACTGGGCAATTTTCTGGACACAAGACAGTAGCATTTTGGGGATGCACATTAATTCTGGTGACTGTGTGTGTGACCACTGCGCACATGACTGAGTGTGCCATTAATTCTGGGAGACTTTGCATTTCTTGTTATGCTCTCATCTCACTTCATCAGCACTGGGGAATTTTCTGGACACAAGACAGTAGCATTTTGGGGATGCACATTAATTCTGGTGACTGCATGTGACTACTGCATGCATGATGCCTGAGTGCGCTATTAATTTTGGGAGACTTTACATTTCTTGTACTCTCATTACACTTCTTCAGCACTTGGGAGTTTCTGGACACAAGACAGGAGCATTTTGGGGATGCACATTAATTTTGGTGACTGTGTGTGTGAAGGGCTGCCAATAATGTTGTCACTTCACCATACTTCACGTTAGGTGGAATGACAACGCAAAATAATAATTACAAGGCGTAGTGAGCTCTTTGCGCTGGCTACTTGTAACGGAGGGACAATGCAAAGTGCCCACTTTGCTGCACTTCACTTGCAGAATTTAAATTCTGTATTCTAACACAGACCATCCTCTGTCAGTCTGTATGGAGCAAGACAATCCATATGTGAGGAGGGTGGAAAATATCCTTTAATTTCATTGACTGGAGATAGTTAAACAGATAACCAACCCATGTGGTAAGATGATGGGCTCAGACCTGAGACAAACAAGACAATTAACTGAGGGTAATAGAGGCACTAACCACTTATCCCCAATAATTGCACAAGTTTGTCCCAGGGAGAATAGTTCTCACAATTTCTAGATAGGCTCAGAAAGGCCTAAACTGAATGGGATGGTTACTTCAGCAAGGTAGTGTCAAACTCTTCCAACTGGTGAAACATGTATTCAATGTAACACAGAGGATTTTTATTGTTGTCTCCAAATGATGAGCTTCCTGCAGGCACCAAACCAGAGGGAACAGCTACAAAAGCCACCAGAGATTCTACAACAGGTTATTCAACTGCACATGGTGGACCTGGGCTTAGGACATTGGGTCTCCCTCTTACACAAAACCCTCAGACAAAGGGATCCCCTAGCAAGAGGTCCATACAAGATAAATGGTAAAAAGAGGCTGAGAAGCAATAGTCAGATGTGGAATGTAACCAACTCTTCCAGGCCACAGCTAAAGTGTTTGCCTCATATATGTGGAGGGAACACATGCAGAATATGGTCTGCACAGTTTTTAAAACACCTGCCATTACTAAACATTTTGGGGCATCTTACATAGACTCATGATGGAGGGAGTACAAGCAAAGTCCCACCACTTTCATGTATTCTGGAGCTGCCCAAAGCTCACCCATTCTAGGAGGATGTGGTGGGGTCACTAGGTCAGATCTAGTGTGCTATTCTACAGGATGCACAATTTCTTGTACTTGATCTCATGCCACAAGGCTTAGGACATAAACAAACAAAGTCCCCACACCAGGTTCTGATTATTGGGATAGCCAAGACAATCACCTGTGAATGGCTTGCAGCACTACCACCCACCCTGGAATGCTTTTGGATTGTCATTTACAAGCAAATACAGAATAAGCAGGGCCTGAATGCAAAATTGCAAATGAACAGGGAAAGACATACTGTAAGGTGGTTCCGATTTATTCACTATTTCAAAACAAAACAGGTCATGGTCATGGGCCAAATTACCAGACTAAGCTAAATAAGTAATCTACAAATGGACTACTTTACCCTACATTACTGTATCACTCCCCCATGGACAATCACAAATAAGAGATGAGAAAGTTAAGAAATTATAATCATTTCACAGACCATGTTGATGAATACTTTTAGTATGGATGTTTAAATCACTGTAATTAATGTGACACTCACAATTCCATGGACTGAAGTGTATCATGTTTATTTTAGTCTATCCCTCTCACTTGCATGTCTTCTTTCTCTCATGGTTCTTCAGAGCACCCCCTAACCTTTCTTGTTTTATAGAGGTCACATAGTTAATTTAACTGCATATGTCTAACATCTGAAAATGAACTGCCAAATGTTGTTCGAGCTATGTTGTATTGTACTGTAATCGTGTGCTGTTAAACAGAAAATATTTCAAAAAACATTTATTATAAAAAATTAAAAAAGTGAATATCTGCAGTGAAGATTTTTTTTTTAGTTGTTTTACCAGGAGAAACACACAAAGCTGAAAGCTTGTTTACAGGTGCAACTTGGAAGCACAAGGAAGTTCGTGACTTGCTCAGGGTCACACAGTTTGCAAGTAGGGCTGTGGGATTCAAACCCAGGTTTCCAGGTTTGCAGAGAGCCTTAAATCACTGAACTATACTGTTTTCTAGCAGTGTCAGCATGATTAGTTGTCTTCTTTTCTGATTGTTTCCCCATTTCCTTGATTAGTTTCATATTTGCCATAATCCAAGGTCGGAACATGGTGCCTTTGCATCCTGATTAACATCCTACCAGCTCAGGGCATGAAACTCAGGACCAAGACAGGTGTCAAAATGTCTCAGTTGGTAGCATGTCCATCTCTTGGCCAGGATTTCATAGGTTCTAGTTCCATCATGCAGAGATTAGGCTCACTTACCACAAATGCTGGCACCAATGCAGTACTAAGGGGATACTGTACTGTCAGAGTGTGCTGTCATTTGGATAAGACATGAAACCAATGATCTGTCTGACTTTTCTGATGGTTGTTCAGGTGGATGGTAATGATCCCATGGCAGTTCATGAAGAAGACGTAGGGGTATTTTCCCTGGACAAATTCCCCCTCTCCCTAAAATACCAACAACAGCTCAATCTGGCATCAATTTCATTTGGTTTGCACCTCCCCTCTCCCCACGGGATGAGGATGAAAATAGGCAGTATTGTCTAGCCCTGCTGTTCTACTCCTTCCCTCAACCAGGCAAGCAGCAGCATCCCTTAAAAATCCACAGGCCCTACTCTCCTCTTTAAAAATACATTTATGTGAAGAACATGCCAAGAGAGCATGGGGTTGCTTTTAAGATAATTTGCTATTTTGTGTCTGCTTGTTGCATGTTCCTTTTTATTATACTTCCCTTCCCACTAACCGTCCCATGAATTCTGACATTGTTGGCCCAACAACTGGACTCGTCCATTCTGTTTATTCATCACAGCAGTGCTATGGATCTACTGGTCTAGATTAAGGGTCAACAAAGAAGCAGCATGCATGCAGAGGAAGATTTTTTGATTAGCATCTCAGGATCCATCTAGTTGAAATGCCAGTGGTGTGCCCCAAACCCATGCTGTGGCATTCTGATGTGAATGTCCCAGTGTATGCACATTTCATACTGCCCTCTAGGCTCGTCAGCAGCAGGGAGATAATGGTTTGTAGCTTATGCATTGCCAAGAAAAATTCACCATGTTTTGAGAATGTTAAACCATTTTTCCTTTTTTTTTTTAACTGTATGGTGTTTTCCTTCACTCCCAGAGGCTGATTAGAAGGATTATCGTAGTAGGATCCTCAATTTCAGGTTAGCTTGGACAGGGAAATTAAACACTGGAATGGTGGGAGACAGTAGGTGACAGCCTAAGGAAACTGCTGGCAACCAACACTAACATTACACAAGCCAGTAACTGCAACCCAACCATCCCAGTGCAACTTTCCAACCCATACCCTAATGACATGATCAGGACCCAGGATCAGTAATCAAATACAAGGAAGATCTGCACTCATCATGCTGAATGAATCCTGAACTAAGATGGGGTATTAAGGAGGGCCAAAATTTTTCACTATTGCACCAATTTCACCAGTTTGATTGCTGTATTGGGTCACAAATGTTACTGGAATGTTCACTTCCTTTTCAATAGTTTTTTTTGTTTTGGGGTTTGAGTACATTCTTTCTTAACCCTTACACTGCCAAGGTTTTTCTACAAATTACATGTCCTCACTGCCAGAGATTTTTTCATTGGGTTTGTACACCTGTCGGTTATGATATTATTACATCATTTTTCTTAATTCCCTGGTAAAAAAATGTTGTCAAGGTAGTAAGAACCTAACACAACTATAATTTAAAGTGAAAATATAAGTTTTCCAACTAAGCAATTCAGTGATATATATATATATATATATATCTATATATATATATATATATATATATATATATATATATATAAGTTTATTTAGTGAAATTTCAATTGTTTTGGGAATTTTATTGGCAAAAATATTGAAGTTTGTAAAACATTAAAATCGGATGGATCACTGATAACATTTTTGTCTAAATGTAACTAATTTTCAATTTCAGGTTATAAAGTCTTTATATAAACACAAATTTCACATTGGTTTCTCACCTACAGATTATGAGAGTCACCAGAACCAACCACTCACAGTAGGGCCATGCTGGCCCATGAGGGTTATCTATTGGATTATGGGGTACACATCACTAAATCCATTAAGAAAAAAAAGAAGTAGCTTGTTTCACATGACAGGGAAATGAATGAGTAAATCAAGGCCCAGATTGTACCCATAGCTACATCCCTGGGTCATATGACCAAACAAGATGGCTGACACCTTCTAGTCATTTTCTGTCAAACTGTTTGTGACTTATTTATTGTTATACCTAGATTATAAAAGTAGTACATTTCAATGGATTACAACTTTTCTTATATCAGCAAGGGTTTGGATGAAATTTCTGATCACTAATTTCACATTATAGTACCACCTGCAGATAGCGGGGGTGCCATACCCAACCACCCATGGTAGAGCTATGCTGGCCCATATGGGGCCCACCTATTGCATTATGGGGTACATGTCAATAAATTCATAAAGGAAAAGTAAGAAGTAGCCTGTTTTACATGGCAGAGAAGTCATTGAGTAAATCAAGGCACAGATTGTACCTATAGCTACATACCCTGGGTCACATGACTAAAATCAAAATGGCTGCCACCATTCAGCCATTTCCATGTCAAACTGCTGCTGTTACACACTTGTAGGAATAACTAGATTATAAAAGTGGCAGATGTCAATGGATTACACCTTTTCTTACATCTGCAGGGACTTAGATGACCAGGGACAGTGGTTTACCATGATTGAGAAAAGGCAAATTCCATTTTGCAGATTGACAAAACCAGTATTGTCACCGGTGTCTGCAAGTCCAAAATCAGTTTTTACCAGTGTTGGCTTTGTAACCTGTATTTAACCATTTTTTCACTCTGCTTGCATGCATTTTCACATTTCTACATCTGCTGTTGCATATCTGCACTTGTAGCTATCAAGTTATTTTAGAAGCTACAATTTGTGAAGGCAGCAGGTGCACTACATTCCCTATCCCTCCTATATAATGACAGGACCATTAATGCCCCCTATCATTCTGATGCAATGGGGACAGCAGTACTGTGGACCCCTCCCTCTGGTCTGATTGGCAGCAGCCCTGCAGCCCCATCCTCCAGTGTGATGGCAGGGAGCAGCACTGCAGCGCTCCTCCCTCTTGTGCAATGGCAGCAGCACTGTGGCTTCCATCCTTCGTGTGTTGTCAGAAACATGGTGGTAAAGCTCTGCAGCCCATATCCCTCAGGTGTGACAATACAGAATATTAGACTGCAGGACACTTGGATAAATTAAAAGGAACTAGCCATTAGAGACTGCCACCAATCACCACACAATGCAGACTAAGTTACCACCCACATGACCTTTCTCGTAAGTTCTCATCCCAAGAAATGTTAATGAAGTCAATAAAAGCAAGTACACCATTTCAAGAAAGGTAGTTTATAAACAGTGCAAATATTGCAAATCAAAAACAATATACAACAGTTGAAAAATGTGAACAAAAACAAAATCTAAATGAAAATGTGCAGAATGTCAAAAAGTGAATATATATAGAAACAAGTGAACTAAAACCTAAATACAAATACTCAAAGTGTCAAATGTGCAAAGGTACAGGAAATGTGGAAAACTGTGCATAAACAAAACCTAAATGAAAATGTGCAATTCAGTATGACAAAAAATATACAGTGAAAAACACATGAACTAAAACAAAATATAAATATTCACACACACACACACACACACACACACACACACAGCGACATGACAAGGAATATGGAAAACAAGCTAACAAAAGTTATTGAAAGTGTTTACACCCTATAACTAAAAAATGTGCAAAATGTCTGTAGAAAATGTTCACCAATCTAATCCTTTGACTTAATGTACATAAGCTGGGATAGCAATCTCATATTGTCTACTAGCAGGTTACGTCTTTGGTCTGTGTGGATCTGTCCGTAGACCGAGAAAGATCTCTCCACATCGGCACTCGACACATGTATCCAAATGGCTTGCAGAGCAGCTTTGGCTGGTACTGGTAATTGTAGCTGCACTGAAATCCAGTACTGGCCAACATTAAAGTCCATTATGCCTGGAAGCTCTCCTATGTCCTGCCCAACATACATCTCCCAGTCCTTTTGTAGTGCAGTTTTGTTGTGCAGTTCAAATACACCAATGTCACTGGAGTAGTGTGTGATGTCCCTTCTCAATTTAGGAAGGTTGTAGGGGTTCAAAATGTGGCAGGCTTTCAAGAACCCTATGGCTGGGTTTGTTTCCATATGATTTGCCATTTTGTTTAGGGCTACTCCAAATGCTTTTTGGAAAATTGCAATCTGCTCCTGCTTGACCTGTGGCCTAAGAGTAGCTAAGTATTCATCTGTCCTTTCTCCAGATGCTTCTGTTTTTGATACACCCATCTGAAACCTCTGTTTTATTCCATGTAGTGCATCGAATACAGAAACAGCCAAGGGTTTGTCTTTCCTTTGTAGAAGTTCTATTGTGCTGATGAGATCATTGCAGTTTTCAGCGATGAAGGTTGTGTGAATCTGCAGCTCTGTAAACCAGTCTTGGAAAAGTTTTCAACGAATTCATGGAGTTGCAATCACTTGCTTCCTCCTGGAAGAAGTCTCTTAAGTGCTGAAGATAAAGTGAATGGTACTTAACGGTTTCAAACCAAGTGTTCCAACGGTTAAGACAGGAACAGGAGGCAATATTTTCTTTTCACATCTCGCCCCTCCAGGAATGCCAAGTACTCTCTTTACGTTTGAGCGACTGCTGAATGAATATTTCACAAGTGCCACAAGTTTATTGACCAGTTCAAAATGGTCAATCCATGTGTCTCCACCAAGGATAACACATGTGCCCAGCAACCAACATGGATCACATGGGCACCAATAAGGCCATATAAAACCTCTTTGAAGCACTTCACCATGTATCGCAGATGTCACTGATGAAGGTGACGACTTGGTCCATCTCCACATCATATTTCTGCAATATCTTTATAACACTTTGTGTGACAGTGGTGTGATTTACTGCTGTCAACTCTGTTGTTTCTGCAATGATAGACTGTCCGCCCTGCATGACAAAAATTATGTTCAGTATACAGCGGGCATCTGCGTCTGTCATCTCATTGCACATTACAGAGAATGTCTTCCCTTTCACAAGCTGTGAAATTCTGTCCTCCATTTCCTTTCCCAATTTGGGCAAGTAGTTCTGCCTTAAGGTGGATACCTTTGGGAGAGCACCAATTCGTTTAATGTTGTCCCCCATCCAGTCTCTTATGCATGGTTGATCCAACTTTTCGATGGGTATATTTGCACCAAACCAAGCCCTTAATACACCCAATACAGTATTCTCCCATGCTGCAGCTGCAGAAGTTGTGGCATTAAAGCTGGTGTGAAGCATCACCTATCTGTTGCTATTCTTCTGGCTTGCATTCTTCATATGTTTTACTTTGCAGTGATCCACCACTGTATCCTTCCTCACATAGTCAATGGGTGATCCCAAAGCTTCAAAACATTTTCCTCCATCCTCATACATGCCTTCCAACTTGAATTGCAATGTAAGGTCCTTAGCAGTGACACTGGAAAGTTTTGCCATTTTGCTTGGTGTTGCCATCACGATGCATAGAACAGATGACTCCAAAGAACTAAAAAGTGGAACACAAGTTGGAGAGATATTAAAACAGGCTGTAGAACTACTTAAAGCTTCACAACAATGACATTAAGGATTGAAACATCACAGATAACTTCTGCCCATGGATGAGAGTCTGGAGAACAGCAACAGAAAACATGCTGATCTCAGCTGCTCACAATCCATACAAAAAACAATACCAGAATCAGAATATCACTGCTAATCCATGCGGACCATGCTCAATCCATGGATGGCAGTCGGTAGGAGCAGCTACAGAAATCAAACTGTCCTCAGAAGCTGTCACAGGCTTGACTATATAATACAAAAGTACAATATTGACATCCAAATATAGCCCTGGTCACAGCTGATAAGAAATCCAGATGACATACAGGACCCGGACTTGCTCTGCATTGCACCAAGACCTTATCGGTCTCCGGCTCAAACAAACTAAGACTTGAAAAACACATGAATATGAAGATCACACCATACTTTTTAGAGATGATGATTATTTCCAGCAGAAATTCACACCAAGCAGGAATGTTGAAGCCTAAAATTCGAAAAAAATAAATAAAAATTATCTAAATAAAGGACACACACACACACACACACACACACACAAACACACACACACACCTCACCCCCACATGCACAAGTAAATGACACCTAGTTAGACATGCCATCTGCCTCTTCTGCTGGGATACAGAACCTAAAAGTCCAGCTGTGAGCCACCAGGACTAAGGTGTTACCAATATAGCCATGGTTGCAGCCACCTATCCTGAATGCCAAGCAAAGGGCCATATAGCTAGGGTCTTATTGCAATGATTTGGGTTGCCACCTACACTCCCCAGTCCCTAGCTATCACCATCCACAGCAAACACCTTTGTGCAAACCACCCAGGGTGTATAAAACTTAAAGCAAGCAGATCCCCAAATGTCTGCATTTGGGGACAAGGGCTCTGGGTCAAGATCTGGCGGGTTGTACTAACAAAACCCACTTCCAGGGAGGATGTTGATGCAGACACCCTCCATTTGTTCAAGTCACTCATCATGGGCAACTCCTCACTCATTGGGTTGCGGTACTCAGTGACTGGCACAAGGGCCATCACTGAAAAAGTGTCCAACCAAGGTTGGTGTCAGTATCTCTGCAAGTCATTTTCAATTATTTTAATTGTGGTTGATGGTGGGGACGTTACATGGCAGCCCAACTTGCCACCAACACTCCAAACCATTCAGTCACTAACCACCTGAAAATAAACTACCTCTAATAGCTACTGTTGCCCCCATACCAAGAAACTGAACCAGTCTTTACCAAAAAAGTGAACGATGAGACATCCAAAATAAACTTACTTTTTCAGCAGAGAGGACATGTTGCTGTTAGCAGTGTGGAGTTCAGGCATCCACATCAGTCAAAAGGCCAGGGTTGGGTGTGAGCTGAACAGCAGTACAGTCTGTACAGCCTTGAAAGCACCGAGAAGTCACTTCAACTTCCATCTCCAAGCAAAATGGAAACTGCAGCCTTTCCTCAATATTTGACTGCAGCCCCACCCATCCCCTGCAGGATGGACGCATGTGCAGCACTGCAGCCCCCACCATCCCATGTGACGGCAGCATGTGCAGCACTGCAGCCCCTACGTCCCGTGTGATGCCAGCATGTGCAGCACTGCAGCCCCACCATCCTGTGTGATGGCAGCATGTGCAGCACTGCAGCCATTACCATACAAATCTGTCCAAGCTCAGACGTGAAGTAGGCCGAACCACCAGATGCCAAGGTGGACTCCGTCGGTTCAGTCCCTATCTAATATATAGATGCCTGATTTGGTTTATTTGTAAACAAAGTGCATCCAACTTAAAAAATTCAAGTGATTAATGAGGATGCTAATGGAGAGATACACAAACACAGTCTCTGCCAAAGAATAAACCAATCCAGAATCACAAAAATAGTAATTTGTGAACTTTCTGGCTATCTTCATGAAAATGGAGTCTCTTAGTTTTCATGTCGGAGCTCAAACTCAAGAAAGGAGTTCTGCTGGCTGTTGAAACCATGACAGCTGTTCTGATCTGGGCTTTGTCTCTCATCCTCTTGCAGTAGGTATAGGTCAATGAATCTTTGCACCTGATCACTTATACCAATTGGTACATCCTCTGGAGCACCCAGAATGTTAATTATGGCGCTACTGAACAAGACACACTCTTTCCTTATTAAAACTGCATGTTAATGACAATGCCTCACTTCTTTCTCAATTGGCAGTGTAATAATGGCCTAGACACACCATCGTACTTATAATAAAAGGGCACAAAACTTCAATGTCAAAGCATAAGGGCACTTGAAGAAAGGGCAAAAGTAGCATCATCAATTCATGATGAGCGAGAGTGCGAGATGTTCACAAGCTCCTAAATTAATGAGCCGGATGCACCGGAGAATTAAATAATTTGAGTGATTACGTGCAAAGATTATTAACTTAATATAGTGCCTGCGGGGGGGGGGACAAGATAGATGAAGCGAGCCCCAATCTGTACAGTGGTCAGGGCTTCACCTCAGCCAGTAGTTCTCCTTTAAGAACTCACCAGTCACCATCTCTAGTTCCCCATCCCCATCCTAGCAAACATGGACTGCCCTGGTGCCAAGGCAGTTACACCACACCACCTAGGAGAAAAGCCACCACAAGAAGTTTGTATGAATGACCACTCCAGATACCCATGCACTGCCACACAGTACCCCCTGAAAGGCAAATACTTGGGTGGTATTTTTTTATTAGCATCACCTATGATGAGACAGTGGGTTGTGGGCCTGGTTGTGGTACTAACATACTAAAATGCCAGCAGAATAGGTGTAACGGTCTTTCTTGTCTGCTCGTTTGGTCAGCCCCCACCCTGGGAGCTGACCTTGCTGCCCCCCTTGCCTTCTCTGGCTTCTCCCTTCCCAATTCCAGATATTCTCACTGCACTGGATTTTGCTTCCAGAACCCTTCCCCTGTACCTGTCCTACCCCCTCTTGAACCCCTCCACTGTCTCTGCCTCCACCAGCCCCTGGGCAGCACATTCCATGGCTCCACCACCCTCTCAGTGAAGTAGCACATCCTCCTTTCTCCTCTGAATCTCCCCAGCTTTCACCCATGCCTCTAGTTGCCCCTCCTTCCTGCAAAGCACCCTGACTGCTCCTCCCTATTTACCCTCTTCATGTACCTTCATGTCCTGAAGACCTCTATCATGTCCCCCAGTCCCTTCTCTCTTCCAATGTGTACATATTTAGCTCTTCAAGACTCTCCCATAGGTCCTGTCCCCAGGCCTCCTCTGGACCCTCTCCAGGAGTTTATTGTCCCTCTTTAAGTTGCCTCCAAAACTGCATGCAGTACTCAAGGTCTGGCCTCACCAAGCAGTTGTACAGAGGAGTATCACTTCCTCTCTGGAGGTGATCCCCTAGCGATGCATCCCAGCATCCTGTTGGCCTTGGCTGCTGCCCTCCTGTAAGTCTCTGAGTTGTTCATCTTGACATCCACCACCACCCCAGGTCTTTCTCAGCCATCGAGACTTGTAGCATCCCCCAGGGTGTACACTTGGCCCGGTTTCTGGCCCCAGTGCAGTAGCTTGTACTCCCATCGATCCTTTCACTCCTTGAGCACTTGAATTGCCTATAGGCTGTCTTCTTTCCCCACACCACCTCCTGGACCTCCCTGGTCCACCAACAGGGCTTTAGGCCCTACTGCATTTTCGTCTTCACCCCTAATGATTTCCCACCTACTGTCAGTGTCCATGTCTGACCCAATCACATCCAAATGCTCCTTAAGGATTCTTCCCATTTCCTTAAAATCCGCGCCCCTGAAGTCAGTTATCTCTGTCTTTGTGCAGCCTTCTACCCCTCCTAGGTCCAGGCAGAACCAGACCGTGGCATGGTCACTCCCTGCCAATGGGTCCCTTACCTCCAGGCCCCTAATCTGTTCACTGTCTGCCAGAACCACATCCAGTACCTGCACCTTCCTGGTCGGTTCCCCCACCTGCTGAGTTAGGAAGGTGTCTTGAAAGACATCCAACAACCTCTGTTCCCTGGCCACCGAGGATGGTAGCCCAGGTTGCCGCAAAGGCCCGGCCCCCCCAGCAACAACTTCTTTATTCGAACTTTTAAATTTTATAAGCACAAATCAAGACAGGCCACCAACAGGCCTCCAACATATTCCATTAGAAATTACAGCAAAGGTTCAACATAGAAAATGTATTTAATAAAAGTGGTAAAATTGTTAACATGCAGTTCGACAGTTTAACTTGTCTGTTTATCCCCTAGGTAATCCAATGTCTGCGTCCTCCAAAATTGATGAAGGGAACCGAGAAGGACAATCCACATTTCCAGCTGCACAGATGATGCCCTCTGGGTTCAGATGAAACATGGAGGTTGATTCAGTTTGATGATGTTTAATAAAGATTTTTGTCTGAGCGTGTGTCTGTATTATTCTACACAGATATGCACACCACCCAACAATACTTTACACCATGTTTAAAGACAGGATAGCCAGGATAGAGGCAGCAGGTCCCAGGCAGCACAACACAGGAAATGATAAATGAAACAAATGAAAAATACACATTTCAGTAAAGACATGCCCCCAAAAAATCACCACAAAATCAAACAACGCACCTTCCCTCTACCCAGGGTGGGGGGAGGAGGGCAGATATGTGGAACAGCTGCATCACAAGCCTGGGACCCAGGCCTGTCACGCAGCCAGGCCCCACTTGGGTATCCACGGTGCTAAATGAAGACAGGTCATGTAACATTTTGTCGAACCACACAGTAATGTTAAAAATATATATATATATATATATATATATATATATATATATATATTATCTACATGGGATATGACATGGCCTGCCTGAAGATATAGTTATCCTCAGAAGAAGCAAATGATAACATGACATCTCACTCATGGCGAGTGAAGATAAATATGATATCGTCAGGAAGGCCATGTCATGTTCTGTTTATACAATGTATGTTTTGGCCCTCAATACAACCCCACACAATGTTGTTTTCTTGCAACACCACTTAATGCAATTCTCCACAAGTTTACAGTGAGGCACTGTCTTTGTGTATGCCTAGAAAATGTGGTTTTCAGAAATATTTATAAAAAGCAGTGGTGTGAGTGACCGCTTTGTTTTAATAAAGTAAACTGAGGTGCTCCTGCATGTTTAAAATAAGCACTTTTCAGTGGAAGTTAGATCTGTTTAGTTTTGCTCTGTTCAAATTTGTGTTTGGTTAAAGCTGCTGCTGGCAATGGAAGATAAGTGAAAGCGAGTTGCAGCTTTAATGAAGACATTAGCAGCCTGGAGCGAGTGTTGCTACAACAACAGCCGCTTGATCTCACGATGTGTTCACTGCAGCTGCGACTCATTTTCCTTCTCTTCCCATTGCCAGCAGCAGCTTTTAACCAAATCAGATACAAATTTGAACAGAGCAAACTAGACAGATCTAATCTACCCTTGGACAGTGCTTATTTTAAACATGAGGGGCCTGTTTACTTTATTAAAAGTGCTCGTCATGCAGCATGCAGATTTAAACGAGAAAGTGAAAGTGTAGCTGCTCCAGGAATATGAGGAGAAACTGCAGGATGAACCAGATAGAGTTTTTCTGCTATCGTTTATTTGAAAATGATGGCAGGATCAACAGCATGTGTGCCAATCCGCCCAGCCCGTCCCTCAGCCGACCATCAACAAAAGAGCACCAGATCGTGGCACGGACCTGGCTGACTGGCATATATGCTGGAAAAAATGGTTCAGTGCCACTCTGCCCACCTACCCCTCCCTCAGAGGCCAGAACCATTTTTTGCCAGCATGTGAACCAGTCCGCCCAGACCATCCCTCAGCCAACCTCAACAAAAGAGCACCAGAGCGTGGCACAGACCCGGCCGACTGGCATATATGCTGGAAAAATGGTTCTGTGCCACCTGCCTTCCCACCCTCCCTCAGAGGCCAGAACCATTTTTGCCAGCATGTGAACAGTCCGCCCAGGCCGTCCCTCAGCCACCATCAACAAAGAGCACCAGAGCATGACACAGACTTGGCTGACTGGCAAATATGCTGGAAAAATGGTTTTGTGCCACTCTGCCCACCTGCCCCTCCCACTGAGGCCAGAACCAATGTTTCCAGCATGTGAACCAGTCCGCCCAGCCCGCCCTCAGCCGACCATCAACAAAGGGCACCAGAGTGTGGCACAGACCCCGACTGGCATATATGCTGAAAAATGGTTCTGTGCCACTCTTCCCACTTCTTTCCCACCCTCTCTCTCAGAGGCCAGAACCATTTTTGCTAACATGTGAACCAGTATGCCCAGCCTGCCCCTCAGCCGACCATCAATGACCACATTAGCAGCATCAAGCTTCCTTCAGGGTAGGTGACAAACTCAGGCATCAACAAGGCTTTTCTATTTGAACCCTGCCAATCCTAAAGATCCCTCCCAACCTGTGGGAATTTCTGGCAGATACCACCCTTCCCAGAGTACCACATGTAGGAGCTCCAATCTGCAATAAGGGCTCTTCTCAAAGGGATCACTGATCTGCACAGACACTCTTCCCCAACCCAACAGACCTGCCCGGCCAGCCCAGCCACTCTCCCCGCCAGCACAGCCACTCTTCCCACCCCCCCAGGACCTGCATGGACAGTCCGCCCACCCCCAACAGACCTGCCCAGCCACTCTGCCCACCCCGATGCACTAGCACAGCCACTCACCCCACCCCAGTGCACCAGCCCAGCCACTTTGCCCACCAACATGGACCTGCACGGACACTTAGCCCACCCCAACAGACCTGTCCGACCACTCTGCCCACCCCAACAGACCTGCACAGCCACTCTGCCCACCCTGATGCACCAGCACAGCCACTCTGCCCACCCCCACAGACCTGCACGGACACTCTGCCCACCCCCTCTGACCTACATGGACACTCTCCACACCTTAGTACACCAGGACAGCCACTGTCCCCACCCCGATGCATCAGCCCAGTCACTCTGCCCACCCCATGGACCTGCATGGACACTCAGCCCACCCCAACAGACCTGCCCAGCCACTCTGTCCACCCTGATGCACCAGCACAGCCACTCTGCCCACCCCCATGGACCTGCACGGACACTCTCCCCACCCCAGTGCACCAGCACAGCCACTCTCCCCATCCCAATGCATCAGCCCAGCCACTCTGCCCACCCCAACAGACCTGTCTGGCCACTCTCACCACTCTGCCCACCCCCACAGACCTGCCCAACCACTCTCCCCACTCTGCCCACCCACAGACCTGCTGGCCACTCTGCCACCCCAACAGACCAGCACAGCCACTCTGGATGTGGCACCCCGAGGGCAGTATGGGTAGTGAGTTTTTCTGGATGGGTGTCCACCTTGTGCCCTTGCACTTTCAGGGGTTGTCAGTGCAGCACTGATCAATTTATCTACCTGGGATAGTTAAATTGTGGTAGATAAACTGCAAAATATGCCTGTCTCTCTAACAAGGGAGCACTACGTTTGATCGACTGACAAAATCAAAATGGGACAGGGGTCAGCACAAAGCATACAAAAATACTTTAGTAAATGCAGCAGCAGTAGAAAACACATTGTAAAAAATGGCAGATCTCACCTAAAAGCATTAGTAGACATGCATGTATAAAAAAACCAGGCATCAAATACCGAGTAAAAAAAGTCCATGTTCCCAGATCTCCCAAGAAACGTTGCAACAAAATTCATGAACAACAACTAATGGGAAAGAGTGAGCACCCCAAAACTGGTGGGATTAAAACCTGTGGTGATTTTGTGCTGTAGCAAAAGATTTAATGGAGCGGCTGCTCCATTCCTTTGGAAGGCAGTAGTTCGGGTGCCAGATGGCTCCACGCTGCATGCAGCAGCACTGTAAGTCTGAGACCCAGACAAATCAGTGGAGAAACACTAATGTAGTAAGGCGACTACCAGACACGAGTCACTTCATTCGACCCAATAAAATAAAAAAATGCAGGCTAAGCACTTGCATCTTAGGACACACTATTTACCACGATTCAGCATCACAGCTATGCGTCCATTCTGCACTGCAAGCTGCCCAATCTAAATTTCACCTTCCTCGTCAGATGACTCACTTCACTACATACAGTCCCTGCATTAATATCCACCGCATCTGCCTCTGGCTCGTACATGTATGGCTGAATTTGTAAACTTAGATTAAAATCAAGTGCCAAATCAGAATGACTGCCATTTCATATGTTGCTCTTGTAGTGCAACTTACAGCAGGTGGGATTCAAAGATTTAATGGAGGGGCTGCTCCATTTCTTTGGAAGGCAGTTCTTCGTGATGCCAGATGGCCTCCATGCAGCTGCACTGTAAGACCCCAGAAGAAAATAAAATAAACTGTGGTGTGGGGAATCACCCTATTCCTGTCTCTCTGCCTCCTAGGAATCGACAATCTCTCCCGATTCCCACAAAGTGCCAAAAAAAAAAAACATAACTCAGAGCCAGGCTTACTACCCCCACAACACAGGCAGCAGAAAACAGAACAGAACAGAGAACAGAACGATGGCCAATGGGCAGAGATTGTCATCGCAGAAACACAGCAAGCAGCAAAACAAATGGCAGCAGCAAAGCAGAGTGCAGAGTAAAAACGCAAATACGCTGCACTGCAATTTATAGCGCTCTGTTCTCACAATCAATGAGAACAAATGCTAGTTCCATTTTTGGCGCCGTTTTCCATGGCCCAATCATAATTCCACATTCCTGTCCACGTCACCACATATGCGGTAAACCATTGTCCCTGTAGATGACATTTTTGATCACTAATCTCACATTATAAACCCACCTGCCGATAGCTGGGGTGCCATACCCAACCACCAATTTTAAGGTCATGCTGGCCCATGGGAGGCCCACCTATTCCATTATGGGGTACATGCCAATAAATTCAGAAACGAAAAGTTAAAAGTAGCCTGTTTTACATGACAGGGAAGTAAATGAGTAAATCAAGGCCCAGATTGTACCATAGCTACATCTCCTGGGTCACATGACCAAAAACATTATGGCTGCCACATGTTTATTGTGATAGCTACATTATAAAAGTGGTAAAT
Source organism: Neoceratodus forsteri (assembly GCA_016271365.2). Lineage (NCBI taxonomy): Eukaryota > Metazoa > Chordata > Ceratodontiformes > Ceratodontidae > Neoceratodus > Neoceratodus forsteri. The sequence goes on along the minus strand of CM057455.1, from coordinate 397,703,548 downwards.
GTCAATGGATTACACCTTTTCTTACAGCAGCTGAGGTTTGGATGAAATTTCTGACCATTAATTTCACATTACAGACCTACCTGCAGATAGCTGGGGTGCCATAACCACCACCCTTGGTATGCCCATACTATCCCATCGGGTGTCCACCTGTTGCATTATGGGGTACATGCCAAAAAATTCAGAAAGGTAAAGTAAGAAGTATCTTGTTTTACATGACAGGGATATAAATGAGTAAATCAAGGCCCAGATTGTACCCATATCTACATCTCCTGGGTCACATGAACAAAAACAAAATGGCTGACACTGTTTAATCACTTTCTGTTTCAGACTGCATCTCTTACACATTTATTGGGATTACTAGATTATAAAATACATATATATCAAAGGATACACCTTTTCTTACAGCAGCAGGGGCTTGGATGACACTTCTGATCACTAATTTCACATTATAGACCCACCTGCAGATAGCAGGGTGCCATGCATTTTCTGTGTCAAACTGCTTTTGTTATACGCTTGTAGGGATAACTAGATTATAAAAGTGGTAAATGTCAATGGATTACACTTTTCTTAAATCTTCATGGGCTTTGATAACAATTTTTGATGACTAATTTCACATTACAGACCCATCTGCAGATTGCCGCATGTGCCATACCCAACCACTCATGCTTGGGCCATGTTGGCCCATGGGCAGACCACCTATTGCATTATGAGGTGTGTGCCAATAAATTTAGAAAGAAAAAGTAAGAAGTAGACTGTTTTACATGACAGGGAAGTGAATGAGTAAATCATGGCCCAGATTGTACCCATAGCTACATCCACTGGGTCACATGACCAAAAAGAAGATGGCTGCCACAGTTCGGTCATTTTCTGTGTCAGACTGCTTCTGTTACACATTTGTAGTGATAACTAGATTATAAAAGTGGTAAATGTCAATGGATTACACCTTTTCTTACATCTGCATGGGCTTTGATGAAATGTCTGATCACTAATTTCACATTACACACCCACCTGCAGATAGCTGGGGTGCCATACCCAACCACCCATGGTATGCTCATGCTGGCCCATTGGGTGACCACTTACTGCATTATGGGGTATATGTCAATAAATTCATAAAGGACAACTAAGAAGTAGCCTGTTTTACATAACATGGATGTGAATGAGTAAATCAAGGCCCAGACTGTACTCATATCTACTTCCACTTGGTGACATGAACAAAAAACAAGATGGTTGGCACTGTTTAGTCATTTTCTGCATCAAACTGCTTCAGGTCCACATTTCTTGGGATAACTAGACTATACAAGATTTAAATGTCTATAGAGTACACCTTTCTTATAGCTTCGGGATCCTTGATTATATTTCTGATGACTAATTTTATATTACAGACCAACCTGCAGATAGCTGGAGTGCCATACCCCGATACTCAAGCACCCCTGATAGTACCATGCTGGCCCATGGGGTGGGCCCAACTAATGTATTATGGGGTACATGTCAATAAATCCTTAAAGAAAAAACAGAAGCAGCCTGTTTTACATGACAGGAAGTGAATGAATAAATCAAGGCCCAGATTGGTCCCATATCCACATCCCCTGCATGACAAGAACAAAAACAAGATGTCTGCCACCATTCAGTCATTTTCTGAGTCAAATCTATCCTACTACATTTATTGTGATAACTAGGTTATAAAACTGCTAAATGTAAATGGATTGCACCCTTTTCTTACAGAAGCAGTGGCTTGGAAGCTATTTCTGATCACTAATTTCACATTACAGACCCACCTACTGATAGCGGGTGTCATACCCCATACCCTGCCACCCATGCTAGGGCTGTGCTGGCTCATGAGGGACCACCTATTGTGTTATATTGTACAGGTCAATAAATCCACAAAGAAAAACTAAAAAGAAGCCTGTTTTACATGACAGGCAGGTGAATGAGTAAATCAAGGACCAGACTGTACACACATGTATACACACACATATATATATATATTTATATATACACTGTATATATATATATATATATATATATATATATATATATATATATATATATATCCACTGAGTCACATGACCAACAGCAAGACGGAGGACACCATTCAGTTATTTTCTGTGTCAGCCTGCTTATGTTACACATTTATTGGGATAACTAGATTATAAAAGCGGTAAATGTCTATCGATTACACCTTTTCTTACTGCTCCCAGGGCTTGGATGAAATTTCTAATGACTAATTTTACATTGCAGACCCATCTGCAGATAACTTAGGAGCAATTTCCAACCACCTATTGTAGGGCCATGCGGGCCTATGTGGGGGGGGGGTCCACCTATTACATTATGGGGTTCATGTCAATAAATCCTATAACTATCATACATGTGACCTGCAAGAAGAAAAAACATCTACTATAGCATGTTCATTGTGATGTACGTACTTAAGAGAATGTGAAGTCATTCTGTTTTAGTAGTGACATCACTATTGCAGCAAAATGACTTTTTCAAGACTTGTACGTGATCATCATACACAATAGCATTCCATCAGATGCTAGAAGACAATAAACCTGTGGAGAAACCCCTACCCTTTCCCTTTTCTAAAACATGTCATGTAGTCCACTCTTTGTTTTATATTTATTTCAAACACACCATTGCCGATCCTGTATGAAAAAAAAACTGTTTTTCCCTATATCTATCTATCTATCTATCTACCGCCTTCATGCCTGCGACCTGTGGAAATAAATACCTGTCTATTATTACCCTATACTATTACTTTTTATATCACTGTACTGCCCCTGGAAATGGAACACATTTTTCTTAATTTACTCTGTCCTGCTATGCCTTGATTGTTATTATTCCCATGTTTTTTCTCCCCATACATTATATAGAATAGATGGAGGTCGTCAATACACAGCAATGATAAACCTTCACCCTAAGGTTATAGTGAGGACAGCAAATTAAGAAAGGTTTTAAGAAAAGTGTTGTTGTGTATTTAGGCCACCGTGATAGTATTTTATGTAGTATATTATAGGAAAGAAACTGAAACAGCTTACTTTTGATTTCCATTAGCATTTACCATTAGTGGTCCACATTTCACCTTTGGTATTTTGCTGATGTGACACATTCGACAGCCAGGTGTCCTATGTACCGTGATATTGGGGTCACTTGCACTGTGATGTATATATTAAAGCAGAATAGGAAGACATTCTGTTTTAGTAGCAAAGTCACTGTTGCAGCAGAATGACTTTTCAAAGGATGGATCATCATAAACAAAGAGCATTCTACCAGACGAAATATAACCAGAAAACTGTGGAGAAAAACCCTATCCTTTCCCTGTTCTAAAACCTGTGAAGAAAAACCCTATCCTTTCCCTTTTCTAAAACATGTCATGTAGTCCACTCTTTGTTTCATATTCATTTCAAACACACCATTGCCAATTCTGTAAGGAAAACAAAACTGTTTCCCTATATCTATCTCTCCCGTCTTTATGCCTGTGACCTGTGGAAATATCTGTCTACTATTACCCTATACTATTATTTTTTAGATCACTGTACTACCCATGGAAAAGGAACACATTTTTATTTTTTTACCCTATCCTACTATGCCTTATTCCCATGTTTTTATATGTTTTTTCCCATACATTATATAGACTAGTTGGAGGTAATCGATACACAGCAATGATACACCTTCACCTTAAGGTTCATAGATGGAATACAAGTTATGTAGACCATTGGCCTTTTCTGAACTTGCCACAATTCAGTGTTCTATTGGTGGAAGGAGATTTTTTGTTACTCATATATTCATCAAGTCTCTTTTCAAATGTATTCATATTTTGATTTTCAACTGCAGTCTTAGGTAGAGTATTGCAGGTTGTAATTATTCTTTGACAGGTTTGTTTGTTTCGCCAATCAATTTAAGTTATGTGATCTGGTGCTATTATTGTTTTTATGTCTTCCCAGAACAATTATTTCTTGAGTAAAGTCTTCCTGGATCACTTTAAAAGTTAGATATAGGGTACCCGGTCTTATGTTAACCCATAGAAAATAAATCTATTTTTTCAATCTCTTACAGTTACAGTGAGGACAGCAAATTAAGAAAGGTTTTAAGAAAAGAGTTGTGTATTTAGGCCACCATACAGTATTTTATATAGTATACTATTGGAAAGAAACCAAAATAGTTTACTGTTTTTTATTACGGTTGGCATTTACTATCAGTGGTTCACTTTTCACTTTTGTTATTTTGCCAATGCGACACTTTTTCAAGTGTATGGATCATCACACACAAAGAGCATTCCATCAGACACTATGATACCAAAAACCTGTGGAGAAAAACCTTATCCTTTTCCTAATCTAAAACCTGTAGAGAAAAGCCATATCCTTTCCTTATTCTAAAATCTATGGAGAAAAGCCTTATCCTTTTCTAATCTAAAACCTGCAGAGAAAAGCCCTATAATTTCCTATTCTAAAACGTGGAGAAATACCTACCATTTCCCTACTCTAAAACCTGTGGGGAAAAGCCCTACCCTTTCCCTATTCTAAAACTGGTGGAGAAAAACCCTACCATTTCCCTGTTCTGAAAACTGTGCAGAAAAGCCCTAGCCTTTCCCTATTCTAAAACCTGTGGAAAAAAACCCTATCATTTCCTTATTCTAAAACCTGTGGAGAAAGCCTTACCTTCTCCCTGTTCTAAAACCTGTGGAGAAAAGCCCTACCCTTTCCCAATTCCAAACCTGTGGAGAAAACCTATCCTTTTCCTATTTTAAACCAGTGGAGAAAACCCTACCCTTTCCCTATTCTAAAACCTGTGGGAGAAAACCTACCCTTTCCTATTCTAAAACCAGTGGAGAAAAACCCTACCCTTTCTGTATTCTAAAACCAGTGGAGAAAACCCTACAATTTCCCTATTCTAAAACCTGTGGAGAAAAATCCTACCCTTTCTCTATTCTAAAACCTGAGGAGAAAAGCTCTATCCTTTCCCTATTCTAAAACCTGTGTAGAAAAACCCTAACTTTCCCTATTCTAAAACCTGTGGTAAAAAGCCCTATCCTTTCCCTAATCTAAAACCTGTTGAGAAAAGCCCTATCCTTTTCCTATTCTAAAACCAGTGGAGAAAAACCCTACCATTTCCCTATTCTACAACCTATGGGGAAAAGCCCTACCATTTTCCTATTCTAAAACTGGTGGAGAAAAACCTACCATTTCCCTATTCTGAAGACTGTGGAGAAAAGCCCTACCCTTTCCCTATTCTAAAAATTGTGGAGAAAAAACCTACCCGTTCCCTATTCAAAACCTGTGGTGAAAAGCCTTACCCTTTCCCTATTCTAAAGCCTGTGGAGAAAAACCCTACCCTTTCCTATTCTAAAACCTGAGGAGAAAACGCTACCCTTTCCCTATTCTAAAACCTGTGAGAAAACCATACCCTTTCCTGTTCTAAAACCTGGTGGAGAAAACCCTACCCTTTCCCTATTCTAAAACCTGTGTGAAAACCCTACCCTTTCCTTATTCTAAATCCAGTGGAGAAAACCCTACTCTTTCCCTATTCTAAAACTGGTGGAGGAAAACCTACCCTTTCCCTATTCTAAAACCTGTGGAGAAAGACCATATCCTTTCCTATTCTAAAACCTTAATCACAAGTTTTTTTTATGTTTTGTATTTTGATTTTATGAAACTTGTGATAAATATTGTTTTGTACTTGAAAATAGTTCAAAAACTGTGATAAAGGTAATTTAATACTTTTCTAAATGCTAAAATACTATAACACATGCAAGCAATTAAGAAAAAAAATGAATTTTAGGATTCAACGTTCGAGACCTACCAGAGCCACTTAAAGTAATGAAAAAGTTCTGCCAGATAACCAATAGGGGCAGTCAATATCTGGCAGAGTGGCTATAAAACAAAGTGTCTCACAGCACTATTCATCCCCTGAGGAAGATCACATACGTGGTCAAAGTAATGGGACTTAGTGTGTGTTGTTGTTAGATGCACCATTAATATTGATTGTGGAATAAATCAAAGGAGAAGCACATTTGTGAATCCAGGCACCTTGTAATAAAAAGCCTTTATATTCAAATTGAAGGGATGTTGGTGTTTATTTAGATTCACTCAGCATGAGCAGTGCAGAGCTTCCTTGGATTTTGTTTTCTGTCAGTTGGGGCTAGCAACCCCTTGCTCTGCACTGGAGTTTAATTGAGCACACATCTGTGGAGGTTTGGACACCAGGATCAGTAATGTAGCATTTACTACAGGCAATTTTTATGCATCATTTATCAATGGAAGCCTGCTTTCTGCAATGAGTGGTAGTAAATGACTGGATGAAGCTCACAGTATCCCTAAACGTATTGTTTTTTTTTCCACCAGAACTTAACAGGAGCTACAGTAGATGTGAGAAAAACACACTGCGGATTGGGGCTAAAATGAACATTGCAAAAGGAAATGGCAACCACATTAGAGGAAAATAACTTGGGCTTACCACTTACTTACAGAATCAGGAAGGCATCACACCATCCATCAGCAGCTTTATATGTGCTCTCGACCTGCTCAACATCAGCTTCAATACTGGCTGTTCAAACTCTTGTTGTTCTGCTCTGGTCAGTCGACACAGATGGAACCACAAATCATTTAGTTAAGGGAGTCTGTTTGGTTATCTCTCTACCACACACCACACATCACACACCTATGCCACCTCTGATCTACACACAACGCAAACAGTCCTCTAAGCTGGATACAAACAAAGGAAGGATTCAAACCAAGAAATGAAATAAGGCACAGGTAAAATTTGCTTTTTGTGGAGCCTGCTGCCTGTGCTCACTACTCCCTGGCTCGCTGCTGACAAAATAGCTTAGGGTCAAGAATCTTTTAGTGAAGGACAAGGTGTGAAAGGGCATGACAGGGTTTACCTTGTGTCTGACTTCATTTCTTTTTTTAAAACTTGCTTTATTTGATAACAAGGTTGTTAAGGCAATACATTAGTAAACTTAAAAAAAAGAAATAAAATTCATGAATGTAATCCTTCCTTTGTTTTACTGGGGCAACTGCTAAGTTATACATACTAGGAGAAGAGCACTTGTCTGGTGGTGTGCCAATAACAAAGGCAGATGGGCCCAGGCCAGCAGCACTGTCCAGTTAATTTGTTGCCCCCATCTGTTTTAATTTTTAGTCTCTGCTCTCCCTCACCCTGCCTTGTTTGGTGACAGTCTCGCATATCAAGGACTAAGGGCCTGCACTGTCTCTGCTCCAGCTGCTGCCCACTTATAGATGCACTGATGTACTAAGAGTATTCAAAGTATGCATGGTGGGGGACCCACCTATAAAACTCCAGGTATCTGGCCAAGCCATTGTAACTCTGCCCACCACCACCAGTCCAATGTACCTAAAAAGCTAAATGCATCCTCTTCAGTACTGGAGCTTTTTCAGATGACAGAATGAATCCACTGGAATCACATTTTCTTGACATATAAATAAAACCAAATTTACTACTTATAATAATCATAATAAAAATTAATTGCATTACAAACTAAACAAAAAAGGAAACATAGAAAGACTCTAACTTCCAAAAGCAAGTCCTATTCTTCATCATCATCATCATTGTTTATTTCCATCCATTATAAATCACAGTTTCCTCATCATGTATCGCTGTGGAATGTGGTTGAATACTTTCTTCTCTGCCTGCACGCTGCACAACAAATGGTATAATATGATTAACCAGTGCCACCGAGTCATGTATGTACCATGGGCATTGACAATGGCCTGTCTCCCTTGCAGCACTACAGATAGTGAGTTTTATTGTCATCTTTATGGCTGATTACATGTTCATTCAGAAATAATTTTTGTCACTGTTTTCCTACTCCTCCATCATGAATCACAAGTTCCTCCACATGCATCAATGCATGTGAGGAACTTAAACATCACCCTCTTACCTGCCTGCACACTAATGCCCAGTGCCACCACAGCCACCTGTGCACCATGGGAGTGAAAAATCACCTGCCCGCCTTTTAGATACTATGCATAGTGTCATTTATTTTATACCTTAGTAGGGCTCTGATGGGTTTTTCTTGTGGTTAAAAGAGACACGGAGCATGTGGTTTGGGTGAGTGGACCACAAGGTGAAGTTGAGCGGTTCTGTCAACACAAAATATTAATCATACAATACAAAAAACACTATTGTATATTAAATGGTTCTGCAAGGGAGAATATAGTAATTAGCATGACGGAAACTGAAGAATCAGAAACTATGGGGGTATATGCCTTGAGGTTGGCAATAAATAGTGAACATATACTCACTGGAGGTCAGAAGGGGGAAGAGAAAGACCTTCAACTTCCTGAAAGGAATGAATAAGGTAAAGTATGGGTAACTATTCAGAAGGAGTGCTGTTTGAGAAACACAGGGAGATTTGAGGAAGCTGATAGGGGAGGGGAATTCAGGGCAGCAAGAGAAAGTTTTACTTTACATAGAGGGTGGTTCAGCCAAGGAACAGAGTGATGTGGTGCATGCAAAAACCATCAATCATTTCAAGCATGGCTGGGATAGAGTTTAGTGAAAAATAATTATTCATAGGTCAGGCAGCAAAACAAGTGGTAAGTGGGGGTGCGGTGATGTAAACCCTGTCTTGACACTCCAACTAACTTCAGGTCAAAACTATAAAAACTGGCTGGCCTACCAACACAGTGGTAGCACTACCACTCACAACACTGGTGACCCAGGGTCGGGAATGAGCCCGGGAGCCAGAGGGCCAGCCAGGGGAGGAGGCTGAGCATCCAGGGGACAGCTTGCCTTCTCCGGGAGGGAGGGGGGATGTTGACTCAGAACTTGACTGGCCCCAGGTGGAGGTCTGTGGTACAGCAAGTACCCTGCCACGCACAGAGGGAAATGTGTGGTGGACATTGGTGGTTATGCCTTGACGTCGAGGCTCACACCATGCCCAGAACATGGAAAATCATTCCCTATGTGGCTGGGAAATGGAGCACCTTGGCACAGATCCACACCCTTGTCTGTCCCAGGCAAGTGCCCTGACAGATGGAAGATGTTCAGGTGTGTACTGGCCCTCATCTTGTCCCCGACTGGGGGGCAATTCACGGCTACATGGAGGGACTACCATGGGCTCCATGTAAAGTGAGGCAGGGCAGATGCAATTGGTGACTCCTGAGGTGGCAAAGCTTAGGAGGCAGAGGGGAGTATAAACAGAAAGCTAAAAAAAACAAAAAACTATAAAGACAGTGTCAATGAACTTTGTTACCAGTCAGAAGTTGACTAGTCTCTACTCCTCCCCATTGTCTCCATTCCGGAATGACAACTCTTTTGAAGTAGTCCCAACTTTAAAGTATCTTGTGTGTGGCTACATAGCAGGCTTGACTTAATTGTCCTCATTGATGCCATTCACACCAAACTCTGCTCAAACCTCGTGTCCTGTAGCACAATAATTACTGCCTTTCTCACTAGGTCCACTAAGAGTTGTAACCACAATGGTTCTCCCAGTTTTCAACTATGCCAATGTAGTCTATGACACTGCCCCTCCACATTCCTTGACAGACTGGATGTCCTCTGCACTGCTTCTGCTGCTTTGCTATCCTTCACCTTCATATACCTACCACTGTCCCCTATATTCATTCCTGCTTATGCATATTCTCTCTTCACTCACATTGCAGCTCCACCATGTTTCTATCAACTCTAAATACTAGTTGGGATCCCTCCCTCATACCTATCCCATCTCCTGTCCCTCATCCTCCTCCTTCCACTCTCTACTCTTTGGGGACCATCGCACCTTCTCCTTCCCCACCCTCAACCTTCAGCTGGGAAATATCCATTCTGTCATTGCCTTCCCCTCTGGAACCAACCACCTTGCCTCCATTGAGAATTAGCTAAACCATCTCCTCTATCACCCCTCCTGCAAATCCTCTACTTGAACCATTCCTAGCCCTTTCCTGTGATTTACTCCTCCTCTTACCTTTACCTCCCCACTAAAAGCATGGTTCTGGTTATTTTCTGTAGTTTATTCAGCCAGTTTTATTAATCCCCTCAAGACTTGGTCAGTCTCCACTCACTCAAGCACTAAGCACTTTTTGATCACATCCAATTGCACAGCTGATTTGTGTGCTAATTTGTTTGTCCTCTGTTACATGCAATGATCTTGATTTCTTGCTTGTTCTGCACACTCCTGTTGCACTTTTTTGTCATTCTATTGTCATTGTCTTTGTCATTGTAACTGCATCATCTGATTAGCTGTAATGTTCATTATTGTGTTCTCCCCTTCACCGTTCCCTGGATTTTACCTGGAAAGGAGCCTCACCATACTGAACTGCTCCTAGTAACCATTTTTTAACTAAATAAATAAAAACAAATTATTTCCATGGGTACCACAGAGTACAGCAGGGCAGACTGGATGGGCCAATGGTTTATTTCCGGTAATATTGTCTATGTTTCTAGTAACTATTAGTATAGCTCACACTGTACTATAGTGGTCTTAGTGGGTTTTACAGACTGTCACAGCAACCCCAAACAGCAATCACAGCAGATGCATGTCAACGTTACTGCCATTAGAAAGCCACAATAATTCATATTCATGTAACAACAAAAGAGTTTGCACTGGGACGGTAGTGTTCTAGATTGTAATATAAAAGCACAAAATCAGGCACATACCACCAAAATAAAAGGGAACCAGTTGCCACTAGTTTAAAGTATATTAATTAAAATAAAAACACATAGTCTATACCTGTCTGACGTGTTTTGCATTTAAAAATCTTTATCATTATTTATTTATATACAGTGGTGACTGGTGCCCACTATTCGAGGTGGTGTGTGCCTGACTTTTGTGCTCTGTATATAGTAATCATATTCATTGCTGACCTTGAGGCTTCCCTTATTTTTTAGTCATTTTTCCTTATGTAAATTACTGCATTGTGAGCCAAAGTGGTTCAGCAGAATTGGTAAAGCCAACTTAAATATCCAGGCACCAACTTGAAGCTGAAATTAAGTTAGCTCTGTCTCACTTCTCTCACTCTTTGTCTATGATAACTCCATCCATGGCATGTCCTTGATTTATGGACAAGATTGATCATGGTTGATCAATACACATTAGTGCCTGGATGAAAAAACACATATAATAGATAGTGAACTGGAGAACTAAGTACAGTTTAACTTAGGCAATGAAAGAATGGATATTTTGATAAAATAACAATTTTAAATAATTTCAGGTAGTAGCTATGATTATCCATGATCAAAATGTGTTTCTTTGAGTCCATGCTTGATAATGAATTTTATGGTAAGTTCTTTCAATTCTGATACAGTACTAATCAAATTTGTTCTCATTGTTTCATGTTTAATATAATGGATGATGTCATGATTAAAATATAAATCATTGTTTTTATCACAATATTGTGCCCTCGTTTAAACTACTTATGGAATAGAGTCTACTGTAAAACAGCATGAAATATTTCTGTTTCTGAGTTTAGCCACATTTTAAAATGGGTTCACATAAGCCCTACACAGAGATATAGATAATCTGAATTTGAGTTACAGGATAATCAATTCCAAACATGGAGCTCAGATAGGGAGATATGACTCTCTTGATATATTTTATTTATAGTTAGTCTCTTTTTTTTAGTTTATGGCATTTCATATTTCAGGAGAGCATCAATCATACAAAGCCTTGCCAGGATCAGTTTAATTCTCAGACTAATATACTGCATGATATCTGTTATCCTACCTGTAAATGACAGCTACTAGGGCTAGTCAAACTGTTCCACTGCAAACCAGCACCCCCTCCAACTCTACCTACTTAGATTGCTTTGTCACAGGGAACCCTTTTTAGGTGAGTATCTGTTTTGCCAGTAGAAGTGCCACACTTTACTTTCAGTGTACACTCTGAAGTCCTTACTAACACAACAAAAATCTGTTCTTTTCTTCCCCAGCAGACACCACTTACTGTACATTTTTTTCTGCTACTGCTTGCCACCCTTGGGACCAGCTCCTCTTGTAATCCACATCCTACGTTCTTCTTAGACTTGCCATATTTAGTCTGAACTATGCTATCCTTAGCCTGGACTGCTCTACTTAGTCAACTAAGCCACTATTGAGAGAGGATGCTAGAAGTGTCTGAGCTGTGCTCTAAAGCACTGATTCACTGCACTTTCCATGCACTGTCTACAAAAAGTTAACAAACTGTCATAAAAGCACTAAAAAGCATTTTAACTAACCATGCTGCAAATTTAAGTAGTAAATAAAATACCTCATGAGGATTCTAAAAGCCTGTGATTAGATGGAATTTCATTTTTTTTTCAATTCTATTTATTCAGTGTTCAACTAGCAGTGATATACCCCATATCTGCACTTGCAGAGCCCTACCCCTTACCCAATATCACAGAGCATACCTGTGTGTGTCTTCTGACTGTGGTTTGCTTCCACATGGTGGGGATCCCCTGGGTACATGGAGAAAGCCCCAAATCGCCATAGAGGTTTGACTTGTTATTTCTGCTGTCAAAGGCTGAATAAGTGGTGGTGGGAGATCAGGGTTCATGCCGTGCAGTTGTAGGAGTTTTCTCTTGCAGTTTGACCCCCACAGGAGCTAAGATGCAATACTTTCCATAGTATGCCACACACTTCTGTATCTGACACCCTGATACCCGCTGCATGCTCCATTCCCCACACTGTAGAGGCCCTCAGACACACTGAATTCCAGCCACTGGCAGGTGTCAGACTGTTGCCAGGTGCCCTCTCCTTCCCACCCCTGAGGATGTGAGCAGTCTGTCCAATGCTCAGACCTCCTCCTGCTTGCCAGTCCTCTAATTCTCTGGGGTCATCCCAGAACCCAGAACATCAGCATTGCAAGCAGTAGCATTACTACTGCACCAGTAGGCCTGCTATATGTACGTTTCAGTTTTGTACAAATCTGGACATACTGTAAGAGAAATTGTCCCTTTGCCTTATTTTAAAGGCTAGGATACACTGTAGTTAAGCCCAATTTTCAAAACACTAAGATGTGTCCAATTTGCAATGTTCAGCTATATAGTACTGTACCCTAACACAATTATCAGACCAATTGTAAACTGATATAGCATCATCTATGTCTAGACATATTATAGCCAAAATGGTATACCATGTTGGCAATAGGTAACAGGTCAAAATAGCACACCATGAAGAGCGCTACATGAACCATGCTGTGTGAAGTGCAAAATGATTTATTGCATCAGGGTAGAATAGCAGTAGGGAATTACTGTTGCTCTACAATTAAACTGAAAGGGATCAAATAGCTGTGTGCTTGGGTGCCTGGCTGAGCTGCTCTCATGGAAGAGTGGCTAAGGCACCAACATACAGTGAAGCAGGAGACCTGGGACCATGGTTCAAGTCCAGCTAGGTCTCCTCCTGCTGTAACTTGTTTTTAAAATCATTTTTACTTCCTCCCAATTTCTCCCCATCCCCATAGTCCACGACCCCCAGGGTTAATTATTCTATGTCTGGAGGTATGGGGGGGGTGAAACCCCCCACATTGGGATGTAGGGGCGGAGCCCCAGCAAAAACAAAGAAGTCCCATTGTATTCAATGTGTTGCACCTTTTCTGTTGGGTTGCTGTTGTACCCAATGTTGTTTGGGATGCAGCCATTTTCCTTGCAGCATTTATTGCTGAGTGGTCATTGTTTATGCAACATGACCCCAGCCAAAACAGTTTGAATGGCTGTAGATAAATGCACTATTTCAAAATACCTCAAATAAAATCCAGATCATGGCATAAACATACTAGTGCAGTTCCTGACATAGATGTAAGTCAGAACTGTATACCTTAAATGAATTTGAAAATTCTGACCATTATAACAAGAAATGCAAATTTTGGGGGCAAGAATTTCAAGCTTTAGTTAGAAAGGAAAGATTTCAAAAGGGTAAAATGAGAACACAAATATAAGATGCACCTGCATCTCTGTCCACCAAATTCCATTCAAACTGTCCTGCTGCTATTTTCAAAAGCTGCATCGGTTTATGACAAAAAGTAACAATTTGTAGTAAAAAAAATAAAAAATACATTTCTGCAAAATGCAATTGATATTTTTTTTGCTAAAAGTGCATCTTTCTGGGACAGGAAATTTAGCTGTACTGTTGTTAGACCATCTACTAGCTGGTTTAACAGTTTGCATGGATTTTCCTTTAAAAAATAGCAGCTGGCAGATCTCAGACAGACAGATTGTGTTGAAAATCATATCATGTTGAAAATCCTGTCCCATGTCTGGTGGAAATATTTGTACTGTTGCCAAAAATATGCTTATTTATTTTATGAATTCTAAGCTCAAATGTTATTAAAACAGTATGAGATAATAAATGTCAGTTATTGTGGGTCAGTAGTAGCCTTTGTAAATATCAGACACCTGTATGTGTTGTGCCTTACAGTTCTTTCAGGAGTGCAGATTTATTTATTTATTTATTCATTGAAATCTTGGAAATACACCTTTGAGCTGGAAGTTCATTTACAAAGCTTCAATGTCAAATGAACAAAAGACACATAACATACAATGCAAGATTGGAACACTGGGGACACTAAAAGTGCAGGGTTATAGGGCCACAGTGTCTGAACAGAGAATACAAGGATAATATACAATTAGATTACAATGTAACAACAAATGAGGTATTTAAGCAGAAATAAATGTTTCTTTGTCAAGCTCAAGAGCTAAGTAGAATAAATACGTCTTTGTCAGGTTCCATGAAAGAGGGGTTGGGAAGGGTTTGGAGGAATAAGTACAGAGGGCATAATGGGGCGGGGAGGGTAAAGGACAGGAATCAGGTGCTAGCAATCACATATGCTGATGTGTTGGTGGAGTAGTTTCTTACATGGGCCAAGCTTGGGTTCATTGATAATATTCAGGGGAGTTTGTTAAGCCATAGAGGGCCCTGTAAGTGAAAGATCTTTGTGCTTGTGAGTACGGAAAAATGGGACATGGAGTGATTGGTGGTGCTTGATATTTCTCATGATAATTCACTTGGTGTCATGCCTTCCTATTCAAATGAGGTATTGGTCAAAATATTACTATGGTTTGAGAATTATTTTGTGTGTGGACTGATGATCAAGATGAGAACAACATATGTAAGATGTGTGGCTTAGTGATCAAGGTAGAGATTGTGTTGTATCTGTGTTGGAAAGAGGGCTACTCTGGCAGCCCTTTCTTGTTCCTAATCATGTCAAACAAATTGGCCAGAATGTTGAAAGCGTGTTGCTTGATATTCATTTTTATACTAGATACATGACTTGTTGCAGCAGAAATGAAACAGTATAAAAGAGAATGTTGAAGGCGTATATGAAGCTAATGAGCAGATAACGATATGCCAGTATCAACATTCTCCATACAAAATAAAAAAAACTAATTCTAAATTAGTATTCAAATATTTGACATTTTAAATATATAAAAAGATAAAAAGCAAGGGTAAAATGTGAAAACAACAGACAGACAGACCACTCTGGATCTCATACACAATGTTGTCAGCTCTTTGTGAAACTGACAAAATTAGAAAAACCTTCTCATATCTGAGTATGATGACCTTTACATTTTATAGCAGTGTGATCTGCTCTACTGGCTATAATGGTAACCTTACCCAATTGAGGTGCCCTGATATGTAAATGCTGGGGAGGTAGAAGCTTTTCTACCACCATTAAAACATCCTGCATATCGGTCTGTTAAACAAGTCTTGGTTTTTTTGAACAAATGTCTTGGTCCCACAATATAAAGCTATTCTTGTAAGACAAGCAATTTAGGAGTGTTATAACTAAGTATTAGTAATCAAGTGTGATAATGATGTGCTTCAATATAAATGGAAGCTGAAATATAGAAGCATCACATCCAAATTAATGTTATAAAAGGGTGTAGTACAGAGGAACAACTGCATTTACTTTTGCCATGTACTATATAGAGAATACTGGATGGGCAACAATGCACAACCAATATGTTCTGTTACAGAGGGGTTCTGATTCCCTCTGACCTTGAGAGCAAAGCTTGAGAGGTCCATAAGAATTAGTACCTCCTGGTGACAGAACACACTGGTTGTGCATAGAGTTGAACATCCACTATGTTTTACAGTGTATGGTGCCCCTCAACATAATTTAGTACAATTTGTCAGTTTTTTTTAAATGCAAAAAAAAAACAGGAATTTGTTCACTGCTGCTTGTTATTCTGTGGATCAGGGCCATTTGCTAGGTTTGGTGACGTGGCTGTGATGGACCAGAATGTCTGTAGCATGAAATTCCACTGGATGTAAGTCACATTTGAGACGGATTAAAAAATAAAAACATGGCAGCTGACCCTCTTGCTTAGCAAGAAAATGCTTATTGGGAGGAAAAGCACTTGCTTTTGTAAATTAATTTAAATATCTGGTTGATCCTGCATTGGACTTCTGTAGAGTGAAAGTATCTGGTCAATCCTGCATTTTTTTAAATGTGTGTGGTTGATCCTGCATGTGTGGAATTTGTTTGAGTGATCGTGCCACTGCCACAAGTGTCAGTGTGATAGATACTGCAATTTCTGTTGCCTCAGTTAAACTGTGGCTCATGTACATATAAAAACAGCTGAAATGTTGCACTACAGTAGGGTATTATTGTGTTCTATGATCTTTGAACTGTGGTACAGTGCAACAGCATTTCAGTTAAGATGGATTTCTATGCAGGACAAGCCCTCACCATACACTCGCAGGTCGTTTTTCTGCAGCACTTGAATTAAATGAGCTTAATTCAGTCAGAGTTGTGAAAATACTTTGTTTGAATATGTTTTATTCTAGTGAGGCATGAGACAAACCTGGCTGCCTTACTCATCCAAGAAGTACTGATATTCTACAACTAGGTACGCACTGGAGTGCCTTATTGTGACTATAAAATGGTTTCCTGGATTTTAAGTATTATATGTCTATTTAGGATATTTGGCTAGATGGGAATGTTAAACAGATGCCAGCACATTTTCAGGTGTCTCTTGTGGAAAAGGAGTAGGACTATAAAATATAGATTAGTGCATATTTGTGTAACATTATTGAGGTGCTAAAGTATATCACTGTACAGCAAAGTCACAAGACAAAAGTCCCATAGGTACATCAGCTAACAGCTGTATACTACCATGACAACTAAGGTGGATACAGAAACTGCAATAATGCAAAATACAGATTTACAGGAGTATTTGATAAGTTATGTACTGTATAAAACATCTTACTTGGTGATAACCATGGCAGAGACAGTAATGGAATACATCAAGAATGCAAAATAATACATACACAAGTTTGCACAGAATAATGAGACAGACAGTACAGCAAATCTGTAGTGCATTTTACTAACAGGAAACAGGTAATAAGACATGTATGAATGTGTTCATTTATTAATTTAATTGATTACTTTATTGATTTATTTATTGGAGGAATTTTACATGGAAATGCCTGCAAATCTGTAACAGTTCATTTCTAGAGGTGTTCTGGGGAACATATAGAAATAAGATGATAGCCTAACACAAGAGGTGGGGTTTCACCAAAGTGAAGAAGGTACCAGAGATTTGGAGAGAGGGTGAAGACTGAAAGGATAGGGGAGGCAATGGAGTGGAGGAGGGAAACAAAGATGTGAGCCACATGGTAGTAGAGTGAGTAAAGGGAGTTAGGTACAGGATTAGACATGACAAGTGTATTCACAGAGGAGAAATTCCAGGGTGAAGGTGATGCAGCACATGGGAAAAGTTAGATCATTGATGGAAAGGGGTTCAAGTTTCTAAAGGAGGAGGAAAACGAGGGAAGAAGGCTGGTAAGGAGAGAACTGAGGTAGAAGAGATGGGCAAAATAGGGATGCTTGAATTCATGTCATCTGCTCCAAGTCTGAATTTTGGAAATTCTGATTCTGAGTCAGATTCCATTCCACCCTTCAGTTGAGGAACAGGAACAGAACTGGAGGCAAAATTTCTGATTCTACAAAGACTCTGCATCTGTATAAACAAAAACAATAAACACTCAATGATATGAGCACAGAAGGGTTTCCTACAATCGATGTACTAAATTGTGAGCAAACAAAATATCTCAAAAAGCCTTTTTAACAGCTGTTAGAGGATTTGAATCACAGAGCTCTGCGAGGAAACTGTCTCCATCTTCCACTACACACACACACTACACAGAACTGAGGCTGTGCAGAACAATCTAGAGCCTATGTGATCTGCAATCCCATGAAGCACTGCAAAAGTCGCCTTTGGAGCTCAAAAACAAGGTGAAGTGAGGTGAAGTACATTGATTTTAATGTACTTCACCTTAAAATTGGTGGAGAAGTGGTTTGGAGAAGGCAGAATAATGCAAAGTTATTGTTTTCTATGGACTTTGTGTTCCCCATTATAACGTGAAATACTCTGCTTTACGTTGTGGGTACTTCGTGAATTCCACGTTACTCCACGAAACACTTCCCGGAGCGAATTTCTGCCACTTGGCCCGCCACTAACAGTAACCACCCATACCTTCACAGTGAGGCAGAACCCAATCCCCACAATCTTTCAGCTGGCTGGCAAGGATGTTAATGCAATCCTATGTGAAACTGATAACGCAACAGTGCTTCTGCAGTCTGACTTATCATCCATTCTCACCCTTTCATAGGGCACATGATCAAGAGGAAGGGGATTGGGCAGAAAAAGCATCATAAGTGATGCTTGGCAGCCTGAGCCAATCATGCTACATAGCATTGCAAAGTAAGAATACTCCTTCTTCCCTACCCCTCCCTTGCTATTTTTCCTTCTACTACTTGCAATAATGGTGGGTGGGAGACCTTGGGAAACTTTAAATGCACAGGACAGTGGCCAATAGACTAGCCATGGACATCTGGGAGGGGAGTACATAAAGCACATTTCCAAATACAAATACCTCAGGAATACTGTGATAGTTGGAATTCACTCCTGAATTTTCGGAAAACCCACTATTCATGGTATTCAGGTTTGGGAAATACTGCTGTTCAGACAATGCACAGCCTTAGTGTAAAGCACAGTTATCCTTAGTTCCACTCAATCCTTAGTCTTTCTTCCTTCTTGGTTTATGTATATAAGCAGAGAAACATAGGAGCTGATGGCAGATAAGGACTGCAAGGCCTACCCAGTCTGCCCATTATCATTATCATTGAAAAAGTAACCTTCCTCATCATCCTCAAGGGATACATATTCCCCAGGTATTAACTCTTTTAAAACATTTTCTTCATCAAACAGTGGGTGATCAGCACTGCTTTTATCATTTTCTTCACTAGTGACCAAGAATGGTTTGAAAACATGTCACATGATCTGGTGGAAATGCAGTGCTCCTTCATTTTATAAATGTGAGTATACCACCATTTTCTTGTAGAGGTTTGTATGTCTATCTGTGAGGATGGCCCTTCCACGTAAAGATCCTTTTGAGCTGACACATGGGGACAACTCAAGTATACATTTGCTACTGAGACCAGTAATGGCCAATCATTTACCTCATTAGCATAGTATAGCATAGAAGCATAGAAACATAGAATTTATTGGCAGATAAGGATCACTAGGCCCATTTAAGCCAAATGAGCAGTGGCTCATCATCAGTTCCTAAGTGCTTACTGTTAGCTATACAGGCTTCAGCCATTTTCTTTATTGCCCATGGACTAGTCTCCTTCTAGATCTGCTTCTTCTCTGGTGTAGAGTCATGTAAGCCCACCTGGTATAGAACAGACCACGGCAGATTTATTGAACTAGTTTTCTGTTTTGTCTTGATGGTACTAGTTGATACATGTGCAGTCATTCTGCCCATCTTTATGCCTGATGATGGTGGCAGTGTTCTTTCTGCTGACTTTGTAGGTTGTTTTTGCGTTATGTTTACTTCACACACACATTGGCTAAGGAGACTTGTTCAGTTCAGGACCAGCTCATTCCTCATCTCAGTATGAATGAAATGCCTCTTTCATAACTGGAATCCAGTATTATTGCATTTCCAAAGTCTGCAGATTGCTGTATTGTAGACAGGGTTATGTTGCAGTCATGGATCAGCGATGTAGTGCAATGGTTAGAGCACTGGGATGGTATTATTTGGGCCTTGATGCAATTCCCAATAGATCACATTATTTCTTTCTCACTAGAATTTGCAACATATGCTCTGGTAAGTATAACTGGTGGAATCCTCACCTGCCTCTAGGTGCTGCTGTACATTCAGAAGTGGTGGCTACATCAGTACCAAGATAAAGGAAATCACTTGGTTGATTAATGTAGTGTCCCCACCCATTGCTTACAGGGCTTTCAGTGCTAAAATCAGATGAATAATAAAACAGCATTGATCACTCATCATCAATATGTACATTCCTGAAAGGTCCCAGGTGGTAGCAAAAGGAGGTACTCCAACACCACCTTGTACTGAAGTACATGTGCTCCAGCATGTAAAATGTCAAATTCCATGTGACACCATCCTATTTTGACATGTGCTGAGGCAGGTCATTTTAAATTTTCAATTGATTAAGATGGCACAAGACTTTGCAGGCCTTGAAAAGTGTGCAAATATTCATCTACACACATTGCCTTCATATTTAGCTGGTCTGAGAATTCTTGAGCCACTGAGTGTAAACTGTATCTCTCTCTCCAGACTGTATCTCTCTCTCCAGACTGCCATCACTGCCCCACAACACCCAGCCTGAAGCGCCGGGACTTCACTCTGCCAGCGGGCAGTCGGCGGAAACTAGCCGACGCAGAGAACCACGAGGCCAGGAGGGACAGATAGGAAACTCTCGGGAAAGCCACAGCCAATCGACTGCCATCCTTGCCCAACAAGACCCAGCCTGAAGTGCCGGGGCTTCGCTCTGCCAGCGGGCGGTTGGTGGAAACTAGCTGACCCAAGGAACCACGAGGCCGGAAGGGACAGCCAGAAAACTCTCGGGAAAGCCACAGCCATTCGACAGCCATCCCTGCCCCACAACACCTAGCCAGAAGTGCCGGGGCTTTGCTCCACCAGCGGGCGATCAGCGGAAACTAGCCAACCCAGGGAACCACAAGGCTGGGAGGGACAGCCAGGAAACTCTCGGGAAAGCCGCAGCCAATGGACTGCCATCCCTGCCCCACAACACCCAGCCTGAAGCGCCAGGGCTTCGCTCCGCCAGCAGGTGGTCAGCGGAAAGTAGCCGATCCAGGGAAACACGAGGCTGGGAAGGACAGCCAGGAAACTCTCGGGAAAGAATCAGCCAATCGGTAAGCGAGCGCTCCTCTAGGCACAGCAGTCAATTGGTTCTCCTGTCCCATTGACTTATACTGACTGAGCCTGCATTACTGAAATCTGACTGGGACTTGGGAATTTCTTCCCTGCATTCTTGTAAAAATCTCCCAAAAAGAGCTGTCTTCTTATTGCTGCAACTGTAAAGAGAATCTGTTGATTTACTGTCTTTTTTGCTGTAATTCCAAATCCTTGGTAACTGAAGTGGGAGAGACGCTGAGGTGCCACTTTTCCTTCCTTAAATTGTGTAAAATTCCTAAAAGTGCTGTTTTCTGCAAAGGTAATTGCAAGGGAAACTGTTGATTTACTGTTTTTCTGTGATTACAAATCGTTTTGCATTTGTAAGGTGGGCTAGACACTGAGGCGTCATAGCCCCCCCCACAGCCTTTTATTGTGCAGATTTAGGCACTGTGATGAGCAGGAACACTTGTTCTGCCTCTATTTAATTTATTGCACCTTCCTCTGTCTCTCTCAGACTGCCATCCCTGCCCCACAACACCCAGCCAGAAGCGCTGGGCTTCGCCCAGCAGCAGGCGGTCGATGGAAACTAGCCGACCCAGGGAATGACAAGATTGGGAGGGACAGCCAGGAAACTCTCAGGAAAGCCGCAGCCAATTGGTGAGCGAGCGCTCTTCAGGCACCGCAGCCGATTAGCTCTCCTGCCCCATTGACTTATACTGACTGAGCCTGCATTACCTAAATCTGTCTGGGACTTGGGAATTTCTTCCCTGCATTCTTGTAAAATCTCCCAAAAGACCTGTCTTCTTATTGCTGCAACTGTAAAAGGAATTTGTTGATTTATTGTGTTTTTGCTGTAATTCCACATCCTGGTAACTGAAGTGGGCCAGACGCTGAGGCGCCACTTTTCCTTCCTTAAATTGTGTAAAATTCCTAAAGAGCTGTTTTCTGCTAAGGTACTTGTAAGGGAACCTGTTGATTTACTGTTTTTCCTGTGATTATAAATTCTTTTTGCATCTGTAAGGTGGGCCAGACACTGAGGCGTCACAGCCCCCACCCCACAGCCTTTAGTTGCGCAGATTTAGGCACTGTGACAAGCAGGAACACTCGTTCTGCCTCTATTTAATTTACTGCACCTTCCTCTGTCTCTTTCCAGACTGCCATCCCTGTCCCACAACACCCAGACTGAAGCGCCGGGGCATCGCTCCGCCAGCGGGCGGTCAGCAGAAACTAGCCAACCCAGGGAACCACGAGGCCAGGAGGGACAGCCAGGAAACTCTCGGGAAAGCCACAGCCAATCGACAGCCATCCCATCCCCACAACACCCAGCCTGAAGTGCCGGGGCTTCTCTCCACCAGCGGGCGGTCGGCGGAAACTAGCCGACCCAGGGAACCACGAGGCTGGGAGCGACAGCCAGGAAACTCTAGGAAAGCAGCAGCCAATGGACTGCCATCCCTGCCAACAACACCCAGCCTGAAGCACCGGGGCTTCGCCGCCAGCGGGTGGTCAGTGGAAACTAGCCGACCCAGGGAACCACGAGGCCGAAGGGACAGCCAGGAAACTCTCGGGAAAGCCACAGCCAATCGAAAGCCATCCCATCCCCACAACACCCAGCCTGAAGTGCCGGGCTTCTTCCACCAGCGGGCGGTCGGCGGAAACTAGCCGACCCAGGGAACCACGAGGCTGGGAGGGACAGCCAGGAAACTCTAGAGAAAGCAGCAGCCAATGGACTGCCATCCTGCCAACAACACCCAGCCTGAAGCACCGGGCTTCGCCCGCCAGTGGGTGGTCAGCGGAAACTAGCCAATCCAGGGAAATATGAGGCTGGGAAGGACAGCCAGAAAACTTTCGGAAGCCTCAGCCAATCGGTAAAGCGCAGCTCTCTAGGCACAGCAGTCGATTGGCTCTCCTGTCCCATTGACTTATACTGACTGAGCCTGCATTACTGAAATCTGACTGGGACTTGGGAATTTCTTCCCTGCATTCTTGTAAAATCTCCCAAAAGAGCTGTCTTCTTATTGCTGCAACTGTAAAGAGAATCTGTTGATTTGTTGTGTTTTTTGCTGTAATTCCAAATCCTTGGTAACCGAAGTGGGAGAGACGCTGAGGCGCCACTTTTCCTTCCTTAAATTGTGTAAAATTCCTAAAAGTGCTGTTTTCTGTTAAGGTTATTGCAAGGAGAAACTGTTGATTTACTGTTTTTGCTGTGATTACAAATCCTTTTTGCATTTGTAAGGTGGGCGAGACACTGAGGCTTCATAGCCCCCCCCCCCACAGCCTTTTATTGTGCAGATTTAGGCACTGTGATGAGCAGGAACACTTGTTCTGCCTCTATTTAATTTATTGCACCTTCCTCTGTCTCTCTCCAGACTGCCATCCCTGCCCCACAACACCCAGCCTGAAGCGCCGGGGCTTCGCTCCGCCAGCAGGCAGTCGACGGAAACTAGCCGACCCAGGGAATGACAAGATTGGGAGGGACAGCCAGAAAACTCGGAAAGCAGCAGCCAATTGGTGTTTAGCGCCTTCATCACAGCAGCCGATTAGCTCTCCTGCCCCATTGACTTATACTGACTGAGCCTGCATTACCGA
This sequence comes from Neoceratodus forsteri, assembly GCA_016271365.2. Lineage (NCBI taxonomy): Eukaryota > Metazoa > Chordata > Ceratodontiformes > Ceratodontidae > Neoceratodus > Neoceratodus forsteri. Next base: position 397,679,851 of record CM057455.1, on the reverse strand, counting down.
AATCTGTCTGGGACTTAGGAATTTCTTCCCTGCATTCTTGTAAAAATCTCCCAAAAAGAGCTGTCTTCTTATTGCTGCAACTGTAAAAGGAATCTGTTGATTTATTGTGTTTTTTGCTGTAATTCCATATCCTTGGTAACCGAAGTGGGCCAGACGCTGAGGCGCCACTTTTCATTCCTTAAATTGTGTAAAATTCCTAAAAGTGCTGTTTTCTGCAAAGGTAATTGTAAGGGGAACCTTATGAGTTACTGTTTTTCCTACGATGACAAATCCTTTTTGCATCTGTAAGGTGGGCTAGACACTGAGGCATCACAGCCCCACCCCACAGCCTTTAGGTGTGCAGATTTAGGCACTGTGACAAGCAGGAACACCTCGTTTGCCTCTATTTAATTTACTGCACCTTCCTCTGTCTCTTTCCAGACTGCCATCCCTGCCCCACAACACCCAGCCTGAAGCGCCGGGCTTTGCTCCGCCAGCGGGTGGTCAGCGGAAACTAGCCAACCCAGGGAACCACGAGGCCAGGAGGGACCGCCAGGAAACTCTCGGGAAATCCGCAGCCAATCGACTGCCATCCCTGCCCAACAACACCCAGCCTGAAGCGCCGGGGCTTCGCTCTGCCAGCGGACGGTCGGTGGAAACTAGCCGACCCAGGGAACCACGAGGCCGGGAGGGACAGCCAGGAAACTCTCGGGAAAGCCACAGCCAATCGACTGCCATCCCTGCCCCACAACACCCAGCCTGAAGCACCGGGCTTTGCTCTGCCAGCGGGTGGTCAGCGAAACTAGCCGATCCAGGGAAACACGAGGCTGGGAAAGACAGCCAGAAAACTCTCGAAAGCTCTCAGCCAATCTGTACGCGCAGCGCCTTTCAGGCACAGCAGTCGATTGGCTCTCCTGTCCCATTGACTTATACTGACTGAGCCTGCATTACTAAATTCTGACTGGGACTTGAGAATTTCTTCCCTGCATTCTTGTAAAAATCTCCCAAAAAGAGCTGTCTTCTTATTGCTGCAACTGAAAAGGAATCTGTTGATTTGTTGTGTTTTTGCTGTAATTCCAAATCCTTGGAAACCGAATGGGCCAGACAGCTGAGGCGCCACTTTTCCTTCCTTAAATTGTGTAAAATTCCTAAAAGTGCTGTTTTCTGCTAAGGTAACTGTCAGGGGAAACTGTTTTATGACTGTTTTTGCTGTGATTACAAATCATTTTTGCATTTGTAATGTGGGCCAGACACGGAGATGTTACAGCCCCCCCCCACAGCCTTTTGTTGTGCAGATTTAGGCACTGTGACGAGCAGGAAAACTTGTTCTGCCTCTATTTAATTTATTGCACCTTCCTCTGTCTCTCTCCAGACTGCCATCCCTGCCCCACAACACCCAGCCTGAAGCGCCGTGGCTTCGCTCCACCAGCGGGCGGTCGGCGGAAACTAGCCGAATCAGGGAACCACGAGGCCGGGAGGGACAGCCAGGAAACTCCCGGGAAAGCTGCAGCCAATTGGTAAGCGAGCGCTTCTTTAGGCACAGCAGCCGATTGGCTCTCCTGCCAAATTGAATTATACTGACTGAGCCTCCATTACCGAAATCTGTCTGGAACTTGGGAATTTCTTCCTGCATTGTTGTAAAAATCTCCCAAAATAGCTGTCTTCTTATTGCTGCAACTGTAAAGGGAAACTGTTGATTTGTTGTGTTTTTGCTGTAATTCAAATTCTTGGTAACCAGTGGGCCAGACACTGAGGCGCCACTTTTCCTTCCTTAAATTTTGTAAAATTCCTAAAAGTGCTGTTTTCTGCTAAGGTAATTGCAAGGGTAAACTGTTGATTTACTGTTTTTTCTGTGATTACAAATAATATTTGCATTTGTAAGGAGGGCCAGACACTGAGGAGTCATAGCCCCACCCCACCACAGCCTTTTATTGTCCAGATTTAGGCACTGTGATGAGCAGGAACACTTGTTCTGCCTCTATTTAATTTATTGCACCTTCCTCTGTCTCTCTCCGGACTGCCATCCCTGCCCCACAACACCCAGCAAGAAGCGCCGTGGCTTTGCTCCACCAGCAGGCGGTCGGCGGAAACTAACCGACCCAGGGAATGACAAGATTGGGAGGGACAGCCAGGAAACTCTCAGGAAAGCCACAGCCAATTGGTGAGCGAATGCTCCTCTAGGCACCGCAGCCGATTAGCTCTCCTGCCCCATTGACTTATACTGACTGAGCCTGCATTACCTAAATCTGTCTGGGACTTGGGAATTTCTTCCCTGCATTCTTGTAAAAATCTCCCAAAAAGAGCTGTCTTCTTATTGCTGCAACTGTAAAAGGAATTTGTTGATTTATTGTGTTTTTTGCTGTAATTCCATATCCTTGGTAACTGAAGTGGGCCAGACGCTGAGGCGCCACTTTTCCTTCCTTAAATTGTGTAAAATTCCTAAAAGTGCTGTTTTCTGCTAAGGTACTTGTAAGGGGAACCTGTTGATTTACTGTTTTTCCTGTGATTACAAATTCTTTTTGCATTTGTAAGGTGGGCCAGACACTGAGGCGTCACAGCCCCCACCCCACAGCCTTTAGTTGCGCAGATTTAGGCACTGTGACAAGCAGGAACACTCGTTCTGCCTCTATTTAATTTACTGCACCTTCTTTTGTCTCTTTCCAGACTGCCATCCCTGCCCCACAACACCCAGACTGAAGCGCCGGGGCTGCGCTCCGCCATCGGGCGGTCAGCGGAAACTAGCCAACCCAGGGAACAACGAGGCCAGGAGGGACAGCCAGGAAACTCTCGGTAAATCCACAGCCAATCGACTGCCATCCCTGCCAACAACACCCTGCCTGAAGCACCGGGGCTTCACTCCGCCAGCGGACGGTCAGTGGAAACTAGCCGACCCAGGGAACCACGAGGCCGGGAGGGACAGCCAGGAAACTCTGGGAAAGCCACAGCCAATCGAAGCCATCCCAGCCCCACAACACCCAGCCTGAAGTGCCGGGCTTTCTCCACCAGCGGGCGGTCAGCGGAAACTAGCCGACCCAGGGAACCATGAGGCTGGGAGGGACAGCCAGGAAACTCTCGGAAAGCCGCAGCCAATGGACTGCCATCCCTGCCACACAACACCCAGCCTGAAGCACCGGGCTTCGCTCCACCAGGGTGGTCAGCGGAAACTAGCCGATCCAGGGAAACATGAGGCTGGGAAAGCAGCCAGAAAACTCGGAAAAGCCTCTCAGCCAATCGGTAAAGCGAGCGCCTCTAGGCACAGCAGTCGATATGGCTCTCCTGTCCCATTGACTTATACTGACTGCGCCTGCATTACTGAAATCTGACTGGGACTTGGGAATTTCTTCCTTGCATTCTTGTAAAATCTTCCAAAAGAGCTGTCTTCTTATTGCTGCAACTGTAAAGAGAATCTGTTGATTTGTTGTGTTTTTGCTGTAATTCCAAATCCTTGGTAACTGGTGGAGAGACGCTGAGGCCACTTTTCCTTCCTTAAATTATGCAAATTCCTAAAAGTGCTGTTTTCTGCTAAGGTTATTGAAAGGAGAAACTGTTGATTTACTGTTTTTGGTGTGATTACAAATCCTTTTTGCATTTGTAAGGTGGACCAGACACAGAGGCTTCATAGACCCCCCCCCCAGCCTTTTATTGTGCCGATTTAGGCACTGTGATGAGCAGGAACACTTGTTCTGCCTCTATTTAATTTATTGCACCTTCCTCTGTCTCTCTCCAGACTGCCATCCCTGCCCCACAACACCCAGCCTGAAGCGCCGGGGCTTCGCTCCGCCAGCAGGCGGTCGACGGAAACTAGCCGACCCAGGGAATGACAAGATTGGGAGGGACAGCCAGAAAACTCGGAAAGCAGCAGCCAATTGGTGTTTAGCCTTCATCACAGCAGCCGATTAGCTCTCCTGCCCCATTGACTTATACTGACTGAGCCTGCATTACGAAATCTGTCTGGGACTTGGGAATTTCTTCCCTGCATTCTTGTAAAATCTCCCAAAAGAGCTGTCTTCTTATTGCTGCATCTGTAAAAGGAATCTGTTGATTTATTGTGTTTTTGCTGTAATTCCATATGCTTGGTAACCGGTGGGCCAGACGCTGAGGCGCCACTTTTCATTCCTAAAATTTTGTAAAATTCCTAAAAGTGCTGTTTTCTGCAAAGGTAATTGTAAGGGAACCTTTTGATTTACTGTTTTCCTGTGATGACAAATCCTTTTGCATCTGTGGTGGGCTAGACATGAGGCATCACAGCCCCCACCCCACAGCCTTTAGGTGTGCAGATTTAGGCACTGTGACAAGCAGGAACACCTGCTTTGCCTCTATTTAATTTACTGCACCTTCCTCTGTCTCTTTCCAGACTGCCATCCCTGCCCCACAACACCCAGCCTGAAGCGCCGGGGCTTCTCTCCGCAAGCAGGCAGTCAGCGGAAACTAGCTAACCCAGGGAACCATGAGGCCAGGAGGGACCGCCAGGAAACTCTCGGGAAATCTGCAGCCAATAGACTGCCATCCCTGCCCAACAACACCCAGCCTGAAGCGCCGGGGCTTCGCTCTGCCAGCGGACTGTCGGTAGAAACTAGCCGACCCAGGGAACCACGAGGCCGGGAGGGACAGCCAGGAAACTCTCGGAAAGCCACAGCCAATCGACTGCCATCCCTGCCCCACAACACCCAGCCTGAAGCGCCGGGGCTTCGCTCCACCAGCGGGCGGACGGCAAAAACTAGCCGACCCAGGGAACCACGAGGCTGGGAGGGACAGCCAGGAAACTCTCGAGATAGCCGCAGCCAATCGACCGCCATCCCAGCCCCACAACAACCAGCCTGAAGCACCGGGCTTCGCTCCGCCAGCGGGTGGTCAGCGGAAACTAGCCGATCCAGGGAAACATGAGGCTGGGAAGGACAGCCAGAAAACTCTGGAAAGCCTCAGCCAATCGGTAAGGAGCGCCACTTTAGGCACAGCACTCGATTGGCTCTCCTGTCCCATTGACTTATACTGACTGAGCCTGCATTACCTAAATCTGTCTGGGACTTGGGAATTTCTTCCCTGCATTCTTGTAAAAATCTCCCAAAAAGAGCTGTCTTCTTATTGCTGCAACTGTTAAAGGAATTTGTTGATTTATTGTGTTTTTTGCTGTAATTCCATATCCTTGGTAACTGAAGTGGGCCAGACGCTGAGGCGCCACTTTTCCTTCCTTAAATTGTGTAAAATTCCTAAAAGTGCTGTTTTCTGCTAAGCTACTTGTAAGGGGAACCTGTTGATTTACTGTTTTTTCCTGTGATTACAAATTCTTTTTGCATTTGTAAGGTGGGCCAGACACTGAGGCGTCACAGCCCCCACCCCACAGCCTTTAGTTGCGCAGATTTAGGCACTGTGACAAGCAGGAACACTCATTCTGCCTCTATTTAATTTACTGCACCTTCTTTTGTCTCTTTCCAGACTGCCATCCCTGCCCCACAACACCCAGACTGAAGCGCCGGGGCTGCGCTCCGCCATCGGGCGGTCAGCGGAAACTAGCCAACCCAGGGAACAACGAGGCCAGGAGGGACAGCCAGGAAACTCTTGGTAAATCCACAGCCAATCGACTGCCATCCCTGCCAACAACACCCTGCCTGAAGCACCGGGGCTTCACTCCGCCAGCGGACGGTCAGTGGAAACTAGCCGACCCAGGGAACCACGAGGCCGGGAGGGACAGCCAGGAAACTCTTGGGAAAGCCACAGCCAATCGAAAGCCATCCCAGCCCCACAACACCCAGCCTGAAGTGCCGGGGCTTCTCTCCACCAGCGGGCGGTCAGCGGAAACTAGCCGACCCAGGGAACCATGAGGCTGGGAGGGACAGCCAGGAAACTCTCGGGAAAGCCGCAGCCAATGGACTGCCATCCCTGCCACACAACACCCAGCCTGAAGCACCGGGGCTTCGCTCCTGCAGCGGGTGGTCAGCGGAAACTAGCCGATCCAGGGAAACATGAGGCTGGGAAAGACAGCCAGAAAACTCTCGGAAAAGCCTCAGCCAATCGGTAAAGCGAGCGCTCCTCTAGGCACAGCAGTCGATTGGCTCTCCTGTCCCATTGACTTATACTGACTGAGCCTGCATTACTGAAATCTGACTGGGACTTGGGAATTTCTTCCTTGCATTCTTGTAAAAATCTTCCAAAAAGAGCTGTCTTCTTATTGCTGCAACTGTAAAGAGAATCTGTTGATTTGTTGTGTTTTTTGCTGTAATTCCAAATCCTTGGTAACCGAAGTGGGAGAGACGCTGAGGCGCCACTTTTCCTTCCTTAAAATATGTAAAATTCCTAAAAGTGCTGTTTTCTGCTAAGGTTATTGAAAGGAGAAACTGTTGATTTACTGTTTTTGCTGTGATTACAAATCCTTTTTGCATTTGTAAGGTGGACCAGACACTGAGGCTTTATAGACCCCCCCCCCAGCCTTTTATTGTGCCGATTTAGGCACTGTGATGAGCAGGAACACTTGTTCTGCCTCTATTTAATTTATTGCACCTTCCTCTGTCTCTCTCCAGACTGCCATCCCTGCCCCACAACACCCAGCCTGAAGCGCCGGGGCTTCGCTCCGCCAGCAGGCGGTCGACGGAAACTAGCCGACCCAGGGAATGACAAGATTGGGAGGGACAGCCAGAAAACTCGAAAGCAGCAGCCAATTGGTGTTTAGCGCTTCTCATCACAGCAGCCGATTAGCTCTCCTGCCCCATTGACTTATACTGACTGAGCCTGCATTACCGAAATCTGTCTGGGACTTGGGAATTTCTTCCCTCATTCTTGTAAAATCTCCCAAAAGAGCTGTCTTCTTGTTGCTGCATCTGTAAAAGGAATCTGTTGATTTATTGTGTTTTTGCTGTAATTCCATATCCTTGGTAACCGAGTGGGCCAGACGCTGAGGCGCCTACTTTTCATTCCTAAAATTTTGTAAAATTCCTAAAAGTGCTGTTTTCTGCAAAGGTAATTGTAAGGGGAACCTTTTGATTTACTGTTTTTCCTGTGATGACAAATCCTTTTGCATCTGTAAGGTGGGCCAGACACTGAGGCATCACAGCCCCCACCCCACAGCCTTTAGGTGTGCAGATTTAGGCACTGTGACAAGCAGGAACACTCGTTTTGCCTCTATTTAATTTACTGTACCTTCCTCTGTCTCTTTCCAGACTGCCATCCCTGCCCCACAACACCCAGCCTGAAGCGCCGGGGCTTCTCTCCGCCAGCAGGCAGTCAGCGGAAACTAGCCAACCCAGGGAACCATGAGGCCAGGAGGGACCGCCAGGAAACTTCGGAAATCTGCAGCCAATAGACTGCCATCCCTGCCCAACAACACCCAGCCTGAAGCGCCGGGGCTTCGCTCTGCCAGCGGACGGTCGGTAGAAACTAGCCGACCCAGGGAACCACGAGGCCGGGAGGGACAGCCAGGAAACTCTCGTGAAAGCCACAGCCAATCGACTGCCATCCCTGCCCCCACAACACCCAGCCTGAAGTGCCGGGGCTTCGCTCCACCAGCGGGCGGACGGCAAAAATTAGCCGACCCAGGGAACCACGAGGCTGGGAGGGACAGCCAGGAAACTCTCGAGATAGCCGCAGCCAATCGACTGCCATCCCAGCCCCACAACAACCAGCCTGAAGCACCAGGGCTTCGCCCGCCAGCGGGTGGTCAGCGGAAACTAGCCGATCCAGGGAAACATGAGGCTGGGAAGGACAGCCAGAAAACTCGGGAAGCCTCAGCCAATCGGTAAGGAGCGCTACTCTAGGCACAGCACTCGATTGGCTCTCCTGTCCCATTGACTTTATACTGACTGAGCCTGCATTACTGAAATCTGACTGGGACTTGGAAATTTCTTTCCTGCATTCTTGTAAAATCTCCCAAAAGAGCTGTCTTCTTATTGCTGCATCTGTAAAAGGAATCTGTTGATTTATTGTGTTTTTGCTGTAATTCCATATCCTTGGTAACCGAAGTGGGCCAGACGCTGAGGCGCACTTTTCATTCCTTAAATTGTGTAAAATTCCTAAAAGTGCTGTTTTCTGCAAAGGTAATTGTAAGGGAACCTTTGATTTACTGTTTTTCCTCCGATGACAAATCTTTTGCATCTGTAAGGTGGGCCAGACACTGAGGCATCATAGCCCCCACCCCCACAGCCTTTAGATGTGCAGATTTAGGCACTGTGACAAGCAGGAACACTTGTTTTGCCTCTATTTAATTTATTGCACCTTCCTCTGTCTCTCTCCAGACTGCCATCCCTGACCCACAACACCCAGCCTGAAGCGCCGGGGCTTCGCTCCACCAGCGGGCGGTCGGCGGAAACTAGCCGAATCAGGGAACCACGAGGCCGGGAGGGACAGGCAGGAAACTCTCGGGAAAGCCGCAGCCAATTGGTAAGCGAGCGCTTCTTTAGGCACAGCAGCCGATTGGCTCTCCTGCCAAACTGAATTATACTGACTGAGCCTCCATTACCGAAATCTGTCTGGAACATGGGAATTTCTTCCCTGCATTCTTGTAAAAATCTCCCAAAAAGAGCTGTCTTCTTATTGCTGCAACTGTAAAGGGAAACTGTTGATTTGTTGTGTTTTTTGCTGTAATTCCAAATCCTTGGTAACCGAAGTGGGCCAGACACTGAGGCGCCACTTTTCCTTCCTTAAATTTTGTAAAATTCCTAAAAGTGCTGTTTTCTGCTAAGGTAATTGCAAGGGTAAACTGTTGATTTACTGTTTTTGCTGTGATTACAAATCCGTTTTGCATTTGTAAGGTGGGCCAGACACTGAGGCATCACAGCGCCTCCCCACAGCCTTTTGTTGTGCAGATTTAGGCACTGTGATGAGCAGGAACACTTGTTCTCCCTCTATTTAATTTATTTCACCTTCCTCTGTCTCTCTCCAGACTGCCATTCCTGATCCACAACACGCAGCCTGATGGGCAGGAGCTTCTCCACCAGCGGGCGGTCAGCAGAAACTTGCCGATGCAAGAGAACCATGAGGCCGGGACGGACAGCCAGGAAACTCTCGGGAAAGCCGTAGCCATTCTACTGCCATCCCTGCCCCACAACACCCAGCCTGAAGCGCGGGCCTTGGCTCCACCAGTGGGCAGTTGGCAGAAACTAGCCGACCCAGGAAAAACAGGCGGTTGGGACAGCCAGGAAACTCTTGGGAAAGCTGCAGCCAATCGACTGCCATCCCTGCCCCACAACACCCAGCCTGAAGCGCCGGTGCTTCGCTCCACCAGCGGGCGGTTGGCGGAAACTAGCCGACCCAGGGAACCACGAGGCCGAGGGACAGCCAGTGAACTCTTGGGAAACCGCAGCCAATCGATAAGCGAGCGCTCCTCTAGGTACAGCAGCCGATTGGCTCTCCTGCCCCATTGACTTATACTGACTGAGCATGCATTACCGAAATCTGTCTGGGACATGGGAATTTCTTCGCTGCGTTCATGTAAAAATCTCCCAAATAGAGCTGTCTTCTTATTGCTGCAACTGTAAAGGTAATATATTGATTTGTTGTGTTTTTTGCTGTAATTCCAAATCCTTGGTAACCAAAGTGGGCCAGACACTGAGGCACCACTTTTCCTTCCTTAAATTGTGTAAAATTCCTAAAAGTGCTGTTTTCTGCTAAGATAATTGCAAGGGAAACTGTTGATTTATTATTTTTGCTGTGATTACAAATCCTTTTGCATTTGTAAGGTGGGCCAGACACTGAGGGGTCACAGCCCTCCCACATTCTTATGTTGTGCAGATTTAGGCACTGTGACGAGCAGGAACACTTGCTCTGCCTCTATTTAATTTATTGCACCTTCCTCTATCTCTCTCCAGACTGCCATCCCTGCCTCACAACACCCAGCCTGAAGTGCCGGGCTTCTTTCCGCCAGCGGGCAGTCAGCAGAAACTGGTCGACCCAGGGAACCACAAGGCCAGGAGGGACAGCCGGTAACTCTCGGGAAAGCAGCAGCCAATTGACTGCCATCCCTGCCCCACAACACCCAGCCTGAAGTGCCAGTGCCCGGCTCCACCAGCGGTCAGTCGGCGGGAAACTAACCGACCCAGGGAACCACGAGGCCGGGAGGAACAACCAGGAAACTCTCGGAAAGCAGCAGCCGATTGGTAAGTGAGCTCCTTTAAGCACAGCAGCCGATTGGCTCTCCTGCCTCATTGACTTATACTGATTGAGCCTGCATTACCGACATCTGTCTGGGACTTGGGAATTTCTTCCCTGCATTCTTGTAAAATCTTCCAAAAAGACCTGCCTTATTATTGCTGCAACTGTCAAGAGAATCTGTTGATTTGTTGTGTTTTGCTGTAATTCCAAATCCTTAGTTACGAAGTGGGCCAGACACTGAGGCGCCACTTCCTTCCTTAAATTGTGTAAAATTCCTAAAAGTGCTGTTTTCTGCAAAGGAAATTGCAAGGAAACTGTTGATTTACTGTTTTGCTGTGATTACAAATCCTTTTTGAATTTGTAAGGTGGGCCAGACACTGAGGCGCCACAGCCCACCCCTACATCCTTTTGTTGTGCAGATTTAGTCACTGTGACGAGCAGGAACACTCGTTCTGCCTCTATTTAATTTATTGCACCTTCCTCTGTCTCTCTCCAGACTGCCATCCCTGCCCCACAACACCCAGCCTGAAGCGCCGGGGCTTCGTTCCGCCAGCGGGCTGCCGGCGGAAACTAGCCATCCCAGGGAACCACGAGTCAGGAGGGACAGCCAGGAAACTCTCGGGAAAGCCACAGCCAATCGGTAAGTCAGCTTTCCTCTAGGCACAGCAGTCCATTGGCTCTCCTGCCCCATTGACTTAAACTGACTGAGCCTGCATTACCGAAATCTGTCTGGGACTTGGGAATTTCTTCCCTGCATTCTTGTAAAAATCTCCCAAAAAGAGCTGTCTTCTTATTGCTGCAACTGTAAAGGGAATCTTTTGATTTGTTGTGTTTTTTGCTGTAATTCCAAATCCTTGGTTACCGAAGTGGGCCAGACGCTGAGGCGCCACTTTCCTTCCTTAAATTGTGTAAAATTCCTAAAAGTGATGTTTTCTGCTAAGGTAATTGCAAGGGGAAACTGTTGATTTACTGTTTTTGCTGTGATTACAAATCCTTTTTGCATTTGTAAGGTAGCCCAGACACTGAGGCGTCATAGCCCCACATCCTTTGTTGTGCAGATTTAGGCAATGTGACAAGCAGGAACACTTGCACTGCCTCTATTTAATTTATTGCACCTTCCTCTGTCTCTCTCCATAATGCCATCCCTGCCCCACAACACTCAGCCTGAAGTGCCAGGGCTTTGCTCTGGCAGCTGCGGTCGGTAGAAACAGCCGACCCAGGGAACCACAAGGCCGGAGGGACAGCCAGAAACTTTCGAAAAGCCACAGCCAATTGATAAGTGAGCGCCTCTAGGTACAGCAGCGATTGGCTCTCCTGCTCCTGACTTATACTGACTGAGCATGCATTACCGAAATCTGTCTGGGACTTGGGAATTTCTTCACTGCATTCATGTAAAAATCTCCCAAATAGAGCTGTCTTCTTATTGCTGCAACTGTAAAGTTAATATGTTGATTTGTTGTGTTTTTTGCTGTAATTCCAAATCCTTGGAAACCGAAGTGGGCCAGACGCTGAGGCGCTAATTTTCCTTCCTAAAATTGTGTAAAATTCCTAAAAGTGCTGTTTTCTGCTAAGGTAATTGCAAGGATAAACTGTAGACCTACTGTTTTTGCGGTGATTACAAATCCTTTTTGCATTTGTAAGGTGGGCCAGACACTGAGGCATCACAGCCCCCCCCTACAGCCTTTTGTTGTGCAGATTTAGGCACTGTGACAAGCAGGAACACTTGTTCTGCCTCTATTTAATTTATTGCACCTTCCTCTGTCTCTCTCCAGACTGCCATCCCTGCCTCACATCTCCCAGCCTGAAGTGCCGGGGCTTCGTTCCGCCAGCAGGGGGTCGGCAGAAACTGGTTGACCCAGGGAACGACGAGGCCAGGAGGGACAGCCCAGTAACTCACGGGAAAGCAGCAGCCAATTGACTGCCATCCCTTCCCCACAACAGCCAGCCTGAAGCGCTGGTGCTTCGCTCCACCAGTGGGCGGTCGGGGAAACTAACCGACCCAGGGAACCACGAGGCTGGGAGGGACAACCAGGAACTCTCGGGAAAGCCGCAGCCAATTGGTAAGCGAGCACTTCTTTAGGCACAGCAGCCGATTGGCTCTCCTGCCAAACTGAATTATACTGACTGAGCCTCCATTACCGAAATCTGTCTGGGCATTGGGAATTTCTTCCTGCATTCTTGTAAAAATCTCCCAAAAGAGCTGTCTTCTTATTGCTGCAACTGTAAGGGAAACTGTTGATTTGTTGTGTTTTTGATGTAATTCCAAATCCTTGGTAACGAGTGGGCCAGACACTGAGGCGCCACTTTTCCTTCCTTAAATTTTGTAAAATTCCTAAAAGTGCTGTTTTCTGCTAAGGTAATTGCCAGGGTAAATTGTTGATTTACTGTTTTTGCTGTGATTACAAATCCTTTTTGCATTTGTAAGGTGGCCCACATCTTATTGCAGCCACTATATAGTTTAAAATCAATAGAAATGCTGCCCATTACATATAAGAGTGCGCCACCATGCCCTTACTAGTATCTCGTCATCCTGTTAGTGAGCATGGGGTGGAGCTAGCAGAAAACAGGAAGTCCTTGTACCTATTTGTATATTATTACGAGGGCTAGAACTTTTAATGGCTTATAAATTAGGGACATATTAACTTTGGGGTCTTGGTGGCAAGGTGGGTATGGTGCAGGGCAGTATTCAAGTACTTTAAGATCATAATAACCTGTCCCCCGCTTAGTGATCACTTCAGTACACCCTATAGCAGTTCCTGGTTTCCTATGCCCTAGTGCACAATTTGCATTTTGTCATTGAACCCCAGCGTCCCAATCTTGCCACTTTGAGTTTCTCCAAGAGGCATGTGCATTCTCTGCCCCTTCTTAGTGCCCACCCTACAAATTTTGTATTTCTTGCAAATGGCATTCTCTTTGCCGTTTTTCTGCAATGTCACTATGAAGACACTGAAGAGGATCTGTGCTAGTATTGAGCTGAGCTGCTTACTGTCCTGCCACTGTAATACATGCCATTAACCACCACCCTTACACCTTAACCCCACCCCAACTACTACTCCGCTTTTCCAACCTGTATTTGGTCGCCCCCTTCTGTTCAGCTACCACAACACTATCACTTGGTATTGTTAGACTTGCCCACCATAGAATGAATCATGTGGAGTAGTGTAGTAGTCAGGATATGTTTGCATGTTCTCCACCCCTAAGACATAGCCACAGGGTGTATAAACACGCACAGACATGTGCACAGCACCAGTCAATATCTTCCCACCCATGGGCTGCTCCCACCTGCACCTGCCACTTGTGATCACCAGTTGGCAGTACTACAGCTGAGCTGGCTGTTCTCCCTTCCCCAGAAGAGAGCTCTTGTATAACAGTTGATCCTCCTCTCCCAGAGAGCCCCTGATGCAAGCTCATTCCTGAACTAAGGTCACCACAGGTCATAGCGCCTACTGTTAAGCTGAAGGGCACAATGTTAACCAGTTTCTAATTAATTTTACCACTTGGATCCTCCTCCTAGGCTGCTCAATCTTTAGCTTCCGTTCCCTAAAGAGTCAACCACCCTTCTCTCTGCTAGATCACCCTTCCAGGCACCAGACTATCCTCCATGCAGCTGACAACCCTTCAGCCCCAGCCTTCACATAATGAGCACTGAGCCAAAGCACCACACAGGTTGGTCAGCCGTCGATACCCAGCCAGCCACCCTCCCTACATCTGGACCAGCTCAACTACATTCCCATACAATCTCCATGTAACTGAGCACCACCCCAAACCTCCACTCTAACAGACTGTATATCTGAAGCTGTCCCTCCAAGCCCATGGACCAGCAGTGTCCCACCCAACCACTCAACCTACAGCTAGATCCACCAGAAGCCCCATACCAGCCTCACCATCCAACCACCCACCCTGCAGCTGGACCTCACTTTCAACCTTGAACTAGCCCCACCACCACCACCAGCCACCCTCCCTGCTGCTGGCTCATTCTTTCATGCCCTGGACTAGCCTCCCACAGCAGACAATCCTCCCTGCAGCTGGACCCCTGTGTTCATTCCCACCCACAGACCAGCCTCCCTCCCCTCTGCAGGCTGGAGTAACCTCCCAGATCTGACGACTTTTTCCAAAAGCTGGACATACCCACCATCCAGAGCAGAACCTCCCCACACCTAGACCCCCCCAATCACCCTTCCTCAACCATGGACCCCATACTTCTCAACATAGTATTTAAAAAAAGGTGACACTAACATACTGCATTTGCAGTGTCAGTGGCTCAGCAGGTAGCACACTCACCTCCGAGGCTGGCAGATCAGAAGGCAGTGGGTTCTATTCCCATACCAGGCACTTATGTTAATATCCCAATACTGATGCTGTAGTGCAGTATGAGGGGGATGGCTGCACTCCTGAAGCACTGTCTTTCAGATGAGATGTTAAACTGAGGTCCCATCTGCCTGTTCTGGTGGTGGTTCAGGTGGATGTTAAAGATCCCATGGCACTTCTCTTCTCGAAGAAAGCAGGGGAATTTTATCAGGTGCCTCGGCCAATTCCTCCATTCACTAAAAAATACCACCAACAGCTATCTGGTTCAAGGTAGTTAGTTTCATCTGCATTCCTCTCCCTCCGGGTTGCGTTTCAAAATAGTAAGAATTCGTCTAGTACTTAGCTGTCAATAAAAATGTAAATAAAATAAAATATAAAATATAAAATGAATGCAGTCTTCAGCAAAAGAAAAAATACACTGATCCCCAGATTACAAAAATGGATTAACACATGCAATTGTTAAATACAAATATTAAACGAAAAAACAGTTCCCACAAACACGTCAAATATCTGCAGTAAATAATTTTTCCTTTATCTGGTAGGTAACTCCAAGATTTTCTCAAATTAAAAAGTTGTAATTTTTCTATGCACTCTGTATTTGCTTGGTTATGCCAATCTTCCTGTTGTTCATTCTCCTGCTACCTACCACTTAATAACACTACTTTTAAAGTAACTAAATCAGCAAAATTCCTACAAATAATAAGTAATCTAGAGGGCACAATGCATCCTAAACACTTTAAAGGGGGGGAGAGGTTGATTGAAAATAAAATGTGTATTTCAAAGTTTAGCCAAGAGTTCAGAGAAGAGAAAATGTTTTCAAGACAAAACATTGACTGTGAAACTTGCACAGCATTTCATTTTGAAAAAAAAAACACCTGAGTGATAATTCCTTTACTGTATTTAACATTTCAGGGAGTTAAAAAGATATACTTTTTAAACATAAGCTCTTACTTTAACATGTAAATCTTAGCTGTAGGAAACCTCAGTTGTTCAAAAATGGAGACCACAGAGCACTCATGCAGTTTCATCAGACTGGACACAGACAGGAAGAGAGCTGGGAAGTGTAGGCCTCTGACTGAGTAGACTTATGGGAAAAGTAGTTTAGAATAGACTTTTAAAGGGACACTGCCAACTTTTTTTTATACCATATTATTTCCAGGTAAAAATCCAGATTTTTTATTGCTACCTTCTCTAAAATTCATTGGTGTTGCTGGTTGTTTTATCTGTCTCCTTGTTTAGTAGAACTTGAAATGCCACGGTAATGTACCCAGCCTTGATTGCTAATTTAAACTGCATTACTTCCACTGACTGTAATCTTCATTTATGATTCAGTTATATTAAAAAAAATGTACTTTTAAGTATTGCAGATCTATTTCTAACTCCTCATTTAGCAATAACTTACTCTTTGAAATAACTAGTCTCGTTGGAAATATTACTTTAGAATTTAGTATTCTTAGCGGTTGTATTTTTGAATGATGATTAAAGATTATTAAAATGACTAAAATGAGTCTTTGAATGCAAATTAAAGAATGCTTTAATACTAAATTTAGTGTTTGACTTCAGTAAGGGTTCCCAAATACAGCCCTTTGGGCCTGCACCCTCCATGACCACTCACATCTTGAACACACCCTGCCCAGATGACCACCCAGCTGGACAACCATATCAACATCCCAATAGACCTCTCCAAAGTTGTGTACCTTGCCTGCAGCTAGTCCACCCTACAAGCCCCAAATCAGCCTCTCCCCATCAACTATCACCCATCCTGTAGCTGGCTGCTGCAGGCCATCCGTTCTACCCTCAGACACGATCCCTCTGCAGATGGAACCCCCAGACCTGCCTCTCCACCTCAGTAGACCACCTCCCTGCAGCTGGACCAACCTCCCAGTCTCATCAAACAAAGCACCCTCCTTAGAGCTGGACCAGCACCCCCTAGATAACAACTCTTTCTGCATCTGGACCCACCCAGACTACCCATCTTGCCCACATACCAGTTGCCCATCCCACCACTGGCCACTCTCCTTGCACATAGAAAATCCTGCCCTGCTAGGTTCCCTTTTATAATCCCAATGCTTATTAGTCTGACATGCTGCATCCCACACACAACAACCCAACAGCCCCAGCAGTCCAACACACACTGGCCTGACCTAGGACAGCACCTGACACACTGTCAGGCCAGAGGAGGTCAGGATGCTGTACATCTGTTGAGTGGATTTTCCACAAACAAATGAAGCACCCGATCCCGATCTATGCCACCCATCTCAGGACCTGAGCCACTACTGAACAGCACAGATGATGTGAAAACACCCACCCCCTATGTGGTGCACCCTCCGAGGACACACTGGCCTGATCACAGAACCCCTGGTAAGGATGACTGTCTCACCATCCATGGGACAGGGATGAAACAAATAGCCATGCATGCCCCAGTGTGTTGACCAGCCATCCCAGGCAGCATGGCGGATTGTCCGTGCATCCCTGAATGCATGATTATGTCAGTTGACAGCCAGCCAGCTGGGCATGCATGAAGGAATTGGAGTACCATGCCTGTTGGTCGGTGTATGCATGACACTGCAGGCACACAGCATAGCGGCACAGCAAGAGCATGGATAGCTGCACCAGGAAATGGTCCATAGCAACAATTACATGTGGATGCCATAGGACACAGAGCAGCATGCCATCGCACCAACTGCAATGTGTGCATGTGGTCAGGTCATGCTAGCCCACTATGGGCCTACAGTCAACTACACAGAAAAAAGTCTGAGGTGTTTGGGGAGGCCTGTGCCACAGGGAGCCCATTGTGGCATGAAGGCTTCCAGGTGTGTTGTTGTGGGGTTCCACAAGGCCCATTATGGGAATGCTGTTACTCACACAGTTGCATACAGCTGGAAGGATTGGTGGGCACTCACACAGCTTCAGACCTGTGCAAACATGTGGGCAAGGCTGGCCATGAAACAGCTGAAAGGATTTTGGGGGACTCACACAGAGTCAGGCCTGTGCGGCGTGCGCATCATACAGTGCAGATGTGGCAGTGTGCAGTGGGCCGCTTACGATACCCAGCAGTGTTGTGATGAGTCATCACCACCAGGTTAGGGTGCATGTTAAATGTGGGGTGAAACTTTATTCAACAGTAGGGGCCGCAGTGGCAACCTAGTGGCTGTGCATGATGTGTACTGTGTGAGTGTATAACTGTCAAGTGTCATGTCACCATGGAAACCCCTACAGGGTGGTAAGTAGCATGCCACAGAGGAACTTCAGCAGCTTGTCCCTTGTCCTTGGATGTTAGTACCATCCTTATCCACTCCTCATAGCTCTTCTTGGGTGGAGTCCATGGCAGTCCACAACAAATGCCTTCCCTGGTGATATAGGTCCATTGCTGTTCCCTGTGGAGCTCTGCTAGCATTGTCATGACCCCTACATGCACCTTCCCAAGCAGGGCATGGAGATGGCAGTGCCAGCATAGGTGCCGGAACTGGGGGGGGCAAAGGAGGCGGTAGCCACTCCACTTTTTATTTCTTTATGGCAAAAACTAGTACAGAAAAAGTGCCCTTTGTGCCCTGATAAGTGCCCTTTTGATTCTCAGCCCCTCAGCTTTTACCATCTTCCGGCACCCTTGAGTGCCAGGTCTCAACGTTGCTTTGGGTCCATGGTATACCTCGCTCACTGAGATCCACAACCAACCACAGCTGAGTGGGAACATGGGGTCATATCTTGTGGGCATCTTGGTCACCCTACTGTACAGCCATATCCTGCCCAGCACATGTGTCTGCTCGAAACAATAGAAGAGTGTGGTGGCATTGGGTGGAATGGTTGACTTCAGGAGGCTGAATGCTGCTGGAATGTCCTGTGTCAGGAGATGGGTGAGGGCCACTTGAGTTCATGGATCTTCAGGCTGAAGTCTGGCTTCTTGTATTGTGGTGGCAAGGCACTGGAACTTCCGACCTTCCGCCACAATCTGCATCCCTTGTTTATGGCTTGGCAACGACTACAGGCATTGATCACAGCCTGCTCAAAGTCAGTGATGATCATAGGTGGTTTGAGGGTGCAGGACTGTATACTGGCATATTTATTCAGCTCCTGAACAAGGTGCAGTAACACTGCAGGCTCTTTGTCGTCACAGTGTATACACCAATGACATAATGAGGTTGTTAGGCCCATCCCCATGGGTGGCATAGATGGTGTACAATGAGTGAACAGGTGTGGCACAGTCTTGAATGTACCCATCCATTATCCAGAAGGGTGTCTCTGCCCCGGTCCCTGATGTTGTCCTCCTCTGGTGAGTAGGGACCTGTGGTGGTGCTGCTGGTGTTCCTGCTGTACCATGGCCATCCAGTCACCATCTGTAGCTGCTTGGGGATAGTGAGGTCCAGCCACTGTCACTGGTTCTGGTGAGAGGTCCTTGTGGTGGTCCTGTTCACAGTCTGCAGCAGGGCCCTCTTGTTTGGCAACTGCTGCCACAGCTCAGTGGTCATTGCAGTTGCCTCCACCTGCAGTAGCTATGTGGGGCTAACCATGGTGCTGTGTGCCTTCTACTTGATGCCAGCCAGCACCTGTGTTGGTAGAGCATCTGTCACCTCCAGAGCATGACTGTGCTCATTCTTTTTCTTTAGGTGGTGCTGGCTATCCTGGAGCAGTGTGATGGCCTGGCCGAGGCAGGACTTGGACTTATGGTGCTGGCAGCACTGTTACACTGTCTCAGGCCGTCCCGGTGGTGCTGAAGGTTGAAGCGCTGGACACCATACCTTGTGCCACGCCAGTGACCTGGGTTCAGGATTGAGCCTAGGCTGTCGGGGATCAGCAGGAGACGACCGGGATCGAACATCCATAGACTGCTTTCCCAGTCCTGGGGTGGGCTGGGGAATTTCACTGTGCTGTAGCGGCCCCCTGGGGATGCCCAGGGGCACTACTAGTGTCAGTGACACTAGATGGAGAGCACGGCAGATGTTGGTATGTTGCTCCTGGATGTCATTGCATGTCCGTGCTATTGGGGCCAATTGAAGGAAAATGGCTGGGCATGACCTTGCAGCTTAATGGCTGTGCTCTAAGCCACCTGGAGGACTTTGGTAGAGTCCTGTTGAGGAGGGTCCGGGGCTGTCCTGGCTGGTAAAGGCAGAGGGAGAGCCCTCCAGCAAGATGGCATGATGGCAGTCCGTCCCTGATCCTCCTGGGTGCAGTTTGAGCTACCCAGCTCTCCAGGTGGGTGGAGCTGGTTGCTGGATGCCCCAAGCCGGAGTGTGAGCCACAGTAGGTGAAAATATGATATGTTAAAAAACAGTACACTGTCTCATTGCATGTCCATTCATGGACGAGGAGGTAGCCATTCACATTTAGCTTGGACTTTCCCTTCATGGATGGTACCACCCTCTGAATTGTCCATGTTGCTTGGGTTGCCAGTTGCACACCCTGGCGGCCTCCATGCTTCCACAGCTGTCCTCCTATTGTGCCAGAGGACTGTACACCACTGACCGGGTTTGGTTCCAGCTCAGGCAGGGTGTGATTGCACTTCATTTGCATATCACACTCCATGGGCCACACCTGTGGTAGTTGCTACTGTCTGTGGGTGGTTTGTACCAGTACTGTAATGCCACTGTCTTCCACAGTCCCAGTGCTTCAAGGTTGTGCTGTGCACTATGGTCACATTCAAGTTCTGTGTCCAGTGTTCCTGGGCCCCATCAGCTACTGTGCTGCAGTGGGGCTATGCTCCCTGGTACACTTCCCTGCTGTCCAGCATGCAAGGATGCAGGGTCCCTGTGTGTGCACTCTACAGGTCAGTGTCCACCTACCTAAGCTAGCCTTTACCCCAGCACTGGCATCCGTGGTTCCATGCATGCAGGTCATGGTCATGTTCTGTCCGCTGCCCCATGCATCATTTTCAGATGCCTACCTGTTCTTTATGTTGTCTTCAGCTTTGGTTCTGACCTGAGACTCTCCGGTAAATGATCTATTATAGCCCTCAGTTCTTTCCTATGGGCTTGTATTTCTGCCCTGTGCGGGTTTGTTTGTCGAGGTTTCAGTTTACCTGCTTTGTTTACTAACCCTCTCCCTGCATCTCGAAATGGGCCCTACCTAGCCAACCACTATCCCTGCAACTGAACTACCTTTTGGCCCTGAAGAAACCTTCTAAGGAAAGCCCTGTCCATGGACCATTCCACAGTTACAAGGAGGGAGGAAGAGGCCCCCAGCTGAGTAGGAAGCAACTGCTGTGGGGGACTTAATTAGGGGAATAGACTTGTGAGCAGGCTGGGGTAAAGGAGAGGGAGATGAAATACCTGAGAGATACTTTGGCTTGGAGGGATGAGAGCAGATACAGTGGATCATTAGGCAGCAGGAGATGAGAGGGAGCTAGATGTCATTGTCCACCTGGGGACAAATGACCTAGCAAGGGAAGGGGTTGGGATAGTGCAGGGAAATTTCAGGGATGGGGGAGGGTCCTCAAGCATGCATGGTGGCTTTTGCCAAAAGGTTGCCTATATACATCTTGGGAGAAGATAGACTCCACATAGCTTTCATTGGTTTAAGGCATGGTGCAGTGTGAGGCTCAGTACTAGGAGTGGGCTTCTTCCTTTTGTCTTCAAAAAGTGAAATTGCAGAAGAACTGAATGGGAAGGTATGACTTTTGCAGATGCCACCAAACCTGTTATGGGGTTGAAACTAAGGAGGGTGTGGAGAAAGGGTTCACCCATGCTGGTGTGACAGCCATGTTGCTGATGCCGATTACAGCACAGGCCACATTACAGCACCAGGCAAAACATATCCTGGGAGTTACACCACCAAAGTGCCCTCCTGGGAAACAGTCTCCATTGGGCCACCGCCCCTAATTATCACACAGGTCCAGGTTCTTAATTTACCTGTTCTCCAGTCCTACCCCATCCTACAATCACCCCGCAGGTATACAGTAGATTGTTACTATCCCTGATGTTCAGTGGTTCCCATTTATTTATTCATTTGTTTACCAGGTAGGTGCACTGGTCCGAGAACCATTTTCAGGCATGACCTGGGCCATTGAGGATGGCACAGGAATAAAAGCAAGTACAAAGGAGACTGGGACAAGGCATACAGCTGGCAGTAATAAAATATATTAGGATATTTATATGGAGATATATATAAACTTGCTGCACAATGGATAAATAACATTTATGACAATAGTACAGTATGTAGCCAAGTTGTAATACAAATTAGGCATGATCTGAGATGAGTAAAGGAAAAGTGCATCATGGCAGTGTAGGTATGGACCAAGAAGGAAAAGGAGGGAAGGGAGGGCAGAGAGACATGATAATAAGTTGGGAGGGCAGGAGCAAGTAGTGAAGGACAGAAGGTGAGATCCAAGGAGAGTGGAAGAGTCCTGGAGAGTCAGTGGTGCTATGGGTGGGCGGAGTTGTTCCAAAGGAAAGGGGTTGCAGAAGAATGCACATTTACCCATACAGTGAGATTAGGGGCACTCAAGCATGGGGCCAGCAGTGAGGCAGAGCTCTAGAACAAACACTTTGGCCAAAGAAGGTGGGATTGTGAGAGGTAGCTTGGTTTGGATGGCCTTATTGACTGTGCTGGCCAGGAGATAGGGTCTGTTGGGCTGATGGGAGCTAGCCCAGGGCCTGATCAGATGAGCAGTGGTGTGTTGAGGAAAGTCCCTGCCTCTGATATCCAAAGTCCCACCATGACCCAGTTAGTTCTTACAGCGAACTACTACCTCCTGGGTCCCTCAGCCTTACTATATATTTGACACTTCTCCACATTTGGCACAGACCATCCTTTTCAGCTCCTTGATAAGGCACAAAATGGATGATAATTCACAATCACATGCTAACTGTACACAGCTATTTATACAGTAGGCACATAGCGCCAAAAGCAAGTTCTGTCTCAGTTGGTCACAGAGGTTGGCAAGTGTCTGTGCCAATTGCCACTGTGGGGAGAGGCGTGAACATATGGTGGGGCCATGGATAGTGCGAGTCGGTGGACTGCTGGGTGGGCAGGTAGTTATTGGCAGTTTCCAATGTACTTGAAGTGACAGCAGCACCACTGAAATACCAAGGGAAGTGTGATATTATTGATGGTGGAGCTCAAAGGTGATAGGAGGCAGTAGGTGATACTACCTGGTTTAGGGAGGCAACATCTTTTAGAGCCATTTACTAACTGGTCAGAGACTCACTAATTATGCTATTCAAGATATAATTTTGTGATCCTCACCCTGTTTTTGGGTGCAAAGTGTTGTTTGAGAGTCACATACCCATTTATAATCGCGAATGTTTTGAATGTTCTGGTCTATGTGAACAATAACAGTCCATTACCAGTAAGATAAAGACAAGTGAACAAATACAATATGGAATTGAGAGCTGTTCTGCGCGGTTGATAATGTAATTTATCTTAATAATGCGTTAGAGTACAGAGTACAATAAGATTAATACTGGTACCACTATTGCTACCACATGAGTCTAGGGTTGGTGAGAGGTACCAAATACTGAAATGTCAAAATTCACAGTACCATTGTGCTACCAGTGTACCAGTATTTGTGGAGCCAAATAAAATCTCAAAATTTTGTGGTACCATTGTATTACTAATGTATGTGTGAGAGACAGAGAAATGGTGAAAATGCCATAGGGATACCATTCTGCCAGTGCACTACCAATGCACAGAGGAAAATCTATATTATCTCCATCAGTGATACTAGAGTACCACTGGTAGTACTATTGTGGATTTTCCAGCTGACCACAGTATTACCATTGCTATACCACTGTAATGTCATTGTGACAGATTCAGTAAGAGGTAACCAGATTGCTGAGACAATGCAGTGCTAAAGAGGTGTGATAAAATTAAAAAGTGTTGCCAGTACTACTGCAGTGTGCAGCAAAAATTTGTGAAGGAAATACAGTACTAAAGAAGTGTGCATGAAAATCTAATAATTATTTGCAGTGCTCTTACAGTCTGCATCAAAAAATAAGAAAGATTGAGCAGTCCTACTGCAGTGTGCAGCAAAAATTAGTGAAGGAAATACAGTGCTAAAGAAGTGTGCATGAAAATCTAATAATTATTTGCAGTGCTCTTACAGTCTGCATCAAAAAATAAGAAAGATTGAGCATTACTACTGCAGTGTGCAGCAAACATAAGTGAAGAAAATACAGTGCTAAAGAAGTGTGCATGAAAATCTAATAATTATTTGCAGTGCTCTTACAGTCTGCATCAAAACATAAGAAAGATTGAGCAGTGGTACAACAGTGTAGCAGAAAGTCAGTGCAGTGTATTAACAGTGCTGTCATGAAAAGCAGTGCTTTGTCAGTCTGGACTGAAATAACACTGAAATAAGACTCAGGATGGAAGTGTACACTCCACTTCCCTCTGGGCAGTATAAAAGGGCAGCCTGCAGCAGCGAGAGACACAGAAGAAGTGAGTGAAGGAGGGGAGTGAGTGAGCAAGCTCAGCGGACCTCTATCATGACTGCTGCAGATTTCTTTGTAGGCAGAAGTTAGCTGCGGTGCAAGGCGCGCTGAAGCCCAGTATAGCGTAAGCAGCCTGCAGCGCAGGAGAAACAGAACGAACGAGTGAGAGAGGGAAGTGAGTGAGCAAGCTCAATGGAGCTCTAGCGTGACTGCTGCAGATTTCTTTGTGGGAAGAAGAAGGCTGCAACATAAGCAGGAGCTCAGTACAAAATGGCAGCCTGCAGCACTGGCAGAAACGGAATGAGCCAGTGAGAGATGAGGAGTGATCGAGCTCAGCGGAGCTCTGTCGGGACTGCTGCAGATTTAGTTGTGGGCATTAAAAGGCAGCATTGCACACAGGGGCCAGTAGAAAAGGGCAACCTGCAGCGGTGGGAGAAACAGAACTAACCAGTGAGAGGGGGAAGTGAGCATGCTCAAGGGAGCTTCTTTGGGACTGCTGCAGATTTCTTTGTGGGCAGAAGAAGGTGCCAACAGAGGCAGGAGCCCACTACAAAATGGCAGCCTGCTGCACCAGAAGAAAAAAAATGAGCGAGTGAGATGGGGGAGTGAGCAAACTCAACAGAGCTCTGTCGGGACAGCTGTGGATTTCTTAGTGTGCAGAAAAAAGTACCAAAGCAGACAGAAGCCCAGTACAAAAGAGCAGCCTGCAGTGCCAGGAGAAACAGAATGAGCAAGTGAAAGAGGGGAAGAAAGCTACTTCAACGGAGCTGTGTCAGGACTGCTGCAGATTTCTTTGTGGGCAGAAAAAGCTGCCAATCCAGGTAGGAGCCCAGAACAAAAGGGCAGCCTGCAGCATTGCAGAAACAGAACTGGCGAGTGAGACAGGGGGAGTGAGCAACTTCAACGGAGCTGTGTTGGGACTGCTGCAGATTTCTTTGTGGGCATAAAAAGCCACCAATGCAGGTAGGAGCCCAGTACGAAAGAGCAGCCTGCAGCAGCGGGAGACACAGAACAAGCGAGTGAAGGTTGGGAGTGAGTGAGCTCAACGGAGCTCTGTTGGGACTGCTGCAGATTTCTTTGAAGGCAGAAGAAGGCAGCAATGCAAGCAGGAGTCCAGTACAAAAGGTAAGCCTGCAGCACCAGCAGAAACGGAATGAGTGAGTGAGAGGGGAGGAGTGAACGATCTCAACGGAGTTCTGTTGGGACTGCTGCAGATTTCTTTGTCGGCAGGAAAAGGCACCAACAGAGGCAGGATTGCACTACAAAACAGCAGCCTGCAATGCCAGGAGAAACAGAATGAGTGAGTGAGACAGGGGGAGTGAGCAACCTCAACAGATCTCAGTCAGGACAGCTGTGGATTACTTTGTGGGCAGAAAAAGGTGCCAATGCAGGCAGAAGCCAGGTACAAAAGGGCAGCCTACAGCGCTGGGAGAAACACTACAAGTGAGTGAGAGGGGAGTGAGCGAGCTCAACTGAGCTCTATCTGGACTGCTGTGGATTTCTTTGTGGGCAGAAAGGCAGCAATGCAGGCAGGAGCCCAGACAAAAGGCCAGCCTGCAGCAGGGCAAAAGGAATGAGTAGTGAGAGAGGGAGAATGAGCAAGCTCAAGGAGCTGTGTTGGGACGCTGCAGATTTCTTTTTGGGCAGAAAAGCCACCAACAGAGGCAGGAGCCCAGTACAAAGGGCAGCCTGCAGCAGCTGAAGACACTGAAGAAGCGAGTGAAGGAGGGGAGTGAGCAAGCTCAATGGAGCTCTATCGTGACTGCTGCAGATTTCTTTGTGGGCAGAAGAAGGCGGCAATGCAAGCAGGAGCCCAGTATAAAATGGCAGCCTGCAGTGCCAGCAGAAACGGAATCAGTGAGTGAAAGAGGAGGAGTGAGTGTGCTCAGTGGACCTCTGTCGGGACTGCTGCAGATTTTTTTTGTGGGCAGAAAAAGGCACAAGCTCAACAGGAGCCCACTACAAAACAGCAGCCTGCAACGCCAGAAGAAACAGAATGAGTGAGTGAGACATGGAGAGTGAGAGACCTCAATGGAGCTCTATCATGACTGCTGCAGATTTCTTTGTTGACAGAAAAAAACGGCAATGCAGTCAGGGGCCCAGTACAAAAATCCAGCCTACAGTGCCTGTAAGAACGGAACGAGCGCGTGAGAGAGGGGGAGTGAGCAAGCTCAACAGACCTGTGTTAGGACTGCTACCGATTTCTTTTTGGGCAGAAAAAGCCACCAACAGAGGCAGGAGACCAGTATAAAAGGGCAGCCTGCAGCAGCTGGAGACACAGAAGAAGCAAGTCAAGGAGAGGAGTGAGTGAGCAAGCTCAACGGAGCTCTATCGTGACTGCTGCAGATTTCTTTGTGGGCAGAAGAAGGCGTCAATGGAAGCAGGAGCACAGTACAAAATTGCAGCCTGCAGCAGTGGAAGAAACAGAACGAACGAGTGAGAGAGGGAGGTGAGAGAGCAAGCTCAACGTTGCTCTATCATGACTGCTGCAGATTTCTTTGTGGGCAGAAGAAGGTGGCAACACAAGCAGGAGCTCAGTACAAAATGGCAGCATGCAGTGCCAGCAGAAACGGAATGAGTGAGTGAAAGAGGAGGAGTGAGCGAGTTCAACGGAGCTCTGTCGGGAGTGCTGCAGATTTCTTTGTGGGCAGAAAAAGGCACAAGCAGAGGCAGGGGCCCACTACAAAATGGCAGCCTGCAGTGCCAGAAGAAACAGAATGAGCGAGTGAGACAGGGGGAGAGAACGACCTCAACGGAGCTCAGTCGGGACAGCTGCAGAGTTCTTTGTGGCAGAAAAAGGTGCCAATGCAGGCAGAAGCTCAATAAAAAAGGGCAGCCTACAGCACCGGGAGAAACAATGAGCGAGTGAGAGTGAGGGAGTGAGCGAGCTCAATGGAGCTCTATCATTACTTCTGCAGATTTCTTTGTGGGCACAAAAAGGAAGCAATGCAATCAGGGGCCCAGTACAAAATGCCAACCTGCAGTGCCTGTAGGAACGGAATGAGAAGGGTAGTGAGCAAGCTCAATGGACCTTTGTCGGGACTGCTGCAGATTTCTTTTTGGGCAGAAAAAGCCACCAGCAGAGGCAGGAGCCCAGTACAAAAGGGCAGCCTGCAGTAGCGGGAGATGCAGAAGAAGTGAGTGAAGGAGGGGAGTGAGTGGGCAAGCTCAACAGAGCTCTATCGTGACTGCTGCAGATTTCTTTGTTGGCAGAGGAAGGCGTCAATGCAAGCCGGAGCCCAGTACAAAAGGGTAGCCTGCAGCACCGGCAGAAATGGAATGAGCGAGTGAGAGATGAGGAGTGAGCCACCTCAATGGAGCTCTGTCGGGACAGCTGCAGATTTCTTTGTGTGCAGAAATATGTGCCAACGCAAGCAGGAGCCCAGTACAAAACAGCAGCCTGCAGCACTTGGAGAAACAGAATGAGAGAGTGACAAATGGGCAGCGAGCGAGTTCAACGGACCAACGCAATCAACATTCGGCATTGACGAATGCTTGTTTCCTCTTGTAACTTCTCATAGTTGCTCTTGTCCTCTTTAATTAGTAATTTTGTTGGGAGATCTGGTAGGGCCTCCTCCATGTCTGCTTTATGTTTAAAATGCTCCATTCTCACTGATTGCCATTTGTCCAGCCATAAACCTTCTGGAATTCTATCAACCATGATATAATCTTCCAGGCTAGATAAAGTATGCCATAAACTGATCTGCTGTAATAAGAGAGTCTGCCTGTATTTATCTCATGAGTTGAAAAGCATATTTTTTAAAACAACATAGGTGAGGGCAAGGTGTAGTGAAACTTGTTTGGTGTTTTTATTATTGACTGATTGGTAAATTTAAGACCAGAAATAGTAGCCCACATTTAAGGGCCATGTTAATGATGTTAAAAAATGGTATCCTGTTCTGTAGTTTGGGGCAGGAGACGTAACTATATGGCCTGAGACCTCAGCTACAGTAGTTGATAATTGCAGGAGGAACCGAAACTTATTTCTAATTGCAGGATGGTTTGGCTTGCTGGCAGAGCTAACAAGGAAGCTCTGACTCGGTTAAATTCAAGCATTCACCTAGCTTGTCACATCTTACTGTTGTCCTATCACATGATAGAGACAGAGCAGCAGTGGAGCATCTGTCTTAAGGTGTCTGTAGGTGGTGGTGTGGCTTGACCACTGACAAGATGGTTACTTGATCCTGTCATCTCTCTTTCCCTTAACCTTCATCAGCTTTCATCGGGATCCTAACACTGTCAGTAGCAACCAAAGAGTCCTTACCTGACAGCCACTGACCAGGTCATTATTCCGCTGTATTTCTATTGTTTCTTGATCATCTCACAGTGCTGCTAGTTACATGACTTGTTTCCTCCTCACAGCTTCTGTGCTCTTAATGGGAATGGCACTCCCTGGTGTGGCTCACCCAGCAGCTCCAATTGACCTACTGTACAAGAAATAAAACAAATGTTCAGCCAAATACTTCTGGATATCAAAGACCTCAAGATCATGATCCACCACAATGTTGAGGAAGTGGTCAGCTTGTCTTAATGAGTAACATACACAGAACAGCAGGCCATTAATCAAGTGGCCTACTCTAACAGGACTGCAGCTCACTTATGAGAACAGGTCAAATGATTAAACTCCTATGGGACAAACTTGAAGACATGGAAAACAAAGGGTGACATAAGGGCCTCCACTCTGGCAGTTTTCTGGAAAGAGAGTTAAAGGAAAAGACAACAATGGATTCCTTCAAAATGTACTCTCTATCCTCCTCAAAAGCACTAGCAGGCTTCACTGGAAATCGAATGGTCCCACCACTCCCTGGTGCCTCTGTCTAAACCATGACAAATGCCTTGACCCATCTGCACACAGTTTCTCCAGTTCCCTGTAAAGGAGTACATTATGACCCTGGTGAGGAAGATGGGGGCCACTCTGATGGTAGGACCTCTCATCTAGATTTTTTCTGACTTTTTACAAGCCCTCACTGAGAGACAGCGGTTCTTCATTCCAGCACAAAAAGCCCTGCAGCACTGAAGGATTCCCTACAGCCAATGATATCCAGTTACCTTGCAACTGGCTCACAATAGTGTATCCCATGTGTTCTCCATTCCAGAGGTGGTGAAGGACTTAATTAAAGGATTATGGCCTAAGGTGGTTATACTAGACCTTCCCTGCTGCCCACAAGCATCCTTGATGGACACCATTCTAAGTCTGGACCTACCCAGCATAAGTGTCCCTTTAGTAGGACTATTCTGTGTGCCCCTGGACCTCAGTGAAGAGCCCTGGCAACAACCTTTTGGCAGTTGGAATGAGGAGCTGGCAGCAAACAAGCAGGAGTGGCCATGCTTGATTATCCATATCCATATAGACCTAGTGACAGAAGTCATAGCAAAGAAAGAGAGGCCTAATCAGACAGTTATGGAGACTGAGTTCAAGCAGCAGATTTGTACCCTTTGTAGCTGGGAGCAGTATTAGAAAGCAGCATGACTCTGATCCTTTACATCAGCACTCCCACGATAGCCATGCCTCTGCATCAGCTCTGCAAATCCAGTACTCACCAGTAACTCTGGCTGGGGCTTTCCTCCCAGAGAATACTTCCTCTTCTCCCAGTATGGAGACATCCATCCTCAAGTTATATGCTGCCACTGTGGCCTCTCCATCAAAGGGCCCAAAGAAGGTGACAGCAGGTTTTCAAAGAGTCATATTGGGCTTATCTCATTCCTCACTGAAGATGGGACTATACTGTCATTACTGAAGCTGTGCCCCCCCAAACTGATGACCCATTGCGCACTTACCTTTTATTCTGACACATTCAGGGGACATCCTGCTAAGTACATTGCAGCTAATATCCTTTAAACTGTACTTTTCTCCTATTGAATGTGTTCTCCTTTTTATCCATACTGACCTGGTTCAATATGATCAAAAGAGAACAGGGAGGCTTGAATGAGACTGTACAAATTAGAAAGCAGTCATATACAAGGTGAGATCATATGTGATTGAATATGATTGGATGGGCTCTTACCTGATTGTGTAAGATAGAACATGATTATTAGGACCACAGATAGCAATATGTTACATAGATACCTCCCACCTATCACTACCATATTTTCCTTATTCCATTTAAACCTGTTGGACAACATTGGAAAGGGTTCAGGAGGCTCATACAAGATTGTGGGGAATTGTAAGAGGTTGTGTATAAAAAGGAGAGTATATGTGATCAGAAGATATTGGATGCGATCCCACCTGGTTGTGGAAGAATGAATATAATTATCATGATCACAGACAGTAATATGGTCCATAGATGCCTTCCTCTTTTAACCCTTTCACTGTTCCTGTCCACCATTCAGATATGGTGCCCTTGAGTTTGCAGTCTAACAGCCTTCGTCCCAATATTATATAATATGAGGTCTGGACCTGAGGTGGATGTGTTATCCATCATTAATTGGGTGGAAGGCTACTTAGGTTGCTATCCCTTCCATTTAGGTAGCTGCTGCATGATGTGTACTTTTTCTTCCCTTCATGGTTATGGACAGACAACTCAAGTGGCATGGTGGCTTGATGGTGCCCACTCTTCACATGAGCTCATCTGCACCTTAATCTGGGGTCTCTAGTGCCTCTGAATGACTCTGCCTAGGTGTTGTGATTTCCATGCCACCTATAGGTCATTTGCTTACTGGTCCCTTTGACCATTCCTGAAATTAAGCAGGGAATATATTTACCAGAGAAAATGTCCAGAAGTGGCTTGAAGCCCTAAAGGTAGATAAAATCCCAGGGCCAGATGAAGACTGGAATGTAACAAACATAGTCACACTATCCAATTGGTGCTAGGAGCAACTGGGTAATTATAGACCTTTCAGTTTTACCTCTGTAATTGGTAAACTGAATGAGTCACTTATCAAAGAGGACCTTGTGGATTACCTAAAGAGCAGTGGTCTACACAATAGTAAATTGCTTGGATGGTTTGGCAGGAAAATCTTGTTAAATCAACCTGATATATTTATTTGACTGAGTAACACAGCTAGTAGATAAAGGTCATGTTGTGGATGTTTTCTACTTTGATTTTAGCAATGCTTTCAAGTCAGTGCCACACAGTATATGGTTGAAGAAACTGGAGGACCTTGGGCATAGCTAGGGACATAGTTAGATGGATGGGAAAATGGTTGAGAGAGAGTCAGCAGAAGGTGGTGATAAACAGGGCCAAATCAGAAGAGAAGGAGGTCTTATGTGGGGTGCCTCAGATATTTGTCTTGGGCCCTGTCCCTTTCAGCATGTTTATGAGCAACACCGGAGAAGGCATCCAGAGCAAGTTATGTCTTTGGACAGACATCACAAAGCTCTGTGGTACAGTAGATAGTGATAAAGAGATCATGGATCTGCAAAGTGATCTATAAAAGCTTGAGAGTTATCCAAGCTTTGGCAATTTAAATTCAACACCAAAAAAATGCAAGATTATGTACCCAGAGGAAAAAAAAAAACAACAAGATAGAGTATTGGAGGGGTAAACTGCAATTCAGCATAGAAAATGGACCTGGGAGTCCTCATTAGTGAGTCCCTCAAATAATCAAGCCTGTGTAACAATACCTAATAGGATTCTTGGTAGTATCCGAAGGGATTTTGACAGCAGGAAAAAGAAAGTACTACTACTTCTATATGGGTCTCTGGTGAGGCCGCACCACAAGTACTGTGCTCAGTGCTAAAGTCCTCACCTAAGGAAGAACAAGGTCAGGCTGGAGACAGTGCTGGGCATGGTGACAGATGATTCAGGGCCAACAGGGCAGATCTTGCAAAGATTGTCTAAAGGCACTGAACAAGTACTTACTGGAGACCACAAGAGAGAGGAAGGATATGATAGAGACCTTCAAATTTGTGAAGGGAATGAACAGAGTGAACTGCCGGAAACTATATAGCAAGAGTACAGAGTCAAGAACCTGAGGTCATGAGTGGAAACTTATAGAGGGAAGGTTTAAAGGAGAAGTGAGAAAGTTCCATTTTATGGAAAGGGTGGTGGATCCATGAGACAGTTTGCCAGTGGAGGTGATAAAGGCCAAGGTTGTAAATGTTTTCAAGCATTGCTGGGACAGCATAAAGAGTTTGGTGGTTGCTCAGGTTTGTAGAAGTTTGGAGGGGAGCAGGGCAGACTGGGTGGGATAAATTCTCATATGAACTCAAGGTCCCGGGCACATAGGGAACTCTGGGCAAACTAGATGGACCTTCAGTCTTTTTCTGCCAATTTAATTTGTTATGTTTTTGATTGTTTCTTTACTTCCTTTTTTCATTATTGTATTTTTATTTAGCCAACTACGAGTGAAAAAATACAATTGAATGCTTGTATTATAAACTCTAAATAGTTTTACAGGCATGTAAGACTTTGTATTTCAATGTGAAACTGAAAATCTGTTTGCACATCTTTATAGAGAAATAAATCTTTTCTTCAAGTAAAATATTACAGATATAATCAAAATGTGATATTTTTTTATCCTGTAATCTTTTGTTATGATTTAACAAATGATACTCTATTTTCCTTCTAATCATATGTTACTTGGCAAGAAGAAAACAGGTGAAAATTGCTTTTCAACAAATTGCAAAATCATAAAGCTAGACTGCAATATACCAAATGTATAAAAGGCACAACATGTTGCTGAAAGATTTGTCTATTTCTTTTGGAAAAGTTAAACAAAAATATGTAGTTTCTCTTTGATATACAACTGGGCTCCTAAGCAATCAGGATTTTCTTACATCGCACCACCTGCATTCTTTTGAAATCTTTGTACTATCAGTTTGAAATAGAAAGGTACAGTAAGACCTGCTTTCTTTATGCTGAACTGACAAATAGTTTATTATGAAAGTAAATAATTACTAACACATTTGAACACAATAATTAAAAAAAGTTGTTTTATTTAATAGAAGTGAACATATGCTCTTTAAAACAGCTGCTGCTTGCTGGTAGCCAATTGAGATGTAGTTAGTTAAGTACATTGGGTCAGGAGATCAATGAAGTTTCCCATATGTGCACAGCCATCACTGATTACACATTTGATGTTGGGTTCAGCATCACCATATGTCCTTGAAAGTGCAAAGAAAGAACTTAGTCTTACTTCTGCCATGGTTGATGATTTGGACAAACAACAGTTGAAGACGTAAGGATTTGTTGGTTTGATACTACTCAGTGACCAGTTCCATAAGTGCAGCAAGAACTGTGGTAGAGGAGTGGCCATAATGGGCCATAGCTGAAGAATTGATTGGAGGTCAGAGTTCAGAAGTTGGGGAACCCTGTGAAAATTTGTGGAGAGTGACTCAGAAGAGAAGTGAGACAGAAAACAAATTGAGGGAAGAAAGCTGCATGAAAGCTGAACAAAAAGAGAGACATAGGGGATTAATGAGCTAGATCATGGAGCTGATAGAGCTTCTGAAATAGCAATAGACGTTCACTTCTTTGAGAGCTTTATGCACCTGAGAGTGTGGCAACCTTAAAATTAACAAAACTTGAATAGGAAGAAATTTTCAGTGCAATTAGTGTTTACTGGAGCATTTCCTTTTTTCCTAGAACACTCAATATTACCTCAAAATTCAGAATCATCTCACAAATAATGTTTTGGATAATGGTTTAAATGATTGGAGATATTTGAATTCCATCAGAAGGGAGTGGAAGGGATATGATGACTGAAACTGTATTCTATTTAATTTAGAATGAAGGGTCTCCAGTATTATAGAGGTCCCAAAGATGCCAGAATTATCTAAATCTTGACAAAAGTGAAGTTTGGCAGTAAGTTGTTCTATTTCTCTTATTTCTTTTAGTTTGTGTAACCAGATGGAGACCTGTGGGGTAACATTTGACAGCCAGAAAAGAGCAACACACTTCCAAGCCACCATCAGTAGAATATAAAATGACCATCTAAGATATTTACTCCTAACAGGGGTTGATCAAATACCTAGAAATAAGCAATCAAAAGTATGGGGTATTACAGTTTGTGTGATTCACTGCATACTGTCTTTGACAGCTGACCAGAAGGAAGACAGCATAGAACAAGTCTCAAAAATATGGACATGTATCTCACGCTCTCCACACAAATGCCGGCATAAGTCAGTATCGGTTGCCTGATAGTGTTTTGTGATAGTGTTCTTATAAAAAAAGCATATCAAGACTTTCTCTTGAATTTCTCTTCAGATAGGTGAAGATGTAACCTTCCAGCTATCTTCTACTGCTTGTCCCAATGCAGCCAGAGAAATTTGTTCCTCACCCTTCCATTCCCAAGTGTCATGATGTTCCTTCAAAGAGGGAGTGGGCCCATTCCGGAGAATGGAATAAATGTCTGAAATGTATAGAAATTCCATCGCTAGGGTGGCTCCCCAGTAGAAAAAGTTCTCTAAAGAAGTCAAAGGTCTGGTCAAAGACTGACAATTATTTTCTGAGTAAATAAAATGCCTAAACTGGAGAAATAAGAAAAATGACATTCTTGGTAAGTGAAACTGTTGCACTAAGTTGTAAAAGGCTTTTAGAGCAGCCCCTCGGATATAGTGTGTAAAGCATGTGAGGCGGTTCAGTGCCCACAAATGATATCCCCAGTCCTCATGGGGATGCAAATTGTTCCGTGTACCTAATGAGAGAGAGGGGGGACCTATCTTACTGGGGGTCTGAGTAGATCTGCATAGTTTTAAGAGAATATGCAATTAGTGTTTGACCCAGTGATTATGTACTTTATATGGCTGTGGGTGGAGCCTACAGCCATCTTGATATCTGTAGCTGGAAAATGGAGTATCGTGGAGCACATGTTTTGGAGTTTTCAATGTATCCTTCCATGCCAAATGAAATAAAATACTCCCTTCTTTTTGTTAAGAATGCTGGCGACGTAACTCCAAGCTGCTTATCAGATGCCATTAGGAAACTGAAACAGCTTGTTAAATATTTGTTAAATGTTGGTTACCTATTAAACTGGAGATTTGTTTACCCCTTCAGAATACAACAACTTGCACATTTAAATACTTGGCATTTAAACAGCTTCTTACTACTAGTTTCACTTGGGAATGTATTGTCTTTCAAGAAATATTCATACCTCATAAATGTCATCCCTTTCCCAGAAAATCTATAATTTATACTATTTTTTAACCTCTATAGACACTATCTGATCAGCACTGTTTCAGACATATGCCAAGTCTTCAGTGAACTTACCCATGTAGCAATCAGCAGGCATTTTCTACTACACGTTTTAGGAAAAAAATATATTGTGCTATAGCAAACGCACACATACACTGTACACACCATCATCATGGGCACAACATTCAGAATAAATATTGCATTCTAATATGGTATAAAACAATAAAGAAACTGTTTATGTTAATGAATACAGTGAAGTTCAGTTTAGAGTAGATTTCCTTTAAATATGTCTTATCCTATATTTTGTATCCTGGATAGTGCAGGGGAGATGCTACATCTCATTGTCATAGGGATCTTCATTTTACGCATTACTGCAGTGAATTTACTCAGGCAGTCCTTATTAGATGCAATATCTTGTGTTCAGTGGGGTCATGATTTTACCTTTTTGATAATGTATTTTTTCAGGGTAATCTAGTCCAGGGCCCCCATATTCAAAGGAGATGTGTGTTGCATCCTGGTGGAAAAGGGAGATGTGCCATGCAACTCCAATAATGCACTGCAGCATGATATTCAAATGTGCTGGATGTGCTGGCCAAAGGGGAATGGGCATGGGTTCACACAAATAGTATGCCATGCAAGTCGAGGGTGCATTTCCATGCATATGCCGCACTGCAGCATATTCACTGGGAATGTGCCTTTCACAGTCCAGAGAAGTGCAGCCCACAGTTAGGCCATAAATAGCTGGCCAAGAGACTGGTCAGCCACCCACACGCAGTCTGCGGAAGTGCACCCAGGTGCACAGCAGCCAGGCAGCCCTGGTGGACTAGAGGTACCCCTCCCATCCCCAATTGATCCAACTCCATCCCCAAAGAGCTCCATGGGGGGGACTCTCCCAGACCAAATTGCACCAGAGGAAACCACAGTCCATATCCATAGCATAGAGAACCCCCACCTACTGCCTTGGTACATAGATATCCCCACTCCCCCATTACCCGACCTGTTGAGGAGACTGGCACTGCCCTCCACACCTTGCCATGGCCAGCTGCTGACTGCACTGGACTCAGGCTGGGGACCTGCACTCCAGAATGACCCAAGTGGCTATACCATGCAATGGGGCACTACACAAGCTGTGGACCCACCAGTGTATGCAGCCATCTGTATGTCCCAGACAAACCGTAAGAGAGAATTGACATACCTCCAATGCATGCCTTTTCAATGCTGCATCTTCCTACTGTCATACACCACTGCAGGCCCACATTCTCCCCATTTCCCTGTGTAACATACCACTCTCCAGACTGCTGAGGTATCCTGGGTGCCATGCAGTGGTATCCTGCAATGCTATTTGCAGTGTACACTACAGGCTATGGATAGTGCATCTGTTGTTCCCCGATTCTACAAAAGAATGGGATGCCGGCTGTAACATGCCTGTTCTGGGACCTGTGTGAGTGGGTAAAGCATCAGCTGTCACCTGCACTGAGCAGTGCAACGGCACCAGGACAATGGATCTGCATGAGAGCACCTGGGGTGTATGGCCACTGGGCATTATTGCCCACACACATCTCGTGCCTATGTATGACACATTCCAGCATCCTATTGCCAGTGCTCTGTCACCTGAAAATAAGATGCCATTTCTTCTGTGAACTATCCAGGCTAAATATACAGCAATCAGCAGGCATATTCTAGGAAAATACATTGTAAAAATGTGTAAAAGGAAGACTGCATTGAAACTGCCTCTCGGCAGATCTGCATTGTGCAAATTCATTTTAAATAATGGGTAAAAGTATCTCAAAAGCTTTCCACAGCCATATTGGCTCTGACCAGGGTTTGTTTTAACTCATTACCTCCAATAGCTCCATATGAAATCTGAACTATCCCTTATTTACCTGACACAAAATGGCCACCCAGGAGGTAATAAGTTAAGTAGCACTGACGTTACAGGAGTTGATAATAAAGTCAATGGCAGAAATCTGGTACCATTTTCATATTCAGTGGTGTACCAGTGGGAATCTGTTCTCTATTTTACACATATAACTAATGAAGAGACCTGAGCAGCTAAATAATACGCATTCAGATCAGGCATTGCAGGGCTCCCTGATTCCTAGGTTTGGTAAGATATAAACCCTTCGATGATGGCACCCACCAGATGAAGTATGCAATATTATGTAATAGTAAGGTTCCATCTGCAGCTGGAATGAAGACTGGCAGTATTTGGAATAGAAACAGATAATGTAGTCAAAGGTTCATTTTAAATATATTTATGTGCCTTATTAGGGAAATCAGCAAAAGCTTCCATCTAGCTATGCCCACTTGTAAGGCTTTGTACAGGGGTAGGTAGTTGATTTTAAACAAAACTTTAGTGTAACCTGCACACCTAGGTATTGGATTTGGTTACTAGTTGCTCAGAAAAATGGGAGACTTTTTTTGTAGCCTGCTAGACAAGATCCATTGAGTTGAACAATTTAAATTTTGATATGATTGAATTTATATCCAGAAAGGGTGCCAGATTCCATTAGAGTTGTAAGCAGAGCAGGAATGGAGATGTCTACATCCAAAAGGAAAAATATACTAGCATTAGCTTAGAGTGAAACTATGTGCTCTTCCTGATCCACCTTAACGCCCTTGATAGCAGGGTGTTGCTGGATTACAATCACCAGAGGATCAAGACTTAAGCAAATAGTACAGGGGGGGATAAAGGAAACACCTGACGTGTGCCCCTCCCCAAGGGAAATCTCTCTGATGCACAGCCATTTAGCCCAATTCTCAAAGCTCGGTACAAGCCACACCAAAGGCCACTTTCACCAATTGCTGGTGTGCCAGGAACCTTGTTCCTGATTCTCTGTTGGTTAGGGTACCGGTGGCAAAGTCTCACAGCTTACAGCAGCTGTGGCCATGAGCCAAACAGTTGGTGTACCTGGATGGATTACTGAAAGTTGCAGGGCAGCCGTGTGCCACTCAAGGATATCCCTGGTTGTTTAGTGACCCCCCCAGCCTCAATCCCTGTTTATGAAATAGAAAGATATTCCTGATGGGCTAGTGGACCCCCCCAGACCACATCCCTGTTTATGAAATAGAAACATGTCCCTGGAGGTCTAGTGGACCCCGCAGCCTTGAGCCCTGTTAACTAAATAGAAACACATCCCTGGTAGTCTAGTGGAACCCCCAGCCCCAATCTGCCCATAGAGTTATAGTTAGAATTCTGGGGTGGTCTAGTGGACCCCCACCCAAGCAGACAGTGCCCCACCACCCCACTCCCCCTATACCTAGCACGAACTGGTGATTTGTACAGCCTTCCACTCACCACCACAGCTATCTGCCTATTGAGCTATCGCTGAGCACATGCTGTATACGGAATACATTCAGTGACAGATCAGTTGGTTGCCGGCCATGTTGGTGACAGGAGGGCTGTGCCAGTCATTGACTTGGGTTCAGGATGGGGGAAGCACTGCCTGCTGCAGTGGGAGTCCATTAGAGCACCACTGAATGCTATATATTCTACTATGGACTGATCAGGGCTGTGGGAATCCACTAGACCACCAGGGATTTGTTTCTATTTAATAACTGCAGATCAGGCTGGAGGGGTCTGCTAGACCAGCAGGGACATGTTTAAATTACATGAAAGAGGATCAGGGCTGGGCTGGGAAGGGCACAGCCCATGTTTTTTTTATATCACTAGCTGTTAAAGCATGAGCCCATCCATATGAGCTAAGGAAATGATCCATTCTGGAATAAATATTATGACAAGCTGAATAAAACTCATATGTTTCTTCCCACCCAGGTTGGGCTCCAAGAGTGGCACAAGTGTACTAACCCTCCCAGAAGGGCAAATTTCTAAGTACTTTTAGGCCAGCCCTTGCTGGTTTAAGGGAACATAGACTTTCTCACAGAGAGGAGTTACAGAATCCCAAATTATGAGTTATTGCAGCTTGGATCTGCTGCTGCCCTCAAGCACCATGCTGCAACCCATTTTGTATCACAAGGACAGTGCAAGCCTCCTTTGGTGCAAGCAGCCTGCTGATGATGCAGACTGCATTTGTGAATCACTCAGGGGCATCTTTCAGTGCAGCTGGCACTTTGTGCCATCCTTTGTTGTGAAGGACACTTGTGCCATTCTGGGAGCTTTGAGAATCAGGCCTCTTAACTTTAACTGTTGCTTCTAAGTTAGTGTATAGGGTCTGGGTAATATGCAAAAAATTTGAACCAGATTGAAAGGAGTGCAGAGTGAAATTTAGAAATTGCCAAGTAACCCTGTGAAAACCTTTATGTGTGTCCATAGATATGGTTAGTTATAACGGGGAGTTACTGTTCTGGGAAGAAAATATGTTCAATAGTAGGTGGATTTTGTCTTAAATAAAATGGCCTTTAATAAATCCAGTTTCATATGGATGTATTAGGATGGAAACATGTTTTTGAAGTCTGTTAGCCAAAATCCCTGTAAGAATTTTCAGATCAATGCAGAGTAAAGATATGGGTCTATATGAATCGCATTCTAGGGGATCTTTATCTGGTTTATGTAAAACTGTAATTTGTGAATGGCGCCATGAGGAAGGGACAGTTTCCCCCAGTAATAGATGGTTAAATGTCCAGTGTAGTTCTGGAATCAAAGTTGGGGTGTACTGTTTGCACCACTCATCCAGGAGCCCATCGGGGCCAGGGGGTTTCATATTATATAGTTCTTTTATTTGGGTGCTAAACTCCACCACCAAGATAGGTGCAGCAAATTCCATCTGGGCATGTGATGAGAGTGTAGGGATAATTAGATTCCAAATGAAAAGGGCAGGAATCAGGAGACCCCTTCCCTGAGTATAAATATCTGTAGAATTTTGCAGATTCCTGCAAAATGATTTGAAGGTCTCCAGAAGTGCTGCCTGGGCTCTTCACATGTTTAAGCTTTAAAACAACTCTACTTGCCATCAGCTTATGCAATTGCAAAGCTAATAGCCGACCTGCCCTATTCCCATGTTCATAACATTTTTCTCTGGTAAAACATAAGAATTTCTTGATAGTATCTGTTAATAGTTTGTCTAAGGCAGCCT
Organism: Neoceratodus forsteri; assembly: GCA_016271365.2. NCBI lineage: Eukaryota > Metazoa > Chordata > Ceratodontiformes > Ceratodontidae > Neoceratodus > Neoceratodus forsteri. The sequence continues at coordinate 397,640,014 of CM057455.1, read as the reverse complement.
TCTTATCTCTGAATTGCTGTTTTATAAATTCTGAGAGCTTGAACCACTGTGCTTCCAGATCAAAGATCTGTCTGTAAATCACATGGTCCTAAAAAAAAAGCAATGCATTTTTTCTTGAGGGACATGTATGGTTGAAGAATTTGATCGTATTATAGATAAAAAAGGGACTATAATTGAATTTGTTGATAATTTTAAATATTTGGGCATGATTCTCGATGGTAAGCTTTCATTTGAATTGCACATTAAACAACTAAGAAAAACAATACACCAATGATTGCAGCATTTATACCATGTAAAACCATTTTTAATTGTAGATTTGAGGAGGTTACTCTTTCATAGTTTCTTATTAGCGCTGTGGATTATGGTCTAGTGCTTTATTCATCAACAACCAGTACAATACTTAATGGACTTAGGGTTATATATAATTCAATTTTATGATTCATGTCAAATACTCCTTATCATACCAATGTCAGTTATTTAGACTTACAAATAGTCTATCCCTTGCAAATAGAATCCTTCAGAAGATGGGAATATTTTTATCCAAAATCATGCATGGATTATTTCCTTCTTCAATTGCTGAATTCTTTCCAAGACCTATTAATCCTTGTAGAACAAGGTCACAGAATAGATGTTCTTTTAAATGACCTTTATTTTAAAAAAAAATAAACATTTAGGCAAAGGTCATTACTGTACAGAGAACCTCTTTTTTATACTAATGTTCCATCTGAAATTATTGAGTGCAAATATGTTCGGTGTTTCAAAACTCATCTTAAACAATGATTAATTAATGAAACTTAATGCACTTGGCAACTATAACAATTGATATAATGACCCAGATATTCAAACCGCACCAGGCTGTGGTGCAAGCCTAGGTGCAGCTCAACTTTGTTGCGCACTGGTGTGGCCAGGGTGATATTCAACTGAGTTGCGCTATGGTGCAACTGCTTTGAATATCGCACCCTGGCCACCCTCACTGTGCATGGCGCAGTGGCATTGCGCCAGCGCAAGTGGTCAGAGTGGAGCATTGAGATGCGGTGGTGCATGTGCCATTGCACCATGCACAGCATCTGCAATATTCAAAGGGGGACATGCAAATGGGGCCATAATTTATGCAAGGTGCACAGGGGGTCATTTGCATCTGATTACGGCCCCATTTGCATGCCATTAGCATGCAGGTGCGCTGATCCCTGATGACTTACGCCTGGCGCCCTGCCAGGCAGCAGCCATCGGGGACCGACACCCCCTGCAGTCCGATCATGGGTAGTCCCATAATTAAAAAAAAGGCCAATATCCCTGGTGGTCCAGTGGACCGCGATGAGCCTGATTGCAGGCATCATTCATCCTCCCCCGTCAGCCGGTGGGTAGCAGCACCCCACCCGCCTGCCGCCCCGCCGCCTGCCGACTGACAGCTCGGTAGAGCTGCACACCCATTGGTTCAGAGCATGAGCCAATGGCGTGCAGCCATACCATACTAGTCAGTCCAGATATGTGAATGAAGTGGGGCTCAGTGGGCGGGTGGGGTGGGGGTCCACTAGATTGCCAGGGATATCGGACTTGGGGAGGATGAATGCTGCCCGTGATCGGGCTCCCTGTAGTCCACTGGATCACCAGGGATATTGGACTTGGGGGGGATACAGTGATGCCCGCGATCGAGGCATGGGGGCACCGCCAGGTGCAGCAGGAACAAGTGATGGCCACCCACAGGTGGCAGCTGCTGTGTTGTGCCCTGCAATGCGGCAGCTCACCTGTGGGTGGCCATCACTTGTTCCTTTTTTTGGTGTAACTTTGTGCGGGGCGCGGTAGGGGTTCGCGCATGCATAACTCTGCACAGCCCCGGCTGAATGTCGTGCTGTACAGGTTATGCGAAGGCACCCTACCTGTACCTGCACATACGATACGGATGCACCCCAGCACATCGGGATTTGTGCGGTGCAATTTTCTCTTTTAAATATCACACCGGGATGCATCAGTGGGTTCTGCATGGTGCAACACCGTTTGCGCCATGCAAAACCCTTTTGAATATCTGGGCCTATGTGTCTATTTGTGAAGTATATCTGTGTCAGCATAACTTATACTGTTTATTAATTGTTTTAGTTATTGTTCTATGTATGTGACTTGTCGTCTGTGAAAACGGGCAGTTTTATGCTCATCAGACTTACAAGAATAAAAAAGAAAAAGGAAAAGGTCTATAAGCTGATGGTCCCTTTCTCATTTCAGTCTAGATATGTATTTAATAGTTTTGCTCCAAACAATTACTTTTAGACAGTCCCAGACAATATGAGGGATGCTATTCATGTTCTGGTGATCTTACAGATAAGTTTGCATGACCTGCTGTATATGTTCCTTATAGCCTGGGTCATTAAGCAGACCAACATTCAATCTCCAGCAGGTATTTCTTATAACTGGGACCACCTGGAGATGAAGGATTAATGGGGCATGATCGGGCACATTAAAGTTTTTTATATCACTAGCTGTTAAAGCATGAGCCCATCCATATAAGCTAAGGAAATGATCCATTCTGGAATAAATATTATGACAGGCTGAATAAAAAGTGTACCCTTCTCATTGGTATGAATGTAGCACCAGGCATCTGTAAGTGCTAGCTCCTGAGCTAAATGGGCAAGGAATTTGTCTGAACTGGAGACTATAGGTGTTTCCTGACTTTTGCAGTCTAGTGTTCCCAAGATTGTGGTGTCAGTGTTTCCCCTCATAATTGAAAGGCTTGCCTGTAATTCAGTGGCCAAGCAGCCAGCCACTCCCACTTCCTGAGCTATATAAGCAGTTCCTCTCAGCCTCACTGTGAAGCATTTTGTCTTTGCCCCCACCATCCTCCCCTCCTCCTCCAGCAGCAGCGCTCTCTCCTTAGGGGGTTCCTAAGGTACCTTTAGCCACGAGAACCATCCCATGGCACCTTTAGGGGCAGAACCCTCTCCGAGAGTTCCTTGCTTTGTACCTCTACAGGGTGTTAATTCCTCTGGAATAGTTAGTGTGAATGGCCACAACCAAAACTAACACAGTTACACAAGCATAACACTATACTGGCTGCATAGGTCAGTGAATATCATGCCGGTCAAGTTGAGAGACTCTTTTTTTGTGAGCAAACATTTCAGGAAATGAATTCTAGCTGGCAGTTCATTCTGTGCAGAGATGTTTGACAGCATGCAATCCGTGTCCCGATATGTGCATTCTAATAGTAAAAATCTCCATTATGAACCTGCAGAAGAGACCTTCATGAATAATGATAGCCACCTCCCATCTATTTGGATGGGCTTCATAAGAGGAAGCATAGACTTCTCCTACCCAACCCCTTTAGAGCTTTAAGTGTTCTGAATGGGTCAAATGTGTCTCCTTAAAAAATGCAATGGAGATTTTTTCTCTGTTGAGGTCCTGTAAAATTCAAGTTTGCTTTACTGGATTACTAACACCCTGAACACTGTATAATGCTATAATAATGTCCCCTATGTTGATACTATGAGCTTATGAATGTCTTCCAGTGGGTCCCCTGGACAGTCATTCCCCTTCCCGGTGAGACCCAGTTTATTCCATGTGACCCCAATCACTTTGCTCACCTTGACATAACATGTAAAATCTGCAACAAGCAACCAGATAACATCAAAACAAAACAACAGACTGTACAATTCCGGTTAAGCAGGTTATGATACATAACCCCTAGGTGGAGCATTCCCAAGGGCTACTATCTTGGCCTGTATGGCTGGAAACAGGTTAAGGGGCCTGGATTCTATAATAAGGTGCCTACACTGAGAGTAATGGTATTGGGGATGTTTACCTGATCTGCTATAGCCCTCTGGGAAATATAACCACCCACCAACGCTCCTAGTGGCTCAATACCTGACGCAGCAATAACTTTACAGTCAGCACAAAGCAGTAACAATATGCACACACCTTTCACACATTCCACCAGGGTTGTACCTGCTGCAACTTCCCCGGAGACCCCCTGTAATGTAAGATTAGCAATAGAGTTGCACACTTTCAGTAATGTAACCCAACTAATAATATGCACACTAGCCAGGTTAAATGTGGAAAACGAGAATCAGGTTTATTTAGTGTGTCTATGAAAAATGAAGGTGCATGAATTTAGTCAAATGATCAGCAATCTGATTTGGTTCAGTTTTGGCATGCACTATTAGTCTCAATTCGACAGTCACACGACACTAGGTACCCAGGATGGAATGTCTGACTAGCCAGAGGTGTTTCCCTGGGGTGGCCAGTGTTGCAGCTAATGTTGGGGCCTTTGATGGAAAGAAAAATAGTTAACATGCAAAACAACCAGATCATTATTTGTAATCCATGCAGGTTGGCTCATTCCCTTGTAAACCCAAGAAACTGAAACAATTAGATGGTGTGATGCTTAGCTAGCTGGATATGATTGTTCTTTGATATTTGTAATATAAAAATGTGGTTTGTGATTTGTCTCAATAAGGCAGCTGTGTCATGGGTCAGGTTTTAGTGGAAATAACAGGACATATTAACCTGAAACCAAGAGGTAATTATGACTAGAGAGCCTTAATTAAGGGTTTCCTGTTTATCTGACTTAATTAGAACTAACCCAGCTGTCAGGATATAGGGATCATGAACCTTTATGATGTTTTAGAGGAAAAAAACATTTTATACCATGGTGTGAAAAGTCATAAAAATCCTTTGATCCTTGGGAAGATGAACTGCTCAAAGATGAAAGAGGGGATGTTAATTAAGGAGTCATATTGAGAAATTGTTTTTTGCTGAAGTCACAGTATTTAAAATATCTCCTGAAAGGAAGATCGTTTGTATATTTTTTATATGCAACGGGAGGAGCTAGATGACATCATTGAAGGGGTGGAAACACAAAGTTTAAACTGTATTCTGTGTTTCTACTGAGAGATTTTCTTGCTGGACTCTTAAGAAACAAGAACTAACTTAAGCACTGTAAGAAGGTAATACATTAGATAGAAAAAGTCTAATTGGATTGTGGTAGGAGTTTTTGTTTGTACTTTTCCTTGTTTTCTTTAAGTAATTTTATGCTTTGTGATATAGTGTTCTGTGTTTTCATTTTACATATTTTTATCCATTTTTAAGTAAACCTTCATCTGAAAAGTCTGCCTGGGTGTGTCTTCAAAGTTCTTTCTTTTTGCATATGATATATAGATGGTTAAGACTGTTCATAAGCTTGATGATGTTACCAAACTGGGAAAAGGTAAGAATATACCTAAGGTCTTTAATAGAGTTTTCAGGGTTCATTTTTGATACCTGGTTAGGTGCCCTTAGGTGAAATATATCTGGCATCTGCCTGAAGAACAGATTATCTGAGCCTGCACATTTCGGTATGATAGCATAAGGTTCACAGTTTGAATCCCCCCAGAACTTGAGACCAAAAGTGATTTGGACCCACAAGCAGACAGGAGGGTTACCCTGTTCTGTTACCTGTTCACAATACTGCACTTGGAGGCTGGCAGTGTGGGAGCAGATAGCCTGACCTGCTGAGTGGTTTGTGACAGATTGGTTGGCAGTGGTGTGGATATAATTGGTAACACAAGCTTTAATTGTTCAGTGTGTCAGCTTAATACTGTACAGCTCAATTGCAAAAAAAGGTAGTGATTTATTTTTAAAAAAGGGAAACAGAACTATATCATTTTACCTGCAGTCAAGTTCCTACATGTTTTATTTTTTTTCCAAAGTGCAAGTTACAGTAGCCGTAGTTAGGGAAGAAGATGGCTTCCAACTACAGTGGGTATACTACAGACTACTTGAGGTAGTTGTGCCAGGACAGAGGAGTCCTGTATGAGGTGAGAGCCCCCAAGCAGAACCTTGTGGATGCCCTGATGTAGCAGATGCCCAGAGCATTGAGTCACAGACTGTGACTATAAAGGACCAGACCTTGAGTGTGGAGGGGCCAGCGGCTCGTGCAGTGTCCAGATCTGGTGAGAAAGACAGCAGGGCCAGTGCCAGTAAAAGACCACAGCAGCAGGGGAAGGTACCGGCTTTCTGGAGCCAGAAGCAATCAGGTTGCTGATTGAGTTGCGTAGAATGGAGCTGGAGTACCAGGAGAAGAGGGAGCAAGAACAGTGAGAGGCTGACCGGGAACAGTGGGAGGCTGACCATGAAGAGTGTGAGTACCAGCGAGCTGCAGAGGAAAAGAGGGAGTGAGAACAGCGAGAGGCAGACCATGAGGAGCATGAGTGCCAGAGGTGACATGAACTGGAGAAGCTACGACTCCAACCACCAGCACCAGAGCAGGTAAGTGGCTTGGGTTTAACTTGAACTATAGGACTGGGTTACAAATTTAATTCCAAATTGATAGCTGGATTTAAAGAGGGGGAGGATATGGATGTAATTTTAAATTCCTTTGAAAAAGTTTGTATTCAGGCTAAAATTCCTACAGGGTTCTGCAGCTTCTAGCTATCCCCTCTACTTACCGGGGAAGCTCGGGATGCATTGAGTCAAATTAACAATGAGGACAGTAATGATTACAGCAAACTTAAAGCTGCACTGCTGCAGCATTCAGAGCTAAATTCTGTAAGCTCAGGAGATGCCCTGATATGAGCTATGAGGAGCCAGCCACGAAACAACATCAGTTTTTAAAACGTTGGTGGGAGGGAATTGAAGCAAACTCTGTAGATAAAATTGAAAATGCTATTTTGTTAGAATAGTTTTTTTGGGCATGCACAGCAGAGCTGAAAAAATGGCTGGAGGGCCAAGATCCCAAAACAGTGCAAGAGGCTGCTGAACTCTTGGTCTGCTATGCCAAGAACAGACCTGCTCTGATAGCTAATGGGGCCGGTGTGGCAGTGCAGAAATGGAAAAGCGCACCTTCAGGGCAGCTAAAGCCCTCACTGCTTCCACCAAAATCAGTTAGCCCCAGGTTTCAGAGAAAAGATTTCTCTGGAAAAATAAATGAATGTTGGGGTCTGTAAAGAAACTGGGCATATTGTCAGACAATGTCCCAAAAGGATGAGCAATACACAACATGGGACTAGGAAAGAAGTGGGCAGTTTGTGTGTCCCTGGAAGCATACCTGTGAACATGAGGGAACATATGCACCCAGTCACGGTGAATGGTGTACAGACACAAGGGTTAAGGGACAGAGGGGCATCCCTGACATTGGTAAAAGGGGATCTGGTAGAGCCTGGTCAGCTTATACCCAATAAATATGTCACTGTACAAGAGTTCACTGGTGAGGAGAAAACATTGACGCTCACTGGTGTTCTTCTAGACTGGGGTGAAACAGGGGAGCTGTGTAACAGGTGACTATAGCCCAGACTTTAGCAGTGGATATCATCCTTTGCAACAATCTCAAACAGGGGATGGTGTGCATAGTTACCTGTAGCCAAGCAGGAAGGGAACATTGTAGTTCCCTGAACCCCACAGAAGCCACCGTGGAAACCACTGGGAGGCTGGTTCCCCAGCCTATGTCTCCTGATAGGGAGACTAATGAAAAGGGGGTAGAAATGTTCCCAGTAGCAGTTAACCACACAGCTACGAAGGGTTACTCCGAAGAGGAGGAGTGACCCATTGTCAGAGGGTTAGGGATGACGGTGATTCTGAATGCCCTGATGCTAGTGCTAGTGACCCTAGTTTAGAGACTGAAGGGGACCTGTCCCTTGCCTTGGTAATGTGTAAGAAGTTTGCAGTTGCTCTGAAAAGTGACCGTAGTCTAGAAAAGCTGAGGGCTTGGGCAGATTCTGAGGGAGCTCAGAGAGGTGACAGTAAACATAAGGTTTATTGGGAAAATGTACTGATGTATACTCAGGCTGTGCAGACAGAGGGAGGGAAGATAGGCAGGCAGCTTGACATTAACCAGGGGTATCGTGAGCAGTTGCTCAAGAATGCATGTGATAGTCCCTTGTCTGGTCATTTGGGAATCACATGCACTATTCAGCGATTGGCCCAGAATTTCTAATGGCCCAACTTCACCCAGCAGGTGAAGGAGTATTGCAGGTCTTGTCTCTGGTGCCAAGAATTAGGGAAGGCAGGTAAGAAAACCCAAGCCACCCTAATTCCATTGCCCATAGTGGAGGAGCCATTCCAGAGGTTGGAACTGGATATTGCGGGGCCTTTAAATACCACAAGCTCCTCCAGGAAGTGGTTCATCCTGACTGTGGTGGATTATGCCACCCGGTATCCTGAGGCAGTTTCTCTATCCTCACTGAGGACAGACAAAGTGGCAGATGCCTTACTTGGGATTTTCTCCCATGTTGGGTTTCTGCAGGAGGTCATCACTGATCGAGAGGTTCCTTCATTTGGACCTGATGAAATGTTTGTGGGAAAAGTGTGGGGTGGTGCAGAGATGCACGACACCTTATCACCCACAAGCCAATGGGCTTGTGGAAAGGCTTAAAAGTTCCCTGAAGTGAATGCTCCAAGCATTTGCTGAATAACATGGGAGGGCCTGGGAGAAATACCTTCCCCACCTATTGTTTGCATACAGGAAGGTGCCCCAAGAGTTGACAGGATTTTCCCTCTTGAACTGTTATATGAATGCTGGGTATGTGGGCCCCTAGACTTGATCCAGGAGGACTAGGAAGGCAAGCATGCCACCCAGGGAACTCCCATAGTGGATTATGTCCTTAGGTTTAGGGAAAGGCTGAAGGAGCTTACGGGGACAGCCCAGAGCAACCTGGCAGCTGCCCAACAGAAACATAAAGTGTGGTATGACCACAGAACCAGAGATTACTCGTACATGGTGGGTCAGGAAGTTATGGTCCTTATTCCGGTCTGGAAAGACAAGCTGCAGGCTGAGTGGGCAGGACCGTACAAAGTAGTTAGAAAGGTAAATAACATGAACTATATCATAGAGTTACCTGACAGAAGACAGAGAGAAAGGATGTATCATGTCAACATGATGAAGCCATATACTAATAAAGCTGACCTGGTGTTTGCAGTATGTAGTCCTGGGGAGGGGACAGATGAAGGTGACCCCCTTCTGGACTTGCTGGAAGAAAGCAAGTGGCAGTCCTCTGTGGAGGCAGTTAAATTGTCTCCCCAGCTGACCTCAGACAAGATCCAGGAATTAAGGGAGATTTTAACAGACTTTGCTCCACTGTTTAGCTCCAAGACTGGACAAATCCCCTTAGCAACACATGATGTGAAGACAGGGACACAGATGCCCATACAGCAGACAGCATATCAGGTGTCAGAGGCTGTCCAAAAGGAAATTAGGAGGGAGGCTGAAGAAATGTTGGATTTAGGGGTAATCCAGAGATCCCACAGCCCCTGGGTCTCACCCGTAGTCCTTGTGCCCAAGCCAGATGGCTCTAATCGTTTCTGTATGGACTATCATGGACTGAATGCAGTCACAAACTAAGACACCCACCCAATGCCCTAGACGGATTAACCCTCAGACAAGTTGGGAGGGGTGACCTAGCTTACAACTATTGACCGACAATGGGGTATTGGCAGGTAGAGTTAACAGACAGAGCTAGGGAGAGGTTGACCGTCATCACTCCAACAGGCTTATTTGAATTTAAAGTAATGCCTTTCAGAATGAAGAACACCCCGGCCACTTTCCAAAGTTTGGTGAACCAGGTGTTAAATGGTGCTGAGGAGTACACCGTGGTGTACCTGGATGACATTGCCATCTTTAGTGCCAGCTGGGAGGAACACCTGTCCCACCTTAGAGAAATGCTGGGCAGGATACAGAGGTCTGGCTCACTGTCAAAGCTGAGAAATGCCAGGTAGCCAAGGCTGAAGTGGGCATGTTGTAGGCAAGGGCAGCTCTGTCCTAACCAAGTAAAAATAGAGGTGATCAAGGCATGGCCCAGACCAGAAATGCAGAAGCAGGTCAGGAGCTTTCTAGGGCCAGGAGGGTACTATAGGAAATTTGTACCCAATTACAGTGCTCTGGCTGCTCTCCTATCTAGCCTCATAAAGAAAAGGATGCCTAAGAAAATTACCTGGGAACCAGCCTGTGAAAAAGCCTTTACCAGATTGAAGGAGGCACTGTGCAGTGCTCCCATGTTGACAAGTTCTGACTGTAGCAGAACCTTCATAGTTCAGACTGACGCCTCAGATGTGGGTATTGGGGCAGTACTGAGTCAGACCTCCAGCAAAGTGAAAGATCACCCTGTAGTGTACTTAGTAAAAAGTTACTTCCCAGGGAGCAAGCATACTCTACTGTGGAAAAGAGACTGTCTTGCCATAGTGTGGGCCCTAAAGAAGTTAGAGCCATACTTAAACAGGCAGCATTTTGAGGTACACATTGACCACAACCCCCTGGTTTGGCTGACACAAATGGGAAAAACTAATGGTAGACTATTAAGATGGAGCCTTGCCTTGCATGGGTACGACATGACAATCTTACATAGAGCTGGAGCAACCAATCAGAACAGCGATGGCATTTTGCATCTTTATGATTAGTGAACTGATTTAGTAAGCTCATCCCATGTAGGGGGATAGGGCACCCAAATTCAATTTAGGTGGGGAGGATTGTGACACTTGGCCAGCTAGTTATGATTGCTCTTTGATATTTGTAATATAAAAATGTGGTGATTGATTTGTCTCCATAAGGCAGCTGTGCCATGGGTCAGGTTTTAATGGAAGTAACAGGATATATTAACCTGAAACCAGGAGGTAAATAAGACTAGAGAGCCTTAATTAAGGGTCTTCTGTTTATCTGACTTAAATAGAACTGACCCAGCTGCCAGGATATAGGGATTGTAAACTTTTATGATATTTTAGAGGACATGGCCTACCTAGACTTTAGCAAGGCATTTGACACAGTCCCACACAAAAGATTAATAGTCAAATTAATCAGCCTGGGAGTGGGTCCCAGGGTGGTAGCCTGGGTAAAACATTGGCTGGACAACAGGACACAGAAGGTAATTGTAAATGGAGTCCACTCTGAAGAAAGAGGGGTTACTAGTGGGTTACCACAGGGTTCAGTACTGGGTCCAGTCCTTTTTTAATGTCTTTATAAGTGACATTGCAGAGGGACTGGAAGGAAAAGTATGCCTCTTTGCAGATGGCACAAAGATCTGCAACAGGGTTGATACACAAGGAGTCATGGAAATGATGAAAAGGGACTTGGCAAGGTTGGAGGAATGGTCAGAAGCATGACAGCTTGGATTCAATGCAAAGAAGTGCAAAATAATGCACCTGGGAAACAAAAACCCAGGGGAAGATTACACAATGGGGGAGTAGTAACAACAACAAAAATGGAAAGGGACCTGGGGGTAATCATATCAGATAACCTTAAGGTTGGCAAGCAATGTGAGAAGGTGGTAGGGAGGGCTGGGGGGATACTGGGATGTATAGGGACAGGCATCACCAGCAAAAAACAGGAAGTTGTTATCCCTCTGTACAGACAGTTGGTGAGACCCCATCTGGAGTACTGCGTCCAGTTCTGGAGACCCCAGATCTGCAAGGACATAGACAGGATGGAGGCAGTTTAGAGGAGGGCAACTAAAATGGTGCAGGGTGTGCAAGAGAAGCCATATGAGGAGAGACTAAAGAATACAAAAGTGAGGGTTCTGGACTTCAGGAGGGCTGACTTTGGCAATATGGGAGAGTGCCTTAGAAAAGCACTAGCAAACATGCTAGAAGGAGGGGTGAAGCAACAATGGGGAAATATCAAAACTGCCATCACAGAGGCAACAAGCCTTTGTGTGAAGCAAATAAATCAAAATGAAAGAAAAAAACACTATGGTTCTCAAAAGAAGTGGTGGTGAAGGTTAGGAAGAAAAAGATAACATTCAGGAAGTATCAGGAAACACAGAGGGAGCAGGACAGAGAACTGTACCAGTTAAGGCAGAAGGAAGCAGGGAGGGTAGTCAGAATAGCAAAGGCACAAACTGAAGAAAAGATAGCCAACTTGGTTAAGAAAGGGGATAAAACCTTTTATAGGTATATCAGGGATCATAGAAAGACAAAGGGATGGATAGTGAGGCTGAATAGAATGGATGGTGGGTGGGCAGAGAGTGACAGTGAAAAAGCAGGGATACTGAATGAATACTTCTGTTCAGTATTCACAAAAGAGGAAGTGGGGGAGGTGCCTAATCCAATTAACAGAAGCACTCTGGGGGGTCGATCCCAGTCCTTTCACAGAAGAAAGGGTTCTGAAAGAACTCCTAAAACTGAAGGTGGACAAAGCAATGGGGCCAGATGGAATTCATCCCAGAATTCTAAAAGAATTAAGCAGAGAACTAGTGACACCACTGACTACCCTTTATAACAAATCATAGGAGGATGGTGTGGTACCTGAAGACTGGAAGAAGGCTGATGTGATTCCCCTTCACAAAAGTGGGAGCAAGACAGAGGCAGGAAACTACAGACCTGTCAGTTTGACCTCTGTGGTAGGGAAAGTGATGGAATCACTTCTGAAGGAAAGAATTGTTGAGTACCTAGAAGCCAATGGGGCACAGGACCCAAGGCAGCATGGGTTCACAGAGGGAAGTTCATGTCAGATGAATCTGATTTCTTTGACTGGGTGACCAAAGTAGTAGACTAATGAGGGGCTGTGGGGCTGTGGTCATGGCCTACCTAGACTTTAGCAAGGGATTTGACAGTCCCACACAAAAGAATAGTAGTCAAATTAACCAGCCTTGGAGTGAGTCCCAGGGTGGTAGCCTGAGTAAAACATTGGCTGGACAACAGGACACAGAAGGTAATTGTAAATGGAGTCCAATCTGAAAAAAGAGGGGTTACTAGTGGGGTACCGCAGGGTTCAGTACTGGGTCCAGTCCTTTTTAATGTCTTTATAAGTGACATTTCAGAGGGACTGGAAAGAAAATATGCCTCTTTGCAGATGACACAAAGATCTGCAACAGGGTTAATACACAAGGAGGCGTGGAAAGGATGAGAAGGGACTTGGCAAGGTTGGAGGAATGGTCAGATGCATGGCAGCTTGGTTCAATGCAAAGAAGTGTAAAGTAATGCACCTGGAAACAAAAACCAGGGAAGATTACACAATGGGGAGGTAGTAACAAAACAAAAATGGAAAGGGACCTGGGGTAATCATACCAGATGACCTTAAGGTTGGCAATGTAGAGAAGGTGGTAGGAGGGCTGGGGGATACTGGGATGTTAGGAGGGATCACCAGCAGAAAACAGGAAGTTGTTATCCCCCATACAGACAGTTGGTGAGACCCCATCTGGAGTACTGCATCAAGTTCTGGAGACCCTATCTCCTCAAGGACATAGACAGGATGGAGGCAGTTCAGGGGAGGGCAACTAAAATGGTGCAGGGTGTGCAAGAGAAGCCATATGAGGAGAGGCTAAATGAGCTTAATATGTATACCCTTGAGGAAAGGATGGAGAGGGGGTACATGATAGAAATGTTTAAGTACCTCAGTGGAATCAACAAAGTCTAAGAGGGTAGCATCTTTCAGAAAAAGAGATGTGCAAGAACAAGGGGACACAATTTGAAGATAGAGGGGGAAGGTTCAGGGGCAATGTGAGGAAGTATTTTTTCACAGAGAGGGTTGTGGACACATGGAATAGCCTTCCTGAGGAGGTTGTGGGGTCTTAAACTGTGGGAGAATTCAAGAATGCATGGGACAGACATAAGGCAATTTTTGTGGGGGTTAGGAAGAAATAGACTGTTAGTTAAATAGGATCTGCAGCTTATCCTCTAGGTAGGGAAATGGGCAGACTAGGTGGGCCAAGCGGTCCTTATCTGCCATGAAAGTCTATGTTTCTATGAGCTTAATATGTATACCCTTGAGGAAAGGATGGAGAGGGGGGACATGATAGAAATGTTTAAGTACCTCAGTGGAATCAACAAAGTCCAAGAGGGTAGCATCTTTCAGAAAAAGAGATGTGCAAGAACAAGGGGACACAATTTGAAGATAGAGGGGGATGGCTCCGGGGCAATGTGAGGAAGTATTTTTTTTCACAGAGAGGGTGGTGGATGCATGGGACAGCCTTCCTGAGGAGGTTGTGGGGTCTAATAGTGTGGGAGAATTCAAGAATGCATGGGACAGACATAAGGCAATTTTTGTGGGGGTTATGGAAAAATAGGCTGTTGGTTAAATAGGATCTGCAGTTTATCCTCTAAGTAGGGAAATGGGCAGACTAGGTGGGCCATACAGTCCTTATCTGCCATCAAAGTCTATGTTTCTATGAAAAAAACATTGTTATACCATGGTGTGAAAAATCATAAAAATCCTTTGATCTTTGTGAAGAGGAACTGCTCAAAGATCAAGGAGGGGATGTTAATTAAGGAGTCATTGGGAAATTAGTTTTTGCTGAAGCCACAGTATTTAAAATATCTCCTGACAGGAAGATTATTGTTTGTATAATTTTTTATACACAACAGAAGGAGCTAGATGACATCATAGAAGGGGTGCAAACATAGAGTTTAAACTGCATTCTGTGTTTCTATTGAGAGATTTTCTTGGGCTCTTAAGGAACAAGAACTAACTTAAGCACTGTAAGAAGGTAATACATTAGATAGAAACAGTCTAATTGTATTGAGGTAGGAGTTTTTGTTTATACTTTTCCTTGTTTTCTTTTAAGTGATTGTATGCTTTGTGATATAGTGTTCTGTGTTTACATTTTACATATTTTTAGCCATTTTTAAGTAAACCTTTCATCTGAAAAGACTGCCCGAGTGTGTCTTCAAAGTTCTTTCTTTTTGCATGTGATATATAGATGGTTAAGATTGACTAAAAACTGTTGATAAGCTTGATGGTGTTACCAAACTGGGAAAAGGTAAGAATATACATAAGGTCTTTTATAGAGTTTTAAGGGCTCATTTTTGGATACCTGGTTAGGTGCCCTTAGGAGAAAGATATTTGGCATCCCCCTGAAAAGCAGATTATCTAAGCCCATACATTTGGGTATGCTAGCATAAGGTTCACATTTTGAATACACCCAGAACTTGAGACCAAAGGTGATTCAGACCCACATGCAGGTAGGAGGGTTACCTGTTTGTTACCTGTTCACAATACTGCGCTCGGAGGTTGGCACTGTGGGAGCAGAGGGCCTGACCTGCGAGCGGTTTGTGACAGATGGTATCACAGATGATTTAAACACACATTGCAGGGAGCTAACCTGATTGTACTCACACTACCAAGATTCTGCTGAATGGCAGGTGATATGGAGACCTCATGGTGTTCACGGGTAAGGATGGGAAAGAAGGACCAACATGACACACCTCCTCATCATGGCCTTTCCTCCAGTTGGCTGCAACCTGCATTGTTGTTGTTGCACAGGGGCTGGATCCCCAAAGCTAATCTCTCACTGAAACATTCTCTGGTGCAGAAGTTGCAGCCTGGGCCGAATTTGCAAGGCCCAGGCAGGATGAGCAGTCTGGCAAAGTTCATAATCTTGTGCTGGTGAAGCCTCCAGCTGGCATAACAGGTTTGGTCGTAGGCAAGCAGGTCTCGACCCATGTAACACATTAAGCACATTCAAAATAAGGTGCTGTTTCACTAGACAGTTCAGATGCAGTCTGGTTGCAATTAAGCAGCTTAACTGAAAAAACCTTTAGATACAGGGACATCTCCCACACAAGCTGGGCCAATCTCTTCACAGGATCAGATCTTTGATCCAAATCACAGGTAGCACTGGTAACACTTCTCTCTTTCTTCTGCCACAGTTCCACTTCAATCAAAAGAGTTCCGACCTCTGCTATAGGCAGTCTGAAGGCAGGAGAACGGTGGTAGGGAGTCAAGGTGGGTCTCTTCCTGTCGATTCCCCTAACCTCCTTCAGCCTCGAGCTGTTCACATTTCAGCCTCCAACTCTAACCGATCCACTGTCTTGTCACACTGGGGATTTCCCTTGTCAGTCCAGCATGCAGGTTGGCTGAGTGGGCTGTCAGTACAGTTAGGGCTTCCCCTCCATGTTAATTTGGCACCAACTGGAAAACTATAAAACTACAGATTTTCCTACCCACAGGACACTGGGGTTCAGATCCATTTTAGGTCCCCAGGTTCTATTGGCCCGATTTCTGGAAGTCCTGGACCTAACATTGTGGCTCCCATTCAGATAAGCTGCAAAGAAGGCAGGTTAAACAAACATCTCACTATTAAATATTACAGTATACACACACAGTAAATTCACTAAATTCACTAAAAATACCACCCACTAAAAGTACCACCAACAGCTTAATCTGGTTCAAGGTCAGTTGACATTCTCCTGTATCCCCCTTCCCCGGGTCATGCCTGAAAATAGGCAGAATTTGTCTTGTGCACTTACCCGGTCAACAAAAACTAAATAAATAAGCACAGTTCCTACATTGGCTCCCTCTGCACAAGTATTAACTGCAGACTTGAGCAAAACAGAGCACTGTCTGGCTAATCGCAAAACCCTGAGTCACTTGGATCCAGCTCAGACCAATTACTTAATACAGATTAGCTAGTCTCTTAAAGGGACAGGTGTGGAGGCTCGATATGGCACTCCCACACAAACAGAATCACTCTGAGGCAGGACACCAGCCTGACAGTGGGCATTTAAGAAGCCCAGGAAGACATTAGGTAAACCCCAAATTTGTGTGTGTGAGGGGTTACAGATAAATCTGCAAAATTACTTTGGGTGGCTATAAATACCACTGACAAGGATGTGAATGCTAGTGGTAAGGGCTGTGCCAGAGAAGCCCTACACTGCTGGGTGGATAATATGAAAATGCCCAGAACTATCCTGGAGGTCACCACAGTGAGCTGCCAATCAGCCTGTACACCCTTAAATGTATGAAGGGAGAGACTGTAGAGAAGTGGAAAGGTAATTTACATGGGAGGCAGTATTGCACAGTGGTTTAAGGCTCTGAGCTGCAAATCTGGTGACATCCAGCAGACCAGACCTGGGTTTGAATCCCACAGCTTCCACTTACATACTGTGAGACCCTGAGCACGTCACTTAACTTCCTTGTGCTCCCAGGTTGCACCTGTAAAAAAGCTTTTAGCTTAGTGTGCTACTCCTGGTTAAACAACCAAAAAAAAAAAAGTCACTCCCCATCCTCCACCACATTGAAGTAAGGGAAACAGTGTCAATCAATTAATTGGGGGGGGGGAGCCTTAACTGTTACTGAAGCGTATTGTGTCTTACTCTACCTCTAGAAAAAGGGCAGAGGGGAGGTTTTTTTTTTTAATTCTGCTCTTTCATCTTCTATCTTTTCTGCTACCTCTTTTGAGAACCATAATGATCTTCTCTTTCTTTTACTTTTGCTTACTTGCTTAACACAGAGGTTGCCTTCACTATACTGTCCTTTAGTCCGACCCACTTTTCTTCCACGCCCTCATGACCTCACCCCCTGACAGTTCATTAATGAGGCATTCTCCCGTCTTTGTAAAATCGGTTAAATTAAAATTAAAAATTAGTAACATTTCAAGCTCTTAATGAAAATTTGAAACCTTTACATACTTCCCTTCATATCTCCATGCTGACATCATTAACATGATGAGTAACCAACATGCATCAAATGTTATGATGATAGAACAGTTGGTTGTTCTAAGGAATGAGATGGACACTCCCGAGAGGACATTGCAATTAATGGTGCTAGGATGAGGTATATTTTGAGAATATTTAATGTAATACATCCTGTGGGAGAGTCTTCCTAGGCTGAGATCATTGAAACAGAACAGCTTGTATTTAATAGGCCTGATTTTAATCATTTTCTATAAACAAGTTCATGTCAAGGGAAAAAACTAGTAAAGGAAAAAAGTGAAAATGGGACAAAGAAGGGGAAGGAAAGAAAAGTCTCAAATAGAACTGATTGATAACATGCCTTTAAAGGGTATTGTGGAGTCAGCAAGTTTGCACAAACTCGAGGCACTGAGTGGCAAGCATCAGAGAACAGAATGGAAATCTGTACATGTAGGCAAAGGCAGGCCATTAGTTTTCAAGTTACAGGCTACCTCTGCTAACATGGTCATCATAAAGGAGGATTGCAATTTAATGTTGGATAAACTGGGTAATAAGAAGCTGATATGGAAAGTTTGAATGACCCTTATAGAAATATAAGTGTGCTGTGTACATGCAGAATGTATGCCACATGCTTAATTGTGCAATGTTTGCATATGTTTTGCATACACAAAGTGATCCTAAGCAAACCAGGTCGAAAAAGCAAATCAAGTTCACATGCTGCATGCTTGACATGTGTGAGGCAGGTAAGCTGGTGCAAACATCTTCCAAAAATCGCATCAGGTTCGCATGTTTCATGCTTGACATGAGTGCAGCATTCAAGATGGTGTGAACATCATTTAAAAATCACATCAGGTTCACATGTTGTGTTCTTGCTATGTGTGCAGCAACTAAGCTAGTGCAAATCTAATCTAAAAAAACCATCAGTTTTTATTTCTCATACTACTACTAGCAATTAGAGCCATTAAGATACATTTTTTATTGATTTCCCATTAAAGTTAGGTAAACTCATTAATTTTGGTACTTTTGCTAGTTGTTTAATGGATTTTGATTTTTGTCAATACATTAATTTGTAAAGTATTATTTGCTTACTGCATTAAATGCCTAGAATATAGTCAGTCAACATCCCCTTTTCCGGATGTGTGAAGAGGGGCCTCCGTGTTGTGAAGCCTGACCATTTTGTTATGGGCCATGCAAATCCCCTTATGCATATTTAATGCTACAAGTATGTTTCTCCATGATTGTTTTGGCTCACATGCTTCCCCTTTGTCATTCTATATGAAGCATACACACTAAGGCCATGCTCAGCACTCTTTCTGCTGAGTAGGGTCTTGGAAGCATGCACCATACCTCACAGTTTGTCACTGAAATGAGGGACATGGACTCCCAAAATGAGGGGCATTGAGGGATACTAACCCTCACGATAATCAGGACACATCCTGAAACATGGAGATGGAGTACCTCAGAACACAATGAAAACCAGTGTATTAACTTGTACTGATATTATCACCTGAGAATGAATTAATACCATAAAGCAGGGGTGCAATTTAGGTCAGGCAGAGGGGGGAGTCCCACCCACATTTGTTCCTAGGTTGTTCTTATGGTGTGACAATATTGGCATTAAGTTTGATTTATTCTTCTTTTTTTATCCCCACCTCGTCCTGCCAGCCCGACCCTTCGGGGCTACTACGTAGTTATCCTCCTGCCTCCCACTCTACCCACTTCTACCTCTGTGTCCCCCATGGAGCCTCGATTACCCCCCCAGGCTGGGACGGGACGAGGCCCTTACACCCCAAGCTACTCACTGTTTTTCGTTGGTTTGGAGGTGGCAGGGTGAGTGGGGGCACATTGAGGCACGCTCCAGGTAGCCCATCTTCCCAGTCCTGGCAGGTGTTTTTCCTCTTTTCTCCAACCCCTACAGTGTAAGACCCAGATGTCAAGGCATTGTACGCTGATGTCACGCTGTGTAATGGTCACCAATCCCCTATTGTAGGGGCTTGTAAAACTTTGAGCCTCTGCTTGGAGTCATACAAGAGTGCAGACTATGGCCTCAACACTCCCTGGAGTAGGCGAGCTGTCATAGGACGCTCATGCCTATCTCCCCCCGGCTGACTCACCAGCAACCCAAGTCCGCTCCCAAACCCAGGTCACCAGAGTGGAGTGAGGTGTGGCATCCAGTGCCTCAACCCTCGGCGCCACTGGGCCGGCTGTTTGATTTATTCTTTTGCACAATAAATTCCTCCCCTGGCCTGTGTGGGCTCACACTGCAGGTGCACTCCTGACTCGACTGTGTCTGTATTGTGTTGTCCACTGTCTCCACCTATTAGTGGCTGCACCATCACATGTGATATGGAGAATCTCCAGCCAAGCAAGAGCACAGGAGTCACTCAAGTGCAACACTGTATTTCCCACCAAAGAGTAGACAAGCTGCACACTACAGCTTGGAGCAGTCAGTGATCACTGAACTCTCAATAGCACTGTTGTGGCAACATATTTTTTTTTGGTCTACTCTTAGAGAGTCTCTGTCTTCCCTTGTGGCCAAAGGGTCTCCCTGGTGGCAGAGGGTGTGCTAGAAGCTAACCTGAGTCTAGGCTACCTACTATCTCAACAATGCTTGCCTCACAAAAAAACACAGCACAGGCCCTCTACGGCAGCAACCTAGGCCTAGCAGCAGCAGTGACAGTGGTGCGGGTGGCCTTCTATGGGCCTTCATCAGTGCAGTGCAGCAGCAGCCATGGCAGCAGCCAAGCAAGAAGCAAGCAACACAGGTTTGGTGGATTCAGTTGGTGAGGTGACTTGGTCATGGACCACGTTCGGGACCTGGGGTGGTCAGTTCTAGCATCCAGATTCTGGCAGGAGGATGGAGGAGGAGTGGACTGGAAACTGGACTGGTGGCACGGGTAAGTAAAAGTAAATAATCTTTTTTTGCAAGGGGATTGGGAAAGGAGGAATGACTGAACTATTGATGTGTTTTTCATGTCTCTGCACCATTGGGCAGCTTCACAACTCATATGGGATGGGTATTAAATGGGATGGAGTGAGGGAGAGAAATCAGGACAAAGTTATTTTATTTTTGGCTGGGGGGTCAAAATATCAGCCAGGAAAAAGCATGGTTAGTAACTGAGTGGGTGTAAGTTGAAATCTGATGAACTGCTCTGGGGTATAGACAGATGAATCTTATACATTTTAATTTTTCCTGATTTGCATACCACTTTTCAGTGACAACAAATAAGTTTTACCTTTTAGAGATGTTCCAGACATTCTTCAGCTTGCCACTGAGCTGCTAACTTGCACCTGGTCTCCACTAGTTTTTGGCACCCCCCTGCTGAAATCTGAAATGGCACCCCTGCCATAAAGTCTAAATTTACAGGACATCTTCTGTGTGAGCAGCATGTTTTCCATGAGGGATGAATGAGGAGCAGAGCAGAGCAGTTTTCAGGGGTGAAATGGGGGCTATCCCTTGCTTTCAGGGGACAGTTGAGTGGTATGGTATGCACAGACTATTGGAGCCCCCTATAGTCAGGCTTATGACCCCTCCCTCAGTGAAGCTGACCTCCACATACCCATGCTCAGCACATTATGACATAGGGCATGGTAGACTGCAGGGGCATGCACCATTGAAATGAATGGTGGTATTTTTTTATTAATTGTCTATACATTATTGATAGAGAGTTGGAGATTAATTAAGGCCACTGCTCAATTAACAGGGGCATTGTTAATAGAACAGTGGCTTTAACTATTCTCCAACTTGGCATCATAATGTATAAAAGATTAGTAAAAATTAACTTCTTTCTTTTCAAGAGGGTATGACCCAGCCTTCTAACCCATGAACATCATCTGTTAAAGACTCTTGCCTCTGGCTCCATAGTACTCAAGTAAGAGACTCTCAACTTATATTTATATTTGGTGGGTTGTCTGTAGTAGCATGGTCTCATATGCTACAGTGTGTGTGCATGGGGGGAGGACCTGCCATGTGGGTAGGTGTTGAGTTACATAGAAACATAGAAACATAGAATTTGACGGCAGATAAGGACCACATGGCCCATCCAGTCTGCCCATTTAGCTACCTAATGGATAAGCTGCAGATCCTAGTTAACCAGCAGACCACTTCTTCCTACTCCCACCCCCTAGAATTGCCTTATGACTGTTCCATGCATGCTTGAATTCCACCACTGTTTTTGACTCCACAACCTCCTCCGGAAGGCCATTCCATTCATCCACAACCCTCTCTGTGAAAAAATACTTCCTTACATTACCTCTGAGCTTCCCCCATCTTCAAATTGTGCCCCCTTGTTCTTGCACACCTCTTTGTTGAAAGATGCTACCCTCTTGGACTTTGTTGATTCCCTTGAGGTACTTGAAAGTTTCTATCATGTCCCCCCCTCCCTCCTTTCCTCGAGGCTATACATACTAAGCTCCTTAAGTCTCTCTTCATATGTCTTCTGGTGCAGACCCTGCACCATTTTAGTTGCCCTCCTCTGGACAGCTTCCATCCTGTCTATGTCTTTGCAGAGATTGGGTCTCTAGAATTGCACGCAATACTCCAGATGGGGTCTCACCAGCTGTCTGTACAGAAGGATAATAACTTCCTGTTTTCTACTGGTGATGCCTCTCCCTATGCATCCCAGTATCCCCCCAGCCCTCATTGCTGCCCTCTCACATTGCTTGCCCACCTTTAGGTCATCTGATATGACTACCCCCAGGTCCCTTTCCATTTTTGTTGTTGTTAGTATCTCACCCCCCATTTGTGTACTCTTCCCCTGGGTTTTTGTTTCCCAGGTGCATTACCTTGCACTTCTTAGCATTGAATCTAAGCTGCCATACACTTGACCGTTCCTCTAACCTTGCCAGGTCCCTTCTCATCCTTTCCACCCCACCTTGTGCATCAACTCTGTTGCAGATCTTTGTGTCATCTGCAAAGAGACATACTTTTCCTTCCAGTCCCTCTGCAATGTCGCTTATAAAGACATTGAAGAGGACTGGTCCTAATACTGAACCCTGCGGTACCCCACTAGTAACCCCCCTTTCTTCAGAGTGGACTCCATTTACTATTACTCTCTGTGTCCTGTTCTCCAGCCAATTCTTTACCCAGGCTGTCATCTTGGGACCCACTCCCAGGCTGGCTAACTTGTATATTAATCTTTTGTGTGGGACTGTGTCAAATGCCTTGCTAAAGTCTAGGTAGGCCATGTCTACAGCCCCTTCCTGATCTACTACTTTGGTCACCCAGTCAAAGAAATCTATCAGATTCGTCTGGCATGACCTTCCCGCTGAGAATCCATGCTGCCTTGGGTCCTGTGCCCCTCTGGCCTCTAGATACTCAACAATTCTTTCCTTCAGAAGTGATTCCATCATTTTCCCTATCACTGAGGTTAAACTAACAGGTCTATAGTTTCCTGCTTCTGCCTTGCTCCCACTTTGTGAAGGGCAATCACATCTGCCCTCCTCCAGTCCTTGGTGCCACCTCCATCCTCCCATGATTTGTTAAAGAGAGCAGTCAGTGGTGTCACTAGTTCTACCCTTAGTTCTTTTAGAATTCTGGGATGAATCCGTCAGGCCCCATTGCTTTGTCCACCTTCAGTTTTAAGAGTTCTTTCAGAACCCTTTCTTCTGTAAATGGGCTGGTATCAACTTCTGTACCCAGAGTGTTTCTACTGTTTGTTTTAGGTACCTCCCCTCTTCATTTGTAAATACTGAGCAAAAATATTTGTTTAGTATCTCTGCCTTTTCACCGTCACCCTCTACTCACCCTCCCTTCCCTTTATTAAGCCTCACTATCCCTCCCTTGGTCTTTCTTCACTCCCTGATGTACCTATAAAAGGTTTTATCCCCCTTCCTAACTGAATTGGCTATCTTTTCCTCGGTTTGGGCCTTTGCTGTTCTGACTGCCTTCCCAGCTTCCTTTTGCTTTAACTGATACAATTCTCTGTCCTGCTCCTTCTGTGATTCCTTGTACTTCCTGAATGCTTTCTTTTTCTCTTGAACCTTCACTGCCACTTCCTTTGAGAACCATAGTGGTTTCTTACATCATTTCATTTTTATTTGCTTCACACAAAGGCTTGTTACATCTGTGATGGCAGTTTTTATTATTCCCCATTGTTCTTCCACCCCTCCTTCCTGCCCATTTGCTAGTGCATTCCTTAGGCACTCACCCATTTTGGCAAAGTCAGCCCTCCTAAAGTCCAGTACTTTTGCCTTTGTATGGCTTGACTCTATTGCTGTGTTTCTTGTGAACCATACTGTTCGATGGTCGCTAGTTCCCAGATGGCTACCCACTTCTACATCTGTGATCCTCTCTCCATCTCCATTTGAGAGAACCAGGTCTAAGATTGCTCCCTCTCGAGTGGGCTCCAATACTAGTTGTCTAAGGCATGTCCCCTGTAGGGCATCTAGAATAACCCCACTCTTCGAAGTGGCTGCTGTAACTGCACTCCAGTTAACATCTGGCATATTCAGATCACCCATCAGTAATATCTCCCCTTTTTCTGCCATTCTAAGTATACTTTCTATTATTCCCTTGTCCATTTCCTCCACCTGAGAAGGGGGTCTGTATACAACCCCTGTGTTATTGCTACTTTTGTGCTTGTCCCTTAAAGTTTGTTTGCATGGAAGCATTCAAAACTATGGAGAGAAAATAGTAGGAGTACAGGT
Organism: Neoceratodus forsteri; assembly: GCA_016271365.2. Classification (NCBI taxonomy): domain Eukaryota; kingdom Metazoa; phylum Chordata; order Ceratodontiformes; family Ceratodontidae; genus Neoceratodus; species Neoceratodus forsteri. Next base: position 397,616,071 of record CM057455.1, on the reverse strand, counting down.
CAGACAGAAATAAGTAGTAGTAGTGGTAGTAAAATCTTTATTTTTAGTCAGCTACAGCTGACATTTTACACAATTAGGACACGTCCTATTTACAAGTTGCTCCTGATTTCCACATAAAGTTACACATACTGGTTCATACACATTTACACATACAATTTCACAATAAATTGGTAACACACTCATCCTACAAACAGTTAAATGTGCTGTATTTCTAGTGTAGCAATGGGTCTTTTCCTAGTCAAAACACTTACAACGAGTAGTTAATTCTTCTCTTAATGCATTATTAAATGTTCTACGACTATTGGGAATATTTTTCATCTGTATTTTAAGTTAATTCCAGACCTTTATGGCTGAATATAGATAGAGCATTTCACCATATATAGTTCTTTGAGTCCTAATCTGGTAATCCCTAAAATATTCATCCCTCCTTAGATTGTGAGAATGAGTTTATCTAAAGATTTTCTCATGTAAATAAATGTTTTTTTCAGTTACTATGGTATATTTTACTTGATTAATTAGATTTTTTATATTTCTTTTCTATTGTAAGCCAATTTAATTCACTCAACATATTACAATAATGGGTCCATTTGTCAGCCAATAGAACAAACTTAACCAAATGATTGTATAGCACCTTGACTTTTCTCAGTTCTGTTATACTGGCATGACCATACATATGTATTCCATAGTGTATTATAGATACTAACATCAGGTTAATAAGTAACTGCCTTACATTCCTATCCATACCATGTTTAGCTCTTCTTAGAGCTCCTAATCTTCTACTATTTTTTTACTAGTTCTTTAGTATGACAATCAAACTTCAGACTGCTGTCCACCCAAAGACCCAGATATTTGTATTCAGTGTTCTGTTGCAGAAAGCTTCCTGATATTGTTTTTATTCCCAGCTCTAGAGAACAGGATTTAATCCTAGAGATGTTAACAAACATCATCGACCTGGATCTCTTACTATTTAATATTGCATTTGATTTTGTGAACCATTCCTGGATTGTCATAAAATCTTTTTGTAGATCTCTTTTTTTACTTTATTTATGTCAGAGCCTATTTTAAGTAAAACTGTGTTATCGGCATGTAATCTAACTATAGAATTTTCTGCTGCTGTGGCCACCTGATTAGTATATATCAAGAATAACAGTGGCCACAGAATGGATCCTTGTGGGACTCCATGTATCACAGCTGCTTCCTCTGAAAGTTTCTTGCCTACTTGTGTCATTTGTTTTCTTCCAGTTAGATAGGATTCAAACCATTTGCATGTTTCTTCTGAGACTCCAGTATTTCTAAGCTTATGCAACAAAATCTGGTGGTGTACGGTGTTGAAGGCCTTGGATAGGTCCATGAACACTGCAGCCACCGACTCCCTCCATCCACTGATGCAATGACTAGGTCAATGAGATCGGTGAGTGCAATGCCCATGGAGTGTCCCTTTCTAAGTCCCGACTTGTGCATGGTCAACAGGTAATCATATAGCTGACCATGCACCAGTCATTCCAAGACCTTCAACACTGCTTGCAGTAAGGCAATAGGCCTATAGTTAGATGGTCTTGTTGTTGTCCCCCTCTTATAGACAGGAATCACTTTTGCCTTCTTCCAGATAGAAGGGAGTATTCCCTCTTTCAGGCTCCAGTTAAACAAGTTTGTTAGAACAGGGGTAATTATACTTAAACCATCTTTTAAAAATCTTATTTCTATGTTATCTTTCCCATGGGCCTTTTTAAGTTAAATGTTCTTATTATATTCTTAATCACTTAGCATGTCACATATTTAAATCTAAATTTTGGAATCTGGCTGTTTGCTTCATTTTCATGTGGGTCTATTTTAATGTTCCTTTCACCTTCTTTTAACCCTAAAATATCTGGAAGGTTAGTGAAATATTCATTCATGATATTAACTGACTTTTTGCTGTTTTGAATGACCCCATTGTTTCAGTTTGGATTTGTGGGTGGGCCTGATTCAGATTTTCCAAAGATTCTAGTAGGGACCAGTATTTATCAGTTCCTATTATGTCCTGACTTTTACTTTTATAATATTTGGTCTTAGCTTGTCTTATTTTTATTTTTATCCTATTTCTTAGTTCTTTACATTTTTCCCAGTGTTCCAGGAGCAAGGTCTTGTTTGTTAGTTTCCAAATTCTAACATTTACCCTTATTTCTTTTCTGAGTTTTTCTGAAACCCATGGAACATGAGTCTTTTTCTGCTGTATTTTGTATAAAAGAGACTGATTCTTTACAGGCCTTCAGAAACAGATCACTAAATTCTCTAACAGCTAGTTCTAAGGTTGGCATCAAAAAAAATCTTGACCATTTTATTTTTCCTAACTTACTTTGTAATAGCGCGGCAGTATAGGTCTTAAAGCATCTTTTCCTTATATATTTATCTCTTGGGACTGGTTGTGGCCTACTTTTTAGGCTTATGTCCCAATTAATGATGTCATGGTTTCCCAAAACTGGCTGTTCTACCACAGCATAGTTCACATCAATACAAAAACCAGGTCCAGGATACTACCTGAACTTTTTAGGGAGCATTTCCTGCTTGAGTTTGTTATCACTTGCTTAAGGTCTAATTTGCTCAGGCTGTGCTCAAGGGTTCTTCCCCTAGGGTGGCCACAGGCTGAGTTAAAATCTCATATTGTCACTAATTTCAGACCTATTGTATGGTTCAGTATCTTTTGGACCAGCTTCTCAAAGACTTTAATCTTTGCCTCAATTTCTCCTGAGTAAAGGATGTTTGTTTGGCCCACTCCCTATTTTGTATAAAATAAAACCCCCTCCCCTCCTTTTTGTTCTATCCAACTGATGACTAAAGAAATCCTCCATTGCAATTTTAGAGTCAGATACAGTTCCATTTTACCTGGTTTCGGTTAGGTCCACACAGCGTGGGTCTTGTGAATTTACCCAAACTTTGAATAAATCAGTTTTATTTTTAAGACTTCTTGTGTTACCATAGAGTATTTTAATGTTATTCTCTTTTTGTTGACCAAAATTAAGTTCAACATCTCCACCCTTTATTAGTGCAATTAGTAGGGAATTATTACTTAGTTGCCAGGAAAGTTTTATGTCTGTTCTTCTTTGCTTATCTAACTCATTTCTTATCATTTACGTATTTTTGTGGGTAAGTGTGTGTATTTGGGGTGGGAAGAACCACATGCTTCCATTGGTATGTGTGCTACAGTTCAGCTGTGCAGCTGAGATGAGGGGGAACAAGACAACTAAAAAGTATAACAGTGGATATAAGCATGCTGCATGCATGCAGATGTGCAGTAAGCAGATATGTATTGAAGTACAAGTGAGTCATATGTGTGCAGGCAGTATAGCTTAGTGGTTAAAGGTACTGAACTGCAAACCAACAGACTTGGAGACCTTAAGAGCTGGGTTTGAATATTATCTACCCCCACTTGTGTATGGTGTGATCCTAATCAAGTCACTTAACTTTTATGTGTGCAGTTATCAGTGACCAGTTGCTTTTTGTACACAAGCCACATGCATGCAGTCTGTTGCAATTTAACATAAGAAGCATGCTTTCTACACTTGCTTGCTGCACGCATGCCACATGTATACACTCAGTTCCAATTTAACATTTAAATCATGCTTGGAGCATGCATATCACATGGGTAGTTTAATGTGTGCAGCATGAAAATATTTCATATAATAACTTCTGTAAGGGGATAGCCCTACCTAGTTCCACTTGATTGACAAAAGAACAGATAATGTCAGGAAAACTAGGGAACTGTTTATTTTTTTTTTTCAATTCACACTTTATTCACAAAATTTCCCCAATACAGGAGGCAGTGAAACAAGTATGAACAGCCAGTTAGTAGTACAATCCAACACTGCCCCAACCCCCCACTCCCCCCCAGCACAGCAGTTCCCTCGAATACTGTAGTAGCTAGTTAACCATGATGATCTCTTACTTGATATGATGGCATGTGCACCAATTACACTTTAAATCCTAGCGGTGATAATTAAAGTGTGAAGGGGATCCCATATAAACTTATACTTATGTAACCTATTTTGAAGGCTTGCTATGGCCTTCTCTGTGCAGAGATTAGCAAGGATTTCATGCATCCATTCCTGATATGTTGGACAATTCCCGTCTTTCCAGTGCCTGAGAATAATTTTCTTGACCGAGAGTGCAATCATGGAAATATGAAATCTCCGAATCTTAACCTTAATAGAAGATAAATCTCCAAAAAGGCAAATATCCAAAGTAAAACAGTCCTGTAATCCCAATAAGGGGTTCAGGTGGGTTTTAATTAAATCCCATAATGAAGCTATCTTGGGGCACCACCAGAATATGTGAAAACATGTTCCAGCTTCCTGGGAGCATCTAGTGCACCTGTCAATATCGAGAAGGCCCCATTTAACCAGTTTAACTGGCATGTAATATATATTGTACAAAATATGGAATTGCATGAGGTGTAATCTATCTTGGGACATGTTATTGTGACAAAACATTCAGAGAGCGGACCAATTGAAAGTGGACCGAGGGAAAAATGGGTTCCAAAAGCTAGTGGGACCGTTGCCACTCCCAAACTGCTGTAGATACAATACCTGATATATCTTAGAGATAACCCCGGGGGATTCGAGAAGGGAAGAAAGTTCAGGTACCAATGCAAAAACTGTTGGGCGCGGAGGGACTTTACCAAACACCGTGATTAACAAATGCTTCAATTGACAAACCCTAAATGACTGAGAGTCAGGAATGTTGTACCTTCTGAGAATCTCAGTTACCGAGATCCAAGCCCCCGAGCCGTCCAATAAAGAGGAGGCTATCCCTTCACCTAACTGAGGTAACCATGTATGAGAAATTACCTGCTTATTTATGGTGAAAGCTGGAGAATTCCAGATGGACTGAGACAGGTCTGTACTTGGATTATATCTTAGAAATGAACACAGCTGTGAGTGAACCTTTAATGAGGTCATACGAGTGGGGCATCTGCTAACATTCTGTAAAAGGGAGACTTTTACAAAGAGCATGGTCGAGGGATCCATGTTCACAGCCTGAATATAGTCTAGTTCTATATTAAGCCAGGCTGGTCTCAGATTTTCCGGACCCGGTCTTACCCATTTCAGGTACTTAGCAAGATGACTAGCCCAGTAATAAATTGCCAAATGAGGAATCCGTAACCCCACCCCCCCCCTTCATTTTTGGCAGTGGCTAATTTGTGATAGGCCAGCCTGGTGTGTTTATTAGACCAGATAAAATTAGTGAAAAGCTTATGCATTTTCTGAAACCAGGATACAGGAACAAACGAGTTAAGATGCGACAGGGGATAAAAAATACTGGGAAATACATTCATCTTTATTATATTAATGTGGCCCCATAGTGAAATTGGAAGCTTATCCCATCTCTCTCTAGGTCCTGCACAATCATCTGAGAAAGAGGTTCTAAGTTTTCTTTAAACCATAGGGAAGTGTTACGTGTTAACTTGATACCCAAGTATTTGATAACACGGAGAGACCAACACAATCCCAAAGGGATAATGTCTGTCTTAAAATCCTTGTGATTAAGGGGAAAAAAGGATGTCTTGTTTGCATTCAACTTATAATTCGAAAAATGGCTAAATTTGACTATCTCACTTAGCATATTCAGGATAGAAGTTACCGGGTGGGCCAAATGAAGGAGGAGATCATCAGCATATGCTTTGTAAAAAAACAAAGACAAGGCGCTGCGTCAGCATGTGGTCTAAAAGCAAAACAAAATGGTTATATTAAATACACACTGAAAATAGAAAATAGAGTTAACTCTATTTTCTATTTTCAGCGTGCATTTAATATAACCATTTTGATCAGCATATGCTGTTATCTTCACCACATTATTCCAGATTGGAATACCTTGTATTCCCGTGTTATTAAGAATATTTTGAATAAGGGGCTCTAAATAAAGCTTAAATAGTAGGGGGGGAGAGGACAACCCTGTCTCTTACCTGAATGTAACAGGAAAGATTTTGAAAAAGACCCATTACCTGAAATCCTTGCAGATGGAGACCAATATAGCGCCCTAATCCAGCCCATGAAAATGGCAGGAAACCCAAAAGCTCTGAGAACTTGGAATAAGCAATTCCAGTTTACCCAGACAAATGCCTTCTTGGCATCCAGGGAGACCAAACCTGTGGGAAAGGTGGCGTCCCTGGACTCCAAGAAGACATGTGAGAGGATATGTAAATGGTCTGAGGATGAACGTTCCCTCATAAACCCAACCTGAGACATGCCAATCAGATCTGGGAGAACCAGCGTTAGCCTATCCACTAATATCTTCGAAAGAATGTTGACATCCTGATTCAATAGGGATATTGGCCTGTAACTCTGAACCAATTTGGGGTCTTTGTCCAGTTTGGGTAATAGGACTATTAAGGCTTCAAACAAGTGAGTGCCTACTGCAGCCCTGGAAAGAATATGACGGTAGAGCCGGTGGAGTACAGGCAATAATTGCTCCCTGAAAACTTTATAAAATAAAGCGGAAAACCCATCCGGTCCCAGAGCTTTATCCGAGGGCAGGGCCATTATGACAGCTGAAATTTTCTTCTACGATAGGGGAAGAGGATAAAAATTTTTTCGGGGGAATTTGCCAAGGAAGGCAGGCTAGAATCCCTAAGGTACTCTTCCAAATCCTCTATGGAAGGAGGGTTATCCATGTCCCTATATAGTTGCTCGTAATAAGTAGCAAATTCCTGCACAATCTCTAAAGGGGATACTCTCAAGGAACCGTCTACTTGTGCCCTAATAGGAGGTATAAACCTTGCAGTCTCCTGCTGTTTTAAATGTAAGGCCAACAGGTGCCCCGCTTTTTCTCCTTGATCTGTGAAACTTGCTTTGGTACGAATGATAGCCAACTCCGCTTTCTCTCTTAATAATTCTAAATATCTGTCTTTAACTACTAATAATTTCTGCCTCTCCTCCTTGGAAATATTGTTTGGCTGTCTAGATTCTAGTTCCCAAATTTGAGACAATAATGATAATAACTCTGCTTCCTGTGCCCTCTTCCTCTTTGTAGCTGAACTGAGAATACCCCTACTATAAGCCTTAAAAGCTCCCCATATAATGTCGGGCATAGCACTTTCTAAAGGGTTGGTAGAGAAAAAAAAAATCTGCTCTTTCACTAGTTGACAGTATTTCTCCTCCTTCAATAGCCGATCATTTAGTTTCCATCGGGTCTCTTTCTTGGGAATATTAGAGAAAGCCAGATTACATAACACCAGAGCATGATCAGATACAGGGCCTGGTTGAAGCGAGGTGGGTGACACACCCGGCAAGAGCTCACGAGAGACCAGAAGGTAGTCAATGCGAGATTACGAGTCGTGTACCGGTGAACTAAAAGTAAATTCCCTGGAGTTGGGATGCAAAACTCCTCATACATCACACAGTCCGCATTGATCTAGTAGTTCCTTGAAAGCTCTTTGTTCTGGGGACAGTCCCCTCGACACGTTCCCAAACTTGTCTATGTTGGGGTCCAAAACCAGATTAAAGTCTCCCCCCATGATAATGGGAATAGGGAGTAAGGGGAGAATAGTGGAAGTCAATTTCGTGAAAAAAGTGGGATCGTCCACATTTGGTCCGTAAATGCTGCCAAGCAAGACTGGCATAGCCCAAAGGGTACCTTGAACTAGAATATACCTTCCCTCTGAATCCCTAAAAACCTGAGTGGGAACAAATGGAACATCTCTATTAACCAGCATCATGACACCACAACTACTGGTTGAGCCTGAGGCATTGAAGACCTGCCCCACCTGTTGACTCCTGAGTTGTAGTGCCTCAGTATCTAGCAGGTGAGATTCTTGTAAAAACATAATCTGCACACGCAGCAAGCTCAGGTGTTTAAGCACCTGATATTGCCTAGGTTTTCCCCTAACCCCCTTCACATTCCACGTAGCTAGGTTAATACTACTAGCCATCTTTGTTGACAAAACAAGCCAGAGGTTAACCTTTGACAGCTACTACTATTATGATCCATGTACCCCTGTTCCACTAAAATTGCTGTGCCATCCTCCCGCCCCCAAACCCCCCCATCCTGCCAAAACTAACCCTTCCACCCCCTCAAGTAACACCCAATCACAAACTAACATTAATAAACCCAAACTATTGCCTTCTGCCCCACCATCCCCACCCCCAACTGTCACCAACAACGTTCAACAGCTTACCATTTCCTTCTCCCCAGCACCCCGACATTACCCCCTAAACCCTAAGAAAAAAAAGAAGAGAGATCTTTGAGCCATCCTTCGTGAAACCAACAGGAAGTAAATGACCAAAGTAACAGTAACAATATGTGAGGTCCTCAGGTGATCCACTCTAGATGACCCGTGGGAGTAACACTGTATAATAGAACTATGGCGCTAGGATTAGTGAGAGTTACCATCCCTCAAGCCTTGCCTGCTGAAAGGAATGAACCTCGTTAAGTGCTATTAAGCCCAGACCACAGGCAATACTTCCAGTTCCCACGCGGGACTCACCCGAGCAGGAAACACTTGGCCCTACAAAAGGGGTTGAGTCGCACCCCGTCCATAATAGCTCCCTTATGCCAGGGAAAACTCCCCATCACGGGCCATTGAAATCATTTGGCCCTATTTCAATGAGGTTCAAGCTCCCTCTGGTGGTACAGGAATGAAAGCGCATAGTAAGGCGCTGTAGAGAGAATGCCCCGAGAGCCTCTCCAGGCAACCCACAGAATGATGGACATTAAAACCCTATGGGGTACACATCAAAGGCCTTAACTGGACGAAATCCCCCTCGCATGCTTGCAAGGGAGGTACAACCAAAATATTACAAAATTACTCTCCCCAATGCCTGAAAAGATTAGCTTAAACAGTCATTTTGAAAGAGATCAGAGTCCCAGATAAAGCTAAAGCGTAAGCAACCATATAAAGTCCAGAAAATATTAAAGAAATTGTGTCCCATAAGCCCAAATTCAGCAACTATATATATTCGTCCCTGAAGAATCCTCCAAGTAGCAGCCAGAACTCTTCCCTTGACCTGGCAAGAGGCCTCTTAAGTATCCCTGAAAAGATCAGGTAGGGACAGCTTTAGGCCAGAAATCGCAGCCTCAGGATCCTCTTAAGAAACCCAGGTACCAGCTACTTGTACCTGTAGCCTGGCCGGGTACGCCATGCGAAACTTCAAACCAGCTGCAATAATTTTAGAGATGACTGGATGAAATGCTTTGCATTTCAGATGGACAGAGCCCGGCAAGTCCTGTGCCAGCCTGAGTTTGACTTGTTCCCATCTCACTTCCTGGATTTCTCTAACTTTGGACAACAAATGCTGTCTCTCCAAGTATTCAAAAATCGGCATATTATTGGGCGAGGTATGGCTCCGGGGGGGGGGTTGGCTTCAGGGATCTGTGGGCTCTCTTGATTATGTATTTAGCCCCAAAGGGCGAGGGACCAGCAATCTTCTCCACCAACTTCTGGACAAATGCTATGGTGTTCTGACCCTCTTCTCCCTCCGGCAGCTCCAGGATCCCAATATTATTTCTACAACTACGACCTTCAAGGTCTTCCAGCTTAGCTTCAAAATGTGCAAGACCTGCAGAGGGATGGGTTGAAAATGGAGAGAGAGAGAGAGAGAGAGAGAGAGAGAGAGGGAGGGAGGAGGGAGGAGGGAGAGAGAGAGAGAGAGAGATATTGTATTCTGCTTTTTCTTTAGATGTGGAGCTAAGATTGTGAAGGGTACCGGGAAGTTAATCTAGGTGAAGCAGCTTTCTGTTTTAAAGTAGGCACTTTTAAAACTGTGAAGGAGTCACTGAATATTAGTGAGGAGAGAGCTCACTAATAGCAGCGCATGTTTGCCGTTATAACCAATTGGTTATAGCATTGTGCAAAATTGAAAAATTCACCTCCCAAAAAAATATTTCATGGAATTTGTGCATTTTGTGAAATATTTAACAGGGCAAAATGCTAAATTTCACCCCTGGAGTGAGCAAAATTTCACCCACGAACAGGTGAGATTCGCCGCTCGTGGGTGAAATTTTGTCACGAGGTAAAAATTGTGTAATTTTTGGCCTCGAGGTAGGTTTGCTCACCTAGAAAACATCTACATAGCTTTGGTCCAGGCTACCTGAGGGAACTCCTTGTTTTGTATAAACCCATTAGCCCCCTCTACTCTTCCTAGGCTGGGTTTCTGAGGCTTCCACGCTCTGGATTGAAACAATCTTGTAATCAGGCACTTGCTGTTGCAGCCCTAATCTTGTGGAACTCTCTCCTCCAAGTATTGAGAGAAGCCCCCTCACTGCAGACTTTCAGAGGGGTTTGAAATCACACTTTTTCTGGTTGACCTGCCCAGAATATTACTGATAATATATTTTGAGAAAGAAAAATGGCCTGAATGCTATGGTTTTGCATGTTATTTAATTGTTTTGATTATTGGAACTCCATTAATTGTTCTGATTTTAATTTATAGATTTTTAAACATTTCAATTTATTTATTTTAATTCAAGGCACCTTGAGCCCAAGGGATACCATATCATATTAAAAATCTGCTGCTACATCTTTTGGTTTTCACACCAAGACAGCCATATGAAATTTAAGGGCTCCTGAATAACCCCTCCCTGGGAGGAGAGAGACAACTCATCTGGTAACACATCACAGCAATCCTTCATTAAGAGGACTCCCTGGTGTTTAGTGGACCTCCAGCCCCGGCCTCTCACTGGCCCAAATTTATCATTATCTCCCTGGTGTGTAGTGGCCCCCCTGCCAATCAACAGCCAAATTAAAGCAACCCCTCCAGAGTTACCCTCTTATTTCCCTCCCCAGTCCCCATGACCCCCCAAATTTAAAAAATCCAATCCCCTCCTCTCTCCCTGGTATCTAGTGGACCCCCCACACCCACTCATCAGTCAGAGATAGCACCCACCCTGCTCCACACCAGTACTAAGATTGGGCCACCGGCACAGCCCTCCACTCACCTCAACAGCCTGCAGCCTGACTGAGCACTTTAGTGAATGAGTGTGTGCTTGTACAAGTACACCCTCATTCATTGAAGGGTTCAATAGTTCAGTAGCACTTCAATGAATGAACGCATGCTTGTACAAGCACATGCTCATTTACTTGAGCGCTTAGTTGGGCTGCCGGCCAAGGAGGTGAGTGGAGAGCTATTCCGGTGGCCTGATTGGGGTGGCAGTGTGCTATATCTGATTGGTGAGAGGATGGTGTGGTGGGGGGTCCACTGGCCACCATGGAGAGGGGAGGAGAACGTATTTTCTATTTATTGGAAGGGTGATGTGGATTGGGGAAGGAAATAAGAGGGTAACTCTGAGGGGATGTTTCTTCAATTGCAGGCGTGATCAGCGGGGGGAGCACTAGACACCAGCAGAAATTATGTTAAATTTGGGCCAGTGAGCAGCTGGGGGGTACTATTAGACACCACCAGGGAGATAAAAATCAGGATGCCCATTTCTGGATTGCAGCAATTTCACAAAATATTTTGCACTGTGAAATTGCTGATTTTGCCACAGTTTCACTGGCAAAAATAAAATTTCGCAACATCTGTAGCTGGTTATAACAGCAAATTATAACCTGCTTTTTCTTAGGGAAAAAATGTGCACCATTTATTATACAGCTGTTTCAAGCTAACATGCAAGTTGAAGTAAATGAATGAGTCATAAAGAATGTGCTATCATTAAGAATACATAGCTTAGACCGTGTGCAGCTCATCTGTGTAGCTTATAGAGTGGCACACTATTTTTGTAATAATGGGCACTTGCTAGAAAAATGTAATCTTATTTTGACGTATTTAAATTTGCAGAAAAGTGGTTATAACAACAATTATCATTCTTATTATAGGTCCCTGTTCACCCTGAGTATTTTTGGGTTAAAGCGACTCCTGGTGAAACAAATGCAAGACTATAACTATTGTAAGTCAATTTGCTCATTTTTTTCAACTTATCTTGAAATCTTCTTATGCGTAATAAGTGGGGTTATCACTTCAAAATGATGGGAGGATTTTGAGGGTGCACAGGTAGGTGTAATTTTTAGATCTAGGGAGCTTGCTGAGAAGGTGCTGGCTAAAAGAGGCCTGATGAATAGTAAAGGAATTTATATGGTACTGAAAAGCTGCACTAAAATTGTTATTCCCTTTTGTATAATCTCACTTTTTGTGGCTGAGATGATTATATAGTATGTTCCCACATAGAATTCCTTCATTAGCAGGATAGCAGAGGCTACAGCTGTGTTCAAGTCAGTCCCAGTCAGCTCTGTTGAGCATCAATAATCCTTAAATGAGAGTCGTTTTAAATCATCTGATTTGTTCCATGTAATAACGGTGATAGCGGAAAGGTGATCGCCGTTAGGGCATGTGTAAGGACCACCTTAAAGGTATACACAAAATGAGCTGGGAGGCTGTCTCCCCTGGTGGACTTACCAGCAGAAATGGATCGAAGAGTCACTTTGAGCTCTGAAGCAGTGATTGGTCTGTCTAGGGCCTGGCAAACATCTGGGTCTATAGTACCTTGGGGGGGGGGCCAAGGGGTTGGTAAAGTGTGAGAGATCCACTTCTGTAGCTGTGAAAATTTTTTTTTTTTATTTATTATATTTTTTGCTGTACCTGGCCATCGGAAGTATCTGCCCTGGTAACGGAACCCCGGGATCTCCACCTCTGATCATAGCCTGTGCTCTTTCTTCAGTCACCCATGGCTTACCCCCCAAAGGGTGGGGTTGCAGCACTGGCCCTTAATGCCACAATTCTGGTATCTGGTCGGAAAGAGCTGGCATCGGAGATCATGAGAGGCCCGGGCGTAGGGCATCATGAAGACAAGCCAGGCCCAAGTTATTTTCACCTGTAAGCAGAGGCGGGGATGTGCAGTGACATCTGGTGTCCACCCCGTCCATGAGACATCCAGGCATCAGTGTGCTTGTGGCAACCCAGTCTCCTCTGGGAGTCACTAGACACCGAGCACACACACAAACCCTCCCCCCGGAGAAGGAGAGCAGTCTAAGGAAGCTCGATCCTTCTCCCTCTGCTCTGCCCTCCGATAACTGGGGTCCATTCCCAAACCGGATCCCCTGCGTTGCAAGTGGAAATCCAACCACTGTGCCAGCAGGCCAACTACTGTACAGATGTCTCTAGAAGTGGAGGAAGGAGTCATTGATACTTTGAGGGTCCCATTTGAACACACATGCATGAGTGGTAATGATGACAATTCTGGATTTTTCCTGCCACTTATGTTGCTGGTACAAGAGATTGCACCCTGGTTTCTCTCCTGCCTTCCAAAAAGTCTGTTTGAGATGAAATAGGGCCAATTCAGCCCATTGGTGCAGACACATGTTAGTGGTATATCTTGTCCAGTAATGTCTGCTAACAGGTTGGAGGAGGGGAAGGCCCTCAGTTTAGCCTCTAAGACCTTTAGGGTCCGTATCTGTAGAGCTAAGTCTGCCTGTTTTGTCCATTTGAGGTAAGAGGTATAGCTAATGCAGTGGCCCTGGATAAAGGCTTTTAAAGTATACCACTGGGTTGCCACTGACGTGACTTCTGGACAATTTGTGTTGAGAAAATATTGTATGTCCTTTGCCAGGGCTTGGCAGAAGGCCACATTTTTCAGTAGGGTAGTGATAAAACACCATTGGTGCCTGCTAGGTTTGGGGGAGGAAGATCGAAGCCAGGAAAATGAGACAGAAGCATAGTCATATGTAATCACAGTGCTGATTTTGGGCATCTATGACATACGGGATCCAGAGGTACAATATTAGCCAAAGGCTGATCCATGAAAAGGACTGTTAAGGGACTGAGAAGAAAGAATAATCCCTACCTCTCTGATGGATCAGCTGCCAAATGTTGGTAAGGCCCAACTTGGCTGTCAGGCGCTGGAGTGCCAGGGAGGCTGGGGAAGAAACTCATCCAGGATGGTGTTGGTGTCGTCACTTACTAGTAAGCTGCCCTTTTGTTGGGAGTAAAGCAGCTGAGTTAGCTGGGTATAGAAAGTTGCATCCTGTGTATTAGGGGCATATAGATGGCACAAGGTAACCTCCTGATTATAAATCTAGCCCAGTACTAGAACATACCATCCTTCCAGGTTTTATGTGACTACCTCAGCTGTGAAGGGGATATTCTTACGAACTTGGATGGTAACCCATCTGCTTTTAATATTATAGGAACTTCTATATACCTGGGAAACCCATACAATTTTAACTTTGGCTGTTTCCAGTTCTGAGAGATGAGTTTTCTGTAGAAAGGCTCTATCGGCCGCTTTCCTGAGTAAGTAATGTAGAATTTGACAACATTTTATGGGGGTCTGTATGTCTTTGACATTCCAGGATAGCCACTGCTCAGGATGGCTAGCCATGGTAGAGCAGGAATGTATACAGAGGGGCACTGAGCACAGCAATGGCACTTGTAGAGAAAGATGAAAGGGGGGTTATGGTAGGAAGGGAAGGGGCATGCCCAAAAGTAATAATTTATGTAGAGGCCCTTAAATTTGAGTGAACGTCTCTTGAACGCTCCTGGTCAGATGAGACCAAACTGAAACAATATCCTACACATGAACAGTAGAAAGAAAATATGAATGAAGCAAAAGTTATCAGTAAGCAAGCAGTAAACTTCTGTAAAACATTCAGAAACAAGTGATTTTTTGAAAACAGGTGAACAGGAATCAAACTGAAACTGACAAGTAAGTAAACAGTTTTGCTGTCTCTGAAGCTTGGCCCGCATGGGGGTAGAGGGTCCCAACATGGCCAACTCTGAGACCCTGCATTTCCAATAGGAAAGTGGATAATGCGTGGTTGTGACTGAGCAACCCAGGAAGTGTTACAATCACACCGAGTCATTCAGTTAGTCCATGGCCAATAGCTCTCATACACAGTAAGTAGGGGGGGAGTTACCAGTATCCAATGTAAGAAGCAGGGACTAGCGCATTGAGTATGCTCTCTCTATGTCAGAAGAAGACCTGCCTATTCCACTGGTGACCAGGCTTCAGTGAACAGGGTTGGGGGGGCACGAAGATATAAGGAGAAGTGAAAGGAGAAAGCAACCCATAGTAAAATAATGTAGAAGGCTGTTCAGCCTGGGAATGAGGATGACCTCAAAGTATTCTGGACAGGTAGAACCCTTTCTGGTCAAAGAAGTGCTAACAGATGGCCTAAGAGAGCCTTTCAGGGGTGTGAAGATCTGAAAAATATGGTGAGAAGGGGAAGGTTCCTCTGCTAACAGGGTTGAGCGATGATTTAGTGTGGGCCCAAAGAGTCGGCAGAGACTAACCAACAGATTGTGAGCCAGTCCACTTCTAGCTGTTGGCTGATGGAGAGAGGACAGGCTAGAGTCAACAGGACCAGCCCGATATACAATAAGAGTGGGAAAATGGGTGGTGCTGAAATCAGGTCATCCATCCTTGGGTTATATCAGGTCAAGCCAAAGGGAGAGTGAAATCAGTGACCAGGTAACCCAGGGATCCCCAGTGAGCCATCAGGACATCATGGGGTGCGTAATTTTGCTTACGCGGCTCCGACCATGTGGAATGCTCTACCTCATCAGATTAGAGAGTGCCAGACCACTGATAGCATGAGGGCAGAACTGAAAACCTATCTTCGGCCAGGCATTCCCTGACAAGAACTAATTCTGGATCTGCTGTATTGTAAATTTATATTTATTTTATGATCAGGTGTTTTATTATGTGATTTTATATCCATATGAAATTCTGTGTGCATTAAGATGTAAACGCTCTGATCTATTGGAAGATCACTGAGAAATTAACATTTGATTGATTGATTGATTGACTGAAAAATTGATCTGAAGGGTGAGCTGTTAGTCGACTGCCATATTAAGTGCATTAGCTGCAGCTGATGGTCCATGGTGTCACTGGGGGAACCCACCCTCCCATCCTCCTGTGCTGTAAGGTGTTGAAGGAGGAGAAGGGATGGGTTAGATGAAAGAGGGAGATCGGTAGACTGGGTGAAAGAATAGGTGAAAGAAGGGAGGGACTAGAAAAGAAGAAATGGGGATAAGAGAGTGGGGGTATGGCAGGGCATGTGCCGGGGAAGATGGGGGCAAGGTTCAAGCACAGAATCAAGTCAGTACTAATCACACAGGGGGATGCAGTACTCCTCAGAAATGCATTAGGGTGGATTACATTTCTGCTAGTACAATGACAGGATAAACACATGGTATATGATAGGTAAAGGTGAAGTCTTCAAAGGATGCAAACAGTTCAGATAAGTGTGCATCAGGTGTGTCCTGCAGAGGGAGAGCTGTGTTCTGAAGACAGAGAGCATAAATCTCTCCGGGGATGATGACTCAGACCAGCTTCCACTTTGTCAGCCCAGGAAAGCCTCTCTGCTTGCTGACCTGAAGACAAGGTGAGATCTTGGATTACAGAGGGCAGGAGGTCGGTGGGTTGTGTGTCTGGTGAAGGGCTGAGGGAGGTGCTGGGTATTTAGGTGCAGATTCTCCCAGGGATTCAGAACTAGTAGCAGAATGTTCTGATTCTTAACAGCAATCTCTGGTACTGCAAGCATGTGACTTTCTGTTTGATCTATGATTGTTCTTGCCATGGTGGCTTGTACCCTTTGCCTTGGAGGTCCACCAGTCCATGGGATCAGGAGGGTGAAGAGGTATGGCAGCAGGAGAGTTCTGTGTACAATAGCATGGAAAAGTAGTGGTGAAGGTCTGAGGTGGTCCAGTAATGCTAACTAGTGGCTTCAAGGCATTGGCTTTATCTGGCTAGTTCTTAATGACATACTGATGAGCTTCTTCTGGTGTTCTTAAAGTATGAGAGATGCCATTCTGACTGACTGAGACCTTAGAGGGGTACTAGAGCTGATACTGGATAAGTAATTCCTGCAGAATCTTCTTGATTTTAGAATGTCCCTTGCGGTGCTGGGCTAATTCAGTGGAATAATCAGTGAATATATGGATGCGGAGACTGTGCCAATGGAATGCCCCCAGTCCCTCGCTAGGGCCAAGATTTCTTCTTTATCTATGAATCAGAGGAAGCTGACCAGTATTGATCAGGGGCTATCACCAGCTTTAGGAACAGGGCCAAGAGTTCGATATGTCCTATCAATATCAATTTCCAATGGTTGTTTTGCAAGAATGCCGGAGGATATGGGGGAGCTCTCAGAGAAGAAACCTGGTCACATCCTTGTTTTCAACCCCCTCTGGGAATCTGATGAGCAAGGATTATTTCTCTGACTCCTATTTTCAGTGACTTCAGAATGGTCCTAGAGAAGGACTGCCAGACATTTCAGCTCTTGAATATGGACTTCATGTCAGTTGTCCTGGTTGTCATTATAGGACATGTAGGTCTCGGTGTCTCTAACCTTGTTTTGTAGGTCCTAAACCTTGTCCTCTAAAACCATTTCTGAGGACTTGAAATAAGTAATTTCCTTGAGTACTAGCTGGAATAAATCTTTAATTTCAGCTGTGTCTTTAGCTGGGTCTTGAGCTCCAGCAGATTCTGCCATTTACCAACATGCATCACAGTTGCTACCATTTTTAGTACAAAATCAGCCAAATGGGGTGAGAATTCAAAGTCCCCCCTTCCTCAAAATTAGAATTCATTAGAATAAATGTTAGAGAGCTAATGTTGGAGCTGTGAACTAGACTGGTGAAAATTTGTATGAGTATTGAACATATTTAACACCAGGTGTCTCAGAACTGCACAGTTACAGTAAGCCTGCATACCGTATTGTGACCAGCGCATGCCAGGAGTGTATACTTCATGTCTGAATAGGAGTAGTGTGGGTGGGGTGGAAATTTCATGGCAATTTCACTGGGGTGAAGGAAGGGTTTTCTGTATATAGGAACATAGGAATGTGACTGCAGAAAAGGACCACCAGGCTCACCTAGTCTGCCCAATTTGCCTAGATATCCACTAAGCCTTCTCAGTAGCCCTCCCCCCTGTGCCAACAGCCATCTGTTCCTGTCCCATTCCCTCTTGAATACCCCCACCATTCTCTCCCCACTACTTCCTTTGGCAGCACTTTCCAGTTGTCCACCACCCTTTCAGTGAAGAAGTACTTCCTAATGTTTCCTCTAAATTTTCCCCCCTTGATTTGGAATTCATGTCCCCTCATCCTAGGTCACTTCTTTAATTGGAAAAGGCTTCCCATAGGCACTTTATTAATATCATTTAAGTATTTAAATGTCTCGATCATATCACCTTTCTCCCTCCTCTGCTCTAGTGAGTACATGCTTACGTCTTTCAGTCTCCCCTCATATGGTAAATGGTCAATCCCCCTTACCATCTTTGTCGCCCTCCTCTGAACTCGTTCCACCCTCTCCACACCCTTCTTGAGGTACTGCCTCCAGAACTGGACCCCATACTCCAGGTGTAGCCTGACCAGCTGGGTGTACAAGGGAATTATGACCTCTCTCCTCTTGCTGGAGACCCCCATCCCTATGCAACCAACATCCTGCTGGCTCTTGCCACTGCCCTTCCACACTGCTTTACCCCCTTCAGGTCCTGCGAAATGATGCCAAGTTCCCATTCCTCTTCTGTTGCCTCCAGGGATCTTCCCCCTATCCAGTACTCTGCTTTCCCATTTTTCTGCCTAAGTGCATGATCCTACACTTTGCAGTATTGAATGACAGTTGCCACTCTCTGGACCACTCCTCCAACTTCTTCAGATCTCTACACATCATCACAACCCCCTCCTGCTTAGCCACTCTATTGCAGACCTCTGCATCATCTGCAAATAGACTCACCCTCCCTTCCAGACCCTCCGATATGTCCCCTATAAAGACATTAAACAGTAGTGGTCCTAACACTGACCCTTGGGACCACTGATGACCCAGTTCCCAGAGGTATCCCATTGACCAATACCCTCTGTGTTCTGCCCTCCAACCAGACTGCACTCACTTTATTACCACCTCTCCCAACCCCAGGCAACCCATTTTGTGCAATAGCCTCCTGTGCAGCACCGAGTCTAATGCTTTTCTGAACTCAAGGTGAGCATTGTCCACCCCACCCCGGTCCACCACCTTGGTAACCTAGTCAAAGAACTCTATTAAGTTCGTTTGAGAGGATCTGCCTCAGTGAACCCATGCTGCCTTGAGTCCCGAAGGCCATTTTCCTCCAGGTAGCTGCTGATTCTGTTCTTGAGCAGTTTTTCCATGAGCTTGCCTACTACAGATGTCAAGCTCTCTGGCCTGTAGTTGCCCACCTCTGCCCGACCCCCTTTGTAAAGGGGTACCACATCCACACATTTATAATCATTAGGTATCATCCCTGATCTTAAGGAATTGTTGAATAGGGTGGTCAAAGGACCTGCCAGTACATCTCTCAGCTCCCTCAATACCCTTGGGTGAACCCCATCTGGCTCCATGGCTTTGTCAACCTTCAAGTCCTTAAGTTCCCTCAGGATCTCCCCTACCTGAGTTACCCCCTTCCATTCCTCTTCCTTTGTGAATGCTGAGCTGAAATAGCTATTCGGCAGGTCAGCCTTCTCCTGGTCCCCTACCACCCGCTTCCCTGACCCATTTTTCAGACTAGATATCCCTTTCACTGTTTTCCTCCACTCACCTATATACCGAAAAAAGGTCTTGTCCCCCTTCTTGACCACCTTGGCATGCTCTCCTCTGTCCTTTCCTTTGCTCGTCTGACCTCCCTTCCCTCCTCCCTCTGCCTTACCTGATACTCTTCCCAATCCTTCTCCCCCTGCATTGTTTTAAATCTCTTAAAGGCTCTACTCTTAGCTCTGATGCTTTCCTCCATTTCCCTGCTGAACCACAGTGGCTTCCTTTTCCTCCTGTTTTTGCTCACGCTCCTTGCGCAGAGGTCTGTGGCCCCCACGATGGCCCCCTTTATCGAGTCCCATATATCCTCCACTCCACCAAGCTTCCCGACTCCTTCTAGTGCCTGTTGAGCAAATTCTCCCATCCTTCTATATCTGCTTATCTGAAGTCAAGCACCTTCACCTTGGTCCGGTTAATACTGATTGACGTGCATACCATGAACCACACGGTACCGTGGTCACTTGTACCAATGTTGTCCTCACCATTACTTCTCCTAACCTGTCCCATTTGTTAGCATCCAGTCAAACACTGCTCTGTCCCTAGTTGGTTCCCTGACCATCTGTCTGAGGTAAGGCAACTTGAAGGAAACCGAAAATCACCCTGCTTCTGGGGGAGGCTGCTGGCAGTGTGTCCCACACCACATCTGGCAGGTTGAGATCCCCCATCAAGAGATCCACCATCAGCAGCACCTCTCCCTTAGTTGCCATCCTTAGGATCTTTCCATCATCTGGTTGACCACCATTTCTTGCTGCCCTGGTGGCCTGTATACCATTCCAGTGTATACCACCTCACCCCTCCCTGTGGTCAATGAAACCCATAATGTCTCTGTGTCCCCCCACCTGCTATGTATTTCTGTTGCCTTTTTATCCCCTCCCTCATGTAAAGTGCCACCCTCCCTCCTTTTGATCCTATCTGTCCTAAACATTGACAACATCGTATACCCTAATATGTTTATGATCCAATAATGCCCACCGTGGCACCAAGACTTCATGATTTCCATCAAGTCTAAGTCCGCTTCAGCCGTGACTTCTGCCAGATCTGGGACCTTGTTACCTAAGCTTCTGGCATTGGTGCACATGGCATTCCAGACTCCAGACACTCTGGTACCATCTCCTGACCTGATACTCCTCACCGTCCTTACCCTCCCTCCCTTAGCCCCAACTGGGCACCTTATTTTCTGAGGAGAGGGCTGAGTGCCCTCCTGGTCAGCCTTGCTGTGTTTTGGTTTAGCTTGCAACCCTCCTCCAACTCAGTTTAAATTGCATTGTTTTTCTATGAACTCCTCTAGTTTCCATTTCAGCACATCCTTACCCTCCCTATTTAAGTGTAGCCAATCTGGGGTGAAGAAGCTTTCATCTTGTCAAGTGGACACCTAATCCCCCACCAGCCCAAAGGTGTTCTGAGCACACCATTCAGAAAGCCAGCTGTTAATTTTTGCTATCCTCAGCTTCCTTCTGAGCTAGCTCTCAGTACTGGCAGCAACTCTGAGAATGCCACTGATCTAAATCTCAGGCTGCTACAGAATCTTGCCAGTGCTCCAAACCTTGCCTGCACCTCCATCAGGCTGTGCCCTGCAAGGTCATTTGTTCCCAAGTGGAACACCAGGTGGGTTTTCTCATCTTGCTGTTTCTCCCAGGAAGAGATGTGATGAATTACTTCTGCTGATGTCATGCCTGGCAAGCAAATAACCCAGACCTTACCTCCCTTGCCCCCTTCCCTCCCCAGTTAATACCTATAAAAACGGAGTCCCTGACAAACATGACCTTGTCCTCCACCCTTCCTGAACTAGATATGCTCCCTGCCAGCTCTCCTGCATCCCTTACCCCACTGTCTTCCCAGCCTCTTATCCTCCCCATCCCTATGTCACCTACACTAGAATTGTCTGCCTCTTCCTTGCCTCCCCAGTCTGCCCCTCCAGAGGTTACCCCCAGACTACTACCAGAAGCACCACTATCCCCAAACTCTTTGCTCCCCTCTTGCCTCACATACCCACTTTCTGTGGTGAGCTCCATTGCCTGCCCCTGCTGTGCCCTCTCCTGCCATGGGGAAAGCACTTACAGAAACATTGTTGGGATGCTGGGGGGGGGGGAAGTGGAACGTAGGTGCTATGAAGGTGTGAATAATGTCTTTAAACTGCTAGTGTTGGGGTTTCTAAGTCTCATGAGGTCGGAGAGTGTTTTTTGTACTTAAATACAATAAAAAAATCACTAAATCCACCATTCGTACTGACTAGGTCTGGAACGTCACCTCTCTATGTATTGTGTGACGTCTCTGACTTTGTCTCAACTACACTATGAAAATTAAATTTTGAAACATAACTGTTCTTTGCAGGTTTTCTCATCATTTTCTCATGTGTAT
This sequence comes from Neoceratodus forsteri, assembly GCA_016271365.2. NCBI lineage: Eukaryota > Metazoa > Chordata > Ceratodontiformes > Ceratodontidae > Neoceratodus > Neoceratodus forsteri. Next base: position 397,594,268 of record CM057455.1, on the reverse strand, counting down.
CCAAGTCAGGAATAATGAAATGCAACCATGCAACTGACTAAATTTTGTTTCCAGTTTCTCTTCACGAGTCTTTCTCACTACAGCTGTTGGAGTACATCACATCATAGGGTCCTCCTCCTGTGCTCACCACATGTTGGGCTGTATCTGGTCATTACAAGAGCAGGCCATCATTTGCCTGATGGCATTATTCCTTGCAATAGCGTTTTTGTTTTTTATTTGCAGGTGTTCACTTCTTTTGCTTTTTACAGGAGAATCCAGGTCAGGACCAATGAGATGAACCGGATAACTGGCTAAATCTGTTGTCCCATTTCTTTTCATTGGAATTTCTACCATTACAGCTGCCACAGCACAGGGGTCCATCTCCTCTCCACCTGCCAGGTAGAATCCAAGACCACTTTCCAAGGGCAGAGTCATAGTTACTCTTCATTCAAGTGACAAGCATATCTACATACATACAACAGCAACTTCCTCCTACTCCTTCTCCTCCTTACTGCCTGTTGGGTATAACCCAGACCCTGTTCAAAGGCTGTGTCATAACTGCACATGACCTACTGCAATCCTCATGCACATTTATTTACTGGTGCCAAAAAAGACTGTTTCACCCTCTTTGATTCATGTAGCCCTTTAACACCTCATTTTCTCACTGCAAGTACATCTCAAGAGAGAATTTTGAATGCTGCAGACAGCATTGTCATCAAGGGGAACACACCTTTCTACCCAAAGTGTAAAGATGCTAATTTAAAAAAAAAATTTAACCTGCCCCTTTTTCCAATATCTTTTTTTAACTTTATGTTTATTCTGTTTCAGGTAATAACAGTGACGTGTACGATCTCCTACATGATACAAGTACAGTACATATGACACTTTCACAGTGATGCAATAAAGGAAAAAGCTGATACAATTGTCCCCTTGCAGTTTTTTACAATACGATTAGAGGGAAGCTCACAATCAAAGCCCTCTTTGCAATGGCTCATGGATGATAAATCTCCTACACTTCCAGCTGGGCTTAAGACAGAACATGATGATGTGGACGTGGAGGGCTGCTGTGTCCATTATTGTTTTTGGAATCATTAGCACACACACACACACACACACATTTTGAGATGCTGCATTATGGGATGCTGTGGGAAAACTGTTGTTTTCACTCAGTCTTCTTTAGATTAATATTTTGTGAATTTTTGGCAGGCCTACACCAGCAAAAAAAATAATTCTTTGGGCAGTGATACATATGGAACCATTGAATAAATGACTTATCCATGGCATTGTGGGATGCATTGTCAATGTGTGGCACTGTCCCAATGGGCACACAGTTTTTGGAACCAGTAACCCACACTGTGGGGTGCTTCTCTGTCTTCACTCTTTGTTCTTCAGAGTAACATTTTGTGAATTTCACGCAGGCCTACACAGGCTAAATGAACAATTTTTGGGGCAATGTTGCCCATGAAACCAGTGTGGACTTGTCATAATGGGAAGGCTTGTCCATGTGTGGCACTGTTCAAATTCACATACAGTTTCTGGAACCAGTAGCCTACTCATACATAGACCTTACAAACCATGTTATTTTGAGCATTGTTAGACATGTACTCTTGTTTACTATAATCCATGTTTGGCACTGACTGATGGGACACAATTTTTGGAACCAGTAGCTCCCAATATGGACTGCTGCATCATCGTGCTGTTGGATGCTTCATTAACTCAGTGTACTGTTATTTCATTTTCATCCCATTTTCTAATGTTTTTCAATGGTAGAACCCGTGCAAACTAGTCAACCAGTAAGAAAACATTTGGAAACATTATCTGGTACAGTAGTCCAAGTTTGCATGATTGAACTTTGGGATGTTAGCACAGATCTAAAATATGAAGTTCTGTGCCCTCTACACCTCCAACACTCAGAAAAAAATGTCAGATAAATCTTTAAAAAATCCCTTCTATACCTTTACCAGTCTGTTAAATTCATTCTGCCTTTTTCCTACACTAAATGCAAATGTATCATTGCATCGGCTTATCTTTAGTTGGGAGAGGCAGGTGTGTACAAACGAAAAGATGCTGTAGGCTCCTGGGGACTGTACCAGGAGAATGCGTGGAGTTTGTTTTAAACGTGTGTGTGGAACAGTGGGGAATAGTGAAGGAGGGCAGGAAATTACTAGGTTGGAAAGGGGTGTGTCTAGGAACTACCTCTAGCCAACTGGGGATAGCTAGAGGGTTCTTAAAATTATTTTCATGTTGTGTGGCCCCTGGTATATATACTGAGTACTGATTATGAGTATCAGTGGGTGATGAGTTTAAATACTGGTTGAGTAATTAAATACTCATGCACCCCTAGCAGATACAGACAGACTTAAATGCTTACTGAATACAGATCAGCCCCAAAAGGCTTTTATCTAACTAATTACTCACTGATTATTTTTTTTTTTGCAATTTAGATCTGAAGCAGATAGCACACTAGTGTGACTTACCTCCCTCATCATTTCAGCTGCTCTGTAAATCATGTAATGTTGCTGGCAGTGAGAACTAGGCTATGAGTTCTGGAGCTAACATCATTATCATCATTATAACCAGCATAGCTCAGCAGGTAGTACATCCACCTCTGGGCAGGTAGTTGGGGGTTCTAGTCCCAGACCAGGATTGGACTCATACCATGAATGCCAGCACCCAAATGTAGTACTAGGAGAGTGCAGTACTGTCACGGTGTGCTGTTCTTTAAATGACATGATAAAGTGAGATTCTTTTCTGCCCATCTCAGGTGCAATCCTGGTGGGTGTCCAGGTGGAAGTAAATAAAAACCCATGGCACGGTTTGCAAGAGTTAGTGATTTTGCCCAGTGTTCTAATTAACATTTCCTGTCCCTTAGAACTGATTTATGAAATTGTCGAAGGCTGTGTGTGGATGTTGATGTGTGAACTGGCTGCTACTATACAATTACACTCACTTCAATATCAGACTCACAGTGCACAGAAAGTGCTTTAGGATGCATATATATGAAAAGTACTATATCAATACTAACTCTTCTTCCTCATCATTATTATCATCATCAGTAGCTCTTCACTAAAACTAGCTTTTTAAACAGGGGAACAAAATATTCGCTACACGATGACTTGTAACATTTAAAATAAATAAGTTAGAAATCCCATCTTTGTAATAATGATTACTGGGGGAATCGGCTAATTTTAATTCCAGAGTTCACTATTTTATTCCAGTGCCACCTTTTAAAAGCAAGCAGATTTTCATGAATGCTTAGCCACAAACATTCCTATAGAATTTAACAATGCTAAGAACAAGATGCCTACATTTATGGCAATGTGGTGCTATCTATGACTGAATCTTCTGAAACTGTTCCTCTGTAGGGTGTTGCACAGTATACTTTGCGGACAGAGTAAGGGGTGAATGCAGGTCTGACTCTTATAAACTTACAGTGCTTAGCTATACCTGCCCTTTGCTCTGTGTTATAAAAATGTTAATTGTCAAAGATAGAATCAAGGTCAAGCAGTGTTGTCTCTTTGGTGCTGAGTAGTGGGGAATTGTTATCAAATTCTTTAGCCTGATATTAAGCTCAAAACCCTGGACATAGAGTGGACACCAGCAGGGTGGGCACTGATTGTCTATGCAGATGCTCTATTCCTGGATGGTACAGAAGTGGTGCTGTCATAGTGGCACCTCGTTTTGGCCTTCCCAGGGTACAATAGAAACATAAAAACATAGAAGTTGATGGCATATAAGGACCACAAGGCCCATCCAGTCTGCCCATTTCTATTTCAACCTTATGCATGTGCCATTGGCATTTGCTCTGTCAGTGGCCTTTCATTTATACTTATCTGTATTGCTCCCTTATGCCTATCCCATGCCTGTTTGAAACCCTGAACTGTATTGATATCCACCACTTCCTGAGATAGACCATTCCATGCATCCACTACCCTTTCTGAGAAAAAAAACTTTCTCACCTTACCCCTTAATCAGCCTCCCTCTAATCTCATGCTGTGTCCTCTTGTCCTGCTATTTTTCTTATACTGAAACATGTTAGAGTCTTTCACCTTGTTAATGCCCTTAAGGTGTTTGAATGTTTCAGTCATATCACCGCTCTCCCTCCTTTGCTCCAGGGTATACATATTGAGTTCTGTTAATCTGTCCTCATATGTTTTCTGATGCAGTCCTGCACCATTTTGGTTGCCCTTCTCTGTACTACCTCAATGTGGTTAGTGTCCTTGTGAAGGTGTGGCCTCCAGTACTGCACACAGTACTCCAGATGGGGCCTAACCAGTGTCTTGTAAGGAGGGATTATTACCTCCCTTTTATGACTACTGATACTCCTACTAATACACCCCAACATATCCCTAGCCTTACCTACTGCTTTAATGGTCTGCTTGGCTGATTTCAGGTCATCTGTGATGATGATACTCAAGCCTCTTTCTTCATCTGTGACTGCCAGCAACTCCCCTTCTAACCTATAGGTGGCTTCTGGGTTTCTCTTCCCTATGTGCATGATCTTGCACTTTTTTGTGTTAAACCCCAGTTGCCACTCTTCCGACCATTTTGCCAGTTTATACTGATTTCTTCTCATTCTGCCCACCCCATCTGGATAATCTACTCTGTTGCAGATCTTGGTGTCATCTGCAAACAGACAAACCTTACCCTCCAGTCCATCTGCAATGTCACTGATGAAGATATTGAATAGGACTGACCCCTAGACTGATCCCTGAGGATGAGGTACCCCACTTGTGATTTCCATCTCTTCTGACTGTATACCCTTTACCACCACTCTCTGTTTTCTGCCCATCAACCAGTTTGCCACCCATTTGACCAACTTCTGACCCACCTCAAGCCTACCTAGCTTATTAATCAATCTTCTATGTGGAACAGTATCAAAAGCTTTGCTGACGTCAAGGTAGGTGACATCAACTGCTCCTCCTTGGTCCACCACTCTGGTTACCCAGTCAAAGAAATCTATGAAATTAGTTTGACAGGACCTTCCTGTTGTAAACCCATGCTGTCTTGGATCCTGTGCTCCTATGGATTCCAGGTGTTGCTTTCCTTAAGGAGTGCCTCCATAATCTTGTCCGCTACTCAGGCAAGGCTGTCTGGTCTATAGTTCCCTGCCTCCTCCCTACTACCACTCTTGTGGAGCTGGATTACATGAGCCCTTCTCCAGTCTTCTGTGACCTCCTCTCCTGTGCTTAGCGACTCACTAAACAGTTCTGATAATGGCTGTGCTAGTTCCACCCTTAGCTCCCTTAGTACCCTGGGATGTATGTCATCAGGTACCATTGTCTTGTCCACCCTGAACTTATTGAGCTCTTGTAGGACCCTTTCTTTTGTGAAGATACTAGTGCACACCTCCCTTCCCCTTGTGTCCAGGGTACTGAGCTGTGGGCCCTGTCCTACCTTCTCCTCAGTAAATACTGAGCAGAAGTATCTATTTAGGATGGATGCTTTTAAATGTTCCTCCTCCTCAGAAGGCCCCTTATCCCCTTTGATCTTAGCAATACCTCCCTCTGGACATTCTCTTTTCATTAATGTGTCTATAGAAAGTCTCGTCACCTTCTTTTACTGTTCATGCTAGTGTTTCCTCGGTTTGGGCCGTTGCTTGCCTTGCTGCCTTCCCTGCTTCCCTTAGGGAAGTTTGGTATGCCTCCCTATCTTCATCCTACTGCAGGCACTGTATCTGTCTGGTTTTGGGTGAGAAGAAAATTTCACCATCCTGCTGGCTGAAATTTCTCCACTCCGCCAGCTGAAATTTCATATTTTGCTCCACGAAATGGGAGGCATTTTGCGGATTACTCCATGAAGCGAATTACGCTTACTTCGCCCATCTATAATCCTAGTATGCTTTATGGGCAGATCTTGCCACCTATTGTGTTTTATGCATAGACCTTGCCAACTGTTATTTAAGCCTAGTTTGCATTTACAAAACTAGAAAAAGTAGAAAAAGGGAAGTGGTTATCCCTCTGTACAGACAGTTGGTGAGACCCCATCTGGAGTACTGTGTGCAGTTTTGGAGACCTCATCTACACAAGGACATAGACAGGATGGAAGCAGTCCAGAGGAGGGCAGCTAAAATGGTACAGGGTCTGCAGCAGAAACCCATATAAAGAGAGACTGAGAGAGCTTAATATGTATACCCTTGATGAAAGGAGGGACAGAGGGACATGATAGACACTACCTCAAGGGAATCAACAAAGTCCAGGAAGGTAGCATCTTTCAGAAAAAGAGATGTGTAAGAACAAGGGGGCACAATTTAAAGATAGAGGGGGGACGGCTCAGGGGTAATGTGAGGAATTTTTTTTTTCCTGGAGAGAGTGGTGGATACATGGAACTGCCTTCCTGGGGAGGTCTTTGGGTCTAAAACAGTAGGGGAATTCATACATGCATAGGACAGACATAAGGCAATTATAGTGGGGGGTTGCAGGAAGTAGGCTGTTGGTTAACTAGAATCTGCAGCTTATCCACTAGGTAGGGAAATGGGCAAACTGGGTGGGCCAAGTGGTTCTTATCTGCTGTCAAAGTCTATGTTTCTATGTTATGCTGTAAACCTGTGCAACGGGTTTCTTCCTGCTGTGTTTTGATTTAGCATTTAGAATTAAACCATGTTGTGTAACAGTTATACTTAAAATCTATTTGTTGTTATTTTTAGCCAGGGATAAGAACTTTCTTGACAATATATTCACTTCATATCTACATTAGTGACTTAAAGGTTTATAGCAATATCATAACTGGGGAGTGTTTTCTCCCATATGGAAACACGGTTATAATTTCACTGTTATAACCAGCTGGTCATAATGGTGAACACACACCAGGTTTCCCTTCTGTGCATGTGCCAGTCATCGCTTTTCCCTTCCTCTGTCTGGCTGCCATTCCTTAGCGCTGCAGTGTTCACCACCACTCCAAGTCAGTGGTAAATTAAAAAAAAAAAAATTATTATTTTATATAACTGCGGTGGCAAAAAAACAATCCCCAGCAATGAGATAAAATAAAGGATGTGTAGGTGGTCAATTTTCAGATTTTACACACCCCCTTGGTATGGGATGCCTTAATAAATCCCTTGAGCTTTACTCACGGGGTTTATATCAGGGTTTATGTGGCATCCCACACCAAGGATGTGTGTAAAATTCTCATTATAACCACCTACCCATCCATTATTCTCTATATCATGATTGTCCAAAATGTGATCTATGGTTCTAATTTTCTGGAAAAAATGCAGAACTAGTACAATGTTTTTTGCATACTCTGATTATTTTTTTAAGCGCATACATTAGCTGTTATTAAAAGCTAGCATGCATTTATAAATTCATGCCATAAACTTGTGGAAGGAATCAGGTCCTGCAGTTTCTTGATTTAGTTTTCAGAACAAAGTTGCATTTTTTATGACTTGTTCATTTAGTTAATACTACTTAGTCTTGTAGCAACTTTCCAAATTTGTTAAAGCTCAGTGACAGATATAGGTTTTAACCTGCTTATGCCATGCCATCATTTACCATCCTGAATGCCTGTGTTTAGCAAACATTAAACTCTAAGTGTTTTCTTAACTAATCATCCAGTTTTTAAAAGTTTAAATATTTTTTTAGATTTCACTCATTCACAGCAATACTGGTCAGTCTCTGCAGCCAATTCCACAAACCGTGGCATCACTCAGGTTGTGACCTCAGTTCCATTGCTGGAAATTGCACCAAAAGGATGCGCGGCTCAGTCAGTATTCAGTCAGGTTAAACCCCTATCAGAGCAGCTGAGAAACAATGATTGTATTGCAATCACTTCAATTTCTTTAGAGAAATTGATTCATTTTTTAAAATGTCTACTACTGTCAAAATTTAAACAAGCAATCATTTACCTTTTTAATATTTTTTTTGTCTGTCAGTTTGCTGAATGTATTGTAAACTTGAACTGGAATACCAAGTCTATTTGCATCATCTCATTTTCTATAGGGTCCCAAGGCTGGATAATTTCACAGCTTGTGCAGTGAATTACATGGTCACACAAGCAGGTTAACAAAGTGTTGTAAAAAATGTAAAAGTACTGCTCATTGGTTATGCTAATGTGAAAGGAAATATGTACACACATCTGACATTTTTACACATCAAGTACAATCTAATATGCAGCATCTCATTTTCAGTAAATATCCTAATTCAGTCAAATGTAAAGGTTGGTGAATTAAGCATAGTTAGATCCAATGAACAAAGCAGTGTCATCTGTCACAGTTAAATGATTAAACATATATTTTTAATGAATTTTGTGCATTTACTGAAAAGTTACTAGTTCAGCCAATTTTACTGCTTGAGGAATTATGTAGACTTTCTCGAATAATGTAATATACATTAATTTACAGATGATAATTATATCATTTTTGAAATTCATTGTGTATACTTCTTTTACCAATACAGTGGCATTACTGATACTATCAGTATCACTCTGATCAATCCTTGACAAAGAGAGAATGATCACAGGGTTGAACCTGTAAACGAGCCCCCGCTCAGCCCTTACAGAAATAATTATATGAAATGTTTTCATGCTGTGTACATAAAACTACACATGTGATATGCATGCTGCAAGCATGATTTAAATGTTAAATTGAAACTGATTGCATGCCATGTGTCATGCATGCAGCAAACAAGTATGGAAAGCATGCTTTTTATGTTAAATTGTAACAGACTGCATGCATGTGGCATGCATCCAAAAAGCAAGTTGTCACTGATAACTGCACACATAAAAGTTAAGTTATTTGCTCAGAATCACACAGTATACAAGTGGGGGTTGATGAGATTCAAACCCAGGTCTGTAGGTCTCCAGAGCTCCTGACTTGCAGTTCAGTGCCTTTAACTACTAAGCTGTACTGTCTGCATACATAGGGCTCATTTGTACTTCAATACAAATCTGCATACATCTGCATGCATGTGGCATGCTTACAGCCACTGATATACTTTTTAGTTTTCTTGTCCCCCCCCCTCATCTCAGCTGCACAGCTAAACTGTACCACACATAGCAATGGAAGCACATGTGGTTCCTCCCACCTCCAATACACACACTTAACCATAAAACTACTTATTTACTTCTGTCTGGCCTGTACTTCTGCTATTTTCTCTCCATAGTTTTGAATATTTACACACAAACAGACTTTAAGGAGCAAACACGAAAGTAGAAATAACTCAACACCCACTCACATGGCCAGCCCCCCCCAGCCATGCACACAAATTGTAGGTGGTGTGGCCAGGCTGCTACAGACAACCCACCAGTTATAAACATAATCTGAGAGTCTCTTACCTGAGTACTAGAGAGCCAGAGGCAGAAGTCCTTTAGAGATGATGTCCATGGGTCATTGCGCTAGGGTGTACCCCTCTGAAATGAATGGAGTTATTTTTTATTACTCTTTTATACATTATGATAGGGGGTTGGAAAATACTGAAGGCCTCTGTTCTACAAACAAGGCTCGTGTTAGTCGAGTGGTGGCGTTCATTAACCTCAAACTCTCCATCAATAATGTGTAATATAGTAATAAAAAAGCCCTCATTCATTTCAACTGGGCACATCCCTGCACTCTCCCTTGCCTTATGTCATAATGTGCCTGAGCATGGGGATGTGGAGGTCAGCTTCACTGGGGTGGGGTGGGGCATGAGCCTGACTATAGTGGGGCTACAATAGTCTGTGCATACCATACAGCTCAACTGTACCTGAATGCAAGAGGCCACCCTCATTTTACGCCTGAGAACTGCTCTGCCCCTCATCCATCCCTAATAGAAAACATGCTGCTCACACAGAGTTTGTACTGTAAATGTTGTCTTTATGGCAGGGGCACCATTTCAGATTTCAGCATGGGTGAGCCAACAACCAGCAGAAGCCAGGTGCTAGTTAGCCCTTGGTGGCAAGCTCTGGAATGTTTAGAATGTGTCTCAAAGGTAAATCTCATTTGCTGTAACTGAGTAGTGACATGCAATTCAGGAAAAATTCAAATTTATAAGATTCATTTGTCTATACCCTGGAGCAGTGCATCAGTTTTGGGCTTAAACCCACTGAGTTACTAATCTTTTTTTTTTCCTGGCTGATGCTCTGACCCCCCAAAAATAAGCCTTGTCCCAATTTTACTTCCAAACTAAATTCCATTCAGTACCCATCCCATATGGGTTGTGAAGCCTTCAAAAGGCACAGAAACATGAAAAGCACATCAATATTTCAGTCCTTCCTCCTTCCCAAGTCCCCCTGTAAAAAAAATATTTACTTTTACTTTTCAGGCCATCTGGCCAGAACCTGTGGCCTAGCCCAGTATGCCACCAGCCCAATTTTCAGTCCACTCCTCCTCCTCTGTCCTTCTAGCAGAAGTTGGATGCTAGAACTGACCATCCAAGGTCTCCAACAAGGTCTGCAACCAAGTCAAGTCACCAACTGAACCCAACCATCCTGTGTCGCTTGCTTCTTGCTTGGCTGCTGCACTGCACTGATCAAGGCCTATGAAGACTGCACACACTGCTGTCAACTGCTGCTGCTGTTGTGAGGCCTAGCTGCTGGTTTTTTTTTGCCATGTGAACCTAGTAGAGTAAGTAGGTAGCCTAGTCTCGATTTAGCTTCTAGATCACCCACAGCCCCTTCAGCCACCAAAGGAGACAGAGACTCACTAATAGTAGACCAACAAAAGTATGCTGCTACAATACTAGTATTGAGAGTGCAGTGCTCACTGACTCCTCCAAGCTGTAGTACGCAGCCTGTCTATTCTGTGGTGGGAAGGACAGTGTCCCACTTGCTTTAGTCGTGTGCTCTTGCTTTGCTGGAGCTCCTCCATGTCATGTGTAATGTCACTGCTACTAATAGGTGGTGAGGGTGGACAACAGAATACAGACACAGTTGAGTCAGGAGTGCACCGGTAGTTTGAGTGCAACACAGGCCGCTCCAAGGGGACACTGATTGGGCAAAAGATTAAATCCAAATTTAATGCCATTATTGCTACACCATAAGAATAACGTAGGCATGGATGCTGGGGGGGGTTGGGCAACTGCCCCCCTCTGCGCTACCTAAATGGCACCTCTGCTTTATGGTAGGGACTAACATCAGTACATGTAAATGCAATGGTTTCCACTGTGTTGTGAGGTACTGTATTTCCATATTTCAGGATGTGTCCTGATCATTGTGAGGGTTAGTATCCTTCACCGTCCCTCATTTCAGTGACAAAATGTGAGGAATGGTATATTCTTCCAATACCCTACTCAGCACAAAGAGTGCTGATCATAGCCATAGTGTATATGTTCCATATAGAATGACAAAGGGAAAGTAAATGAGCCATAACAGTCATGGAGAAACACATTTGTAGCACTAAATATGCATACCGGGAGTTGCAGGGGCCAAAACAAAAAGGTCAGGCTTTACAACACAGAGGCCTCTCTTTGCACAACTTGAATGGGGGATGCTGGCTGATTATATCCTAGGCATTTAAGACAGTAAGCAAAAAATATTTTACAAATGAATGACAATTTAATGACAAATTCAAAAGCCATTAAACAACTCACAAAAGGATCAAAATGAATAAGTTTAACTAATTTTAATGAGAAATAAATGAAAAGGGTATGTCAATGGCTCTAATTGGTAGCAGTAGTATGAGAAATAGAAACGGATGGGTGTTTCAGATGAGATTTGCACCTGTTTAGTTGCTGCACACATGGCAAGTATGCAACATGTGAACCTGATGTGATTTTTAAATGATGTTCACACCAACTTAATTGCTTCACTCATGTCAAGCATGCAACAAGTGAACCTGATATGATTTTTAGTAGATGTTTGAACCTGCTTACCTGGTGTACACATGTCAAGCTTGCAGCATGTGAACCTGATGTGCTTTTTAGACCTGGTTCGCATAGGTTCACTTTGTGTATGCAAACCACATGCACACATTGCACAATTAAGCATGTGGCATGCATTCTGTATGTACACAGCACACTTATATTTCTGTAAAGGTGTGTGCCTTTCCCAGTTACCAATTTTGAAATAAAATGACAGATAATGATGTAGTCAGTAAAAGGTTTTAAATCACTCGAGGACCATTGAGTAAATGGGGATGTGTTGCATGGCTTTAGAACATATTGTGAAAGGTTTTGACAAATACAGCACCGACAAGAGAAACACTTGAAATAATTGAAGCTGAGTGCCAAAAGCTTGTCTTTCATGGAGCCAAAAAAGTTTGTCATTGGAGGAACTCAGGTTAATTCAGGAGGTGGTAATAAAAAAAAATAATGTGCTGATTTAAATTATTAACATAAGGTTGCCACTTACTCAAGGGTATACTAGTGAATGCATTTGTGACTCTACCATACAAGGACCATAAATGTAATGGCTTAATCCCAAAAACTAGCTGCACACAGAATAAGAAACAGGCTGAGAACAAAATTTAGAAAAGTGTTAAAGATAGCTGGTAACTAGAAAGCACAGCCTCATCGTGTATATAGTCCTTGCATGGTACAATCTTTTTCTAATTTTCTTTTGCCCTAAATTGGCATTTTTAGTAGTTTGTGGATTAACCAATCAGTACGTTTTTCTCCCAGTCATCATTTTATTCACAAGTGTGCTCTTCAGTTATGTTTAGTTAAAAGGAAAAAAATAAGTTGCAGTCAAGTCTGATAAGCTGAGAGATGCCGTCTCATTAGATGCAACTGAAAGATGCAATTGCAAGGGATTTAGCCCTTCTGATTCCAAGCACTTTCACTGAACTGGAGTTAAGTTTACCTCTTCATTCTGACCCTTTCACTCAGTTCACCTTCTAACTTTGATCCACCAACCCATTGCTATTTATGAGTGTCTCTCAGCTTTGTAGTCTGTTTTTCTCTGATGATCTTGCTATATAAACTGGCACTGTTCACCTTGTCTTCTGATAACAGGCTCACCAAAATCTTCTTTAGATTCATAACTTGATAACAAATTCTTTTAGTTAAAGGCACTGTTCACTTCCCAACAAATACATAGGTGAGCTTAATATTTTCAATCTATGAAGGGATGACTTCCTATAGGGAAGCATCTTATTAATTATGATTCATGCCCAATGTCTGGGGAGGAGGAGGCATTAATGTTGGACGTTAAAGTAAAACTGAAACATACAGATCACATTATGAATTAATATGATTTATTTATTTATTTAGATTTTGTTTACCAGGTAAGCCCTCTGAGACCAAAGATCCCTTTTTCAGGGGCGACCTGGGGTTGAGTACACCAACCACTTTACATTAGGATGCAATAAGACAGTTTCAAAAATACATACACAGTTTGTACATGAGGCAAGGTAAGACAGTGTCAGAGTACATACAGTAAGAAACAGTGCCAGAGTACATACATTGGCAGTGGGGTACATTTGCCTACAGAGATATTAGCTTTAGAGGTTAGCTAGTCCAGAGGGAGCAAGAGTTTTGTCTGTTACCAATTTAGAGGGGTGAGGTTGGGAGCATTATCTAGCAGTTGCAGCAACAGATGCTCAGTTCAATGAGGTAGACTTTAAGACCAGCTTTGAATGAGAAGAGGGAGGGTTTGTCCAGCAGGGAGGAAGGGAGCAAGTTTCTGAGGTGTGGGGCAGTGAATTGGAAGGAACGCTTTCCTTGGTTGGTCCGGATGCAGGGTATGTTCAGGAACCGACTGGAAGTAGACCAAAGGTTACGGATGGAGACTTTAGGGGTGAATAGGTCACTAAGGTGAGGTGGGTGGTCTATGGAGGAGAATTTGTTGGTAAGGCAGGTGGAGGAGAAGGATAGTTTATGCCTTAGTGTGGGCCAGTGAAGGTCTTTAAGAGCCTCACAGTGATGCCTCCTTGGGGAGGAGTGGGTTCTGAAGCAAGCAATGTGGTGGTAGAGGGTGGAGAGCTTGTTTAGCTCGGTCTCTCTGAGGGACTGTAGTAGTGGGGAGCCATATAGCAATGAGAGAAGGAGGTTGCAGTTTGCAATGGCTCGTCGTGCTTCTCCAGAGAGGGAGTTTCAAGGTGGTATAGGAGGCCCAGCCTCTGGTGGATAGATTTTGTTAAGGCATCTATGTGGGGTTTGTAGGTTAGCTCTTGGTCAAGGATAACCCCAAGATACCTAAACTGGTCAGTGACCTCGACACACTTTCCTTGGGCTGACGATAATTGGAGTAGACCGCTTCGGTCATTGCCCAGCCGTCGGGTCCTGAAATGCTTTTGTTTTCTCCTCATTTAGTTTTAGGTGGTTGGCAGTAAACCATGTTTCAAGCTTTTCAGCTAGCAACTGTGTAACTTTTTTATTGTAATTCTTTGTGATGTGTTTTGGTTCTCTTTGTCAACTGACAGTACTATAGCTCATTGTAGGACTTTTAAATGCTCTCATTCACCTAGGTCACCAGAAAGCTCTTAGCTATCTATGGGTTTACAAATGCTTTTGACAAATGGCATTTGTAGTTCCCATTTTCGATGGACACCTTTTTTATATAATAGTATGGTTGTGCTAAAGATCCTGTGTATTTATATTTTTAAACTTGAGGAACAGCAAATTCAACCTTTAATCTTGAGTACTAGACCACCGGCCATATATATTTTTTTGAAAATCCATTAATCCTCAAACAGCTATTGTTTTCTCCCTATTCTGCTTCAATCCTTTTCATTTCAGTTGATTGGCTTTGTTCTGTTTCATAATCTTAATGTTTTTCATTATGTTAGAGTTGTTGAGTTATATGACATCTGTTTGGAGTTCTCTGTTGTGATAATATACAAATTTCAACCTGATAGCTTGCAACAGATTGCTTGGACACACCGAACTATATAATTTACTAAAATCCTTTGTGTCTCATTTACATTTTTTCTGTAGATCTATTTTAACCCATGGATACAATCAGATACAATATCTCATGTTTATCCCCGAGCTACCCAATGTATGCGTCCACCCAAAGTTACCATTAGTGCAGATAACTCACAATTAAGATCTTATTGTGCCACTTTCTTATTTATTATGATTTGTACCCCTCCACCTAGATTTACACTGGAGTTACAAAGTAGTCAGTAGATTTAGTGCAGTACACAAAGTGCAATAAATGCCCCCCCCCATATGTGTGCCAGTTACATCCCAATATCTGTCTTTTGTGGCTTTTTAGGGCTGCAGTGGGTGGATCCCTGAGACCTCTTGCTATGAGAAAAAGTACTCCTGCATTTCTTGCTAACCAACAACATGTTAGAGTGACAGAAAAAGTCACCTCCGCATGCAACACTCCACGCTCACACAATTTTGTTTTTCTGGCAGTCCACAATCACTGAAATACATAACCCCACACATGACCTTCCCTCTTAGCACCCCACTAGCAACATAACATATAACTGTTTATTCTCACACAAGTTGGTGCTAATTGGCCACAATTGTGCAAATTTAATTTCACACTCTGCAACTAGCTCCTAATTTATGCTCATTGAAAATGTGAAATTTTGGCCAGTTAGCACCATTTTATTTTAGCATAATTGTCACTTAAGCGAATATAGCTATAATTATTTTACAGCAAATATAACCTGTTCTACAGTAATAGTGACAATGGGGGTGCCCTATCCCCCAGTGTCGCAGTCAGTGTCTCAGTCTTGTTTTTTGTCTTTTTGTTTTAAGCTGTAACAAGAAAACTATCCATTGATGTCTTTTGTGCCATTTCAGATCCCCTATTTGATTCTCCCACTCAGTACTCACCACCCACAACACCCAAGCCCTTACATACCCATTGGGGGCCCAATGCCTTAATCCTCTCTGGACTGCAGGCACATTTTCATGTTTTAAAACTGGACCACAAACTGAAGAAACAAGCATGCCATTTAATGTATTTCAATTGGGTTTTGAACTTAGAGGCATAACTTTGCCAGTTTTGTATAATCCCTCTGTATAGACAGTTGGTGAGACCCTATCTGGAGTACTGCATGCAGTTCTGGAGACCCCATCTCTGCAAAGACATAGAGTGTAGGCTGTTCAGAGGAGGGCAACCAAAATGGTGCAGGGTCTACACCAGAAGACATATGCAGAGAGACTAAAGCAGCTTTATATGTATACTCTTAAGGAAAAGAGGGAGAGGGGGGACATAATAAAAACTTTCAAGTACCTCAAGAGAATTAACAAAGTCCAAGAGGTTATAATTTTTCAGAAAAAGAGATGAGCAAGAACAAGGGGGCACAATCTGAAGATAGAAAGGGGGATGGCTCAGAGGAAATGTTAGAAAGTATTTTTTCACAGAGAGGGTTATGGATGCATGGAACAGCCTTCCTGAGGAGGTTTTGGAGTCAAGAACAGTGGGAGAATTCAAGAATGCATGGGACAGACATAAAGCAATTCTAGTGGGAGTAGGAGGAAGTAAGCTGTTGGTTAACTAGAATCTGCAGCTTATCCATCAGGTAGGGAAATGGGAAGACTAGGTGGGCCAAGTGGTCCTTATCTGCCGTCAGATTCTATGTTTCTGTGTTGCTATCTTTGCCCACATTTTCTAACATGCCTTCTTTGGGACCCCACATCATAAACAATGTCATTGTCATTAGACAAATATGTCCTGAAAAGTGATTTTGTGGTCCCTGCACAAAATCACTTTTCAGGCAGGAGTTGAGAATGTTCTCTGTCCCTGTTCATGAAGTGGGGTCATAAGAAGGCTATGTTGAAGATTTGGTGTAAAAAATATTAAACAACAGCAGTTATCAGTCTACACTGAATTTTGTGAATGCAACCGCATAACTTTGTTAATTTTCAATATTTTCACCTCACAAACTGTCCATATAGGTCGGCACCTCGTAACCATCTGTTGTCTAATACAAATTTCACAGTCGATGTGACAGGATAAAAGCCTTTTATTTCCAAATAGGCAGAATGGTCTGCAAACATACAAGATATGGGCTCAATACACCTTGCCCCTCCCCATGGAACCAAACATTTTCGCGTCACAATTACGCTTTCTCAAGGCTATGGCAATATGGGATAGTACACCTTATATACCTTTTTTAAAGGTGAGGTTTAAAGACAACGTTTGCTCCCATGAATTAACTAAATTCCATGTTTAATATTCTATTGCCATAAATAACAGTTTTTTAAATAATTGTATCCAGTACTAATAAAATAAACATAACCACACCAAAATCAGGTGTGAACATATACATATAAAGAATCTCTAAAAATCTATGAAAAAATATATGTAAAAAAGAAAAATGTTAAAAAACAGCAGAAACAGGAAAACTACTACTCAATCTTACAATCAATATCATGTGGCTAAAGAATGTGTGGCTGATACCTCCATTACATTTAATATCTACAAAAAGGGGGAAAGTTGAAAAAAGTCATTTAAGCCAGGAGCAGTGTATGACTTTAAAACATATTGCCAATAGGTTTCTCTTTGTCGTAATTTTAAATCTAAATTTTAAATCTGCTCCTGGCTTAAATGACTTTTTTCAACTTTCCCCCTCTTTTTAGTTATTAAATGTAATGGAGGTATCAGCCACACATTCTTTAGTCACATGATATTGAGTGTAAGATTGAGTAGTAGTTTTCCTGTTTCTGAAGTTTTTTAACATTTTTTCCTTTTTTACATATATTTTTTCATAGATTTTTAGAGATTCTTTATATGTATATGTTCACACCTGATGTTGATGTGGTTATGTTTATTTTATTAGTACTGGATACAATTATTTAAAAACCTGTTATTTATGGCAATAGAATATTAAACATGGGATTTAGTTAACTCATGGGAGCAAATGTTGCCTTTAAACCTCACCTTTAAAAAAGGTATATAAGGTGTACTATCCCGTATTGCCATAGCCTTGAGAAAGCGTGAATTAGGATGCGAAACGTTTGGTTCCGTGGGGAGGGGCAAGGTGTATTGAGCCCATATCTTGTATGTTTGCTGACCATTTTGCCTATTTGGAAATAAAAGGCTTTTATCCTGTCACATCGACTGTGAAATTTGTATTAGACAACAGATGGTTATGAGGTGCCGACCTATATGGACAGTTCGTGAGTACCCTTTGGATTTGGTTTTGGCCCTGTCTTTGTGGCGTTTGTAGCCACCTATGTATGTTTGTGTGATTATTTAATGGAATTGGCATGCTCAGCTGGCTGTCGACTTGTTGTTGTATGCTTAAAATCACAAGGCATAAGTGAAAAACTTTTGATCAGTACAAAATGTCGGATGACAACGTACTTGGAGTCAGCAATAATGCCCCTCCCCAACAGGTAATTTCCAGTATGTTTATTGAGTCATTATTTGCCCAAAAAGATGCTGTAAATCCCTTTTTGCAGATACGAAATGACAACTATAGTTGCAGACAACAGAATGTTATGGAGGAACAAGACACCATAATTGACATAAAGAAAGCTTTCATTTTATTGCAAAAAACAGCCTTAAAAGCACGCCGCCTTTATTGGCAGAGAGTGACATTAACAGCATATCTATCTGTTAATAGAACACCACGGGGTTTACGTTGGACAATTAAGCCAGCATTTGGTGGCAATAGAGAGTCATTCATTATGGGATGGCAACAACATCTTTTAAAATCTGCAGCTGGGCTTATTGAATACATTTTAAAGGATGCAGAAACAGTGGAACAGGAGATTAAATTAGAATTAATTGAAAGAGAAAAAGTGGTGCTTTCCTTCTCTGATCATGTGGAATACTTTCAATATCGGAGACAATTGGAAGAAACAATTAAAAAACAAGACATTAGAATTGAGAAAGTGAAGACCAATAAGTCTGAACGAGATAAGAGAGATTATGAAAGTGGAAGAATTTTTGAGAGGAATAAAATTACCAAGCCGGTGAAATCCATATTAAAGAAACAAACTATGTTTGTAAATGACAAATCACCACATTCAGATGTTTATACTAGTGGATCTGAGTTTGAAGTGACAAATCCTTTTTTGGATCACAGTCAGGAGAGCATTCCTCCAAATCAAGAAGCGTACAGGGTACAACAAGAAAAGTCAATTTTAAAATCAGTTCCCAGTGTGGACTGGGAGACACAGAACAAAACCTCCACCCCGTACCTGCACCCCCACCCCCACTCCCAGCTGCATCCCTCACACAGTCGGTTGAGGTCTGCAACTATACAGGAGGTTTCGGAGTGTCAGTTGAGACGCAGTCCAAGATTCACCAGGTTTCAAGAAGATCAGTACGAAGAGGCACACGAGGGAGGGGGAGGAAGAATGAGAGGAAATGGAGGGGGCAGGAGAATGTATCAACGACGGGGGAGAGGGTCTCATCACAGATACAAATGGAATTATTAGGAGATGAAGAAAAAGTGGTGATTAACATCTCTGTTCGTGTTTTGACTGAATCGGAAATAAAAGTTTTGGAAAAGGGACTTTCATTTGTTCCAACATCTAGTTTAAATAAGTTTGAAACAGTAGTGGACTTCTATAAATTCACTCGAAAAATTAAATTTGAAGGTATTTTTTCATGAAGAGAATCGGGAATGTAAAGTGCAAGAAAAGATTGGGAGGCAGCAGATTTTTTGAAACTGTCCCTATTTTAAAAACAAATCAACCTTCTTTCCCCACAAAACACATCAGTTATGGTATTTGAGAAAGCATGTATCCAGGATTTGAAAATTTATTGTTACCACCATCGAGATATTATAACTGTACAACGGAAGAAAATGCAGCCATTCATACTTTAAAAAACAGTAAAATGATCACTATAAAGCCAGCTGATAAAGGAGGGTCTGTGGTGGTTATAAATACCAAAGAATATGAATCAGAAATGTTACATCAGCTAAATAATACAGATTTTTATGAAAGCTTGTCCTATGATCCTGTAAATAAGTTTAAATGAGAGATTGACAACATTTTGTATGAAGCATTATTGGAAGGTCTGATCAGTCATGATACATATGAATTTTTATCTATAAAACACCCAGTAAGATCTGTTTTGTACGGACTTCCTAAAATTCATAAATGTTTGAAAAATCTGCCATACAGACCGATAGTAGCTAGTATTGGATCTTTGACTGATAACATTGCACATTTTATAGATTATTATATCAAACCCATTGCACAAAACATTTGGTCATATCTAAAAGATACAGTACAATTTATGGATTTCCTTACAGATATTGAAATGAGTCAACAATCGAGCTTTGCAACCTTGGATGTTTGCTCCTTATATACAAATATTCCACATAACGATGGGCTGGAAAGTTTGAAAGAGAGTTTGTATGAAAAAACTTCATATTCACAAGCATTTGTGGAACTTTGTTATGTTAACGGAGAAAGTTCTCACCTGTAATACCTTTATATTTGATGGAAAGATATATTTGCAGAAAAAGGAATGGCCATGGGGCAGCTATGGTCCCCAATTATGCAATTATATACTTATCACAATGGAAGAAAAATTCATCTTGGCAATGAGACTTTTGGATAAAATTGACTTTTATAAACGATACATAGATGATTTGTTTTTCATCTGGAAAGGTTCTGTGGGAGAATTAAGATTGTTTAAAATGTACCTGGAAAATCAATTGTAATTTAAAATTTGAACTAAAGCGGATCCTGATGAGATCAGTGTTTGGATTTAATCATAAAGAAAGAAAATAATCGGGACATCAGTACAAAGCTTTTTAGAAAAAGCACTGACAGAAACAGTATATTGCACTTTCAGAGCTGTCATCCCAAACATGTTACAGAAAATATACCTATTGGACAGTTTCTGAGATATAAACGAAATTGTTCTCATGAAGGGGATTATGAAAAAAGCACCGAGGAGCTGACTAAAAGGTTTTTACAACGTGGTTATAGTATGGAATATATACAAAAGGGACGATTAAAGCTGAATACAAGTGGAACATTAAAATGGAACATGTTCAGAATCAAGAAGAGAAGAAGGATACTGTACATATAAATGATGCCCCAAATTCATCACTGCTTTAGTCCACAGGCACATTTGTTTATTCACATTATTAAAAAACATTGGCATATATTATCAGTGGACCATAAGCTTAGAGATTTGGCTTTATTCTCCCAAAAATTGTGTATAAAAGGGCTTCAACTTACGGGATAAATTAGTACACAGCTATTATAGTGGGAGAGAACAAAGTGTAGATAAAATAAGTGCTTTTCCCAAGGGAACTTTCCAGTGTGGAATTGCCGCTTTTGTAAGTTTATAAAACTGACAATATGTTTAAACAACTGTTACGGGGAACAACATAAAATTGTAACTTTGCAAATTGCAACACTTTTAATGTTGTATATTTGGCATGTTGCAATAAATATACTGGCTTTTACATGGGTAAAACAACTCAAAATTAAAAGAAAGAATAGGACAACATGTTAGAAGTATAGCACATGCTGATGGCATTAGTGCTCTTTCCCAACATGTTAACTCTAGGGAGAAGAACATCATTTTAATTTCAAATTATTGAGAAAGTTAATATGGGTCCTAGAGGGGAGATTTAGATTTAAAATTACGACAAAGAAAACCTATTGGCAATATGCTTTAAAGTCATACACTGCCTGGCTTAAATGACTTTTTTCAACTTTCCCTTTTGTAGATATTAAATGTAATGGAGTGTATCAGCTACACATTCTTTAGCCACATGATATTGATTGTAAGATTGAGTAGTAGTTTTCCTGTTTCTGATGTTTTTTATCATTTTTTCTTTTTACATATATTTTTTCATAGATTTTAGAGATTCTTTATATGTATATGTTCACACCTGATTTTGTGTGGTTATGTTTATTTTATTAGTACTGGATACAATTATTTAAAACCTGTTATTTATGGCAATAGAATATTAAACATGGGATTTAGTTAATTCATGGGAGCAAACGCTGCCTTTAAACCTCACCCTTAAAAAGGTATATATACCAGCAGGAACATCTGCCAGAACTAGACTCATAGTGGATTCCCTGCAGGAGGGCCTCAAACAACTGGTACAGCAACCCACAAGAGACAGGGCTATCCTAGATCTAGTACTGACTAACAAAGAAGGATCACAGATCTCCAGGTAGAAGGTCACCTGGGGGCCAGTGATCAACATGGTATGGTTCAATTTGGCTACACATCTAATCATCCCATTCCAAGGCAAAAATATGGGACTTCAGAGGAGCTGACTTTGATAAGATGGCCAACAGAGTTAAGTTTACCCTGGCAAAAAGAAACACAGGTGAGGAGGTACAGGCAAAGTGGGCAAGCATTAAGGATACAATACTTGAAGCAACATCCCATTGTGTAAAACCTGTTATTTATGGCAATAGAATATTAAACATGGGATTTAGTTAACTCATGGGAGCAAATGTTGCCTTTAAACCTCACCTTTAAAAAAGGTATATAAGGTGTACTATCCCGTATTGCCATAGCCTTGAGAAAGCGTAATTGTGATGCGAAAACATTTGGTTCCGTGGGGAGGGGCAAGGTGTATTGAGCCCATATCTTGTATGTTTGCTGACCATTTTGCCTATTTGGAAATAAAAGGCTTTTATCCTGTCACATCGACTGTGAAATTTGTATTAGACAACAGATGGTTATGAGGTGTCACTTTATATGGACAGTTCGTGAGTACCCTTTGGATTTGGTTTTGCTCTGTCTTTGTGGCGCTTAGTAGCCACCTATGTATGTTTGTGTGATTATTTAATGGAATTGGCATGCTCAGCTGGCTGTCGACTTGTTGTTGTATGCTTAAAATCACAAGGCATAAGTGAAAAACTTTTGATCAGTACAAAATGTCGGATGACAACGTGTACTTGGAGTCAGCAATAATGCCCCCTCCCAACAGGTAATTTCAGTATGTTTATTGAGTCATTATTTGCCCAAAAGATGCTGTAAACTTTTGCAGATCAGAAATGACAACTATGTTGCAGACAACAGAATGTTATGGAGGAACAAGACACCATAATTGACATAAAAAGCTTTCATTTTATTGCAAAAACAGCCTTAAAAGCACGCCGCCTTTATTGGCAGAGTGTCATTAACAGCATATCTATCTGTTAATAGAACACCACGGGTTTACGTTGGACAATTAGCCAGCATTTGGTGGCAATAGAGTCATTCATTATGGGATGGCAACAACATCTTTTAAAATCTGCAGCTGGGCTTATTGAATACATTTTAAAGGATGCAGAAACAGTGGAACAGGAGATTAAATTAGAATTAATTGAAAGAGAAAAAGTGGTGCTTTCCTTCTCTGATCATGTGGAATACTTTCAATATCGGAGACAATTGGAAGAAACAATTAAAAAACAAGACATTAGAATTGAGAAAGTGAAGACCAATAAGTCTGAACGAGATAAGAGAGATTATGAAAGTGGAAGAATTTTTGAGAGGAATAAAATTACCAAGCCGGTGAAATCCATATTAAAGAAACAAACTATGTTTGTAAATGACAAATCACCACATTCAGATGTTTATACTAGTGGATCTGAGTTTGAAGTGACAAATCCTTTTTTGGATCACAGTCAGGAGAGCATTCTCCAAATCAAGAAGCGTACAGAGGTACAACAAGAAAAGTCAATTTTAAAATCAGTTCCCAGTGTGGACTGGGAGACACAGAACAAAACCTCCACCCTGCACTGCACCCCCACCCCACTCCCAGCTGCATCCCTCACACAGTCGGTTGAGGTCTGCAACTATACAGGAGGTTTGGATGTCAGTTGAGACGCAGTCCAAGATTCACCAGGTTTCAAGAAGATCAGTACGAAGAGGCACACGAGGGAGGGGAGGAAGAATGAGAGGAAATGGAGGGGAGGAGAATGTATCAACGACGGGGAGAGGGTCTCATCACAGATACAAATGGAATTATTAGGAGATGAAGAAAAAGTGGTGATTAACATCTCTGTTCGTGTTTTGACTGAATCGGAAATAAAAGTTTTGGAAAAGGGACTTTCATTTGTTCCAACATCTAGTTTAAATAAGTTTGAAACAGTAGTGGACTTCTATAAATTCACTCGAAAAATTAAATTTGAAGGTATTTTTTCATGAAGAGAATCGGGAATGTAAAGTGCAAGAAAAGATTGGGGAGGCAGCAGATTTTTTTTGAAACTGTCCCTATTTTTAAAAACAAATCAACCTTCTTTCCCCCACAAAACACATCAGTTATGGTATTTGAGAAAGCATGTATCCAGGATTTGAAAAATTTATTGTTACCACCATCGAGATATTATAACTGTACAACGGAAGAAAATGCAGCCATTCATACTTTAAAAAACAGTAAAATGATCACTATAAAGCCAGCTGATAAAGGAGGGTCTGTGGTGGTTATAAATACCAAAGAATATGAATCAGAAATGTTACATCAGCTAAATAATACAGATTTTTATGAAAGCTTGTCCTATGATCCTGTAAATAAGTTTAAATGAGAGATTGACAACATTTTGTATGAAGCATTATTGGAAGGTCTGATCAGTCATGATACATATGAATTTTTATCTATAAAACACCCAGTAAGATCTGTTTTGTATGGACTTCCTAAAATTCATAAATGTTTGAAAATCTGCCATACAGACCGATAGTAGCTAGTATTGGATCTTTGACTGATAACATTGCACATTTTATAGATTATTATATCAAACCCATTGCACAAAACATTTGGTCATATCTAAAAGATACAGTACAATTTATGGATTTCCTTACAGATATTGAAATGAGTCAACAATCGAGCTTTGCAACCTTGGATGTTTGCTCCTTATATACAAATATTCCACATAACGATGGGCTGGAAAGTTTGAAAGAGAGTTTGTATGAAAAAACTTCATATTCACAAGCATTTGTGGAACTTTTGGTTATGTTAACGGAGAAAGTTCTCACCTGTAATACCTTTATATTTGATGGAAAGATATATTTGCAGAAAAAAGGAATGGCCATGGGGGCAGCCATGGCCCCCAATTATGCAATTATATACTTATCACAATGGGAAGAAAAATTCATCTTTGGCAATGAGACTCCCTTTTTGGATAAAATTGACTTTTATAAACGATACATAGATGATTTGTTTTTCATCTGGAAAGGTTCTGTGGGAGAATTAAGATTGTTTAAAATGTACCTGGAAAAATCGAATTGTAATTTAAAATTTGAACTAAAGGCGGATCCTGATGAGATCAGTGTTTTGGATTTAATCATAAAGAAAGAAAATAATCGGGACATCAGTACAAAGCTTTTTAGAAAAAGCACTGACAGAAACAGTATATTGCACTTTCAGAGCTGTCATCCCAAACATGTTACAGAAAATATACCTATTGGACAGTTTCTGAGATATAAACGAAATTGTTCTCATGAAGGGGATTATGAAAAAAGCACCGAGGAGCTGACTAAAAGGTTTTTACAACGTGGTTATAGTATGGAATATATACAAAAGGGACGTACTAAAGCTGAATACAAGTGGAACATTAAAATGGGACATGTTCAGAATCAAGAAGAGAAGAAGGATACTGTACATATAAATGATGCCCCAAAATTCATCACTGCTTTCAGTCCACAGGCACATTTGTTTATTCACATTATTAAAAAACATTGGCATATATTATCAGTGGACCATAAGCTTAGAGATTTGGCTTTATTCTCCCCAAAAATTGTGTATAAAAGGGGCTTCAACTTACGGGATAAATTAGTACACAGCTATTATAGTGGGGAGACACAACGTGTAGATAAAATAAGTGCTTTGCCCAAGGGAACTTTCCAGTGTGGAAATTGCCATTTTTGTAAGTTTATAAAAACTGACAATATGTTTAAACAACCGGTTACGGGGGAACAACATAAAATTGTAACTTTTGCAAATTGCAACACTTTTAATGTTGTATATTTGGCATGTTGCAATAAATATACTGGCTTTTACATGGGTAAAACAACTCAAAAATTAAAAGAAAGAATAGGACAACATGTTAGAAGTATAGCACATGCTGATGGCATTAGTGCTCTTTCCCAACATGTTAACTCTAGGGGAGAAGAACATCATTTTAATTTCCAAATTATTGAGAAAGTTAATATGGGTCCTAGAGGGGGAGATTTAGATTTAAAATTACGACAAAGAAAAACCTATTGGCAATATGCTTTAAAGTCATACACTGCTCCTGGCTTAAATGACTTTTTTCAACTTTCCCCCTTTTTGTAGATATTAAATGTAATGGAGGTATCAGCCACACATTCTTTAGCCACATGATATTGATTGTAAGATTGAGTAGTAGTTTTCCTGTTTCTGATGTTTTTTATCATTTTTTTCTTTTTTACATATATTTTTTCATAGATTTTTAGAGATTCTTTATATGTATATGTTCACACCTGATTTTGGTGTGGTTATGTTTATTTTATTAGTACTGGATACAATTATTTAAAAACCTGTTATTTATGGCAATAGAATATTAAACATGGGATTTAGTTAATTCATGGGAGCAAACGTTGCCTTTAAACCTCACCCTTAAAAAAGGTATATATACCAGCAGGAACATCTGCCAGAACTAGACTCATAGTGGATTCCCTGCAGGGGGAGGGCCTCAAACAACTGGTACAGCAACCCACAAGAGACAGGGCTATCCTAGATCTAGTACTGACTAACAAAGAAGGGATCACAGATCTCCAGGTAGAAGGTCACCTGGGGGCCAGTGACCATCACATGGTATGGTTCAATTTGGCTACTACATCTAAATCATCCCATTCCAAGGCAAAAATATGGGACTTCAGAGGAGCTGACTTTGATAAGATGGCCAACAGAGTTAAGCTAGCCCTGGCAAAAAGAAACACAGGTGAGGAGGTACAGGCAAAGTGGGCAAGCATTAAGGATACAATACTTGAAGCAACATCCCATTGTGTTAGACAGAAAAGGAAGTGCAAAAGAAGAAGGAAACCACTTTGGTTCTCAAAACAGTAGCAGAAAAGGTCAGAGCCAAAAGGCTGGCCTTCAGAAAATATAAGGGAACACAGCGGATGAAGATAGGAGGCATACCAAACTGCCCTAAGGGAAGCAGGTAAGGCAGTAAGGCAGGCAAAGTCCCAAACTGAGGAAACACTAGCACGAACAGTAAAAGAAGGTGACAAGACTTTCTATAGATACATTAGTGAAAGGAGAAAGTCCAGAGGGGGATTGCTAAGCTTAATGGAGAAAAGGGAGCATGTGAGGAGGAGGACCCCTGTAAAGGCATCTATCCTAAATAGATACTTTGCTCAGTATTTACTGAAGAGAAGGTAGGCAGGGCCCACAGCTCAGCATCATGGACACAGGGGAGGGAGGTGAGCACCACTCCCTTCACAAAAGAAAGGGTCCTACAAGAGCTTGCATGTCCTCAGGGTGGATAAGGCAATGGGACCTGATGGCATACATCCCAGGGTACTTAAGGAGCTAAAGGAGGAACTAGCAGAGCCATTAGCAGAATTGTTTGGTGAGTCTCTGAGCACAGGAGAGGTCCCAGAAGACTGGAGAAGGGCTCATGTGATCCCACTCCACAAGAGTGGTAGCAGGGAGGAGGCGGGGAACTACAGACCGGTCAGTCTTACCTCAGTAGTGGGCAAGATTATGGAGGCACTCCTTAAGGAAAGGATAGTGCAACACCTGGAATCCATAGGGGCACAGGATCCAAGACAGCATGGGTTTACAAAAAGGAAGGTCCTGTCAAACTAATCTCATAGATTTCTTTGACTGGGTAACCAGAGTGGTGGACCAAGAGGGCACAGTTGATGTCGCCTACCTTGACTTCAGCAAAGCTTTTGACACTGTTCCACATAGAAGATTGATAAATAAGCTAGGTAGGCTTGGGGTGGGTCAGAAGTTGGTCAACTGGGTGGCAAACTGGTTGACTGGCAGAAAACAGAGAGTGGTGGTAAATGGTATACAGTCAGAAGAGCTGCAAGGCACAAGTGGGGTACCTCAGGGATCAGTCCTGGGGCCAGTCCTATTCAACATCTTCATTAGTGACCTCGCAGATGGACTAGAGGGTAAAGGCTTGTCTGTTTGCAGATGACACCATAATCTGCAACAGAGTAGATGATCCAGATGGGGTGGGCAGAATTAGAAGAGATCTGGATAAACTAGCAGAATGGTCAGAAGAGTGGCAACTGGGATTTAATGCAAGAAGTGCAAAATCATGCACATAGGGAAGAGAAACCCTGAAGCCACTTATAGGCTGGGAGGGAGTTGCTAGCAGTCACAAAGGAAGAAAGAGACTTGGGCATCATCATCACTGATGACCTAAAATCATCCAAGCAGACCTCTAAAGCAGTAGGTAAGGCTAGGGGGTGTTAGGGTGTATTAGTAGGGTATCACAAGTCGTAAGAGGAGGTATAATCCCTCTGTACAAGACATTAGTTAGGCCCCATCTGGAGTACTGCGCAGTATTGGAGGCCACACCTTCACAAGGACATTAACCAAATTGAGGCAGTCCAGAGAAGGGCAACCAAAATGGTGCAGGGACTGCATCAGAAGACATATGAGGACAGATTAACGGAGCTCAATATGTATACCCTTGAGCAAAGGAGGGAGAGAGGTGATATGATCGAGACATTTAAACACCTTAAGGGCATAAACAAGGTGAAAGAGTCTAACATGTTTAAATATAAGAAAAATAGCAGGACAAGAGGACACAGCATGAGATTAGAGGGAGGCCGATTAAGGGGGAATGTGGAGGAAATTCTTTTCACAGAAAGGGTGGTAGATGCATGGAATGGCTTACACACAAGAAGTGGTGGCTATGAATACAGTGCAGGGCTTCAAACAGGCATGGGATGGGCATAAGGGAGCAATACAAATGACTATGAATAGGTAGGCCACTGACAGAGCAAAGGCCGATGGCACATTTATAAGGTGAAAAAAGAAAAGGGCAGACTGGATGGGCCTCGCGGTCCTTATCTGCCGTCAACTTCTATGTTTCTATGTTTCTATGTGTACTATCCCCTATTGCCATAGCCTTGAGAAAGCGTAATTGTGACGCGAAAATGTTTGATTCCTTTGGGAGGGGCAAGGTGTATTAAGCTCATATCTTGTATATTTGCAGACCATTCTGCCTATTTGGAAATAAAAGGCTTTTATCCTGACACCTCGACTGTGAAATTTGTATTAGACAACAGATGGTTGCGAGGTGCCGACCTATATGGACAGTTCATGAGTACCCTTTGGATTTGGTTTTGGCCCCATCTTTGCAGCGTTTGTAGCCACCTATGTATGTTTGTGTGAATATTTTTACCTCAGATTTACAATATGGCCATATCATTACAACACCTCATGAATGTGACAGCTGTCATTTTTCAAATCCTGACAAAAATGTTTTTTATATCCCAAAAGGTGATTTCATGGTCCCTGCACAAAATCACCTTTTGAACAGGAGTTGAAATTTTTCTCTTCCCTTGTTCAATAGGTGGGGTCATATGAAGGCTATTTTGGAAACTTGGTGTGAAAATATAAAAACTCAACAAAGTTATGAGCCTACATTGAATTCAGCAAATGCAGGCTAGTATATTTAGTGATATGCAATATTTTCACCCCAAATTTTCAGCCAGTTGTTTACAGCACCTCATGAATGTGACAGCTGTCATTTTTCAACTCCTGCCCAAAATGTTTTTTAGCATCCTGAAAGTTGATTTCACAGTCCCTGTGCAAAATCACCTTAAGTCAGCAGTTGGAAATTTTCTCAGTCCATCTTCATGAGGCACGGTCATAACACGGCTATGTTGAAAATTTGTAAAAATATAAAAAGAAATTCAATATTTTTACCTCAAATTCCTCAGCTGCAATCCAATCAGCTCTGGCCAGAGCTTGATTCATTATGAGTGGCTGGGAGAGTTAATTCCTGCAATGCATCCTGCAACTATCAAATGGTGCCACAGCTTTATTTTTTGCCCTTTTGCATTACAGTAGTTAACTAGCATAAAATCTTTAGCAAGTCATTTGACACAGTCCCACACAAAAGACTAATACTCATATTAACCAGCCTGGAAGTGGGTCCCTGGGTGGTAGCCTGGGTAAACATTGGCTGGACAGCAGAACACAGAGGGTAATTGTAAATGGAGTCCACTCTGAAGAAAGAGGGATTACTAGTTGGGTACCACAGGGTTCAGTACTGGGTCCTGTCCTTTTTAATGTCTTTAGAAGTGACATTGCAGAAGGACTGGAAGGAAAAGTATTTCTCTTTGCAGATGACACAAAGATCTGCAACAGGGTTGATACACAAGGAGGCATGGAAAGGATGAGAAAGGACTTGGCAAGGTTGGAGGAATGGTCAGAAGTGTGGCAGCTTGGATTCTATGCAAAGAAGTGCAAAACAATGCACCTAGGAAACAAAAACCCGGGGAAGATTACCCAATGGGGGGGGGCAGTAACAACAACAAAAATGGAAAGGGACCTGGGGTAAGCATGTCAGATGATCTTAAGGTTAGCAATTAATGTGAGAAGGTAGTAGGAAGGGCTGGGGGCATACTGGGATGTATAAGGAAAGGCATCACCAGCAGAAAACAAGAAGTTGTTATCCATCTGTACAGACAGTTGATGAGACCCCATCTGGAGTACAGTGTGCAGTTCTGGAGACTCCATCTCCGCAATAACATAGACAGGGTGGAGGCAGTCCAGCGCAGGGCAACTAAAATGGTGCAGGGTCTGCAAGAAAATCCATATGAGGAGAGACTAAAGGAGCTTAATATGTATACCCTTGAGGAAAGGAGGAAGAGGATGGACATGATAGAAACTTTTAAGAATCTCAGTGGAATCAACAAAGTCCAAGAGGGCAGCATATTTCAGAAAAAGAGATGTGCAAGAACAAGGGGACACAATTTGAAGATACAGGTGGGATGGCTCAGGGGCAATGTGAGGAAGTATTTTTTCACAGAGAGGGTGGTGGATGCATGGAACAACCTTTCTGAGGAGGTTGTGGAGTCTAAAACTGTGGGAGAATTCAAGAATGCATGGGACAGACATAAGGTAATTTTTGTGAGGGGTTGGGAGAAATAGTCTATCGGTTAAATAGGATCTGCAGCTTATCCTGTTGGTAGAGAAATGGGCAGACTAGGTGGGCCAAGTGGTCCTTATCTGCCATCAAAGTCTATGTTTCTGTCTTTCAGTTTTCAGTGGACAATTATTTTTTTTTCCAAAAATAAGTCAATTTTCCATTTATGAAGTTGTGCAAACTGAGTTTATCAGTACTTCTTCTCTATGCTCATTCATTGTCATTCTTGTTGTCACATCAGTGGATGGGGATTATGCTAAACAACCCAAATACTTCTTCAGTGTAACACCTACTGTAGGTCAGCTGCACCAGTGCAAGACATGCTCAGCAGGTTCTCTTGCATTCTTCTCCTTCAACAACAAAGCACAACAAGGTACAACAAGAACAACACTCACTCATGTTACTTTTAGGCATTAGACATAATAATGCCATTGTGGTTAATCAGCTAAAACATAGACAATAATCACATTTTGGCAGTGGAAGTAAATAACTGGATTAAGAACATGATCTTGGTGAATGAGTTCTTCTCCAGAAGATAACAAGGTCTGTTTTTTCAATATTATAGAGTAGCTTTGAAGAAACAATAACTACTATAATAGAAAGAAATCAAAATTCGGATATAATAAAAACAGGGGATTTCAATACTAAAAATGAAGACCTTAATGATATAATTGATAATCAATCAAGATTCTCAGAATAAATAGGTAACTTTTTGAATTATAATTTAACCAATAACAGGAGAACAAAAGACAAAAAAAAAAGAATGTGTTGGAATATATATAAGCTATACATATATACTGCGTGTGTGTGTGTGTGTGTGTGTATATATATATATATATATATATATAATATATATTTATATATATATTATATATATATATATATATATATATATATATATATATATATATATTTATATGCATCATATATTCATTGCAAAAAATCCTTTAATGCATCAGTTAGGGTTGCTTCCACAGAGACAAAAGTGTGAAAATTCAACATTAGGGTTACCACCCCACCACCTCCACCCCACTCCCCATTCTCAAACCCCTAGATCTGCATTCCCACCCACCCCCCACACACACACACATATGCAGGCAGTACAAGACACATCCCTCATCATGGTCCAGCAACTGTATGAGTTCTGCTGCTATCAGAGTGCCTTGTGGGTACACACACATTCTGGGCAACCATGGGAGATGGCCCACAGTAAGCATTTTGCTGTTACAAACATAAATAACAAGATGTAAGCAGATGACTATATTTCAATTGTTAAGAAATGATGAAACACACAGTATGTTTTCTATAGATAGCTACATTGGAAATAAGAGTTTGGATAACCCTAACAACAGTCATTGGATGTTTCATATTTTTTTCTGATCGAGTGTGTCGGTCTTAATAACAAATTGTAGTAATAATAAAAGTAATGTTTTGTAGTATAGTTTACAAGCAACATGAGACAGCAACAGTTGCAGCATCCAAAGCTAACCATAACATGCTGCTAATGAATA
Organism: Neoceratodus forsteri; assembly: GCA_016271365.2. Lineage (NCBI taxonomy): Eukaryota > Metazoa > Chordata > Ceratodontiformes > Ceratodontidae > Neoceratodus > Neoceratodus forsteri. The sequence continues at coordinate 397,561,954 of CM057455.1, read as the reverse complement.
TTTCCAGATAACACAGCAGTATTACAAGATGTGATAGTGCTAGTTTCATACCTGAGCAGTATCTGAAAAGTACTATGTATGTGTCAGCAGTGTCTGTAGTGCCACCGCATGCCTATCTGGTAGCAGAGATACCTGCAGTGAGCCAATCATAGAATTATGACATGTAAAAATCAATATTTAGAAAGTTTGTGCAGACTAAGTTTCACTGTATGAAAAGATATGCCAGCTATAATGTGTCATCATACTTTTCTGGCAGTATCGAGTCGATTAAATTCTATTTGTTTTTTCATTACATAGTGTTATGTGAAAGGAATAGAGTGTAGGGATTATTGTACTTACAGATGTGACTGGTACAGAGTCTTACAATCTTGTATGTGTCTTGCTTGTCTGTGTGGGAGGAGTGGCAGGAATGTGGAGTTTTGGGTTTGAGGATGGGGCGTGGGGATGGGGTGGTGGGGTGGTAACCTGAATGTTGAATTTCCACACTTCTGTCATGTGGAAACAACCCTAACTGATGCATTAGTGGAACTTTTTGCAATGAATTCCCTTCTGTTTGAGAAAGTGTAATAGAAAAAGTAAATGGCATGTGTTGGTGGGAGAATGGGGCCTTTTGGGTCCCATGCTCCCACCAAGCTGCCCATTTCTGCATAATGATATGTGTTTGTGGCAGCGCGGGCCCTCTGAGCCCTGCGCACCCACTTACACATAAGCACAGAGCCATACAGCAGCCCTATAGGCCAAGGAAACCTTGTAACAGAAATTTGCCAATGTCTTGAGAACCGTAACAGGTAGAAAAAAAATTCAAGTGTAGTTATAATCATGAGAGTGAGTAGTTCTCGCAACATAAAGTCAATCAAATCTGTATCTTGCACTGTGTCCAAGATACGGGCAGCAAAAAGTGCTGTGAATGTTAACTCTGTGGGTGTAATAGTGGGCCTCGGACATGAAAATGAACAATTGGAACATTAATTCCCAAATATCTCAGTAACCGTACAAGGTAAAAAAAAATATTCAAATTTCATGTTAGTTATGACTTTGCAGCCTACTTCTACACTGAGCCCCCTATGGGGGACTAACAATTTTTGCAAAGAACAATTTGTATCTCGAACCATTTTTAAGATACGGGTCCTGAAAGGTGGCATAGATGCAGTAATGTTATCCTATGGGAATGTTTCTGAACTTCAGAATGCTGTAACATTGGGCCCCTGTAATGTTTTGTCACTAAACTACCAAAAGGCACATCTCTGGGACCAATGCTTGACTTCCTACAAATTTCAACCCAAAAGACCAAACCATTGTGTTGCAGGAGGATGGTAAAGATTTGCAGTTATTTTGAGAATACGTTTGCAAATTACTTTTGCAAATAATGAAGGTTTCACACAAAAAATCACAAAACTTTCACATTTGCAAAAGTATTCAGCGAAAGCACTTTTTCCTTGAAGTTGGAAAAGGCATTTCTGGGCAGTTTAATCCCCCCAAAAAGATAGGGCTAGCATCCTCAAGACCCCACTAGGTAAACACAACGATCAGTGTTTACCTAGAGGGTCCCAATTTTAAACACCAGGCATTTTTCTGTGTCACTAACTGAAAACAAGATGGCCGAATCACGAAAGTAAAAGAGCCATTTGCAAAAGTAAAACAGGCATTTGCAAAGGTTTCATGATTTTTGCTAACTTTTCCCATTGACTATAATGGGAAATTTATTTTTTGAATAACTTTTGAACGGTTTAATATTTTCTCACCAAATCTTCGAAAGGCACATCAGCCGTCAAGACAGGATCTTCTCTGAAGTTTTTAGACCAAATGGAAAAACTATGCAGGCTTTGGGTGGGAGCAAAGAAATGTGCAAAAAGTAATTTTATTTGCATTTTTGGGTGTTCTGTAGCTCTGCAACCGTAAATCTGACCATAACACAACTTGTCACATCCAGAGATATATGGTACCCGACCACACTTGCAAACTTTCAGGCAAAGCTGTCACACAGTGGCAAAGTTATTAAAGTCAAAAATTTAAGAGGTTTAACATTAAAGTGCTTACTTAACCCTAACTATAGTGGCGCTACCGTGCCACTATATTATATCTATATATCCAGATAGATAGATAGATAGATAGATAGATAGATAGATAGATAGGTATTCTATGCAAAAAAAACTGTTAATGCATCATTTAGGGTTAAAATACAAAAAGCCAGGAAATGAAAAATCTTCAGGGTTGCCTCTCCACCCGTGGACCCGCCAGTCATCCCAAGATTGACTGATGATGGGGTGTGTCATTGGGGTTATGAAGCCTAAATGTTGCCCCATTCCTTGTGTAATCATATTGAGAAGCAACAGTGAACAAGAATGGGCAACATTTAGGCCACACAACCCCAATGACACACCCAGTCATCTGTCAATCTTGGGATTGTGTTTTAACCATAAATGATGCATTAATGCAGTTTTTTGCACAAAATGTCCTTACTTTTTGAGAAAGAATAGAAAACTAAGAACTTGCAGAAGTTGGTGGGAGCACGGGCCCTTCAGGCCCTGTGTTCCCACCAGCTAGTAAACGTGTATCTACCATCAACAGCCTCCAAATTTCAATGTAAAAGACAAAACTGTGTGTCAGCTATAACATGTTAAAGTTTGAGATTTTCATTCATCGGAGTTGCAGAATTCTGCACCTGTTGATATTTTACAGACACAATGACTGAAAAGTACATCCATGACACTAAGGCTAGGTACCCTATCAATTTCAAGGCACCACCACAATGCAAAACACTGTCTGCAAAATGTAAATTGCATTGCAAAGTATCTCTGCAAAAGATGTATTTTCTGACATGTAAACACCATAATTCCCATGTACAGGACATGCTGTCAGCACCCTCCACATTTCAAGTAAAAAGACCATACCGCTTCAGAGATTTTTAACTTTAGATTGTGAAAATTGGCCTACCTATTCCATTAAAAAATCTGGCCATCTTGTTCCTCCCTCCCTCATGATCAAAGATGGTGATCAAAGAATCTCATGATCAAAGAATTTGCAGGCTCACGATCAAAGAATAAAAAATGGTGAAACTTGACTTTTAGGAAGAATTACATGAACCCACCACCACGCCTCGATGGAACAAAGCTCCCCTGACCAAAATACACTCTCGATTGTGTTCCTAGGCCACCCCTGGGCTGAGAAATTTCAATGTTTCAAAGGGCCATCTCGTCCCTCACTCTCGATGCAAGATTGTGATCAAAGAATCTTGTGATCAAAGAATTTGCAGGCTCATAATCAACGAATTTGCAAGCTCACGATCAAAGAATAAAAAATGGTAAAACTCGACCTTTTGGCACAATTAGATGAAACCACCATCACACCTCGATAGAACGAAGCCCCCGGAGCAACACCCACCCTCATCTGTGTTCCTAGGCCACCCCTGGGCTGAAATTTTTTTTTTTTAAGGGGCCATCTTGTTCTTTGCTCACAATGCAAGATCACACTCAAAGAATCTCATGGTCAAAGAAATTGCAGGCTCATGATCAAAGAATAAAAAATGGTGAAACTTGACTTTTAGGCAGAATTACATGAAGCCCATTACATTTTCCCAAGAAAAGGTATTATGTGCTGCAAGAGCCCAGGTTCTGATTCCAGTGGATGGTGGCCAGGTGTCCATTTTTCAAGATTTTTCCCAGGAAGTTCAGGTGAAGGGGCAGAGGTTTGCTGGGGTCAAGATGACTTTGCACTACCGGAGATTTTATTTCACCCTGCTTTACCCAATGAAGTTGAAAGTAATAAAGCTGGGGTGCCCACCTAGATTCTTCACAAAGCCGCAAGATTCTGAATATTTTGTCAATACTGTGGATGCTGTGGCAGAATGGTGATCGAGGTCCGAGGATTGTGTGGCTGCATCCACTTGAAAATAAAAATTTTGTTGCCTGAATGTCTACAAAAATCTGGAAGTGTTTCCTGAGGCAGTGGATCGGGGTCTACCCCAAGAGGTATTAAAGTGCTTTGCAACTTATAGCCTGTTCTCACTTTTGTTCGTTAATCTCGCTTAGAGACAGTGAGTTTCATTTGAATTATTGACCTGTCATTGAGTTTTGGGCTTTTCTCACTATTTTAGTGCCCTCAAATTTCTATAAGTAAAATGGCCAGTTGTAGCATGGTTTCTGTTACATGAGCACTGCATGGCACTGGAGGTTCATGGGCTGTAACTGCTGTCTCCCAGTGTTGGCGCTCAGCACAAATTTGACAGCTTATGAAACTCACAAAGCTTCTCGGACCCAATCAGTACATTGACAAGGGAAGATGCCTCCCACAACTGATGTCAGTTGCCACCTACACAAATTTGGTAACCATGGTTAGCTATGTCAAGCCAGTATTCTCTTCGCTGAGCTGCCTGACAATAAGCATCATTTTTTTTAAAAGAGTTTCAGTTTCATCTGTAAAAGGGCTGGAACAGTAACTTCCCCCCAGTTTGTGTATACAGTTATGTGCAGATGTCTTATGCTGATCTTTACCCATGCAGCTTCTATGTATGGATGCAAACTACTTCAAGATCTTTGCCATCTCTTCTATACTGTCATGATGGATGATATGCCAACTCTTTTGATGAGGATCAGACTGGGATCTTTGTACTGGGGAGCTGTGAATGAGTACTGATGTCCTTTGTGATGTATGGTTCAGCCTGCGTGTGTTCCTGCTTTGACTTCTGCTGAGTACTTGTCTCCTTAACCACAGCTGGGGCTGTGGATATCAGCGAGGGGACATCACAAATCACTCAATCTAGCCTGCCACAGGGAACTTTAAGAGAACATTAAGCTTCGGCGTCCACTGTTTTCAAACTTGTATGCTGTTTTAGAGGGTGCTGTTTATTTCTCATTACCCGCCAATCTACAATGCTGTGTGCTGCTCCCAGGGTATGAGGCTTGAACTGTATGTTCTATGGCATGCCGAGTCTCACTCCAGTGTTAACATTTACACCCTCCTAGCTCCTACATTGCAATCTAGCTATGGAAAATGAGGTGGGATATGACTTTAATCATTTGTGTTCTCAGACTTCACTCCCACTAATAAACTACATTCATCCTCTTGACCCCAGCTACGGCTGGGAGTTTCAGCAAGAGCCACATATTACAAGTGCCCCTGTCAGCAAAGCTGTGTGGATGTATGGTGCTCTGGTTGTCCCTCTTACACTTACTTTATCCCAACTTGCATAAAGTGACTTGTTAAAACAGATCTCTGCATTCTGCATTCACTCAGGATTGGGGCAATATAAATATTTGGAGAGGTTGACAAAGAATAAAAAATGCTGTAACTTGAGTTTTAGGCAGAATTAAATGAAACCACTGCCATGCCTCAATAGAGCGAAGCCCCCTGAGCAAAACCCATCCTCATTTTAGTTTCTAGGCCACCCCTGAGCTGAGATATTTGCATCATTCAAATGGCCATCTTTTCTTTCGCTCGTGATGCAAGATCGCAATCAAAGAATCTCACGATCAAAGAATTTGCAGGCTCGCGATCAAAGAAATTGCACGCTCACGATCAAAAAATTAAAAATGGTGAAACACAAGTTTTTGGACAAGTTAGATGAAACCACTCCCATACCTTGATAGAATGGAGCCCCCTGATCAAAACCCACCCTAATTTGTGTTCCTAGGCCACCCCTGAGCTGATCTTGTGATCAAATAATGTGCAGACTCGCGATTAATGATCGTTAGTGAGATGCAATCAAAGAATTTAAAAGCTAGTAACTCTATTTTTTGACCATTTTAAACCAAACCAAAGGCATGGGTTGATAGATAGAAGCCTACTGAGTAAAATCCATATAAGTTTTACTTCAGGAGTGACCCCAGATCTGAGATATTTGATTTTTTCCGATCGGAATTTAAAAACAAGATGGTGGACCTCGTGATCAAAGAATTCTCTGGGACAAAGTTTCTTGAACCACGAGGCTGCAAATTCTTTGACTGCCAGGTGGAAAAAGATGACCAGAACCTCATTCTTTGTTCGCAAAGCAATCATTTAAATGTTCCCATTGACTTATAATGGGAAATTAAAAGTGCTATAACTTTTGAATGCCTCAATATTTTTTCACCAAACAAAAATTGGCATGTTTGGCCAGCCAAGCTCTTTCAGATGAGCTATCCTGCAGAGATGCACACCACATGATGGCCATCCAGTGCCAAGGACAAAATCCCAAAAACTGCCTCAATAACTGGATAATTTTGCATTTTTTAGTGTTTTCGTGCACAAAGACTGTAAGGCTGACTGAAATGAAATTTGGTAAATCAAGAGATCTACCATGCCCACCACACATGCCAAATTTCAGGAAAATCTGTTGAAAGGGTCCAAAGTTAATAATGCACAAAATGTTGACTTTAACAAAGAAGTGCCTTCATAACCCTAAATATAGTGGCGTGACCGCGCCTATATATATATATATATATATATATATATATATATATATATATATATATATGGTAGTGTGTATGTGTATATATATATATATATATATATATATATATATATTTCATGTGCAGATAAATCTGTTTAATGCATCAGTTAGGGTAGTTCTACAGTGACAAATTTAAGAAATTCAATGTTAGGGTTCCTACCCCCTTGCCCCCCACCCCCACCAACAGGTATTGGGGTTTGCATTGGGGTAATTGGTCCTAACTCTCAACCAATCCCATTTGTAACCAAGCTGCAGTGGTCCAGTATGGGGTGAGAGTTAGGACCGATGACCCCAATGCACACCTCGATGCCTGTTGGTGGGGGCAGGGTGGTGGTGGGGTGCAAGCGGGGGTGGGAACCCTAACATTGAATTTCCTCACTTTTGTCACTGTAGAACAACCCTAACTGATGCATTAAACAGAGTTTTGCCATGAATTTCTCTTCTTTTTGAGAGAAGTAACAGCAATGCAAACGCAAGTGCAAATACTAATGCACATGGTGATGCAGACATAAAAGATAACACAAATGGTAATAGAAATGCAAGTGCAAATGTTAATGAAAACAGAAATGCAGATGCAAGTACATACGGAAATGCAAACCGTAACGCGCACATTCACGGTAACATAATTGGAAATGCAGACAAGTAAGGTAACAGCAACAATGACACCAAAGGAAACAGAAGCAGAAACAGAAATGCAAACAGACGCACGTACACAAATGAAAATGGAAATGCACATGGTGATACAAAAGGAAATGCAAATAAAAACAGTAATGGAAAAACAAATGTTAACAGTAATGCAAATGCAAGCGCAAATGAAAACTCAAAGGTTAACACACACAGTGGCATAGATGGGAAATTAACACAAAGGGAAATGCAAACGCAAGCATGTACGGAAAGGAAAATGGTAATGTGCACGATCACAGTACCGCAATAGGAAATGCAAATGCTAACAGTAACAGCAACGATGACGCCAAAGGAAATGCAAATAGAAGCGCGTACGCAAATGCAAATGGTAATGCACATGGTGACACAAAATGAAACGCAAGAGAAACCAGTAATGGAAACACAAATGTTAATAGTAACACAAATGCAAGTGCAAGCGTAAGCACAAAGGTAATGCACATGGTGGCGTGAACAGGAACAATGCTTGTAATAAACGCCAAATACACACCATTGCAGAAATGCAATTTGTAGCGTGCATGGTCACGGTACCACAATAGGAAACACAAATGCTAAAGATAACAGCAACAATGACGCCTAAGGAAAGGCAAACGGAAGCACGTACACAAACACAAATGGTAATGCACATAGTGATGTAAAACGGAATGCAAACAAAAATATTAATGAAAATGCAAATGTTAACAGTAACACAAATGCAAGTGCAAACAAAAATGCAAAGGGTAATGCACATGGTGGTGTACACGGGAATGGTAATGCAAACAGAAATGCAAACACAAGCGCATACGGAAACACAAATGGTAACTCGCAGGGTCACGGTACCTCAATAGGAAATGCAAATGCTAACGGTAACAGTAACGATGACGCCAAAAGAAACGGAAATGCAAATGGTAATGCACATGGTGACACAAAATGAAACACAAACAGAAACAGTAATGTAAACACAAATGGTAACAGTAATGCAAATGCAAGCACAAATAACAATGCAAAGGGTAACGCACACGGTGGCATAGACGGGAACGGTAATGCAAACGGTAACAGAAAAGCAAGTGGGAACGCTAACTGTGACAGTAACGAAGTGCACACTCTTATTTTCACCAACAGCTGCATAGAGAAACACAGTCAGTACAAAGAATGTATGCATAAAAATGGACCTCGGAGCAGAAAATGAGCACTTGGAATACTAAATTGCTTATATCTCAGGAACCGTACTACGTAGGAAAAAAAATAGAATGTCATATAAATTATGACTTTCCTGGCTAGTTTTGCACATAGCCTCCTAGCAGGGGCTAAGTATTTTTCTGATGAAAAGTCCGTATCTTGAAGCACTTCTGAGATACAGGCCCCAAAAGAAGCGGCAAATGCCATAATGTTAGTCTATTGGACAAAGCATCAACTTTGGAGAACCGTAACTTTGCATCCCTGTAATATTTTGTCACCAAACCACCAAAAGGCACATCTGTGGGATGTTGGCTTTCTTCTCTCCAAATTTTGGCCCAAAAGACCAAACCATTCTTTTGCAGCAGGGTGGCAACGAATTCCTGTTATTTTGGTCATAGTGTCGTAAAGTAGTGTTGCAAGTCACGACACTTTCACAGAAAAAAATCATGACAGTATCACAAGTGCGACACTGCTTTGCAACATTACAGGTTACAGACATTTCAAAAACATATTTTTAGGGTGTTTAACCCCCCCCCCAAAAAAAAGACATGGCTAGCATCCTCAGGGTCCGACTAGGTGAACACAAAATGAATTGTGTCCCTGGAGGGTCCCAAATTTAAATGCCAAGCATTTCTGTGACCACTAACTTAAAAAAATGGCTGACTCATAACACTACAGGGGGGCATTTGTGGCACTAAAAACTGCATTTGTGACACTGTTGAACTTTTTGTTAACTTTTCCCATTGACTATAATGGGAAATTGTTTTTGAATAACTGTTGAACAGTTTAATATTTTTTTCATGAAATCTCCATGAGGCACATTGGGCACCCCAGTTGAATGTTCCCTGAGGATTTCGGACCAGTCGAGCAAACCGTGCGACCTATAGGCACAAGCAAAAAATTCACAAAAAAAACATTATTGTGCTACGGAATGTCACTTTATAACTCCACAACCGTATATAAAACCATTACGAACTTTGGCAGATCCGGCAATCTATGGTACTGCTCTGTGTCTGCCAAAGTTCAGGCAAATCTGTCATATGGTGGCAAAGTTATTAAAATACAAAATTTCACACTTTAATCTTAAATGGGGTACTCTATATATATATATATATATGTGGGTGTATATATATATATATATATATATATATATAAAGGTATATGTGTGAGTACATATAAAATGTATTGCAAAAAACTGAGTTAATGCTCTAGTTAGGGTTACAGCAACAAAAGTAGGGAAATGTGGTGTTAGAGTTTCCAGACCTAACACTCCACCCCCACGCTGCACACACAAACAGACATTGGGGTGTGTGCCTTGGGGTCATCAGCCCAAATGTGCACCCCATTCTCCTATATTGTACCAATCTCAGCTTATTTATTTATGGAATAGCAAGGCAAATCAAGGCAAATTTTATTTATGCAGCCCCCAATCCCTGAGGCTCTGGGTGCCTTACAATAAGAAGTAGGGTAGATACATCATAACACACAATAAAACAAAATAAATACATAAATAAGCCTCCGCATGATAAAACATGTTATAAAACTGGTACAGGTTAGTCACCCTTATCAGGAAGCGCGAGACAAAAAAGATGGGCCTTAAGCCCCTTTTTGAGCAACTTGACTGTTGGGACATCCCTGATGACAGATGGTAAAGTATGAATGGGGTGAGCATTAGGGCTGACGGCCCTAAGGCACACCCCCTATGCCTGTTGATGTGTGCAGCCTGGGGGTGAGGTGTTAGGTTTGGAAATGCTAATTCCACATTTCCCTACTTCTGTGGCTGTAACACTAATTAGAGGATTACCACAGCATTTTGCAATGTATTTCCTTTCTTTTTGATATAGTATAATCATATCCTTATTTGCCTGTCAGAGTGCAGGGACCTCCGGGCTCTGTGCTCCCATCCCTCCATAGATGTATATATGTATGTAGCTGTGGAAGCACAGGGCCCGTCCATTTATAGGACAACAGTGACCAAATTATCAGCATAGCTGTTGTATTACCCCTTGTCATGTACCCAGTACAGAACATTTTCAAATCCCCAGCAAAATGTAATTCTGCGCAACTGCAACACCATTCTGTGCCACGGGTGCAAAAACACATTTTGTCCAGGATTTGAAAAATGACAACTGTGACATACATGAGGTGCTGCAATAAGAAGACTATGTTGAAAATCTGGGGTTAGAATTTTGAAAATTTCCAAATTTACGAGCGTGCATAGAGAAATTGCAAAAAAGAGTCATAACTTTGGCATTTTTATATATCTTGACCCAACATTTTCAATATAGCCTTTTTATGACCCAACTCATGAACAACAGGACTGTCATTATGCAAATCCTACCCAAAAGATTAATTTATCAAGCGATTGTGAAATCACTTTTAGGGTGTGAGTTGCATAACAACAGTCCTATTATTTATGAGGTGGGGTCCCCAAATGTCTATGTTGAAAATTTGGTGCCTAAATGTTAAAAATGACTGAGTTATGAATAAATTTGAAACCCCCATTGAAATAAATTGAATCCCATTTACCTTAGTTCTTCATATTGCAGTTGCTGGTTCCATCGGCAAGAAGTGTCTTCAATCAGAGAGTACATCTTGAAACTGGGAACTGTTCAGGTGAGTGAGACGGTGTGTGGGGATGTACTGGGGTGTGGGGAAGGTGGGTGCAGAGTGGAAGATGGAGGTGGGTGCTGATCATTGAGTTTTTTTTTTACAGGCTTAAAAAAAACATTGAGGGACCTTTTTTATTTCAGATGTTAACAAACTTCAGTTTTGGCTACAATGAGAGGGTGGTGGGTGCAACTATACACCAGGGCACATAAAAATAAAAATTGGGAGGTGATCTGCGGGTAGTAGGATGCCATTAGACACCAGGGACTAAATTTATATAGTGTATAACTAATATATTTCACTGTCATTTTATTTTTGCAATATTGACTGACAGGGCAAAATAAGCGAAAATAGTTCAACAATCAAATATTTATTAAGGACTAACCAATGTTTACTAAACACTTAAAATGTGTTGCCACCTTCTTTTCTACTGTCATTCAGTCAATAGCATACAATTGCACATTTCCTCATACTTTGGGGCTAGTTCATCTGATCACAGCAGGATATCTCTGCCACAGACAGACCTTTACTAAAACTTAATTTAGTACACTGAATCTGGCATGGATGGAAAATATAGTTTTCATGGCCACCACAGACTGAGCCAACCTTCAGAGACCTTCAGTCACTTTAAGGGCAGATAATTGGCCTTACCACTATACTGACAGTAGCATACCTGCTTTAGCCACTTTGATGACATAGTATCATATTTCAGAACAGGTTCTTTGCCACCATCAGACTATCACTGTATCTGACATGGAAACACATCTCCTCCAGAGGCAGTCACACCTCTTTAGAAATATTTAACCAGAAAACAGTGCACTGTGAAATTAATTTCTGGTTTTCAGGTGCATCCTGTGGAGAGAAGCAAATTCTGTATTACCTTATGGATTTTGCATTGAACATGCTAACAAGTTTGCCCTCCACAAACTGTTAGCCTTTCAGTTACATTTTGGGGATGTCAGATAGCAAAACATCATGATTAACTCATCTGTTTATGAAATATAGCCACCCTTAAATTATGAATCCGTGCCTTGATGTATTTAAAATGGCACTGGGTAGCACCTGGAAAAAGCTTAGGATCACTGTGCCTTCCTGGTCACCAACTTGTAAATAAAGAAATACAAACTGACATTAGCTTTAAGCATCAACAGCAAGAGGAGTCAGGCAAGCCAGTTCTTTTAAACATGACCATTGTACCGTTATTTTCTTACCCCTGGACATTTCATCTGTAGCTATGTTAGGTCCCTTCAAGCAAAAGCTAAAGAACCATCTTGTTGTAAATTCCAGCTGTGGCTGCTTTCACTAATCCATTCACTCTTAAAGTGGCTTGATAATGTATACTCTCCTCCCAGGGCAACCCTTAGATGGCCCAAAGTTTTTCTACTCATGGTTCTTAATTTCCTTGGCCTTCCAAAGCTATTTTTCCCCTAGTTAACTTCTCTAACATATCTCCTAAATTCAGGAAGAGATTGGCATGACCATAAAGATGTGCTCCCCCTCCCCACACACACCTACATAGCTTGGGCTCAGTAGATTCAGCCAGGTATAGGGCTGCTCCTTGCTGTACCTGCCTCTCCAGTCACTTCAGTTGTACTTTTAAATTGATCAACTCTTTTTTTGGAAAGAACTGAGAGTTGTGCTTTCTCTAACTCAGCACAGTTGAGTGTGTTTTAATACTGTGTACATTGGCAGCTTGGCTCACTTGATTCTGTTGATGATGATGTCTTTAGTCAGTAAAAAATAATATGTTCCAACACTCAGTAAAATAATTACCTTTACCTAACAGATCACATTAAAAATAAAATCTTTATTTTTTTATCTTTAGCTGTTCTCTATTACGAGACAAAGGGACTCCCCCCTCCCCCCCTCATTACGAGTTATACTATAAACGCACCTTAAAATAAGGGGCAAAAGAAGGTACAACAGGTACAATATAAACACAAATACACGGACAGACATAATGCATACCATTGATTTATTACCTTAAGAAGTGCTACAACCATATTTGTTAATCAGCCAAAATAAGTAAATAAATTAATAAATAATCATAGAATTTTTCAGCACTAATATATTTCAGCCATATTCATTATTCAGTATTTTTTTCTGTCTTATGTTTTTAAAACCCCATTCTATTACTAAGTTTATTAATAATGATGCAAACCATTAAAGATAGCTGCCACAAACAATATTTAAAAATCCCTCTTCCCTTGTGGTTACTGACTTAAGATACTGAATTTAAAATCTGAGGCCCAGATATTCAAACCGCACCCAAAAAGTGCGCAACAGCAGGAGCAAGTGCAAGTTCACTGTGCCCATGCGCAAGAAGCGAGATATTCAAAAACTGCGCTGGCCAAGATGCGCCTACGGCACATGACTGAATATTGCACCACCTGCGCCATAGCGCAACTAGGGAGGTGAAGCTGAGCATATCTGATGCACCATAGTGCAACAAGGGATGTTCAGCTGAGCAGTCCAGATGCACCATAGTGCAACCAGGGACACCCCAGCAGCAGGGCAGCAATGCAACAGCACAACCAGGAATGCAGGGGCCCACCACCCATGCCACAGATGGGCAGAGGAACACACACAGCAGAACAGACATCGTCCCCCACACCCCATGCACTGCACAACCAGGGGAGAGCTGGAATAACCACCAGCCCATGGATACCAGCAACCAATGCACAGCCTGGCCATGGTGCCCCAGCACACCCCCTGGCAAGCGGTGACCGGCACACAAGGAGGGCCGACCACCCCAGACCACACCATCCCACCAATATATGCCACCACCCCCACTGTGACAATGCAACCTTGTGCACCATGGAGCCATGCAAGGCAGCCCCACCATGGGCACCCTGCAGCGAGTGGCAGCAGACAGTGATGCAACAGATGCATACACAGTGCCACCCTGCATGTCCCCCCTGAGGTACAGCTGAGAGACCGACCGTGCGTCAGCACATGAGGTACACCACATGCGACAGGGCATGCCCCGGACCCCACCCCCAGTGGTACAGCACCCTGCAAACTCTCCCTAGGACACATCTCATGCCAGCATTGGCCACAACAGCCAGCACAGACATGCACAGTGTAGCATGGAGGCATGCACCACACAGGATGCAACACAGTGCATGGACAAACACCCACCCATACCCAAGGGCACACCAACACAGGGACACAGTAGCAGGTCAACCAAGCCACTGGTGTGTGGCCATGGCTGATGTGTATACACGGCCAGCACCCCTACATTGCACAGGTGTGACAGCCACCCTGCACAGGCACCATGAAGCTGTATGCCACCAGCATGCTGCCTGAGCACAAGTGACAGACACTGGAGCACATCCCCTGCAACAGACACAAGCGACAGCATGGATGGTGGACAACAACAGCGGAGGCCGCAGTGCCACCAGAGGCAGACATGCACCATACTGGTGATGGCAGTCAACCTGACATTGTGCCGGGTACAGTTGTTATCCAGCATGGACAGCCACCACTGACATGCCAGCAGACCGTGCATATCACAGACATGCAAGGATGTCAGCTGCACAGGCCATGGACAGTCTGACAGGGGTGCCATGCACACAGTGCAGTCCCCATAGACCACTGCACACAGGCATTCAGTGCACACAGTACAACACACAAACCACAGACAGTGACTAATCCCCCTGTCCACACCATAGGTGGTTCACCTCTGCACACACACACACAAACACGCCCATGCATGCACCAACCCTGATGCCATGCACACCACTGCAGCTGAGCACCTGTAGCCCGTTGCAAATCAGAGACCACCACAGTTGTTATAACAAAATGTAAATATTAAAACTATGTACAGTAAACCTATATACAAAAATATATACAATAGTGGGGCAAGGGCCACATAACAGGTGGGGGCAGGTAAGGGGCAGGGGTGAACATATGGGAGAGGGAAGAAGGGGTGTGAGGGTGGGTCAAATGGGGGAAGGTGGTATTTGGGGATGTCACTGGCCGCCCCAGTCCTCTTCCTCCTGGCGCTGATGGGATCTCCATCTCCTCCTCCTCCTCCTCCTCACCCTGTGGTGGTAGATGTTCCTCAGGAGCTCTAGAGTCTCCCTCCTGACCTGCAGCAGCTCCTGGATGTCCCGCTGTATCTGATGGAGAGTCTGGCCACCTAGGATGAGGGAGCACAGTCAATAGGTGTGACTGTCCATCCCCCTGCAACCCACCCATTGTGCATGGCATACAGCCATGTGCTACACCCCTGTGATGGTGTGCGACCACCCACAGTGACCATGTCCACAAGACCTGCCCACCCAGGCAGCCACAGCCATGTGGACCACTGCACACACCCACCGCCCATGTCCTGCACAGCACCACCATGGCCATACAGTGACTTGGCTATGCGGTGTGAAGGCAGTGCCACAGCCATGTGCCTGGTGCATGCATGGACCACCATTGACGCACTCCCAGACATGCAGTGCCACTGGACAGTGCTGACTGTAACAAATTGTGTGCATGGCAGTGGTGTTACTTGATGGTGGCCATGCCCAACTGCCCACCCAGTTCTACAGCATGCAATATAATCATGGATGTAAGGCACTCACCATCAGCAGGCTGGTCCACGTGCCACAGACCACCTTCATTCCTCCTGTCCCTCTCCTCCAACATGCGGCATCTCCCCTCACGGTTGCGCATCCGTTCTTCTGGCCCTAAGGTGCAAACATGGAGAGAGGAATATCAGTACAATCTGGTAGCAATGTCCCCCCACCCCCATGTGTGTGCAATCCCACACATCCAGACCCACACACCCCACACCCCGATACCACCACCACAGCCAACACCAGACGCCCCTCCATGTGCTGGACATATGCAACCGTGATATCTTTATGGATGATAAAAGTGTATGGATGTTGCACCTACCTGGCAGTGGCACTGTGCCTCTCCTGGCACATGCCCACAGGCTGGCAAGCAGGTCTGGGTCCCTGCACCTCAGGTCCCCATAACAGTGGTGCCACTGCTCTGCCATCCGCCCCATACCAGTGGCCTCCTCCAGGGCATCGGCCACCTCCTGCCATACTTCACTCCTTGCCCTGTCCAGGGGTTCTTCCCCAAACAAAGCCCCAACATGTGGCTCCACTATGGCCACAAGGTTTGCCAGCTCGATCTGGCTCCACTGCACAGCATGCCTCCACGCCATCTCTGCTACTCAGTTCAATCAAAATGGTGCTGTGCAGTACGGTCCTGCCGCGTGCAGATGCTGTGCGGTACAGCGCTGCCATTCCCTGTCATGCTGTCACCGATCAGAGTGATAGTGGTGCACCTATGCCTGATGCATGGCGCCTAGGGGGCAAAGGTCGGGCACATGGTCAAGGGTCTCTGGCGCATGGACAGCCACAGCGCGATTGGAACCCAATGTGTGTAGCACAGTTGGGTGCCTGTGTGCCACCTCCTGTAGCGGCCTACTGCACTGTTGCACCAGTGCGCCCACGACACCCCAGTGCCACAGCGCCATATAGGTGAACAGCGCCATAGAGCCACTGGCACAATGGTGGCCATATCCTGCATTGTCTCACATGCACAACACATCAGCAGCACGGCAGGCGCCTGCATCATCAACCCAGTCATGCGCAGTTAGGTGTGTACTGGACATGTCACAGAACTGCGCCCTTGGCTCAGCACGTTCAACACAATTGCGCAAAGCGCAACAGCGTGATATTCAGCCAGTATATGCAAATCAGCTAATCAGCCATTCAATGGCACAGTCACTGCATTTGCATCCACTTAAAGATGCGCCTCACCTCATTTGAATGGGTTGCACTATAAAAGTGCGACATTGGGCTGCACTGGCCATAGTCGGTTAGTGCAGTCTATTGCGGTGAGTTGCATGCTGTTTGGGAGTATGGACTGTGGTGTTTGGGACATGCATGGGACTGCACAGTCACAGGTAACACCTGTCATTCTCACAGGATAAATCATGACTGAGCGTGTGGTGGAGGAAGAGGAACAGAGTCATGGGAGGAAGAGGAGGCCGAATTTCACTAAGGCTGAGACAGATGCCCTGTTCGAGGCCTACCTAGACCAGGAGCCACTTCTCAGTGGATGCCAGGGAACATCACAGGCCCATGCTGCAGCATGGGAGGAGGTGGCGCGTGCTGTAAATCTGCATGGCAGCCACCAGCACTCCGTGCAGGAGTGCAAAAAGAAGATGGGCACAGACAGGCAGAGGATTAAAGAGAAGGTGGCTGCCATCAGGGCAGCACGGTCTGCTACAGGTGGGGAACAGCCGGAGGCACTAAGCCTGACCCCACAGGGACAGCGGGTTGCTGGCAGCATGCAGCATTGTGCCATTGAGGGTGTTCCGGGTAGTGCATTCCAGACGGGTGGTAGCCCATCACTGCATGGTAGGTCATGGTCTGTCTATTGGGGGGGCAGGGTAGGTCACATGCAGTAATGCTACTTTTTTTCCCTTACAGCTCCTGAGCATCTGCATGGGTCAGAGGTGGTGGGCTTCTCCACTGAGGCCAGTCACATGGAGATGGAGGAGGGCCCATCCACCTCCACAGGAATACGGGGGTCAGGGCGACAGTGGCCTGCCTGCATGTCTGGACTGATGTTGGTGGAGCAGGTGCGGTGGAGGCCCTGCCCGTGTCCCAGCATGCCAGTGTCCATGGATGCCAGCATGCTGAGATTCGGGCTGGTGCCAAATCCGTCACTGATGATGATGGAGCTAACGTCATGGGCAGTGACATGTGTGTGCCACAGGATGGCCACACAGCAGGTGACAGCACAGCCATGGCTGTGGGTGGTGCCACTGTGGAAGCCTGCGTGTCATCACAGTCCCAGCCTGTGCCTGTCAGCACCAGTGGGGCAGCACTGGTGTGTGTCCAGGACAGTGGGACTGTTGCTGCCACTGCGGTGGCACCATTGAGGCCTGGGGAGTGGCAGCCAGAGGGGCAGCATCATCAGTCAGCCAATGGCCATGGGGGTACAGTGTCAGGGGGCGGCATCAGTGCACCACCTGTGGAAATGCCCAGGCCTGGCTCTGGTGTGCAGCACCCACCCTCAAAGAGTGATGAGCATCAGAGCCATGAACACCCTGAAGGAGAGCATGCCGATCAGGCAGAGTACCTCTTGGATGAGCACACCCGCATACTGCAAGCATCAGTCAATCAGCAGATGCAGCTTGTGATGGCAGTGGATGCACTGAGTGTGGCTCTGTGCCAGGCAGAGGAGCGTCACAACAAAGACACCGCTCTGCTCCAGGCAGGGATGGACCGGTTGTGGGAGGATGTGACCTCTGCCACTGACAGGCAGACACAGGCATTCACTGTTGTCATGGCCTCAATGGGCACACAGTTATTTGCCTATGTGTCGCAGACACCATGCAGTACAATGTCCACCCCCCGTTCCTGGTGTAGTGCGACACCATCCATGTCGACACCGGGTTCAGCTGTGTGCATCCTGAGCACACCAGGCGCAGGCATGTTCGGTGTGCTGCAGACTCCTGTGTGAGCACCATCGCGTTCACGCAGTGCAACCCCTGGGAGACGGTCAGTGCCACCCCGTGAGGCTAGTGGTCAGCTTGTCACTGCTGGCAGGTCTCAGTGGGGCCGCCCATGCATCCGTGGTGGCCGTGGCACTGTGGCACGTGAATGACCTGTCTCCCAGCATGGCTACTGTCTGATGCTGCCCTGTGTGCATTGTGTCATTCAGCAGGCAATGCATGGGTGGGTACCCGGCCCTGCACGCATACACCCTGTCCATCTGCACACCGTCCCGACTGCTGTCCGCAGTTGCGTGTGCATGATGATGCCTGCATTGTGCTGTACGCCACTGTGCAATGATGCCCAGTGTCTGACACATGCACAATGACAGACAGTGGGCGTGGTGGTCTGTGGACATGTGTGTGGTTAGGGGTGGTGGTCTGGGTCAGCGTGCCTCCTACCCTTTGTGGATGTCTGGTGAGGTGTGTGTGTGTGTGTGAGACCGTGTGCCATGTAAGACCTAGCCCATCCCTGGCGGTGTGTGCGGTTCCATACCAGGCCACTTCCCTTGATGGCATGCACCCCTGGTGTGTGTCCATGCATGTCTGTGGGTTGTGCCTTTGCCACTGGTGGTTGCACATGGCCTCATGACTTACCTGGGTTGGCTGAAGTGCTCCTCCGTGATGGTGTTCCAGTGCAGCTGTGCTAGCCAGAGCAGTCAGGGGTCTCTTCGCCGAAGGGGGGGCTGCCCATCACCATCGTCACCGGCATCCTCATCATCCCCATCACTGTCCCCCTGTTCGACCTGTACAGCTATCCCACATTCATTGGCCATGTTGTGCAGGATGCAACAGGCCAGGAATAGCCTGCAGGCCTTTGAAGGGCTGTACTGTAGGGCACCGCTGGAGGTGTCCAGTCAACAGAAATGTGCCTTCAGCATAGCGAACACCCACTCGATGACATTTCATGTGGTGGCATGTGCCTCATTGTAGCATTGCTGCGATGGGGTCATGTGCCGCCGGTATGGTGCGAGCAGCCAGGGACGGAGTGGGTATCCACTGTCACCTGTGTGTAGAGGGTGGAGGTTAGTTTGGTGATCAGCATCACCCTGCCCCGGGCCATGTAGGCCACTACCTATGTCACCTCTGACCATGCCCCTCCCAAGCTCTATGTTTGTCCATGTGGTTTGCATACTCACCCACTAAGTGGCCAGTGGGGATGTCCCCACTCTACAATCTGTGGCACAGTGCTGACTGGTGCCAGATGAAGGCATCATGTGCTCCCCCAGGGTGCGTGGCACAGACATTGATTATGCACCCCCTGGCATCGCACACCACCTGGCAGTTGATGCTAGTATAGCCCTTCCGATTAATATATGCGGCCCCCTCATGGCCAGGTGGTGTGTGGATGGCCACATGGGTGTGGTCTATAGCCCCTAGCATGCCAGGCATACGTGCTACCCTGTGGAACTCCTGTATGTTTTCTGTGCACTCCGCCAGTGTGCTGGAGAAATGGATGCACTCTACAGCATGTGGCAGCAGTGTGCTGAGGAATTGGGTGAGGTGGCATGACGCGGCCGACTGTGTTATGCCTGTGGTGTCCCTTGTTGGTCTCTGGAAGGTACCCGTGGGAAGCAAGCACATGCAAGCTGTCACTTTAGTCTCCACTGACAGAGCATGGCTCTGTCGTGTGGGTGCCTGCATCACATCACTGCACAGCTCACAGAGCCGCCTCAGAATTGCCCGATTCAGGCGGTACCAGCCCACGATCCAGGTATCGCTGTACAGCTCGAAGCTGGTGCGGGCTCGGTACTGCCTGTTGGGGGCATACCGCCGATGGACCCTTCCACAGCCACGCCCCCCTGCTGCCCGCCTTCTCACCCCCCTCATTACTGCCTCCATCTGGATGGTGGCACTGGCCATGTCTCTGGCTTCACCCCCCCGGCAGCTGTTTCTGTGTTCCCCCATTGTCCTGGCTGCTACTTCCCCTGCACCGGGAACACCTTCCTGTGCTGGCCTCTGTGCTGTGTGGCACTTACCCATTCTGCACTGGCTGTGGCTCCCCACACCTTCCCTGTGCCTCTCTATTCAGGGTGCCCTTCCCCTGGCCTGCCCTGTGTATCCCTCCTGCCCAGTTTGAGTTGCTATAGTTCAGCATCATGTGCCTTCCCTGTAGCGTTCTTGAGCCTCTCCCTTGTTCCTTTTTATTTTGGCTCATTTCCACTACCGCGCAAATTCCGCTTGCTCCCTTATTGCGCATGGCACATGTTGTTGAATATCGCACTGCACCACTTATGCATGGTTCCTCCCACTTCAGTTGCGCATACATTCATTATCATTGCGCTATTTCTTGGCGTGATTTCGGGGGGCGCATCTGCCTCCCACTATATCGTAAAATGCCACATTTTCGGACTTGCGCTGGAGTAACCCTATTGCGCATGGCGCAACCCTTTTGAATATCTGGGCCTGACTGAATTAAGAAAGTGCTAGTACACATTTAGTGTGGTCAGCAGCACTGCACCACACCAAAATGTTTAATTTATTCACGACGAGCGTGACCCCAGAGCAGGGACTTCTGAACAATTTGATCCCCAAACTGTCATACAAATTGCAGTAAACTTTAAAGACATGGTAGTTTCAGACATTTTTAACATTTTCTCACATTCATAAACATATGTAGTATTCACGTTTCTTACCTTGCAATCTACATGTCTTTATATTCTTGTAATTTCTTAGTATTGTTGATTTGTTATTACATCAAAAGGTGAAGGTGTGAGCTTATGTTTTGTACATGAAGGGCCAGTGTTGAAATTGTTTAAGGAACTCAGCCATCACGTTTTCAAATTACAACTATATATTTTTTCTCTCAGTGATCAGATGGTGTGTGTGTGTAGTAGGGGTGCCACTTGAAACCAGGGAATAAAATAAAAGGGACAGCAATTGGAGGGTGGGGGGGTGCTACTAAACACCAGAGAATATGTATTTTTTATTGAGGAGACAGTGATTGGCAGGTTGGGGAGCTGCCACTAGACACCAGGGCAAGAGCATCTTTTAACACACAATGAAACCTGCAGCATGAGTTCCAGCTGTGGCTGCAGAAGTCAAGAAATGCCCACTTTTATCATATAGAGAATGTGGGGAAGGGCTCCTCTCGCTAATCTGGTGTCCTGGGATTTTGAGTTCCCAGAAAATGTATTTCTGGCAATAGAATTAATTAGCAAATATCAGAATCTAGTTAAATGGGTCCAGTTTAGCTAGGTTCTGATGTTTGTTTATTAAAATGCCTGCATTTTTGTGTATTTTCCACATTTCTTTGTGGAACAATTGAACAAAATGGCTATTGTCATGGCACAAGAAAAAATGTTTGATGCCATGCAAAACAAGTATGAAAGCAAAACGCACATTTGAGACATCAAATTTTTACTTTTGTTGCATGTTATCTCTAAATCCCTTCTGCGCATGTGCAAGCCAGAAAACACTAAAATCGAAAGCCTTATAACTCTGGAACCCTTTGTTATTTTTTCACCAGACTTGTCAAATGCACTGCCTTGGGACATGACACATGTCCCTTGCAAGGCTGGGTCAAAAATTCCATTCCATTTAGGCAAGAGCAAAAAAAAAAAAAAGTATAGGAAAAATATTTTTTTTACTGAAAGTGACAAATGTGGATCTCAGAAACTACACAAACAGCCATCACAAAAATTACCACATATCAAGAAATTGCATCCTAGAAAACACATACAAAATTTCAGCTCATTTTGTCAAACGGAGCCAAAGATATCAATGTGCAAAATTTGAGGTATAACATTAAGCAGGCTATTCAATCCTAACTATAGAGGTGCTACCACACTCATATATGTGTGTGTGTGTGTGTGTGTGTGTGTGTGTATATATATATATATATATATATATATATATATATATATGCAAAAAACTTCATTAATGCATCAGTTAGGATTGACGTGACAAAATAGAAATAAGGTGTTATGATTGAGACACTAACCCCCTCACCCTTCCACCCCACACTACCCTCTACCCTCCAAAGACAAACAGTTGATGGGGTGTGCCTTCGGGTTGTTGGCCCTAACTCTCAACCCATTTCATGTGTAAGAAAGTAGATATAGTACAGTATAGGAGACTGGGGTGAGAGTTAGGCCCGATGACCCCAAGGCACACCACTTTGCCTGTTGATCTGTGGAAGTTAGGGTGGGGTGGTAGGGTGAGGGGGGTTAGGGTCTCAACCCTAACACTTCATTTCTCTTTTGTTGCTTAAACCCTGACTGATGCATTAACAAAGTTTTTTGCAATGAATTTCCTTACTATTTGAGAAAGTGTAATCTTACCATTATATTGTTTCGCTCCCATGGTATCAGTTTTTTGAAGCATAGGGCCCTAGGGGGTCTGCACTCCCATCTATCCATAAGTGCACAGATATTGTAATGAGCTGTTATCTTGATCCCAGTATTGCATAATAGATAGCCCAGCAGCCCCATTACAAATGGCTCAATACCCATTAACCATAGCAACCTAGGAAAAAATTTCACTGCAGTTGGAATGATGGACTGGCAACCTGCATGTGTGCTTAAGCTGCACTTAATTAAAAATCCATATCTCGAACCAATTTCAAGATATAGCCACTGAAAGGAGCTGCATTTGCCACAATGTAATCCTATGGGAAATTTCTAAACTTCAGAATGCCGTAACTATGGAACCAATGCTATTTTTTAGACCAAAACCAGCTTAAGTCACATCTGTGGGAAAACCCCTTTGTACCCTGCAAATTTCTTTTTTTTTGGTATAAAAATTGTTATTGATTTTCCAAGGTAACACTTAAAACAGCCATGTACAACTTGGGAGTTATGACTCATAATGGCTTGTAAATTTTCACTCAATAATTAGCAGACATAGCCCATGAAAATTGTAAAAAAAATATTTTAAAATGTAACTGAAAAGAAGGAATAAAAAGCTTAAAGCAATCAGGTAGCTATATAGCATTAGGAGGGGAAACTTTCATACTGTCAGGGAAGTGACACGGCATGTGCATAGCCAAATATGGAGTGATTTTGACTCTCTAATACACGCAGCAAGGGATCTTAAACAAGATTTCTCAAAAAGGGGGGTAATAAGTACTGCAAATTAGGGGAAGGTGAGTGGGAGTCCACTCTCACAGTGGGGGAGAGGCAAACAGGGACAGGTCCTGAAGAGAATAAGAGAAATATAGTTCAGCCATCAGTCGCCATCAAAGGGTAGGTCAAGAGGATTTAGCAAAAAAAAGTTGCCAAATTCAGTCAAATAGTGAAAGTTTACCTAAAAGTCGATGGAATTTCTGTTCATAGTTAGCTGTCAGGGATAGCAAATGAAACCATTCATCATTGGAAGGGGGGGTCAGGGGAATGCCAGTGTCAGAGAATGACTCTCTTAGCTGCACTAAAGGCACAGTTGGCCCAGGAAAATTGGGATTTAGATAGGGACACAGTCGGCTGCAGGAGGCCTAAAAGGGAAAACTGAGGGTCTCTTTATCTGGGCAAGGGGATAATCAAGGAGCAGGTAGCCCAGACTTTGGACTAATACATGTCAAGGATAGGGAATGACCATAGAATATGTGTCGGGGATGCTTGTGGGGATTTACAGTGCCAGCAGTCACTGTTCGTAAGGAGACCGGCCTTATACAGCCACAGGGTAGTATGATAAGTCCTATGGAGTAGCTTATACTGAATAGAGTAGGCCTGGAGGCTCTCATTGAAAATGAGGAGTTGAGCTAGGTTTGGTTCTATTCCGATGAAGGGATATCAACTCCCAATTCTAGCTCTCACTAGTCTTTGGGTCCTACAAAAGGGGGCTTTGGGGAAACCTTACTCCAGTATGCTTCTAGCTTGGCAGTAAGATGGTGGGGGCCTGGTAACTTATTTAATCAGTCCTCAGAGGAGACAGCATGAGGAATGGTAAGGTCACTAGAAACCTTTTATTTAAAAAGGCTAAGCAGTTGCAGAAACTGACAAAAATGGGAAGAAGGAAGACTGTAGTGCAGCTGAATCTCTGCAAAGGAGTGAAAAATCTCTGAGGAGGGATTAACTAAGTTTCCCAGGGAGGTTATTCCTCGCTGCTCTCAATCTCTCTAGCAAAGCAGTTTATTGTCAATGGTCAGGCTAGGATTGCCCCATATTGGCCTTCAAAAAAAAACTACCCCAGTTCAGCCAGTAAATCAAAAAAAGTTTAAATAAACTAGTGTTAATAACTGTTCCTGGGAAGAGGATAATGACCAGTATAGGCTTACACTAAATCAGAACAAAATATATTGGATAGTGGGATAGACTTCCAGTATATTTTTCCCATATTGGCCTTCTAAGTGAACTACGGGCGCACCATCCCAGGCTGGAGACATATTTGTTCCAAATAAAGTGCATATAGTGGGTGCATGGGGAGATGTGAGAGTAAAAAGACCAATCCAGGAAAAGAAGGGCTTGTGCAACTGGGAGGTTTCCCTGCTCTAATTCTAAAGAAAGCTACCCTGGCATGATGGAAAGAAGAGTGGGCACATTAATAAGCACTGCCTGCCAGAAAACTGTTTCGTAGCTTGGAGGTTTAAACAACCTTCTAGCCAAGGTCTCTACAAATAGTATATCTAATCCTAGGGGGCTTGCCATCCCATGTGAAAGATGAAATCCTGGAGGTCAGACACTTGAAAAAATGGTTTGGTAGGGCCAGTGGGAGGTTCAATATAACATACTGAACTTTCGGGAGGGCAACTAGTTTTAGGGCATTGAACTTGCCCCACAGGCACAAGAGCAAGGATCCCCATCTGGAGAGATCAGTATCAACAGTATCCAATGCCATTTGCACATTGGCCAATATTGTATCTGAGATGGTTCTGCAAGGCAATTCCTAGACAGGTGTTACCATTTTTGGATCATTAAAAAGGGAAGCGGGTGAACATATCAGCTGTGCAATGTGAGCTAAATGGAAGGACCTAAGATTTGCTTTCATTTAGCTTATATCCAGATAGGGCAGAGAAGTGAGAAATGGTGGCTTGGAGGGATGGAAGTGAAGATTCAGGTTGAGTAACAAAAAGGGTGATGTGATCAAAAAACAACATGGTTTTATGGGATGTGGTGCCCACTGTAATGCCAGGGAAGGCATTTTCTACTCAGATTTTGGCTGTGAGAGGTTCAATGGCTGAGAGAAAATGAAAAGGGGGAAGGGGCAGCCCTGGTGTGTATCTTGATGGAGGTCAAAATAGGGAGAAAGCACAGAATTAGTCAGGACTGCCACCTTTTGTGTAGTGTAGAACATCTGCATGAGAGAAAGAAAAAGAGGAAGAAAACCAGACTGCTGCAGAACTTCAAACAGGTACACCAATTCCACCCTGTCAAATGCATTTTCCGCATCTAATGACAGGGCTGGAATGGGGTAGAGGGGTGGAACAGGCTTCCCAGAGGAGATCTAATATTTGAATATTAGCTGAACCCAGGTGGCCTAGCACAAAGCCAACCTGGTCAGGATGGACAAGTAATGGGATTATAGGTTCCAGTCTCTTTGCTATGATCTTAGCAAAAATGTTAACGTCAACATTCAAAAGTGATATTGGCTGGAACTACAAACAGAGAATACTATTCCTGTCCTTTTTAGGAAACAGAATAATGATGGCCTCAATGAACATGAGGGGAAGCCTACCTGTCACCAAGACCTCATTAAAGATGCGTGTTAGACAGGGGGCAAGCTACTCTGTAGAAGTTGCATAAAATTCAGCCGTGAAGCCTCCAGGGCCCGAAGATTTGCCCTGCAACATACCTTGGATAGCTGAGATGACTTCTGAAGGTTGAATGGGGTTTACTAGGGAAGGAAAATAGGTCTCTGGCACCTTGGAGAGCAATACCTCTGAGAAAAAAGAAGCCAGGTGTTCGGGTGAGGGGTCTTCTTCCAATGAGTAGAGCTGCTGGTAATACTTAAGGAAGGCCTGGTCAATATCCCCAGGTGAAGTAACAGTCACTCCATCAGCCCCTTGTATTTTCAGGATGTACTTTTCCTGTGCTTGCACTTTCAGCTGAGAGGTGAGGAGTTTCCCAGAGTGCTAATTGGACTCCCAGTACTTCTGCTTGAGCTCTTATAAAGAAAACTCAGTATGGTATTGTAGTATATTTTCAATTTTGGCTCTAAGGGACAGTATCCTATGCTTATGAGTGGGGTCCTCACTATGGTCTTGGATGGACTGGGTTTGTAAAGACTTTAGCTCAGCCTCAGTGCCCTTCAGGGTTGACTCCCTTTGTCACTTGAGGTGAGCGGCATGGGCTATCAAACATCCTCTCAACACAGCCTTGAGAGCATCCCAAAGAGTTTCCTGGGAACAGCCTGGGGATCCATTGAAAAGAAAATAGTCCTGGATAGCCTGACTAATCCCGGTATGAGTATATGTCTGAGATAACAATGATGTGTTGAGGTTCCAACTATTATGCTGACCAATCATCATGTTCCATGAGAAGGACAAAATAACAGGGGCATGATCAGAAAGGAAAATGTTCCACAGAGAGGCATCCCAAGTCCATGAGAGAAGGTCTGCAGTAGTAAGGATGGCATATATGCAACTGTATGAACAATGAGAGATGGAGTAGCAGGTAAAATCTATCTCACCCGGGTGGATTGCCCTCCAAATATCTACTAGGCCAATGTCCCGGAAAAGACAGGACAACAAATGTACCAGGGAGGGCTCATAGTGGGATCCAGGGCCCATTCCATTTATTAGTTTATTTTTTATTTATGAAGTACTAGGATTACAATGGCCAATGAACCAGAGGTTCTATTACAAAGGTTCTGCATTGAAAGTGGTAAATTACAAACAGGTTCAAACAAGGTGGTTTACAGACAATAGCATAGCACTGAAGTGTAGTTACAATCAATGGAAACAACAAGGTAAGCAGGCATGTGACACAAGTTGCAGTTATAGATAAGTAGTCCAAGCAGGACCTAGTCTAGAGTGCTGAAGACCCGACAGTAAGTGCAGATGTGTGGAGAGGAAGCAGGAGAGAGATAGAGGTTTTGGAGGGGAGGAGAGGGGCAAGGGGAGAGGGAGAGATGGAGGAGAACAGGGCAGCATAGGGAGACATTGGTGATGAAGGGAAGGTATGGGAGTGGAGTAGGAAGGGAAACAGGGAGAGGAGGAAAGAGAGGATGGGAGGCAGGAGGGGGAGGAGGAGGGGGGCAGGCCAAGGGACACAGAGGGGACATTAGTGAGAATAGGGGAGTGAAAGCGGAAGGTGTAGGAGAAGCTGGAAGGTGAGAGCAGCAGATGGTTAGGAGGACGAAAAGGGAGGGGGACGTGGGATGGGATGCCGGGCATCTTGTGAGCATGGGGTCAAGAGGAGGTGTGGGGAGGGGTAGGGGAAATGGTGGAGGATGGGGGAAAGTTGAGGAGGAAAGAGGGGCAAGAGGCGGATGGGGAAAGGAGAGGAGAGGAGAGGAGACAGGGAAGAAAATGCAGGATGTCAGGTGAGAGGGAGTTGAGAATTAGCTAATGAAATCGCAATGATTTAGTACAAGGAGGTGTTGATGAAGCTTAAGTTTGAACGCACTTAGTTTAGGCAGGGTAGTGCCAACCAGTGGGAGGCAGTTTAGGAGGGTGGGTGCGTGCTAAGCAAGGGAAAGCTGGGCCCAGGAGGTCCTGCGGAAGGGGATGTGGAAGGATGGTTTAGCAGAGCGCCTTGTAAGCCTGGCTGTATGCGCTGGAGAGATAAGTGCATTGGTAAAGGGCAGCATGATGCCAAGATTAATTTGTTTTGCAAGCAAGCATGTGTGGTAGGAGACTCTAGCCTTAAATGGGAGCAAACTAGTTATTCTGTAAAGGTCACAGTTATGTGCCCCCTTGTCAGATCTGGAAAACAGCCTACAGGACCTGTTCATTACAAGCATAATTCTCTTTAGTGTGGTGTCTGAGGCAGAGCCATAAATGACTATACAATAGTCAACTAGTGAGAGGATTGTACTGGTTACTGTAAGGGAGGATCCAGGATAGGTTCAGGTCACCTCCCAGAACTTTAGCAGAAGGAACTTAACATAGACCTTGATGGCAGATAAGGACCACTTGGCCCACCCAGTCTGCCCATTTCCCTTCCTATTGGATAAGCTGCAGATTCTAGTTAACCAACAGCCTACTTCCTGAAACCCCCCAATAAAATTGCCTTATGTCTGTCCCATGCATGTTTGAATTCCTCCACTGTTTTAGACCCAACAACCTCCCCAGGAAGGCGGTTCCATGCATCCACCACTCTCTCCATGAAAAAAAAATGTCCTCACATTATCCCTGAGCTGTCCCTCCTCTATCTTTAAATTGTGCCCCCTTGTTCTTACATATCTATTTTTCTGAAAGATGCTAGCCTCCTGGACTTTGTTGATTCCCTTGAGGTACTTGAAAGTTTCTATCATGTCCCCCCGTCCCTCCTTTCATCAAGTTTATACATATTAAGCTCTCTCAGTCTCTCTTCATATGGTTTCTGATGCAGGCCCTGCACCATTTTAGTTGCCCTCCTCTGGACTGCTTCCATCCTGTCTATGTCCTTGCGTAGATGGGGTCTCCAAAACTGCACACAGTATTCCACAGGGGGTCTCACCAACTGTCTGTACAGAGGGATAACCACTTCCCTTTTTCTACTTGTGATGCCCCTTCCTATGCATCCCAGTATCCCCGGCTCCCCTTACTGACTTCTCACATTACTAACCCACCTTTAAGTCATTTCATATGACTACCCCCAAGTCCCTTTCCATTTTTGTTGTTGTTAGTACCTCCTGCTATTGTGTACTCTTCTCCTGGGCTTTTGTTTCTCAGGTGCATTACTTTGCACTTCTTTGCATTGAATCTAAGTTGCCATATGTCTGACCATTCCTCCAACCTTGCCAAGTCCCTTCTCATCTTTTCTACCCCCTCTTGTGTATCAACTCTGTTACAAATCTTTGTGTCATCTTCAAAGAGTCATACCTTTCCCTCCAGACCCTCTGCAGTGTCACCTATAAAGATGTTAAATAGGACTGGACCCAGTACTGAGCCCTGAGATACTCCACTAGTAACCCCCCTTTCTTCGGAATGTGTTCCATTCACTATTACCTTCTGTGTCCTGTTGTGCAGCCAGTTTGCTACCCAGACTACCACCCTGGAACCCACTCCCAGGCTGGCTAACTAGATTATTAGTCTTTTGTGCAGGACTGTGTCAAATGCCTTGCTAAAGTCTAGGTAGGCCATATCCACAGCCCCTCCCTGGTCTATTACTTTGGTCTCGCAGCTTGTGGGAGTTCTGTCAAAATGTCCTGATAGAATTGTAAGTCAGGAACATTAGGAGCATAAAAACTGCAAAGGACTATAGGCTCCTCTAAATACATTCCAGACACTAGGACATAATGCCCTTTGCAGACCTTATGTTCCCAGGAAATGGCCAGCAGAAAATTCTTCTTGCAAATAATAACAACTCTCCACTGTTGTGCTGTGTAGGAACTATAAAAATATTGGCCAACCCACATTTGTCCCAGACAGGTAATATCCCCTTCCAACAAATGCATCTCTTGGATTAGGGCTATTTCACAATTGGCATATCAAAGATATTGCAGTACAGTTCGATGCTTCTTAGGATCACTGAGTCCTCTAACATTCTAATAGACTACTTTCAGAAAATTAACATTGGACATTGTCCCAACAACACTAGAAACTAACCAAACTATTGAACAGCTGTATATCCCTAAGTAACCCTCCCCACCTCCTTCCCACCCCAGAAATCCCCATGTTAATCCAACTATCCCAAATCAAGACAGAAAAGAGATAAAGCATTGGAAAGATCAGAAGAACAACTAACAAGGCATTTGTCAATGCTGAATGTTGTCGCACTGGCATTGCCTGTAGAAGCGCATTGTTGAAACACATGTTTGGCAGGATGTGAAAAATGACAGCTGTACTGCTCATAAGGAGGTGTGAAAAAATGGCAGTGGTAAAAATGTGGCCTGTAAGTATTGCAAATATGCGAAGTTACAAGGGAGCGGAGGAATGCACAAAGCACACTTGTAACACAGGCATTTTATGGAGTTTTGGCACCAAATTTTCAACATAGGCATTTTAGCATCTCTACTCACGTACAGTGTCACTGTCGTGTCCTCAAGCTGTCTCAAAAAGTGATTTCGCACAGCGACCGCGCTATTCTTCACCGGACATGTGAAAACACATTTTGGGCAGGATATGTAAAATGACAGCTTTACTGTTTTCAAGAGGTGTGGAAAACTGCCAATGATGAAAATCCAGAGTGAAAATATTACAAATGCACAACATTACGAGCATGTGTGCAAACTGCGCAACGTACGCTCATAACACAATCATTTTATGGAGTATAGTCACCAAATTTTCAACAAAGGCATTGTAGGCCTCTGCTCATGAACAGTGTCACTGTCATTTTTGCAATCTGGCCTGAACACTGATTTCCCACAGTGACCGCAGTATTGTGCGTTGGAAGTGCGAAAACATTCGGCCTGGATGTGAAAAATGACAGCTGTACTGTTCACTAGAGGTGTAGAAAAATGACAATGTTGAAAATCTGGCATGAAAATATTGTGAATTTGTGACGTTACGAGCTTGCGTAGCAATTGCGCAACGCATGCTCGTAAAACAGCCATTTTTGATTTTTCCGCAAATTTGCAACATAGGCTTTCTGAGAGCCCAACTCATGAACACTGCCATCATGTCCTTAGAAGTACTCAGTCCAAAAGGTGATTTTGTACAGTGATCATGTAAATCATCTTTCGGGACGGATTAACATCAAAACTGTGACAGAATTCATGAGGAGAGGTCCCAAAAACCCCATGTTGAAAACCTTGTGTTGAAATTCCAAAAAATGCCCAAGATATGCATCACAGTTGCAAAAAACCCTATTTAGTCCATTATACATCTTACCGGCATTTCCTCAGTTCGCGGTCGGCTTTGAACAGTGCAGACATGTCCCCAGTCCAGCGAAGATCGTCGTGCCGGACTCCGGAAGTAAGTATGGGGTGGGGGGTGTGAGGAGGCAGGGTGCGCAGTGGGTGGGTACAGATGGTGGGTAGGAAGACTATGAGGGACCGTTTTCAGTTTACAGGTACTGAGGAAAAATCCATTCACATATTTGGACTGCCTTGTACGGTATGGGCTGCACACCCATTGGCTCTTGCTCTGAACCAATGGGTGTGCAGCCTGCTGATCAGTCGTGCGGGAGGTGGGGCGGCAGGTGGGTGGGGTGCTGCCACCCGCCCGGCTGATGAAGCGGGTGGTGGGGCTCCATGGGTGGGTGGGGTGGGGGCCACTAGATCACCAGGGTACTTGGACCTGGGGGTTGACTCTAATGCCCAATTGGGCTTCACAGTCCACTGGACCACCAGGGATATTGTTCTGGGTGGGGTTGAACTCTGTTCTGCCCACGATAGGAGCTAGTGGGGGTGGGAATTACTACTGTTTGCCCGCGATCGGGCCAGTCGGGGGATTACTAAAGTGTTGCCTGTGATCGGGCCAGTCGGAGGGGGGGTTACTATTATGCCCGTGATCGGGATGCAGGGGGGGCACAGGGAAGAAGTGGAGCCACCCACAGGTGACAGCTGCTGTGTTGCATCCTGCAATGTGGCAGCTCACCTGTGGGTGGCCCTCTACTTACTCCTTTTTTTTTTGCTCAAAGTTTTGCAGGCGCAGGTTGGGGGTTGCACCTGCACATTATGCATGGTTCCTCCCCCTCCGGTTGAGCATGCCTTCATTAGCATTGCACTGTTGCTCAGCATGACTTGGGGGGTGCAACTGCCTCCTGCTGAATATGGCAGAATGGCGCAATTTCCGACTTGCGCTGGCACAACCCTTTTGAATATCCAGCCCTATATATATATATATATATATATATCTATATGTATCTATATATTTATCTATATATCTATTAAATGCAAATAACTTTGTTTATGCATCAGTTAGGGTTATTCTAAAGTGACAAAAGTGAGGAAATTCGACATTAGGGTTCCCACCCCTTGCACCCCTCCCCCACCGTGCCCTCACCAACAGGCATCAGGTTGTGCATTGGGGTCATCGGGGGGAATGCGAAGTTAGGGTTTTGAACCCTAACAGCACATTTCCAAACTTTTGTCACTGTACTATTAACCCTAACTGATGCATTAATGGAGTTTTTTGCAATGAATTTCCCCTTCTTTTTGAGAAAGAGTAATGTAAGTGATATGTGGTAGTGGGAGTGTGGGTCCTCCAGGCCCTGCGCTCCCTTCACATTGTCCATTTTTTGGCATAATGGCATGCTCATGTTGGAGCAAGTACTCTCCGGGACCTGCACTCCTACTTGCACAGAACTATGGAGCCATACAGCAACCCTTCAGGGCAAGGAACCCTTGTAACACTAATTTGCTAATATGTCAGCAACCGTAGCAGCTAGGAAACAAATTCCTGTGCTGGTGTAATCATGACAGTGAGTACTTCATGGGACATACATCGACCAGATCTGCATGGTGCGTGATTTACGAGATATGGACAGAGAAAGGGCACCCTTGGAACCCTTGGAACATGTTTTTGTCAATACCTCTAACTGTAGCAAGTAAGAAAAAAATTTCACTGCAGGTGTCATCTATCATTTTTAAACTTGTTTCTGCAGGTTGGGTCACCTAAAGGTGACCTAAGTTGTTAGCAGCAAAAACTCCGTATTTTGCTTCGTTTTAGAGATACGGGCACGAAAGGCATAATGGAGGCTGCAACGTTATCCTATGTGAAGTTTCTCAGCTTAGGAAAGCTGTATCTTTTTCCCTTTGAAAGTTTTGTCACCAAACCACAAAAAGGCACATCTGTTGTGACCAAGGCTTGCCACCCTGCAAATTTCAGCCCAGAAGACCCAACCGTTTTGTTGCAGGATGATGGCAAAATATTTGCAGTGTTTTTAAATTCTTTCTCAATTCATGAAAGTTTCTCAAAAAGTAGCATGAAACTTTCACATTTGTGAAAATATTTTGGCTGTTTCTTTCATGATTTGTAAAATATTTTTTTACAATGTTTAAAATGCCATTTCTTGGGGGTTTTACCCCACAAGAAAGATGGGGCTGACAACCTCAGGACCTGACTAGGTAAACCCAACAGTCAGTGTTTACATAGATGCTCCCAAATTTAAATGCCAGGCATTTTTCTCTCTCACTAACAGAAAACAAGATGGCTGAAGCACAAAAGTAAAAGGGCCATTTGCAAAAGTAAACTTGCATTTGGGAAACTTTGATGATGCACATATATTTTCCCCCATTGATTATGATGGGAAATTTGTGTTTGAATAACTTTTGAACAGTTTAATATTTTTACAGCAAATTTTCAAAAGGCACATCGGTGACCCAGACTGTATCTTCCCTGACGTTTTTGCACTGAATGGACAATTGTAAGTGCTCTGGGTGTGAGCAAAGAAACACACAAAAAGTAATGTTTTTTGCATTTTTGGCATTCTGTAGCTCTGCAACTGTACATCTGACTATAATGCAACTTACCATATCCAGAGACATATTGTACCAGACTAAGCATACAAAATGTCAGGCAAATCCGTCTTACTGTGGCAAAGTTATTAAGGTGCAAAATGTGCATAATATACTGTGCCACTAAAATAATATAGGTATACAAATATACATAAATGTGTGTGTGTGTGTGTGTATTTATATATATATATATATATATATATATATATATAAAGATACACACAAATATATTATAGTGGCAAGGTAGTGCCACTATAGTTAGGGTTGAGTACCCCATTTAAGGTTAAATCTGAAATTTGAGAGCTTAAGAACTTTGCCACCATATGACAGATTTGTCTGAAAATGGTCTGGTACCATGGATCTCTGGACTTGCCAAATTTTGTTACAGTCGGATGTACAGTTGCGGAGCTACAGAGTGCCCAAAAACATACAAATTATGCATTTTTGTGCATTCTTTGCTCGCACCTACAGCCCACTAACGTTACAGTGTCTGCTGCACCTTTTGGGGCCTGTATCTTGAAAACGGTTTGAGATACAGACTTTTCGTCAGAAGAACACTCAGTCTCCCACTAGGGGATAAGTATAAAACTAGCCTGGAAAGTCATAAATAGTGAGATTTTAAACTTTTTTCTACGTCGTACGGTTCCTGAGATATAAGGAATTCAGTATTCCAAATGCTCATTTTCTGCTCCGTCGGACATTATTATGCATACATACATTCTTTGTATTCACTGTGCTTCTGAATGCACCTTTTTGGGGAAAAAAGGGTATGCATTTGCATTACTGTTACGTTAGCATTTCCTTTTACATCACCGTATGCGTTACCCTTTGAATTTGCATTTGCGCTTGCATTACTGTTACTGTTTGCATTTTTGTTAACGTATTTGGTTGCGTTTACTTATGCATCACCATGTGCATTACCATTTGCATTTGCGTACGTGCTTGCATTTGCGTTTCTGTTTGTATTACTATTTCCTTTGGCATCATTGTTGGTGTCACCGTAATAGCTTGCATTTCCAGTTGCAATACTGTTATCATTTGTTCATTTCCATTTGTGTTTGCCTTTCTGTTGGCCTTAGGATTTGCATTTTCGGTAGCATTTCCATTGTCGGGTGCGTTACTGTTTCCTTCTGTGTTGCCACTGCCATTACCGTTTGCATTTCTGTTACCATTAGCGTTTGTGTTACCATTTGTGTTACCATTTCTGATTGATTTACACTTGCACTTGCATTTCTCTTGCTGTTTGCATTATTGTTTCTGTTTGCATCACCCTGCGCATTACTGTTTGCACTTGCATTTGAGTTACCATTAGCATTACTATTTTCTTTTACCTCACTGTTGCCATCACCATTTGCATTATTGTTACGGTTTGTGTTTTTGCGTTTGCGCAGTGCAGTGCAAAACATTATATTTTGGCTATTTTACTGCATTGTCTTCTGTGACACATAGCACAGACAGTGTGTGGTTGATTGATCAGTAAACTTGCCATGCAGAAAGACCTTAGTTCAAGGAACATGCCAGTTTTTGTTTGGTGAAAAAATGTTGTTCCGTTCCAGAGTTATTGCCATTTGAAGCTGCCTACCCCCATAGTTACAGATTTTTCAGCCACCATGTCCACCATTTTAGTGCATTTTCAGCTGTGATTTTAACCATTTTGTGGTGGAAGGCTTCTTAAAGGTGCAGAAACATAAAAATTAAATATCTCTGGAATGGCTTGGTCTTTTCATATGAAATTTGGAAGGTGTTGAGTGGATGTCCTGTGGATGGGAATAATGCTGTTTACATGATGGAAAATAATTTAATGCAGAAATACTGCATGATGCAGTTAACATTTTGTGCATAGCATTCTGCATGGTGCTACTGGCTTGAAATGTATAGCATAGGTAGCCCTAGTGGTACAGAGGTGCCTTGCAGCAGTTTGGTGTGTAAAACATTGACAGGTGTGGAATTATGCCACTCCAACGAATGAAAATTTGGTTCATTATGCGTCAATAACTTCTGAACCATGTGTCCAATTTGCCTGCCATTTGGAATGTTCAAAGAATTATAATACATCTTTAACTGTGACAATATTCAGGTTGCTGGCACTTACAGTTGCTGAATTGTGCATGTTACGTTGTTTGCTCATGGCACTGTGCCACCATTTAATGGATGTACACACAATTCTGGACACACGGAGTGCTACTGTACCTGTCTTCTTTTAACAAATTTTTGTTCCATTAGATATATGGTTCTTGTGTAGAGATGTGGCAAAAATGTTCTTTTCAGCACTCCTGTGCAGTTTTCCTGACGTGACACTGTGCAACTGTTGAACAGATTCAGATAACATTTGTTATACATGTTGTGGTATGGTACATGTCTTCATTTACCAATTTTCATTTCAGTCAGTCATACAGTTTTGCACAGCAAAGTGACAAAAATTCACATGGTGCGGGCCCTGTGCTCCTACCACCACATTCCATTCACTATTTATAGTGCACATTCTCAAAATGAAGGGAAATTCATGGCAAAAAACTTTGTTTAATGCATCAGTTAGGGTTGTTCCACAGTTAGAAATGCGAGGAAAGTTGGTGTTAGGGTTGCCACCCCTTGCACCCCACACCCACCCCACCCCCACCAACAGGCATCAGGGTGTGTGTTGGGGTTGTTGGTCCCAAATCTCACTCCATTTTCCTATACTGCACCACCTCAGCTTATTGACACATGGAATGGGGTGAGTGTAAGGGCCGATGACCCCAATGCACACCCCGATGCCTGTTGGTGGGGGCAGGGTGGGCATGAGGTGCATGGGGTGGCAACCTTAACATGAAATGTCCTCACTTTTGTCACTGTGGAGCAACCCTAACTGATGCCTTAAATGGAGTTTTCTGCCATGAATATATATATGTATATGTATCTTTATATGTATATCTCTATCTATATCTATATCTATCTATATATATATATATATATATATTTATGGCAAAAAAACTCCATTAATGCATCAGTTAGGGTTCATACCACAGTGACAGAAGCATGGAAATGTGGTGTTAGGGTTACCACTGCTATCACCCCCCCACACTTCACACACCAATAGCATCGGGGTGTGCGTTTGTGTCGTCGAGCTAACTCTCACCCCATTCCATATGTAAGGAACCTGAGGTGGTCTAGTATAGGAGAATGGGGTGAAAGTTAGGCCCAGTGACCCCAACGCACACCCCGATGCCTGTTGGTGTGTGGAGTGTTGGGGTGGTAGGGGTGGTAACCCTAACACCACATTTGCATGCTTTTGTCACTGTTGTATGAACCCTAACTGATGCATTAATGGAGTTTTTTGCCATGAATTTCCCTTCTTTTTGAGAAAGTGTAATTTAACTGGTAACTGGTATGTGGTAGTGGGAGCGCGGGCCCTCTGTGCCCTTTGCCCCTTTCATATTGCACATTTTTTGCATAATGATATGCATCTCTGGGAGTATGGGCCCTCTGGGGTCTACGATCCCACTTACCCATAACTACAGAGCCATACAGCTGCCCTACAGGGCAAGGAACCCTTGTAACACTAATTTGCCAATATCTCAACAACCGTAGCAGCTAGGAAAAAAAATTCCAGTGCCATTGTAATCATGACAAACAGTACTTAACATGCCATAAATTGACCAAATCTATATCTCAATTCATTTCTGAGATATGGGCATCCAAATGCACTAAAAAGGCACTCTTTGGAACCCCTATGACACTAATTTGCCAATAACTCTGCAACCCTAGCAAGTAGGAAAAAATTCCACTACAGTTGTAATCTATGATTTCCAAACTTGTTTCTGCAGCTTAGCTCACCAAGAGGTGAGCTAAGTAGCCAGTAGCAAAAACTCAGTATCTCACTTTGTTTTCAAAATATGGGCACGAAAAGGCATAAAGAACTCTGCAATGTTATCCTGTGGGAAATTTCTCAACTTTGAAACATTTTAACTTTGGGCCCCTTGAATGTTTTCACACTAAAACACCAAAAACACATCTGCCTGACCAGGGCTTGCCACCCTGCAAATTTCAGCCCAAAAGTCCCAACTGTTTTGTTGCAGGAGGATGGCAAAGATTTGCAGGTTTTTTTTTTAGATTTTTGCAAATCACGGAAGCTTCTCAAAAGGCACATCAGTGACCCAGACTGGATCTTCCCAAAAAAAAAAATATATATATATGTATATAAAATGGGTAGGAAAAATTATTGCTGCTGATTGGTTGAAACACATCACTTGACCGTGCGTATATCAGAGTGCGACTGCACAGCTGCACTTTCACCCCCTCTAAAACATTTTTTCCATTTTATAACATAGATAGCCCACTCTAGGATTTGCAATCGCGCTCTGATATACGCACACCTTGGATGGTTGACACACTCGGCCTGCAGCCACGTGCGTATATCAGAGTGTGACAGCACACCTTAGAGTAGGTTATCTATTGCATAGATATTACAGTGTGTGTGTGTGCGTGTGTGTGTGTGTGTGTATATATATATATATATATATATAGTGTGTGTCTATATAAGGCACAGTCCCACTCTATAGTTAGAATTCAATGGTGACTTTTATGTTATACTCAAAATTTTGCACATTAACAACTTTGCTATCATTTGACTGATTTGCATGAAACTTCGCATGCTCCTTCAGTGACCAAAGATCTCTTGATGTGGCATATTTCATCCCACTCACTTTTGCAGGTGCAGAGATGTGGAGTATCAAAAATGTGAAAATTGCCATTTTTGTGTCAATTATTTGTCACACTGTTTCTCAGAAACTGTGTAGAGTTGTGCTCTGAAATTTGCAGGGCTTACAGGTCTTAGGTCATGGATGTGTATTTTGAAGGGTTGGTGAAAAAATATAAATCTGTTCAAAAGTTATCAAATATTATCTCCTATTGGAAAAGTTAGTTGTGCCATGCCATGCGAGACAAGTGTTTTGTTGCCAGGAAAGTGGTATTTATTGTAACAAATGAGGAATGTATTGTTGAGAGTCTGCCATCTTGTTTTCAGTTAGTAAGGCAACAAAATTAAAATATTATAAAAAATACTTGCAAATGATAAACACCAACAGTTGTGTTTTCCTGATTAGTGCATCAGGAATCTGATTTTGAGGTCACTGTTTCAAAAAAATGTGCAGAGATAAGTTTATTTCATCCATTGTGGTTTTACTGCCACAATTTGCAGCACTATTTTCATGAAACAAGGGTGGGGTTTTGTCCCAAAGTGCGGCAAAAGGACTCAGTGTTTGGTGAAACAGCATTCCTTTTCCACAAAACAAGGGGTTTCGCTGCAAATTGCATCAGAATCTCGTCATGTTCCATGAAAATAGTGATTCAATTTGCAGCAGTAAAACCTCTGCAGATAAAATAAAGATATTTTTGCCAGTTTGTTGGGCAAACTGGCCACAAAATCACATTCCTCAGGAACCAATTGTGTAAACACAACTGTTGGTCATTTGTAAGTGCACTTCTGTGTTTAACATTTCCTGGTGGTCTATTGGCCCTCCCTCCCCAATCACTGATATTATTTTTTTTATTTCATTTCCTGGTGGACCCCACCTCATGAACAATAGGACTATCATTACGCAAATTATGTCCAAAAGGTGATTTTGTGGTCAGTTGGCAAAATCACCTTTCCATCCAGATTTCTGTAATGACAGTCATATTGTTTATGAGGAGGGGGTCATAAGAAGGCTATGTTGAAAATCTGTGGTTACAATTATTAAAAATAGAAGTTAAGAAAATGTGTTGCAATTTCACTATGCACATTCATACCTTTGGGAATTTTAGAGATTTTGACTCCAGTTTTTCAACATAGCCTTCTTATTACTCCACCTCATCTATGACACAGCTGTCAGTTTTACATTCCTGGCCAAACTATGTTTTCCACCTGTGGTGCAGAATGGCTTTGCAGTAGTACTGAGATAAGTTTTGTTAGGAATTTGAAACTTTTCTGTATCCAGTACATGTGCTGGTGTCATAAGAAGGATATGTTGCAAATTTGGCTCAAAATTATTAAAAATGGGTCACTTTTGACCATTTATTGCAATTTCACTACGCATGCTTGTACCTTTGGGAACTTTAAGTATTTCAACCCCGAATTTTCAACATAGTATTTTTGTTACCCACCTCATTTATGTCACAGCTGTCATTTTTCAAATTATAGCTAACATGTGTTTTCACACCCGTACCATGGAATGGCATTGCACTTGCACAGAATTATGTTTTGGCAGGGATTTGAATATGTTCTGTACTAGATATAGAAGATGGGGTAATAAGATGGCTATGCTGTCAATTTGGTCACTGTAGTCCTATAAATGGAAGTGCCACACCCAGAGGTCCCTGTGCTTTCACAGCTACATACTTATATGCATCTATGAAGGGACAGGAATGCGGGGCCTGGAGTGCTGTGCTCTCCCACAAGAAAATAAGGATACCATTATAATACCTGTAAAAGTAAGGAAATTAATTACAAAAAAACTGTGTCAATGCATAAGTTGGGGTTAAAGCAACAAAAGTAAGGAAAAGTGACATTAGGTTTCCAACAGTAACACCCACCTCCACCCTGCTCACACCAATCGGCATCAGGGGTGTGCCTTGGGGTCATCATCCCTAATGCGCACCCCATTCACCTACACTGAACCCATCTCAGCTAATCAACTTATGGAATGGGGTGAATGATAGGGCTGACAATCCCAAGGCACACCCCCGACACCTTCCGGTGTGTGCAGGGTGGGGGTTGGAATGTGAGCATTGGCATCCCTAATGCCACATGTCCCTACTTTTGCTACTTTAACACTAACATAGGCATTAACAGAGTTTTTCTGCAACTTATATTTATCTATCTATATGTATATAGATAGATAGACAGATAGATAGATAGATAGATAGATAGATAGATAGATAGATAGATATAGATATTGTTTAGAGTTCAGGCTAAAGTGACAAAACTAGTGAAATGTGACTTTAGGGTTTCCAACCATAAAACCCCATTGTCACCCATAAAGAAAATCAGGGGTGGAGTATTCCTAGGGGCTGTTGACCCTAAATCTCTCATCATTAGGTGTTTATGTTTCTGGAGAGTATAGAATGGGGTGAGCTATAGGGTTGAAAACTCCCTAGGGAGACTCTGCCCCGATTTGCTTTATTGGTGTCTTTTGGGTTTTAGGGTTGGAAACACTAAAGCCACATTTCCCTACTCCAAGCCTTGCACTTCCATTTGTAAGATAATGGCAAATTGTCAACATAGCCATTCTATTACCCCACCTCATCAACCTGATAGTAAAAATTGTCAAATCCCCACCAAAATGTCATTCCACACCACCATAGTATAATTCCGTGGCAGTGGCACAAGAAGACATTTTGAGCAAGATTTGAAAAATGGCAGCTGTCACATTCATGAAGTGATGTAAAGAAATGACTATGTTGATAATCTGGAGTTAAAATGTTGGAAATTAACAAAGTTATAAGCGAGTGTAGTGAAATGTCAACTGATGTGCACAAGTTGACCACTTTAGCATATTTTGACACCAACTTTTCAACATACTCTTCTTATGACTCCATCCTTTGATCAAGTATGGCAAACATTTTTAAATTATGCCAAAAATGTGATTTCACCAACCAACCACAAAATCACTTCTTGGGGCATGATTTGTGAAATGACACTTTCATTGTTCATGATGAGGGGTCTCAAAAAGGGTATGTTGAAAATCTGGTGTCAAAATAAGTAAAAATGGCAATGTTATGCACTAAAGTTGAAAATCCCATTGAATTACATTGATTTCTCATGTGAAAAAATATCTTTTTTTCCTATGACTACTATACAAAAAAGAATGTCAATGTAAAAAAAAAATAAACATTTAAAGGGCATTTCTTGAGTAGTAAAGTGCAAAATGCAACTAAGGGGGTCATAAAAACCAAGCTACTTGTGTTGGTTCCTCCCTAGGATATCATTTTTGAGGGTTTCCAAATTTGAATTTCTCAGGCAAAACAGAAAACAATATGGCAGCCATATGAAAAAGGATTTTCCTCTAACAAAAAAGGATGATGTCATACAAAAAAATAATTATTTTTCATTTTATACATCTATTTTCTGGAGCTTACTAAGCATTCTCACAACCAAGTATTAAAAATTTCAAAATTAAGTAACTTTCGAAGGGATTAATATTTGTTCACCAAACAAGCAAAAAAAAAAACATCTGTGTGTCAGCCCCTTTCTACTCTGTAAATCTTAGAACAAAATTCCAAACCATCTGGGTGCTAACCAGGTTGACAGAAACTCCATTCTAACAATGGGAAACAGTTCTGAAAAGTTAACTTTTTTTTACTATCTGTATCTCTGAATCCACACAACTGAATGTAATGAAAATTGGCATTTCAAGAGATCTAGACCGCAAGACTGTGCTTTCAGCATTTCATGCAAATCAGTTGAACAGTTGCAAAGTTATTAAAGTGCAAATGTTGGGGGTTATCACTGAAGTTCCTCTACATCCCTAAGTAAAGGTATATATATATATATATTTATAAAATGGGTAGAAAAATTATTTCTGCTCATTGGTTGAAACACATCACGTGACTGTGCGTATATCAGAGGGTGACAGCACACCTGCACTTTCACCCCCTTCAAAACAATTTTGCCATGTTATAAGATAGATAACCCACTCTATGGTGTACAGTTGTGCTCCGATATACATACGCCTTGGGTTGCTGATGCACTCGGCCTATGGCCTTGTGCATAACAATACACACCAAGACATGCGTATATTAGAGCCTGACCGAACACCTTAGAGTGGGTTATCTATTACATATATATATATATTTATAATATATAGAGAGAGATGGGAGAATGTGATGAGAACCAGAAGGCACTTACACATTTTTATTTCCACAGTAGAGCATCTGTAATGTATTTGGCTTTTGGTAAAATTAAATGCTTGACAAAACTGTTTGTCTCAAAGTTATGGAACTGTCTGATTTACCCCACTTCCAATTTCAATTAACATTACATTTTTCATCAATTGAAATGGAAACTCCAGTGATGGACAGTTGTAACACTGAAGTAATAAATGTCAACAGAATTAAATGAAAGGAAACCAATAGTAACGATATGTGAGAAAAATTTGTCCATCAAGACAAAAGGATTTAAAAGAGAAAATGTAAATTAATGATCTGTGAACAGTTAATAGCCTAACATTCCCTATTAGATGTTTTGAAAATTAATCCAGTTTAACTCCCTAATTCTCTATGCATAAAACAGGAATCATAACTATAGCTTAAAATGGTTTCATGCTACCTGCAAAATAAAAAAAAAATAAGTTAAATACCTTACTTAGGAAAGTAAGGTTAGATAAATCTAGATGAAATCTTAAAGAGCATAATAAACAGAGGACATTTTACATACCAATGATTAAGAAGGAAAAAAGGTCGTATTAAGGAGGCAGTATAGTGTATCAGTTAAGAGCACTGAACTGCAAACCTGGAGACCTGGGTTTGAATCCCATCAGCCCCAACTTGCATATTGTGTGATCCTGAGCAAGTCACATTACTTCTAGTGCTCCCAGGTCACATCTGGAAACAAGCTCTGGCTTACTGTGCATTCCCTGGTTAAACAATTTCCCCTTTCCCTTTCCCTAAACAGAAAAGACTGAGAATTGGAGTGCTCCAAAGGGACATTATGATTTTTCTGGACCCTGGCAACCAAGGGCACAAGCTCATGCTTGAGATCTCTGGACTATTATATATAGCCTAATGTATGGGTTGCTAATTTTACCAAAGTATATTACAAAGAGGAAGGAGATCATAGATTTGACAATACTGCTACTTTGTGTAAAAAAATAAATAAATAATTAAATACATATTACAAACCTTGCTCTCTTTGTATAACTAATTTGAATATTACTAAAGCATTTGCTAAAACCAAGTAAAATAAAACTCCGGGACCAGAAAAAATGACTATAGATGTTATAAACTTCAATGAGGAATAGCGACTGTGAATTTTTACACCAAACCTTAAATTATGTAATTCATAATACAGCTATCCCAGAGTCTTGGAAAGGGAACATTATTTTCCCTATACATATTGCAAAAAGGGTGACTTAAGGGACCCTGCATTATATTGTCTCATAAGCTTAATTGACACCACTCAGAAACTTTTTTTTCAAGGATAATGTTAGACATGCTACAACAATGGGTAGATGAAAATCACTTTTTAGTACAATATCAAAATGGATTTTGAAAAACTAGATGTATGACACAGCATTGCTGATGAGTGGCCCATTTATAACACAAATATGTGGTAGTCCATAAAG
This sequence comes from Neoceratodus forsteri, assembly GCA_016271365.2. NCBI lineage: Eukaryota > Metazoa > Chordata > Ceratodontiformes > Ceratodontidae > Neoceratodus > Neoceratodus forsteri. Next base: position 397,517,841 of record CM057455.1, on the reverse strand, counting down.
ATAAATTAGTCTGCTGCTTCATCAACTTGAGGATGACATTTCATAGTATTAGTAGGCAAACACTACATGAAGATTAACAGAAACTGGGGATTGAAGAAAATGTGTTAAATATCATTAAGTTACATGAACATACCCATTGAAAAGTATAATGTACTGTATCAGGTAGTTTAACAACAAAAATTAAAGAAAGCCTTGAAGTTCAACAAGGACGCACCATGGCCCCATTATTAGTCTATCTGTCTGTCTGACTGTCTGTTGTCTGTCTGTCTATCTATCTATCTATCTATCTATCTAGTTATCTATCTATCTATCTATTCATCCATCTCTGTAAATATTGATATAGATATGTGTGGAATCCTTAATCAGCTTGACGATGAAACATACTATTCCTCTGAAACAACCTTATATAATGTTCCATTACTTGCTTATGCAGGCAATTATGTATTGATTTCCATGTCTCTTCAGGGCCTTCAAAAGAAATTAAAATAAATGTGTTCAACTCTGTGATTAAACATTTCTTAAAAGTAATACCAACCCAATGCAACTTTTAAGTATTTGGCCAACCTAATGTAAACAAATACAACATTTATGTTAGCCTGAAATTAACATTTGTAAACACATATGATTACTTTGGTCTCCGATTTTCTAGTAGTTTATCATGGAATAGACAAACATAATATCAAAAATCTAAACTAAAAAAAAATCAATGAAAGTGGGGTTTTGATTTTTATACAACAATATACAGGCTATTCCATCACAGGATATCTTATGGTGATAAGTTTAAAAATTAAAGTAGCCATCTTATATGCAAGAAAACAACTGGGATTCGGTAATACAAAATTAACTGAAGCAGTGCTTAATAATTTATATAGCTCTTTACTGGGTGTATAATTATATGTCCATGCTGCTATCCTATGGCTGGTACTGGGTCAGTATTCTATTTGTGGCATGGTTTTGGAGAAAATAGCAACACTTGTAATGGACTTGCAAACCTTTATGTTTCCACTTACACACAGCATTTTGGCAATATGTTAATTGATGTTTTTCAAATCCTCAGGATAGAATTGGTTGAACAGGTTAGAAATAAATATAGCTAAAGGAAAAAAAGATAAGCACCTCTGGACAATCAATACTTCATAACATGCATCATATCAGAATTATTAATTTTATTGATAAAACAAAATGGATAAAAATGTAACACAGTGACACAACCATACCCAAGATTTTGTGCTGACACTGAACATTGTGTCACAATGTGTTGGTGCCTATTAGTTGTCTCATTTAAATATTTAATGTAAATTCAAATCAACCAATGTGAAATGAGTAAAAAGTCAGGTAGAACCTTATAACCTCAGAGTTCCAATAAAATGTATATAATAATACATGTATAATAATCTATAATGTTAAAATAATTGCAATATGGCTACACTTAAACTGAAAGGGAATTGTATTTTATATAACAATTTGTACTATGGTGCATACAGTTGAAAGAAAATGAAGGAAAAAAAGAGGGTGGGTGAGAAGGGAATAGTGAAATAAAGTAGAGGAGAATCGGATGGCAAAGGAGAAACATAAACAATTATACTGTATGTGCTTACTTGTAAAAAACAACTTAATCAATGTTGTACACAGTATAAATGAATAGGTGGATCATCAGTGTGCATTAAACATAATAAATGCAATAACTCTTACACAGTAACTATAAGTCCATAAACTATTTACATAAAAGATTACAAAATTATTACATTACCACACTTAAAAATTTATTAATATTCATATGACAATGTTTTCAGAGTGTATTCCAAGTGACATTTTATACTTTGTCAAAACAGCATTTGGACAGTAATTAGAACAACATCAAAAATATAAAATAATCAATTTATAAAATCAAACTATATAAAAATATCAAGAATATAATAATTATAATCCACTCATTCATGTCTCACTAACCATAAAATTATTTGATAGGGAACCATTTGACATCATTCATTTTATCCAGGATAACCACAGGCATCGAATGTATATTGCCAATGGGTTTCCCTCTTAAAGAACTTTTTCTCTAAGTCCCCCCCCCTCGATGTCTAATTTAATATTCTCAAACTCCTGAAGCTTAAACATATGGTCCACTCTTTCTATTTTGACATGATATGCATTTGTTTCTACACCTTTTTCAATAGTTGATAGGTGTTCTCCGATGTGTTTCTGAATTGCTTTAACATAGAAGCATAGAAACATAGAAACATAGACTTTGATGGCAGATAAAGACCACTTGGCCCATCTAATCTGCCCCTTTCCCTACCTACTGGATAAGCTGCAGATCCTAGTTAACCAACAGCCTATTTCTTACTACCCATCACAAGATTTGTCTTATGTCTGTCCCATGCATTCTTGAATTCTCCCACAGTTTTAGACCCCACAACCTCCTCAGGAATGTGGTTCCACCACCCTCCCTGTGAAAAAATACTTCCTCACATTGCCCCTGAGCCATCCCCCCTCTATCTTCAAATTGTGTCCCTTGATCGTGCACATCTCTTTTTCTGAAAGATGCTACCCTCTTGGACTGTGTTGATTTCACTGAGGTAATTAAAAGTTTCTATCATGTCCCCCCTCTCCCTCCTTTCCTCAAGGGTATATACATTAAGCTCCTTTAGTCTCTCATCGTATGGCTTCTCTTGCAGACCCAGCACCATTTTAGTTGCCCTCCTCTGGAATACCTCCATCTTGTCTATGTCCTTGCGGAGATGGGGTCTCCAGAACTGGACACAGTACTTCAGAGGGGTTCAGCAACTGTCTGTACAGAGGGTTAACAATTTCTTTTCTGATGATGATGTCTTTCCCTATACATCCCAGTACCCCCCACCCTCCCTACTGCCTTCTCACATTGCTTGCCACGTTAAGGTCATCTGATATGATTACCCCCAGGTCCCTTCCATTTTGTTGTTGTTACTACCTCTCCCCCATTGTATACTCTTCCACTGGGTTTTGTTTCCCAGGTGCATTATTTTGCACTTATTTGCATTGAATCCAAGCTGCCATACTTCTGACCATTCCTCCAACCTTGCCAAGTCCCTTCTCATCCTTTCCATACACCCTTGTGTATCAACCCTGTTGCAGATCTTTGTGTCATCTGCAAAGAGGCATACTTTTCCTTCCAGTCCCTCTGCAGTATCACTTATAAAGACATTAAAAAGGACTGAACCCAGTACCAACCCTGCGGTACCCCACTAGTAACCCCTCTTTCTTCAACATGAACTCTGTTTACTATTACCTTCTGGTTCTTGTTGTTCAGCTAATGTTTTACCCAGGCTACCACCCTGGGACTCACTCCCATGCTGGTTAAGTTGTTTATTAATCTTTTATGTGGGACTGTGTCAAATGCCTTGCTAAAGTCTAGGTAGGCCACGTCCACAGCCTCTCCCTGGTCTACTACTTTGATCACCCAGTCAAAGAAATCAATTAGATTAATCTGACATGACCTTTCCTCTGTGAATCCATGCTGCCGTGGGTCCTGTACTCAACAATTCTTTCCTTTAGAAGTGATTCCATCATTTTTCCTACCACAGAGGTCAAACTGACAGGTCTGTAGTTTCCTGCCTCTGTTTTGCTCCCACTTTGTGAAGAGAAATCACATCTGCCCTCCTCCAGTCCTCAGGTACCACACCATCCTCCCATGATTTATAAAAAAGGATAGTCAGTGGTGTCACTAGTTCTCCCCTTAATTCTTTTAGAATTCTGGGGTGAATCCCATCAGGCCCTATTGTTTTGTCCATCTTCAATTTCAGGAGTTCTTTCAGAACCTTTTCTTCTTTGAAATGACTGGGATCAACCCCCTTATCCAGAGTGCTTCTGTTAATTAGATTAGGTACCTCCCCCTCCCCCTCTTTTGTAAATACTGAGCAGAAGTATTCATTCAGTATCCCTGCATTTTCACACTCTCTCTCTGCCCACCCACCGTCCATTCTATTCAACCTCACTATCCCTCCCTTTATCTTTCTACGCTCCCTAATGTACCTATAAATGGTTTTATCCCCTTCTTAACAGCATTGGCTATCTTTTACTCAGTTTGGACCTTTGCTATTCTGACTGCCTTCCCTGCTTCCTTCTGCCTTAACTGGTACAGTTATCTGTCCTGCTTCTTCTGTGTTTTCTCATGCTTCCTAAATGTTATCTTTTTCTCCCTAACCTTCCCCGCCACCTCTTTTGAGAACCATAGTGGATTTTTCTATCATTTTGATTTATTTATTTGCTTCACACAAAGGCTTGTTGCCTCTGTAATGGCAGTTTTGATGTTTCCCCATTGTTGTTCCACCCCTCCTTCTTGCCTATTTGCTAGTGCTTTTCTAAGGCACTCTTCCATCCTGCCAAAGTCAGCCTTCCAGAAGTCCAGTACCCTCACTTTTGTATGACTTGACTCTGCAGCTGAGTCTATCGTGAACCACACTTTTTGGTGGTCCCTTTTTCCCAGAGGGCTACCCACTTCTAGATCTGAGATCCTCTCACTGCCCTCATTTGAGAATACCAGGTCTAAAATTGCTTCCTCCCAAGTGTTTTCCAACACTAGTTTTCTGAGGCATGCTCCCTGTAGGGCATCAAGAATGGCACTGCTCTTAGATGTGACTGCATCAAAGGTGCTCCTCTTACCATCTGGCATATTTAGGTCCCCCATCAACAGTATTTCTCCTTTCTCTGCCATTCTAAGGATGCCTTCTATCATATCCTTATCCATTCCCTCCCCCTGAGATGAGGGTCTGTATATAACCCCTGCAGTGATTGTGGTGCCATTTCCAGTCTCTAAAGTGACCCACAATGCCTCCTCTCCTCCCTGTTTACTCTTTTTTTTCCTTTGCTTTTATCCCTTCCCTTACATAGAGAGCTACACTTCCCCCTCTTCTACACTCTCTGTCTCTCCTGTAGGTCGCTTTAGATATCCTACCTAAATAATAAGCTTTACAAGAACAAATTGCTTTTGAGCAATTAATAAAATAATTTACTCAGTATTCCCTTTTTGTAACAAGATATGTAATCCTGTCTCCTCTTTTAATGTAGCAGCAAAATTTACAATCTCTATAGGCAAAACTACCGGGATGGCTTATCACTTGCACTGGGCTGTCCCATATGGAAACTATTAACAACATAGTCACCTATTATCTGACCTCTCCTGTACACCATGAGGGGCTTCTCTAACCTCATTAAACATGTTTCATTCTGGAGAATGACCCTTTTTTTTTCAGTATTACCTCTGATCAAGTGAGACTGGGATGAGTGTGTAGTAATAACATTAATTTGATTCTTAGAATACGAACTTTCTATACCAGGCACGATGTTATGTTGACTGTTTTGACTGAGTAACTCTTTCCTGTCTATTTTTCTCACAAATTCAGTTGCTGTATCAATAAAGGCTGGTCTATAACCTCGGGAACAAAATCTATTCCAGAAATCCTCACAAGCTTGTTCAAAGCCCTCATCTGTGGAACAACTGAGCCTTATCCTTATAAATTGGCTCTTGGGAATGTTCTCTATCAAGTGCCTCAGATGGCAAGTATTAATGTGAAGTATGGCATTTCTGTCAGAATCTTTATGAAACAGACTAGTTTGTACTGTACCATTGCTTTCTTTAACCATCATCACATCCAAAAAATGAATTTCTCTTTTACTCCAGTGCATGGTAAATTTCAAATTAGGGTTTGCATTTTCAAGATGTCGTACAAAGTTCTCTAGCTGCAGTACTGAGATTTTCCATATCAAAAATAAACTGTCAGTAAATCATTTGTAAATATCCATAAAATTATAAAATGAGTTTTCTTCTGCAGACACAACATTTTTCTTTTTCCCAAATGTGTACAGTATATAAATTCCTGCATAATTAGGGCAAAAGCTGCCCCAATAGCAGTTCTTTTAATTGGTTCATAATATTTCCTCGAGAATGAAAATATGTTACTATTCAGGACTTTCTCAGGTAATAAAATTAAAAAATGGAATCAACTGATTTGAACGTGATGTTCGAGAACACAGAGACTGACGTAATGCATTCAGGTCCCCCTTCTATGGAATATTAGTATAGATGGCCTGGGTGTCCAAGGTGACAAATAACCACTCCTCCTGGACTTCTATATTTTGTATGATTTAAAGAAATTCAGAACTATCAGATAAGTAACTGGGATAGAAACAATTTACTTCTTTAATATGAGCATCAGTATATTTAGGCAGGGGCTCCGTAATCAACCCTATGTTTTGCTACTATTGGTTGCCCCAGTGGATTGCTCAAACTTTAATGGATTTGGGATAAACAATATATTGTAGGTCTAAAAGGAGAATTAACTGTTAAATATCTACATACCTGTAGAGAAAGAATGTTTTTCATAACAGCATCATTTAAAATCAAATCAATTTCCTGTTTATACAACATAGTAGAATCAGACTGTAAGTTACAATAAAAATTTACATCAGCCAATTGTCTCAATACAGACTGTAGGTTACAATAAAAATTTACATCAGCCAATTGTCTCAATACTTCAACCTCATATTTAATGTGGTCCTGTACAACAATAGACCCGCTTTTGTCTGCAGGATTAATGGCAGTGTGTTTACTGGTCAATATTGTTTAGTGCTTGCTTTTCTTGATACATCATATTAGGATATCTTGTTTTGTCTTTTTGTGCAAACAGTTCTTATAGATCTCTTTCACAACTTTTTTGAAAAATATCTGCTACTGTATTCTGAGGTGGTATAAAGTGAGATATACTTTTGAAGGTGTCATCCATAGGTTTACTTATAAAGGGTGGGTTATCTGTAATTATTCTGTTGCCCCCCTGATAATATATCAGATGCTGCCTTGCCCTTATTATTTGCTTGAGAGTTGGCCCCTGTACTTTCAATTAATGACCCACTTTTTCTCTATTGTTGCTCAAAATAAACTTTAAAGTTTAACAAATATATTTAAACCTATAATGGTCTCAAATGTGTTTGCAAAATTTTGGGGAATAAAGCTCATCTCAATATCTGAGAGATGATAGCTGGATATATTTACCTCTATTGATTTCCTCTCCTCCCTTGGTTGTGAATTTGATTCCTCCTGGTTTGATATTGTGGGTTCCACTGTTGTGCATATCCCCCATGTCAGCCTAGTCTGTTGTAATTTCTTCCTCTTCCATGTCTGACCTCCTCATCATATTCTCTTTCGGTTTCCATTATTCTGGCAATTCTCAGGCTCCATCTCATGTTGTTGCTGAAATTGTTGCTGATTCGGTGAAGGTATATCTTAAACTTGTTACCTCTCTAGAAAATAATCCATACTCATATTTGTGTCAGCTTCAAAACTGCTTGATTTTGTGTCTCTTACCTGAGGACTTCTTGTTTTTTTTTTTTGTTTTGTTTTTTGGGATAGAGAATTTTAGGCTGTCCCCACTCTTAATCTGCCAAAAAGATATTCTACGTTCTGCCTAATCAGCATTGTCACTTTCTAATTAGCACTGTTTGACCCTTTTAATTCTCTCATCATACTTGGCTAATGTTCTTTTTAAACTAGACTGATATTGTTTAAAATAGGCTGATGCTGACAATGAATTTACAACCCTTTCATTTTCCTCCAGCTGCTCTCTCACTTCTGCCTTTATTTTAACAGCAGCCTCTAAAATCAACTTAATAAGTCCAGCTATGGATGTAAGCCTGCATTCATGCCACCTATTCATAAGAGAAATTCTCTCCTGTCCAAATGCTGGGTGCTTGGCTAGTCTGAGACCCCTGAGTACCCAATAAACTTTTAAACATGTTTCAAGGGTAACCCACTGCCAGGACAGTCAATGTGCTTTCACATTTTTTCTGTAATGTATAAATGTTTGTTTTATGTCAGTTGGCTGTGAGTCTGTGGATGGTCCATTCTGTACCTGTGCTCCTTTTATGGTTTCCAATAATACATTTGCTTTACCTTCTTTGTAAAAAATACTGTTCAACAGAGAAGGTCCTTCCTCTGGAACTGTGTGGTTGGGTGTCGCTGCTCTCTGTTGCTAAAAACATGTGGGGGTACTGTGTTTATATTCACGTTCTCCTATGGGTTAGTAGTGACACTTCTTATCTGAATTATGTTAGGTGTTGAACAGAAATGAACAAAGCCATAATTTAAAATGAAAAGTAGATGAGAGGCTGATCCAAGCTTACAGTATAGGCAAAGGAAAAAAATAGCACCCATGGACAATCAACACTTTGTAACATGCGCCATATATGAATTATTACTTTTATTGATAAAACAAAATGGATAAAAATGCAACATGGTGACACTCACAATTGTAACCAATCTTTCACACTGACACTTACCACTTTGTCAAGGTGCTGGTTCCTCTTAGTTCTCTCATTCAAATACTTAAATTCAAATCAACCAATTTAAAAAGGATTAAAAATTCAGGTGGCACCTTATGAACTCACGGCTCCCTAAAAATACCCTATAAAATAATAATTATATCACAATATGTAATGTTAATATAACTGCAAAATGACTACACTTACACTGAAAGGAATATGTATTTTATGCTATAATGCACACTATAGTGCATACAGTTGATAGGAAAGGGGGAAGGGAGTGAAGGGGAAAGGGGTGGAGAAGAGAAATGAAGTAGAGGAGAATAAGGTGGTAAAGAAGAAATAAACAATTATATGTGTTATGTGTAAAAAAAAAAAATGAAACAATTTTGTACACCATAAATTAATAAGTGGATAATTGGTGCGTAGTAAACCTAATAAAAACAACACCCTCTACACAATAGCTATAAGTCTGTAAAATATCTACCTCCAGGTCTATTAAATTATTACATAACCACAATTAAAAATGTATTATTATCCATAGGACATTGCTTTCAGAGTGTATTCCAAGTGGCAGCTCATATCTTGTCAAAACAGAATTTGGACAGCAATTAGAACAACATAAAATATATAAAATAACTAAATTCTAAAATCAAACCATAGAAAACAACCAAGAAAATAATAATAATAGTAATAATAATAACAATCCACGCATTCAATATGCAGGTTGTTACATAGAGAGCCAATCAAAGTGATTCATTTAAGCCAATATAATCACAGGCACCAAATGTATATTGCTAATAGACTTCGATTCTAAGGAGCTTATTCTACATGTCTTCCCCCTTGAATGCTTTATTTAACATGATATAATCCATGAAACTTTAACTATTTCCTAAAGTAGGATATGTTAAATATTCAAGAACCTAAAATAGATACTTTATACAAAAGAAATAAAATTAGATATGGCAGAGAGCCATATCTCCCAATATTAACTGATATTAAAAGGTAGACAGTGTTATACAAAATTTAGATTAGACATTTTTCAAAGTAATTACTTACATTTTAAAGAAAATAGGGAAGCAACTTGGATATGGAAAAAGAGATAATATAGAACAAGTGTTTGGTTTGTCCATATTATAAGAAACACGGAGAAAAATGGATTCCAGATATTCTATGTGATAGTTATGAAACTCCACCAACTCACTTAACTAATACACTATTGATTATAAACCCAGAGCTGATTAAGAGACTGGTTGCTTTTCCACTTGGTTTAAAGGTCTGGCAAAACAGTTCTATAATGGATTGTCTATAATCTTCTGATACATAGTTATAATTCATGACATGAATGGGACATTTTTAACTTTACAATACTTGGAGATGTTGTAATTCCTCTGATTTCAATAAAAATGGATATTGACTGAATTGAAAATGTATAATAAAGAACAGCTAAGTAAGGACTTACCATAACAGTAGATCTTCAGGGGATCTCAGTCATCAAGTCACAGCATAGGTACTTCACCGTCAGTGACACAGGATCCACATGGAAGATTTTCTGCAGTACAACTGGGGCTACCCAAGCCGACGTCATCTGCCAATGTCACCAACCCTATAAAGGCACAAGTAGCTCCACTCCCTCCTCAGTTCTTTCCCCACAAGACAAAGAGAGCATAGCTCTAGCCATGGGAGACTGAGCAAGAGAGAGAGAGAGAGAGAGATAGAGAGAGATGCCTAGGCCTATAAGAAAGGCTGGATATACTAGATAACCAGTTCCAGTAGAGATCTCCAAGAAGGGGGATGGTGGGAGAGAAGACAGACCTGATGACTGAGATTCCCTGGGAGATCAACTGTTTTAGTAAGTTCTTATGTAACTGTTTTATCTTCTTCGAGGTTACAGTATCTCAGTCATCATTTCACACCACAGGAATGAGTCCCAAGCAGTTACACGTGCAGATAGTCTGGGGGGAAGACCAACCATAAACTTAAGACAGAAGGCCCTGCAGCACAGCCCTGCCAAATCCTGCACAGGCTCTTTAGGCAAATTCCAGATTGTTGTGCTTGGTGAAAGTATGGATGGTACTCCAGGTGGCAGCCACAGAAATGTCGGTGGCTGAGATCCCACAAAATCATGCCACAGGGGCATCCATGCCTCTTGTGGAATGAACTTTTAAAACTCCAGGCAACTCCGCCATGCTTGTTGTAGCAGAACACAATGCAATTAGCTAATAATTTAGACAAACATTGAATAGAAACCTGGGGAAAAAGAAACAAAGAACTGCTTTGAGTTTCACATTCCTTTCTTTGGAGCAGGAAATAATTCAAAGTTCTGCACACTACTAATGTATGAATTAGTGTTCCCCTAGACTGGCATGCTCAGGAAAATAAACAGAGAGGTGGATAGGTTGGTTGAGGGTAAATTCAGACACCACCTTAGGGAAACACTTAGGGCTTGTGCACAAAGACACCCTGTCTTTGTGAAAAATCAAGTAAGGCTTCTCACACCAGAGGGCCTGAAGCTCAGAAATCCTTCAAGCAGAAGTAATAGCAACCAAAAATCATACTTTCCAGGAAAGAAAGTGCAGCTCACAAGAAACGGCTGGCTCAGAAAAAGACTGGGTCAGTTTATCCAAAACAAAATTCAAATACACAGCTGGGACAGGGGAACAGATTGGGGTTTCAGGTGCAGGATGCCCCTCAAATAAGTACAGAAAACATCCAGCTGAACTGTGGTGTGGTCACCCACTGGCTCATAAAAGGCCAAGATAGATGAAAGGTGCACCTTGAGGTAGGAGTACTGGAGACCTCAGTCTAACAGTGATAACAGGTAGTCCAGAATTTGGTTCACCAGACAAGTGAAGGGTCCAGATTATGCTTGGCAGCCCAGATGACAAACCTTTTCCACTTCATGGCATAGGTAGCTAGAGTAGAAGGTTTCCAAGCAGTCACTGAAACATCCACCACCCCACTGGAAACACCAAATCTTGCAATGGCTATGTTCTCAGGAGCCAAGCATGCAGATGGAGGGACTTGAGGTTGGGATCAATCAGGGACCCTTGAGACTGGATCATCAGGTTCCTGCAGAGAGGGAGAGGGACCAGAGGTTCCTTCAGTAGCTGCTGTAGCAATGAAAACCATATTTGATAAAGCCATAATGGAGCTGCCTGAATCATGCTGCCATCCTCCATCTGCAGTTTGATTAGCAACCCCTGAATCAGAGGAAAAGGAGGGAAGGCATAAAGGAACCTCTCACTCCAGGAGAGGGACAACGCATCTTTCCACAGAACCCCAGGTCCTGGATTGAGCAAGCAAAAACTGGGCAGTTTTGTGTTGACTGGGGATGCAAAAAAAGTCCAACTCTAGATAACCCCATCTGTCAAATAGGTCTTCTATAATGGATGAGAGGAATTTCCACTTGTACATGCTGGACTACATCCAGCTGAGGCTGTCCACCAGATTGTTTAGCACTCCTGGAACATGAACTGCTGCGAGAGTTAGACCAAAGTCTAACTCCTAGAACCACACTCTCATGGCTTCTGTGCACAGGGGATAGGAATGTGTCCCCCCCAGCTTGTTAATGTAATACACAACACTGAGGTTCTCAGACTGAATCAACAGGTGATCCAGAAGGAGATTGTTCTGGAAGGCCTGCATTGCATACAGAACCACCCGCATTTCCAGGACATTGATATGCAGTGAAGCTTCAATCTGGGAGCAAGAGCTCTGAGTTTGTAAGGGACCAGGATGAGCCCCCCCAGCCCAAACCAGAAGCATCCATGGTGAGAACCTGCTGGAGGGAGGAGATCTGGAATGGGACCCCTTGGAGGAGGATCAGGGATCCATCCAGCACTGGAGCACTTTGTGGACTGGGGAGTAGAACAGCATTAACTGGTCTAGTTTATCCCTGCTCTGGTTACATTTACTTGGAGAGTCCACAGGAGAATGCACATGTGGAGCCTGGCCAGTGGAAAAGTGAGAATGGCTGCCATCCTCAGCCCCAACAGATTCTGGTACATCCTGGTCAGGATATGACAGCTCTGGGCAACTTCTTGAGCCTGGGCAATAAGGCACTGCACCCTGGTCTGAGTCAGGAAGGCCTTTCCTTGCACTGATTCTAAGGTCATCCCTATGTATTGTAGTCTTTGGGATGGGACTGGAACATAGTTAGGCAAATTGGCCATAATACCCAGGGAGAGAAATAAGTAAAGAGTTCTCTCCAGAGTCTGTAGGAGCTGTTCCCTTGGCAAGGTCTTTAGGAGCCAATCATTCAGGTATGGGATTATGCACTGCCTCTTCCTTCTGAGGGCTGCAGACACTACTGCTAAGCATTTGGTAAAGACCCTTGGTGCAAAGGACAAGTCAAAGGGCAGCACTTTGAACTGGTAATGTTCATCCTGAAAAAGATACCAGAGGTACGTCTTGTGAGGAGGAAATACCGAGATGTGCAGATAAGTGTCCTGCATGTCTAGAGAACATAGCCAGTCACCCTGATTGAGAAGGGACATGAGGCCTGGGAAGGTTGCCATCTGGATCTTTTTGTACTTGACATACAGATTGAGGTCCTTGATGTCTGAGAATAGCCTGAGTACTCCAGTTGTCTTGGGAACCTGGAAAAACCTGGAATAAAACCCTTTGTTTCTCTGGTGCCTGGGCACTGACACAATGGCCTGTTTGAACAGAAGGGACTGTACCTCCTCCCAGAGAGCAGACAGTTTGGCTAGGGGGTAGGCAGAGGGTAAAGGGGGAGACTCTGGAGGTTGCTTGATGAGTTCCAGAGTGTGAACCCCTTTCTATGATTTGAAGAATCCAGGCATCTGATGTAATGGTTCTCCACTGATTGAGATGGAGGGAGAACCAACCACTGACCACCACCTCTTGGTCGGAGACCGAAAGAGAGGGTCTGGAAAGGAGTCAAGTGGAAGTGGATCCAGCCACTGGGGCTGATCCATTGCATCTAGGATGTTTGCCAACAGTTCCAACAGTGGAGGCAGCAGGCCAGGTGGCTGAGGCTCTGAATTTGCCTTGGGGTCGAGGGGCTGCTCCTGGCCTTTTGTACCCCATATGAAAGGGAGGGCACTGCCTGCTCCTTGGATGCATATGATATAGTGAATGAATAGATCTGATAGCCCTACCAGAGGTCTAGAAAACATTAATGATGTCCTGGACATCTGGTACAAATAGTTTGAGCTATTGAAGGGGGTATTCATCACCAGCTGCTGGACATCCGCAGCAAAGCCTGAAACCCTTAGCCAGGAGTACCTATGGAGGCAAATGCCTGTGGCAGCAGCCCTGGCAATAGTATCGGAAATATCATAGATTGTTGACAAGAGGTGCATGCTAACATCCTCAATCCTTTGTAAGCATTTTAGAACCTCTTGCTTCTGGATACCATCTGGAATATCCTGGGCAGCTCATTTGCCCTTCTTTCAGCTGATGTTCTAGTACTTCACCATGTGGGAAAGGTAGTTGGCAATCCTCAGCCCAACAGTTGGAGAAGGCACAAAGCCTTTTGCCCCAGAGATCGATTCTGTGTGGATCTTTGTTAGAGGGAAGGGAGCTAAGGTGCTTGGTCACCTTGGACATGTCATTAGCTGCCTTTATGACTACTGAATCTGTTTCAGGCTGGCAGCATAATGTGGAAATCCCTGATTGTCATGATAAAGTTTTTTCAGCCCTATGGGGCATGGCTGGTACCATGTCAGGACTGTGCCAGGTTGCAGTAGTAGCATTCCTTAAAGCAGGCAAAATAGGAGGAATGATCTCGGGAAGAGACTCGAGGATCTCCAGAAAATCAACTAGATCTTTTCTGGTGGCATCTTCCTCCTCCGTATGAAAGCCCATGGCTGAGGACAATTGCTTCTTAATATTGAAAAAGGTAGGGTCCTCTGGAGGAGAGCTAGGGGTGTGTTTGACAAAGTCCTCACTCACTGAGGAAGCTGTGGACTCTTCATATGGAAGGATAAGATCAGGATGGTACTCCTTCTCAATGTCGACCTCTTTAATTCTAGGTCTGATGACCGAGGTGCCGATGACAGCCTGGGTTGGGCAGCCTGTGAAGGCAGAGTATGCATCAACAATGACAGCGCCATCAACAGCACAGACAATGTAGGCCTATATGCCTAACTAGTGGACTATATCAGAAGTGAATTTAGTCAAAATCTTATTAACGTCGATGACAGTAGAAGAGTGTGTAGATGGAGGGGGTGCAATGGTCCAGGAAGTAATGACCTGCTAAAGGTGCCCCGAGGGCCTGGGAAAGCATCAAGCCTAGATGGGAGGGCCATCAATGATGACCCCATCATCAAAAATGAAGAGGCCGATGACCTCGAGGACAATGACTGGCTGCTCTGGACATCAGGCAATAGCACTATCAGTATGGGTCTGGTAGGGACAGAGACCTGGACAGAAGATTTGTGCATCAATGATGATGACTAAGTACCCCTATACCAGGAGGAATAGGCCATTGGGGAGCAGGACCAATGCCAGAGGAAGCGGTCCTGATCATTCTTCTTTATGACTTTTCCCCGAGCACTTGCCTCAGACTTTGGGGACCATGGAGCTCGAAGACCAAGTCGGTGACTGGGAAGCAGGTACCCCAGAGAACTGCTGCCCAGAACTGGCTATCTGTTGCTCAATGAGGACATTTTTAAGTGCCTTTTTGCATCATCTGATGGTTGTTTGATTAAATTTATCTCAGAACTGACAGTGGGAGACTTTGTGGTCAGGCCTAAGACAACAAACACAAAGAGAGTGTTTGTCTGTAGAGGCAATCTTCTTTCCACAGCAGTATCAATGGAAGAGAGAAGTTACAGAATTAACTCTCAACATAACCAAACTAAAGGAATCTCTGTAAAAAGAGATTCTAAAATAGTAAGTATAAAAAAAGCTGTATGAGAAAAAATGGCTAGAAACTGCATCAGAGCTTCCATGGAGATGCATGCAAATGTGTTGATGGTGGGAAAGAATGGAGGAGGGAGTGGGCCGCTAATGCCTTTATAGGGTTGCTGATGTTGGCATATGATATTGGCATGGGCAGCCCCAGACATACTGCTGAAAATCTTTTGTTTGGATCCTGCTTCACTGCCAGTGAAGTTCCTACAGTGTGACCTGATGACTAAGATACCCCCTATGAATATCTAAGCATATGTTATATATTATGTCCTTATGCATAATCCTGGTTTTTACACTAGTACCAATGCAATAGATAGATGAATAGACTGCTATATTTAAGTACAAAGAATGTTTAAATGTTTATTAGACTAATGACTGACGCATGCATGTTAAGATGAAATTATTTCTTTGGTAAGGAAATATGATGTATGCTATGATTCCAACAGATAAATTGTCAGCTCTTCATTTGACAAGCACGCTAATCTATATAAGAATGTTCAAATGAACAAATTTGACCTCATGATTTTTTTAAAGGAAAGAAACTGTAACTATAGTTTGTTTTTTGTTGTTAAGAGTCATTAGGATACACCTTCAAGAGTGTAGTTAGACAGATTCAAACCCTCTGATGTCCTGATGAAAGTCTGGAGAACCAAAATTAGCTACAGCTCTCTAGTTACATTCTCGTTCCTACAAGTATAATGCAATATATCCATAGATCCCTAGATATTTAAACATTCATTGTGAGAGTTTTTGTTTACTCCTGTTTCATTCAATTCTCTCAGTGTATATTTTGATTGTAAAGACTTTGAAATTTTAACAAAAAAAAATCTTTGTATGTGTGCTCTCACTCATGGATAGCAATATTAAGGCATATCCAAGTGCCCCAGTGCATTTTCCTGTTTCATCTGCAAACATATTTCTTCACAGTGACGCAAATAGGAACTGGACTGCTATGGAGGCCAGCCCCAATAAAGCTGTACTTAAATACTACCATTGTCATCCTATGAACCATGAAGATTGGGTGCCACTGCCACTCTACAGCCAAAGAGAAGTCCTCCCAAAGCCCCCTTTTCAAAGGCTATTTGAACTCAGGCTCCTGGACAGGAAGCCAAAAGGATGGGATGGAAAAAAGGAAAAAAGAAACATACTCAGTTCAGGGAAGGGAGTTCAGTATGGGAAGCCAGCACAACACCACATCAAACAGAACATAGTATTACACTCATCAGTCTAAGTTGAGTAGTAGTCAGGGATGCTTTCTGAAGTCCAAAGATATTTCTTTATTCAAGTACTCCAGTAATGAACTCCACAAACAAGCAGCACATATCTCCCAGTACCAAATGTAAGTGCCATAGTGCAATACAAAACAATAAACTTCTGGCAAACAGACTGCACAGACCACATTGCCCCATTGATTTTTATTGGACTATGGCACTTTCATTTGGCACTGGAAGATATCTGCTGCTTGTTTGTGGAATTGAATACTGGAATACTAGAACTGAGAAACATCCCTGGACTTTAGGCAGCAGTCCATATTATTCTATTCAGATTGGAGAGTGCAGGGCTTTACCAGGTTAGCCAGATGGATAGTCACAATATACATGGCTGGGACAGGGGGACCTGCATGTTATACCCCCCCCCCCCAAAGTTACATTACTGGACATAAAAAGTGAAGTGGCAACACCTTGTCACACAAGATTGCATTAGAGTGATGTATGTTACTCACTTACCACCATCCATACACTGTGGTTTCCTTCCACAAAAATACATACCTTGGGGTCCATGTAATGCTCATTAGAGGTTACCTCAACTTTCTGACTTTGAGTTTCCCCAGCAGACAAGGATACAACTCCCACCCCACCCAATTCCATTTTACCTTCTCTTCTTATCGTGGTAGATGACAAAGCCTCACAAGGGCCTACAGGGCACCCACTACTTCAGTGCCATCACCTCTTGATTCCAATCAACCTGAAATTGTGGCAGGCAACTCATTATACACTGTACATGGCAGACAATTGTCTCTGACCTAAACATTAACCCTTGAGTAACCAACTTGAACTTGGAGAACAGAATGCTACAGTGACCCCTGATGGTAATAATAATAATAATAATAATAATAAAATTTATTTGGTTAAGAGCCTTTCAAATATTTCAAGGCATTATACAAAGCATCATAGCATCAACACGTCAATACATACACTGGCAATACAACCAATAAAATATTTAAAATAAACAATTACAATACAACAGGGAATGCCTGATTCCATAAAAATGACTTTAAAGTCTTCTTAAAACTATCCACCATTGGTAGGGTGACTGCAGTTGGTACAACCCTTAAAACAACAACCTCCCTTGCTGACTCTGTCAAAAAAAAAATGACTTCACTGCAGTATGGGGTATGATAGTAATGCCACATTTAATGCTATAGCGGACTTTCAAAATGGTCCCTAGAGGTGTCTTGTCTACCAAGGGGGAAACAGTGCTGACATCAGCCTGTTTATTTCTGTTTGCCTTGATCATCAGTAAGGAACATCTAAGCTGATTATCCTTATTTATTAATCTCTTTAGTTCATGTAATATTAATTATGCAGCTTTCTTGATCAGATGTCTTTACTCTTTAGAGTTAGAAAGTTGTTCAGGGTAAAGCAGTATGAAGCCCCAGTGTTGACCCAATTAATTTGTTACAAGAAACTCAGCTACACATACCTCAACAACTGGATTTGAGGTAAAGAACCACACTTGGCAACAGCAAAATACTTGTGAACGGAAGTCTTTACTCACGTTAAGGGCTGTATCATGCCAGTGCATGTGCTGCCATGGCCCTCAACATTTTGAGCATATGTACATTTTCTCAAGGAGGAAGAGAAAATGCATGCATGCGTGAAAGGATGGAGGCTTGGGTAGCTCATGTACAGGCATCATACAGATCCTTAATGTGAGCAAAGACTTCTATTATAAAGTAATATCCTATTGCTAAGTGTGTGTTTTTTGCTGCAAAGTCAGTTATTGAGGTACTCATAGCTAAGCTTCTTGTAAAAATTAGCCTTTACTCTTTGTATGGTTAAAACTAGCTGAATATATTTCTATTTTTAGGTTTGTAATTGACTAGGTTTGTATTTGACAAATCAGCAGAAACAAAATTGCCAGTTTGAAATCTATGTCACACCTAAGAAATATAGTAGAAATGTAAATGTTTTATTGATGTTCTTAATTGGCAATTGTGACTATCTGACAAACTAGTAATCTTCAACACAGTAAGATTAATCAAGAACATCATGGCTGTGACAAATCAAACATAATTGATCATGTCAACAATTTTTTTTCTGCTTTCTGTGAAGATGAATTATTAGTTCTAAGCTGTGTTCTGCTGGAAAAAAATGGTAGTTTGCAGACTGGCTGTTAGTATATTGACCTCCAGAATTTCTCACCCTTCAAGCATGTGAGGAATATCAGCATTCACAACATGAACAATGATAAATTAATTAAATACATTATGCTCATTTTTCTTGCTTGTCAGTCTCCATCATGCACTGGACAGGCAACAAATAGTTTGCTATGAAATTATAAACACGTTATTGCTCTTGCACACAGAAATGTCAGTTCTTTAAACATTCTAGAATTTATTGAGAGAGATTGCACACTTTTAAAAATATATTAAAACAAATATGACAGTAGGTGTTTGTAACCTTGAAATACATGTAGTGAAGTGTGATATTTTTGGTAACAACTAAACATTTAATTCCTAAGTAAGTGTAGTGATGATAGTAGAAGTGTTCTCTCAAACTAGTATTGATTTCTTGCACCATAAACTGCACTTGTACAATAAGGGAGTTTGAAAGACTTGCTTGTTCCATAATTACAAAAAGACAGCATTACATACCAGATAAATTCAACTCCATATAAAGTACCTTACAGACAATACAAATGCATCAGTCTGCAGACTCAACAGCTAGCATATGGGTATGAACATCATATTGTAGGTAGGGTTGCCTTCTCAAAAAGGCATCCTTTGCACAGAAGTTTAATAAAAGCACTGTGCTTTGACTAGATAATAATGGTGAAAACAGCCCCAGAGTATATGGCAAACAAGTTTGGTTAAAAGGTCTTGAACACTTCAGAATATCAGCAATTGATAGTTAATTCATTAAAATCAGAGTGTAAACAATTTCCTGTTATGTCACTATAGATATGTTTTGAGGATTGTTAGTCATATTTAAAGGTCACATAAAAGTATTGCACATTGCCCTCCCTCCAGTGCTTACACTATGCTGGTATTGTACAATCAGTATAATGTAGTTTGAGTCACCTGTTAGTTTTATGATAAGCCCATTTTGTTGCTTGTTGACAACACACAGATGACTTGACAGATTAGAATAATACTTTTAGGGCTTGGTGTTTCTATATTTTTTATATAGAATCTATATTTTCTGAACATTTCCTGTGAATTTGTTCAGCTATTTTAAAGTTAAACAGTTGAAAAAACAGAATTTTTATTAGTTCCAATTTTTTGCCTGAATGTTTGCACTTGTCTAAAAAAAAATATATAAAATATCTGGGGGGACATTTTCAAAGGAGTTGCACTGGTGCATCTGAGGTGTGCTGGTGTATCTCAAGAAAGGCACTGCAGCATGATATTCAAAGGGTATAGATGCATTAAACATTTCCAGCTGCGCCCAAGTGCAGTGATAATATATATGGTGCATCTCCAGGGGTGTGCACATGAATATGCAGTCATCCCCATATTCAGCAGAGAGGTGCAGTGCAGCTGCATGTACATCTTGCAGATGTGCTGCACACAGTTAGTCATGACAGAAATATGCCTAACTCATAGCCACCCACAGATGGGCTGCCGCACTGCACACAGCAGTACAGCAGCTGCCAGTCACTGCAGCCGGGGGCAAGCCCCTTCTCTGAATCCCAATCACATGGAAATATTACAAAAAACATTGTCCACAGTCCCTGGTAGTCTACTGGAACCCCTCAAATCCCATCCCTGAATCCCATTAGAAATACGATTGCAACCCCCACCCTTTTCCATAGTGTAGTGTCCCCCTCCCCATCACAGTCCCCATTTGAATAAAATAAAATAATTTCCTCTACACTCCTTTCCATAGTGTAGTGGCCCCCCACCCACTCAGGCACCCACATCCCATCCTGCTCCCCCATCCAAGCATGTCCAGTCAGCCAGTAAGAAGCACAGCCCTCCACACACCTCCATGGCTGCCCACCGAATGAACTGTCAATGAATGACAGCTTACTGTAATCACTACAAGCCCATTAGTTGACACTGCCGACCAATGGGCTTGCAGTATGTACTGTAAGCTGTCATTCACAAGCCTGGACTGATCAACATAATCCAGACATTCTTGGTATTACTGAGACCTGGTCAAAACCCAGCAGACAACAACATGAAGTGGACCAACAAGGTTACTCATGTTTTAGAAAAGACTGAGTAGGTAAAAAGGGAGGTGGTGTTTTAAGTTATGTAAAACCTAGTCTAACTACCTTAGTATTTCCTTCACTGACTGACAAGATTACCTCAGCAGAATCTTTATTTGCCTCCCTTAATCTTGGAAATGTAAAAAAAAACCTACTATAGCCGTCCTGGTGGCTCTGATGGTTGAGGCACTGGATGCCACACTTCGCACCACACCAATGATCCGGGTTCGGGAGTGAGCCCGGATCATCAGGGGTTGTCAGGCGATGAAAGGGATTGAGCATCTGACAGACTGCCCTCCCTCTCCGGGGTGGGAGGTTTGTAGCTGTCGGTGCACTTGTGGCCCCTAGAGGAGGTCAGGGCTGGTGCAATGGTACAGGCAATACATGAGGTGAGTTGGGGCATGGCACCCAGAGGGAGTGCGCATGGAGGCATGTGTGCTCCTTCCATTGGTGTCATTGCATGCCCCACTCACAAGGGAATTTAGAACAGGAAAAATGGTGACCAGTCATGGCAGCTTGAGGACTGTTCCATGGGATGCCCGGCTTCGAGGGCATCGCAGTGAGTACTGCATCTGGTCCTGGTAGGAGAGAGTCAGGGGGGTCTCTCCACCACCCTGCCATGGGGGGAAGCCATGGGGGTAGATCAGTGAGGGTCCAACGAGGAGCCAAGATGCTCTGGACAGTGACCCGGATAAATCAGATGCCTGGATGCAGATGGCAGACCGGGATCTAAGGTAGAAACAAGACTAATAAAAAAAAAATTAACTACTATTTGGTTGTATTTACCTCCCTCCAAAAGATGCTACAAGTATTCTTCCTTCCCTTTTCTCGTCCTTAGCTGATCTACTCTCACATGATACAGTGCTTTGAGGGGATTTTAGTAATGACTGTCTCTCCCCATATACAAATAAGGCCCACACAATAGTCTCAGACATTAATTACACTTAGCATATAACCAAACTCACCAGGCAAAATTCCAAGACTGGTACCTCAACACTATTAGACTGGATAGTATTCAGTTCTCCTCACAGGATCAGATCTGTAGGTGTACTACCCAATTGTATTAGCAACCACTCTCTTATCTAATATGTATGGTGCAATCATTTTGAAATACTCCCTCCCATTATTCTAGATACCAGAAATATGACAAAATTTAACCTAGATGAGTTGCTGACATCAATTTATAATACAAACTGGGGTCCAATCACTGACTTTCTCACAACCGAGTAGGCCCTAGACTATAATGGGCTAACTAGGTGGACCAGTTGGTCCTTATCTGCCATCATATTCTATGTTTTTATGTTTCTATTTCATCATGACTTTTACCGACATCATCAACAAGCACACACCCCAAACCAAGCATAGGTCCAAAGGCATCAAAGGTCCCTGGTTTTCCAATGAAATTAGGTCCCTCATGAAGAGACGGGATGCTGCCTGGGAAACATTCAAAGTTAGCCATCATCACTCGGACTGGTTATTATATTGACAGTTGAGAAACCACTGCAAAACAAAGCTCGAGGGAGCTAAACAAGCATACTATCACTCACTCACTTCAAACGGAACCTCTGAGTAACCCAAAGGAATTTTGGAAACAAATTGACTCTATAATCAAAGATATATCCACACAGTACCCTAGGTCCATTATATCAGGAGTTGACCTATTACAAGACCCGCCTTTAATTGCAGAGGGAACAAATCAGTTTTTTACTGACCTGGACATGTATATGTCACAACTTTCACCTACCCCTGATTTGTCCATCCCTACACAACACCTTGCTAATCTTGGGTTGTGCTCCAACTTCCATTTGAAAACAGCAACCAAAAATGAAGTTCTCAAGTTATTATTAAAACTAAAGACAGAGAGCTTCCCTGGTCACAATACAATCAAGCCAAAGTACCTCAAATTAGGGGCACCACCACTTGCTGCACCTATCTGTAGTGTTTTAAACAGGTAATTCCTAACAGAAACTGTGCCAAGCAAATGGATTGTGGCTGTGGTAGTCCCCGTCCACAAGGATGGCATACATGCCATTGAAAACTATAGAACTACCTCAATTCTATGTCCCCTGGCTAATATCCAAGAGAAGATATTGTATAACCATCTACAGTCTTATTTAGAAACAAGCCATCTACTGATGGATTGACAGCATGGCTTTAGAAAGAATCATAGTACGACTATGGCCCTGGTTAAGGTTTCTGACAATATACTCAAGGCATGCAACTCAGGCCTTGTTACTGGTCCACTGCTCATTGACCTGATAAAGTCTTTTGACCTCATCTACCATCACCTTCTAATTTGTGAACTACAGTTACTGGGCATCGACTCCTTAGTGCTAACATAGCTACAGAGTTATCTTATTTGTAGATCACGAAGAGTAAAGTGGTCTGGGTCACTGTGCCCCCTCAGGCCCACAATACATGGTGTATCTCAGGGATCAATCCTTGGTCCATTGTTGTTTTCAATCTTCATAAATGAACTTCCCAAATATTATGGTGGTGCGTCAGTGCAACTCTATGCTGATGAAACAATCCTATTTTGTTCATCCAATAACATGGTTTGGCTTAGTCAAAATCTTAATTTCTGATTTTAATACACTTGAAACATGATTCTCAGATAAGATCTAATTCATAATACTTAAAAAAAATAAAGCTATGGTTTATGACAACCACACCTTCAAATTAGTCTCTCTTCACCCTCTCAGAATCTGCTCATTATCTGGAGATATCATAGAAGTAGTCCAAACCTTTAAATACTTAGGGATGCACCATGATGCATTCTTTTCTCTTGAGTCACAAGTGACCCTGTTAACTAAAGCTATCAACCAAAAGCTAGGTCTATTGTACTATCACCACCCCCTTATCCACTTCCTCCTATCAAAAAATAGCATCCACATCCCTTCTCCCCATACTTTTTTATGGTGCACCACTACTGCACTCAGCTCAAACTTCATACCTCACCTGGCTCTGTCAACTCTACTTTAGGATCAGGTGATTTGCCTTAAGGGCAGATCGTAGAAAACACCACTGTGGTATCTTGACTTCCCTAAAATGGTCAGATTATGACTCAAGGTTACAGTACCTAACACTATGTTTTGTTTTCATACTAGTGAACATTTTCAATCCTCCTTGCCTAAGGGGGCTTGTCTATTATAAAGAAGTTGTCCACCCACTAAGGTCAGGTTCACTACATATTCTTGCTACCCCTAAACCGCACCATTTTGTGGGGAGGTGAATTTTTACATCCTGTGCCACCACAACCTAGAATTCTCTACTGCTTTTACTATTCTCATGTCCTTCACTGTCTCTCTTCAAAATTGAGCTTGCCACCTACCTACTTAAACTTCCACACTGCTTATGTTTTTGTTATCCCATGCCATTTACTGGACCACATTTGGCTAAAGTTATCTTATATCTTAAGCTACTACATTAGTCAGTGTCAGTGGCTCAGCAGGTAGCACATGTGCCTCTGAAGTCAGGAGATCAGAAGGCTGTGGGTTCTATCCCCACACCAGGCACTTGGGTTAAATCCCAGTACTGACATTGTAGTGCAGCATGAGGGGGTGCTGTCTTTTGGGTGAGACATTAAACTGAGGTCCCATCGGCCTGTTCTGGTGGAAGTTAAAGATGCCATGGCACTTCTGAAAAAGAGTAGTGGAATGTGTTTATTTATTAATAAATCATACAATCCATGAAATCAAATATAGTCCAGACATAATGCAATCATACAAAATGAAACATAAATTAAGGGAAAAAAAAAATCAAAATAGATTTACATGAAACAAAAGGCTCTTATAACACACAACAAGTCCCCTAAATAGTTCATATTTGACTGAAAGAATAAGAAAGTAAACATTCATGTAATAGGGACATCATTGTCCGTGATCCATGGCAAATTCCTCCATTTTTGAAGTAAAACTTTCCGCTCATACTTCTTAGATTAAAAAAATATATATTTTTAAATTCAGAAATATGTTGTACAAGTTCTATATGTGATATCTGTTTTTGCTGTAAAGTAAAAACATTTCTATGTTCAAAAGGAACCATTTAAAACTGCAAGTATAACATGTAAGGTACTTTTGTCCCACTTTCTCCAATGGTTAGTGTATACACCATAAACAAGATTCTCATATGAGACTTTGGAGAACTTGGGCTCATTCCAGTTCATTCTTGTGACACATAAGACCAAAAGGATTTTATATATGAACAAAAGGAAAAAAGGTGTCAAATAGTTTCTGGTTCTTGAATGCATCCTGGTCTAGAACAGATCCTCTCTTCCACCTGCTTATGTTTCTGGTTGCCCTTTACATTTAATATTTTATGACCACAGAGCCAATGGATATCTTGCAACTTTAGAGTTACAGTATGTGTGGTTTTTGTATCACATTTTGTAAAGATAGCAGATGTACAGTACCTGAGGATATTTTGGGAAAGGAATGGGTTTTGTAAAATTGGTCTTAACATAAACCTGTCTTCTAGAATTTGTCAGTATCATAGAACTGGAGATTCCCCATGATTTAACCTTTATGAAAACATCTCTTAAGTATGGTATTGTCTGAGGATTAGGTTTTAAAATCTTCTGTGTTCCAGTTTCCTAGTTCCAGAATCACAATTTTACAGAGGATAAAAATAAATCCATGCACGTTCTCACTATTTATTTAAGTAGGTTTTGTAGATTTATAAACATGAATTGACAATGTAAAAATAGAACAGGGTTTATCATGTTCAAGCCTCCTTGTTTTATTGGCAAATATAAAATGTTCTTTTTTGTTGGATTAAGTCTGCTTCCCCAGATGGCCTAAAAAAATATGCTTAATAAGGTTGTTTCATGTGATTTTGATTAGGGAAATACTTGACTTAGAAAAATAAAAATAGGTAATAAAAAGTGTTTATTAAATGTAAACATTGTGCTTTTCTAAGTTGCCAGTGGTTCCACCTTTGCACAATTTCTTTCCCTTTCTCTAGTTTTTTGGTCTCAATTGTGTAAGTCTTGTGAGGCTGCTCCAAATTCTACTTCTAAAATTTTGATAGGGTCAATTGTTATGGAGATGCCTGCAATGTTATTTATGATTGGGGTTTGTGTCCCAAATTCACAGCCTGTGCAGTTTTGTTTATTTAAAGAAGCCCCTGAAATTTTACCAAACTCAAGACACTGGTATACTGCTGACTCTGCTGTGTCTGCACTGGGCACCATAATACAATGCCATCTGCATAAATCATGGAAGAGAAGGGAATTATTTCTGTTCCTATATCAATTATTGGAATCTCAGCATTTAACTTTCTAAGAAATACTAAAAATATACAATAAAGGACTGATAGGGCATCCTTGTCTGACTCCTTTATTTAGTACACCAAAGGCCCACATTATCCATTAATATATGGTGTCACTAGCATTTTTGCAAAGTTTTTTCAGCCATAGAATAAAGACATCTGGAATCCCATATTTTCATAAGGTAAGGGTCACAGAGTCAAAAGCTCCTTGCTGATCTAGGGACAGAACACAGCCAATAGATTCTAATGTGCTTTTCCATTCAAACAATTCACTAAGGAGTAATAACTGATCAGTAATTGACCTACCAGGTACTGCACAAGATTGAGCAGAAACGATGAGCTAGAGAGCTGGGTTTAACAAACGTTTGTTTAAAATTGTTGTCAGTATTTTAAAATCAATATTCAGTAAACTGATGAGTCTCCATTTTTTTTTAAATCTGTGTATCTCCTTTTTTAAGGAGAAAGATAAGAGTTCCTCCCATTAATTCTAACAGTAGGTCAGGTGCTTGTGGCATAAACTTATGAGCTGCAGCCAACTCTACTGTAATATCTGTGCCCAGAAACTTATATAGCTCAGCAGTTAATCCATCCTCCCAGGTATCTTTCCTGTTCTCAATGATGTTATGGCTAGTTCTACTTCTGTGGGATCTATTGGATGAGCTAGTTTTTGCAATATTGAAGTAGGACAATTTGGGAGTTCTAAGGAGTCTAAAAATATGGAAATATTTTCTTCATCCATGGCTTCTTCTTTAAAAAGATCTTTCACATATCCACTAACTTCCAACATAATATCCTGAAGATCAGTTTTTATAGTGTTATCAACACCCTGTGTTGCTTCTAGAGTATTTTTTGTTAACTCCATCTTTACAACTCATAACAGCACAGATAGTAGCTATCTTCCTTTCTGTACAAAATTCTTGATACATTTTTAGAGATTGGGTTTGTTTGTTATGATACAGTCTCATGTCTTCTTTAATTGTTCTGATCTGTAAAATTATGTTTTGTGGTTTGTGCTAGGGACTTGAGGTGCTGTAATTGCTTGCACAGTTTAACATATTGACAATAATCATTATCTCTGAAAGCTTTACTAATAGATTTTAGTAGCTTTGTATATCTGTTTTTGTGTCTGTCCACCATAACATGGGGTCATTATACATATCATAAACCAATTTTCTTGAAATAATAAAATATTGGATATGCTGTCTAACCTGGTCTTGTACAAGTAAAGAAGAGTTTAGTTTCCTAGCCCTGGACACTTTGGATGAACAGGTTGTGAACTAATTACTAGATGCAATTCACCGTGATCAGAATATTCAAATGTTGTAACCCAAGCAGATTGTAATGGTAAAGATTTATTCGTGAAAAAAAAAGTATATGCGGGTAGCCAAAATTCCTTTTTGGAAAGTGGGATCTGTGTTAAAAGTTATCCCATGGTATGCATCCTTTAACACAGCAATTTGAATAACAGCCTTTAAACACGTTTTGTCATAATATATTTTCTTTGTAGTGGTGCCATGACTTCTATCTGCTAAAGAAATACCACAATTGAAATCTCCACTCCAGATAATAGTATGTAAAGTATGCAAACATGGCTGTATATGATGAAATAATTCAACCCTTTCAGACTTTTTTTGTGAAGCGTAGGTGTTGACAAGACAAAAAAAGGTACCTTTATAGATGATTCTAAAAGCGGAACCTGTTCTGGAATTAAACCTATTAATTTCAACACCTGCACAGTAATGTTGTTAAAAAGTATAGCAACCCCAGAGCATGCCTTCAGCCCCAGGGAACAGTAAGAAACCCCTGTATGCCATCATTTTGTTGCATTAGATAGTTTGGCTATAGTGTGTAGCCTAGTGTCCTGTAAAAAAAATCACCTCTGAATTAGTAGATTGTAAGCGTGAGTATACAGAAAGCTGTTTTTGTTTATTTTTTATGCTATTTACATTGATCAAGCAACATACAATAGATGCAGTCATTTAGGTATTAAGAGAAATTATATTCAGGGAAGGTTTCTCTTGGTAGACTTAATTTTTTCTTTTGTTTTTTAATCCCTCCCCATTGTTTCAGGTTGGGACATGCTCCTTCATCCATTTCATTATATTCAGTATCTGGAGTGCCGTATACAGATTCTAAGCCAACCTGGGAATCTTTGACTCATTATTAGAAAGGTCCAATGTTGTCCGTAAGGTCTGGAAATTATTGGGCGTAGGGGTTGTGGAGATGTTTGGGACTTTAGGAATAGTTTGCCCCATGTTTTTCTCTATGTCACCATCTGACTGTGTTGTGTCTCAGAAACAGGTATGTTGGAGAGAGGGGGGGAAGGGGGGCATTGACAACTTATATGAATGTACATGTATAATCTCGATGGGAAGTATTTCTGTGACTGTTTCTTCATATATGCTGGCTTCACTATCCTTTTGTGGGGAAGGGGTCTGGGACATCTGCAATGTCTTTCTCTACTGTCTCATGTTGTGATAAGGGGGTTCAGGGATAGGAACCGGGATAGTAACAGGACAGAATGGTGCAGAGGCCGAATGTTCCCTTTGTGCTACAGCTCATAAACAGCCTCTGCTCTTCAAAATCACTCACAATGGTTTGTCTATGGGCAGCATTGGGACATGTAGCATAAGAGTGACCTGGAGTTTCACATAAGTTGTAAATAGCGGTGTTCCTGCATTGACCACTCATGTGGCCTAAACTGTTACAAAGCGTGCAGTGCAACCTATTGCACATGCTGCTGATGTGCCCTGGCATACCGCATTTGCAGCATGTTTTGGGTTGGCACAGAACAGGATGCCCCATCCCTGCCCAGATAAAAGAAATTAGGCAAATGCTGTAACCTAACCTCTGTTGACCTCAAAATCACTTTTATTCACCAACCCCCTGTCCATATATCTTCAGTATCAAAGATAGCTTTTGGGAGGCCAACGACTGTGCATCACTGTTTGAGACAGTATGTTAGATCAGTGACACTCATCCCCTCATTCCTAAAAAAAAAAACAGTCATAACTTTATGAGCAGGCCAAGTCAATGGGATGACCTCAAAAGGGGACCATAGAGGAGAGCTTTTGACTGAATTATACCTCTCACAGAATTGTTCTAACTCACTGTTGAGCTTGAAGTTCACGTCAAATGAGGATTCACCTGAAACGTGAATTAATGCATAAATTTCAAATGAATAGAAATGCAAACTTTCTTTCAACAACTTTCTGCCTACAAATTTTCTATCAGGAAAATATTCATCCCTCCTTTATATAGGAGGCGGGCAGCACTGTGTCTTTTAGCTGCATAAATAGGGGTTTGAAAAAAGATGTATAAGATCTACAGTTTTGCCTGTTCTGTTCATTGTTAGAAGCAGGTGGAGGGCCCTCTTGTTGTTCTGTGTTCCCTTAGTTCCACTACATGATCATGTGTAATAGCTATGTCACTGAGAGCACCTTCCCTACCCCTCATAGGTATTGTGGAGGGAGGGGTTGGGGTATCATCTGCAATTGCTAGTTCCAAATTAGGGTTTTGCATAAGCGTAAGTTCTGTACGTAATGCAAGGAGTGAGTCAGGTATTAGAACACCAGTATGGGCAGTCACAGAGTCAAAAGTTTCAATTTGTGGGGCTGTGACTACATCGTCCTCAGTTTACATTGAAATAACATTTTTAGCTTTATGGTTTGTAGTGTGCTAAGGTTCAATCATGCTTAGCCCCAGTATCCTAATAGGTGAGAACCGAGAGATCCATTTGCCAGTTTCATGCACGCAAGCTTTCAAGGAGTATTCAACTGTCCAGGGTGTGTCATTGGGTTCCAATATGTCAGCCCATGAACTATATTGCTTCCCCTTGGGTCCAACAGCTTGTTTCATTGTCCATGATTCTGATCTTGTGGCAAAGGAAAAAAATGGTTGCTGCATCTTGGTCCTGAGGCAGTTTTTGGTACTTTACTCCACTCAAGGAGTGTTGCTAGCTTTGTGCCATTTCATGAGTATCCTTGGATGCCCTGGCCAAATTTCCCCCCATTCATTAAAAATAGCACCAACAGCTTAATCTGGTTCAAGGTCAGTTGGTATTCATCTGTATCCCCCTCCCCTTGGTCATGTCTGAAAATAGGCAGAGTTTATCTAGTGCACTTACCCAGTCAACAAAAAATAAATAAATAAATAAAACATTTTAACTTCTGTAAATATGTATATTTGTAAATAATGAGAATGTTGTATATTTGTATATCTCACTGCATATGACTTTGTAATCCATGTATTTCTGCACCCATTATTGTACTCTATCTTTTCTTATTTTTTGAAGTTAATCTTTTTATTGAAGTATTTAAAAGATAAAGAAACAAGTATACCCTATAACAATACTATATAAGGTTATATAAATGATAAACTAAGTAGCATAACATCTAACATAGGAGGAAAAAAAAAAAGACTATTCAATGGTAATATAATAATTATGGGTTAACGACCTAAACTAGACAGTTACAATATTATAATGGAAAAAAAAGGCTTAGCACTACATAATATAGAGTAAAAATAGAAGAAGTAGAAGGTGAAAGAGGAGATATGAATAGTCATAGTTGTACATTACTACAATGTATATATCGTTAGAGTGCTACTAAAGCTTATATAGAAAAGATTAAGAATAACAAGAGAAGAGGAAGAGCTAGCAAAGAGAAAGAGAGTATCAAGTAAGTAGAGAAAAAGCAAGACCACAATCTGAGGTAATGGAGGATATCAATAGGAGGAGAGAGAGAGAGATATTATATAAAGTATTTCAATCCATACTTTAAGTGCCAGACTGGCTATATGAATCCAAATATTTAAAATATTCCTATCAACATTTATTATACATGTTGAGTCAGTCGAGAGAAATGTGTGTCATACGATCCAGGGAGGCATATTGAGATAAATGATTAAGAATATCAGGGAGATGGGGATTATATTAGATCTCCAATACATAAGTATACTACGTTTAGCTAGAAGAAAAAGTATGGTTAACCATCTGTTCAAGGATTGGGGAATATTATAGGGATGAGGGTCAAAAATACAAAGTATACAGTGTTTGGGATCGAATACAAAGGATTGACCAGTCACTTTCATTGCAAATATATGAATATGATGCCAAAATTTTCATATGGAGGGACAATCCCATAAAATGTGAAGTAAATCGCCATCAGGCGAGTTACATCGCCAGCAGTTGTCATTATCCGTTAATTCCATTTTATGCAATACAGTTGGGGTCCTATACCATAAATGAAGAATTTTAGTCTGAATGAGAGAGCTACGTTTATCCTTAAAAGATCTGTGGCAAGAAAGCCAACACCTATGCCATTGCTCATTTGTAATGTTATAATGTAACAAGTTGCTCCATTTATTTTTTGCACTAATGGACTGATCCGGTAGTGATTCTCTAATAACTTTATAGATGACACTATTCAATTTACATGTTGTTTTTATCCATTTGGAGATGTGCTGATCATGTAAGGATTGATTCACAATAACTGAGAAATAATAAGTGCATGCTGTACGAAGCTGTAGATATTTCCAAAAGTCCTGGTGGGGAAGATTCCATTGAGTGCATAGATCAGAATAGGGTTTTATTCTTAATGTATAGGGTTCAAGTATGTCTCTTAATAAAAATATGCCTCTATTTTTCCAGGATCGACAGTAGATTGGATGGTTTTCGAGAGATATTTGGCTATTCCCCCAGATAGGAGCATAAGCAAGAGGGGTAGGGTTTGATTTGAGATGTTTATGAATTATTTTCCAGTAAAAAGTGGATGGTACTATAGTAGGGTGAGATTTTAAATTAGAGAGGATGGGACTATAAATAAAAGAGGTAGCAATGTTGTTAGCACAAAGAGAGGCTTCCATATTAACCCATAAAGGTGAATTTGGCATCAGATTGAATAAACCATTTGATAGTCTGGGCTGCACGAAAAGCCCAAAAGTTGGCCTGAAACCAAGGGAGGTCAAATCCACCTCTTGACCAATGTGATCTAAGTTTATTACGACTAAATCTGGGGATTTTGCCATCCCAAATAAAATTACCTATTAATTTATCGATTTTGCTGAGCAAGCAAGAGGGAAGTTTTAGAGGTATATTAGAAAAAAGATACAATATTTTTGGATCTATTGTCATTTTAATAGCAGAAATTTTCCCATTAAAGGTAAGATTAAGCAATTTCCATCTGTCAAATATATTTTTAATGTTAGTTAGTAAAGGAGAGAAATTAGCATCCCAAACTTTATCCAATGATGGGATGATCTGGATACCTAAATATGAGATACCTTGGGGAGCCCAGCGGAAGACCAAAGGATCATTCATATAAGATTTACAGAGGTTGTTTAATGGTAGTGTTTCAGATTTATTAAGATTTAGAGCTAGTCCTGAGATAAAGGTGAATTTGTTAAGAAGTTTAACTAAAGGTTGCTCTGAAGATTGGAGATTTTCTAGGAGAATAAGAAAATCATCTGCATAAGAGAGTGAAGTGTAGCGAGAGTTACCGATAGGGATGCCTTTAATTATGCAGGATTGATGAAGAGCTGCAGAGAGAGAGGCTCCATGGCAAGTATAAACAAATATGGTGATAAGGGGCAGCCCTGTCTAGTGCCTCTTGCAAGATGAAAGGAGGGGGATAGAGTTGTGTTAGTCAGAATTCGAGCAGAAGGGAAAGTGTACAATAATTTGATACAGGCAGAGAAATTATTAGTAAAACCAAAATGTGATAAAACTTGGTATAAATAGTTCCAATTAAGGGAATCAAATGCTTTCTCAAAATCAATGGCTATAGCCACGGCTGGTGATTTAAGAGTTTTTGCTTTGTAGATTAAATTAAACAAGGAACGAAGATGATCAGAACCAGTTCTATGTTTAATAAATCCGGCTTGAGAAGGATGGATGAGTTTTGAAATTAATGAATCTAAGCGGAGGGTTAATAATTTAGCAAAGATTTTTCCGTCTGTATTGAGCAGCGATATCGGTCTGTAACTTGAAGGAAGAGAAGGAATTTTATCTTTTTTTTGGTAAGACAGTAATAATAGCCTCGGTCATAGTGTGGGGTAGTTTACCATTGGAAAATGCTTCCAAATATACCTTAAGAAGTAAAGGGCAAAGAGTACCAGATAGGGATTTGTAGAAATTGACAGGGAAACCACCACTCCCAGGGGATTTACCTTTTTTTAAAGATGATAGTGCTGTTTGGATTTCTTGTAGGGTAAAGGGTTCATCCAGTATGGCCATATCTTGATGAGAGAGGTGAGGAAGATGCAGTTTATCGAGAAATTCATGTATTTGATTGGAAGAACTGGAATTTGGATGAGAATATAGTTGCTGGTAGAAAGAATGCATGATATGATTTATTGTAAGGTTGTCTGTATAAATTTGGCCTGATGGGTCCTTCAAACCAGCAATCTATCTCTCCATCTGCTGAGTTTTAAGCTGATAAGAAAGTAACTTCCCACATCTGTCTCCTTGTTCCCAATAGCGATGTTTAAGCCTTAAAAGGGCAAGTTCAGCTTTCCTGGATATTAATTTGTTTATTTTAATTCTTAATTGAAGAATTTCAAGATGTAATGGTGAGTCGTAATTGTTTTTTTTTTATAGTACTGAGTTTCTTTTTCTTTAAGGGAATTCTCTAAATTTGCTAGTTGTTGCTCTCTTAGCTTTTTCCTATGAGCTGCGAAACTAATAATTTTGCCTCTAATTGTTGCTTTTAATGCTTCCCAAACTGTGCCTTGAGATACCTCAGAGGTATCATTAAATGAGAGAAATTCCTGAATCTGGGCTGTAATCCAAGGAATAAATTCTGTATCCCTCAGTAAGAGTGGATCTAAACACCAAGAAGGAGATTTAGAGGGGGGTGGACCCCAAAGTAGATGTAAATTTATAGGAGAGTGGTCTGATATGGTAATTGGAAGGATGTCTGTATTAATAGTTTTTTCTGTAATAAGAAGGGATGAAAGCAAATAATCAATACGGCTGTAAGATTTGTGTAATGGGGAATAAAATGTATAGTCACGCTGTCTAGGATGGGAAAGTCTCCAGATGTCAGAAAGGCCCAGATCTTTCATTAGCAATGTCAAGGCATTAATGCTTCATGGATGAGCATCATATGATTTATTACTTCTATCTAGGTGTGCTTCTAAGGTTAAATTAAAATCTCCACCCATAAGAATAGATGAGTTGTTGTTGTTATTAATCATAATTTGTTGAACCAAGTAATGAAAAAATTCAGGGGAATCAGAGTTAGGGGCATAAACATTAACTAACATAAAAGTACCTGCAGTGGAAGATAATTGAATTATAATCCATCTACTGTCTGAGTGCGTAATAGTTTTCTTTGGGATCCAATTAAGGGACTTATGTAATAGAATAGCGAAACCTCATTTTTTTGAGGAGGCAGAGGATGCAAATACTTGACCTACCCAATCCTTTTTTAACCTGTCAACATCCTCTGACATAAGTTTAGTTTCTTGTAAGAAAGCAATATGTGTTTTATGCTTCTTAAGGTAGGTAAGTATTTGTTTATGCTTAAAAGGAGAATTGAGTCCCTTAACATTCCATGCATGTAATATCAAATCACTCATAATGGTAAACAGTAAAACAGGAAGTTACAAATCGGAAGGAGGGACTCATAAAAAACTAAGTCAGAGAGTGTCAAAGGTTCTAAAAGCAGATGAGTAGGTTGTACAAATGTGAGCAGGATCCTTAGAATATATGGATTCAGAATAATATGATAAATATGTCTATTGAGTCTCACTAAAGAGAAATACAGGAATAGAATAGTAGAGAGATATTCATAGAAACAACGAAAACTTGTATATACAGTAAGAACATTTGTGAAGTGTAGAGAGATAGGAGTCCGATGCAGCATACCTGAGACTCTCTCGCCACACTACTAGGCATGTAAACACGTAGAAAACACTTAAGAAAAGGCAACACGCAATATTCCTAAGTTATTAACTATGTGTAACAATATCTTATAAGTAATTATTATGACTAGCACTCAAATAGTTAAACTAGAACCCTGGGAAAAGCCAATAAACATCATACCAAACAATGCAAAAAACATTTTTAAAGTAATAATAAAACCAGCCATAATAATCATGTTGAACTATATCAAATTAGTTCAATAAAAAAGGATAGTATGCCAATATAACATCACATATCCCTAAACAGCATAATCAAAAGATAAAGGCTTATAAGACATATAAACATCCACATGAGCTTAATAAAGAATGGATATGTGATATATGTGTGCTATTAGCTTAAAGTAGTAGGTGCACTAAAAAAAATATATAGACAACCACTATGTAAATATATATATATATATATATACAGCACTTGCCATAAAATGAAAATAAATCTTTAAATGTAGTAAACATACATGGCATTATGTTATGTTTTATGTTTCACTTTTTTATTTTACTGATAAACTGATGGCTAGTAGCACGCCTATGGGCCTGGGAAAAACCTAAAAGAGAAAAAAAAGGGAAATAGTATATATCCGGGTAAATAGGTTTATACATTTAGATAAGTTTAGCAAGAATATACTTATAAATTCAATTGAATGAAAAAAAATACAGCCCCTAAGTTTTAAACGTGATTTACAGCCTTGATACATCCAAACCGGCTGAGTGTGAAAGCACTAACAGGTTAAGACAGGCATCGCATTTGAACAAAAGAAAAAGTGAAAAAGGAGCAACCAAAAGTGATACTAAAATGAAGGGCTTCGCATAAATGATCACACATGGGGGTCACGTGATGCAAGTGCTCTGAGTGGCAGCAGAGGGGCTGAGCTCCTGCCCTTACTTTTAAATTTAAACCCACATTTCAGCATTGTGGCGAGTTTGTGTGTGATACAAGTGTATGGGAGTTCTAAAACTGCAGTTTGGAACGAAACGCAGGAAAGGACCAACTCTACAAGTGTCAGATGGAGTCAGAAATGAAGGCAGCTCCGATCCGACACACTCCTCCTATATCACCAGAGAAAAATCCAAAGAAGTCAAAGGCAATTACTGGATCCTCAGACAAAATGATGTCTCAATCTTCTTCGGCAATCCCATTAACGGAAGATAGATTCCTCCAAGAACTGCAACCCTTTAAAGAGATGCTGAGCGAAATTACCAAAGAAATATAATCTTTAAGGGGAGACATGGCAGACCTATCCCGGAGGGTTACAGATTCAGAGGCCAGGATGGTTTCGATAGAAAAATGGAAAGAGAAGCTTAATCCAGAAGTAGTATCGCTAAAACAACAAATTCAAAAGCTACAACTAAAGACTGAAGATCTCGAAGGAAGAAGCCGATGAAATAACATTCTGATCATCGGTCTGCCTGAAATAGAGGAAGGGCAAAATGCTCACTCATTTATCCAGAAGTTTCTCAGCAAAATTGCAGGCGCTTCCCCGATGGGAACCCCATATCACATTAATAGGGTACATCATGCCTTAAGACCCTGGCCTCCACAGGGAGCCCCTCCCAGACCTCTAATTTTGAAATTCCTTAGTTATGTAGAAAAACAACACTTCTTAAACAAATTAAAAGAGATGCAAGAGATCCTATGGGAGGGGGCCAAGATTCGGATTACGAAGGACCTACCTTACGAAATAAGGAAAAACGTGCGGCATACCACTTGGTGGTTAAAAAATTAATTGCTGCGGAGATCCGTTTCAAAATGCAATACCCATCAAGACTATTACTTAAAATTAAAGATACCTGGATCACATACGAAAATCCAGAGGCCGCATCTGAGGATCTGATCAAAATGCTCCCAGAATTATTCAAGAAAGGATGAACAAGGTGTCCACAAATAGCTTTATTAGCTAATCTCAGCTGTACATAGTTTTGTTTCAACGTTAGTTATTAGAAATACATTAGACATAAATGGAACCTTGAGCTAACCTGATATTACTGTTCTGATGCTGATTCTGGAGGAGGAGAGCTGGGCAGAGGCAAGGGGTGCTCGCTTAGTTGTGCAGAAGGCAAAGGATCTCAGAGCATTGATCCCATTGATAGCAGGTCTGCCCCAATGTTGCTGGGGTGAAATCCAAGATCCGACTGGGAACTGTTAACTGGGGAAAGTTTCTGGGGAAGAATTTACAAGCAACACCGTCCACAACTTAATGCCTCCTACTGGCATCAACCACCCCAAGTCTAGATGATACAAGTCTCTGAAAGCACAATGGGGAAATAGCGGCAGCCTAGAAACAGTGAAAAAGGGAAGCAATGGATCTGGACTTTCCATACCCCAGAATAGAAACCACAAATTCCCCCAGCAGCATTTTATACTGTCAAGTCCTTTCACAAGCATGTCATGCACTACCAACGAAACCTGCAATGGAGCGCGGAGAAAGAGCCTCCTTCTGAACTAGCAGTTGTATTAAACTATAACACTGACTCTAAATAATTTGCTCCTGAGGCTCTCTCTTCCTATCTTCCTTGCTCACAGCTGAGAGAACTGCTGTGCTGGTGATCAAGGGAAAGGAACAACTAGACTTACTGATAATAGATAGCTGCAGGGAACCTTACCTCAACTGTTAATATATTACCCAGACACCACAATAGAAAAGCCTAGAGGTGACTGTATACACACTCCTCGTTAATAATAATAATCGGAATCATGGCAGAGTTACGAATCCCCTTATGGGAATTCACAGGTTACTATCAGTAGGGGAGGGAGGGTGGCACCGTGGGGCTAAGGAGCACGATGAATCACAACCTGGAATCAAGGGAGGGCAATATCTTTGGCTTTGGAATTACTGGTAAAATATATTTAAGTAAGGAGAATACGGGTATAATAAAATTTATTGTTGGGCAGTTAGAAAGGTCACTGCTAGCCAAAGATGTTTGGAGACTAGTTTCACCTTCATTGGAGAATATTTTTTTTTCAATTGGGGGGGTGTGGGAGATAGGGGAGGAGGGATATAGTGTGGTTTTGGGTTATGCTCTTAAGGGGGAAAGAGGGGGAGTAATGGAGCGATCTTTATATAAAGCTATAAATGTGAGATCCCTTCAGGAGCAGTGTTATGTTAACGCTGGATACCCCAGTTAAGATTATATCATGGAATGTAAGGGGTGCACGAGAATGAGCCAAGAGACTGGTTATTTTTAAGCATATAACAATGCTTCGAGCTAACATTGTTCTTCTTCAAGAAACTCACCTGCTGGCGAATGAAGCAAATAAGCTTAAAGACAGAGGGGTACATCAAGTTTTCGCAGCTGGAGATTCCTCCTCCAGAGGTGGAGTAGCAATACTCATTATGGGACCATGCATGCTTCAACCCAAAAATATCATGCAGGACCCACATGGCAGGTTCATCTTGGTAAATGGGCTTTTAGCAAGAAAGCCAATAATCCTGGGTAGTATTTATGGCCCAGTAGGGGGCGACCCGGACTTTCTAATAGGTTTAGCAAATAAGCTAGCCTCTTCTCTTTCTATCCCGGTAATCCTGGGAGGGGACTGGAATACTGTTCAATCCTTCCTACTGGATAAATCCACTTCCCCTCCCAGGGTTGCTACTCCAGCCCAAAAAGCTTTAAATGAGCTAAGTGACCTGCTGGGATTATGTGATCCCTGGAGGGTTTTGAACCCATCAGCTCAAGCATATTCTTTTTACTCACAAGTACACCAAACGTCTTCCAGACTAGATTTCTTCCTGATAAGCTCTC
This sequence comes from Neoceratodus forsteri, assembly GCA_016271365.2. Taxonomy (NCBI): domain Eukaryota; kingdom Metazoa; phylum Chordata; order Ceratodontiformes; family Ceratodontidae; genus Neoceratodus; species Neoceratodus forsteri. Next base: position 397,479,297 of record CM057455.1, on the reverse strand, counting down.
GGCTACTAGCAGAAGTTATGGGAACCAGAATTGAGCCGATTATCATATCGGATCATGCAGTAGTATGGGTACACCTCAAGTTAGGTGCAGAGGGACAGAAGGATTCTCTCTGGAAGCTAAATACACAGCTCCTGAAAGATAGTTTCATTGTATGGAAAATTTGCACTCTGATGGAGCACTTCTTGGCGACCAACAAGGAATCTATCCCAAGGTTTGACCAGATATGGTGCGCGTTGAAGTGTTTTGTCAGGGGCGAGCTTATCCGTTTAGCATCTAAAAGAAAGAAAATTAGAGAGAAGAAGGCCAGGAAACTGCTAGAACAGATTAGGGAATTAGAACAAAACTCAAATCATATATCCCCACATAAAGTGATGTTAGATCTCGTGGCTTTGAGGAACGCATATTCGGACCTTCTCAGGGAGGGAGCCGAATTCGCTATTCTTAAAACAAAAGCGACTTATATTGATCATGGAGAGAAAGCCAGAAAACTCCTAGCAATGAAATTGAAACAATTAGAAAGTTCAAGAGTCATCCATGCAGTGAGAGACACAGATGGAAATTTGAAGTCTTGCCCAAAAGAGACAGCAGCTGTATTCAAATCCTTTTATGAGAAGCTATATAGTCAACGGCCTCATTCACCAATGGGAAATGAAATAGGAGCTTATCTGGCAGGTTCTGGGCTTACTCAGCTCCAGAAAAATGACCAAGAAACCTTAACAGCCCCCAACCCCTTTATCAGAGATAAAGCAAACAATCAAAGAGCTAGCCCCAGATAAGGCCCCGGGACCAGACGGCTTCCCCGCCAATTTCTTTAAAGTTTTTGAAAAAGAATTAGCCCCTCTGTTACTTGAATTCTACCTATACATTCTGGCGAATAATGTGCTAGACCCATCCATCCTGGAAGCGACTATTGTCCTTCTTTTAAAACCCAGCAAGCCCCCAGAATGTTCTTCTAGCTACCGGCCAATCTCCCTACTAAATACAGACCTGAAAATTCTTACTAAAATTCTGGCTAACAGAGTTCAGAAAGTATGGTGTCACTTACTTAGTCCTGAGCAAGTTGGATTTGTACCAGGTAGATCGGCCTCTGACCATTTCCGTAAGCTAAGCCACATACTGCAGTTGACTCAATTCACCCTGACCCCAGCGGCATTAATATCCTTAGATGCTGAAAAAGCCTTTGACAAGGTGGACTGGAGCTTTCTATGGTCAACATTGGAACATATGAATATCCCTACAACATTTATTACATGGATTCAAAAGATCTATTCCAATCCTACTGCAAAAATTTTTTGTAACAAGGTATTTTCAGGCAGTTTCCTTCTATACTCTGGTACGAGACAAGGGTGCCCCCTATCCCCATTACTCTTTAACTTATATTTGGAACCACTAATAAGGAGAATTAAGGGCTCAAACAAAGTACAAGGGGTAAACGTAGGTACAAATAATCTTAAAATTTCAGTCTACGCAGATGATCTTCTCCTACATTTGGTTAACCCAATAATCTCCCTAGAAAGAGTTTTACAAATTGTAGAGGAATTTAGCAAATTGTCTAACTATAGTTCGAATCACAATAAAACCAAAATCCTCCCCCTTAACCTACACACGTTTCGCTCTGATTTTTATAAATTTGGCATGAAATGGCTGCCGAAATCACTGAAATACTTAGGGATACATCTAACACCAGATCCAGGGCGCTACCACAAGCTAAATTTGGAAGACTTGATTGAAAATATCCAGCATGACTTTCAAAGATGGAAGTTCTTACCCATTTCTCTATGGGGGAGGATTAACATCATTAAAATGAACATGCTTCCACGGTTATTTTTCCCTCTACACATGAGTAATACTTGGCTTCCTACTTCCTTTTTTCAAAAAATTCATGCCACCATATCAGAGTTTTTATGGTTAAACAAGACCCCTAGAAGGGCATATAATAAACTAGCTTTACCTAAAGAAAAGGGGGGACTTAAGTTTCCTAATTTGCTATATTATTATTGGGCCAGCCACCTATACAAAATAGGTAGATGGGCATCCCCAGACCCTACCAATCCGAGTGGTGGGTACATCCCCACCTGGGTACAGGTGGAAAGAGAATTATTTGCTAGCGTCAAAATATCTTCAATGGCAGCGTTATTTGTACCATACAAAGCACTACCAGAGGTGATTAAGCGATCACCTATCAGAGTATCCATCAAAGTTTTTGCCCAGATGTGTACACCCTTAAATATCTCCCCAATCAAAGATATCTCCCAGACAATAATAGGCAATCCCAATCTAAAATTAGGGGACTCGATGATAACAAAGAGTTGGATTCCTCAATTACACGGTCTGCAAGTACTTGATTTTTACCGGGAAGGCAACCTAATGCCGCATTTGGCAATAGCTGATAAACTCCAGGTACAGGCTGGATGCCATTTTAAAATCTATCAGTTACATAATCTGTTCTTATGGAAATTTGGCGAGGTGAATCTCCCTTCTAGGTTGAATGAAGTGATAGAACAGTGTGTAATTGCAGCCATCAAGCCACATGGCATTTCAGAAATGTACAAGTGTCTGCTTAACGCTAGCTACCCAGAAGTTCTTCCAGCATCCAAGGTATGGAATGAGCTTCTTCCTAACCAGGGAGCCACATGGTCTATGATCTGGAAAGATATGCATAAATATATCACGAAGGACAGACTTAAGATCACGCAATTTCAAATATTAAATAATATGTATTTCACACCATGCAAACTAGCTAAAATGGGATGAGGTCAAACTTCCACATGTATGTAGGTGTAACCTAAGTGAGGAATTTGTTACACACTTTTTGGTCTTACGATAAAGTCACACCATTATGGGACACAACCAATCTCAAATGGACCCCTCCTAGGGTTGGGACAATATTTCATTCCCAAAATATGCATATTAGGGGATCTATCCTCGATTGATATCAAGGAAAGGAGATACCATATAACACTTATATCGTTGGTGGTTAAGAAGTTAGTTCTCAAACACTGGTGGGATCAAACTACGATCTCTTACAAGGAATGGTTATATGAACTGTCCTTTAACCTCAGGGCAGAAAGGATGGTAGCCAGCTTGCATAATAATCTTAAGAGTTTTAACAAAAAAATGGGGCAAGTTATATGCACTTTACCTGCGTTAATTAATAGCCATGGCTCATGCGCCCCAATATTTTATACTTTATGTTATTTATCTTATTTAAGTTAAGTAATGTATTTGTCTTTAACAAAATATGTTGAATACAAGGGATGGCTCTAAGAAATCTCATGATCGCCCAAGGGGAGGGATGGGAGGAGGAGGGGAGGTATTGGAAATATATCTAGGTATCAATGTTTCAGTTACATTGTTATATTTATTCAAATGGAAATTATGTTAAAATGTACCAAATAAAAAAAAAAAATGATCACACACAAAGTCAGAAACACATGGCAATCAATGAACCTTACAGTTCTGCACCCAATATAAAATGATAATTACGCTGATCTTCAGTCTCCCCTAGTTTTCTTTTTTCAGGGGGTTTAAGGAATCAGTCACCAGTTTTGCCCAGAAGGAAACAGGGGAATTCAATGAAGACTGCAGATTTGTGAGAGCATCAGCCGGTGGCTCCTAGTCTTCTTTACGAAATGCTCCACGAAGGTGGTAGAGAACATTATGAAGTGGAGCACACCTGTTAGCGCTAGCGGAGTGGAAGAACCGACATGTTTACAGATTCCAAGTAAAAAACGATAAAGAAATGTTATTCCAGCATCGCTAATGACTCGTATATAGAGAGCCGGCAAATTCCTTTCATATTCATATGCGTAGAGGTTTAGGCAGGAGCGATTGGATTAGATGTAAACTGTGCAGGCTTCTCTGAGTTCCTGTCCATTTACATAGGCGATAGCGGGAAAAAACGCCGGTCCTCCTAGGAGGGATTCAGGGCAATAATTAGATCTAATGCATCACAATTAACAGATGTGATGGGTGCATTCCAAGGTGTGTTGGGAGATGCAGATGCGCTTCAAGTAAGCAAAAAAAAAGAGAAACTCTAAATAGAGCCCTTAAAAATTCGGTGCGATTTACAGGCTTACTTAGTCCAAACCGGCTGGGAGTAATAGTATTACATATTTCAATATGAGATTACGGGAGCTTAATATAGATATTCACAAATACTATCAAGATCTCATATCAGTCAATGCTTGTAACGATTATTCATCTGAGAAGCAGTATTATGGGTTCTGTTCTTTAGTTTTCCCTTTCTTTTCTTTTTGGGAGGTTCTGCTGATTTGGATGGGGAACTAGATACCAGCTCTGCCCATGAGGAGTCAGGTGAATTGATATTTGGCAGGGCATTCACATGGGTATCAGCAGGTGGATCTAAGTCATCTTCTCGAAGTTCTTCATGAGAAGAGAGTGAATCTGCACAGAGTGGAGTATATTTATTAGACAACACAAGAGGAGTGGAGAAGTCAACATGCTTTTCGGTTTGCAGGTCCGACATTGAAGGAGTATCATTCGAGCAGCACAAGTGTTTAGAATGCAGAGATTGAACAAACTTTTTTTCTTGTATGCGCGTTGAAACTCTGGCAGGAGCTGAAGTTTTAGTTGCAATTTGCAGGCTTCTATGGTTTTAGATTAGTTTCAAAGACGTTCACTGGAGATTATCGGACCTCTTGGAAGGAATTCGGATCAATATTTAGGTCGACTGCAGCACAATCAACGGGTATAGTATGTGTAGTTTGAGGTATATTGAGGAACGTTGATAAAGCTTCAGGTGTGTGGAAGTCTTTAAATGAATCATTCAGAAATAGACGCATTGTGGCTGGGTAGCGTAAAGCAAATTTAATACCCCGCTGATGCAAAACAGTTTTGATAGGATTATAAAGTCTGCATTTATTAGATAGTTATTTTGAGAAATCTCTAAAAATTGATATTTTATAATCCTGCCAGATAAGTGTACCCACTTGCCTTGCTTTTTGAATAATTAATTCTGTGTGTGCATAGTTCAGAAATCTGGCGATGAAGGGCCTTGGTTTTTGAGTAGGACCAGGCCTTGGGCTTAGAGTACGATGAGATCTCTCAATAGTGAGGTCTTGGTCGGGTGGAAGTTTAAGCAACATTGGAAGAGCATGTTTCAGAAGTGCACTGGTATCTCCGAGCTCTGCACCTTCAGGAAATCCCAGAAATCTAAGATTGTTACGTCTGTTTCTGTTTTCAATGTCATCAATTTTATCCTGAAGATTTTTAATAATTCTATCCTGTTCCCTGATTGTAGCTTTCAGATCCATAATGGAGCCTTCATTTTGAATTGTTTTAGATTCTGTAGCAGAGATTTTTTGGTCAAGCAATTGTACATTAGTAACATTTTGTTGGGAGGTTATTTTTAAGTCATTTAGCTCATTGATTAATTGCTAAAACATTGATTCAATTCTGTTGAGAGACCTGCTTTGCAAAGGTTGGTCAGCCATTATTGCAGGCCAAAAATAGAGCAACTGTCTGATTGCAGATATAAAATTCTATAACTGCGAGATAGCAAAAATACTATACCAGAGCTGAGCTTTGATGCAGGTAGAATAAAGACCCAGTATTTGGCAAAGAATGAAAGTCTGGGTAGAAGTGGATGGATGACAATAGTTGGTGAACCCAGGAGTAGCAGAATTAAGCAGCCATCTTCAGCTCAGCCAAGCCACGTCCCCTGTAATCTCTCTTTTCAATGTTTTGTATTGCATTGTGATGTACTGTATTTGTCTTCTGGGTCCAAAACATGCAATTAGTTGACATTCACTGCATCTCCAGCATGAACCCCTGGATGATAATTCATTGATTCTAATATTCAGGAAGAATAATAATATTGATGTTATATCTTAAACTGTATGGTTCTCCCCTGGACCTCTCTGCTTAAATAGTATGCATTAGACCAGGCAGAGGCCCAAACTTCAGCGAAGATATTATGTCCCAGATCTAGTTCCCATTTATCCTTAATGGAGCTTCTAGTTGTACTATAATCAATGTTGTTAGTAAGGGCTTAATAAATCCAAAACACTCCTTTCCTTAAGCTGGCTAATTTTAGAATTGGCTGTCATTCTGAGTCAGCAGAGGGAAGTTTAAAATTACAATCTTAAAAAAAAGAATCAAGTAGCGCTGCTCTGATCTGAAGACAAAAAAACAAAATGAAATCTTTGTAAATTATATTTAAGTCTAAGACCATCAAAGGAAAGAACACCTGATGAGGGTTCTATCAGGTCATCTTATAATAGAGGCACCAGACTAGATTCACAAAAGATTTTGGGCTGGATTCAAAAAGCTTTCTGAGACTAAGTCCCATGTTGCAACTCCACTTGCAGACCGAAATCTCCGCAGCTGCAGATCTTGCTATGCACTGCCACAGCAGTTGTGGAAGATGTTAAGGCCAGCCCCACTGGCCGTAACAGTTTTCTGCAGCTGTGGGAATTTCCCTGGCAACACCATCTGCAAGCTGAAGTAAACTGTGGAGCAGGTTGTAATCCAGCTCCACCTTTGTGTATATCCGTACTTGTGGGAAAACTGTGGAATCCTGTGGCTCTACATGTGGCAACCCACTTGCAGTTTGTCTTCCCCACAGCTGTGGGAATTTCAGAAGTACAGTATTGTTAATACTATCCTTTGGGACTAAGTCCCACACCACAACTACAGTTGAAAGACTGAAATCTCCAAAACTGCAGACAGTAAGATTTACTGCCACAGCAGTTGCTGAAGATGTTATGGCTGGTTCCACTGGCCATAACAATTTTCTGCAGCTGTGGGGATTTTGCTGGCAACACCACTCTCAAGCTGCCGTAAATCATGGAGCTGGTCATAATCTGGCTACACCTTTGCGAATATCCATGTTTCTTACAGATCTGCAAGTGGCAACCCACTTGTGCTGGGTTTTTCCCACAGCTGCAGGAATTTTGAGAGTTTTGTGAATCCTGCCCACAATGTTTTCTCCAGCCTTGGTCCTTTACTGGTCTATTTCTAGCTAGAATACTAGGATTGTTCCACAATGGCTCCAGGGATATTGGAAACTGTGGAATCCTGAGAATAGACTGAACTAGTTTAAGAGATCGTCTGCCCTCCCCACCAAGAGGATCTTTGTACAGAAGGGTTAAAAGGGTGTGAGATTATCTGCCCTCCCCACCCAGAGGATCCTACTGAAGCCCCCCATGCTGCACAGGTGTGCTCGCCGGCATCCTTGCCAGAAGGGTCAAGAGAGTTTGAGATCATCTGCCCTCCCCACTCAGAGGATCTGTCTGAAACCCCCCTATGCCTCACAAGTACGGACCCACTGCTATTTGGGAGTGCCTGTTCCTGACTGATTTTCGGTGGAGCTGAGCAACACAGGCATTCTTTAGAGCATCAAGTAGTGAATGCCTGAAATAATTTAGAGCCAATCATCCAAACTCAGTGAAGTGCAGGAGAGTTCTACAGGCTACATGAGGCCTGTGTTAGAGAGCTGGTACACATGTTAACTTGCATGCTAGTGTGCTATTTCGGCACTCATGATGTTTATTATATACTGAACATAAAGGCTTGTAAATAGCATTTTAAAACCATATGACTGTGTGCTGTTTCAGCACTCAGGATGTTTATTATACCCTGTACATGAGACTTGTGAAAAGCATTGTTAAATCGCATGCTATTTCAGCATTCAGGACATTTATGATATCCTTTTGGCTTCTGTATTGAGTAGATATAGTCTGATAAGGACAGTGGGTAGGGCAGATCCCTGCAGTGCTCAGAATGCCATTTTGCCCTGCTACCTGGTGTGTAATCCTCTTCCCCTCTCATCCAAATCTCACTCTCTCTCCTCCCCACTCACTATGCCCCTTCCCACTGTTACCTCTGTATAATCCCTCTCAGTCCTTTCTTTACTTGCTGCTCCTTGTTTATCTCCCACCAGCTGTGCTTATCAGAGTCCTTGCCCAGAAGGGTAGAGAGGGCCAGAGATTGTCTGCCCTCCCCACCGACAGGATCCTATCAAAGCCCCACACATTTCACAGGTACAGACACATGACTGCTTGGGAGCACCTGTTCCTGAGTGATTTTCAGCAGCGCTGAGCAGCACAGGTGTTCCTCGGAGTGGCGCTGTATGGAGAATACTACCCATCCACCCACCCTGAGGGGTGCCACATTTAGCCTCATTTGGCCCTTGGTCTGTGCCTATCAGAATCATTTCTCCCTACTCTCCAATTGTCATGCATAGGCTCACTTTTTCACTCCCCCCAGAGCTGCTTCCTGTTGAAATTGACTCCACTATAGCTCACCAAAACTGTTTTTTCTCATCTCATTTGTTATTGGGAAATAACCCTCCCTCCTACTACTGAGCTACCTGTTCCAGTTGTTGGCTTTGCCCCCAGTACTGCTCATCCCTTATTCTTCCTGTCTCCTCCCCCCCCTTGTCTGCCCACTCTGCCCTTTTCCTCTGAGGGTGTCAGAAACTAATCTTGGAGGGCAGTAATTAACTGTCAGCATACTGTCTTAGGCAGAACTCTACTATCACATCCAGGAGGACCTATAGCTACCTATACCCACATCTTGATACAAGAAGCACCTCTATAAATGTATAATGGTAACCCTACTCAGACTTCTGATCCTAGCTTTTCCCCTCCCACTGGGAGTCAACCCTGAACTGTCCACTGCATCTGTCCAGAAGGCTGGAAACCTACTGAGTTGTACTCTAGTGCACATGGCACAATTTGGAGACCCTTGCCACGCTGTAACTAGCTCTGACCCCCTCCCCATGTACTGCTCACTGACATCTACATGTAGTAGCATTATACCTGAAAGGTTAACAAGCCACCAACATTGCTCCTCTATTTTAAGCACTCTCACACTGATCTGCCTAAGACTCATGCTGACCTTGTGGACCCCCACAAGTAGGCTCAACTGTGAAAGCCTGATACTTACAGTATGCTCATTTTCATCTCAGGGATTGCCCACCCTAACCCTCGCTCCACTGTCAACAAAGGGGTTACCTTCAGCCATGAGGGCAGGCTCAGGGAAGCATCGCTTAGTGTTGACAATATGCTTCCTAAACTGCCTCTTAGAAGCATGGGTTGAACATGTCCAACCTGACTTAATTGCCATCATGGAAACATGGTTGAATGATAACATTTCCAATTCAGAGATTGCCTTGTTTGGCTATAACATCTACTGGCAGAACAGACTGGGAAAGAGAGGAGGTGGGTGCCTTATTTACCTTACTACTAGACTAAAAGCACAGAAAGTGCAGCTGATCCCAACCTCCAACCAGTGTGAGTAGTATGCCATCCAAATCCAACAGGGCAGTGGGTTGAGGCATCTCAATGTGATGGTGGTCTATATTCCTTCAAGAAAACACCCAGAAGGCATTGAATCCTTTGCTAGCTACCTCTCCCAGACATGTTCAGCTGGTGAATCTATTGTAGTAGGTGACTTTAACATAAACTGGTCAGTGAAGTCTAGTGCAGAGTACAAAGGTCTTGTCCCCAGCTTAATATTAATGCAAGCAGCTGGAGAGCACACTCGAGTGAAATATAAAATGGGTACCAAAACCATAATCATCCCATTCCAAGGCAAAAATACGAGACTTCAGAGGATCTCACTTTGATAAGATGGCCAACAGAGTTAAGCTAGCCCTGGCAAAAAGAAATACAGGCAAGGGGATACAGGCAAAGTGGGCAAGCATTAAGAATGAATACTTGAAGCAACATCCCATTGTGTTAGAGAGAAAAGGAAGTGCAAAAGAAGAAGAAAACAACTTCGGCTCTCAAAAACAGTAGCAGAAAAAGTAAGAGCCAAAAGACTGGCCAGGAAATATAAGGGAATGCAGTGGGATGAAGATAGGAAGGCATATCAAACTTCCCTAAGGGAAGCAGGGAAGGCAGTAAGGCAGGCAAAGGCCCAAACCGAGGAAATACTAGCACAAACAGTAAAAGAAGGTGACAAGACTTTCTATAGATGCATTAGTGAAAGGAGAAAGTCCAGAGGGGGCATTGCTAAGATCAAAGAGGATAAGGGGGCATGTGAGTACAAGGACCATGGGAAAGCATCTATCCTAAATAGATAGTTCTGCTCAGTATTTATTGAAGAGAAGGTAGGGCAGGGCCTACTGCTAAACACCATGGACACAGGAGGGAGGGAGGTGTGCACTAGTCCCTTCAAAAAAGAAAGGGTCCAACAAGAGCTCAATGAGCTCAGGGTGGACAAGGCAATGGGACCTGATGGCATACATCTTAGGGTGCTAAAGGAGCTAAAGGTGGAACTAGCAGAGCCATTATCAGAACTGTTTAGTGAGTCTCTGAGCACAGGAGAGGTTCCAGAAGACTGGAGAAGGGCTCATGTGATCCCATGCCACAAGAGTGGTAGCAGGGAGGAGGCAGGGAACTACAGACCAGTCAGTCTTACCTCAGTAGTGGTCAAGATTATGGAGGCACTCCTTAAGGAAGGGATAGTGAAACACCTGGAATCCATAGGAGCACAAGATCCAAGACAGCATCAGTTTACAACAGGAAGGTGCTGTCAAACTAATCTCATAGATTTATTTGACTGGGTAACCAGAGTGGTGGATCAAGTGGGAGCAGTTGCTGTCACCTACCTTGACTTCAGCAAAGCTTTCGATACTGTTCCACATAGAAGATTGATTAATAAGCTGGGTAGGCTCTGGGTGGGTCAGAAGTTGGTCAACTGGGTGTCAAACTGGTTGTCGGACAGAAAATAGAGAGTGGTGGTAAATGGTTTACAGTCAGAAGAGATGCAAATCACAAGTGGGGTACCTCAGGGATCAGTCCTGGGGCCAGTCCTCTTCAATGTCTTCATCAGTAACATTGCAGATGGACTGGTTGGTAAGGTGTGTCTGTTTGCAGATGACACCAAGATCTGCAACAGAGTAGATGATCTAGATGGGGTGGGCAGAATGAGAAGAGATCTGGATAAACTGGCAAAATGGTTGGAAGAGTGGCAACTGGGATTTAATGCAAAGAAGTGCAAGATCATACATATAGGAAAGAAAAACCCTGAAGCCACCTATAAGCTGGGAGGGGAGTTGCTGGCAGTCACAAGGGAAGAAGGAGACTTGGGCATCATCATCACAGATGACCTGAAATCATCCAAGCAGACCACTACAGCAGTCAGTAAGGCTAGGGGAATGTTGGGGTGTATTAGTAGAGGTATCACAAGTCATAAGAGGGAGGTAATAATCCCTCTTTACAAGACACTGATTAGGCCTCATCTGGAGTGCTGCATGCAGTACTGGAAGCCACACTTTCACAAGGACATTAACCAAATTGAGGCAGTCCAGAGAAAGGTAACAAAAATGGTGCCGGGACTGCATCAGAAAATATATGAGGACAGATTAATGGAGCTCAATATGTACACCCTAGAGCAAAGGAGGAAGAGAGGTGATATGATCGAAACATTCAAACACCTTGAGGGCATTAACAAGATGAAAGAGTCTAACGTGTTTCAATATAAGAAAAATATCAGGACAAGATAACACAGCATGAGATTAGAAGGAGGCCAATTACAGGGTAATATGAGGAAGTTCTTTTTCACAGAAAGGGTGAAGGATGCATGGAACGGCCTTCCTCAGGAAGTGGTGGCTATGAATACAGTGCAGAGCTTCAAACAGGCATGGGGTAGGCATAAAAGAGCAATGCAGAAGAGTATGAATAGATAGGCCATTGATAGAGATGCAGTGAATTTAAATTTCACCGGCGAAGTGAACGTGAAGTGGGCAGTTCGCATTGCCACTCCACTACGCAGAGTGGGCAATGCAAAGTGTTCACTTCACCTTATCATTACCACTTTGTGTTAAGGCTGAATGGCAATGCAAAGTAAGGTGAAGTAATTGTTTTTAATGGACTTCGCATTCGTCATTATGATTCTAAGTGATCCTCTTGGTGTTTCAGATTTGGCAGCCCCTCCACACATCACATGGCTTACAGTACTGTAAGTCACATGCTCTTTAGCTAGGTAGGAAGAAAGTGAATCATATAAGCAGACACATTTACTTTTTCCTGTGCAGATGGAGAGAGAGAGGTGTGTTTTGTGACTGCTGATACTTTGAGATCAGAATGAGGAGGAGATTTAAACTTCGATTTAGACCCAACAGCTTTTTTAAAAGCTACATTTTTTTGTCTTTTCTGTCTGTACTCTTTTTTACTTAATTTGTTCTTTCTGTAAATTTTATTTTTCTTACATAGATGGATATCAGTTGCAAATTATGTCCATGTTGGAACTGCTGCTGGATCACCATGGGATCCCATATTAGTTTTTATTTCCTCACACCATGTGCCCCCTCTGCACCTTCCTTGCTGTGTTATAAAATGTATTCCTCCACCATCCCCAACCCTTGTATGTAATTATGCCCTTTTTCTGTTGTCTTCCATATGTATTCTGAGCAGTGGAAGTATACTGTGCTAAATTGTATGGGTGCAGTTTTCTTTCCAGTCTGTGTATGTACTGCAGACACTGTCCAACTCCCTGACTTAAAAACACTTATTAATGAGTACAATGGTGGGGCAGTGAAGCCTGGAGAGATACTACAAAACAGGCTTACAATACATCCAAGTAACTAGTAAAAAAAAAAATTACTGTTGTGATTCATGACGTGATCATAAATCATAATTTGTGACTGCATTTGTGACCGTGATGATGAAGAATGTGATTTGTATCAAGAGTGACTTCTGATGATAGTCCTGACTTAAAAACACATATTAATGAGTACAATGTTCATGCTGAATTATGCACCACACCTGCCCAGTACTCTGAAGGGAAGCCAAAGAAACAACTGTGACTGAAGTTAGAGATGGAAATTGGGCCCTAAAGAGATGCAAATGTACAGACAGATTAAGATTGCACTGTGCACTGGAGAGATGCAGATGCAAAGGCATAACACCTAACCAGTGCTCACCATCAGAAATTCAAATCTGGAAAAGAATATCTTTGCCAGTTGGGACAGGCTGCGGGGGGGGGGGCAGTGTACTGCACTGCTGCAGTAAGAGTCACTAGTACGAGTACCAGTAAAGATACCACAAAGAAGTACAAAAAAAATTACACAGCTGCAGTGGATAGCAGGTTCACATTGCTGAAATTATATGGCACAATAAAAGGAGTCTGATTTGATAACACGTGTCACACACATACTCACACATACACTAAGTATTGCGTAGCAAATTGAAAACTTCAGTAATATAACCACATATTTTAAACAAACTAAAATTATGCACTGCTGCTCCACAACAATCAGCAAAAACTGACAAGAATTTTTGAAAATATTATTGTGTGTACATTAACACAGTTATACAAGAAAAATATCACCAAAACAGAAAGCACTGTCTTTTTCTCCAAGTTAATCTACCTACACCATAGATATGCCCCTTCCCCAAACCACACTTCCACTGTCTCTCAGTACACAGACTGAATGTTGTACATTAACATTCAAAATACACACAAACAAAAAATGCTCGATGATATGAGCACAGGAGGGTTTCCTATAATCAATAAACTAAAGTTTCAGCAAAAAAATGACTAAAAAAGGCTTTTTTAACAGCTTTTAGAAGGTTTGAATCACAGAGAGCTCTCAGATCAGATTGTCTCCTACAGCTTACTACATATACAGTACTACCCCAAACTGAGGCTGTGCAGAAAAATCTAGAGCCCATGTGACCTGAAATCCCATGAATCACTGCAAAATTTGCCTTTAGAGCTTAAAAACTAGGAGACGTAAGGCAAAGTACATTGTTTTTAATGTACTTCGCCTTAAGGAGTAGTGGAGTAGTGGTTTGGGAAGGCAAATTAATGCAAAGTCTTTGTTTTCAATGGACTTCATGTTACCCATTAATAATGTGAAGTACTCCACTTAACGTTGCTGAGCACGCTGGAATTCACTTTCACTCCGCGTCCCACTTCGCGGAGCGAATTGGGGCCACTTCACCGATCTCTGGACATTGACAGAGCAAAGGCTGATGGCACATGCATAAGGTAGAAAAAGAAATGGGCTGACTGGAAGGGCATTGCAGTCCTTATCTGCTGTCAAGTTCTATGTTTCTATGTTTCTAATAGACTGGGTCCTTACCACTCACCCAGAACAGTTAACTAAAGTCCAGGTAGTTAGAAAAAAATAGCAAACAAGTGTGCATCAGCCTCTTAAAACTGCACCAGCCCATAAAACTGAAACAAGAAAATGAACAAAGCTGGGCACACACCAAAAAACTGAGAATATTAAATGGGTTTTATTTAAAGATTTAACAGCAAGGCAGACAAAATGGGCTAACACCCAATCATGCAGGTCTTCCTCAGGGGGTTGTGCTAGCCACCCATAATACTGTTTATATACACCCCACAATTAATTAATGACAATATCCATTCTATTATTCAATTAATTCCAAACAGTGTAAATGGATAGGAGAAAACGTGCATTACAAAATTTCTATCATGTGAACATACATAGAACACTTACAAAAAAACTTTCTATGATGTTATTATAAACATTTATATTTCCATATTTTATTTTAATCACATTCAAATCTTTTTATTTACATTTCTGTTTAATAACACCAAATTCAGAATACAGTTAAATATTTTATTACATCAGATTATATTAGGCTTAAATCTTAAAATAGCCTTCTTATAATTCTGCTCTATAATCTTTATTTACTTATATAAGATTGATGCTGAAAATATTTTCTGAACTTTTTAACTTTATTTTAGCCTTATTTAATCACATAATTTCTAATAACTGCCTCCAATTTAAGTCAAAGGCATTCATTACATCTGAGGTTACTACTGTGCTCAAAATGTCAAATCACAAATAAGGTCTAAAATCAGCTTGCTCATGTAAACCTAGCGGTATCAGGGCTCCTTAGTTAGAAATCTGTCTTGTTTCACCCTGATTAAGTAAATTTTCTCTGTCACTGCCCTCCCCCATTCTAGTACTGGATTGTGGTCACTTGCTCGAAAGTATAGTCCCTTTGGATTACTAAAATATTTCTCATCGAAATAAGCCCCTAAAACATTTTCAGACTTAACATTTACAATTGCTTTCACATGCTCCTGCATGCGATATTAAGGGGTCTTATAGTTCTACCAATATTTATTTATAGAAAAGTTTCACCAGGAATAGCACTCTGAACAATACATTGCTCATCTCATGGTGCATCCTGGGGGACAGGGTAGCAGGAATACATATGACATACATAGTTTAAAGTGTACAATACATAATTTACAAGTAGGAATGCCAAGTGAACAGTTTGCAGTAACATCATCAGCAATCCTACTGGATTTTAGGAGGCAGACTTTGGGAAAATGGGGAGATGCTTGAAAGAGGCATTAATGGGAATGGGGAGGGAATTGGGGTTCAGGGACAGTGAGCAATATTTAAAACAGGGATTACAAGAGCAACATAATTATGCATTAAGGAGGTTAGTAAGGGTAAAAGGAAGAGGAGGCCATTATGGTTTTCCAGGGAGGTAGCAGAGAAGGTGAAAGTGAAAGCCCAAAAGATAGCACTCAGGCAATACAAAAAAACACAGGCATAAGGCGATAGGGAGAAGCAAAGGGAGGCAAGGAGGTCAGTAAGGAAATCCAAAGCTCAAACAGAAAAGAGCATTTCAAAATCAGGGGGTAGAGGGGACAAAACCTTTTACAGGTACACAAGTGAATAAAAAAGGCAAAGGGATGGATAGTGAGAATGAAGGAGGAGGATGGGGCCCCATGGAGGATGACAACAGTACAGTTGACATACTGAACAGATATTTCTGCTCAGTTTTTACTGAAGAAGAGGAGGGTAATGGGCCTGAAGGGAGTGCAAGGGGTGGAAATGGTGCAGAAATGGACACAAGTCCCCTTTCACGGTAAAGAGTCCTAAAGGAACTTGAAGGAATAAGAGGCAATAAAGCAATGGGGCCAGATGGGGGGCACCCCACGGTCTTAAAGAAACTAAGAGAGGTGGTGGTTGAATGTCTGGTAATCCTGTTTAGCCAATCACTTTAAATAGGGGAGGTACCCAAAGACTGGAGGACAGCAGATGTAGTCCCCTTGTAGAAAAGCAGGAACAAAGAGGAAGCAGGGAACTACAGATCAGTCAGCCTGACCTCGGTAGTAGGGCAGATCATAGAAGCACTACTGAAGGAGAGATTGGTGGAACATCTGGTTGCCAACAGACTACAGGACCCAAGGCAGCATGGTTTCACTGGGGGGGAGGTCATGCCAGACCAGCCTCATTGAATTTTTCAACTGGGTGACAAAGGAGGTAGATCAGGTGAAGGCAGTGGATGTGGCCTATCTGGACTTCAGCAAGGCCTTAGACACTGTGCCACATGGAAGGCTAGTAAACAAACTGGTGAGTAGCAGAGTGGTCAGGACAGGTTTGCAGTGCTTAGGTAATTGGCTGGGTGGCAGGACACACACGTTGGTGGTAAATGGCTGTCACTCCACAGAGGGAAGAGTGACCAGTGGGGCACCACAGGGATCAGTGCTGGGATCAGTCCTATTCAACATCTTCATCAGCGACATTGCACAGGACCTAGAAGGCAGAAGTTCCCTGTTCACTGATGACACAAAGCTCTGTAACAGAGTGGACATGCCAGAGGGTGTAGACAGAATGAGGAGGGACCTGCAGAAGCTTGAAGAATGGTCAAGGGTTTGGCAGTTGAAATTCAATGCAAAGAAGTGCAAGATAATGCATATGGGGCACAAAAACCCTGGAACAACATATCAGTTGGGGGGTGAGAATATAGCATGTACCAAGCAGGAAAGGGACATTGGAGTTATCATATCTGATCACATCAAGGTAGGGCTACAGTGTGACAAGGCAGCAGGTAAAGCAAATAGGATGCTGGGATGCTTAGGCAGGGGCATCACCAGCAGGAAAAGGGAGGTCATAATTCCACTATACAAGACACTAATGAGGTCCCACCTGGTGTACAGTGCACAGTTCTGGAGATTTTAACTATGTAAGGGACATAGACAGGGTAGAGAAGGTTCAGAGGAGGGTGACAAAGATGGTAAAGAGATTGCATCACAAGTCCTATGAGGACAGGCTGCATGATTTGAATGTGTACTCCATGGAGGAGAGGAGGGAGAGAGGGGATATGATAAAGATATACAAGTACCTTACAGGGAGGAGCAGGGTGCAGGAATACACTATTTTCCATTGAAAAAGATGTTCCAGGACTAGAGGGCATGGATGAAGATGGAGGGAGGGCAATTCAGAGGAAATGTGAGGAAGAATTTGTTCACAGAAATGGTGGTGGACAAGTGGAACAGCCTGCCAGAGAAAGTAGTGGTGGCTGAAACAATCACAGGATTTAAGAATGCATGGGATAGACATGAAGGAATTCTGGAGGTCTGGGGTAAGGGGCAACAGACTTCTAGAAAAACATAAAGTAAACTTATAAGCTTAAATGGGCAGACTGGGTGGGCCATAGACCCTTATCTGCTGACAGTGTCTATGTATCTATGTATGACAGTGTTTATGTAATAGCAAGACATGTAATAACACAACTGGGTTCATCACCCAGGAGGTACCATACATAACATTTACAATAAACAAACAAAATCTGTGAGATTACACCTCTCTTATGGAACAATTAATAATGTATAATGGATGCAAGTGCTAATCGTACCACAAGATAATTGCTGAGCATTAATTTAATAAGTGGTGAGGTATGGGATGGATGATTTATGAGAAAAAAGGGAAGGAGATAAGGTAGCAGGTAAGTAGGTGGGGCAAGGGAGGGGAGAAAGGGAAATGAAAATCAATATATGGATAGGCAGTATTAAGAGCAATTTAGGAAGGGGAGTAGTGGAGTGACAGTGGGGTATCTAAGTACCTTTGCAGTTTAGAGAGAAGTAGTTTTGAAGGGCTAAAGAGACAGAATAGGGAGAGGAGGAATATCTTATCTGGCAGTGTAGAGTATTCCACAGCTTGGGGAAGCAGTGAGAAAATCCAGTATGGCCTACCATTATTGTTGGGAGGGGGGACAGTCAACATACGAATGTCTGTGGATCTAAGGGAGTGGGAAGGGGTGGAGGGGTGGCGAGAGAGGAAGATAGGTAATGGGGAGTGAGCCAAGATAGAATATGGAGATGAATTTGGTAGTGTGTACACTACGTCTGTTTGTAAGCAATGGAAAGGCCAGAGAGTGGTAAAGTTCACAGTGATGAGTGAGTGGAGAAGAGTCCAGAGTGAACTGGCAGAAGGTGTTGAAGATGGTATCCAATCTGGTTAGGGAGGACTTGGGAGTAGCACTGTAGATTACATCACAGTAGTCAAAGATAGGGAGAATCATCTTTTGGACAAGTTCATGCCTAGCCGGTAGAGCTAGACTACTATGGTCCCAGTATAGGGCACCTAGTTTGGGGCACAGTTTTTTCAGGATGGCATCAATCTAACCAGAGAAATTTAGGTATTTGTCCAGCCAGACATCAAGATATCTGAAGGAGAGGCGGTGTCCTCCAGTATAGTCCCATCAAGAGTAAGGAAAGAGGCAAGGAATGAAGCCTAGAGAGTCTCTGCCTAGTGCTGAAGATCATGGAGACATTCTTCTTGGCATTGAGAAAGAGTTGATGTGAGTTGAGCCATAGCTGAACATTGTTGAAGTCATGCTGAAGTATGGTTGCTACATCAGAGGGACACTGTCCAGTGATGAACAAAATGGTATCATCTGCATACATATGGATGGAGGTAGATGTGCAGAGTGATGGGAGGTTGTTTAAGAAGATTAAGAAAAGGAGTTGCTCAAGAACAAAACCCTGTAGCACTCCTGTAGATATGTGCGTAGGAGGGTGATAAGTGGAGTCACCATTTTTTACTGATTGAGTACAGCCCACAAGATAGGACCTGAACCAATTTGTGGCAGAAAATGGAGAGGCCAGCAGTTGAGAAACTTTCTAGCAGCAGGGTGTGGGAGACCGTATTAAAAGCCTTTGCTAAATCGATAAAAATGGCAGATGTGACTTGGCCACAGTCCATCCCTAAAAGGATGGCATCAGTAAGCCTAAGCAGGGAGGTGGTAGTGGAGTGACGCTTCCTAAACCCAGATTGGAAAGGTGTGAAAGAACAGGAAACAGACCAATAGGAGTTAAGCTGGGCAAGCACTAGATGCTCTTGTAGTTTTGTTAGGACAGGGAAAAGGGAAATGGGGTGATAGTTATCTGGAGAGGATGGATTACCAGTAATTGGGAGTGGAAGAACCGTGGTGTGCTACCATGCTTTATGGACCAATGCTGAGGAGAAGGAGAGGTTTAGAATAATGGACAGAGGGGAGGCAATAGCCGGGGCTGCTAGATAAAGGAATTTGGCATCAAGACCATCCCAAGAGCTGCCTTTAGAAGGGTTTAGTGTCAGAAGTGCTTTCTGGGTGTCTGCAGGAGAAACTGAGGAGACTGAGAAACACTCAAGCTGGGGGTGTGCACTGCTAGGGGCAGTGGTGCGGATGTCTGGAGTGAGGATAATAGGGCACAGGCACAAGACATAAAATAAAAGTTAAATTCAGTTTTGCCCATTTGGTGGTTGGCAATAGCGGAGCCATTTAGTTTGAGTACTGGGGTTGGAGGTTTAGCAGGGGGAGAGAACAGTGCATAAAGGACCTTCCAGATCATGGAAAGGCTGTTAATATTGTCTTGAAGGGAGGACTTGGAGTACTCAACTTTGGCCAACCTGGTAGCTTTAGTGCAAGCATTCCGGAGGGCTCGGTAAGCAGCAAAGTCAGTTGGCCGGTAAGATGCTTTATGCACTTTCCATTCTTGGTCTCTCACCTTGAAACAGGCTAGGAGTTCCAGTGTGACCCAAAGTAAATGATTTCCCCTCATCCTGACAGGGGCATGTTTGTTCCAGACATTTAGGAACTTGTCTTTAAAGTAATCAAGAGCTATGTCAGTATTGCTTGTTGATGTAATTGGGGACCAATTAATGTGAGTTAAGTCGTGGAGGAAGGGGAATAAATTGAAGGATTTGTAGGACCGTGATTTGATGACCTTGTGAGGAACTCTGTCCCTGTGTATTTTGTGTATTAGGTATATCATGTAGTCATCACTTAGTGCATCAGGAAGCAAACCAGACTGGATGACTCTGTGGGGGTTGGACGTGAGAGCCCAGTCGATCAGTGAGTGGTTGTTAGATTTAGTACTTAATCGGGTTGGCTCATGTAATAATTGGGTTAGATTGTGAACCTCAATGATATTCCGGACTTGACAAGGGGAGGTGGACAACCAGTTTAAGTTAAAATCCCATCAAATGTACAGTTCACCAGTTGATGTATATGAAACTAAAGTATTTATGAGTTCAGTGGCTATGGAGGTAGAGACGCTAGGGTGACAGTAAACCCCAGCAACAAGATGGGTATACAGAAAGGGAGATATAGCCTTATGATCTAAGCCTCATAGGCTGCAGGGAGGGAAATAGCCAGGATGGTGGCAAATTGAATAGCAGTGGAGATATGCATAACTACACCACCACCCAGCTTGCTTAGTCTTGGTGGGCAATGGCATAGCCAGGGTTTGAGATGGCATCATTTGAAATTTTTGTATTCAGCCAGGATTCAAGTGAGGATGAGGATGTCAGGGGGTAATGTGACTGTGAGCGGTTGCAGTAGGTCTATTTTTGGCAAAACACTGTGCATGTAGATATATACTGCATACAGTATATACTGCAGTATAGAGTTGTTTACAATCACACCATGCTGCATAAACTGTAAAAGAACTGTGGCAGTCTAGACAGTATTTAAATTTAAATGTTTGTGCAGTTCTTGGATGAATAAAGTACTCTCCTGTTGTTGCATATTCACAACATTGCAATACCTGCATTTAAAAAAAAATGATGCACTGAAAAAGGTTTTATTCTTTCTGGATTTTGATAATGGCTGGTTGTGAGCATACCTCTGAGGTCAGAGCCTCTGTGATAAGAAACTACAGGTGCATCACCAAGATCTGAACTTAATAGATCATCTCCCTAAAATATAGTCCACATCTCTTTAATATTATTTTTTTTTTATTTCTGCTGATCTCCCATTGTAATCCATCACAAAAAAATATTTTATTTTCCCCAACATTGGTTACTTCTCTATCTCGTGGGGTAAATAAAGTTTTCCAATTAAGCCCCTTAACTTTGGTCAATGCATCCAAAATTGTTTGCACACTGTATCCTCGATCTTTGAAGTGCTTTGTTAATAATGCTGCTTCTCAATCAAAATCAATATTGAGGGTACAATTTCAGTGTAGCCTTAAAAATTGGACAAATGGAATACTCTGAACCAAAGGTCTTGGGAGGCAACTTTCTGACACAACAAAGTATTTCCTGCTATTGGTTTTCTAAAGATATTGCTCACAACCTTGCCTCAAAGTGCACTTAAAGTGACATCCAGGTACTCAATGCTTTTTTTCATCTGTGTTGTATGTGCATCTGATATTTCAATTGTTACAATTCAGCCAGTGAAGAAATGCTGACACCAAGACTGAACCCCCGCCTCAGACACAAATTATATAATCAATAAAACAATTCCATTTTACTATGTGTCTGAGGTGGGGGCTCAAGTCCAACAGCACAACATGTTTCTCCCACCATGCAAGGTAGATGTTAGCATACTAGGGCGCTAATGATGCATGCATGATGGTTCCTTGTGTTTGAAGGTAAAATCTTCCATTAAACATAAAGAAATTATGTTCCAGCACAAATCTTAGTAAATCAGTGATAAAAGATTTAGGAGCTCCCCTTAGATCCTCATCGTCCCTTAATAATTCTTCACATGCCTTGATCCCATCATGATGTCTAATATTTGTATAAAGCGATGTAATGTCTAATGCTATCTAACAATAATGACTCTGCGATTTCATGTTCTTTATTTTATATAATTAATCTGCAGTGTCTCTAATACATGTTTCGGTCTTTGGCACAATTTGTTAAAAAAAAAATGGTCTACAAAATTAGATGGACCCTTACTGAGGGAACTGATGCCAGAGGCTATCGGTCTCCCAGGAGGGTCATACAGATTTTTATGTGTTTTTGGTATAGTGTTGGACTGATAGGAAAATCATATTGTAGATAGGTAATTTCATCCCCCATCTATCCATCCATTTACACAGGCATCATCAATTAGGTTGTAAAAAATGTTTTGAAAGGTGCTGTGGGTTAAAAGTTAGTAGCTTGTAACATTCTTAGTCTGAAAGTTGCCTTTATATTTCTGCTACATATTTTGTTGTATCTTGGACTACTATTGACCTGCCTTTATCAGATTGTTTAATTATATCTTTATTAGCTCTTAATTCCTTAAGAATCCCACTCAGCACTAGTTAAATGTTTGTACCTACATGGCTTAAGAGACTGCCTCATTTTATCTATGTCATTTTTCACCAGTGTTTCAAATATTTTTGTCGACTGATTCCTTGAGCCACTAAAGCAAAACTTGCTTCGTTTTTTTAAACCAGTATTTGCTTTTAATGCTGAGTGAGATGCCACAAAATCATTCTGATTTAGTGACAAGTCAATGTTTTCGTCACCATCCCTTCCCCATTCCTACTTCACCTTCATTTTCAAAACAAATTCCAGCATAATTCAGGTTTTCTTCAACATTATTAGTTATTAAATCAACATCATCATCTGCCGGCCCGGTGGCGCTGAGGGTTGAGGCGCTGGATGCCACACCTTGCATCACGCCAGCGACCCGGATTCAGGAACGAGCCCAGGGAGCTGGGGGTCGGTGGAGAGGGAGTAGGATCGAGCGTCCATTAGACAGCTCTCCTCTCCCTGGGGGGGGATCCAGGGGCATTCCGGTGCAGGATGGACCCCCAGTGGAGACCGGAGGTACCTCAGCTGCAGGGATCACAAGCGTAGCCAGAGGTGGATGCCTGGCCAAGAGCGTGGGCGGATGCGTGCACGCTCGGGGTCAGTGGCATCAGTGCACGCCTGCTGACATGGGGGGAAAAAGGTGGAAAAAGGAGGGCACTGGTTGCAGCGGCATGATGGCCGTCCCCGTGCTGGACTTTCCTGGTACCTGGGCGTGCGACAATGCTGGATCCGGACTGGGTGGGTTGAGCTCCGGAGGGAGTGCTCCCCACCCCCCTGCCGTGGGGCCTAATTAGGGGGCCGGAGGAAGTTCCAGGGGGTCAGTGGCCGGACAGACCTGCAGGTGATGCCAGGACGTGCAGGTAAGCAGATCAGTGGCCCGGGGAGATAAAAATGAGAACAAAAAAAAAAAATCACCGTCATGTGCATTCATAACATCAGAATTGTTATTTGCTAGTATTTGTCCTTTAGAGAAATGTACCTACAGGTCCATCTTCCTTAGCAATTTAAATAAATCTACTTCTAAATTGAATGAATCAAAGTTAGTTCACTAATTGATATACCTCATTCAGTTCTGTTGTTTTCTAGAGCTCCATATCTTCCTCTTGGACACTATATTTTGTTTTCTTGCCCTGCCATGTTTCCACCTCCTCGTCCTCCTCGATTGTTTGTTATGGGCTGTGGAATTGTTATTTGGGCGTTTTCTTCCTCCTGACCAGCTTGTTGCTCCTTGTCCAAAAAACCCTACTTGTTTCTTTTTGTTGATATCCTGAGACCTGCCTCTTCTGTAATGGCCATGATTTCCTGAATTACTTTGTCCCTAAGACTAAGATCTGGGTTTGTACTACCAATTGAATATGTTGCCTGCTTCATAATCTCATCTGTCTCTCTCTAATTTGGTCTTTTTTCATTGCTCAACCTGCTACTCAATTTTACATATCTTTTTCTTCAGTTTTTCATCAACCAATTTTAAATTCAGAGTCATAATGGCACAGTTCTAATTCAGTTTTTGTTGATTTCAGTTCAGTATCTACTTTGTTATGGTTTCTGCTGTTTTGTTCAATTGATATCTCAACCAATATGATTGTGCAAGCAGCTAATGGGTCTTCCCATCTTGTTGTTAAATCGGGATATAAACCACCTGAAGCAGGAGCTTTAAAGACTTTAAGTTCTCTTGGTACGCTTTTGTCTTGTTTATACTTTTCCAGAGTAATTAAATCAAATCAAATATTCACTTCTTAATGCTTAATTTTTCAAGTTTGTGAAACAGATCTTGCAGGTGTTTTCAGAGGAAGGTACATTATCAGAATTGTTAATATTACCTCCAGCACACAGTCTGCCTCTAATATGTTGGTGTCTTACACTTCCCACATGGTCTACCATGCAGAAGAAGCCTCCTTCTTCTCCACTCTCATTCTCACCTGTTATTACTGGTTCCCTCTCTGTGTCCTGGTTTATAATTTCAGACATTTCAAACGAAATGGAGTCCTCTTTTCTCTTCTGTCCTTCTTTTTCCACTCCTGGAAATCATCACTCTGGACTGCAGAAATAAGGTTTGAACCCAAGCAGGGGTCACTGAAATTCTGGAGTACTACTTTCAAAAAAAACGTTCTACAAAAAAATAGGAAAAAAGTGCACATCCGTCTCTTAAAGGTGCCCCAGCCCATAAAAGTGATACAAGAAAATGAACAAAGCTGGGCACACACCAAAAAACTGAGAATAATGTGGTTTGCCCAATTAAAAGGGGTTTGCCCAATTAAAAGGGGCAGACTTATTTGTCCCTGGGACCCCTCCAGTAAAAGGGTGTTCAATAGGGATGGGGGAGGGAGAATAGGGGTATCCAGGAGAAAGGGAATGGAAAAAGAAATCAGGATTGGATACAATATTAGAAGGTTTAAGGTAGAGAGCCAGGTGACCTCACAAAAGGGGGCGGGGCCTCTGGCAAGCTATATCAAGCCTGTTTGGTTAAAGGAGAGAGAAAGAGAGAGAGAGTGCCTGAGGGGGTATATAAGGGTATGCAAGAGGGGCCAGGACTCATAATTTTGCTCTTTTAGTTTTTACTTTAGGAAGCATGTTCATTCTGGCAATCAATTGGCTGTTAAAAGCAGTGCAATATTTGTTTAGTAGTTAATTGCTAGGGTTAGTATAGCTAATTAGTTAATTAATCACTAAGTTTAGTATAACTATCATCATTCCCTGCTTGAATTTGATTTAAATTTAGTTCAGTTTTTTGGTAAAACAGCCCAAGTGCTGCGCAGGAGATTTCTGTTTCCTGAGGTAATCTGCAGAAGACTACGTAAAAAGGTAATGTTTTGGTTCTGTTGTTTCCAGGAAAAACCTGGTACTTCAGGTATGTTGGTTATCAGGAGAACTGGCTATTTTCTGGTGTTTTTTTTTGCTGTTTGGTTGTGCAGTTCAGCTTACAGGCCTGGACCACGAGGTACGACCTGCAGAGTGGTGGAGGGCTGGTGGTCTGACTGAGAGTCTGAGCACTAGCTATGTGCATGAATATCACTGTACTGGAGCTGGCTGTTATAGAGCAGGATGGCTCAGAGTTTGCTGTGGTAGAATAAGGCGGAACTAGTTAAACAAGCATTTGTCAATGCCGAATGTTGCTTGCTTGTATGTGCTGTTTAGGTATTTGGAAGTGATAGTTCCATGCCTTCTTCCCAAGACATCCACTGTGTCTTTCCGTTCAGTATTCAGAGAAGAGTGGGAGGGGCCAGGGCCACAGCAGTACAGCAGTTGCCAAGGGGGTGAAGAGGTGGACAGTAGTCCATTCAAAGGCAAAAAAGTCCTGCAGGAGCTCACTAAATTGAAGGTGGACAAAGCGATGGAACCAGATGGCATACGCCCAAGGATATTAACAGAACTGCGAAGGGAGATAGCAGTACCTCTGGCAGCCATTTTCATTGAGTCATTCAACATGAGTGAATTGGAGGAGGGCACATGTGGTCCTTCTACACAAGTCCAGCAGCAGGGAGGAGCCAGGGAACAGTAGGCCGTTCAGCCTCACCTCAGTAGTGGGGAAGATCATGGAGACATTGCTTAAGGAAAGGATAGTGGGGCATCTACATGCCATCGGAGCCCAGGACCATAGACAACATGGATTCACAGTGGGGACATCATGTCAGATAAATCTGGTTGATTTCTTTGACTGGGTGACAAAGGAAGCAAATCAGGGTGGGACAGTGGACAACGCTTACCTTGATTTCAGCAAGCCTTTGACACCATCCCATATAGAAGGCTGATAAACTAGCTAGGTAGGCTGGGCATGGGGGAAAGGGTGGTAAACTGAGTTAGAAACTGGCTAACAGACAGGAGGCAGAGAGTGGTGGTAAATAGTGTGCAGTCCAGGGAGAGGGGGCGACCAGTACGGTGCTGCAGGGATCGGTCCTGGGGCCAGTTCTGTTCAATGTCTTCATTAGTAATATTGCAGAATGTCTGAAGGGAATTTTTTCACCAAATTTTCAACATAGCCATTTTAAGATCTCTGTTCATGAACAGTGTCACTGTGATTTTTAATCTGTCCCAAACATTGATTGCACACACGTACACCATTGTGCACTACATGCACAGAAACACATTTTTGGGCAACATGTGAAAAATGACAGCTGTACTGCCATAAGGAGGTGTGGTAAAATGGCAATGTTGAAAATCTGGAGTGCAAATATTAAAAAATTTTATAACTTCTGGCGTCATGGGAACTGCACAACACATTCCTAAGTAAAACAGTCATTTTTAGGAATTTTTTCACCAAATTTTCAACATAGCCATTTTAAGACCTCTGCTCATGAACAGTGTCACTGTGATTTTCTTAATCTGCCCCAAACATTAATTGCGCACACCGACTGCGCCATTGTGTGCTACATGGGCGGAAACACATTTTTGGTGAGATGTGAAAAATGACAACTGTACTGCTCAAAAGGAGGTATGGTAAAATGGTAATGTTAAAATCTGGAGTGAAAATATTGAAAATTCGCGAACTTAAGAGCGTGTGTAGGAACTGCGCAATGCACGCTTGTAAAACAGTCATTTTTAGGAATTTTTTCACCAAATTTTCAGCATAGACTTTTTGAGAGCCCACCTTATGAACACTGGCAGCGTCATTTTGTTACTCAGTGCTGAAAGGTAATTTCACGCAGTGACCGCGAAATCACCCTTCGGGCCCGATTAATGCCATGACAGTGCAAGAATTCATGAGGAGGGGTCCCAAAAAACCCATGTTGAAAATTTGTGCCCCAAAATCCCAAAAATGCCTGAGATATGCAACAAAGTTGAATAAACCCTATTCATTATATTATACAGCTTACCGGCATTTCCTCAGTTCGCGGTCGGCTTTGAAGAGTGCAGACGTGTTCCCGGTCCACCGAAGATTGTCGCGCCAAGCTCCGGAGGTAAGTATGGGGTGAGGAGGGGTATGGGGAGGCAGGGTGCGCAGTGGGTGGGTGTGGGTTTTGGGAGGGGGGCAGGGAGAAGCGTCGAGGGACAGTTTTTGTATTTACAGGTTTTTTTTTAATAAGACGACGAGGGACGTTTGCCACACTGGGGTGGGCTCCCAGCGTGGCAGCTGGAGAAACTGTTTGGGGGCTGGGCCGATGGGGATTAGGCACCCCCATCGGCCATAACATCATTTTGCCATGCTGGGTGGGCTCCCAGTGTGGCACCTGGATGCTCTGGGGGCATGCAGCTGATGGGGATTGGACACCTGTCGGCCATAAAACATTTGCTACCCGGATGGGCTCCCAGCATGGCACCTGGATGCTTGAGAGGCGTGGAGCCAATGGGGATTAGGCACCCTCATCGGTCATACAGTGTGGGGGAGAAGGCGCGTGACCACGCAGGGTGCGTGCGTGCACATGTGTGTGTGTGTGGAGGGGTGAGCTCTGCTCACTGAAGCGGAGCTCACCCTTTCAACTGTATGGCACTACATTTTCAACTGCTGTCATAGACAGCTGCAGCAGTGATTGGGAAACTGGGGCCACGTCTGCAAACACACTGACTGCATTGGAAGATGGGTGCCACACCTCCGAAAACTCGGATGATGGCACTATGTTTCTTGCACATGCATGCAAGCAACATAAAAAGCAGGCAAAAAGCCCTGATCCAGTCATTGCTCACTTGTCGGCATTCCCGGGACTCCTTCGTGGGCCTGATTGGTTGGAAGCAGCCACGTGGTCCATTGGAGTCTGATGAGTGGCCTGAGCAAACAGCGTAGGCAGCGATCTGCAGTGGGGAGTTTTTTGCTTTTCACTGGGGGAAGAGACAAAAAAAATGTAGTGCACGATGGTGAAAAGGCAATTTTCTTTCAAAGAAGTGCCTCTGTTTGTGATGCGGTGGAGAGAGAGGTGGGGAGCTGAAGGATGGGAAGAGTCTGGCCAGAAAGGGTTTTTTTGCTGCTTGTTTGAAAAACCTTAGGGCAATTATGTGCACAAGCTGCAAGACGTGGGACATGGGGACACCATATTGCAGCCACTTGGGTGGGCAGTTTGGTTTAATTTAGAGTGCAGTGCCATTTGGGTGACCGACTTAGTCGTGCAGGGGGGCAGCACCAACTTAGCTTGGGAAATTGACTGGATCCCTTTGTTTATGAGGGCAGGTGGCGCCATCTTGGGCAGGTCATTTGGGGCCACCATCTTGTGAGTGGCCAGTGGATCAGCTACCATTTTGCGACAGTAGGAACACTAGAAGATGATGCAGTAAGGCAGGCCCCCCTGTGCTGTAATGGGACATGCTGGCATGCTAGGAGTAGTCATGCAGACATAATGTAGAGGAGCATTTGGCTGGGATGGGAGTGAAGCTGTAACAATAAAGAGAGGATGATGTTTAAAAACAAACACAGCACTAGTACTAAGGATGCCAGTTTGGGTAGGAAGAGGCCCTATGGAGTGGGACTCTTTGCTTGCTGATGGAGGATCAGGCCACATAAGGGTCCTGGGAGCCAGTTGAGGAGGGGTAGGGTCCCCTAAATATATGAAAAAAGAGACTTTTATGCATGGCATGGGGGGGGGGGGGAGGCAAATGAAGAAAAGTTATCTGCATGTTTCCTTAATAGACCCACTATGTTTTATCGAATAATACTTATTTCTTATCAAGCTTCTGGGGTTGTCAAATCTGGAAATCAGGTCCATATGGACAGAGGACTCTGAGACTCTAATGTTTTGATGTTTTGTTGTATAGTATCCCTCATCTTCCAGTTCATTTCTACTCGGTAATTACCCTGTTGTTTTAATTTAGGCCTTTTTGGGCCCTTCCTCAATTATATATATATATATATACTGTATATACACACATATATATATATATATATTTTTTTTTTTACGTTTTTTGTTGACAGGGAGGGAGGACTAGACAATTGTACTGCCTATTTTCAGCCTCGTCCCGGGGGAATGGGATACAGACGGATGGCAACTGAAATCGAACAGATTTTTAAAGCTGTTGATGGTACTTTTGGTGAATGGGGGATCTTTGGCCAGGACACCAGGTACATTTCCCTACTGTTTTCAAGAAGTGCTATGGGATCTTTAACTCCACCTGAACTACCACCAGAACAGGCAGATGTGACCTCAGTTTAACATCTCATCTGAAAGACTATTTGGGGCTAGATTGTAAAGAGCAGAGGGTGGGGGTGGGGAATCAGAAAATGGAGATCTGGGCAGGGAGGAGGTTATCTTTTGTGATGAATAACATGTGTTTTCTGATTACAGCCACAAATTAGAGATCATGGCTGCTAGGAAGACAAAGATGATGAAGGAGGATGCTTACCGGGCCATAGTGGACCTTACAGATAAGGCAAATAAAATGTGGGATCTGACAGAAGGTGTGCTGAAGGGACATGGGGAGAAGTGGAAAGTGGAGAGTGGTAGGGGAGCAAGGACAATAAAAAAAAAAACAGCAAGTCTGGCTATCCCAGCTTCTACTTAGTCAGTGACCCCGGTGCCTCCTTCCCCCATGCCTGTGCCCACTCCAGCACCCATTCCCAAACCAGTGCCAGTTCCTGTACCTGACCCAGTTCCTGTGCCTCTGCAGGGCCCCATTGACCCACCTGAACCAGGCATGCCTCCAGCAGGACTTTCAGTCCCAGACAACAGAGTATCCCAAGGACCAACTGCCCCAGGGGGAGGCTCTGGGCCCAACCCACAGACAAATGTAGGTAACAAAGACTCCACAGTGGGTGGGAGCATCAAGGAGTATGAAGAGCAGATGACTGAGTCCATGGGGGAGGACTGGCTTGGCCAGTTTGAAAAAGATCTCACCAAAAATTAGAAAGGGAAAAGGGGTGGAGGCAGGCTTGGAAGAAAAAGCTGGGACACAGGAAGGCATGGGTACGAGGGAGATAGGATCACCAGGGATGAGGATTTGGGAACAAATCCTGTTTGCCACCAAAGAAAATATATGGAAAGGCGAGTATGTGGACATTTTCACCCTAATTAGCAAAGATGCTGTTACTAATTATGACAAGAAGGAGAGTATTGGTAAGAAAGATATGGCAGTGGCAGTGGTGTTATTGGTGAAGGAAGAAGATGAGAAAAACGCAAAAGGGAGGAACTTGGACTCCTGCTCAGTGGGTTTTTCACTCTAGTCTATACATCCATAGTGTTGAAAAAGAAACATGAGTTAGCAATATCATTGCTCACATATTCCTGGATCATTAGGAAGGCATACAAGATGGGGGGGGGCAACAACTGGCTCCAATATGATGAGCAATTTTGCCAGCAGATGGCTACATTCAGGGATGTCAGATAGGATACCAGGCAGTTGGACGTGTGGCTCGATTGTATTACAGGGACAGACAGCAATGAGGGGAATAGGGAAAGGAAAATGACCATGGCTCAAAAATGTTGCTGGGGCTACAACAGGGCTTTTTACTCTGGCCTCAATGCCATTTCGACATGCATGTTCGAAATGTGGGGGGGGACCATACCAGCATCGAAGTGTTGAAACACGTGGGTCAACCATGGAACTGGGAGCAGTGGGGGTGACCAGGCCAACCAGCCCTTTTGGGTCTGACCAATCGGGTTACAGAGGACAGTCCTGGGGTAGAGGGAGCATGGGAATGGGTTTCAGAGGGGGGAGTGGGGTACCAACCATAGATGGGGGACAATAAGCAAAGGTTGCAGGTCAGGCAGAGATTCCAGATGGCAAGAACACCAATTAACTTAACAGCATTGGAGAAGCGGCTGAGAGCGTACCTGAACACAGATGTGGCCTGAACCTTGTCCAAGGGATTCTGGGGGGTTCAACATACTGTTCCATGGACATCAGGGTGGGGACCAAGGCCAGGAACTTGGGCTCAGTAAAGGGAAAAGAAGACATCTTGCTTAAAAAGATTCAGAGTGGTGCAGAGGTTGAGGCACTGGTGCCTTATCTCCTACACTGGCGACCAGGGTTCAGGAACAGACTCTGGTGGCGAGTCCCAGCGAGGAAAGGGAAGATTGAGGCCTCGTAGGGACTGCTCTCCCTCCTGGGGTGGGTTACAGGGCTGCGTCACTCTGCAGCAGCCCCCGGTGGAGACCGGGAGCACTGCAGAAAATGTTGCAATGTGGGAAGTGCCAGAAAATGGGAAAAAATGCTCCAGATTGGCCCGATGATGGCATCCGGTCTATTGGAACCCTTCAGGCTTCCTGGGGGCTAGTCCACCTCAGCAGGCTCTGAGACTGTAGTAAAAAAAATATAGTGTGCTGGGTCGTCCCACCGTTGCCTTCCTCCTCAGAGGAGAGGGACCCACTTGGCAAGAGGGTAATGCCGAGCTACCTCAGGGGCTGGCTGCAATATGAGGTGAGGGCTCAAGGGGGCTAAATGGAGGAGTGCTGGTGACCTTGGCTGCCTGAAGGAGAGGTGGATCTGGGGCACAGTAGGGGAGAAAATAGATAACTCAAAAAAAAATAGATTCAGAAAGAAAGAGCAGCAGGGAGGATGGAGGAACCACTCCAGGCCCCTCCATTTCACAGTTTTAGGGTATCCTCTTGGGCCTTGTGTCTAAGAAGCAGCCTGGGGAATTTCAGTTAATCAATCATTTGTCATTCCCAGAGTGGGAATCAGTTAACAATTATATAAGTGAGAAGGACAGCAGGGTGACATATGCCACCTTGGAGGAGGCAGTACAGGTGATACGGGTTACCGGGGGGGGGGCACTTGCCAAGACAGACATTGAGGCAGCCTTTAGGCTGTTACCAGTGCATCCTGAGGATTGGGAGTTACTTGGTTTTCAATGGGCGATCAGTATTACTTCAACAAAGCATGCCCATGGGATGTTCCGTCGCCTGCACCACATTCAAAATGTTCAGCACATGGCTGCAATGTACCTTCCAACAAAAATACGGTTTTCAAACAGTGATGCACTTCTTGGATGATTTTTTGCTAACTGGGGAAGGCAGAGAGGAGATGGTACATATGCAGGCCTGTTTCCAGGAATTCTGTCAGGAATTGGGGGTCCCTTTAGCCCCAGAGAAAACCAGGGGCCCATGTCATATGATTGAGTTTCTGGGGATAGAGATTGACATGGCAATAGAGGTATTCTGCCTGCCAGCAGCAAAAATTGAGAAGCTACAGCAGTTACTACAGGATATTAAAGGGCTCAGGAGGGTGTAGCTAAGGCAAGTCCAGCAGTTACTGGAGCACCTCAACTTCACCTGCAGGGTGATTGCCCTGGGGTGTATGTTTATATGATGCCTGGTGTGGGCAACCAGGGGTACCTCAAGGCCCCACCATTGGGTGGACATATCAAGGGGCACGAAGGATGACCTTCTGATATGGGAGCAGTTCCTTAGTGATTTCAACAGGAATATATTTTGGCAGGATAACTTGGTATTCACTACTGACCTGGAGTTGTACACAGATGCCACTGGGGACCTGGGGATGGGAGCCTATTTTAGGAGAAAATGGTGTTCCCATGCATGGCCAATGGAATGGAAAGCCAGGGGGACTACAAAGGATATTACCTTTCTGGATATTTTCCCTATTTGGGTCTACATACTGCTGCGAGGGGAGGAGCTGAGGAATAAAAAAGTCACATTTTGGTGTAATAACAAGGCAGTGGTTGAGGTGCTGAATAGAAAAGGGGCCACATTGGAAAGAGTGATGAGGGTGTTAAGACAGTTAATACTTCAAGATTTGCAGCTTAACCTGTCATTTACAGCTAAGCACATCGAAGGATACAGAACATGATAGCTGGCAGCCTCTCCTGTCTGCAGCTGAACAGGTTCTGAGTCATCGCCCATGAGCAGAAGCGAAAGAGACAGCAATGCCAGAGGACATTTGGGAGTTTAGTTGGAGAGAGCAGAGTTGCTGTTCTGTAACTCTTGGTTGCCCAGAACACTAACGGCAACTGAGGGATCATTGCGATTGTTTCAGGCCTTCAGAGGGGGTCAAGGAGTAGACTTAAGTGGGAAGAATACAGAAGACCAAGTAGGCAGAATCATAGTGGATGGTTGGAAGAGAGGTATGGTGCACACAACCATGGATGTCCACCTAGCAGCAATTATTTTGGTCTGTAGCTTGAAGGGGTGGGCAGACCCCTGCAGGTCTATGCTAGTAAAGAGAATGATGCAAGGCTGGATGCAGCTAAAAGGGAGGGCTATAGACAAGAGAAGACCAGTATCTGAGGCCATTTTTGGAATGCCTGATGAGTGTAATGCACCTGATATGCAGGTCCAAAGATGAGGGCATGCTATTTGCAGCCATTTTCACAGTCACGTTTCACATGGCATGTTGGGTAAGTGAAGTGATAGGACAGGCAGAAAAAGGCATTCCATGGGATTGCAATGGGATGAGATATTATGGGGAGGGCAAGAAATGAAGGTATATAAGAGGAGGTCCAA
Organism: Neoceratodus forsteri; assembly: GCA_016271365.2. Taxonomy (NCBI): domain Eukaryota; kingdom Metazoa; phylum Chordata; order Ceratodontiformes; family Ceratodontidae; genus Neoceratodus; species Neoceratodus forsteri. The sequence goes on along the minus strand of CM057455.1, from coordinate 397,445,709 downwards.
AACAGATCAAGAGGGAAAAGGGGCCAGTGTAATTTTAAGGCAGAGGGAGAGTCAGAATATATGTCCTGTCCTGGCGCTGCTTGCCTATGTGTGATCCAACGAGATGAGGGCATTATTTGTGCATGGGGATGGGAAGCCGATAACGGGCAGGCAAGTGTTGGCCCTGCTGAAGAAGGGATTGGAGTTCATAGGGAAAGATCCTGGGTGCTTCTCCACTCACTCATTTAAAATTGGAGCAGCTTCGGTAGCTGCAGAAAAAGGGAGGTCTGAGGAAGAAATAAAGGAAGTGGGGCATTGGGACTCAGCTTGTTACAAGAGGCATGTGAGAAAACTTAAATAACACAATCGCTAACATTCTTCTTTTCTTTCCAGGAACCATGGAGAGAGCATGAGGAATGGGGAGGGTGGGCAATGGGGGTTGAGCCAGAAATAAGGTGCAGGTGGGGGACAGTATGGGGGGGGGGAATGGAGCAGGGCAGAAAAATGCATTGCCATATCTCACTATAATGTTTTTGATTAAACAGGTCACAAGAGATGGCAGGAAATTTGGATTTGTGGGTATTCATTCATATTTTGGGCTGAAATGAGACTGTCAAGGAGGGCAGGGGGCCAGCAACTGTATCAGGATCTGAGGCAGTGTAAGATAAAAAGGAGAGGAGTCAGAGGGATGAGGTGGAACCAGCTTTTACCAATCTTGTGAGAAATGAGGAATGGACAGCCTGAGACGGACATGATAATTATCCATCTAGCCAGGACTGATCTGGGGACCAGGCCCTGGCTCAACTTATACTAGCAGATTAAAGAGGACATTACTAAAATAATGTAATGGTGGCCAGGTGTCATGCTGGTCTGGTCGTACATGGTTCCCAGAAGGGTTTGAAGGAATTCTCACAGCCATAATGCCATTGATAAGGTGTGGAAACACATGAACCATAGAGTGGGGGCCTTGTTTAGGAGGATGGGGGCAGGGTTATACATTGGGGGATTGAGAAGCATAAGGATGAATTTTAGAGGGGGGGATGGAGTACACCTCTCCAGTATGGGGCAGACCTGTTTCATTCTGAGATAGCTGATTGTACTATAGAGGTATGGAGGAGAGAAAAAGGCTGCTAGATCATAAGGGAAAAGCCTGCCATCCTACGCAAGTTGGAGACAGGCTAATGGAAAAATGAAGGATGGGGGGAAGGGTAGAGGAAAAAAGAGGGAGGGGAAGGGCAGGCAGACCTACATGGCTACTCTGATATGACAACTGGACGAAGGGTGCTAGTGTACACTGGCACCCTGAGAAGAAAGAAAGAAATAAAAGAGCCCCCCTTCATGATGTACATCTGGGTGGGGATAAGATCATGAAGAAAGATGGAGATTGTAAATGTGTATAATATAGGTGTATATAAAGTGAAACGATTTAATACAGCAAAAGGGAATGATGATGTGATGTATAATAAACTGAAACAATATGTGAAAAATGGAGATGATGAAATGTAAAATGGTAATAATAATTTTAATTAAGAATAAATGGATTGCCTATATGACCACCCACAAAAACAGTTGTCTGTGTGTTTTTGTTGGAGGGGGAATCTGGGAACAATGTGGTTTGCCCAATTAAAAGGGGCAGACTTATTTGTCCCCAGGACCCCTCCAATAAAAGGGTGTTCAAGAGGGATGGGGGTGGGGAAAGGGGGCAGGGGTAGGGTTATGCTGGAGAAAGGGGGATGGTGGAGAGGAAGGGAACAGAAGAGGAAATTAGGTTTGGGCCAATTTGAGAAGGTCTAAGGTACGGGGCCAGGTGACCTCACAAAAGGGGGCGGGGCCTCTGGCAAGCTACATCATGCCTGATTGGTTAAAGGAGAGAGACAGAGAGAGAGAGAGAGAGAGAGAGCCATAAGGGGCATATAAGGGCATGCAAGAGGGGCCAGGGCTCATCATTTTGCTCCTTTCATTTTTACCTCACTCCCACCCTACGTGTTAACAAGAAGGGGACAAGAACGGGGCCCCCGCACTGATGGTGGACTGTGGATGAGGGGTGCTGATCAGGGACCAGACAAAGGTGGACAGCTGATCTAGAAAGGAATGTACTGGATGTAAAAGTGGGGAAGAAATGAAGGATGGGGGAGGGGGAAGAGGAAGAAGGGGAGTGGAGAGGCAGGCAGACCTTCAAGGCCGCTATGATATGATGACCGTAAGAAGGGTGCTACTGTACACTGGCACCCAGAAAAGCAAGAAATAAATAAAAGAGGCCCCCCATGATATACATCTGGGTGGGGAGAAGATCAAAAAGAAAGATGGAGATTGTAAATGTGTATAATATGAGTGTATGTAAAGTGGAATGATTTAATGCAGTAAAAATGAATGACAATGTGATGTATAATAAACTGAAACAATAGGTGAAAAACAGAGTCAATGAAATGCAAAATGGTAATAATAATTTGAATTAAGAATAAATTGATTGCCAATATGAGCACCCACAAAAACAGTTGTCTGTGTGTTTTTATTGGAGGTGGAATCTGGGAACAATAAAGAGTTTTTATTTAAAGTTTTAACTGCAAGGCAGACAAACCGGGGTAACACCCATACGTATCGACCCAATCACATGGGTCTTCCTCAGGGGGTGGTGCTAGCCATTCATAATACTGTTTATATACACCCCACAATTAATTCATCACAAAATTCATTTCATTATTCAATTATTTCCAAACAGTGCAAAAGGATAAAAGAATAAGCGCATTACAAAATTCTATCATGAACATACATAGAACACTTACAAAAAAAGTTTTATGATGTTATTATAAACATTTATATTTCCACATTTTATTTTAATTACATTTAAATCTTTTTTACTTATATTTTTGTTTAATAACACCAAATTCAGAAGGCAGGTGAATAGTTTATTCCATAAGATTATATTAGACTTAAATGTTAAAATAACCTTCTTATAATTTTGCTCTACAATCTTTATTTACTGATAAACGATTGATGCTGAAAATGTTTCCTTAACTTTTCTAACTTTATTTTAGCCTTATTTAATCATATAATTGCTAAAAACTGCCTCAGTTTTAAGTCAGACACTTATTACATCGGAGGTCACTACTGTGTGCAAAAGGTCATTTTACAAATAAGGTATAAAATCAGTTTGTTTGTTTAATCCCAGGGTTCTCAGAGCTCCTAGATTAGAAATCCATCTTGTCTCACATTGATTAAGTTAATTTACTCAGGGTTTAAACAACCAAATTGATTTTAGACCTTATTTGTGATTTAACCTTTTGCACACTGTAGTGATCTCTGATGTAATGAATGTCTGTGATCTAAAATGGAGGCAGTTTTTAGCAATTATTAAGTAAATAAATATTGTAGAGCAAAATTATAAGAAGGTTATTTTAACATTTAAGCCTAATATAATCTGATGGAATAAAATATTTAACTGCCTTATGGATTTGGTGTTATTAAACAGAAACATAAATAAAAAAAACATTGTAATTAAAATAAAATGTGGTAATATTAGTGTTTATAACATAATATAACATTTTTTTATAAGTGCTCTTTGTATGTTCATGATAGAAATTTTGTAATGCACTTTTTCTCCTATCCATTTGCACTCTTTGCAATTAATTGAATAATAGAATAAATATTGTAATTGACTATTTGTGGGGTGTATATAAACAGTATTATGGATGGCTTGCACCACACCCTGAGGAAGACTCACATGATTGGGTGTTAGTGTGGTTTGTCTGCCTTGCTGTTAAAACTTTAAATAAAACCCATTGATTACATTGTTTTTTTGGTATGTGCCCAGCTTTGTTCATTTTCTTGTAAAGTACAGGTTTGCCCAATGTCATAAGCCACCACTCACCTGTTCTGTGTGAGTGGTCTGTGTGATCCCAAAAGTCTTCCCCCAAAACCATAACCTGCAGGGTCCTCCATAAAGTCTGGGTTGCATCCTTCAAGATGTATTTAGCCTAGACTGACTGGAGTTTTCTGGACACCATCAAAGATGTAGACTTGGCTCTTGACTACTTCTGTAGCAGATTCACAGAAGTCTGTGACAAATTTGCCCCTCTCATATGGTGCAAAGTACAAGGCACTTCTGCAAGATGGATCACACCCACCTTATGTGCCCTTATGTGGGACAGGTATAATCTCTCGTACCTAGCCAAGACCACTGGGTCCTCAAGAGACCTGCAAAGGTATTGCAAAGCCTGAAACAAGTGAACCAGGTTAATCAGGAAGGTTAAAGTAGACTATCATAATAACCTGCAAAGGCAGAGCTGGGGTGATGAGAAGAAATTCTGGCAGTGTATAAAGGATCTTATGGGCAGTGATGATTGGTCACTACCGACCATGGTCATCTTCAATATCCAAGTGCTATCAAGCCTGACCTTGCTGATCACCCTCTGTTGCTGCTAAAACTTCACTGCCTTGGTCTCTCTGCTGAGGCAGTGTCATGATTCTGCTGCTACCTCAGAGATCTAAGATTGATGGGGTGCTCTTAGAAGTGCAACATGTCTCTGATGGAGTTCCTCAGGGATCAATACTCGGGCCTCTTCTTTTCAGTCTCTTTATTAATTCGTTTCAGTCTCTTTATTAATGGTTTCCCTGGAGTGTTCCCCATGTGCAGATGCTGTTTTACGCTGATGATGCGGTCATCTTCATTAGTAGTCCTCAGCTTGGGGTCATCACTGGTGGGCTTCAAAGCAGCTTTAAGTCCCTTGAACACTGGATCAAGCAGAATAAACTTGTCCATAATTATAAAAAATAAATAAACCCATGTTGTTTGCTGGCATCCACCTAAGGAGCAACATTCCTCTCCTGACCATTCTGAATGCACAGGGTGTCCCAATTGAACAGGTGTCCTCCTTCAGATACCTGGGGGTTACAATGGATGAGTCCCTTACCTTCGTGCAACATGTGGACAACATTGTTAAAAGTAGGGGTCCTTTTCAGGCAGTGTCTGAACCTGACTCACAAGGCCAGGCACCTAGCTGTAGCCATCTCTGTCCTCCCACTCATCGATTACAGTGTCTCTGTTTATGGGGCAGCCATTGATACTGTACTGGATAGGGTGAGGGTACTACTCAATAAGGCCTGTCAAGTCATCATCATGGGCTCTGACAGACTCACACATTGCTGTACTCTGTATTCCCTCACTGGCTGGCTTCTCCTGCATGAACGTTTAAAGTACAAGTGTATGTTACTGGCCTAAAAAGCACTTGCAGGCTCCCGATGTGGCTTATCTCTTCCGCCCTGTCCATAACTGGTATTCTACAAGGAGCATGGCAAGACATGTGCTGCTAGTCCCCATATGTAGAACTAGCCAGGATCAATGATCTTTTGCCTGTCAGGTGGCACAATGGCTAAACAACCTTCCTACCTCCATTTCAGAGTTATCTAAAGTATTGCTTTTCAAGAATGCCCTCAAAAAGTAACTTGCCCATGAAGCCTCATGCAGGTGCCTCTCCTAACCCTTAAGACTCAAGCTCAGGCCCACCCTGTTTACCCTTCCGCTCTCCTACTCCTTCCGCCAGGCCCACATATGCCCGCTTATGACATTGACATCTGCCCTTCCTCTATCCTCCCCTTTCCTCTTTGACTAATTTTAGAAGTTCTGGCATTTACTTTTATCAACTGTTTTATTCTAACATAACATGTATGGGTCATTGGTTTCTGGTTGTATTGAAAAATGCTCACCTGAGCTACCTGTATTCAAATCTATATGTTACAACACTTGATGTGGAACCTTTGCAAATGAGCACTTAACTCAAAGGTTTACCGATGTACAAATAAAAAAACTAAGTTTTTTAAGTGAACTCTGAATACAAGGATTCTCACAACAGGGTTTGGGTAACTTTTTAAAAAGAAAATCCAGGAGTTTGCCTGGAGATGAAAATTGCTATTCCACTTCAAACCATAATGGCATGCTTTCTTCAGCAGGCGGAGCAAGATGAAAAACAGGTTTTTAAAGAAAAAAGATGCTTGATATTTCTCACACCATGACAACAACACCCCCCCCCTGCAGACCAGGTAGTTCTTAATTCGGACTGTGCCAATCTGTCAGGTTTGGCTCCCCCTATAAAAAAAAACTGCTAATTACATTTCTATTTTAGCGACATTATGTGTGGGAAAATGGAGAGGAATATTTTAGAATAAGTAATTCCACTCTGTTTCCAGCAACTGTCTTACACTTGATCAACTTCTAAACTGCGACTGCCTTCATCAGAGACATGCAAGGTTTGTGTTTTAGCCCAGTTGACCACTAAACCTGAAAAATACGAAACTTTTTTCATTTCCTTTTTAATAATCCAAACTGAATCTCTGAATTTCAATAAAGTTAACAGTAGGTTATCTGCAAAGGTAAAAGTTTTATTTAGAATTTTGCCAGTTTTACAGCCCTTGATTTTTGATGACAGTTTAATTTTCCTGATAAAGGGTTCCAGGGCCAAAATAAACAAAAAAAGGGGATAACGTGCAATCTTGTTGTGTCTGCCTTGTCAAGCTAAAGGGGGAGGAAATTAAATCCTTAGTAAATTAAACCATTAGTAATTATCTGTTTGGCAGGTTTATTATATAGAATGCGAGTCCAAGCTTTAAAAAAGTCACCCATCCCATATTTCCTAAGTACCTCAAAGAAATAATTCCACTCAAGGGTGTCAAACACCTTGAAAAAAATCAATAAAGAGAATGGTTAATCCTTGTATTTTTGTACTATGTGTATGACATTAAGAAGTGTCTTGATATTGTCCATCCCCAATCTTGATGGGACAAAACCCTCCTATTCGTTGCCACTTAACCCTGTAGTAATATGTTTAATTCTATTTGAAAACACTTTTGCCAAAATCTTATCATCACTATTTAGCAAAGATATTGGCCTGTAGCTTTTGCAAAGTTATGGTTCTTTTTCTTTTTTTAGTATTAGGGTAATAAAGGCCAAATTCTGGGACTCAGGTTGGGCCTTCCTATTGTATGGGTGTTGGGGGTGCAGCCCCCCACAAAACACAAAGATATGCCCCTGGCAATATATTGTGCTATATTGACAGCATGGTATATTTATGCAGCAGAATGTCCTGTGACATCTGACCCTGTGCCCTTCTTGTGAGAGGCATAACTAATTATTTTCCTCCTGAGATAAGATTTAAAAGCATCCCACAGAGTAGCATGTGATGTCTCACCCTGGTCATTTAGCTCAAAATAATCTGAAACACAGCTTTTCCTATATAATTCCTAAATGCATCATCATCATTCAATAGAGAAGTATTGAATCTCCAGAGTAGACCCATATTAGTTTCTTTATTTACAGCAGTAGAGATGGAAACTAAACTGCCATCAGATATCACAATATTTTAATATCAGCTGCTTCTAATGCAGAAGACAGACCAGAGGATGCTAATAGATAACCAATCCTACTATATGAGCCATGTCTTCTATGAAAAAAGTGTTGTCCTTCTCACCAGGGTGTAGAAGGAGCCATGCATCTGATAAACCCAGATCTGTCATAAGGTGTTTGAGAACTCTCTTAGGTTTGTTTAAAGTTTAGTGGAACATTTTATGAAATCTGTCTAAAAGAGGATTGAGAACATCATTGTAGTCCCCTCCACAAATAATTTCAATGTCTTTGTAGGAGGTTAACCCAGCAGCAATTTCACTGAAGAAAGTAGACTGATCCCTATTTGGGGCATATACATTACAAATCATTATCTTCCTTCCATTATGGAACCCTCTAAAAATTGGTACTGTCCCTCAGGATCAGCTATACCGTATGCTTACTTTCAGTGAAAGGAATTCCTTTCCTTATTAAGATTGCAGTCCCACTTTTGTTAATATTGTAACAACTAAATTCTGCCTGTCCTACCTAGGCTTTGTTTTATTTTAATGCTTCTCGAAGGATGAGGTGGGTTTCTTGTAACAGAACTGTGTCTGTTTTCTGTTGATTTTTTTTATTTATTTATTTTTATTTCTGCTTATATTCCCTTCCTGTCTCCTGCATCTCTCTTCCTTAAGAGCTCCCAAGACCCTGTACTTCTACTGTATTGCCATCTTCAGTGGACAGCAGGTAGTTCTGTAAAGTAATGTTTTTAAAATAATTATTTGCCTCAAAATGGCTTTTTTTTAAACAAATGCTTCCTGCCTGCGTGCCCCAAAAGTGCTTAGAAGGACTTAGTTTTCCTCAAGCTCTAAAAAGGGCTTTTTGTTTTAAAACAACCTTCTCCTATCTGCCTACCTGTGTGCTCTCAGACCATAAAAGGGCTTTCTAGCCACCAGATCCTGAAAAGGCTTTAATGCCTTTCTGTGTGCTTTAATTAGGCCTTAGCCCCCGAGCCCTAAAAATGTTCATTTTTATATAATGATTTTTGTCCTGCCTGCCTGCCTGCATGCCATCATCCTTTAGAGGACTTTTCCTATCCCCCCAGCTCTGAAAAGGGCTTTTGAATATGAGTTTGATGCCTGCCTGCCCTGATACCATAGGTCCTTATAATTATGTATGCATCCAAGCCTTTAAGGGGCTTTTAACTTTATGTGTTATGCTGCACTGGTGAAGGTCCCTAAATGCCATATTATTAGCCTTTAAAAGATTGTCTGCAAACACTTATCTTAGGCCCTTAAAAGGACTATTCTCTGTATGCATCCTGCTGCTACAATGACCAATTTAACTCCCAGCCACTACACATTCTGATTGGCTAAACAGCTCTCATCAGCAACACTTCATGGGGTAGGGATCATTCGCTAGCAGCCGGCAATTAATGCATCCACTCCAAACTGTGATTGGATGCCTAATGATAGCCCCTGTCGTGTCACAATCTGCATGACTGAGTCAGGATGATTCTCAGTTCACATACATTGTGGTCACATGGCAACCTCTCTGCCATGCTGCTCATTCCTGGTCCTGGCTACAACAGTTTATCAAAGGGTAAGTGCTCTCATGAAGTTAGTAATGCAATGCTGGCACTGCTCCATCACAGATGGCAGAGGCACTTGGGGAAGTGGCAGGCCAGGAACAATGAAAAAAAAAGAACAGTGGTGGAGAGGAGAACAAAATTCAAGACACAATAGCTCTGAGGAGCTGTAGGTGTCTTCAGACAAAGGTACCTGCCTCAGGGCACTTAAGGTAGTGCCTCCTCCAAATTGTGATGATGTTTCCTTCCAGATGTATCAGTGTACCCACTGTATTCCCAGCTGCACGTGTTTTACCATAGCTTGTTATGTCAGTGTTTCATTCCAGTTACACCGATATCAGTGACAGTAGTGTCACCTCACAGTTATTCAGTTTCTCCTCCCAGTTACACCAGTCTTCACTTCCCTGTTATAGTCCTAGCTACATTAATTTGTGCCTAATTAAAAAAAAAAAGAAATAAGATAGTACTGTGGAAACATTTTCTACTTCAACATAATTTTCCACCATACATGACAGAATTCTGCATTTTAAGGTAGAATGCCATGAAATGGTCCTCTGTTTTTCATGAAATTTCATGGAGCCAAATTCTGCTTTTGCTAAGAGTTTCACCTGTGGAATATAATTGCCAGCCAGACCTAACTCTGTTCCATCTACTCATCAACTGCATCTTCAGCCTGGATTTCAGAATCACTTGTAAATTCCAAACCCTGTCCAGTGTCCTTCCCTTTTTCTCAGTTAGTTCCTAATGAATTGAACCTGAGTTCTGAAACAAATATGTTGTGCCTTTAAATTGAAATTAGTGCTGAATAGGATATGGAAAAGTACAAATGGCTCCAAGCTTAATTAATTTATCTCTATTTTGCGGTAGTCTTTTCATGTTATCTTGAGATACAAGGGATACATCAAAGGGAAAAAAAAGCATTTTGTAGCCTCTAATCATTAAAGTGTTCAATTGATTTGTTCTTGGTCTGTTTCAAAGGTAAACATAAGAGTGCTAGGTGCCATATGCTCAGACTCTAAATATATGTACAAATAGAGAAGTAGCTTAACGTACATTGTCTTAGACTCAGCTGCAAGTTTTTTTTTCTGAAAGTCTGTATACCTGTGAAACAATCACTAGTTCTCTTAAGTTTTGAATGTCTGTGTCCAGTGTTAAAGGGTGACCTACAGTTCTTAAGTTCTTAAATCTGTTTGCATTTTCTGGTGCTTCAGATCTTTGATAGTAAGAGATATTGGTTCAAGTATTAGCCTGTATGAGCACTTCAGTAATCAGTAGTCAGTGAACTAGTTTTTAACTGTTTCACATCTTTTTTGTTGTTGTTTGTTGGTCCTTGAACTCCTTAAATTTAAAGTCAGTGTTTGTTAGATTCTTTCCACTCCAAATCAAGCAAATCTATGTGCTTAATAAACTTGTCTATTTTCTCCTTCAGTCTATCAAATATGTATTGAACAAACCTCTCATTACTGCATTCAGGTCTTTACAGCTTCTTATATCAGTTTTACCTTAAGTAACCAAATCCAATTTAGAAAACTGAGATGAAATTGCTGGCACTGTAGTTACTTCTATTGGTGTTTTTAAAGATTTCACAGTTGTTGAGATTGGCTGAATAGAAGGTGGCAAAGATGCAGATAGCAAGTTCTTAGCTGTATGTGTCAGAGGCATTGGTGGTTCTGAAGGGTCACATGTTTGCAGAGTAATAGCCTTTTGGTCATTCTATACCACTGCCTCCAGGCTCTTGGGCTGGACTGCAGGACCACTGCCCCACGCCAGTTTCCTGGACTCTATAGCATCTCCTGGGCTTGTAGATATATATCTATAAGTAACTTCTGAGCCTGTCTGTGCTGTAAAGAGATATTTATCTATAAGAGCCCACTTTCTCTGAGGAGTTCCAGCCTCAGAATATGAAATATATTTCCTTTTGTTTGTTGCTTTTGGGAGGCTGGGCAGGTTTCTGCATAGCAGACTTTTTTGCCAAAAAATAGGGACATCTCAGGAGCTCTAACAAAGTACGGAATCTACAAGACAGCCATATTGGATTTCCTCATGATCCTTGAGTTTGTTACTTTAATTGCTTCATACTGGTTTAAGAAATGTGTCCACTATCAGCCCACCCTCAGTGGTCCTGCACCTGACAACCCCAGTCTGTTTCCAACTGTGTCAGACATTATAATTGCTTTGTTTAAGCACCAGGAGCCCATCACCAGTGGCTCAGTAATTTTATTTTGTTTCTAATATCCAGAAGCCATCCGAGTGGCCAATCCATGCTGCTTAAAGTTTTATTTCTAACATGTAAGCCACAAGGTTGTTGTAGATTAAAGTCTCCTATTTGTTTTAAATTGTGTTATGTGGCCTCTGGGAACCTATCCTTAGTGTTTCTTTTTAAACATTTAGCCACAGGGATTCCATTCCTGATGGACAGCCATGCTGACTGAACTTTTGTTTCTATCACCTAGAGCAAACCCTGATGTTAGACGTTGTAGTTTTCTATTTTATTAAAGTCTGCAATCCAGCCACAGAGAGCAACTTCTCAGTGGCTTGATATCTTAATTAACTGTGTAGCCACTGAGAGCTCATCACTCATGGACCTGTTAACACCTTTGAATCAGGAGCCACCCCTTCCTTTGCTGGTGGCTGGTTCAAACAATCCACTCACCTCAGCTGCCATCTGAAATTATCAGAACAGTTCTGATTTATGGAATACAATCAGTGTATATTTCATAACTCCTATTTTTTGTGATTATAAAATGGGATTTATGACTTACACACTGTGTGTATTTCATAAACCAGTATTTTTCCAGTTGTCTTCAGATGACAGCTGACTGAGAAGGTGAGTGAAGGGCTTGAATCAGCTGCCATCTGGGATAATGGGGGTACCACTAAATGCCAGGGATTATCTTTGGGGCAGGTGGAGGGAAGGAGTATCGTAGGATGCCAGGGAATTTCTTTGGGACAAGGTGAGGGAAGGGGATGCTACAAGACAAGAGGGATGGTCTCTGGGTCAAGTAAGGGAGCAGGCACTAATGGATGCCAGTAATCTATTAGCTGGGACAGAGTGAAAGAAAGAGAGATAGTGCCACAAGATGCCAAGGACTTTTGGAAAAAGGGTGAGAAAGGGAGGCTGGTATGGACAGTGGGCTGATGACCTCAGCCATCTTTGTCAACCTTGCGAAAGCCTTCAACACCGTCTCCGACACCATATTTCTCTCTTGTCTCACTAAATCAGGCCTCTCTGTTGCTGCTACCAACTGGTTCAGATCTTACCTCTCTGGCAGAGCCCAGTCTGTTAGAATCGCAAATGCTATCTCCTCCCCCCTTCCCTTAACTACCGGTGTCCCCCAAGGGTCGGTTCTGGGACCCATGCTGTTCTCTATATTCCTAAATGACTTACCGCTCATCTGCTCTACTACCTCAATCCACATGTATGCATATGACACTGTACTCTTCTCCTCAGGCTCCGACCCTGAAGTGGTACAAACTAACCTCCAAGCCAACTTCAACAAAGTACAGCAATGGTTCAGCTCTCACCAGCTCTCCCTAAATGTAAAAAAACCTGTCACAATGACTTTTGGCACACGACAACCCCTGTCCAGATTCCCATCCCTTCCCTATTTTCACACCATGGATGGTCAAAAACTTGAAGATGTCTCCTCATTCCGCTACTTGGGGTATGGCTTGACTGCTATCTTTCCTTCTCAGACCACATTGATGCTATTTCAAAAAAACTACACCCCTTGCTCAGTGCACTTTATAGGAACCACAGTAGCCTCCCTCCCCTCATCTGATGTGAACTGGTCCGTAAGATGATACTTCCCTCCTTTGATTGCTGTGACATTGTTTACGGTGCAGCCCCCTAAGTCCACCCTATCTAAGCTGGACACACTTTTTAATGCCTTATGCCACTTTGCTCTTGATGCCTCACCCCTTACCCATCACTGCAACCTTTATCATTCCCTGGCACTACCTTCCCTCGGAAACTGCCGCATTTCAGACTGTGCTAAATATGTATCTAATCTATGGCTTGGTGCCATCCCTTCATACCTCTCCTTTGTGCTCTCAGCTGCCCCCTCCCCAGCCCATTATCTTAGATCCTGCAACTACCGCCAACTATCAATCCCTAGGCGGAAGACTACTGCTGGGCAAGCCGCCCTCTCACACCGGTTAACCAAGCTATGGATTGATCTCCCACCTCAGATTTGGCATTCTTCCTCTGCCCACTCTCTTTCTACTGCCCTAGCTAACTTCCTCACCACTAATTGCTCCTGTATCTGACTCGGCCATGCGCCAATTGCTCCCCTCCCCACTGCCTGACCAGCGGCCTTAGCTTTGCAATAAATGATGACATATAGTCCCAACCTATGCACTTTTGTCCTGTGCCTTTTTGTCCTGCACCTTCCCTCCCCCCAGGTCGCACCGGGAGACGTGCATCTTGTTGCTCAATGTGCCTTTCCTGGTGAAACTATTTCAATAAATAAATAGGATAGGGAACATGGGGGATAGCTTGTCTAGGTTATGCATAGTTCAGATTAACATGGACTGGGTTTTGGAAAGAGTAATAACAATTTTTTTTGGCATGAAAAGCAATCCTGGTGCCTGTCAAGGCAGGAGCTGAGCGACTGGTTGAGTTTCAATATCATTGGGTTAAGGCAAAGTCAACTCAAAGAGGCAAAAGACATGAAAGGAATCTGGCCTCCCCTTCCATGATGGACATAGAGAGCTGGAAAATATTATGACCAAGGGTAGGGTAGGGTAGAAGGGTAGGGTAGGGTGGTAGGGGGTATATGACGGAAAGATTTATTAGCAAATGCCAGGAGTTTGGGGAACAAAATGGTGGACTTGGAGGCCATTATGGTGTATGAGGAACTGGACATCATGATGATAACTGAAACCTGGTGATCAGAGCACCATACTTTGAAGACTGGTAACCTGAGGTATAGACTTTTTAGGAAAGACTGGAGGGGAAGAAAGGGGGGGGGTGGCATTGTACATCAAAGATGACATTAGGAAAACAAGGACAGAAGGAGCAAGGGGAGATGGCGGTCATGTGGGTCACACTGGATAAATCGACTGGAGCATCATTAAGGCTAGGGGTGAGATACAGACCTCTTATGCAGGAAGAGGAAAGGGACAGGCAGCTGATGAAGGAGGTTAAACCAATGGCTCTCAAGGGGTATCTTCTGCTAGTGGGGGACCTAAACAACCATGATGTGGACTGGGAGATCCCAGCAGCAGTATCAGCCAGGAGCAGAGGGATCCCGGAGTCGCTACATGGTGCTTTCATGCAACAGTTGGTTAAGTAGCCCACTAAGGGCAATAACATACTGGATGTGATCCTCACCAATGGGGAAAGTGTGCAAGAGGTGGTGGTGGGAGACAGCTTAAGTACAAGTGATCATAGGACAGTGAGATTCAGGGTGAAGGCAGGGAGGGAGTCAACGTGGACCAGCATGAGGGTTATGGACTTCAGGCAGATGGACTTTACCAGTATGAGGATGATATTTAGGGAAGAAATGGAGGGGAAGGAGAATATAGTAGATGTGGAGGAATTATAGGAAACTACAGTATTAAGAAGGGGTTACTGAAAGCCATTGAACTTTGCATTAAGAAGGTAAGAAAGATGCCGGTCCAGTTATGTGGAGGGCTGAGGCATCACTGCCTTACCTTTTGCCATGCCAGCGACCCATGTTCGCGGTGTTCGTTGGTTGCCATGGGTTGGCCGGGAGGAAAAAGGATTAAGAGTCCGCAGAACCGCAAAGAAGTGCAAGATCATGCACATAGGGAAGAGAAACCTGAAGCCACCTATATGCTGGGAGGGGAGTTGCTGACAGTAACAAAGGAAGAAAGAGACTTGGGTGTCATCATCACCGATGACCTGAAATCATCCAAGCAGACCACTAAAGCAGTAGGTAAGGCTAGTGGGATGTTGGGGTGTGTTAGTAGGGGTATCACAAGTTGGAAGAGGGAGGTAATAAGCCCTCTTTACAAGACACTGGTTAGGCCCCATCTGGAGTACTGCATGCAGTACTGGAGGCCACACATTCACAAGGACATTAACCAAATTGAGGCAGTCCAGAGAAGGGCAACCAAAATGGTGCAGGGACTGCATCAGAAAACATATGAGCACAGATTAACTGAGCTCAATACGTATACCCTAGAGCAAAGGAGGGAGACAGGTGATAAGATTGAAACATTCAAACACCTTAAGGGCATTAACAAGTTGAAAGAGTCTAACATGTTTTAATATAAGAAAAATAGGAGGACAAGAGGACACAACATGAGATTAGAGGGAGGCCGATTCCGGGATAATGTGAGGAAGTTCTTTTTCACAGAAAGGGCGGTGGATGCATGGAACGGCCTACCTCAGGAAGTGGTGGATATGAATATAGTGCAGGGCTTCAAACAGGTGGGATAGGCATAAGGAAGCAATACAGATGAGTATGACTAGATACGCCACTGACAGAGCAAAGGCCAATGGCACATTCATAAGGTAGAAAAAGAAATGGGCAGACTGGATGGGCCTTGTGGTCCTTATCTGCCATCAACTTCTATGTTTCTACTGTATGTTTCTATGAACAGCTCTCCTCTCATCTCCTCTCCCAGGGAAGGGTGGGACTGAAGACTGGTTCGTGCCTGACCCCTAGTGGTGGCTGAAGGCTGTCACATTGGCTCTACATACAGGGGGTGGAGATGGAGCAGACATCCAGCATGTTATGTGCAGAAGTGTGCGAAGGATCGGCCATTGGTGTCATTGCACACTGCCGCTCTGCACTCGGGGATGGGAAGGATAAACAGAGGCTGGAAAAATCACACTGATTGCTGCGATGATGCCAGCCCACTGCAGGCTCTTCACCTGGCCAGTTGGTACTTCAAAGCCATGAGGTAAGTACAAGTGGACACTGGAGTGACAGGGATGGGGGGCTGGAGGAAGGGGTCTGGTCAGGGGAAGGAGATAAAGAGACTAACTTAAAAAAAAGATAAGAAAGAGCAAAAAAAAAAGAGGCCACTCTGGTTTACTAGGGAGGTGTCAGAGGGGCAATTAGGGAAAAGAAAAGGGAATTCGAAATATATAAGAAGACCCAGAGGAAGAAGGATAGGGAGGCTTACAGGGACAAGCTGAGGGTGGCAGGGCAGAAGATAAGGAGGGCTAAAGCTGAAACTGATGAGAAAATTTGCTAGGTATGTGGGGGAAAGGTGAGGCAGGGGATAGTCCTTTTGAGGGGAGAAGGGGGAATTCAAATGGAGGGGGACATTGAGAAAGCAGAGGTGCTTAATAGCTACTTCTGCTTGGTCTTCATGGTGGAGGGGGAAGGAAGTGGACCTGAGTTGAGATGGAGGGGTAGCGTAAACATAAAGGTGGATCCTAGCCTGTTCAACGAAGACAGGGTAAGAGAGGAACCAAGCAGGTTAAAGGTTGACAAGACAATGGGGCAGAACAGCTTGCACCTGAGGGTACTCCGGGAACTGAGGGAAGAGCTGGCAGCACCTCTGACAAGGCTATTTAAAATGTCCCTGGATACAGGAAGTGTGCCAAGAGACTGGAAAAAGGCTGATGTGGTGCCACTGCATAAGGGGGGCAGCAAGGAGGAGGCAAAGAATTATCGCCCGGTCAGCCTCACCTCAGTGGTGGGAAAGGTGATGGAGGTACTAATAAAGGAAAGGGCGGTAGACTGCCTGGTGGACAGTGGCCTGCAGGATGACAGGCGGCGTGGCTTCACAAATGGAAGGTCATGACAGGTGAACCCAACAGAGTTCTTTGATTGGGTGACTAAAGTGGCTGCTTTAGGAGGGGTGGTGGACGTGGCCTGTCTGGATTTCAGTAAGGGTTTCAACACCGTCCCTCACCAAAGGCTGGTAAATAAGCTGGAAAGCTTAGGGGTGGGATGGAAAATAATTTGGTGGGTGGAAAACTGGTTGAAGGACAGAAGCCATAGAGTGGTGTTTAATGGGGTACATTCCAGGGAGATGGGGTGACCAGTGGGGTGCCCCAGGGATCGATACTGGGGCCCCCTCCTTTTTCACATCTATATCAGTTATATAGAGGACTTTCTGGAGTGGAAGGTTTGCCTACTTGCTGATGATACAAAAATCTGTAATAGGGTGGACACGGGGGTGGAGGCCATGAAAGAAGACCTGAAGATTTTGGAAGGGTGATCAGAAACCTGGTCACTGAAATACAAAGTGTGCAGTGATGCACATGGGGCATAAAAACATACAAGATGATTACACTCTGGGTGGGGGGAAATAATTAATCCAACTGAGCAGGAGGGGAATCTGGGGATTATACTGTAATATCAGGCAACCTTAAGGTAGGTAGGTAAGCAATGCTGCAAAGTTGTGGGAAAGGCAAATATAATGTTTGCGTGCTTTGGGAGGGACATAACTAGCAGAAGGAGGGAGGTACTGATGCCTCTTTGTAAAACCACAGTGAGGTCACACCGGGAGTACTGGGTCCAGTTCTGGAGACCACACCTACAAAAGGACATAAATGGTATTGAGAAGGTTCAGAGAAGGGCATCCAGGATAGTGCACAGTATTCAGGGGAAGCCATATGAAGAGAGGTGGAGGGAAATGGATCTGTACCCACTGGAGATGAGAAGGGAGAGGGGGTACATGATAGAAACATATAAGTAGTGAAGGGGATCAATAAGGTGTGGGAGGGGAGCTTATTTACAAGGAAGGCTGGGGCAAAAACTAGGGAGCATAGTCTAAGATTAGAAGGAGGAAGATTTGGAGGCAATGTGAGGGGGGTGTTACTTCATGGAGAGGATGGTGGAGACCTGGAACAAACTACTGGAGGACGTGGTGGGGGCTGGAACCATGGAGGGATTTAAGAGGGCATGGGACAGACATAAGGGGTTGGCAAGTGGGGGGAAGGGGAGGTTCCTTCACATAGGTGGTGAGTAGGGTGGGGGGAAGGGGCAGACTCGATGGGCCAGAGGGTCCTTTTCTGCCATCAGATTTCTATGATTCTACTGTATGATTGCTGTGGGTGAAAAGAACTGCATCAGCCATATACAGTAAGGACCATATGGGTCTGCAGACTGCGGGAAGGTTGCTTATGAAGCTGTTAAAAAGGAGAAGGCCTAGAATGAAGCCTTGGAGGACACCACTGGTGATACTCTTTACACTGGATAGATTGTTACCTATATTTACCACCTACATTCTGTGGTTCAAGTAGTCTGTGAACCAGATGAATGCAGATGGTCCAAGGCCCAGGTCAAATAATCTGTTTGCAGCTTGTGATCAACTAAGTCGAAGGCCTAGGTCAAGTCCACAATCACAGATCCAGTCACAAGATTCTTGTCCATGGAGTGGTAAATGGCATCAGTGAATTCGATCAAGGCGGTGTCAGTGCTACCCCTTTACAAAACCATACTTCTCCAGGCATATTTTTATTTATTTATTTATTTGTTTGTTTAACCAGGTATAGCACACTAAGCTGAAAGCTTTTTTACAGGAGCGACCTGGTATTGTTGCAGATAATCTACATGTTTGCTGTGGATAATCTTTTCTTTCATCTTAGCAAGGGCGAAGAGAAGTGAGATTGGGCAATAGTTCTCAAGAGTTGTATTTTTTCCTTTTTTGTGTAATGAGATGACAGTAGATGATTTCCAAAGGGTAGGCAATGTGTCAGTCGAGAAGGAAAAATTAAAAATCTTAGTGACAGGGAGAGCAATTTGGGGTGCAGCGAGTCTAAGGAATTTGGGTGTCAGACCATCCTGGCTGCTGGCCACAGAGGTGAAAGGAGGGCTCTACTGGTCACAGACTCAAGCTGGGATGAGTGCTGGAAACCGGGACCGGGGAAGTTCAGGGTGGTGGGATGTCAGTGGTCTGGTTAGGGGGGCTGTTCATGTGGCTCCCAGACCACCAGGGACTTGCTGTAAACAATGTGAATGGATGATAAGGGGTTGGGGGACCAATATGCCACCAGGATATATTTAAGAGCTCTGTGGAGTGATCAGGGTGGGGGACACACTAGACCAACAGAGACATTTAAGGACAGCTCTGAAGAGTGATGGGGGGAACTATGCCACCAGAGTTTACTTAAGAGAGCTCAGAGTAGCGATCAGGGGGTTGGGGAGCCAATAGGCACCAGAATTTACTTATATATGTTGAAATGGGTGATTGAGGATGTAGGAAAATGAATGGACACCAGGGCTTCATATATGTGGGGAAATAGGCAATCTGGAGGATGACTGGACATCAGGGAATGTTTAATGGAGCTCAAACAGGAGGTATGAGAGAGAGCAGCTGCAGGACACTTATTCTGCCTTTTTGGGGGGGTGAGGACATTGGGTTTAGCACCCTATTTAGACATGGATTTCGGTGGCAGTAAATACCACCCCTTGCAGGTCTGTTCTGAATAACGCTGCTCAAAATGAAACAGGATAGTGCCAAGACCCCTGTGGGTTATATTCAGCCCGAACATGCAAATGAGACCATTGAGCATGCAAGGAGCTAAGTGGCCATTTCCATACCTACATGAGTCATTTGCATGGGATGCAGTAGCCCCTTAGTGCCATTGACTCAGAGGAAACAGGAAGCTCTGGTGGCATAGTGCCCCCCCCCCCACTGATTGCTCCGCAAAGCACATGCTGGTCCAGTGTGTCCCCCCCGATCACCCATTTTAGCAGAACCCTTTTGTACTAGATTTAACATGTAGGCACCAATTTAATTGTCTCTGCTGGGTTGCGGAGTCCTCCACCCCACCTCCACTGCCCTTCTCCACCCTTTGTGTAATACTATGTCTCCTACCTCACTAATCCCCGCCCTGTTCTTAAGCAGCCTGCTGTGCCATCGTGCTTAAGATTATTTGCAACTTCCACCCCTTCCTCTCCTCAGGTGCTGCCCCAGCAGGCCATCTTCGACTAAGTGACTGGCGGGATGAAGCTGCTGGACACTTTTCAAGCTACTGTGCCACGGAGAGCTTTCCCCACCAACTTCACCCCAGGTACTACATTCCTCCTCTGATCCGATTCCAGGGAAGTGATTAGCCCTCCATAGGAAGAAGATGATTGGCTACTCCAGGAGCAGCAAAGCTGTTTGGCTGGCTGATCTGCTTCTGGCTAGGCAGAAAAGCCGTGGATACCTCAGCTCCGATTTGTTTTGCTTGGACATTTGGGGGCCAACTGGGTTACTGCTATCTATGTGTGCTGACGGAAGGGCACTGTGTAAACTGTATATGGTTGTTTAACCGCATTTTACTCTTCATTTTTAAATGTAAGCCCTGTTCTGTTTAAAAGCAACCTTACAGCTTTTAAATACAAGCCCTGTACTGCTTAACAGCAAATTGACAGCTTTTAAAAACAAGCCCTGCACTGTTTAAGACCAATTTTACAGCTCAGTTTGAATTCTAAGCCTTGCACTGCTTAAGAGCAATTTTACAACTCTCTTTTAAATCTAAGCCGTGCACTATTGCCACCTAATTGCTATCTTGTCATTTAAGCCTGGTTTGTTTAACTTTTATTTTAAGCCCTGTACTGTGCACCTAATGGAGTTACAAACAGACATCAGGCTTCTTAGCTGTTTGTATTATTCAAACCTAGTACTAGTCCTGCATCAGGGACAAAAACAGTCTCCTGGCACTCTAAGAATATTTGTTCCTTAATTCTCCTAAAGTGTATAACAGCCCTGACTGTGTTTGCATCCCCCCAGGCTCTTAGCAGAACCCTTTTGAACTAGATTTAATTCACATTAATTTTGGCACCAATTTTAATTGTGTCTTCTAGGTTGTGGAGTCCTCCACCCCTCCCTCCGCTGTCCTTCTCCACTCTTTGTGTAATACTATGTCTCCTACCTCACTAATCCCCGGCCCGTCCTTAAGCATCCTGCTGTGCCATTGTGCTTGAGACTATTTGTAACCTCCACCCCTTCTGATCCTCAGATGCTGCCCCAGTGGGCCATCCTCGACTAAGTGACTGGCTGAAGGAAGCTGCTGGATTATTTTCAAGCTACTACTCCATGGAGAGCTTTCCCCACCAATGTCACCCCAGGTACTGCATTCTTCCTCGGATCCAGTTCCAGGGAAGTGATTAGCCACCAAAGGAAGAAGCCGATTAGCTACTCCAGGAGCAGCAAAGCTCCGTTTGGCTGGCTGATCTGCTTCTAGCTAGGCTGATTTTTCGCCGTCCCCCACCTCACCCCATGCCTCTTTTAAATACACTCAGACCACTCCCACTGTCCTGGACAACCATTTTTATTGGCTGCACCTCTTCTGATCTATGTGTAAGACAATCCTTTTGTTTGGGCAACATCCTGGTTGACTCTGTGGTAAATATTTATACTGCCATCTTTTGGTCTTCTCTGCAAGATCATCTTAATCAATTCTGCTCTAGAGCTGATCTGAAATCCCTTGCTGCTGCCACCCACTTCCTGCATGCTGGAAGCTTGCAAAACAGTAGTAAATTTGGAGTGCATCCAGCATAATGAGGGCTTTTCACTTCCTTACTTGCCTCTGTCTCATACTGTTCTCCACCCTGAATAACCATGTTAGTCTGCACCGGTCTCCCTGCATCATGGACAGTTAAAAGCTCTACTTTGGATTGTCTGGTTTCCTTCAGCACTACTGATTCTCAAATACTGGCTTTTATGTTACCTAATTTTGATCTTCCTTTCCAGCCCTCGTGGCAAATTGTTACTTCATCCACAAGGGTAACAGAGTGTAGGATCCCACTCACCTCTGCATTGAGTGCCCAGCACACCATGCTTTTTACAGCCAGGGTTCTTCTTTTTAGATTGCTTGGCCCCCTAGGCATGCAGCTCAGGGACCCCACGAAGCTATGTAATAGCAACCCTAAGAGAGTTTCACCTAAAGCTCACAGACTTCTTTTTCAAGCTATCAAGAAGATCTTGCTGCTCTTATTGTTATGTTTTGGTAATGTCAAAATCAACCCTCATCCTCCTGCAGCAATCCCTTCTCCTGCCAACCTAGCCAGTATCAAAGGATTGAGCTTTATGCATACTAATGTGTGCAGTCTACTAAAAATGTTTGCCTCTATTCAAGCATTGAATTCTCATACAATGACTGATATACTCATGGTCACTGAGACTTGGATCAGACCTGGTACCCCAGATATTGAGGGGAATATCCTATCTTATACCATGTTCAGAACTGATAGGTTTACCAGAGGATGAGGAGTTCTCATCTATGTCAAGGAGAAATTGTCTGCATCAGTTATAGATTCATCCTCACTCCCAAAGAAATTTGAAAGCCTGACACTCAATGTCAAGCTATCTTCCTCTGTCTCAATATGTGTCCTAGGATGCTATAGACCTCCATCTACAGGGCTATAATTTCTGGACCTTATAACTAATACGATGGGATTCCTTCAGTTGGAGATTATTATACTGGGGGACCTCAATATGGACTGGTACTTCAATAGTTTCTTACCCCTAAAGACTATTTGTGAATCCTTTGGTCTTTCCCAACTCATTTATGAAGCAATGAAGTCAAACAAAAAGTGCCCTAAAAATAGCACACTTCTAGATCTAATTTTAGTAAGCAAACCTCATCTGTTTTCACATACAGGAGTGTTCTTCTTGGATTTCAGTGACCACTGTATTATAGCAGGTGTAAGATCCAACCCAAAACTACCATCCCTTTCCAAATTCTCACTCAAGAGGAAACGGCATAATTTTGACATCTAAGCATTCCTCTCTGACTTGCGAGATTCCTTGAGATGGCAGGATTTTTACTTGGCCAACTCAGTGCCTGCGGCCTATGATATCTTCCAGGAAATCGTGTTAGGGGCTCTGGATAAACATGCACCATTGGTCCATATTCATTCTA
Organism: Neoceratodus forsteri; assembly: GCA_016271365.2. NCBI lineage: Eukaryota > Metazoa > Chordata > Ceratodontiformes > Ceratodontidae > Neoceratodus > Neoceratodus forsteri. The sequence goes on along the minus strand of CM057455.1, from coordinate 397,423,041 downwards.
AAAATAAATGATGTCCTTGGTTTACAGCCCAATTAAAGGCCTCTGTGTTGCCTAGAGACTGGCTTTGGAAAAAAGCTTGTAAATCAGAACTTCCTGATGACTGGAAATCATTCAGAAAGGCTAGAAACCACTGTACCAATCTGTTTAGGGAGGCTAAGTCTAGCTATTTTTGCAAAGAACTGGACGTTTCCACTAAGTGCTTGGCAAACTTCTGGAAAAAAATTAACAATATTCAAGGGCACACTGCTATGAGCAACGTACTCACAAAAATCGCCATTGGCGCAACTTCAGTGTCGAATAAATCGACTATCCTCGATACTTTTAATAACCATTTTGCTACTGCAGTTCTCAGTTTCGATACCTCCCCTGCCAATAACCTCCACTCTTAGTCTTGGAGCACTGGACTTACCAGATCCAGTCACAAGCGCGGCCTTCTCCCTCCAGCTTACCACCCTGAGAGAAGTTGAGGATCTCCTCCTACAACTGGACACCGGAAAGTGTTCAGGGGAAGACCAATTAGACACATTCTTCCTGAAGCTTAGTCTTCACATCCTGATTGTGCCCATAATGCACCTTTTTAACCTCTCCCTTTTGCAAGGCGATATTACTTCCATATGGAAAACAGCTCACGTAATCCCCCTTTTTAAATCTGGAGACCCCAGTGACCTGAATAACTATAGAACACTATCCCTACTTCCCACCCTTTCCAAACTGTTGGAGAAAATAGTGAGTGTGCAGCTCAGGACCTACCTCGAAAGTGGGAACCTGCTCAATCCTTATCAGTCGGGATTTAGGACTCATTACAGTACTATTTCAGCCCTTGCAAAGATCACCAACGACTGGCAGTGTGCCTTGGATTCGATGAACTTTGTTTGCGTAGTATTTCTAGACCTAAGAAAGGCATTCAATACGGCTGATCACGAGCTGCTCCTTGTCTCCCTCAGAAACAGATCCACCCCAAAACTACATGCTGGCATTTACCGTGTACCTCTCCCTACTCACCTTCTAGTGTCCCTCCCCACCCTCCCATGCCCCACCAAGCTCCTTCAATCAATAATTATGTTCAAGGATGCTTCAAAAACACACTGTAATTATTGTGTACGTTTATCCTGTATATACTGTACTGCAGTTGCTATACTTTTTGGCTGCATACTCTTCATGGTCTTAGCTTAATGGCTCTTTTTAATACTCTATTTCATGTGTATTATAAACTTTCTGTGTATAATTACTGCTCTATGTAAGTACTACAGTATGTAAGTGTGAATTCATTTTGTATATATTGTTTACCCAATTGTGATGTAAGTGAGTATTCCTTTGTATGTATTGTTAACCTCTCCTTTCCAGGTCCATCTTGAAAATGAGCTTGCTCAACGGTGCTCGCCTGGTTAAATAAAGATTTTGATTGCTTGATTTTAACTAGAGATGCAGCAAAATGAAATTCTGCTGGTGAAGTGAACTTGAAGTGATCACTTTGCGTTGTCCCAGTGCTACGCAAAGTGACCATTGCAAAGTGCTCACTTTGCTTTGTTATTATAACTTCGCATTGTCATTCCACGTTAAAGCAAAGTAAGGCAGAGTGACAACAATATAGGCAGCCCCCCCACACATCACGTGGCTTACAATACTGTAAGTCACATGCTTTAGCCAGGCAGGAAGGAAGTGTGTCACACAAGCAGATACTTTCACTTTCTCCTTTGCAAAGGTTGAGAGAGAAGGCATTTTGTGTAGGAGAGGAGAGAATTGTTTTTGTTCTGATTGAAACGCTTGATCAAAACCCAAAAGCTTCTTTAAAAGCTAATTGTTTAGGTTTTTATTGTACTGTTTTGTCAGTTCATTTTTTCTTGTGGTGACCGATTTCTTTGTTTTATAATTTTTATTCTGTGTGTGCCTGTGTTGTGTGAGTGTGTGTGTGAAGTCATTGGACAGAGAAGGAGTGATTTTTTTGCAATGAAGCAAGTACAGGATGTGGCCTGTGGCAGGAGGGGAGAAGTGCGCACATGTGGGGGGTATAGCCGGGTGGTGTTGGATCATTCAAGATTCTCTGGTCCTCCCCCCCTGGAAGCAGCAGCACCACCAGTGCCAAGTCCACCAAGTCTGCCACCACCACTGCCAGTGGCAGCTGCAGGAGCTTCAGCAGCACAGCCTCCAGAGCAGCAGATCATGCCCCTGGCCCATGACCGTGCTACTGGCACTGCACCTTCCCCTCCCATGCCTGATCCCCCCCTGAAGCGCCCCAGTTTGGCAGTTTTTCAACTGTGTCGAGGGGGGAAACAGCAGCCTTGTGGTATTTCTACTTTGTGGGGTGCAGATACGCTGTGACCCCCAGGGGACACATCTGGGGACTGGGGGCCAGTGTGCCCATATGTTGAACCACCACAAGTGGAGTGGCAGGATGCCACAGAATGGACCAGGCCTCCACTTACTGGCCCTTCTGTGACAGTGGCAGAGGGAGCTGCTGCTGTGCATCATGGCAACAGGAGGAGGGCCACAGCAGCAGTTGCTCCACTGCCGTCACCAGCACCATCCTTGCCACCACATCTACTAGGTGTACCACCACCAGAGGACCCCATAATGCCTACAACTCAGGCAGACATAGTGCTTTTGTGGGCCATGGTGGAAGAAAACAACGAGAGGGTGGGTGCTGTCCAGCAGCAGTTGGAGCAGATAGAGCAACACCAGTTATAGATTGTGTGGATGCTCCATCTGCTGCTGGGCCATCAGGGGATCCCCCGTTAGCTTTTTTTGCAGCACACCTCCCCCACCACTGCAGTAATGTTTTGTCTTTTGTTTAATAACAGACAGAGAGAATGCCACAGTAGTAGTTTAAAGGAAAGCAGTCAGTAACAGGAGCTCCTGCCACCTGCAAGGCTTACCCTCCGGTTATGCCTTTTAAGTATGTTGAGGCATTTTTCTCACACTGTAATATACTTTATTTTAATAAAGAAAAGTCCACAACCCGGAAGTATGACGGATGCTATGGGGGCTCCATTATATGTAAAGTTGTTGCGACACACCATGCACTTCAATCACCACACTTTTACACATAATGGAGCCCCCATAGCATCTGCCATCTTCTGGGTCATCAGACTTTCATTATTAAAATAAAAGTACATTGAACATGAGAGAAAACACTGCAACATACTGAAAAAGGTTTAACTGAGGGTGTTCTTGCAGGGGCAGGAGGCCCGTTACTGACTGCTTCCCTTTTAAATATATACATACACATACATACATACATGCATGCATGCTACTTATTGCCCTGTTATGATAATCCGGAACCTTAGTAATGTTTACTTTCTGTTGTGGAGTGGTTGTGGAAAAGCAGGACTGAGCAGTGCAAGTATAATGTGCCAAATTGCATGTGTGCAGTCAATGTTGTTTCGTGTGTGTGTGTGTGTGTGTGTGTGTGACGTCAGACATTGTCCAGTTTCTTGCAAACATATATATGCAGACTTGTTAGTTAGTTAGTTTTTATTGACCGGGTAAGTGCACTAGACAAATCCTGCCTATTTTCAGGCACGACCCCGGGGAGGGGGCTACAGATGAATGACTTGTTGCAGTGTTTATGGTATAAAGAATAGAGATAAGAATATATAACATATATTATTGTCTCCATCATCATCAGCGGACTAAGTGATATGATATTTTTTCAGAGGTGTCTAGCCAAAGTGCACCTTAGTTACATACTGCACACATGATGTTTAGGAGAGCATGTGTGTTTTGTGCTATTATCTCCTGCAAAGTCATGTGTGCACTGTGAGTGACTGAGGTGCACAGTGATCCATGACCTCTGAAAAAATATCATATCACTTACTCCGCCGGTGCTGATAGTACAAATGAAATATACATCATGTATTATTTCTTGTCTTTATTCTTTACATACTGCAACAAGTCACACCATATATATGTTTGCACAAAGCTGGGCAATGTCTGTACATACAGGAAAGAACACTTACGGCACAAATGCAGGTTAGCACAGCATACTTGCACTGCTTAGTCCTGCTTTTTGACAAACACTTCACGAGTCCCGACACAAAGTAAACATTACTGAGGCTCCAGAAATATTTCTTTTTTGAAATAGACATTAAAGCAGCAGTGCAACAGTCATGTGACAATTTTGACCTATACTTATTTATGCTATTTTACATTCCCTCTTTATTTACCTCCTGACTTGTATGATACCATTCTTTACAGTATTTGAGTCTGCATTAGTACTTTTTTCATGTATGAAATAATAAAAGGAGCACTACTTTTAATACGGTGATGACCAGGTCTTCATCAGTATTTTCTGCTGTTTTTGTCCATCAGTTGTTTATATATCACTTCTGTTGTGAGTAAAATTAACAATTACACAGCAGGCAGTGTTTTCTGACCTCACAGAACAATATTTGTACAAAAACAGCTGCAAATAGTGATGAAAACCTGGTCTGAGCCATATTAAAAGGAATGCTCCTTTTATTTTTTCAGACATGAGAAAAAGTACTAAAGCAGACACAAATTGTGAAAAGAAGGGTGTCATACAAGTCAGGAGGTAAGTGGCTGACAATCTAAAATAGCATAAAGAAGTATAGATCAACATTTTCACCAAATTTTTGCATTGCTGCTTTAATTTATAATTTAATTATGACATTATGTGCTCACAACACACAAAATGCAACTGTCTTGTGTCCAGAAAATTCCCAAGTGCTGACAAAGTGAAATGGGAGTGGTACGCTACATGCAAAGTCCTCCAAAATGTATTGTGCAGTCACTCATGCATGCAGTGGTCACACAGAGTCCATAGAATTTTTCTGTATGCCAAAATGCAACTCTCTTGTGTCCAGAAAATTTACATACTGTGATGATGATGATGTCATGATGCACAGTGTCTTGCCAAACTGTGTGAAGAAGGGATGACATGACACGAATTCATTAGGTGTTCCATCAGAAATGATGACTGTGAGAGAACTTTTGCTTGTCCAAAGTGGGCTGTGAGTCCTGTGAATGCGACGTGATCACCTCAGCCGGATGGAAGGGTGTCCTTTGTGTACAATAATAGTAGTCTTGGAGAGTTGAGATATATATATATATATATATATATATATATATATATAGGACAAAGAACCTCAGTTGCAAGCATTGAGGCAATGGTTACCCCAAAGGGCATTTGGCTGGGAAGCCAAGTTTCAAAGAAATACAAAATCACACATGCCCCCACAATGCAAAGCATCATGGGCTGCATATGCAAATCACCACAGAATATTATGCTGGTTCAATTTTAAGAAGAAATGCATGGTGCCAAAAGGCCTTTCACACAGTTTGCAGAGGGTGCCAACAGAAGACATAAACACATGTTTTGTTCTACCAGGACAACCCAGTGGAATAAACCAGCTACCCTAAGATGGCTTATCTGGGTTATGTTGTGGTGAACCCAATTAAAACAAGAAAATAATTTAAAAGACAAAGAACCTCTGTGTGCAAGCACTGAGGCAATGGTTACCCAAAAGGGCATTTGGCTGGGAAGACAAGTTTCAAAGAAATACAAAATCACACATGCTCCCACAATGCAAAGCATCATGGGCTGCATATGCAAATCACCACAGAATATTATACTGGTTCAACTTTAAGCAGAAATGCATGGTGCCAAAAGGTTTCTCACACAGTTTGCAAAGAATGCCAACATAAGACATAGACACATGTTTCACCCTACCAGGACTCATCAGTATGCCTTGCCTGTTTGACATCCCAGTGGCATGAACCAGCTACCCTAAGATAGTTTACCTGGGTTATATTGTGGTGAACTCAATTAAAACAAAAAACAATTTAAAAGACAAAGAATTTCTGTGTGCAAGCACTGAGGCAATGGCTACCCAAAAGGGCATTTGGCTGGGAAGCCAAGTTTCAAAGAAATACAAAATCACACATGCCGCCACAATGCAAAGCATCATGAGCTGCATAATGTTGGCATTGAAATTGGAAATGGAATACTCTCAAGCCAATAAAGGTAAGTATTTTTTTTTTTTTTTTTTGGAGGGGGAGCATATTTGCAAGTAGGTCTCATTCATACTTTATTATTTGGTTACTTCTTCATGATTTCATCTGCATCCTTCTCCAGTCTGGTAAGGATGGTCATGGTCATCATTGATTTAAATGACTTCTGCTTGGTGCATGTCTGACCCAGCCCCTGGAGGGAGGGGCATGATGTTGAAGAAGTTCTTTGGATAAGGCAACTATGACACCACAAAGCATCTGGTTGTTTCCTAAAAAAGGAAAGGAAGGACTTATTACAAGTTGATTGCAGCAGTAAGACATTGGGCCCAATTCTAGTACAGTTATGCCTGGCATAACAGCACTTGTGCAATGTAGAATGGCGCATGTAGCAACTTACGCCCACAGTTGTGACATGCACAGTTCTACAAAGTGGCCTGCGACATGATGCAGGCCACTTGCACCAAACAGTAGTTACACTCCCAGTTGCGCCATAAACCCCCTTCAACATGGTGCTGGGGGTGTATGGCAGCAGCTGTGCCCCATTCCAGAAGGGCAGCAACAAAGTCCCCAATGTCAGGATTCTACAAGAACCCCCGGAGGAGAAGCAGCAATGTCAGTTACACCAGCATTTAGTTGGTGTAACATATGGCCACCCCCCAAGGGACCTGTAGATCCACCTGCAGACATGCCCCTTGTCCACCCCCATCCCAGCATACCCCAGTCAGCCCCACAGGGACCCCATATCATTTTAATAACACATAAGATCACCAGTTCCCTGGTAGTCTAGCGGTCCCCCCAATCATTCACATACAAAGCAAAAACACCAATGTCCTGGTAGTCTAGCAGCCCCCCAATCATTATAAAAGTAGTTAATATCACCTAGTCCCTGGTAGTCTAGTGGTCCCTCACCCCCCCACCCAGAAATGCCAGCCCACCCAGCACCTCCACCCATCTCCAGCCAACTACTGGCACAGCCCATCCACCTCTCACCTCCACGGCCAGCTACTGACTGTGTGCAGTATGAGCTCTATAGAACAGATGCACTTGCCAAAAATTGGCTCCTTCAAAAACAGCCCTTCAGAACCATATCTTTAATACCCGCTGTTGTAGGTGCAACTAACCCCCTGTTGTAACCTGTGGTACCTGCCCGCCTTGTCTCCTGGCTCAGCAACATCCACTGGACAGCCTCTCCTTCCCCAAGACCCACTCCTTCCCTACTAGGTCCAAAAAGGGATGCAACCCGCTGTCTTCTCTGAGGACCAACTATATCCATGAGTGTAACTCACAATTTTGTAACATTATGTAACCTAAGTAACATACAAACTACTACATTATGTAACCTAACTGTATCTATGTTAAATGTTCCTTTTACTGCACCTGTAATGTTATCCTCTGTTTTAATCTGCACTGTAATAACTATCTTGATGTCTGCTCCCCCAGCGATGAGGTGCCTTTGTAAATGAGTCTGTGACTCAAAGGTTGTAAACCCAATTTGTAATGAATAAATAAACATTTCTGAGTGCTTCTTTCCAGTAGCACTCATACTGCACACAGTTGGCGGCTGGTCATGGATGTGAGAGGTGAACTGTGCCAGTCGCCAGCTGGGGACAGGTGGGGGGACTGGGTGGGCTGGCACTGCTGGGTGGATGCCACTAGACTACCAGGGACTTGTTGATATTAACTACTTTTACAATGATTGGGGGGGACCGTTAGACCACCAGTGCATCAGTGTTTTTACTTTGTAAAAGGATGATCGGGGGACTGTTAGACTACCAGAGCATCTTTGTTTTTACTTTTGTGAGAATGACTGTGGGGGACCAGTAGACTACCAGGAATCTGTGATTTTATGTATTATTCAAATTATCGGGGCACTAGACTACCAGGGATATGGAGTTATTTATTGTTATTACAATGATTGGGGGGGAACTAGACTACCAGGGAATTGGGGGAGTTGTGTATGGGGGTTGACAACGCCACCCTACTGTTGCAGCTTGCAACATGCTCACCAGGTGCGCCTGCAGTTTGGCGTACCTGGCCACATGTTGCAAGTCGCAGGACTTAGCTGCGATGACCCTGCCCCTTCCAGAATAGGGCACAGGGTCATTGTCGCAGTTGTGGGTGGCACAAATTGCGTTTGGAGGCCACTTGTGCCACCCTTCTAGAATCGGGGCAACTATGTTTAAGCTGTAGCTGTTCCACCATGGGTATCTGGATTAGCACAGATAGCAAGCTGTCCCACTGCAATCATAAGATCACAATTTAATGTAGTACCAGGCTGTGTAACAAATACACTGTGTCAGTGTCCCTGCACCTCAAGTTAGATTTTAAAACCACATCTTGTCAAGTAAAAGTAACACGACCTGAGTTCAGCTTTTTCAACACTGTCATGGCTGCACAGCTGCAAATCTGGAATACAGTGCGTGATATGTTGCATAAATATTTTTGTGATGTATATGTCACCTAGTTTATGAATCATCAATTGGATTTTTTGCACACTTATGAAAAAAACATAGGGACAGTTTACTATACAAGGCATGGCATACTGTACTTTTAGCGTTAGAATCCATTTATGTATTAGTGAAAGGTTTTCTGAGCTTATTAATATATTTGCACTTTACTGATAGCATTATTGCTTATGCAGCAACATCACATTTACGTTACTTCGAATATACTATATAAGTTCAGGGTCACCCCTGAGAAAGGTACCTTTTGGACACAGTGGGCCTACCTGGTTAACAAAATGAAATAAATAAAAGTAAATAGTGGTGTTGATGGGGGACCTTAATAGGAGTGGTGTTGATGGGGGATGTTAATATGATAGGTACACATTGGGGAATCATGTCCTCTAAGGTGGCCAAGGAGCAGAGGCTGCTGGATGGCTTCCAGGATGTGTTCTTAACACAGCGTGTGATGGAGCCCACAAGGGAAGGGCATGTCCTGGATGTGGTTCTGGCAGATAGGGATCTGGTAAGGGACCTGGTTGTAGAGGATCCCCTGACTGGGAGCGACCACAATACTGTCTGGTTTCAAATAAGCATTGGGGGAAGGGGACACTGGCAGCAGACTTCAAGGGGGCAGACTTTGTGGGCATGGGAAATATTCTCAAGGATCACTTGAAGGGGATTACATCAATGACAAATGTGGAAAAGAGATGAGAGGTCATAAAATGGGGACTTCATGAGGCAGTCAGGACCTGCACTAAGGTGAAACATAAGGGAGCAAGGTCACATAAACCATGCTGGTGGTCCAGTGAGGTTCAGGTAGCGATCATAGAAAAGTAGATGGCCTACAAAAAATATAAAACAACAAGAGGGGATAGGGAAAAGGAAATGTGCCATCTTGCATATAGAAAAGTCACCCAGATGGTGAGGGGGGCAAAGTCCAGTAAAGTGAAGCGGCTGGCACAGGGGATACATGGAGGGGAAAAGGGGTTCTTCCGGTACATTGGGGAGTGGAGAAAAACTAAGGACCATCTCGGCAGATTGAGATCAGAAGGAGGGTGGGTGGAAGAGGCGAGGGACCAGGCAGAGGTATTAAATGAGTACTTCGCCTCTGTGTTCACTATGAAGGGGGATGGGATATCTACAAAGCAAGGTATGATGGGGATAGAAGCAGTAGTGAGTGGGATCAGGGGAGCAACAGAAATGGAGCAAGAGGGAGGGAGAGGTACCCCAGGGGTGTCACATCAGGATAAGGACAAAAAGGCCAGTAAGATGGAGGGGATGGATGATGCTATCTCCACCAAAAGGGTGTGAGTAGCCCTCAAGGCTGTAAAGAAAGATAAATCGCCTGGGCCGGATGGCATTCATCCGAGAGTACTATGGGAATTGGTGGACATAGTGGCTGCATCCCTGGCGGAGCTCTTCAACAGGTCGCTTGAGAAAGGGAGGGTACCTAGGGATTGGCGAGAGGCACATGTGGTGCCAATCCATAAAGGGGGGGTCGAGGGAAGTACCAGGTTACTATAGACCCATCAGTTTGACCTCAATGGTGGGAAAATTAATAGAGAGTATACTAAAGGATCTATTGGGGGTGTACTTGGAGGAGGTGGGGGGTCTGGATAGTCGGCAACATGGGGTTTGTGCCAGGTTGATCATGTCAAACCAATCTTGTGGAGTTCTACAAATTCTACAAATGGGTAATGTCAGAACTGGACAGGTGAAAGCCTGTGGATGTATTATTCCTGGACTTCAGCAAGGTGTTTGACTCTGTCCCCTGCAATGGTCTGGTGGAGAAACTGACAGGGTTGGGAGATGGCCCTTTGATGGTCAGATGGATTGAAAACTGGCTAGCTGGATGTACCCAGAGAGTAGTGGTCAGTGGGGAGCTCTAGAACCCTAGAGAGGTCGGTAGTGGGGTACCACAGGGCTCGGTCCTGGGTCCGTTCCTGTTTAATGCATACATATCGGACATCAGGGAGGGTAAAGGGTGTGAAATGAGTCTTTCGCTGATGACTCCAAGATGGGAGCAGTAGTTGAGGGGGAAGAGGGGAGGTTGACCCTGCAAGGGGACCTGGACACCCTGGAAAGCTGGGCTCACACATGGAAATTAAATTTCAATATTGCCAAGTGCAAGGTGTTACATCTTGCGCGGGGAAACCCTAAACACATGTACACCCTGGGAGGGGAGGCACTGGAGGCCTCAATAGGGGAAAAAGACCTAGGGGTCATGGTGGATGCATGTATGAATAACTCTGAGCAGTGCAGGAGAGTGGCTAGCAAGGCAAACAGGATGTTGGGATGCATCGTAAGGGGATCACCTCTAGGAGCAGGAAGTGATTCTGCCACTGTACAATGGACTGGTTAGACCACCTGAGTACTGTGTACAGTACTGGAGACCACACTTGAAGAGAGACATACAGCTCCTGGAGAGAGGTACAGAGGAGGGCAACTAATATGATACGAGGACTAGGGATTTGATGTATGAGGACAGACTTGAGGAGCCCCTGCCTGTTTTCATTGGAGGAGAGACGGGGACATGATTGAGGTCTTCAAGTACATCAAGGGAATAAATAGGGTAAACATTGAGGGATCTTTAGACTAAAGCAGGGAGGTATCAGCAGAGGGCATGGTTTGAAGTTGAAAGGTGGAAGGGTGAGGGGGGAAAGAGGAGGACGTTTTTCACTGAGAGGGTGGTGGACCCTTGGAATGCAGTACCTGGAGAGCTGGTTCAGAGATCCACAGTGAAGGGCTTCAAGAGAGGGTGGGACAGACACAGAAAGGGGATGTATCAGATGATGGCCTGGCCCAGGGGGGTTGGGATGGATGATAGGGGTTTCTGGAACACAAGGGGGGGAGGGCCTCGGCACCCAACTAGTGATCTGAGGTTTGAGCTGACTCGATAGACCGTAAGGCCTAATCTGCTGGCAATTAGTATGTTAGTATGTAAATAAAGTGATTTTCCTGAATTAACTTATTCACAATTGGTAAAGCTACATATAAGGAGTGAAGCACTGTTGGTTGTTTATCACAGACAGTCAGGGTAGCACCTTGTCCAGCATTTTAGCACTTACACTGCACTGTAAGTATAACATTGTGCCTCTTGTTTGCATGTGCTAAGCTATAGGGGGTGAGCTTGCAAAGCTTCTTTGCCTTTTCTGTCCTTAAACCTCCCTGGTGGTCTAGTGTACTTCCACCCCCAACTCACTCCTCAGAGCTCTTAAATATTCCATGGTGACATAGTCGTCCCTCCACCCCCGACTGACCATTCACATAGTTTAAAAATAGTCCCTAGTGATCCAGTGGCTACCCAAACAGACACCCATCTGACCCACCTGCTGACATTTCACCTCCTCTCAACCCCTCACTCCTGTGGCTGGCTTTCCTCCCAGCTCAGTACATTGACTGGCGCATTCCTTCTCCCACCTCCATGGCTGGCTGCCATATGAGCTGTGAGTAAGCATGTGTACTGTAGAAACAGCTGTTTTAACAGTATGCACACTAACTGATAGCTCATACGGTTGATGGCTATGGAGGTGAGAGGAAGGCTTTGTTGGTCACAGAATCAAGCTGGGAGGAGTACTGGCAACCGGGTTGGAGGGGGTTTGGGTAGGCTGGATGTCAGTGGGCAGATTGGGTGGGGGTGGTTGGGGTAGTTCCTGGATCATCAGGGGCACATTGTAAACTATGTGAATGGGCAGATGATGGATGGGGGGACCACTATGCTACCAGGGTATAGTTAAGAGCTCCGAGGAGTGATTGAGGGGTGGAGGGACAAACTAGACCACCAGTGACATTTAAGGACAGCTCCAAGGAGTCATGGAGGGGGCATTATGCCACCAGGGTATATTTAAGGAAGATCAGAAGAGCAAACAGGGGGTGGGGGAACCACTGCACAACAGCGTTCATTTCTACATGTTGAAATGGGTGAGTGAGGGTGTGGTGGGAACAACTGGCCACCAGAGCATTCCTATATATGTTGAACTGGGCAATCGGGGGGGCACTGGACACCAGGAAAAGTTAGATGGAAATGGAGCTAGAAGGGGGCCAGTGAATTTAGAAAGCTTCAGGACAATTATTCAGACTGGTGGGGTGGACATGGGCTAAGCACTCTGTTTAGACATGGTTTTCAGTGGCAGTAAATACTATACTGGGGTCTGTTTACTGCTGCTGCAAATCTTTGAATATACCGTTGTGCCAGTATGCATGAAAGGACACTCTCATTTTTATGGGCGCTTCAGTATTTTAGTGCTTTGATGCTGCCAGGTTTGAAAGGTGTTGCCAGGTCCCTTGAATAGGTATGGCTGCGAGCACTCATGCAAACTCAGGTTACTGTTTGGACTGGCTATGTTAGCGTGGGTAGAAATCTTTGAATATCAGGGCCATAATTTGTAATCCTACACAAATTAATTATGATGTTCAATTTTGTTAATAGTAATTTTTGTTATCATTTTTATGTTGCTTGCATGCATTTGCAAGAAACATAGTGCCATCATCGGAGATTTTGGAGGTGTGTCACCTCCTCCTCCAATTCAGTCAGTGAGCTGGCAGGCGCGGCCCCTGTAAGCCAATGCATTTTGGAGCTGTCTATGACACGCTGCAAAATGCAGTGGCATACAGTTGAAAGGGGGAGCTACGCTTCAGTGAGCAGCGATAAGAAGCGTAGCTCCCCCCCACACGCAGTCGTGCGTGCCCCTGCACGTACTGTGTAGCCGACGGGGTGCCCAATCTCCATTGGCTGAGCTGCGTCGTCCCCCCCAAGTAGTTGGTGCCACGCTGGGAGCCCACCCCAGCGTGGTAATCAGTCCTTTGGCCGACAGGGGTGCCTAATCCCCGTCGGCTGAATGGCCCCCTGTCCTTGTGCTATGCTGGGAGCCTACCCCAGCGTGGCAAATGTCCCACAATGTCTTTTTAAACCCATAAAGCAAAACGGCCCCCGCGCGGCCTCCTGACCTCCCTCCCACAACCCGCACCCACCCACCCACTGTGCACCCAGCCTCCCACACCCCCTCACCCCATACTTACCTCCGGTCTCTGGCGTGATGATCTTCGTGGACCGGAAACACGCTCTGCCTCTTCAAAGCTGACCGCAAACTGAGGAAATGCCGTAAGCTGTATAATGGGCCAGATAGGAGGGGTTCATCTCATTGTCATGATAAGAGTCTGGTCAAGGGTGATTTCGCACAGTGACTGCGAAATCACCCTTCAGGCCTGAATACAGCCATGACAGTGACATCATTCATGAGAAGGGGTCCCAAAACCCCATGTTGAAAATTTGGTCCAAAATTCAAAATTACTGCTTTACTAGCGTGCATTGTGTAGTTCCTACGCAGGCTCGTAAGTTCGAGAAATTTCAATATTTTCACTCCAGACTTTCAACATTGCCATTTTACCACACCTTCTTATGAGTAGTAGAGCTGTCATATTTCACATCTCACCCAAAATGTGTTTCCGCCCTTGTAGCGCAGAATGGCGCAGTCGGCGTGCAAAATCAGTGTACGGGACAAATTAAGAAAATCACAGTGACACTGTTCATGAGCAGAGGTCTTAAAATGGCTATGTTGAAAATTTGGTGAAAAAATTCCTAAAAATGACTGTTTTACGAGCATGCGTTGCGCAGTTCCTACGCAGGCTTGTAAGTTCACAAATTTTCAATATTTTCACTCCAGATTTTCAACATTGCCATTTTACCACACCTCCTCATGAGCAGTACAGCTGTCATTTTTCACATCCTGCCCAAAACATGTTTCTGCCCATATAGCGCACAATGGCACAGTCGGTGTGCAAACTCAATGTATGGGACACATTAACAAAATCACAGTGACACTGTTCATGAGCAGAGGTCTTAAAATGGCTATGTTGAAAATTTCGTGAAAAATTTCCTAACAATGACTGTTTTATGAGCGTGCGTTGCGCAGTTCCTACGCACGCTCGTAAGTTCGCAAATTTTCAATATTTGCACTCCAATGACTTCCAAATACCTAAACAGCACATAGAAGCAAGCAACATTTGGCATTGACAAATGCTTGTTATACATCTTGTAGTACCAGTATATGTAGCAGTACCACTAGATAGGATTAGTGAAATCAGTATGTGTCTCTAGGTTGTCACTGGTTTATTGCTAGCATTAATGACATATACATGTCAGTATATGATTTATTGTCCAGATATTTGTTAATGAAATGATACTTTGTACTATATGTAAATAACATAAAACTGTTTTTAAATATTAAAAATAAATAAGCTGTTTAAGCATACTGTAATAAATTCTGAACTAACACATTATTAAAAAAAATCAAAATAAGACAAGAAATAATTTGCCTCACAATAAAGTAACATAAATGTTGTCTTGCACCACACGTTCATCCAAAATGCAAACATGTCATTTAAGGAAAGAAGTATAACAATACCTGAAAGACCTCTGTATGAATAATCTTCCAAAATATTAAGGTAATTTTCCTATGACTTCTATGTTTTTTAGTTCATACAGTTCATTACCTACATGCTGTCATGTTCTTTCCTTAAGAGATCCATATCAGTTGTACACTATTGCTATGCACGGCATTGTTTTTATAATTGTACAGGAACAATCCCAGATTACTGTACATGTAAAAGTTTTCCTGATCCACACTGCAAATTCAAGTTTTTTACATATAATATCCATGTACCTATATTAAAAGTGCTGCACTATATTGTAGTAGCCCAATTTGCAAAGCACAGCAAACTAATTAGCAGAATAACCCAGAAGAGATTGCTGCTCAAACTGCAAACCTAACAGATGCTCACTCATATTCATCTACCACATATGCCAAGTTATTTACAACTTTTAATGTAGGCAATGTGTGTTTGAAAAGGCGCAGGTTTTTTTTTTAGAACGAGCAAAAACACCACAAGGCATAACACAGTCTAATTCATAAGATCTAAATCCTACATATAGGGGCCAATCACAGACCATCATGTGTGCTCTAGAGCAGCAAACCAGCTGATAGGGAAGTCAGAAGTAGGGTACTTCTTTTATTTATTTATTTATTTTTTACCACTGCAAGTCCACTTATCCCATCTGTCAGGTTTCTTTTCACAGACAGCAACCCACCTTGGGTGTGATATTCAGAAATGTGCCAGAAGCAGGTGCAAGGGTGGCAACAGCGCAGGTGTCCTGCACCCCTGCTGCTGTTCTGACTGGCCAATGGCCCTCACCCTGTCACTGTCATACACTGTCTCTGTCTGCCACTCTGTCTCTCTCTCAGTCTCTCTCCCTCTCTCACTCCTGCTCCCCAGGGTGCAAGCCACCATCCCCTTTTTGCTCCATCCTTTTATAGGCTCAACTTTGCTCCGCACATGCCCCTGTTGCTCCACGCTTGTGCTTGTGCCATCGGCCTACTGTTGAATATCGCAATGTGCTGTTTATTCATGGCTACGCCCCCTGCACTTGCACTTGCATTCATTAGGGTTGCGCATTGGCACACTGCAATTTGTGCTGCGCATTGTCATCCGCTGAATATTGCTCTTTGGTGCATATCTGCTGTTGTGCTGGTGCATCTCACTTGCGCCTTGCACAACCGCTTTGAATATCCCACCCCATGTGTTATTCCTTCCAGAGTTGTTTGAATCCTAGAAAATGTGATCTAAGCATCATTTGATGAATGTGTTCTGTTTTACCATAGCCAGTCTATCTTTTTTACTTCTTTTGGTAACTGGTTAAGGTTCACTATGCACAATGCCTGTTCTCAGGGGAGACCCTGTAGCACTATGATAGTTAAAGTACTTGTTCAGGATCACACAGTATGCAAGTGGAGGTTGTGGGAATCAAACCAAATACTGCTAGATGTACCAAGCTCATTCACAGCTTGTACAGTAACTCTAACCTCTCGGCTGTTCTGCCAGCCCTGCCAGTCCAATCCTGATTCTTTCATTACCAGTTCATTCTTCTGTATGATTAGTTCCATCACCTAGATTATCTCATTTTTTTCTCCATTATAATAGTATATTAACATTATAATAGTATTTTTTATGCTGATCCATCTTATTTTTGATAATGCTCGTTGATATAGTGTATTTGCCGTATTTGATTTTCCACATCCACTACCACCAGGACACATCTGGAAATGAGCTGTTAGCAGCTCAGTGTGTCTTTCCTTGTGAAACTTTTGAAATAAATAAATAAAATGTATTCAGCTACAGTACATAGTGAAGGACACAACTTTTACCCATTTAGGTCAACTTAGTCAAAACTAAGCTTTAAATGTTTTTTTTTGTTTGCTTGTTTGTTCTTTTAATTTTGATGGAGAGGTTTCTACCTCATTGATGGTACCCTCCTTTAAAAATGCTGGACCCACACCACTTATTCTGTCACACAGAATATAAAATTAGCAACAGCAGAGGCCCTGCAATAATTTCTAAGGTGACTTATAATGTACCATTCATCTTTACTTGTCATCCTCATCCTCACCAACCTGATACTCTTTGGGAGCAATGAGTACTGTATGGGACATATCGTGTTGTATGCCACAGCAGACAAGGGCAGGCAGGCAGTGTCTGGCAGCAGAACCATACTGTAAATGCAATAAGCTGGTAAGAGACAGGCAAACAGAGATATGAGAGAAAGTAAATCTGTATAATTCACTGTATTCTCTGACCATCAAGATAAATTATACAGTATACAGATAAAATTCAATAGCATTATTGTTTGGTGAGCAGCAGTAACCTGATATGACACTTGCATGAGTGACAACACTAATGGGCAACAGACCACATTGTTGCTGCTTAATAAGCATCAAGAAACTTACATGACTTTCTGTGCCTCTCTCAGACCCTAATCCACCATCAGGAGAGTAGGAACACTGGCACGTACATCATGTAAGTCATACAGTATAAATTTATTTTCAAGGGGCATCATAGCAGTACCGCCGGTCAGCATTTGACCCATCATTTAATTTTATAATGTAATTTGTGTGTTTTATGTATGGTTAACAAGCTGGGCAGTCTGGAAGTGGGTGCAAAGTTGGCTGAGTAACAGAAACCAGAGAGTGGTGGTAAATGGGGTTCACTCAGAAGAAGGCATTGTAATCAGCAGGGTACCACAGGGGTCAGTTTTGGGACTGGTCCACTTCAAAGTCTTCATTAGTGACATCACAGAAGGACTGGAAGGAAAATATGCCTGTTCGAAGATGACAAAAAAATCTGCAACAGAGTGGACACACTCGAGGGGGGGGGGTATAAAAAATAAGGAAGCCCTAAAAAGCTGGAAAAATGGTCAAGGTTATAGCAACTAGACTTCAGTGCCAAAAAGTGAAGAATTATGCACATAGTGCACAAGAACCCAAAATACCAATTGGGGGAAGGT
This sequence comes from Neoceratodus forsteri, assembly GCA_016271365.2. Classification (NCBI taxonomy): domain Eukaryota; kingdom Metazoa; phylum Chordata; order Ceratodontiformes; family Ceratodontidae; genus Neoceratodus; species Neoceratodus forsteri. The sequence goes on along the minus strand of CM057455.1, from coordinate 397,405,290 downwards.
GGTGACAACAACAAAACAGCCCTGGGGGTCATCATATCTGATGACCTGAAGGTAGCAAAGCAGTGTGATAAGTAAGTGAGAAATGCTCATAGGATGCTTGGGTGCATAGGGAGAGTTTGTAGAATGTTGGGGGGCATAGGGAGGGTTATCACCAGTAGAAGGAGGGAGGTGTTGTTACCCCTGTATAAATCAATGCTAAGTGCCCACCTGGAGTACTGTGTCCAGCTCTGGAGGCCTCATCTCGGGAAGGACATAGATCAGGTGGAGGCAGTTCAGAAGAGGGCAACCAAAATTGTGCATGAACTGCATCAGAAGCCCTGTAAGGAAAGCTCCAAGGAATTTAATATGTACTCCCTGCAGAACAGAATGGAAAGTGGAGATATGGCAGAAACATTCCAATACCTCAAGGGTATAAAGGAGGTACAGGAGGGTGTCATTTTACATAGAAATAGATTCTTATGGACATGGGGGCATGATATGCAGCTGGAAGGGGGAGGCTCAGAGGGGAAGTGAGGAAGTACTTCTTCATAGGAAAGGGTGGTGGACATCTGGAACAGACTCCCAGCAAAGGTGGTGAGTACCAGTATAATAGCAGGATTCAAATATGCATGGGATTGGCACAAGGGGACCTCGGAAATGGGGTAAGGATAAGGCCAGAGATCAAGTAGGGTCTGCAGTAACACAGTAGGTAAGGAACTTTAGAGCAGACAAGGTGGGCCAAGTGGCCCTTTTCTGCCAATAACTTCTATGTTTCTATGTAAAGACACTATGAAAAGGCTTACAGCTGAATGCTGCTTTCCTTTTCTTCCATGTTTAGCAATGTATTTGGATATACAACTGTCAAGCAGTAAATGGGGAAAACAGACTGGATTATGTATATGACTAAGGGCAACACACGGGATGGAACTTGGGTAACAATCAAAGTCATAGTGTACACATTGGTATATGAACTTTATTTGTTTTGCTATACTCCTGTGTACCCTCTCTGAATTACATTGAAAAAATCAGGAACTGAAAATGAAGCCAGATACTGATAGCAAACATAACCAACAGAGATCACATGTCTGTTTTCCACCATGAAGCAAGCACCCACTCACTCTCTGAGAGTGTCACAGAACAACAAAGACTAAACGAATACAAAACAAGCAAATGAGTCCTGATAGAAGCAACACCACACACAAATCATGTTCCTAGCATTCACTGAGTGATTTCATTTTGCTAAGATCAGAATAATTTAGAAAATCTGTTGACATCCTTGGTGGGACACCAATGTCAGAAAGCATTTTGCTTGGTAAAATGACAGATAAGACTCATATAACCAGGCATAAGCCTAACAGAACCTGTGTTGCAAGTAATGAAATGAGTCACAGGTTTTATAAAAATATAGCAACCTTGCCAGCCAGGGAGGAGGATTAAGCATCCATGGGGCTGTTCTCTTCCTCTGGGGGGGTAGGACAGGTGAACGTTTGACATGTGGTTGACCTCTGGTGGAGGCCAGGGGGACCAGCAACTGATGCTTAGTGCTCTAGGAGGCATGCCAGATGTTGCTCTTCTACACATCATGTCATTGCATGCCATGTCTTCCACTGGGGATAACACAGGAAAAACGGCTGGGCCCACTAATGACACCTCACTTCCTTGTCCTGCAGTGCCCACTGGGTCCCCTCAATGTGACTGAGCTTAGATTTCCATTGGGACTGGCCTGACCTCATGGCCTCAACCTGGGGGGAAAGCCAAGGGAGCCCTGCCGACAGAAGCCAGGCCTGCCCCTTATCTGGATGCCTCTTCATTGGGTGAGGTGCTGGTTCAGCAGCCCCACCCTTGAGGGCAAGCCCAGACAGATTGTCAGCTAAGGTAAGTCCAGGTGAGTCAGTGGGACCCATGGAAAATCAAGGGTTGAGTAGAACTGGGGCAGTGGCATAAACAAAAAAGCAAAATAAAGCCTCATACTTATTGTAGTTAAAAAAGGATGAATCATCCTTATACTCTACACGGTCAACCACATCAGTTTCAGATTTAACTGCCCACACTTTTGTTGTTTCGGATGCACAAGTTTTTTTGTTTTTTTTTGCAGCTTATGATTACTAACCCTCAAGTCAACTGTGGTGGTGGCTCTTATCAAATAGTTTTTAGCTGATGAAACTGATATAGATCAGTTTCACTAAAACAGTGTTATCTTCAGAATGGTCACATTTTGAACCAAGCATGCCTGAAAATTGAACAAAACTACCCAAACAGTGTTTGTGATAAAAACAACTATAAAGGGAGCAGAGATGCTATTGTGTATGCCCAGTGTCACAGCTTTGTTTTTTCAAACCACTCCATAATAGTTAGAACACTGGTTTTGAAATAAAACTCATGTTGCCAACATAATATGTACCTAAACTCACACACAAAAAAAAATAATCATGCATGCACACGTTTGCTGGTAGTTAAGTGCAGTCTTGGATTTGTGAATGCACTGAACATCAAGCAGTGCAATGGGATCATCGATAAGATCCAGTCAAATCAACTGCATTTTTTTATTAAAACATGCAAAATATATGTATCAGGGGGATTAGGGGCCATACATGCCTTCAGAGATCATGTAGATGGCAACACGCACACAAGTCTGACAGCATCAGAAATTTAGTTTGAAATCTGGCAGTCTCTGTTTAATGCAGACATTAGGGTTCAATAACACAAAGCAAACAAAGTTAGGAAATGAAAAAAAAAACTGGGTCTGGATTCTTAGGAGTCTTGGCAAATTGGTGGTGTGGAGTTTCTTGGGATTTTCAACTCTTAAAGGGTACCTAAACAAGCAGTTTTTTAAAACTGCAAACTCCAAAATCTGGCTTCATAACAAGGTAAAGTAGAGGCTGCTACTTACATTTATGCTAAAACTGCATTTAGGTAAATAAAATAAATGCAGTTTCATAGCTTTTGAAAAATGTAAACATCAGCCTTTCACTTTCAAAAAACAGCCTTGGTTTCTTTCCTAAGATGGCTGCCAAGTCTGTTAAGTGATGAGTCATGATGACATCATCTGAGCCAAAGACAGAGACCCACATATATTTCTATAGTGCTTACTAGTTCTTCTTTCCCTCTTTGTTTTGAATTGTTGTACATGAATGATCAACACCATGTATTAACTCGTGGATTATTTTGATCAGTGCACATGTTAGGCTATGATTTTGTTCATTTAGTTTACTTTAACTTGTGGAAAATGTTTTGCAATCCAGCTGACTTTTTGCTTGGCAAACTGCATTACAGTACAACACTTCAATTACCTGATGATCTAGTGGTTATGTGATGCACTGAATTTTGTGTTTTGTTAGCCAGGAGAGACACACTAAGCTGAAAGCTTGTTTACAGGTGTGGCCTGGGAGCACAATGAAGTGTAATGACTTCTTGAGGGTCACAGAGAAAAGTACTGGTCTGGTTCAGTTCCAAAGCCCATGGTCTCTTGTTAATCCACAAATAAGGCATTCTTTTTCCATGTGAACCCCCTGCACCTAGCCTGCCTTCTGTTGAACATCCCACCATCCATACCCTGTCCTTAGTATTACCTGGTGCCACATATGTGCTTACGGTCTCATGAAGAGAATTATCATACCTCAGATTATAATCTTGTACCTCAGAGAGTTGTGCACACCTATACCAATATGCATCATCAGCTGGCACTGTTAAAAAATGCCTCCCAAATCACTCTCCAGTCCACATTCTCAGCGTTTGACTTTGGCTCCCACAGTAAACATTGAGCTGATCACCACCCTTCTGCACAGTGACAGTAGTATACACAGTTCCCCTGTTGTGTTTTTTTCCCACCTCATTAACCAACAACTAGGTCTTCCTGGAGGGCCAAGCAATAAGCATCATGACCCATCAGAAAAACTGCTGTTCATGCCCTCATAAGGGCTGCACTTAGAATGGGTAATGATATTATTAGCAGGAGAGGCATACTAATACCTTGAGCAAATCCTCCCAGCTTCCATTGTCAGTCTACTCCTTTACCTGTGATCTGCAGAACCCCGCAGGACAGTTCCCAGCAATTCTTCTCCAGTACTTTTCTGTGCTGTACTCCACAATTTGAGTTGGCTGGCTACCACCCTTCCAAATCTTGAATGAGCTATACACAACTCTCTCAATGCTGTCCTAACAAACGTCAATACCCCCCCCCCCCACCTGAGGGTAATCTCCCTACACTGAATTCAAGTAACAGTTTAGGTGCAGCCCTGCCACTCTGAGTATTTGTCATCACTGGCTACTCTCATCCACAGTCAGGTAGTGATCACGATGTTGACAGCCCCACATTTCAGATTTCATAGTGATCTGCTCAATGTCCTCCTTCATGTCTTCAACTAAACTGAATATAGCTGTACCCTACTGGAATGGCCTATTCAGTCCCTCTCTGGCATTAATTCTTCTCACCTGCACCCCACACCAAAAACTGGTAAGTTCACTACCCTTTTGCATCATGAATGTGGTTAGTATAGTCTCCAGTGTTATTTTTACATACTAATAATAAACATGATCTTCTGGTAAGCCAGGCTGATGGATGCATTGCACAAGAGGAAAAATAGTCTTTCCTACCCACGTAAGATCTAAGCCACCTAGGATTAGGCACTATTAAATGACATGGATAATGATGTGCACACCAATCATTTAGCAGTGCATAGTTAAAGGTAGCCTAGATCTTTTAAGGATAGGAAAGCCCATCATTCCCCTTTTTCCCTGTTGCTATCAGGCTGTCTTACTGTAAAGATATGTTTATATTTGATATGTCAAAATAAAACGGAGCCTCTACTACTTGCATTCATGATGCAGAAGGGTGGTGAGCTCACCAGTTTTCGGTGTGAGAAGGAATAGTGATGAATGAATACCAGAGGGGGACTGAGAAGGCCACTCTTGCAAGGTACTGCTGTATTCAGGGAAGGGGGAAGACAGAGGAGAGAAATATGAGCAGATTACTGTGAGAAATAAGATGTGGGCTGCCAGCACCTTGATCACTACCTGATCCCGTTGTCCTGGCCATCATTCCCCTTCCCATAAAACCAGTTCATGCAATTGTCCAAAGCTGTGTGTGGATATTAATGTATGAAATACGTGCCACTACATGTTCAGTCACTTCACTACCAGTCTTGTATTGCTTGTATAGCACTTTGGGATACAATGTGTATGAAAACCACCATATAAATGCTGATTCTTCTTATTCTTATTCTTATTTCCCATGGAAAAAGAAGACAAGACAAGCATATATTTGAGTTTAGAGAAAGTATAAACTCTAACATTGGACTGCACAAGAACTTTGCTACAAAAAAAGTGGTGGCTCTAGGGGGTGGTGAAGGGTGTGGCTCCCCCCACACCACACATAGTAATGTACTTGCACGCTGCTGATGCATTTCAGTTTGTTGAAGAAGTCTGATTTATTGATTGTACAAATGTTTACATTCAAACTATGGATTACATTTGTAGGTTCTGTCAAAAACGTACTAGAAAAGAACAGCAGAAAATATAAAGGTTTAATAAAAATGTTTAAAAGTGCATATTAAGCATGCACACCACCTCAGCATCCCCACTGTAGCATCTTGGATCCACCATAACCACTAGACCACCAGGTTATTCAAGATTTGTACTACACTATGGTTTGCCATAGAGAAAGTTGGTTGGATTAAAATACAATTTCAGCATGTTAAAATAAACAAAATGAACAGAACCATAGCCTAACATGTGTATTATACAAATTAATGCACATGGTTTTGACCTTTTGGGTGAAACAATTCTATACAAAGGGAAAAAATAACTAGTTAGCACTATAGAGAGCCATATATCTTTCTGACTTTGGTTCAAATGATGTCATCACATAACACATTTGGTAGCCATTTTAGGAAGCAGGTAAGACAGTTTTTTTGAAATTAGAAGGCTGATTTTACAATATTCAAATGCTCTGGAACCACATTTAGGAAAATTATATATATGTAGTTTTAGCCTTAATGAATACAGCAGCCTTTCCTTTAGTCACCTACGGAGTCAGAGTTTTGAATAGTTTGTTGTCAAAATGTTGTTTAGGTATCCTTAATGTCCACTGCCCCCAGCCTCTAGTCTCATGACCCAAGCACAAGCCACAGCTCCAAGCTCATGCCCCATAGCTCTAGTGCTTGAAGCTAGTCAACTATGGCTCTCCACATGGGGTCAGATGAATTAGTCATAACTTTCTTCATGCAGCATCATGTGGGCTCTACACAAAGCAGAATGTCAAGATCATTTGTTACTTTCTTCACACATGAACTGTGGGTGCTATGCAAAGTCAAATATCATTTAACATGTTGTTCATACAGTAACTGCATGCATGGACTTGTAGCTTATCCTTGGATCATGAGGTTATGGGCGTAGGGGAGTGAGCATTAGAGATGAAAACCATAAGGAACACCATATCGCCTATTTTGCAAGTCTAACGATGAGCACCAGCCAGGAGGAGAGAAAGTGGGGAGAGTCACATGTAGCAATGCCAGAAGGTTTGGAAATAAAATCTCAGACTTATAGGTTATAATGTCAGAGGTGAACCATGATCTAGTTGCCATAACAGAATTATGGTGCACCCAACACAATGACTGGGACATGGCCATTCCAGGCTACTCCCTGTTCAGGATAGTGGAGGAGAGGGGTGGAGGGTGGCATTATATGTAATGGAGGGAGTAAAACCCACTGTGGTGCATGTGCACCAGGTAGAGGAGGGGCTTCGGCGCTGTGGGTCATCCTAGGGACAGGCTTTGGACCATTATCCATACTGGTGCGATCAAGCAGGGTCTGCGCTGTCAGTATAGGAAGGAGAAAAAATGGTCAGACTTGGTGGACCAAATGATCTGTTGTCAGATTGTTATTTTTTTATGTTTAAAGTCCACCATCATAAGGGGAGGAGATGGACAAGGCACTGTGGTAGGCCGTCATCAATGTGACAAGTAATGGGGAGTTGCTGCTGGTGTGAGATTTCAATCTGCCAGATGTGGATTGGAACCTTCCAGCTGTAGATTTGGTAAGGAGCAGGGCCATCTTTGACTCCCTACAATGGGGTTTTCTCAGGCAAGTTGTTAAAGAACTTATTACAGATGTGTCAGTCTTAGACCTGGTGCTTACAAACAGGGACAGCATTGCAGAAATCACAGTGGGAAGTCCCCTGGGTACCAGTGATCACTGTACAATGTCATTCAACAAAAGGAAAGGAGCTGAAGTGTGCCACATGAGAATACAGCTGTGGCAAAGTTTAAATTCACTGGCAAACTTTGCGCAAAGTGAGAAAAAATTCACACTTCGTGGAGCTTCACAAAGTTTTCCCAGATTTGAGAAACTAACTTTACCTGAATCACAAAGTTTTGCCACAAAGTGTGGAATTTTGATGTGAAGTGTGAATTTCACCCACAAAATTCTGTACTTCATGGCAAAACTTTGCACTTCATGGATTGATAAACACTCCACTGACCCCAAGGGACACCCCCGGCGTCTGTTGGTGTGTGCACGGTGGGTGTGGGGTTTTAGCTTTGAAAACCCTAATGCCACATTTCCTTACTTTTGTATGCATTTATATATATATATATATATTTTTTTTTTAGATACACACACAAATACACAGAGAGAAAGAGATGGGGGAAGCATACATTTTACATGCATTGTGAGTACATAATAAATTATAATCCTTTTTTTTCTACAAAGCTGCTTATCTCCTTCAGCACCCTGACTGCTCCCTCTGTACCAGTCTTACCAACTCCATCACCCACCTTCTGTGGGACTTACCTTTTCTTGAGGCCCTACCACAGCGCCTTGGATGAGAGTCACCTAGTCATTGCTGTGGGGCCTGCAAGAGAGCAGGCCATCACTGTTCTACAGTCTGAGAGGTTTTCCTCCTATTTTCTCACCTATTGGGCCCAGCCATGTGTTTTCTTGACCTCCATGGAGACATCTCAGGCATCCAGGTGTTGGGTCCCTTCCTTTGCTGTCCCATGGTTCTGTCACCTACATTCCCCTCCCTGTCCTATATACAGTATGTCCATCCTCCTTCCCACGCCAGCCCCCAAACGATCCATGTCCATTCTTGAACCCAGGTTGCTGGCATGCCAGTCATGGCTAAAAGCAATACTATCAGTTGCTAAAAGCTTGAAAAAAATACTTTATATTCTGTATTTTTGTATTTATCTTTTCCCCTTTCTCCTTCACCCATGACACATCTGAAAACATGCTGTTATTAGCTGAGTATATCTTTCCTCATAGAACCTTTGAAATAAATACATCTCTTATCACATTAATGCATAACCAGCTGTTGTGGCCCTGACCAGTGAGCGTTGTTGGAAGTACTACTGCAGCAGTGGCAGAGGAAGAAGAAGAGGTAAAGAATGATGGAACACTACAGAAGGGGCTGCCTAGTGATGGGCATTGCCATGATGTGTCTGAGTCTGATTCTGTTCTCCTGATGACTGTAGAATGAACCTTATTAATTTTTCTGGTCTGTTAATCTTTAACAAAGTTCCATCATCATTCAACAAGTGTTTTGATTTGTAACCTAGATCCTGGATTTTTGTCTTAATGTAGTGGTCAGCCTCAAAGCTTCTCACGTTTTTCGTTTTTTTTGTTTATTTGTTTTCTTTTTCTTTTTCTATCTTTGTCAACTGTTTGAATGTGTGTTTGCTCATATTCTAGAGAGATACATATGTAGATGTTTATAGACAAAAAAAGACTCATGCTCCCTCCAGTCTAGCTGGTAAATACCTAGGCCCTCAGTCTTGCACTGGCTAGGCCTCTACTGAACCAGTCATCCCATATTTCTAAAAAAAACCCACAGCAAACAGGAGCGCTCGAAATGTGTGGGTGCTCATTCCAAAAAAGGCAATAAACAAACACATACAGGGAAAAGCATCAGATGTATTGAAAGCCAAAAATGTAGTCGGCACACATAAATGTATTTAGAGCATGGAGCACGTGGCTACAGGATCCCCAGTGCTTCGGGTCTTACTCGTGACCCTTCCTCAGGGGGTGTGGCCTGTGAGCTACCCATGCTCCCTTTTATTTCAACACTTTTTTTTTATTTTAGCCTTTGGTAACTGGGTAAGGCCCACTAGGCACAAGTGCCTGTTTTCAGGGGCGACCTGGGAGCACTGGGTGGTTAAGTGACTTGCTCAGAGTCACACAGTATACAAGTGGAGGTTGTGAGAATCAAACTCAGGTCTGGTCTGCTGGATGTATCAAGCTTGTTCACACCTCATTCCTCTAACCTCTAGGCTATACTGCCAGCCCATTTAAAAAGCCAGTGCAAAAAAATGTATAATTTAATTACAGTCCACAGTGCAAATTAGCATATACAGAAAGGTGCTTTAAAAACAACCATCATGCAGACATCAGTGCAGGTACAGTTTAGTTATAAACAAGAAATTTCATATATTATATGTACAGAACAACAGATTACTCAAAAAATAAAAATTAAAAATCAAATGGGGGACACAGAGGGTGGTGGTAAATGGCTGTCACTCCACAGAGGGAAGAGTAACCAGTGGGGTACCACAGGGATCAGTGCTGGGACCGGTCCTATTCAACATCTTCATCAGTGACATTGCACAGGATCTAGAAGGCAGAATTTCACTGTTCGCTGATGATACAAAGCTCTGTAACAGAGTAGACACACCAGAGGGTGTAGACAGAATGAGAAGGGACCTGCAGAAACTTGAAGAATGGTCAAGGGTTTGGCAGTTGAAATTCAATGCAAAGAAGTGCAAGATAATGCATATGGGGCACAAAAACCCTGGCACAATATATAAGTTGGGGTGAGGATATAGCATGCACCAAGCAGGAAAGGGATCTTGGGGTTGTCATCTCTGATGACCTCAAAGTGGGAAACAGTGTGACAAGGCATCAGGTAAAGCAAATAGGATGCTGGGATGTATAGGCAGGGGCATCACCAGCAGGAAAAGGAGGTCATAATTCCGCTATACAAGACACTAGTGAGGCCCCACCTGGAGTACAGTGTACAGTTCTGGAGACCATACCTATGTAAGGACATAGACAGGGTAGAGAAGGTTCAGAGGAGGGCAACAAAGATGGTGCATGGGTTGCATCACAAGTCCTATGAAGACAGGTTGAAGGAACTGAACATGTACTCCCTGGAGGAGAGGAGGAGAGAGGGATATGATAGAAATACAAGTATCTTACAGGGAGGAACAGGGTGCAGGAAAACACTATTTTTAAGCGAAAAAGATGTTTCAGGACTAGGGCATGGGATGAAGTTGGAGGGAGGGCGATTCAGAGGAAACATGAGAAATAATTTCTTCACAGAACGGGTGGTGGACAAGTGGAACACCCTGCCAGAGGAAGTGGTGGGGCTGAAACAATCATGGGATTTAAGAATGCATGGGATAGACATAAAGGAATTCTAGAGGGCAGGGGTAAGGGGAAACAGACTTCTAGGAAAACAAACTGAACTTACAAGCTCAAATGGGCAGACTAGGTGGGCCATAGGCCCTTATCTGCCGACACTGTCTATGTATCTATGTATCTATGTAAATGCACTATGCTAAGCTTCTTTCTCAAGAAAACATGTATCACTACGTAGAAGAGGGAGAAAAGAGTACAGAAGTAGGCTAGAGGACAAACAATAAAAAGAAGCATAGTCACAAAAACAGCATATTATTTTGTCAAAATAGAAAAATAAAAAAGCTTAGAGAAACACTGTAATGTCCAAACAATCATTAAGTCCAGTGGGATGTAGGGCTCTTATTGTATATATCCATTTTTGCTCACATTGTGCCAGTTTATTAAGCCTGCTTCCTCCACTAACATAGCTTTTGATATGGTCCACTCCCATAAATTTGAAACATTGCAAGTTTTTTTGAGGAAATAACTCAAAATGTACTCCTATAGTCATCTTTTTGAATTGCACACACATGTTCCTGCGTCCGCTCCCGTAATGTCCTTTTTGTCCTGTCCACATAAATACATGGGCATGTGCATTGTATGATATATATCGCAAATGTAGTGGAGCAATTTATACAATGAAACAACTATGTGCTCTTACTAGCCAGGGCAGGATGCTGGAATACTGCACCTTGTTGGTTAAATTTGCAGATGTTGCAATGACCACATTTAAAACAACCCAAAGGTTTATTGGGAAACCAAGTCTTTGTTTGTTGGGGGTTAGTGTATAAGCTCTGTGTCAACATATCTGATAGAGTATTTCCTCTTTTAAAAGACACCAGAGGTTTACTCCCTACCACACCCCTTAGATCTGGATCTGCCTGCAATAACCCCCAGTGTTTGGTTACAATATTTGTTATTTTGTCACTGATACTATTATATTCAGTCACAAACACAATAGGTTGTTGATTAGTATTGCTTTTAACTTTGGGTTGTAAGAGTGTGTTTCTATCAAGACATTTCACTTTATTGTATGCTTGTTAATTGTTTTACTTAAATTAAAAACCTCCTCCATTTGCTCCAACCCTTCCCCTGTCAACCTATTAGCACAACTTGTCTGTCCCACCCACTCGTAATGCTTCACTTCATAATAAAATTGGCCAGCTCCACTGACAGGCAGTTCCATTTTTTAAAAATTCTCCATGAAAAAGTATTTCCTCACATCCCTTCTAAATTCCCCCCTACCATCTTATAGTTTTGACTCCATGTGACAGACCACTCAGTAAGCTTTAGCAGTTGCTGGATGTCTATCCTGTTTATACACTTCAAATACCTGAAGGTTTCAATCATGTCTCCCCTCTCTCTTGCTCTCGCTCCTAGCCCTGAGTAAATACAGACCAAGGTCAGATATTCTTTAATTATATGTCCTCCCCTGATGGACATGATTCATTTTAGTCACTCTCCTTTGGATTGACTTCAGATGTTCCTTATACGTTTTGAGGTGAGGGTTCCAGAACTCCACACAGTACTCTCGAGAACGGGACATAAAACCTTAATGTCTTTTTGTAGTCTACGTGACAAACCATAAGTGGCAGCAGTGAAAGCAAGTGGACTAGATTTTTTGTCCTGGTTTTCCATATTGTCCCTTATCAGATTCAATTGAAAATGCAGTATCTTTATTAAAGGTATCACCTGACTTTGTTTGTGCTTGCATTTACTTCTCTGGTGATTTTCTGAAATGACTGGAAGATTGAAATGACAAACTGAAACATGATCCACTATGGTGGATTAAATAAATGTCTGTGCCACCAGTTTTCTTTTCCAAAGTGCTTCAAATGTCAGCTTTTGTTTGTCCCAGTAACATTTGGAACATAAGAAGTCTGGATTTCCATCATGTAGTTTTGATTTTATTTTTAATCATCAATAGAGACACACTAACTGAAAGTTTGTTTACAGGTGTGACCTGGGAGCACAAGGAAGTTAAGTGACTTGCTTAGGGTCACACAGTATGCAAGTGGGGACTGTGGGATTCAAACCCTGGTCTCCAGGTTTGCAGCTCAGAGCCTTTAACCACTGCACTATACTGCCTCCTAAAGAGATCTATGACTTTACTGACAGACCTGACAACTTTGTCCGTGAACAATGTGTATAGTGGGCCCAGCTATTCAGGCTAAGCAATAAATTTTACATGGTGTTGCTAAATTAATTTTGCTTGACCCTACTGTGGTTATCCAACGAGACTTTGTTTTGCCAGTAAAAAGAAAGCAGCATGTTTTGATAGAAGTAAATCTTTTGAAAAAACTACTCCCTTTGCTACCTTACAGATAAAGCCATCAGGGATTGTGTTTGGGCTGTGGCTAAGTAAAGAAAAGGACTGGTGTTCAAGAAAAACAAGATTGATATTTAACCTATTTTCCAAAGAATCTGAAAGGAATAGGAAATGACTAATCACAATAAAATCAGGATTGTTTTTAAAGATATATGACTTTAACAAGATTCATTAATTAGATGCTGGTCTGATATGTTATAGTTTCAATCTTAAATTTTAAAAAAATTGTAAAGACAATGCATTGGAAAATTAAGCTGAATTAAACTGAATTCACTGCATCTTTGTATAACCACTTCTCAGTCTTCTTCTACTTTACGTGACTGAAACCAAGCAATGATTTCTGCCCAAAGTACAGTTATTTTCAACCTAAATAAGATTGATTTTGTTCAATGTACAAAGAACGGCGCTTGCTCCACTTCTCAACATTGTAGACCTGCAAATGATGCATGCAGCCATCCATTAAACTACCTGCTATAATGTGTACTATATAACCATCCTCCTGGAGAGGAAGCCAGTATTGTGACCTACAGCACTGTTAATCTAGTATTGTGACCTACTGTTCTCTCTGATGGCCAGTGTCCATCACAAGGCATGATGGACACTGCTGGCAAAATTACCCTTTTGCAGGACTACAGAAAGTTCCATCTCCCTCTGCTTCATAGTGAAGACTACATGAAACATGTGACTTTTTTTTGCTTCCACACAAATACTACTGTATGTGAAGCATACTGAGCATACCTTGCACATCCCTAGTAACATGCATAATGAATTCAGTCTATCCTCATAGCTTATTCCTTCTAAATATTGGCTCATATTCTTAGCAGCCCTCCTTTGTACCTTTTAAAGGTCCAGTACAGTGTATCCTTAAGATAGTGTACTAGTAAACTGGTGAAAGCATGAAAAATAATAGCTACTTTCTGCAACATTGGTCTGGATGCACCTTCCCTAAAATGATTCTCATGCAACCTGGCAGAGCGGATGCAGCAAGTAAAAGCAGTAGTAGATCTCTCCACTCTAAAACATATTAGCAGAGGTGAACCTCAAGGCTCCAACTTGGGGCCCTTACTTTTCTCACTTTATATCAACAATATCGACTGTGTAATCAAACTTTCCAGTGTACATCTCTTTGCGGATGACACAGTCCTTTATACTGCCAGGCCTACTCTGGAGCGTGCCTGCTCAGACTTGCAAGCAGATTTCCTTATGCTGCAACAAAACCTCCTCAGTCAAAAGCTCCTATTGAATGGCAAAAAGCCCAAGGCTATGCTGTTATCCCGAACAACCAAGTCCATAAACTCCCTTAAGCATGACAATATTCTCACTATCACCTCCCTGCTTGGTGAGTTACTTAACTGTGACCAAGTTCAAATTCCTAGGAATGTGGATTGACAACAGACCTTCTTTTGCCGATCATATAGACAAGCTCTCAAAAAAAACATAGACAGAGGCTTGAACATTTTTTAGAATCAAACATCCCCTTACCCAGAAGGCCAGAAAAAGCATAGTACAATCCACATTTCTAGCTATTTTGTACAATGCAGACTTCCTGTATGGCCAAGTCCCAGAAACCACCCTATCTAAGCTTGTCACCCTTTATCATAGGGCCTTATGTTTCATCTCAGGGGCGGCATATAATACCCATCACTGTGTACTCTATTCCATGGTAGGATGGACCTCAATTACATTCAGGAGGCAAAGGAACACTATACTATGGACCTATAGATCTATATCCAAGATGCTACCCTCCTACATTTTTGACTGGCTGCCCTCCTGTGCCTTACAAAACTGGGCCTTGAGAAGCCATTCGTACATCTCACTAGTTGTGCCTAAAGTCTTTTCCCATTTTGGCAGAGCCTTCTTCAGCTATGTGCTGCCCCAGCTGTGGAACAACATCCAGAAATCCATAAAATTGGTGCATTCTATTGTTTTTTGTGGAATTCAAGTCACTCTATTTGAGATACTTCTCGGAGCCTTGTCAATGCCCTCCCTGTTGCTAAACTATAGCCATATATTGCTATTCTTACAGTCAACCCTCTACACTTTCTATCCTCTCATTAGAATTACCCTAAGCCATGTTCCTGGATTCATCCTTGCTTTCTACTTGCTGCTGAGCCCCCAGCTTGCACTGTCACTAGCATTAACTCCGCTCTACTAGAGCTATCCGTGTCTAAAATCACTGGTTCTGCACATTGGTGCTGACTTGCCTCCACCTCTCTGCTGTGCTGTTTACGTGGATGAGGCTTCACCTTACAACCGGGCCTCATTGATTATCCTTGTACCTTATTCTTATTGCTATGTATTGTATTACTATGCCCATTTGTGCTATATGTTCTATTGTGCTATTGCATTCTTTATTCTGTACCTACCAGGCCTTCCTTGAAAATCAGCTTGCTCAACGGAGTTTCACCTGGCTAAATAAAGACTGATTGATTGATTTATTGATTGATTGATAATATCACACTACACATTTGGTCTGATACAGTGCAGCTTACCAGGATGACACACTTTATAATAATATTACAGTTTCTTGTGTGATGAGCTGGAGTTACTGCCATCCAATCACATTGTGTTTCTGCAGAACCTACAAGATATTACTGGCAAGAACTGTTACAAGATGGCTTCTTCATGGCAGATGGTACTATACTTGAGGAACTCTCTAGTTATTGCTTCTAGTATTTCTTTTCAAAATATGTTGTAGGCCACAGGCACAGTAAGACACGTTTGTGGAATAGTGTCTACCTAAACTATCCATTCATTCAAGTAATATGGCAATAAACATTTCTGTAACAAGAGAACAACAAATACAACTAGCCAATATCAGGCTGCCAACTTTTTTCATTAATTTGTTAACCACGTACCTTTATTTGTAAAGATGCAGATCATGAGTTAATAACCATGTAACTAAGCATCTGCAGCTTTTGTGAAACCTTTAAATATATGAATGATTTAGAGCCCTCACATTTCTCATCTTGATTACTCCTCTGAACTGAATTACCTTGGGAAATGTATATAAGTAAAGCATCCAAATAAGACATGTCTTTGAAGGGGAATAGAACCTTTAGCAATAACATAAACAAATAAATACATAAAAAAATAAATGCACATGGAGTAATATTCACTTTGCTTCATGAATGCCTGAAAGCCATGAAATGTAACATTTGAATGGATCCATAAAGGACTGAAGCTGGGCTTAGTTCTAAGAAGTTTTTTGCTGCCATGAGATATTCTTTTAGCAATCTATTATTTGTCTATTTTATTAATTTAATACAAATAATCTAATAGAACTCAAATAGTTTGTATTTGCAGATGTGAATAATCAAATTGTGCTACTAATTTGACATTTATTATTAATCAAGACCTAATATATGTGAATTCAAATGAACCACCGAACATTCCATTTTTATTTTCAGACTACTGCCAACTGAGTTTGATTCCCCAATACATTAATTAAAGCCACATGTAAAATGGTCCAGGATTAATGTTGCCTCTAACTGCGCAAGACTCATTTAAAATGTTAATGTGATTAAATAGGCTCTAATTAGTAAGATATATTAAGGTAAATTAGACATTTTTTTACACTGGACTGAGATAAAAGGAATTGATGTTTATAGTACAGCTAGTGCAGTGTTTTTCAACCCATTTGCATTAATTTTAATGGACCAAAGGATAGATACATTTGCCACTGCCAAGTTCAGTTCAGCTTCAAGTTGTCACCCATAATTTTACTTATATTTTGAGAATTTGTCAAAACTACTTCCACTCCAAGTTAAAAAACAGTTTCTACACTATTGATAATCCCCCACCCACTGTTCTGTCATTCTACAAATCCCACCTATCCTTTCATGTAAAGTAATCCATCCTGCCACCCTCTGAACAGAAACTCAAAGAAACATAGAAACATAGAAGTTGACGGCAGATAAGGACCGTAAAGCCCATCCAGTCTGCCCTTTTCTTTTTCTACCTTATAAATCTGCCATCAACCTTTGCTCTGTCAGTTGCCTATCTATTCATACTCATCTGTATTGCTCCCTTATGCCTATCCCATGCCTGTTTGAAGCCCTGCACTGTATTCATATCCACCACTTCCTGAGGTAGGCGGTTCCATCCATCCACCACCCTTTCTGTGAAAAAGAACTTCCTCACATTACCCCTTAATCTGCCTCCCTCTAATCTCATGCTGTGTCCTCTTGTCCTGCTATTTTTCTTATATTGAAACATGTTAGACTCTTTCACCTTGTTAATGCCCTTAAGGTGTTTGAATGTTTCAGTCATATCACCTTTCTCCCTCCTTTGCTCCAGGGTATACATATTGAGCTCCTTTAACCTGTCCTCATATGTTATCTGATGCAGTCCCTGCAACATTTTTGTTGCCCTTCTCTGGACTGCCTCAATTTGGTTAATGTCCATGTGAAAGTGTGACCTCCAGTACAGCACGCAGTACTCCAGATGGGGCCTCACCAGTGTGTTGTAAAGAGGGATTATTACTGTACCTCCCTCTTTCGACTTCTTATTCCTCTACTAATACACCTTAACATCCCCCTAGACTAACCTACTGCTTTAGTGGTCTGCTTGGATGATTTCAGATCATCAGTGATGATGATGCTAAAGTCTCTTTCTTCCCTTGTGGCTGCCAGTAACTCACCTCCCAGCCTATAGGTGGCTTCAGGATTTCTCTTCCCTATGTGCATGATCTTGCACTTCTTTGCATTAAACCCGAGTTGCCACTCTTCCGACCATTTTGCTACTTTATCCAGATCTCGTCTCATTCTGACCACCCCATCTGTATCATCTACTCTGTTGCAGATCTTGGTGTCATCTGCAAACAGACAAACCTTACCCTGCAGTCAATCTGCAATGTCATTGATGAAGATAATGAAGAGGACTAGCCCCATGACTGATCCCTGAGGTATCCCACTTGTGACTTTCATCTCTTCTGACTGAATACCATTATCCACCACTCTCTGCTTTCTGCCCACCAACCAGTTTGCCACCCACTTGACCAACTTCTGACCCACCCCGAGCCTACCCAGCTTATTAATCAATCTTCTATGTGGAACAGTATTGAAAGCTTTGCTGAAGTCAAGGTAGGTAACATCAACTGCACCCCCTTTGTCCACCACTCTGGTTACCCAGTCAAAGAAATCTATGAGATTAGTTTGACAGGACCTTCCTGTTATAAACCCATGCTGTCTTGGATCCTGTGCTCCTACGGATTCCAGGTGTTGCACTATCCTTTCCTTAAGGAGTTCCTCCATAATCTTGCCTACTACTGAGGTAAGACTGACTGGTATGTAGTTCTCTGCCTCCTCCCTGCTACCACTCTTGTGGAGTGGATCACATGAGCCCTTCTCCAGTCTTCTCTGACCCCTCCTCTTCTTTCCTTTCCTCTCACAGTGAAGTTTGGCAATGATTATTTAATAATTGTAATTAATCTATTCCCTGGCTCATGCACCAAAGACCCCAAAATTACTTACCTGCTTTTCCTGGACCAGAACCCATTGTTCAATAAAGCCCCCTACCTAATACCCTCTGGCCAATTTCTTCCCTTGCCCACTGAGTACCCCCCACCCCAAAATATGGTTACATTGACCTGTAAAAGAAGAAAATCATCCCCAGGTGCACAGTGTCAGCTCTGTTCAGTGTAAGAATTCAAAATAGCATGAATGAATCATGAAATATTTGTCTACAGTAAAACCTGAGTGGTTAGTGGGTAGGGATAAGGGAAAAATTATATGAATTAAATACACTGCGGGAAAGCAGGATTTTTCTATGCAGAGGATAGCAGGATGGGTTAGCTTTCAAGAATAAGTAGAGGTGATTTGTTAATGATAGCATTGAGGGTGGGGAATTATAAATATTGTAAAAATATTTTTTATGGGATTAAGTGGTGCTTCAACATACTGTGGTTTTTTGCCAGTTAAAAGCTACTTCACTCTGCAAAAACTAAACACAAAGTGGAACTTCACCAACAACTTCACTGGCATAGTGCCATTGTGTAAGCAATAACACATGATGGGTGCGGATAGCAATGAACAACTGATGGGAGAGGGCTGGTGGCTATGAAAGCAGCTGCAGCTTATATCAGCTTACATCCAGCAGGAGTTACAATAGAGGAAAATACTCAAAACACTAAATACAAAATATTACATATTGTCCTGTTTGGTCATTTATTATTTAATTCACTATTAGCTAGTGATTGGGACCTCAACTATTGAAATTTTAAAGTCTTTGTAAGTGTAAAATTTGGCAACAATTATTTTCTTTTTAAATTCTGAACTTTGGCCCAAGGATTTGTTTGATGTCCTGTATCCATGTTCAATCAATCAATCAAATATTTATTTATCCAGGTGAACATCGTTGAACAAGCTCAATTACAAGATGGACCTGGTTAAGTCCAGATAATATTGCAAACAAACATCAATATTTACATTTGGAGTAAAACATAGTAGAAGTACAAATCAGGATACACAAATGTACCTAACATAACAGTTGATTCTAGAGTATCAACAAGACCAGTGAGCAGTTGGAACTGACAAATCCACAGAGACACAGAGATGGATATTATTACAGAAATTTTCATAAGGAAAAAAAGGATAGGCGAAAACCAGGTATCGCTATTATGGCAGACAGACAGAATAAGTGATAACAACTTTTTCTTGACCGGTTCACAATGAGTAAAAAAACAGGTATAGCTATGTCTGAAGGAAGCAGGCAGCCTGCCAGGCACTAACACTGCATCTCCAGAGAACGCTTACACTGGGGCTGAGTGTGGCTGTACTGCAGCGTACTGGAGGAAGGTGTGAGCGAAGTACTGAGGCATGGGTGAGCAGCACCTACCACATATAATCACCTGGGGCAAGTCACTGTCAATGATTCAAAAGGGAGCTTTGTCACTCATACTCCCAATAATAATACTTTAGCCATATGGAAGGATTGCATCAGTTAGGCAATTAAGCAGTTACAGCTATGTTAGCAGAGTACAGCAGACCATTCAAATTTTTGTTGGCATTGGAAGGATCGCTGAAGAGAACTGCAGGAGCCAATTGGGAGTAGGGGCCGGAAGGTGCTCATGATCTGATTGGTTGGCAGCTTTAGCGGTACTTTGTTGGAGAAGAGTCTGGGCAAATTGGTCTCAGATGATGGCTTGTGAGGGTGCAACCAGCCAGGAAGTAGAGATTTTGAGCTTTTTGGTTCAGATATCTCTGTAAGACTTACCTATAACACCTGAGAGAAAGGGGTACAGGGACTGGAAGTAATGTGGATTAATACAACTTGCACAAATTAGCCTGGGATATGGCTGGTCATGTCTAAGGTCAATCTCTGGGGAGCAAGCTAACAGCAGTTAATAATTAGGATCCAGTGTAACAGTTGCAGTGTTCACACACACCTTGGGCATATAAGGTCTTGAAAGCATTAACACTTTGGAGGTAACTTAGTTTTTGTTGTTTTTGCAATTTGTTCCACAGGGTCATCAAAGTGAAACTAAAGACCATTCTGCCATAGTGGGTGGTGGCTTTAGGGATGCATAGAGACATAAATGAGGCACTCCTTAGGACCGTACAGTCCCAGCTCACTTATAGGAAGACATTCAGAGATATAATGTGACAGCCTTTTTAAGCTAACTCTGTAGGTCCAAAGGACTGCATTTCTTTCATGCCTGAATGTAAGTAAGGACCATCCTACAGCTTTGTACAGTAGGCAGTGATGGGTAGAGAAGGGAAGACCGGTAATGTACCTGATTGCCCTGTGATACAGCATGTCCAGCTTGATAAGTGAGGCTTTGGGGCAGTGGCTGTATAGAAAATCTCCATAGTCGATTAGGGAGAGAAAGGTAGATTGGACAAGTCATAGTTTGGCATCATGAGTGAGGTACTGGCTGATTCTATAGAACAGACCCAACCTCTGCTTTAGCTTCTTTGCCAGGTCTTCAACTTGCTCAGAGAATGCGAGGTTCTGATCAAGCCACACTCCTAGGTATTTAAACTTGGGGATAAAATCCAATTTCTCTCCCAGAATTGTGGTGATTAGAGGCAGTGACCCTGAGCTGGCAGGATTTGTCATTTGGCTATAGGGTGTGAACAGCATTGCCTTTGTCTTTTTTCACATTTAAAAGAAGCTTTTTATGGAGGAGCTGAGTCTGAAGCAGGTTGAATTCTTTCTGTAGGTCTGCACAGGCAACTTCAACATTCGGACGACTTATGTAAACCACTGTGTTGTCAACAAACAGATGTATTTTTGCCTTGTTGATACCCACATCAATATTGTTTATATAGATTGTGAAGAGCAGCAGACCAAGAATAGATCCTTGTGGCACTCCCCTGAGCAGAGGTTTGAGGGGGGAGAGTTACCCCTCAGCTGTGATTTGTTGCTGCTGTCCTATCAGGTACTCCATGAACAAGTGCAAGGATGCTGATTCAAGACCAATGCTCTTAAGTGTGGAGAGTAGCAGGCTATGGTCCACAGTATCAAAAGCCTTGCTAAGGTCTAGGAATACTGTGCAGACAAACTGTCTTCTGTCAAGGTCACTGTACCAGTCATTAGTTACTTTGACAAGGGCCAAGATAGTGCTATGTTTAGACCTAAAGCCTGACTGCATAGGGTTAAGTAAGTTGTTAACTTCCAGTTATGCTCTAAGTTGATTGCTGACAAACTTTTCTAGGAGCTTAGACAAGACTGGCACTAGGGAGATAGGTCTATAGTTATTGAGGTCACAGGTATCCCCAGATTTGAACAAGTGGATAACGTGGGCAGTTTTCCAAATGATAGAAAGGGACCCTTGGGACAGTGATAAATTAAATAGATGTGTGATAGGGACAGCAAGGATGTGATATGCTATTTTTATTAGGTCGGGATCCAAAGAATTAGCTCCAGCACTATTCTTTACATCCAACCGGAGTATCAAATCTTTGACCTCCTTCAATTGTACAGGTTGGAAAGAGAAGCCAGTTACCAGGGCAATGGTGTCTACTCATGGGACACTTAGCTTAGAGTGGGCCAGGGCTGCAGGATAATTGTCAAAGGCCAGACCAGCTGTGGCAAAATGATTGTTGAAAGCTTCTAAGATCCCCTGTTTATCACATATAGTTCTTCCTTCAGATGTGATTTTTGGTGGCAAGGAGTTTCCTGGGGTATGACTGGATATATCCTTGATTGTCCTCCAGAATTTAGAGGAGCACTTTGCAGCACAGTCGAGCTCCTTAAGATAGAATGATGCTTTGGCATCTCTGATCATTTTTGTACATGTATTACATGCCTTCCTAAATTGGTACCTGTCTGAGTCCAATTTCATTGACAGGTAATGAGGAGGTTCTGCTACTTGGTGTTTTCAATCTGCCAGATGTGAACTGCAGTCTTCCAACAGCAGCTCTGAAGGGGCCTTTGTCAAGCCACTAATCAAAAAAAATATCACTATGAATGGGGCAGTGCTATACCTGGTGCTAACAAACAGGGACAGCATTGCAGATGTTGCAGTGGGCAGTCCCCTAGGTACCAGTGATCACTGTACTTTGTGGTTTAACATATAGACAAGAGCAGAGGCAAACCACATGAAAACAAGGAGCCTGGATGTTAGAAAGGCAAATTTTAAAGAAATGGGAGATGCCTCAGAAACTGTTTCGGAGATGGGGAGATTGCTGGGGAGTGGTAGTGGCATAGTGGGAAAAAAATAAGGGAGTAGAATAATTATGGCAGCCAGTTTCTGCATGAAGGAAGTGAGTACAATCAGAAGGAAAGAGAGACCACTATGTTTCTCTAGGGAAGTGGCCAAAGTGATGAAGGAATAAAAGGTGGCATTCATGATGTGTAAGGACACACACAGGGAGGAGGACAGGGAAAAATGCAGAGTAAAATACAAGGAAGCAGGAAAGGCAGTGAATGGAGCAAAGGTGCAGACAGATGAAAGGATAGTCCAAGGGGTAGCTAAAGGGTGTAAAACATTCATCAGACATATAAGTAACAAGAAAAAAAAACAAGGGAAGGGATAGTGAGGATTAGGAGGATGAAAGGGGGAGACTACGTAAAAGAGAACCAAGAAAAAGCTGCCATGCTAAGCAAGGTCTTATGCTGAGTCTTCACAGTGGATGGAGGGGGATGGAACACCAGAGATTAGATGGAACATGAAAAGGTAGACATAGTTCCATTTACAGAAGAAAGGGTCCCAAAGGGACTTGCACGTCTGAAGGTGGCCAAAGATATGGGACTGGAAGAGATATACCCAAGTGAATTAGAGGAACTAAGGGAGGTGCTATCTGCTCCACTGACACCCTTATTTAACAGTTCCCTGGTCACAGGTGTGGTACCACAGGACTGGAGAAGAGCTGGCATGATCCCTTTACATAAAAGCTACAGCAGGGAGAAGGCTACAAACTATAGGTTGGCCAGTCTTACTTCAGTGGTGAGGAAACTAATGGAATAACTGTTAAAGGAAAGAATGGTAGAGTATTTTGAATCCAATGGTATTCAAGACCCCCAGACAGCAAGGAGCCAAGGGGGGAGTCATGTCAGATGAATCTGACTGATTTCTTTGACTAGGTGTCCATGGAAATAAATCCATGGAAGGCAGTGGACATGGCCTGGGTTGATTTTAGCAAGGTCTTTGACAAAAAACTGATGGAGAAGAATTGAACAATATAGAAGTGAGATCCAAAGTGGTAAATTGGGTTAGAAACTTGATTTATTTAGGGATTGATTGATTGGTTGATTGATTGCATTTTGGTGACAGCGTAGGCCCACTGATATCAGAGGTCCCTTTTTCAGGGGCAACCCAGGATTAATTATGGATATATGTAACAAAGTAAAGAAATACAGGATACAGTGCATTAGGTAAAGAAGTACATATTAAATGCAGAGTATTTAAACAATATTAAATAATGCTGTGAAAGTAGATTACAGTAGAGGATTGAGCAACACAGTGATTAAGGACATGGAATACATTGTCATGCGTAATAATACATAGATCAATGAAGTAGGGACAATCATAGATAACAGCTACATAAACAACTTTTGAGTAGAAATGTCTTTTGCCAAATCCTGAACCAAGAAAGAGAGAGTTTTTTGAACCTGAGGAAGGGCATTCCAGCAAGAGGGGTCCAAGAAGACAAAAAACCTTTTCCCCATAGTAGTGCGGATGCTAAGCACCTCAAGTAGCTTACTGTTAGATGAACAGTAATCTTCTCAAGGGGTTAGGAACTAGGAGGCCAGCCAGACTGGGAGGAGTATGGACTGAAGTTAATTTAAACAGTAAATATAAGAGGGGGTACTGGAGCCTACAGTAGAAATTGAACCAGTTCAGAGAGGTAAGAACCTCACTATGATGTTGCCTTGGGGGGTACCCTGATACAGTGCATCTGATTTTGCTGTATAACACCTTAAGTCTATTGGACTCACATCTCCTAACAGACTGCAAAACAGGATCAAACATAATAGTCTGGGGAGCAGGACACTATTAACTATGACTAGCCTTGAGTCCCTAGTAATGTTAAGTTATCCTATCAGTGGAGTTGGTTTCTGTGTTTGAAGTGTGCAGTCATCTCTAATTGTACTTGCTATGAAATGTTTCTAATGGATCCATTCCTGAGTGGTCCCTGAGCCACCTTCAACTTGTGATTCAGTGTTTGGTGTTATCATCTGGCGGGCTCAGACCAGGACTCAGAATTATGGATGACCACACATGGCATCTAGTTCCCAAGAAGGACTGAGCAAGAGTACCAAGAGTAGCAACCCCTACTAAATATGTCTAGTTATTCTGATATCAGTAAGGAACCTGAAACTAAAGAACAGTCTACTTCCCTGTGGGATATGCTGTCTTTCAAAACTAATGATGTGAACCCTTTACTTCAAAATGCCAGTAACTGTATCAGAGAACAACAGATAACTGTGAGTAGTGAAACAACACCTACTGATATTAAACAATCCTTTTTTAATTTGGAGAGAACTGTCTGGAAAATTAGAAGATTATACAGTATTGGCAAAGGGTAACATTGGAGGCATACCTACATGTAAATAGGGTCCCAAGGGGCCTCAGATTAGTAAAGCAACTAACATTTGATATGGACAGAAATAATTTCCTCAAAGACTGGCTGGTTCATTTACTTGAGTCAGCTGCAAGTCTAATTATAATTCTGTTGAAGGATGTTGCCCTTGTTGAGGCAGAAGCAAAAGCTGAGCTCACTAATAATGAGACATCATTAAATGAATTCAAAGCATACTCAGAATATGAGATGCATATTAAAAAATTAAGAGAAACAATATCAATACATGATGAAAGGATCAGAAGTGTCAAAATGTGGAAATTCAGAGGGATATGAGGGAAGCACCACATCTGAGCAGCAGCAACAACATCGAC
Organism: Neoceratodus forsteri; assembly: GCA_016271365.2. NCBI lineage: Eukaryota > Metazoa > Chordata > Ceratodontiformes > Ceratodontidae > Neoceratodus > Neoceratodus forsteri. The sequence goes on along the minus strand of CM057455.1, from coordinate 397,380,247 downwards.
CTCCCCCACAGCGACACTGGGACGCCGCCACAGAGCACCCCAATGAAAAGCAGACTGACAGGCAAAACAGCACTGTAGCACCCAGCACATTGCCAATGTCATACACCATGAAGACTGGACACTGAACGCCGCATCAGAGATGGACACCAGCATTAGCGACCCGACAAAAGGAGCCCACTCCCTCATGGTGAAGGTGATACCGCCAGGCAGCAGCGTGACACACAGGGCAGCAGCCTGACAGCATTAGCAGACACAGTGATGAATGGGGTCAAACGGCACTGGCAGTACACAGCAGGTGGGGAACCATAGCCCAATGCAGACAAACGTACAGGCAGACACACATAGAGGAGCACAGCATCACAGTGCTACTGGGCAATGCAGTATGGTGCATGCCAAGCAGGATGACAGTGGGCAACTGACCACAGCAGGGATTTCAGGCACCATGACAGGGACAGGGCAGACAGAGGTGGTACAGGCATGGTACCAGTGGCGGCAATGGAGGGATACACAGTGTGCCGATGGTGACGTGCCCCCCATGCACCCCAGAGCTCACACCTGGAGGCTGCTATTCAATGCCAGCCCCAGCAGAGCTGACACTGTGGTGGGCGGGTCGCTCTGTTTGAGTTGTTGCTGCTGTGGCTGTCAGGCTCTTCAGCGATGGGATTGTGGTGTCGCGGTGGGGGTGTCGCTCTGACACTGTGCTTCCGATATGAGAGATTATGAGAGTAGTAATATAATTGAATGGGGCAGGGATAAGAAACGTACACCACATATGTAAGAGACATACAAGTAATACTAGCAATACTGACATCTATAACAGTGCCTCAGGTTCAGAGACAGAGGAAATGAATATTGAAATGTAACATATGACACAGCAGCCTTTTTTAGCAATGAGCCAAATGACCACCACTGGCGATCCAAAAGGAATGAGGCACAATACCCGTTTTATAGAAGTGGTTCAAATCCCCCCTCCCCACACACACCTATGAGCACACCACCACCAAATCAGGAGGGCCTAATAAGGAAGGACAGTATCAGCAGGGTAATTCTATGAGAAACTCACAGACATTGAGGGGAGTTTTCCAAAATCTATCCATTTTCCCCAGAGAATGCTGTGCTGCAGCCCATGTATAGCACTGTTCACAGATGAGGTGCCCGGAGGAATACTAGAGGAAACGGGAGGAGGAAGGACAACAGATCAAAGAGAAGGTTGGAACTAAAGCAAGTAGATAGGACAACAATCCCTGAGATCGAGGTAAAGAACTGAGGGGGTATATGGTCAGAGGGGATACAACCACAAGGGAAAATAAGAGACACTGAAGGGGACAATAGTATGATTGAAAATGCTGATTTAAATGCTGCTAATGACAACTTAGTAGTAAGTTTTTTCTAGTTATGCATTATCCCAAGAAGAAGAAAATGTGCTAGACAAGGGTCTCTCTTTTATCTCTATCAATGATCTAAACAAACAGAATTTTTCAATAGGGCTGGCATGAGCTTGGATGTAGGTAGATCAGTGATGTGGTATTTTTAGACTTTATTAAAGCTTTCAATAAGTAACCTCATGATGAGCTACAGTAGTTCAGGTCCTCTTTAAAACAGGAATATATGAACATGTTATCTTATTGGATTATTCCTGGCTACTAGACAGAAGGCATAGAGTAAGTGTTAGGGGTGTACTCTCAGACTGGATGGATATAGCCAGGGCAGGGCAGCAACCCTTAACATACAGAATTTACATAAGATCACCATTGAAATGGTCACCAATTTCAAATATCTGGGCCTCACCCTTGACAGGTCCATCTCATATGCCACACACATCAACCAGGTGGCCACTACAGCTAACAGGAAGCTTGGTCTGCTATATAAGCACCGAAGCTGCCTCACTCTCAAAGCCCTCCAGCTCTCCATAACCAGCTCAGTCTTCTCAACCATTGATTATGGCCTTGCAATCTTCAGTGCAGACTCTGACAGCACACTGAGGTAACTCGCCTCCACACTCAACAAAGCCTGCAGACTTGCTCTGGGAGCCTCTCACGTGTCCCATACCTGTCACCTCTACCAGCAAACTGGTTGGCTAAATCTGTCTGATAGGGCTCGCTATCAAACCTGTCTCCATGCTAAAAAAGCAACCCAGGGCCTACTGCCTCCAGGGCCCAGCTTCCTCATACACCAGGTAGCTCCAACTAGGACCACAAGGACATCCAATAAGATCCCTATCATAATCCCCTATCATCGCACTACCCAAGGTCAGCGATCCTTCGAATACCAGTCCCTGCTATGGCCTTACTCATTCCCAACAGAACTAGCCACAATTAGCAAAATTGACTTGTTCAAATCTGCACTTAGGTCCCACCTTTCCTCACAAGGGAAATTTACCTGTCCTACCTGACCAACCCACCTGCTTAAAACCCTGACTATCACACCAATTTGCACTTTGTGAGCACCTAATTCACCACTTCCTTCTCCTTCCCCCAACCCATAGCCCCTGCCCCCTGCCCAGTCACAGATCCTACCTCTTTTTCCCTGGGCTCTATTCCCTCACCATGCTCACAACCCCATCCTCCCCTTCCCCTATCCTCTCACTGACAAGGTGACCCCCAACATGTGGTTACTGCAAGATGACCTCCACCTCTTCCTCCCCCCTCACTCTTAATCCCGCCATCCTCCTCTTCCCCCCACTCTCACTAGCACTTGCTCCTGGTGTACGATCATTGCCTGTCTGCCAAGGCTCTATCCCCATCCCATGTTCCTTAATTGTCATTTTATCATTGTTAATTGTTTAATTATTTGTAACTCTGTGATTACTATTGTACATTCATCTTATTTTCTTGACATGGAACCTTTGTAAATGTGCTTGTAGCTTATAGGTTGAAATCTGAGAATTCAATAAATAAATAAATAACAAGTGGAGCACCTCATTGCTTAGTTCTGGGATTCTGTCTCTTCAACATGTATGTCAAATCCCTTCAGACCAAACATCAAAATTGATGGATGGCAAAATTTGCAGATGACTGCAGAGTGTGGCTAGAGATGATAAACCCCAGTGATACAATCAGTATGCAGGAGGCCCTGAACCACACAGACAAGTGGTGCAACAAACATAAGTTACAGTTAAGTCTGGAAAAATGTACAGTTATGCACTTGGGGGGAAAATCTGAAGGTCAGCTATTGCCAGGCTAATACAACTCTCAGAAGCATAAGCAAAGAAAGAGATTTGGGTATTACTATCTCAACTGATCTGCAATTTACAGTGCACTATAGGAATGTTTACCAAAAAGCAAATGGATTTTAACTTGTATAATTAGTCATGTCTGTAGCAGAAGAAGGGAGGTTTTGGTACCATTGTTTGGCTCCCTGGTTAGACCATTATTGGAATATAGCGCACAGGTGTGGTCGAAATACAAAAAAGCGAGACTGACATGCTGTAGAGGGTACAGAAAGGGGCAACACACACTATAACAGGTTTAAAAAGGGATGGATTATACAAATAAATTGAAGGACCTCAATATGTTCTCATTTCATTATAGAACAGTAAGGGGGGACATGTGTCTGCTATTTAAAGCCCAAATGGATAAAGATCTATGGGATAGATTGAGGTTTCACTTCAGAGATCAAGTCTACCATGCTAAGGCACACCCACTTCAAGTGAAGGGGAGAAATGCAGATCATGGAAAAGACAAAAATTGTATAACCAGAGGGGGGTACCATTATGGAACGCCCTACCACTGGAAATTGTGGGCAGCTCATCAGTCAATAGCTTCAAGTTGAAGTTAGATGATCTGCATAGAACGGGGACAATTTTGCTTTTTAGGTGTTATGTGAGCAATAAGGATGAAAGTCTATACAGCTCTGAATAGACCTATTTAACCTATGTAAGTTATAAAGAAATACAACATCACACATACCCCCACAATGCAAAGCAATATGGCCTGTATATGCAAATCACCACAGAATATTATGCTGGTTCAACTTTAAGCCAAAATGCATAGTGCCAAAAGGCCTCTCACACAGTTTGCAGAGGGTGCCAACAAAAAGACACAGACACATAGTTTGTCTTACCAAAACTCATTAGTGTGCCTCGTCTGTATAACACCCCAGTGGAATGAACCAGCTACCCTAAGATGGTCTATCTGGGTTATGTTGTGGTGAACCCAATAAAAACAAGCTAAAAGACAAAGAACCTCAGTCCACAAACACTGAGGCAATGGTTGCCCCAAATGACATTGGCTGGGAAAGCAAGTTTCAAAGAAATACAAAATCATACATTCCCCCACAATGCAAAGCATCATGGACTGTATATGCAAACCACCATAGAATATTAAGCTGGTTCAACTTTAAGCAAAAATGCATGGTTATGCATGGAAAAGAAATGTACACATTTTGTGCACTAGGAAGAAAGATACTACAGCACATGATTTTAATTAAATAAGTTTAGTGGCCAATGATAACCAAGCAGGAGAAATGATGGGACAGAAATGGAAGAAAACGTCATGGTCCATAACCCAAATGAACCAAACAGTGCATGTCTTTTTAAATGTTTGTGAAATTGATGTAGCAGCACTTGCAAAAAAAAACTTTTCTAAACCATAACATTACAACTGCACTTTAGAAGAAGAGGACGCAATACATAAACTGCAATCTAATGATACCACTACCATTAAGCCCGCCAGAAATGGCAGACCGATAGTGGTGATAGATAAAGATATGTATGACCAAGGGATGCTTTACCAGCTGTCTGACTGTGAATATTATGAAAAGATGTCTTATGATCCAGCTTTGAAGTACGATAAAAAACAGATAAACATATTTTTGCATGAAGCTGTTGATAATAGCACCATTATCCAGCAAGTATCAGAATTCCATACTGTCCAACATCCTGTCAAGGCCACTATTTACTGGTTCCCCAGAATTCACAAAAACTTAAAGAACCTCCCAGCAATACTAATAGTCTCTAGCACTGGCTTGCTCGCAGAGCCTTTGGCTCAGTTTGTAGATTCACACATCAAACATGTAGCACAAACAGCTTGATCTTATATTCAAGATACAACTCACATTTTGGAAACATTACAAGACATAGTGATACTGCCAGAATGTTTTTTGGTTATGTTGGATATACCATACAGTCCCTCTACACTAACATACCACACAATGGGGGACTTGAAGCACTGAGAGAGGTATTGTTAGAAATCATACTACTATAGCCGGCCCGGTGGTGCTGAGGGTTGAGGAGCTGGACACCACACCTCACACCATGCCGGCGACCAGGGTTCAGGAATGGACTCTGGGTGCCGGGGGTCAGCCAGGAGAAGGATGATCAGGCATCCTATGGACAGCTCTCTTGCTTCATGGAGGGAGGGGTGGGAGGATCGCTGAGACACTCGCTACTGGCAGTGACTTTGGACAAGTGTAGGCTCAGGGATCAAAACTGTGGCTGACGAGGGCAGGCATGAGCTTACTGTGGATGATTGCGTGCAGAGGAACATCCTTGATGCCACTGCATGGTCATGCTGGGAGGGGGGGAGAGATAAAGGGACAAAAACAATCCTCCGGTGCAATGACAGCAGACTCCATCAGCACCACAGTGGCTCCACTTATGTCAGCTCACCTTCAGCCCGCAGCCTCCAGGTTTTCACAGTGCGTGGGATAAATCTCCACTGCAAAGTGACCTGGGATGGCAGGGCATAGAGTCTGAGATCTGACTGGGTCTGTGGCAGCAGCTGAGGCAAGGAAGCCTGAAATGGGGAACCCCAGGAACACCCCCCAGATGAGGAGGTAAAAGAATAAAGGGGAGAAAAAGAAATCATAAACTACACTAAGGTATTCATAGAATGTCTTATTGATTTAACAGGAATAATCTTAAACAAAAATGTATTTTGGTTTAAATCTCATGTATACCATCAAAAGAAAGGACCAGCAATGTGGTTGGTGATGGCTCTCAATTGCGCAAATACAGTATTTACTTTTCTCAGTGGGAGAAAAGGTGTATTCGCAATCAAAAAGTGAATGTACATTATGAAAAGTTAGATAATGTATGTACAGACATTTTATCAATTACATTATCATCTGGAGGGTGATGAAACCCAACTGAGAGAATTTGTACAGTGTCTTGAGCATACAAACGCCAATTTTAAATTCACAATTAAAGCCAGCAAAGAAAACATTTCTTTTTTTGGATCTGGTTGTATTTAACAATGGGGAGGGTGGCTGTCCAAGTATCTTTTTCCAAAAGAAACTGACCGCAGTGCTGTTCTGTGTTTTAATAGTTGCCAACACAGACATGTAGCAAAAAATATTCTTGCAGGGTAGTGTATGTGACTGAAAATGAATTGTAGTACCTATGAGGGTTATGCTAAAGGCGTTGATATCATTACTGAGAGATTTATCAGAAGAGGGTATTGTGAAACTATATAGAACCAAGCCAAACAAAGAGTAGACAGGATAAACTTGCTGAACAAAGATGTAAATAAAAATAGAACATGTGGTACATTACAGTATATGGGCCCTAACTTTGTGACCACTTCCAATATACAAGACTTGCACCTGGTGGATATAATTAAGTGAAACTGGACTATTTTAGAAGTGGAGCCAACATTGGAGGAGACTGTGAAAAAGGTCCCAAAGATTACATATCGGAGAGGCAAGCATTTTTCAGACCTCCTAGTACACATTTATGAGAGAGGAAATATCCCTGATATGAACAATCCATTACCAGCAGGAAACCACAAGTGCAGAAACTGCTTAGCCTGCAGTTACATACAGGTGGGCAAGAACCTTACTCTTGGATGCATTGGAGATATTTTAATGTACAGTCATTTATTACCTATGGATCAGAGGTGATTGTATATGTTGCAGTATGCTCTTGTGGGTGTTATTATGTAAGAAAAATGTTTAAGAAAATTTTGAGAAAGAATTCTAGAACACTTAAGATGCATCAGATTTGGCTGGCTAGAAAACAACCTGGCTCTACATGTACCTGTACATCACGCTGGAGCAGGGCATTTCTTTCTATTTATGGGGCTGAAAAAAGTGACTTTAGGGGAAAGAGGAGGAGATCTCAACAATAGACTAATGTGTTGTGAGAGTTTTGGGCAACATAAGCTGCAAGCACGTGCCTCTGCTGGACTTAATGAAATGTTTCAATTGGGCCTTTTCTAAAAAAAGTAATTGTGATACATTGCACAGTATATAATAATGGTTGCATTCAACTGCACACAGTAATATAAGTGTTTTTACTTGCTACATTAAATTAGGAAGCACTTATTATAATAACTAGGCAGTTAGGTGGAAGACAACATTTGCTGGCAAAGGCACCTAGCTTCACCTGAGCTCCTTTCTTCTAGGTTTGCTTCTAAGGACAGAGCAAGGAACAACATTATCAGAACAAGAAAAAATATTAAGGCTTCTTTGGCTAGGCAGATTTACTATGTGTTACTATTTTCTTTTGTGCTCACAGGTTTTGTTACTGTTTTTGCTTACATTTTACTGCTTTATTGATTTCTGATTCAAATTGCTGTTGCAGGGCATACTTTTTGTTGCATTATTACAGGGTGTGCCTACAGGTTTGTAACTGTTTTGTGCTCACAGATTACTGCTGTAATCTTCTCTGATTCAAATTGTTTTTGCAAGGTATATCTTCTGTTGCTGCTTTATTTTTCTCTCTAGCAAAGTGTTTCTTGCAGGGTATATCTTCTGTGAAATTGTTACAGTTGGTGCTTACAGGTTTTGTGACTGTTTTATCTATCATTAGGCTAAGCAAAATTACTGTTTGCTACTATTTTATTTTATTTTTTTGCTGAAAGGTTTTTGTTTTGGTCCTAAAGGTGTTGAAGTCTCCTTCTCACATTGAAGGAGCTTATTGATTTCCTCCCACAGCTCTTCTGGGAGATTAGCAGTGTAACTGTGGGGTGGAGCTGACAATGTCTTACTAACTTCCAACAGAGGGATGAGTTAAAAGGTCAGGTTAGTTGGTGTTTTTGGGGTGGAAGACTAGGTTTGCTGGCAAAGGCACCTAGTTTCACCTGAGATCTTTCTTCTATGTTTGCTTGTAATTACAGAGCAAAGAACAACATTATCAGAGCAAGGAAAAAGATTAAGGCTTCTTTTGGCCAGGCAGATTTACTGTGTGTTACTATTTTCTTTTGTGCTCAAGATATTGTTACTGTTTTTTGCTAACATTTTACTGCTTTAATGTTCTCTGATTGAACTTGCTGTTGCAGTGTATACTTTCTGCTGAATTATTACAGGGTGTGCCTACAGGTTTGTTACTGTTTTATGCTTACAGATTACTGCTGTAATCTTCTCTGTTTCAAATTAATTTTGCAAGGTAAATCTTCTGTTACTGCTTTATTTTTCTCTGTAGCAAAGTGTTTTTTGCAGGGTATATCTTCCGTGAAATTGTTATAGGTGGTGCTTACACATTTTACAGTTTTATCTATTATTAGGTTAAGCTTTCAGGGCTACTGCATTTGTTGTTGGTTGATTGTTTCTGCTCTTACCCCCTTGTGTCTTTTGTCCATCTTTCTTCTTTTTCAGCAGGGGAAGGGCCCAACCACCCCCCCCATCTCCAACCACCTGATGCTACACTCCTTTTATAGAGTAGCACAGTTGTGACATTTTCTGTAATAAAGAAGGAAGGGGAGGATCAGAGGGGTATTCACACAGTGACCTCACCTACAGTGGCACAATTAATTTAACTTGTTATAAAAAGTTATACAAAAGCAAACAAACAAAATAAACAAGAAAAAATATAGAAAAAAAATATTTTGCTTTCATTTTCCTTCTAATTACTCAGACCAGGTTATAAAGTTAGCAACTCAACTGGAATGGATATTAATAACTGCAGGTAGTGCGGGACACTTTTCAAAAGGGAAGTTATACAGGATTTAGAATGCTGTCCTACATGCTGGACCATTGGAGATCTAATCACTCAGCTCCAGGCAGCATGGGCAGATATTGTGTGCCCCAAATTGCAGATTCAGGAGGAAATATATTACAAGAACTGCCCACCATTTCCCCAATATCCAAATGAAGCACCTCAATCGCAGAGGATAGTTGGTCTGGGAGGTTGGCAGGTGGTTAGAAGGGACAAATCAGGTGAACCATCACTCAATGCTCACCAACATATCACCTCCACAAACCATATTAAAACTACAAAGAGGTATCTGCTTCTATCTCCAAAATCAAACAAAGAGGCAGAGGACACTGCAGAGCAGGACACTGCAGCACAGGAGCTAGCACTATAAAACTTAACCAAAACAGGGACCAAAAGAAAAAAAGAAAAAAGGAAATCCAAAACACTTCTGATCATAGGAAACTCCATGATTCAGGGAGTTGATACGTACCTCCAGCCAGGGGTAATGGTCAGATGTCTTCCAGGTATATCGGTGTGTTGAGACACTGACCGCATTGCTAAAATCATGCAGTAAGTAGGAGAAAACATCAACATCCTGGTACACATAGGGACTAATGATCTTGCAAACTGGTCAGTTGAGGAGACCAAGGAACACCTGACTAGGCTGGCAGAAACTCGCATCCACTTTGTCTAGCATCTCCTTCGCTGAGATCCTTCCAGTCTGGTAGAAGGGGGCAGACAGATGGAAGGTCAGAGAAGGGGAGATAGGAGAGCTAAACATGTGGCTCAATGGCTGGTGCCAAGAAAAAGGACTCAAATTTGTAGATAACTGGCAACAGTTTTGGGAGCGAAAGTTCCTTAAATTCAATGGACTGCATCTGACTAAGGAGGGAATCTGGGCCTTGGAGCAGAAGTTTGATGTCTTTTCAGAATATTTAAACTAGCACATGGGGAGAGGGGTGCAGCACCCAACACATCGAACATGAAGAACACCCCTCCCCCTTCAGCTAGTGATCAAACAGGAGTTCAGCATGTTTGCAGTTCATTTGCATCACCAGGTAAGGAAAAAGGTCCAGTTCCCCATATGATGTTCAGGGGAATTGCTGGTCCTCACCCAACAACTATCACACTGAAATCTGGCCAATGGAAAATCATGTACACAAATGCCATCAGTCTGGAAAACAAGATCCCAGACCTGGAGGCAACAATGACAGATGCTGAACTGGACATAGTAGCCATTAACAAGATACTGTATGGTTCACCTGTAGGTCAGTGGGTGGAGCAGAAATATGGTTGTGGTGCTACTCCATTCCACGCTGCATGGCTTTGTATCTTGCTTGCTTTTGCTTCTAGTCCGCTGTTTTTAAAGTTTTAGGGGGTTCTTAAGAATGAAACCTTCTTTATTTTCCAATTTTTACCATCAGAAAGTCTTCTGTCAAGTGCTGGGAGCAATTTTTAAACTGTTTGAAGTCCCTATTTCCCTATTTGATGAGGTTTATTGATGTCTGGCTTTATCCACTTGTCTATTATATTTAGAGGAAAACAGAGCCTGTGGTAAAACTGAATTTTTGAGTCCGATGTAAAAAAGAGAAGAGAACAGTACCTACTGAAGTTGGAAAATAATAGGAGTGGAGTTGGAGGAGGAGACGATTGGAGGGACGATTGCTTGGATTCAGACATGGAGAGATAGAGATAGAGAGAGAGAGAGATACCGTTGTGGTCCATCTGTGCTTTAGCTGTTAAGGTGTTTTTTTTTTTTAATATAACAAAGGTATGCCACTGATGCCTAAAGTGACAAGTGCTGATATTCTGGAGTAAGAAAATATTATGCTAAGAGGAGCATTTTTCTTGTTATATTTTTCAGATGGATTACCCCCATGATGAATTATAGAGGCAGTGAGGTGGATCACAGATGGGGGAGACCCAGAATGCCTGACTGATGACAGTGAACTATATTTTAGGGACAAAGATGTGAGCAACTAGGAACTCATGCTGGTATGCAGGCTTTGGGCTGAAGATTCTACTTTGGAAGGTACTGTTAATGATTCTGTTCCAACTATCGCCTGGTTTACAGGCCTTGTTTTGCCTGGGATGCCACAGTATTGAACGGAGATTGTGGACTTCTTTGTTAAAGTGTTTTTCTGAAACTTAACAAATGGCAGGTGGAAGGACAATTACTGTTTGGACTTAATTAGAACTCTCTATGCCGAGAAGTGCTTTATGATATTTATTTTTGAAGGAGTCTGTGGTTTAGCTGTTAAGAACTTCAGCCAACATACTGGAAAATCCTTCTGCCTAACAATGCTTTACTAGGGTTGGATACAAGTTTAAACTTGTCCAGATATATTCTGCCAGCATTTTTGTATGAATCTGGAACTTGATTATATATATTTAAGTGGCAAATATGAAGTGATGTCATGATTATTATTGGTGCAAACTAATTTTCTGCTGTTAATCCTATATTTTTGGGAGGAATTTTTTTTGCATATATTTCAATGTTTTTTGTTTTTTTTTGCTTTTAAATTTTACCATGGTTTAATCAACTTTGTGAGGGTAGGGCTCAGCTTTAAGGTTTTGGATCTGAAAGTGGAGAGAAGTGTGAGAGCTTTTTGGAGTAGGCATTATCTCTAAAGACTCATACCTGGCTATAGAAAGCAACCAGCATGTAATTCCCTTCTTATTAGGGACAGTCAGGGTATGGAACTGCATGTGCAGTAGGATGCTCCTTGATAATACCCCAGCAGCTTAAAATACCCCAATTTGGATCTGGTGAGTTGACCCCCTCAATCAGGCAGTAGCATTGTACCTTCAAGAGTAGGATTCATTACCTGTAGTACGCCCTAAATATGTTACCTCAATTTTATGTTTGGTTGAGTTGAGGGAACTTAATTTGCAATGTATACTTGTTTTATGGGAATACTGTGAGACAAATGGAACTGGTAGATAGCTTTGGAAGCTAGTTGGTGGATTTTTCACTTTGCTTCCTGGGGGAACTTCTTTATTTCTCTATTTGGGCCTGATTGAGTCTGTAATGGCAGGACTCAGCCTCAAAGATTTGGACTCGAAAGTGAAGTGAAGTCTGGGAGCTTTTTGGGGAAGGCTCAGTCTCTAAAAGACCCATAGCTGGTTACAGTTAGCAGCCAGTACATAAATTCCCATTATACTGTGGTGCAGTAGGGGTATGGGACTACATGCACAGTGAGATGCTCCTTGATAGTACCCCAATTTGATGGGAGTTGCTGGTATCTTACGATTTCCTAATTTGAGTCTGGTAAGCAGGAATCCTTAAATAATGCTGTTACATAGTAGTTTCAAGAATAGGATCCTACCTGTAGTTGAGGCTAAACATATTGGCTAAATTTCAAGCCTGTTTGAGGATGGGAGATAGTTTATTTCAAGAGATGCTTGGTGGACGGTATGATCAGCTCCTTTATGAAAGCCTAAATAGGTTCCACTGCTGGTAATTAGCTGCAAAAAAAATCTGATATTTGATTAATGTTTTGGGAGGATCAATGCTATTCTAATGTATCCTTAGAAGAGTTTTGGTGTGCTTTATATGACAAGAATACTACTGTAAATGAATTTCTAATATTAATTAGTATTGTTTATCAGTTTTTCTGAGATTGGAAGGACATTCTTTTCTTTCAGTATTCTCTCAGATACATAAGATTAATGTTGTAAATAAGATGTAATCTATTTAATAAGTAGCTTTTGGACCTAGTATACTTGTTGCATTTTCACTCTATGAATATGAATACATTTCCTCCTAGAAATAATTAATCACTTATAAATATAAATGATAATGCATGTTTTCATATTCTGATTAGCTAAACTACTTTTCTAAATGGACCTATATGATCAATATTTAATACTGGATCGCGTAGGAAAATGGTGGAATTTTTTATTTTTATGGGAAAATGAATGAATGGATAATACTATTTTAATGAAACTGAATTATTGTATGAGTAAGATAATTTAATTTATATACTGTGTGTTGAATTATTTGTATTTTAGCATACTGTAATGGCATTTAGCCAAACAATAAAACCATACTACTACTACTACTGATTCACCAGTAACCACACTTGAGAGACTTCACTACATAGCTATGTACTGTTACTGTTCAGAAGACACCAGGGTGCAAAAAGAGGGTGGGGTGGCCCTTTATGTCAATGAAAATATCAAAGCTACAGAAATTCAGAATACACATAAGGAGCCAAAAGAACTGTTGATCACCCTGGAAACAGGAAATGGGACAGCCATACAAACTGAGGTTGTGTACAGGCCTCCAAACCAGGGGAGGACAGAGACACATTACTGTTAGAAGATAAACAAAACATGACAGCTAAAGGGGAGGTTCTGACAATGGGAGATTTCAACATGCCAGATACAGATTGGTCAATACCAGCAGGAACAACTGCCAGAACTAGACACATAGTGGATTCCCAGCAGGGGGAGGGCCTCAAACAACTGGTACAACAACCCACAAGAGACAGGGCTATCCTGGATCTAGTAGTGACTAATGGGGAAAGAATCACAGATCTCCAGGTAGACGGTCACCTGGAGGCCAGTGGCCATCACATGGTGTGGTTCAATTTGACCACTATAACGAAATCATCCTATTCCAAAGCACAAATATGGGACTTCAGAGGAGCTGACTTTGATAAGATGGCCAACAGAGTTAAGCTAGCCCTGGCAAAAAGAAATACAGGTAAGAGGGTACAGGCAAATTGGGCAAGCATTAAGAATGCAAAAATTGAAGCAACATCCCATTGTGTTAGGAAGAAAAGCCAGAGTAAAAGAATGAGGAAACCACTTTGGTTCTCAAACACATTAGCAGAAATGATCAGAGCCAAAAGGTTGGCCTTCAGGTAATATAAGGGAACACAGCAGGATGAAGATAAGGAGGCATACCAAACATCCCTAAGGGAAGCAGGGAAGGCAGTAAGACAGGCAAAGGCCCAAACTGAAGAAACACTAGCACAAACAGTAAAAGAAGGGAACACAACTTTCTATAGCTACATTAGCGTAAGGATAAAGTACAGAGGGAATATTGATCAGATCAAAGGGGATAAGGGGGACTGTGTGGAGGAGGTCCAAGGAAAAGCATCTATCCTAAACAGATAAATCTGCTCAGTATTTACTGAAGAGAAAGTAGGGCAGAGCCCACAGCTCAGCACCATGGACACGGGGGGGGAGGGAGGTGTGCACAAGTCCCTTCACAAAAGAAAGGGTGCTACAAGAGCTCACTAAGCTGAGGGTGGACAAGGCAATATGACCTGATGGCATACATCCTTGGGTACTAATGGAGCTAAGGGTGGAACTTGCAGAGCCATTAGTAGAACTGTTTAGTGAGTCTCTGAGCACAGGAGAGATCCTAGAAGACTGGAGAAGGGCTCATGTGATCCCCACTCCACAAAAGTGGCAGCAGGGTGAAGGCAGGGAACTACAGACCAGTCAGTCTTACCTCAGTAGTGGGCATGATTATGGAGGCACTCCTTAAGGAAAGGATAGTGCAACACCTGGAATCTATAGGAGCACAGGATCCAAGACAGCATGGGTTTACAACAGGAAGGTCCTGTCAAACTAATATCATAGATTTCTTTGACTGGGTAACCAGAGTGGTGGACCAAGAAGGTGCAGTTGATGTCACCTACCTTGACTTCAGCAAAGCTTTCAATACTGTTCCACGCAGAAGATTGATCAATAAGCTAGGTAGGCTTGGGGTGGGTCAGAGGTTGGCCAACTGGGTGGTAAACTGGTTGGTGGGCAGAAAACAGAGAGTGGTGGTAAACTGCATACAGTCAGATGAGATGAACGTCACAAGTGGGATACCTCAGGGATCAGTCCTGGGGCCAGTCTTCTTCAATATCTTCATCAGTGACATTGCAGATGGACTGGAAGGTAAAGTTTGTCTGTTTGCAGTTGACACCAAGATCTGCAACAGAGTAGATGATCCAGATGGGGTGGTCAGAATGAGAAAAGATCTGGAAAAACTAGCAAAATGGTCGGAAGAGTGGCAACTGGGGTTTAATGCAAAGAAGTGCAAGATCATGCACATAGGGAAGAGAAACCCTGAAGCCACCTATAGGCTGGGAGGGGAGTTGCTGGCAGTCGCAAGGGAAGAAAGAGACTTGGGCATCATCATCGCCGATGACCTGAAATCATCCAAGCAGACCACTAAAACAGTAGGTAAGACTAAGGGAATGTTGGGGTGTATTAGTAGGGGTATTACAAGTCAGAAGAGGGAGGAAATAATCCCTCTTTGCAAGACACTGGTTAGGCCCCATCTGGAGCACTGTGTGAAGTACTGGAGACCACACCTTCACAAGGACATTAACCAAATTGAGGCAGTCCAGAGAAGGGCAACCAAAATGGTTCAGGGACTGCATCAAAAAAACATATGAGGACAGATTAATGGAGCTCATTTTGTATATCCTAGAGTAAAGGAGGGAGAGAGGTGATATAATCGAAACATTCAAACACCTTAAGGGCATTAACAAGGTGAAGGAGTCTAACATGTTTCAATATAAAAATAATGGCAGGATAAGAGGACACAGTATGAGATTCGAGGGAGGCCGATTAAGGGGTAATGTGAGGAAGTTCTTTTTCACAAAAAGGGTGGTGGATGCATGGAATGGCCTACCTGAGGAACTGATGGATATGAATGCGGTGCAGGGCTTCAAACAGGTATGGGATAGGTGTAAGGGAGCAATACGGATGAGTATGAATAGATAGGCCATTGACAGATCAAAGGCCAATGGCACATTTATAAGGTAGAAAAAGAAATGGGCAGACTGGATGGACCTTGTGGTCCTTATTTGTCATCAACTTCTATGTTTCTATGTTTCTATGTTGTAGAACAGTCTATCTTTTATTTTGGCAAGTGTAAAACTGGTAGAGATAAGCAGAAATTTCTCCGCCATTTCTCTGAGTCCACCTTTATGAACCAGCATAACTGCCTCATTCCACTTGCCTTGGATTTTCCCTTCAAGAAAAGATCTATTGATCAGCATAGCAACTGGGGAAGCTATTGCTGAGGCTACAACCTTCAAAAGCTCCTGTTCCAGCTTATCTGCGACTGCAGAACCACCTGCTTTTATTTTCTTTAGTATGGCTAGCCCCTCATATCTACTAACCAAACGAAGATGGAATTTGGTGTGCAGGTGACCAGTTTCCACTGGGCGAGGGGGGAAGAGGGAAAAGGAGACCCAGTTTTAAACTTTTTCAGATCAGTGAAATACTGCTTGAAGACACTGGCAGTAGTCAAGGGGTCACTGATAGTCTAATAATTAACCATGAGAGTGCCATCTGAGATATCAGTACACCCCTTTAACAAGGAGTTAAGATGAGTCCAAAATCTCTTATGGCCAGAAAGGTTTTTATCTTGGAGTCCCCTAACAAAGTCTCCTTGATCTGTTTTTGCACACTGCTTGAATTGATTCCATAGCTCCCTGTAACTATCCCAGTCAGCCTTGAGTCCAGTTTTTTTAGATAGCCTCCAGGCCTTATCCCACCTGATCATTAATTTTTGGAGGTTAGAGTTTATCCATTTATCACATTTACCTTGCATCCTGAGCATCCCATAAGGGTCATGTTTATTGGCAATTGAGAGAAAATTATATATGAAGTAATCTAAGGTATCATCTATACTCAGGAGCTCATAGATTGGGCACCAGTTGATTTCAGAGATGGTGGACAGGAAGGATTCCACAACAAAGTTAGAAAAATCCTTTGCAAGAAAGACACTAGGTAGTACTTTAGGAGAGTAGTTCTTCAAAATGCAAAAAAATAGTGGATCAGTCATTTAGGGAGTCAAAAAAGTTTACGGTGGCACGTATCCTGTCAGGTTTAATTATTATGTTCCAATCCAATACTGTATGATTGCTTGACTAAGTGTTGAGTCAGGTAGGTCCAGTGGTAACCTGAGTTAGATGGGCATCTAATAGTTGAGCTTTAAGCCCAACTACTGATTCACAGGACAAGTTCAGATTAAAATTACCTAGGGTACTTACTTTATAACACTGGTTGGTGAAGCAAGCAAACTTATGCTCTGTGGAGAAATTCACCAATTTGTCCAAATTAGGGAATTCAGTCCTTGAGGTGTATTTCAACTTTGCATCGCAGTTAAAACTTTGAGAATGGCAAATTTGATAACTTCATCTGTGAACTGTGCCCCTAACGTGAAGTTTGCAATGTTCAATGGTTTTGCAATGAGATGTGTTGCCATGTGTAGGCGGAATTCAGTTCAGTCTCATGAAGAGAGATTTGGTGTTACGTCTGTTCTGAATCTCTTTGCCCAAAAATCTTTGATAATTGATTTAAACACACAGTGTTTTCAACCAAATAGCTCCCAAAAGTGTCTAATATACTTTGAGCCTCTAGATTACAAATTATTTTTAGTATTTCTTCTGATTTAACACTTTAACGTTGTCCATTCATTTTGTGCTGTGTGTGTGTGTAGTGAGCTAATGTTGTGGGGAATGGCAGCTGTATTAGCTAGCTAGCAGCAAGATAAAGGCAGCCTTTTCTGTGTGAGCAGCACTAATGGTGTTTTAATCAGTGTTTTGTCTGAATTATTTTTCCTGTTTTCTGTGGCTTACCATTTTAATTCTGTAGAACAGTTTGGTGTGTTTTACTGAATTATTTTTGTCAGTGTGGTTTAAGTATATTGATTTCATTTATTTTGTTTAGTGATTGAAGTTAGAGTTTTCATGTAGACAATAAAGAATTTATAATTACCTGAGTTGTTGTGTGTCTCCCCTTCATCCTTGAATTCACTGTCTTGTATTGTTTGTGTACAAAAATATGTTGCTATTATTGCTTACTGTCTGTATAGCTAGGTTAGTTCAGTAAAGTGTTCCCAAATCTATACATATTAAAATATGCTTGTAAAGAGACACTCCAGTAAACTAAGAGTTACTTGCAGCGACAATGTTGCCAAGAAGAATGCACTTTCTATGGTTCAGAAGGGTACCGTATGTAATACAACTACTTCTGAAGCAGGTTCATCAAGGGCCAGTACTGCTGGTAGTACTCAAAAAGGAGCAGTCGGTGCAAGTAGTGGGGGCATTAGTGAGTGTTTTTTTTCCAGTTGTTTAACCAGGAGAGGAACACTGAGCTGAACGCTTGATTACAGGTGTGACCAGAGAGCACAGGGAAGTTAAGTGACTTACTCAGGGTCACACAGTATGCAAGTAGAGGCTGTGGGATTCAAACCCAGGTCTCTAGATTTGCAGCTCAGAGCCTTAAACCACTGTGCTATACTGCCTCCAGTGTGGCCACATTTTTCTCAGTAACATATGTGGCATCAGTGCTGGTGGGTGCTGATGCTGGCACTGCTGGTGATGGAGGTAGTGACAAAAAGATCAGTCCAAGAACCCTATAAAATGGAACTGGGAATGTGGTTGAGGACACTAAGGGGGTTGATGTTCCAAAAACTGATATTGATGAGCTTCAGCATGACTCACAGACTGATGTGGCAGATCTGACAGTTTAATGATTCAGGGAATCAGATCCTGAGAAGGAAATAACGGGTGGAGAATGTGAAGATGATGATGATGATTATGCCGACGATGAGGAGGACAACATATATCAGGAGATCATCAACCTAAGTGCTGATGGTGATGATGATATTGTCCCTTTATGGGAATCTAAAGGGGAAGAAAAAGTAGGCACCATGGAATTTATTTATGTAGTTTCTGTTGACTGGATAAGTGCACTAGACAAAATACTGCCTATTTTCAGGCACGACCTGGGAGGTTACAGCACTGAAGTACAACAGTAGAACAATCTGTCAGCAGGAAACAATACAGTATCAAGAAGGATGAAGTAAAAAGCATAACATGTTGAAAAACACAGTTAAAGGAAGGATAAGGTACAAAGCATAACATTTTAAGCATTGTCTTATTCAATGAGTACAGATAACTACAGTACAACAGTCAAGAGAAGACCAGTGAATGTAATTGCAAAGCTGTAGGATTTGGAGGTAGAGGGCACATTGCTGAAAGTACTAAAGGAGTGCCAAGTCAGTGAGAAAAAGAAACAGTTGGGGCAAAGTGACCAGGCCATGGAGAGTCAGTAGCAAGTATAGTCATTAGAGTCACTTGGGAATGTGTAAAGTGCTTGCTTGAAACAGAAGTGTGTCTGAGCATTTTGGAGGTGAGGAGGGAGGGCATTCCAGATTCTGAGGGTGAAAGTGGCAAAAGCCTGCTCATTCATTTTAGTGGAGCATCTAGGTACCGCCTGGAGAGTTTGGCCACAGGAGTGTATGGGGTAGGAATCGTCCTGTGGAGTCAACAGGGCTGAGAGGGCAGCTGCCAATGTTGTCAGTCATGCTGCCAAGTGCTAGCTGGTGATGATGGGAAGGGATAACCAACCTAGTCTGTCATACAGTGAGCAGTGGTGCGATAGTCTGGGAGTGGAGAGAGCAATCCAACATATATTATTGTAGGACACATTCCATTTGTAAAGACTGGAAGCACTGGTCAGGTAGTAGGACCATATATGAGGCCTGGTAGTGGGATTCCCTGTGCTACTGCAAGCCTCGCAGCAGTAGTTAGTGTATGATTTTGTAGGCCATCCTGACCTGAGTTTGGCATTCACAGTCTTACAGACGTTTGAGATGTGCAGGCTGAAATCAATGGGGGAGTCAAGGGTAAGAGCCACAATATTTTAATGAGTTGGTGCTTGAGAGTGGAGAGCCATCAGAGCAGAGAATGATCAAGCCATAAGTGCATGGGTCACCTTTGTTTGCAGTAGTGCATAAATTATGCCCCAAAACACCCATTTCTACCTCTTCAATATCTCATTATCAGGTCAGACGCCATGTGAAAACAAGGGCTACAAATCCCTAGTTTGGGATTTTTACATTATGGACCCAGCTGATGAAACAATGGCTATATGTCTGCTATGCTGAACATGTGTAAGCCATTGGAAAAAGGCAGCCACAAAGGCACTGGTGGGCAACACACACACACACACCTCAAGTCCAACCACCTGTTATGGTAGACTCAAAACCGAAGGGAAGCTGGTGCGGTGGGGGGAGGGGACATTCTCCCTTATCAACATGATAGAAACTTTCAAGTATCTCAAGGGAATCAACAAAGTTCAATAGGGTAGCATCTCTCGGAAAAAGAGATGTTCAAAAAGAAGGGGGCACAATTTGAAGATGGAGGGGGGGAAGGCTCAGGAGCAATGTGAGGAAGAACTTTTTCACAGAGGGGGTGGTGGACACATGGAATGGCCTTCTTGAGGAGGTTGTGGGGTCAAAAACAGTGGAGGAATTCAAGAATTCGTGGAACAGACATAAGGCAATTCTGCTGGGGGATGGGAAGAAGAAGGCTGTTGGTTAACTAGGATCAGTAACTTATCCAATAGGTAGGGAAATGGGCAACTGGGTGGGCCAAGCGGTCCTTATCTGCCATCAAAGTCTAAGTTTCTGTGTTTCTACAGTATGCTTCTATGATGTATTTGTGCAAGACATCCCAAAGTAGCACAGATACAGTCTTGGTACAGTCAGAAGTGATCATAGAGGACTACTACAGACATGAGTAGGAGGAGAAGTCAGTAGGATTGCACAGTAGTGGGCAGATTAGCAGTGGTGTTTTCAGTATTAGCAGCAGAGTCAGTGAAGCATGTCAAACCCAGACCCTAAAACATCAAAAATCATGTCATTCATTCATTCATTCATTCATTTCATTCATTCATTCATTCAGCATCTGTGAACCACTCAAGTCAAATCCTACCCCACTGGCATTGCCACCAGTGCACAGAAGCCCAGCTGTTTGATCTCCCAAGCCCAATACCCCAAAAGCTTCAGCCTGTGTTATATAGAATATTTAGGTGTCATACCAAATACCACCCAATCATGCTGCTGTAAGTGAACCTAATGCAGCAACTGCTGAAATGCTGACAAATGGCACATTGCCATTCTCATTTTTGAAGAATGTAGGATTACAGATGTTGGTGTCGTGTGCCTATTCAAAATGGCAGATTCTGTCATGAATCTGTTTCTTCACTAATGCCATTCTAGAACTTTGTAGAACAGTGACACACATACAGTAATACGTACCCTACAGCATTCAGCATCGCCATACATAAATCTTAGTGTGGATGGTAGCCCGTGATAAGGGCATTTGCGCTTGACCTAACCATGAAAAGGTGACAGAATAATGACGAATGGAAGAAGGGTGACAGGGATAGTATGGCAATGTGTAGGTGGGTGAATGTTGGAGTTCACTACTGACAGAATGGCAACAGGCAATCTGGGTGCATCCCAGGAGGGCAAGTTTGGAAAGACTGTGATACCCTCTAAGGCGACTCATTCTATGGTGAAGGAGGAAAAAGGTCAGTAGCGTGCCAGTGAACAGGGGAATCAGCAGCAGTAGATGGTATAGTAGTTGGCCAGTGGGGTCACACGGAGCACTGCCTGGCCCCCTCCCGCACATGATGGGTACTCCTCCCTGACCCTCCCCAACACTGCACAGACCAGGGCACCCACCCCACTTCACTAGGTGTGGTTGTGCAGCAGCAGCACCCAAACCACCAGATCAACACATGTTGTCCAGCATCACTGCCAACACACCAACCTCCCAGCCAGCCTAGGGATCGAGACCCACCACCGGACACACACACCCCACATGAACAACAAACAAACACTCACCATGCCATCTCCCATCATGCACACTGTAGGGATCAGCCTAGCCACCACTGTAAGACCGCACACTGGACCAGTCCACTGCATCGACCACCACAGCCAGGCAGACCACTAGCACCACTGCTGCCATGCTAATGTGGGATGAGCCAGTGGACACATACATTTTATGCACACCACCCATGGGGGGGCAGGGACACCCGCCCACAGAGGTGTGCGAGCACATGACTCCCCCCCCCACCTATGTAAGCAGTACTGAGCTGACAGGACAGCCTTCCACACAAATGTGTGCTACAGACATTGCCGAAACACAGCTTATTGTGAGCCAGAAAGGGAAGACCCTTCTGTCCCATAGAGGCTACCTCTACCTGCAGGACAAGGAGGTCAAGAACAAGACCTACTGGCACTGCATGCAGGACCACCACTCCAGCTGTCCTGCATGCGTGCACACCATTGTGGATGACGTGGTTTTTACTTGTTGACCCCACAACCATGTCCCCGATATGGGAGAAATGGGGGCCCGCAACATTCTGACATGGGTGAGGGAGCGGGGAAGGACCACCAGCAAGGGCACTGCACACATCATAGCCTAGTGTACTGCTGGAGTGCCCCCCTGCAGTGGCTGGCAGGCTGCCACCACTGCTGCATATGAGTTGCTTAGTGCAGCGAGTGCACCAGGCCTCAAGGGGTGGCCATGCCACACCCACAGCACTGCAGGATCTGGTTGTCCCACCCAAATATGCCATCATGGGTGAAGGAGACATCTTCCTGCAGCATGATAGTGGTCCCTTCAAGGACCACATACTGCTGTTCACCACACAGCAGTTGCTGCAATTCCTGGCTGCCAGTGATGATTGGTTCATGGATGGCACTTTCTGCTGCACACCACCGCTCTTCAGGCAGCTCTATATGGTGCATGGCATATGTGAGGGCATTGTGCTGCCTGTGGTGTATGCCCTCATGCCCAGCTGGATGAAGAGGGTATACTCGAAGTCTTTGGCATTGTCAGCAGGCTCGTGGGGGGTGTGTGTCTGAAGATGGTCCTCATGGACTTTGAGAGGGCAGCCTGGCACATGATTGCGGCGACCTTCATGGATATAGTGATAAGAGGCTGTTTCTTCTACTACTGCTTGGCCATCTGGCAGAAGCTTCATCAGATCCCTGGGCTACAGACCTGCTACTCCATGGATGCCGAGTTCACATTCAACATCCGCATGCTGCTCGCCCTGGCGTATGTGCCCGAGGATGCAGTGGAGGGGGCATATGGGGAGCTGCTGGACATCCCGTTCTACACCTCCCAGGAGGACCTACTGTGCCCACTCCTGGATTACATGGAGGTGATGTGGATTGGCTGTCCAGTGGGCAGAACAGCCAGCTGTAGGCCCTGGTTCCCAGTGTCCACCTGGAACATGTACCAGGTGACACTGCACAGCTTTGACAAGTCCAACAACAAGGTGGAGGGCTGGCACAGGGGCTTCTCCATGAGGGTGGATACCAACCACCCCACTGTATGGTGCTTTATGGACTGCCTGCTGCAGGAAGAATGCCTCATGGGGGTCAGGCTGGAGCAGCTGCTGTCTGGTGCAGGGTGGCCATGCCCTAAGTGGTGGTACCAGGACCTCAAGCAGCAGTTCGAGGCTCTTGTTACAGGGTATGAGAGCAGAGCCACACCTGACTACCTGCGCGGTCTAGCCTACAACTTCCACCTGCAGGTCCAGGTGGGTGTGGCGCATGCCATTTTGCTGACAGTGCCCCTCTGGTCTCACACTAGTACAGGCACCCCCCTGCTGTCCTTTGTCTGCTCCTGCAGCCTTCCAATCTATCCAGCTGTCCCATGCCATGCCACCTCATGCTTGGCCATCCCCAGTGGCCACCATACCTCATCGCTCTCCTGGCACCTTTTGCCCCACTGCATCTCTGTGGCTGTGCCCCCTATTGGTGTCCCCTTGTCACAATGGTGGCTGTTTGCAGTATCACCTGTGCACCCCTGTCACCCCCCCCTCCAGTTTTGCTGCTGTTCTTCATTGCATGCGTCACTTGTCACCCCCCCCCCGGTGTGGTTCTCTGTTTGCGTAAGAGGTGGTGGAAGTATTGTTTTATGAGCCCATTCACTGTTCGTCGTTCATGGCCATTCCTGTGCACTGCACCTGTTGTACTCCTTGTGCCATCGCCCTTCTCCCTGTGCACTGTCTCGCTATCCTCGCAGTCACACTGGTGCCCTTCCTGTTTTCCCCCACCTGCAGACACCCTGTCACAGGTCACAATTTTGCTTTTGCCCACATCACATAAATCCATATGAATATACAGACTATTGGCCAGACAGCTGGTAGCTATTATCTATGCATTTCAGGCAACTAGGCAGAGGTAACTGTGGCAGTATATGATGTTGGTTGGGGGGAAAAAACTGTATGAAACCCAACTGTGCTGTTAGCAAAATTCTGGGTATTAGCCAGCAAGACACACTGGAAATGAGGAGTATAACAGTCTCACACATGGGTCAGAAAATGCTAGAAGTGCACCTGACTAAAACTGATAAGTGGTTCCTCCCAAATTTCCTGAAACCAGGTTTCACTGCAAGCGATAATGGTCCTAAAGTGGTGAAATGCATCAGTAATAATGGGTTTCTCAAGGTTCTTTGAACAGCACACTGTCTCAATGTAGTACTGATGGAGTTTCTATCACATCTTGAAATCAAGATAATTTTAACTGTGGCCCACCACATCTGTGCCCACTTTGCTCATTCTAGAAAGGCCCGTGGCCATCTTAGGCAGCAGCAGATCCAGAAGAAGCTGCCTCAGCCCCATTTGAAGCTGCCAGCTGTTATGAGATGGAACTCAGCACTCTACATGATTGAGCACTAGTATGAGTAGTGCAGCGCCATCTCTGAACACCTGCTGCTGCACACAAGCTGTGACAGTTCCAGAACATTAGTGTCTCTCACAACAGAGCAATGGCACACCTAATTTCCACGCATCAGAAATATTCACAACAGTGATACAATTAGCATTGTGGACTCTTTATTGTCTAACTGATGTCTGAAAATACTGCAATACAGAATTTATGTGTATTGTGATTTGTGAAAATTATGATTAACAATTATGAATTTTGATTAACGCTCAAGTAGACAAACTGCATTGCAACAAGTGTTCGGTGCTCTTACACACAACAAAGTGTAGTGCAGCAATATGCAGCTAACAGCCTGTCTTATTTTTTCTGGCACTACAGGTGAGTTCAGGTCCTGGAATTCACAGATTTAATGTGAATTGTGATAAATGCACAACTAACAGAAACTGCATTATAAAACAGTGTTTGGCCCAATCACACACAGTGAAGGTTGATGTTGCAGCACGTAGCAGGCTAATCATTTTTTTTTTTTTGCCACACTTGAGAAAAATTCAGAGAGAAGAGAATTTATGAAAATTGTGATTTACACACACTTCACACTACCCGAGTAGCACAACAGCAGTGTTGGGGCACTACAAAAACAGCAGCACAGTACCATGTAGTGGTACCTGTAGGAGTCAGATATATTTATCCTGGTAATTAAGAAAAATTAAAAAAAAAAAAACAGGCAGATACAGACATGAAAGTTATAAAGAAAATAGTGGTAGGAAATGTAACTTTTTTGGGGGGGTGTTCTTTTTCTAAAGACAGTAGAAACAGTACAGAAAGAAACAGATATAAGGTCAAGGAGCAATAAGTGAAACAATACAGTTAGTAAAGAAATATTTAATTTTTTTTTAAATGTTTTAACTTTTTTGTTGTATTTTTCTTTTTATGGGAAAATAAATACGTAGGGCACTTGGAAGTAAAGAACAGAAACAACATAGGAAACAGTTAAACTATCACAAGGATTTTTCAAGATTTAATGTGACAAGCTCGCTTCATGCCAGTACCACCAGGACACATACCAGGACCACTCCTGAATGAAGAGAATCATTTTATATCTTTCTCCACCTCATGAGACAGTGATGCAGCACCCCCACTTCTTCCCTTACTGTGGTGAGCTACACTGCTGATGTTGCTGCTGATTGAGGTGTGAGTGCTGCTGGTACTGCTGGTTCAGCAGCTTGAAGTGGAACAGAAGGTGCAGTTGCTTCAACAGGGTTTGCCCACCACCACAGAACAACAACACAATAGCTCAGCTGCAAGGAGCGTGCACGTAAAAGAGCAGCAAAAGTAGAACAAGCAAAAGACAGCACAGCTCGCAGACAGTATCAAAAAAAGCTTTATTAAATGTAAATTGTTAAAAAGGCATACTAAGCTACTAAGCCAGTTTCACTCATAGAGCATTATCAGGGGGAAGACCACCCCCTTATTATGCTCCAGGAGTGAAACCGGTTGGGGTCTCTTTTTGTCACCAACCTGTGTGGTGCTTAGGAGCATGGTATGCCATTTTAACAATTTACATTTAATAAAGCTTTTTTTGATACTGTCTGTGAGCTGTGCTGTCTTTTGCTTGTACTTCATTTGCCCACCACCCCACCATGAGACAGGAACTTCCCTTACACTCTGTTCCTTGCATTGCTGCCAGCATGGACTGACCACCACCTCCATCAACCTGATCTCTGCTTCCCTCTGCTTTTCCTCCCACTCAGCCTAGTGATTTATTGTAAGATGTGTCTTTTGGCCCCCATTACCCACATGAGTATCCTGCTTGTCCCAGAGGACCCGTGTCTAACATAAATTACAAGTGACACACTGTGATCACTAGGGTCACTGGTTAAAAAAATACCACACCGAGGAAGACTTGGGATACAGGCCACATGGGCAGGTTGCAGCTGCTGGACAAACAGAGGAGCCTGAGGATAATGAATAAGGCTTCTTTGTGGAGTGGGGGGGTAGATAGTGCTGGTGGTGTTGGAACCAGGAAGGGGAGGCACAGGCATTCATTGCACCTCCATCTCAGGACTACAAACAGAGGGCTGTTGTTCTTCAATATTCATTTCTGCCCCTTGCCACTGGTGATGCTCCTGATGGGCCGGGGCAGCATAAATCTCCTCCTGCTGTGTGCACAGCGGATAGAGAATCACGTGAATCTGTGACTTCTGCTGCTGCATGGTTGGGAGGAGAAAGAGGAGGTAAAGGGGGGTGCTTCCTGAAAAACATAGGATGAAGAAGACTGATGGCACCACCATGGGTGTGAACACTGACAATGACTCTCCATCAGTAAATTACAGTCAAAACAAAGAAAGAGAGAGCAATGCAGACAGAAAAGAGTCATGACAAAGGGAAGAATAAAAGTAACAAATAGGTATAAGAAATACAAAACAAAATGGTTATATTAAATGCACACTGAAAATAGAAAACAGAGTTAAAAATCTATGTTTCCACCTTAGGTATTCTTCAGGAAATATCTAAAAGAGAGAAAAACAAAGTTAGTGTTAGTGTCTGCTTTTTCTCTCTTTTAGATATTTCCTGAAGAAGACCTAAGGTCAAAATGTAGATTTTTAACTCTGTTTTCTATTTTCAGCATGCGTTCAATAACCATTTTGTTTTGCTTTTAGACCACATGCTGACGCAGCTCTTTGTTTTTGTTTTTACATTTGGTATAAGAAATAGATTCAAAATAAAGAGTAACTATTAAAGCAGTGTTTGTTCACTATCTAAAGTACAGTAAAGGGAAGACAAAAAGTTAAAGACATTGCTACCAACAGCATCTGGAATATACATTGTGTTGCTGGGTACAGAAGAAGCTTCTTTAACTATCTCTGTCTGACTACGAATGAAAAACTGGACCCAAACTAGTCAGACACTGTACAGAGAATATTTCGTCTGACCAATATATGCTCTTTCATGTGACAAACAGCCTTATTTTCACAAAACATCACACTGACGATACCAAATGAGAATTTACATGGTGAAATCACAAGGTGAAGTTGAAATTTGAAAATTTTTAACATGGGCCAATAATTTGCAAATTTATCCATGAAGGTAGAGTTTGCAAATTTGCCTTAACTTCATGGGCAAATTATAACTTCACATCATTTCTACTGGTTAATGGATACATGATAGAGGGTGATGGTTAACAGTACTCACTGTAATGATGGGAAAGTGATCAGTGGGGTACTGAAGTTCTCATTACTTGGACCAGCCCTCTTCAAGGTCTTCGTAAGTGGCATTGCAGAAGAACTGGACCTGAAGGTATGGCTTTTTGCAGATGATACTAAAATCTGCAATATGGTGGATACCCGGGGGAGGGAGTTGCAGATAATGTGCAGAGATCTTAGAAAACTTGAGTAGTGGTCAAGAGCATGGCAGTTGGGGTTCAATGCCAGAAAGTACAAAATCATTCACTTAGGGCACAGGAACCCAATCACTGAATATAGGAGAGGGCATACCTACAGTCACAAAGCAGAAAAGAGACATTAGGGTTATCATAACTGATAGCCACAAAGTGGCTGGGCAGTGTGATAAAGCAGTGGGTGGCGCTAATGGGATGCTGGGGTGCATAGGGAGGGGTATCACATTGAGACTGGATGGATCATTGGTCTTTTTCGCCATTTTCATCTATGTTTCTATGAATCTTCAGCAGCAAAAGGTAGAAGGTGTTGTCACTGTATCACTTGCTGGGAAAAC
This sequence comes from Neoceratodus forsteri, assembly GCA_016271365.2. Lineage (NCBI taxonomy): Eukaryota > Metazoa > Chordata > Ceratodontiformes > Ceratodontidae > Neoceratodus > Neoceratodus forsteri. Next base: position 397,352,159 of record CM057455.1, on the reverse strand, counting down.
CCCATCTGGAAGTACTGTGACCATTTTAGAGGTCATACCTCAGAAATGATATAAACAGGGTGGAGGCAGACCAGAAAAGGGCAACTAAAATGGTTCAGGGGTTGCATGAGAAGCCTTTCAAGTACAAACAGAGGAATCTGAACATGTACACCTTGGAAGAGAGTGGTGACATCATAGACACTTGCAAATATCTAACAGGGGACAACAGGGGGCAGGAGGGGAGTGTCTTTCAAATGAGAAATAGCACCAGAATAAGAGGGTCTCCTGTGAAACAGGAGAGGAGAAACTAAGAGGGATGTAAGGATGCATTACTTCACTGAAAGGCTGGTTGATGTCTGAAACAGACTGCCAAAAGGAGGCACAAGCAGTGGAGGGCTTCAAGCATGCATGGGACAGACATAGGAGTATATTTGTAAATAGAGAGGGAGGAGGGTGAGTTGCTGGAGACTGGTTAGGGTCTGTGAGGACAGATTAGGCAGGGAACATCTGCGATGACTGGGTAGGACAAGTGGTCCTTTTCTGTTGACAGATTCTATATTTCTATGTTTGTATAATATGCTCTAATGTGTGATCATGTTTATCATGATTTTTTTTTTTATTTGTGTGCCAGGAAAACATGAAACAGGAAGTTAAACTCATGAATTAGGCTAGTCACTTGACTCCCATAAATGATATGATTTTCAGAGAATTTGGGTAACAAATGCAACATGATTTTTCTTTTTATAGGAACTAGATTTTATGTTTCTGGATGAAACACTTTTATGCTGAATAAGGGAAATGGATACACTTAAAGAGAAAAGGAACAACTGATGTTTTTCTGGATTGCTAAGGATGGTTTCATCTCTAGATACACAGGATGACCAATAAGCATGGTCAGTCTCTGGTATAACTGACATGTGCTCAGAGAGTGTGATGGGTTTCATGTGGCAGGAATGTATATTATGTATATCTACTTTCTATGTGAAAAGATAGCCAGTGTTACTATATGCCTGGTATGGATGGAGATGAGAGAGTAGTAACACTGTCCTGGGTGGAGTTCCTGCCACACATCTAACCTGCCTATGTAGATAACCTACAGATATGTTTGTGTGAAGCGGTAGACCTAGTTATGTGCTGTTGTACAGTCAGAGGCAGGGTCCATTAGGCGGTTGTTGACATCAAGGTGGGATAGGAAGCAACTTGGGATGTCAAGGTGGGAGGCCACTTGGGAACAAGTGATCACCATATGGTATGGGTCAATATAAGGACGGCTGTGGAATTGAGCCACAGAAGGGTGAGAGTCCTGGACATCAGGAGGGCAGATTTTAGAATGATGGATGAATGCCTCAGGAATGACCCAGCATCAGTGGGTGACCTGCATGGGGTTGGGGAACAATGGGTGAAGATAAAAGGGAGCTTAGTAAAGGCAACAAACCTCTACTTCAAACAAGTGAGCAAAAGCAAGAGGAAAAAGAGACCACTATGGTTCTCAAAAGAGGTGGCTGAAATGGAAAAGCTAAAAGAGTAGCATTCAGAAGGTATAAGGAGTCACAGAGACAGGAGGATAAGGAGGTGTATTGGCAGAAACAGAGGGAAGCAGGGAGAGAAATAAAGAGTGCAAAGGTGCAAACTGAGGAGAGAACAGTCCAGGAGGTAACAAAATGGGACACAACATTGTTTAGATATGTAAGTGAAAAGATGAAGACATAGAAACATAGATGCTAAAGGCAGAAAAAAGACCAATGGCTCAGCTAGTCTGCCCATGGGTCTCTACAGAACCCCCTTGACCTGGCATTGATATGGGGTTGTGCCCCTCCCCAATGGTTATCCTACTCCTTCCCTATCCTTGTCCCTACCAGTGATGACTATCCCCTTCATTTTATCCCAAGCACATTTGAAACCACCCACAGTTTCTGCTGCCACCACCTTGGCCGGCAGGCTCTGCGACAGTTTCATCACCCTTTCTATAAAGTAATACTTCCTCACATCCCTCCTGAACCTTCCCCCTGTCAGTGTCCAGTTGCACACCCTTGTTGTCGAGCTGGTGTTCCTGTTAAATAGTTCCCTGGAGTCTTGAATGTATCTATCATATCCCCCATGTCCCTTCTAACCTCCGAAGAATACATATTCAGCCTCCTAAGTTGTTCCTTGTAGGATTCTCCTTGCTGGTTTTGAATCAGCTATGTGATGCTCTGCTCTAAAGATGGTGGAATGAGATGAGTGAGACACCAAGGTCCGAATTATTGTGGATAAGATAAAAGTTACCCAGACAAGGAGAGGCAGGAGTCGTCCAAAAGATTCAGTACCCTCAGAGCATTTATTTAGTACCAGTGGGTAGGGAGACACAGTCACAAGAGAAGGTAGGCACTCAAACAACAGGGCAATAAATAGGGCAGACTTACTTTTATCTAATACTGCTAAAATGATTACAGACAATATTAGAATATGCACCTTGGCCTATTGCCACTATACTTCTACAATTCTTCAGCATTAACCTATAAGTGCAACTAGTACTTAGACAGAAATCAGGTGTTATTCGCTAACCACAATGACTGGTTTTACAATGACCACAGAATTCTCACAAAGTCCAAATGTCTGAAGTCTTCATGTGCACCATCATTCTCCGTTGGTAGCTACAAGGAAAATAAAACAGAAGTGAAGAACACTAAGACACAGTTCCCAGCAAGGACCTAGTTATGGTCACTGAGGTGGTGAAAGGTTAGGTAAATGGACCATAGGCTTCTCGGCAAAAGCCCACTCTCTCCAAGGCTGCCGGAAAGAATGAACCAGAGAAGCTGTTTCCTGGAATGAACCCAATGACAGGCTGTCAGATTCCACACTGCATGCAAAGGATTCCTCAACCAAAACCGACTTCCAGGGCCACCAAGGATGAAGAGAAACCAGGAGATGCGAGGTGACGAATCCACTGGAGGACTACCATGGCCTGGATGATGCTGCAGCACTCCAAGGGCCAGCAAGACTCTGAAGGATCTGAGGTGAAGATGGATCTTCGATGCAACCAGGAACCAGAAGGATCTAAAGTGAAGATGGTTGATTCTGTAGTCTTGTCACAAGGAACTAGAACAAAACAAGGAAACGGCGGACATGTCCCGCACTGGACCTCAACAGGCTCCACTTGCGGTGAACGACCAACCGACGTAGACCAGGTTCTTCCAGGATGTGCACACTCTTTTGTGGAGGGTGACCAACTTTGGGACATCCGGAACAGGAAATAAATGAAATGACACTAGCATGGCAGTCGTGATGTGCTTGAACTTCGGCGAACTTAACTTTGAACTGCGGAACAGAAGAAACAGTGGTTGGGACTCGTATGCATGGGGACAAACTCGACTTAAGTTGAATGACATGGACGGAGCAGATGATCTGATGATTGAACACTTTCTGGTGAAGAATGATGATGAAGACATCTTCTTCCAGGTAGAGATTGATTCTGGATACATAGAATAGCAGACCACACCATGGAACATCAATGTGGTAGAAGAGTGAGACTGTCCTCATGTGCTGGCAACAATGTAGCTATTAGATACACCTTCTTGCAATGCCAAGAGAACTACGTAATGACTAGATAATTTGGCAGGATGAGGAGGGGCAAATTATCAATTTTGGGGCAATTATTTATTGATGGGGCAGTTGTTCAGATGCACGGGGCAGTAGTTCAGATGCAAGGGCAATAGTTCATATGCCTGGGCAATAGTTCATACAACCAGTGCAACAGTTTGAATGCACGGGGCAATAGTTCAGATGTACAGGGCAATTGTTCAGACAACCAGGGGCAAATAACCACAATCCTAATGTCACAATACAGTCTTGGTGCTTCTAGCCAAAACCCAATTGTTTAGATGCTTGAGCAATAGACAGTGGCATAAACAGTACAGTGGTTACAGTTCCTTTGTAGCATATTGTGAACTAAGCACTCTTAAATGGACCCTTTCTGATTGTAGGGCCTTTCTGAATAGGATCTGTCTACCCTGAATATTTTGCTGTGAATGGCCCAATCACTATACTAGTGTGTCTCACTTGCCCTATACTAGTTGCCCGGAACACTAGAGGCCTAAATGCCTTATTTGCTATGGGGTCCATATGCCCTATTTACTACTAGGCTGGCTTGCCTTTACTGGTTAGGTGTGGCTACCGTTTACTACTACCGGGCTGGCTTGCCCTTACTCACTAGGCTGGAACCCCTTACTACTACTAGGCTGTATTGGCCTTACTCACTAGGCTGGGACCCCTTACTACCACTGGGCTGGATTGCCCTTACTCACTAGGCCGGGACTCCCTTTATTTAAGTCCTAGCAGCCCTGCTTTACCTCGGGCCTGGCACCCTACTTTACTTCGGGCCAGACAGCCCTAAACACTATTGGCCTGGTGCCCTGCTTTACTTTGGGCCTGATGCCCATTTAACTGTGGGCCTGGTGCCCTCTTTGCATGGGGCCTGACGCCCTCCTTATATTGGGCCTGGTAGCCCTAAACACTATGGGCCGGGTGCCCTCTACTACTCGGGGCCTGGTTCCCTCTTTACCTTGGGCTTTGTGCCCTACATTTACCTTGGGCCTGATGCCCTTTACTACTTTACCGGGCCTTTTCTGCCCTTTCAGAACTGAGCCTGGTGCCCACCTTACTTTGGACCTGGTGCCCACTTCATATCCTGGGCCTAGCACCCTCTTTACTTTGGGCCTGGTGCCTACTTCATATCCTGGGCCTAGCACCCTCTTTACCTGGGGCCTGGTGCCCTACATTTACCTCGGGCCTATTGCCCTTTACTACTTGAGGCCTGGCACCCTAAATACTGTGCTGCCCCTTTAAATTCCTTAGGCTCTCTGAGCCTGCTGTCACTCAGTGGCATGTAGCCACCTAATCCTGCCCTTCTCATCAATATTCATAGGCCTTTGCTTGGCCTAGCTGTCCTGGCCCCTCCCCGTGAGCGTAGCTAGCCTTCCCAGCTCTGCCCTCCAGAATACTAAATTAGGGTCCTTGTGACCTGATGCTCCAAGCGCCTTGTGCATGAACAATTAAAATAAAATAAAAAACAGTCTTTCCTTCGTTGGGTGGACAGCATGAATCTGCATGCTGCCGCCGGCTCACTGCACACACCACTGGGCCTGAAGGAAGCAGACGGGAGGCGGGAGGTGTTCTGGCAGTGGGATGGAGCTAACGAAACTGCAGGCAGCAGGGAGGATGTCAGGGGGACTCTGACAGTTGACAGGAATGTGGTCGCGAAGTGGCTCTTCTCTGCCACAGACGGGGAACTGGACTTAACTTTAAAATACTTGGGGGAGGGGCTAAAACAAGTAACCGACGGGGCTCACAAACCTAAATCATGGCAAGCAGACATTTACTTTCTTCATGGTGCCCCAATGGCACCACCAACTGTACCAGAGCTCTTCTGATGTCTTTAGCAGTTGGAGAAGGAGCAGGCATGCAAGCAAGCCTGGAGAGATGTCTTTAACACCAGGTTAGCCTTTTCTGGTCCCCCCAGACCTGCTGCATCCTCTCCCCTCCACAGCTACCAGGATCAACTCACTAAAAACTGTTAAACTCTCAAACTTGAATCCACCAGGGTTCTAGAGTGGCTGGAGTGGAATGCTGTGCAACAAAATCTATTCTTTTACCATGTTTTAAGTGCACAGGTCACTTTTCTTTTACTATTTACAGTTTCCCCCACTATAGGGAGGGGACTTTACTTGTGAGGGACCCCTTTTACCTATACCCTGCAGTTTCCACCCCGCAGCAGGCACCCTGGGCACCTGTAAACCCCTAGTTAATTAATTAATTTATTTTTGTTTTTCTGGGATGTCCCAACTTTGGGGCACTACAACTCTGTTACCCTGCACTGTTCCACCTCCAGCCTGTCCTTGTCTTTTCAAAGGTGAGGGCTCCAAAACTGGCCACAGTACTCCAGATGTGATCTCACTGGGGATCTATAAAGAGGGGGTATCACCTCCTTCTTTCTACTGTCAATACCCCTCCATATACATCCCAGCATCCTGTTTGCCTTACTGTAAGCCTTGTTACATTGGCTAGACTGCTTAAGGGCGTTGCTAATAATTATTTTTTATTTTTTTATTTTTTTATTTAGGGATTCAGATCATACCTTTGAGCTCAGAGCTCTTTTACAAAGGTTCCACATCAAACAGTGACAATGACAACAATAACAAACAGTTTATATACAATACTCGAATAGTAGGTAGCTAGTATACAATAAGGTTACAATGCCATTCATAGTACCAATGGTGATAGTACAGCGTCAAGAGCATTCAACTAGGGTAAAGGACAGTGTTCATATGTAGCGAAGGAGATAAAGAGGTGTGACAACTAGTGTGAGAGTTCGAGGAGGAGTCAAGGTGAGAGGGAGGGGAGACTGGGGGGAGTGGGCAGCAAAAAGAAGTGGCTTTGTCTAGGAGGTTGGGTGGTAGTGGTGGTAGGTTGGTTTTAAGGTTGATCCAGTGGGGGAAAAGGCACAGGGGGGAGAGGAAGACAGAGGGCTAGGGCAAGGGGGAAGAGTGGGGGTAAAGGAAGGGGAAGGAGAGTGTGGGTGAGTGGGCATTATAGGTGTTAAAGTCCTACTGGCAGTCACAAACTGTCCTAGTAAGAAGATGTTGCCTTAGGCCATTTTTGAATTGTGAGATGCAGTGGGAGTTTAGAATGTGCACTTGGATTTCATTAAGCTATCGGGGGGGACCCTACAGATGAAAGCACGTGTCCCTGCACAGTTCGATAGAAAAGTGTTGATAGGGCCCCCCCTCATCCTGCCTCTGGTGGTATAGCTGATAGCTCTTGGTGTTAGGATGCTAGAAATGCATGGGGGGGTTTTACTCATTAGCACTTTTTTCCAAGGGGACATGTTTGGAATATAATCCTGTTCTTTAGTGGCAGCCAATTGTTCTCCTCGTATAAGGAGCAGGTGTGGGTATTTTGATCTGCAGCCATTGTGAGTCTACATGCCTTGTTGAGGGCAATGTGAATCCTTTTTAGTGCAGTGTCTGTTGCTGTGCAGTAGACCATCAATCAATAGTCGATAGTAGAAAGGATGGAGCTGGAGACTGAGAGACAGAGGGCCTCTGGAGTGAGATATTTTTATGCCTATAGAGTACACCCAGCTTGGTGTTCACAGCCTTTACCACTGTGTCAATGTGTTGGGTGAAGGTGAGGGAGTCATCACTCTTGACCCCCCAGGTACTTGAAGAAGTGAACTTGTTCTAGCTGCTCACTGACTTTATTGGAGATGGTGAGGGGAGGGAGCTTCTTTTTGTGCTGTGGGCTGGCTGTGAGCATCACCTTGGTCTTTTTGTAGTTTAATAGAAGTTTATGGCTACAGAACCAGTCTTCCAGCTTGTAGAATAATGACTCCAAGATCAAATTATTCTGCTGTAATACTGAGTTTTGTCAAACCCTTTCAGTATTCTGTCCTGGAATTCCTCTTTCCTACATGAATTACCTTGCATTTTTTGGTGTGGAAATTCAACAATCAGAGCCTCAACCATCTCTCTAGCCTCTGCAGGTCCTCTGGTAGTTCTCTAATTGCTTCAGTGCTGTCCACTGCTCCACAGAACTTTGTGTCGTCTGCAAAGTGACCTAACCTACCCTGTGTCCCTTCTACAATGTCACTGATGAACATGTTGAAAAGGACCAGACCCAGGACACACCCCTGCAGTACCCCACTTGTGACCTCCCTCTCTTCTGATTTCATACTGTTTACCACACCAGAAGTGGGATTGTTAGGTTAAAATGCAAAGTGGGGGAACTGTGCGGAACAGGTCTAGGAAAAGGTAGATATCCTGAACAAATACTTTTGTTCAGTGTTCTCAGAGGAAAGTGAAGGGGATGGGACACAAAAAAATGACAAAAGCTTTGGAGGGATGGAGGTGGACACTAGTTCTTTCTGGAGGCAAGAGTCCTGAAGGGATTTGCAAATCTGAAGGTGGACAAAGCAATAGGGCCAGATGTGGTGTATCAAAAGGTATTGAGTGAGCTCAGGGAAATACTAGCTGCACTTCTGACAGTCCTATTTAACAGATCACTGGAAACAGGATTGGTTCTGGAGGAGTGGAGGAGGGTGGTTGTAGTCCCAGAACACAAAAGTGGCAGCAAGGAGAAGGCTGGCAATTATAGGACAGTCAGCCTGACACTAGTGGTGAGAAAGTTTAATGGAATCACTGCTGAAAGTAAGGATTGTGGAATATCTTGAATACAGTGGGTTACAAGGCCCACAGCAGCAAGGTTCACAGGGAGAGGTTATTTCAAATGAATCTGATAGATTTCTTTGACTGGGTGACTAAGGAATTACATCAAAGTGGAGCAGTGGATGTGGCCTATCTAGATTTCAGCAAGACGTTTGATACCATTCCACATAGGAGATTGGTAGGCAAGCTGGGTAGCTTAGGAGTGGGTCCAAAGGTGGTAAACGGTATAATAAACTGGTTAGGGAACTGGGAACAGAGGGTGATGGCAAATGGAGTTCACTGTAAGGAAGGGAGAGTGACCAGCTGGTGCCTCTGAGATCAGTGCTGGGAATGGTCCTCTTTAATGTCTTTATAAATGACATTGCATAGAAGCTGGAACAGAAGGTCTTCCTCTTTGCAGGTGACAGCAAAACCTGCAGTGGGGTGGGCAATCATGGGGGGGTGGAAACAATGAGCAGAGATCAGAGAAAATTAGAGAGCGTTGAAGTGCATGGCAGCTGGATTTTGAATCAAAAAAGTACAAAATAATGCACCTAGTGCACAGAAACCCAGAGGCGGTGTACAAAATGGGTGGAGTGGTGTTGATGACCACTAAACAGGAAAGACACCTGGGTGTAATCATATTGGATGACCTAAATGTGGTCAGACAGTGTCATAAGGCAGTCGGGAGAGCTAGTGGGAAGATGAGGTGCATAAGAAGGGGTATCACCAGCAGAAAGAGGGCGGCTGTGTTTCCTCTGTATAGATCACTGGTAAGACCCCACCTAGACTATTGTGTCACATTCTGGATACCACATCTCTGAAAGGAAATAGACAAAGTGGAGAGGTTCAGAGGAGGGCAACAAAAATGGTGCAGGTTCTGCATCAAAAGTCGTATGAGGAGAGACTAAAGGACATCAATATGTACACCCTGGAACAGAGAAGAGGGAGTGGAGTTATGATATAGATCTTTAAAGACTCACAGGTGTAAATAAGGCAGTGGCCCTCTGTAGCACAACACCCCGACAGCGAAACCCCGAAACAGACCATTACAGCGACAGTCTTTTGTGATGGCACAATACCGGTGTCAGTATTGTGCCATCACTGCGCAGGATGTCAGGGAAGTGGTACTTCCTAAATAAGGTACGGGGGGGGGAGTATTTTCCAGAAGAAAAAGTGCTCAAGAACAAGGGGACATGATATGAAGCTGGAGGGGCGTAGATTCAGGAGAGATGTGAGGAAGTACTTCTTCACAGAAAGAGTGGAGGATTGATGGAACAGCCTTCCAGTGGAGGTGGTGGGGTGAAAACAGTGGTGAGGTTCAAGAATGCATTGGATAAGTACAATGGAATCATAGTGGAAAGGAAGCAGGGAGGGAAAGAGAGCTATAGTTCAGGCATGGTCTGCAGTAATAATGTAGGTATGGAGAAATGGGCAGACTAGATGGGCCCAGCGGTCCTTATCTTCCGTCAAAATCTGTGTTTATATGGGCCCAATTTTACAAGATTGATGCAAAGCTTGTGTCAAGCCCTGCATCAATTGCAATGTTTGCTGCAGCTGTGCCAAAGCTCTTAGATGTAACTAAGCCTGATTTTACAAGGCTGGTGCGGTTGTGACAATTTACTCAATTTACTGCAGCTTGCGCCAAAAGATTTGGTGCATGTCCCGTAAAGTGAGTAGCCCACAAATGCAGTTAGAGTGGGGGAGCTGGTCTAATTCCCTGCGATTGGTACAATGGACTTGAGGCAGGGCTTTTGTGGTAGGCAGCTTTCAAAATTGCACTTGCTGCAATGTTTGATGCAAGTCAGCCCCTGCATCAAACTCTATGTTGCAAGTCCTTTGCAGCAATTGAAACACTTTCTAAAATCGGGCCCAAGGTTTCTAGGTTCCAATCTCCTGCCATATGTAGGAAGCCCCTCTGATTATATAAGACAAGATTTACTAATGTTTTAAAGAATTGGGGATCTGAGCCCAGAGGGACTAGACTGTGGCCAATGTGATTAGGGCCCCATCTATCTCACACAGTACCCACTATGCACCCTTCTCTAACTTTTGCTACTTTAATATCCTGAAATGCCAAATGTTTAGCTATTAATTTTGATAATGCTCTTCTTTTACCTTTTTTTTAAACTTATTTTACTGAGTAAAGTTTGAAATGTTACATGCTTCATGCACTGGAATCACACACTGTAAAATAATATAGCAAGATATTTCACTATGGAGATCATTTCATAAGTTTTATACATCGAATGGTACCCCAGCCTCATCTGGGGTGGACAGGACACCATTTCAGCTTGATTTGCTATAAATGTATTTTGTTGTCTGAACATATTTCACTTCCCCCTCATTGCCTTGCCTGTTGAACAAGGGACTGAGAGTGCAACAGCCCTGTTACCTGAGAGAGGGATGACGGGTAGACTATGCTTTTACCTTGTTTACACCTTGAGGAGTAAACCACAGAGTACTCAAGCCTCACAAGCTTGGAGTGTTCCTCTTGTGAAAGATTGGGTGTTTGGAGACCACATCTGGCCAGTATCTACTGATCACTGAGAATACTTTAGCCCTTTTGAAAGGGTTATTTAGCCCATTCACATTGATGGAATACAACTTTAAACTTGGTCTACTCATTTAGCCGTCATTGAGGGTTACAACCTGGGTTGACCAACTGGATTCCCAGGACTCAGTTCAGAGGTCATTTGTGCCTCCACTTGGTATTACCCCTTATCTGCTTATCTTTTAAGATCCTCTTTAGAGAAGCCCAGTCCAGACAGTTTATGTCTAACATCAGATGCCACATGTCAGTTGAAGTATATTGTTGCCTACAAGCTACACATAAAACATAACAGAACAGCAATAACATAGCTCAAATATAGGAACTTCATAAAAAGGACTAACTATTTCTTGGGCTTCCAAAGTAGGGCTCTTTTTACTGTGAGATCCTTGTGGCTTAGAATATCTACATGATAGTACAGTTACCCACTAGCCTGAAGGAGTACAAGCTTTCACTTCACGGTATGTACCTAAGGAAAGAAGTGGCTGAGAAGGGGGGTGAGTAGTTTGCAGGAGGTTAAGGGACACTGGGAGGAAGAAACATGAAAGGGGGGAAACACTTCCCAGGGAAAAAGAGGCATAATTTTTCAAGAACCATACTGAGGTGGATACAGGCCAACCTTGCTGTGCTTAGCCTGTGGCTTGGCTGTCTGTAGTGTTGCTCAGTTGCAGACAGGCTGCAAGGGATGTTAACCCATGGCTTCTACTGTACAGACTGCTAGGCATGGCTTAAGACCTGGTTCATGCAACCATGAATGATTCAACAGGGTGGTTAGGGAATCTAATCAAGTATCAGCTTGAGGAGATATTACTAAAATTTATGAAATGGATTTAAAGAATGCTGAAGGTTGATTGGCTGAGAGCTACTTCCAACAGGGTTATTGTCCCAGCAGGAGAACCCATGCAGAAATAAGCCTCCACATAATCAAGATTCTGTACTCCAACCATAGCAATCTGCTTCTCATCTAGGCAAAATGACCATAACAGACACAGTGGTACATGGGATACATGGTAACAGTCAATGGAATGAGGCACATTAAGACAGATTTCTGAAAAAAACATATTTACCTTAGCCACAGACTGCAGCTAAAAGTAACTTCTCCAGCTCTCACTTAGCTGTGCTCCACTATGTCCCTCTCCCTCTCTCTTTCACCAATGACTACAAGTAACATAAAGGGCTCATGTTGATACCGGACACCACTCACAAACAACTAGAGCCAACTCCAGTTAATGTTTTAAAAATGAATCAGCCATTCGCCCAACCACAAAGTAGTCAGTCCCACTCTACAACAGCTTCAATTCCCCAACTGTAAAAAACTGGATTCCACTCCACTTCATGGCAGCCACAACAAGCAAAGCCACTGTCTACCCTCAGTACTGCCAGCAAAATTGTTTGGTGCCCCTTAATGGAAGGCAACAACCAAAACAATGTCCATGTTGAACTATTTTTTTTGTTCAATGTGATTATTCATTTATTTTACCTTTTGTATATAAATTTAGTAATAAAAAATGTTTAAAAAATACCCTATTCTGAACAGAGTAACCAAATACAAACCCTCATCACTGCTTACTAACTGAATTGCCTACTGGACTCTGAGGAATGCCTGCAAGAAAGTCATACATACTGCTAAAGGAGAATGCCACAGAGAACTGCTAAAAGCCTCTGCCAAAGACCCTAAAAACTTCTGGAACCACATTAAAGGTCTTATTGGGTCCAGGGAGGGTTCTAAACAAATGCCACCAGACATCACAATAAATAGGGTAAACTATAATAACACTTCCACAATTGCTAGTGCTTTTAATTACCACTTTGCCAACCTACCATGATCTAAAGAGCATCCTTTGACCTCACATAAACACAGTCATTCTCGGTCCAGTCCTTCCTTCCCCCATTTCTACCTCTGTGCTGTCTCCCAAAGGCATGGGGTCATAATGTTGCAAGACATTATGCCTCATGGCAAAATCGCACTGCCAATACAACGTGATTTCTGCCATGAGGCATAAGTCTTCTTTCTTTGGGGGTCTCTGCCCCCACACCCCCTGTTACGGGGGGCTGTGCCCCCGAAACCCTCCCCCCACTAAAGATTCTCAACTTTGGGGGATCAACTCAGGGAGCGCACAAGTAACTCAAAAATAAAATATTCTGGGACCGGGAATTAAACCCATTCCCAGATGCAGTGCCTCAGTTCCTTCTGTTGGGGCTCAGTCCTGTGAGCCAAGGCAGCTGCTTGGCAGAACCCACTCCCAGCAGAGGTCATATCCTCTGCCTGGGAAAGAGCTGCTGATGCAATACCGCATACAGCAGTATACACAGTATTGCACCATTGGCGGTTACAGACTACGCTGTACCCGCTTAGCCATAATGTCATATGCTATTAAGCATGCCACATTATGACCCGGTAGGTCTCCCAAAGGAAAGTCCTAAAACTTCTTTACTCAATCTCTTCCAGCGGGAGCAGTAGCCCAGATGGATTTGAATCTAGGTTACTTAAGACTGCAGCCCCATCTCTAGTAACCCCAATAACTAGGCTGTTCAATTTGTCTTTAACATCAAGTACAGTTATTGAATACTGGAAAATAGCCAAAATACTTCCTGTGTTTAAAAAAGGTGCTCCAAAGAGTCTAACAGACTATCACCATATTGCTATCCTGCCTGCTCTCAGCAAACGTCTTGGGAAAATTGTCACCCTCCAGGTTACTGACCACCTCAATAATTATAACCTAATATCCCCTGCTTAACATGTATTAAGACCAGCCCGCAGCACCGACACAGCTTTAACCAAACTCACAAGTGACATTAAACTCATAACGGACAAGGGTAAACTCACTGGTTCTCTTTTTATTGATTTAACCAATGCGTTTGATCCTGTTAATCACTCAGCACTTGAATCTGAACTCTCCTCTCTAAGCATTTCCAACACTTCTCTAAAATGGTTTTCTAGCTACCCACAACACAGAAAACAGTTTGTGAAAGTATAACAGACAATCCCCTCTCCCACCACTATCAACATTGGAGTACCTCAAAGATCTATCCTTGAACTGCTACTTTTCTCCTTTTTCATAAGTGAATATCCAAAAACACCATCCCACTGCAGCTCCCTCTTATATGCAGATGATATTGTACTATACACAAGCTCAAACAGCATAGCTGATATCAACTTTTAACTAAATGCTGATTTTTGCTACACTACAGTCCTGGCTAATCCATAATAGCCTGATTCCTATTGCCAGCAAGACTCAATCAGTGCTATCTGGGTCCTCACCTAAGCTTAGGTCCTGTCCCACTGACCTTACCATTCACTGAACTGATGGATCTCTCTTCTCCTCTATAAACTTTTTTAAATACCTTGGCATTACTCTGGACCCCACCCTAGATTTCAACCTACACATTTCAAATGTCTGCAAGACCATCAACACCAAAACCAGTCTGGCCTACAAAATTAGGTATTCTCTAACTCATTCTGCCAGGCTTGCAATAGTCCAAGGAATCCTACTCCCAGGCCTCACTTACTATCTCACCTCCTAATATTTAATCAGCACCTCTAATCTTGGCAAATGGCACATCTTTTACAACAACATATGTCACTTTGCCCTCTCCACTCCCAGAATGACACACCACTGCTCACTGTATTCTAAGTTTGGCTGGCTATCACCTCCCACTTGCCATCTACTTTCACTTGGCTGTCTGTTGGACAACATTAAAAGATCCTCCAAACCAGCTGCCCATGCAGCCTTAATGACCCCCAGCAACAAATGTACCCTCTGCAGGCCTGTGACTATTCTCTCCTGGCTATCCCTAGACCATGCCATAAGAATGGGAGAACAGGCCTTTTCCTCCTTTGCCCCCAGAGTCTGAAATGCCCTTCCACTCAATGTTAGATCCACACAGTCCCATTCCAGTTTCAAGCATGCACTCCGCAACTTCCTGAGAGACTCTGACGTCTTTACCTGTTAACTGTCCCCAAATCCTCTCTGTATTGCATCTGCTCACTATCCTTTCTTCCACATGATATTTGATGAGGGCATAAGCCTGAGGGCGCAGGTGTCGGCTGTAGTCAAGTCTGCCTTTTTTCATCTAAGGAATATAGCCCGGTGGAAGCACTTGGTCCGGCCCGAAGATCTTCCTATCCTTGTCCACGCGTTTGTTAGCAGTCATTTTGATTAATGGAATGCCCTCTATCTAGGGCTGCCAGGGGTGGATATCCGCCAGTTGCAGCTTGTGCAGAACATGAGGGCCAGGTTGTTGACGGGAATCTCTAGATCCAGTCATATAACACTTGTGCTGCGTAACTGCACTGGCGGTCTATATATTGGCGGATCACCTTCAAGGTAGCATTGCTGACCTATAAGGCCCTACACAATTTGGGATCTCACTACCTGAAAGAACTCCTGGTGCCTTACTGCCCCTTCCGCTCACTCTGATCCTCTGATGAGGGATTGCTAGAGATTCCCAGGGTATATCTAAAAACATCTGGAGGAAAATCTTTTGCCTTTATGGCACCAACCCTGTAGAATTCTCTACCTTGCATGATATGAAATAGCCTGACTGTGGAAGGTTTTAAAAAACATCTGACATATTCCTATTTAATCAGGCATCCTCAGGGATTTGATAATTGACTGTCATTGATTTGTTATTGCTTTTATTGAGTTTAAATTGTATTGAATTTAAGCTGTGTGAATTATTGTAAAAGTACCCTGAGCTCAGGAAGGGCGCTATAAACAAATACATTTTTACGTACTTTACTTAATTCTTACTCTATTGCTTGTTAATATTCCCCTTAGACGAGCTACTGTATATGTACTTGCACTTAATTTCTGCTACTTCACCAAAGTTCTTTTTCTGACCATGCCTGCACTATCATATTGTATACAGTACCTGTCTCCTCATGAATTTGTACGCGTTGCTAAAATGTATTATTATGTATACTATACTATGTATAGCTCATAATAACTGTAGTTATATTGTATACCTATCTCCTCCTGATTTTGATTGTTTTCTAAAAAGTATTGTTTCTGTATGTATGCTGTAATATGCATTGCTTAAAAGAACTGTAATGTATACTGTAATGTATTTTGCTACTGTCTGTTTGCTTGTTCTGCTACTGTAACATTTTTCTGTAACCTCCCGGGCCATGCCTGAAAATAGGCATTTTTTTTGTCTGGTGCACTTACCCGGTAAACAAAAACTAAATAATCACACTAAGGAACTCCAGGGGGTGCCTAATGGTGGGCTAATGATCTTTTCCTGAGGCAGATTGTTACCCCACGATAACACACCCTCTGTTGTACCTTATTGCTTAAATAATTAATAGGCTTCCTTTTTTCCCATTGGGAAACCATGATGTAATTTGCCATTATAAAGGAGCATTTATAACAGCAAACACACGGATGGTTTTCCCACACTTCGCGATGCTCGAACTTTCGGCTGTGTACTTCCTAACAGGAACCCCTTCCCCTACCCAAACCCACCATGGAGAGAAACTGCCATGGACACTCGGCAGTAAGTAATTTTTAAAACTACTTCAAATGTTCCACACGGCTACCCCATGACAATATTTTAAATAAAGTGAAAGCAGACCTCACAAGCTGAGGTAATCTGACTGCGCCGGCACAGCAGTCTTTTTTTATTTTATATAATTGCTGAGGCAAAAAAGAGAAGCCCAATAATTATATTAAATAAAATATGGGTCTCGGTGTGTTAACTCTAATTTACACACACCCTCGAGGTTTGATGCTATGTATCAACCCCTCAAGCTTTGCTTTCAGGGATTATATAGTATCAGACCCCTCGGGTGTGTGTAAATTCTCGTTACACACTGAGACTCATACTTTATCCTATATATAACCAATGTTTACAGCATTAAACTCACAACTGGGAGAAAATTCTACAGTCTTTGATAGCCCATGCTGCCAGTCTGTGAGATTCAACAATGGGCAGGTCACCCATTCTGTCCCCTGTAGATCTTCTTTTAAGAGGGGGCAGCTGAACCAGCATTCAGGTAGTGTGGTTGTATGCAAACTGAGGCAGATCATGCCAGTTCCAGTGTGTAGGGAACAGTGAGCAAGAAGCCCAGATCCCCCCAGGCCAGCACCTCTTGAATGCAACATTTTTAAGCATTTTAAACAAGAAATGGAAAAACACCAAAGTAAGCAGAGATAACCCTCAACATATTCTCAAATGTTTAAAGCACCATGGAGGTAGTCTGAGAAGGGGGGGACACCATTTAATTCTCTGTGCATTATTTAGGATAGCTGCTTAGTAATACTGGAGTTAGGGGGGGAGTTCCAACTGTTCCAGCTGCAGGCCTGTTTTCATTCCTGGACAATAGAACCCACTCCAATGCTTCTCCTCTCCCTCACCCACCCTCCACTGGAGTAGGCATGCTCATTGAAGTGATGTCAGCATCTGTTTTTAAACTCATATTACCAGCATCTCTCTATCACCAGGTTAATGCAGGTTGTCTTATCACCACTGCAGCTCAATGTCTCATGTCACCCCTGTACCCCAACAGAGCAGCCTGCATTTACTTTGTCCAAAATGAATATACTGACATCCAACAGGGATTTAATAGCGTACTGGCATGCATAGGCCAGATGGGCAGGATACAGCATCTGGAATTTTAGTTGATTCTTTCAGAGAGCTTGCATGATTGGGATGTATTGGCATGCATAGGGAGAGAGTGAGTGGCACTTGGGGAAGTTCAGCTAAGGGAGAGTTGGATAAGTTACTTTTAGCTGCAGTCTGTGGCTAAGGTATAGGCTAAGGTATACTTGATAATTGGAGGATTTCCTTGAAAAAGCCAAGAGCAGTGAAACCAGTCATGAGCGTTGTCTGCTGCTACCATTTTATTTTTAACAAATAAATAAGTTTCTATTAAATTATAAAAGCGAGTCCTGGTGCCAGTTTGTTTGTTGTAAAAGTATTCAGACTTTATTACGGCACAGAACGCTGGGGTAGAGCGGTGCTCCTTGACTGAAGTAATAATTGGAAGATTGCAGCCTCAAGATGATCAATCTCATGGTCTTTGAACTTTCCTCAACTCCCCCCACCCCAGAAAGGAACCAAACTCCTACCTTCCAGTACCTGACGAGTTACCTGGTGTCACTGCAGCCAAAGGGTAAGGTTCAGTGTGTCAGCAGAAAATCTTAAGTATTCAATAGGGGAGATGAGTCAGATGACTCCTTGGCTTGAGAAAGTTGCTGTGCATTCAGTTGGGCAATGATGTACTGTTTGGCTTCTGTCTTGTATTGTTACTTCGAGAGGCCTGTGATCTTCCATGTCTGGGCAGTCAGTTGTGTCAGGGGATTACTGTCACTGCTCTGCCCTATGTGGATGCCTCTGGTCTTTAACATCTAAATAGTTGCCTCAGCAGATTCAACAGACTTTTAGCCTTCAACTAAAGAACACTGCCAGATGGGCAGGATACTGTATCTGGAATTTTAATCGATTCTTTCAGAGAGCTCGCATGATTGGGATGTATTGGTACCTTTTTGATATGGTCACTGGCAGAAAATCATTGTCAAAGAGGATTATGTTATTATCATCTATCACAGTTTTCGTTCTCCAAATTTAACACAAGGGCATATCAAAATGATGACATGGGGGGGTCAGTGCAGCTAGAGACAGCATTTTTGCGGAGCTCCTGATATCCACCCTCTTTAAAGTACCTTCTACCCTACAAAAACTGACTTTTAAAGCTCTGATTTACATCTGGAGTATTGATAACACTCCTCTATTTCTGGTAGTGGTTTGCTTTGTGTATATTAATGCATTCGTGGGAAGACTGAGATGGAAGTGGAGATGAGGCCTGCTAGCATGAAGCACACTCCACCGTCCACACCCAAAAAATCTTCTAAAAAATCTAAAAACCAGAATTCGGGGTCTGCAGCTAAATTAACCCCGTCCAATGTTTCACCAGTTCCTCTTACTGAGGATCATTTTCTTCAGGAGCTCTTACCATTTAAGGAAACGCTGGATGACATTTATACCGAGTTGAAATCGCTAAGAGGAGACCTCAGCACCATTACCACCAGAATGGGGGACTCGGAAGCAAGAACTAACTCCCTGGACACCTGGAGGGAAAAGATAGACCTAGAGATTGTCCATCTCAGGCAGCAGATCAGTAAACTGCAACTTAAAATGGAGGATTTGGAAGTAAGGAGCCGGAGAAACAATTTGGTGATTCTGGGCCTCCCTGAGACCGAGGAGGGCCCTGATATCATTCTCTTTCTCCAGAAGTTTCTGAGCAAGGTTGTTGGGCCTTCACCTCTCAATCCACAATACCATATAGAACGTGCTCATCATTCCCTCAGGCCGAAAGCTACAGCTGGAGCACCGCCTAGGCCCATCATCATCAAGTTTTTAAGCTTCTTGGAGAAGCAACATGTGTTACTGAAGGCAAGAGAGCTGCAAGCAATTTTATGGTGTGGTTCGAAGCTACGTATCACTCAAGATCTTCCCTAAGAGATGAGGCAGAAACGCTCAGCTTTCCATACTACAGTTAGCAAGTTGATTGCGGGGGGTATTTCCTACAAAATGAACTACCCTGCCAAGCTACAAGTAGCCATTGAAGATTCCTGGTATTCCTATGAATCCCCAGAGAAAGCTGCACTGGATCTCTCTCTCAAGTTACCCAACTTGTTCAAATCAGGCTGAATATCTGATGAAGTGTCAAGTAGCTATCTCCTGTTCTAAATAATATTCTTGGGATCTTACCTTTTGTTGATATTTTTCTCTCTCTTCTCTCTCTTTTGGTTTTCTGGTGATGGGGGAGGTAGCAGAGTAGACCAATGTGCGGCCTGGTAGGCCTGCTCTCCATGATGGCTCATGAGGCCTGCTGGTGGGCTGTGGGAGGGGGAACCCTTGGTGTAGCGGGGGTTTCTACATGATGCAGGACCGGTCAGACCATTTGGTCCCCTCAGCACTTATTGTTCCCCTGGCTCCTTCCCTACTTCCCCAAATCAGGTAATCTCGGTTCTAATGTATTTGCATAAGCAGTTTATTTATGAGAGGCCATTAGGCAAGTTCCAGATACCTGTTGGTTAAGATTGGTCTGTTTAGTTTGGGATTCCCTTTCGAGAGGGGGGAGATAGATTGGGGTGATAGTGGGCAGCGTGGATTATCGGTGCCACTATCATTGGCATTCCAGGGAGGTGACTGTTAGATGTCAACATGGTTCTGCTTCCTAATGCCCAACAAAGTCACATAATCAGGGGTATGACCCCTCAGCTCGAAATGGTAATGTTCACGGCGAAGCCTGGTTTTGGCCCTCCGATGTTAGATGGACTGATTGGCATTTTTATCACCGCTACTGGGGTTTCAGGGACTTGCACCCCTGAGCTAGCCAGCCTAAAGCTCGTGCTTGCTGTTTAGCATGGTCATGTTCTTGAGGTGCTGGGAGGATCGGACGGCAGCTGGTCATTTAGGATCATGGGGTAATCCAGATAGGCAGCATTTTGGCCAGGGACCAACTTTCCCACAGTGGGGACTGGAACTTATCAGGGGGACATCCTTTTAAGGAGCTCCTGGGGGTTCCCATCCTCAATCGCTGCTTTGACAAATTGTGCCTGGAACTAACGGTGCACCCTTCTGAAATATTTATTTTACCTACTCTATATGAGCTACTCCACTCTTCTCCAAGGCTGTGAGTCTTTGGCATGTTTATAGATTAGAGGGTTCCCAGGTTCTGGTCAGGTCCTCAGTTTTTCTGGTCTATTTTGTAGGGCTCACTTAGTCTCCTCAGAGGGTGGGGGGGAAGCTCCGCGAGGGAGCTGGCCCTGGAAGGACCGGTAAGCACACCAGGGAGAGGGGGGAAAAGCATCCCTGTTGGGGGATATCTCAGTCAGAGAGTTCCCAGTGCTTATGGGGCAATAATTTCAGGCTTAGTAGGGGGCACTTCCTTACTATACTGGTCTGTGGTTATCGTTTGTGCCTCCCATCAAGAGGATGTTTTTGGGGACTTGTTCCCTGACCCAAGTACTAGCATTCTTAGTGTATCTTGGGGAGTAGTTGGGAGAACATTTGTACATAGTTGGAGGTGTGGGGGGGGCATGGTTTTCCTTCTCGGTATTGGATTGGGTAAGGGTAGCAGTATTATGTTTGGAATCTATGCTACCCAGCTACTCTTTAATGGTTTCAATGGGAGGGGTGGACGGTGGGTACGGTTGGGAGGTTGTTCAAGTGTGGTGGGGGGAGGATAGGATGTGCCTTCTAGGGTGGATTGTTTCTCCAGGGTTATATATTTTACTACTGTCTTGTTCAATTACTAATGAGTGTTACAGTGATTAAAATTGCAATGTGGAACGTAAGAGGTGTCAGAGACCTATCTAAAAGGTACCAGTTCTCAAAAACTGTGCTCTCCTGAATGTGGATATCCTCTTGATGCAAGAGTCCCATCTGCTATCATCAGAAGTCAACGGGCTTCATCGGCAGGGCTATGCCCAAGTTTTTGCTTCATGTGGGACGTCCTCTAGTAGGGGGTAGCCATTTTGGTTAAGGAGCATATACCTTTTCTGGCAGAAGAGTGTCTAACGGATCATGAAGGCAAATTCATTAATGTGAAGGGCTTGCTATATAAAGTTGGGATAGTATTAGGGGCAATCTATGGCACAGTGGGTGGGGACCCAGATTTTCTCATGACCTTAGCTGAAAAGCTGAGTGGATTCTTGCCCTCAATGCTAATACTGGGGGGAGACTGGAATATCGCTCCGTCGCAAGACCTGGACAAATCCTATAGACCCCTGAAACCACTTTCTTCCTCACAATTGGCTATGAGGAATTTTATGGACCTACTGGGCTTGTGCAACCCATGGCACCTACTTAATCCCGCAAGACAACTCTTTTCTTACTACTCTCAGGTACATTAGTCGTGGTCCAGAATTGACCTAATTTTGGTTAGCAATAACCTTTTATCTGGGGTGTTGCAGTCGGGCATTGAGCCCACTATGGTATCAGATCACTCTGTGGCATGGATTTTGGTTTCCTTGAACCCGCAGGTGCAAAGAGACACCTCCTGGAAACTAAACACCCAGCTCTTAAAAGAAAAGTGTATAGTCTCCCATATTAGATCTCTAATCTCTTCCTTTGTGGAGACCAACTCAGGCTCAATTGGGAGGGAGGACTTGTTTTGGTGCTCCCTTAAATGTTTGATCAGGGGAAATTTATTAAACTTGCATCCAGAAGGAAAAAGCAGAGGGAGGCTAAGATCATGCCGTTCTCGAATCAAATGAGGTTGGACGAAAATAAGTTATCCTCCTCATCTTCCCAAGTAGATCTGGAAGCCCTAATGAAACTCAGAAATGAGTACTCAGACTGGGTAAGGGAAAAGGCAGAGTACACCCTCCTCAAAACCAAGGCCCATTATTTCGATCAAGGGGAGAAGTCTGGTAGGATGCTGGCTCTTCGCTTGAGGGAAGTGGAGGGATCGAGATGGATCCCCTCCTTATTAGCCTCTGATGGCTCACTTAAAACCTCTCCCAGGGATATTTCAAGAGTTTTTGAGTCCTTTTACGGGAAAATTTATGGCAGTGGCTTCTCCCACTTTTCTCATTCCCATGTGGACCAATTTCTGGAGGGTCTTTCCCTTCCCCTTCCCTCCCTGCAGACTCACCAAGGGGAGGCTCTGATTGCCCCTATCACGGTGGCGGAGGTGGAAGAGGTGATCAGAGAACTAACTCCGGACAAGGCTCCGGGGCCTGATGGTTTTCCTTCCAACTTTTATAAAGTTTTTGGTAAAGAGCTTGCTCCCCTCTTAATGAAACTGTTCGAGTACATGTTTACTTTCGATATTCTGGACCCTTCCCTGCCAGAAGCCACTATTGTTTTGATATTGAAACCAGATAAGTCCCCGATGGACCCATCTAGTTACCGACCAATCTCACTACTAAACTATGACATTAAAATTCTAACGAAAATTCTATCCCTTAGAATCAAACGGGTCTGGTCCAACTTGTTAAGTCCCGAACAAGTAGGGTTTGTCCAAGGCAGATCCTCAGTTGACCATCTGCTCACTCTCTCACATATTTTCCAGGCCGCCCAAGACTCCCAAGCTCCTATGGCTTTAGTATCATTGGATGCGGAGAAAGCCTTCGACAAAGTTCACTGGGAGTTTCTCTGGATTATATTGGGGAGAATGGGCTTCCTGGAGACTTTCATCCAATGGATTAGGTCAGTTTACAAATCTCCCCCTGCTAGAATCTATTGTAACGGGGTCTTTTCTTCTCGATTCCCATTATTTACAGGCACTCGGCAAGGATATCCCTTGTCACCTTTCTTGTTTAATTTATATTTGGAGCCTCTTCTTCTCAGTATCAAGAATTCACTCCTGGTCACAGGATGTTTCCTTCAGCAACAGTCTCTGGTTCTTTCTGCCTATGCCAATGATATTATCCTACATCTGACTAACCTGGAATCGTCTCTAACACACATATTGCATATTATTGCCCGGTTTGGCCAGGTGGCAAATTACAAGCTGAATTTAGCTAAATCAATTATATTTCCGCTGAACGTCAACACACCTCAGGTTAACTTTTCCCAGTTTGGCATGAAATGGGCCCCTTCGTCCTTTAAATACTTAGGTATTTATCTTACCAAAGACCCTGAAGTTTTCAAGAAGCTTAACCTGGATGACTTGCTGACTAAAATACAGCACGACCTTTAGATATGGTCTGATCTTCCTCTATCTCTGTGGGGTCGTATAAATATCGTCAAGATAAATGTTTTGCCTCGGGTTTTTTACCCACTTAGTTTAATGAATATATACCTACCTATGTCCTATTTCCAACACCACCATAGGTTTATTTCCAAGTTTATTTGGCAAGGTAAACAACCCAGGAAAGCCTTTTTAAAGCTTAACTTACCTAAGGAAAAGTGGGGGCTTCGCCTTCCCAACTTCATGCTATATTACTGGGCAAGTCACATGCTGAAAATCGGGAGGTGGTATGACTCGCGGGCAGATGTTTATCTACCAATTTGGTTACAACTCGAGAGAAAGATTTTAGTCGAGCATGGTCTTCAGCCATCTAGAATTATTTACTATACTTTTTCCATATTACCTCCCCCCTCTACAAGGTAGTGTCATAGGTACCTCCATTAAAGTGTTGAATCAATGCTGGAATTTCTTCAACCTTTTTCCTAGGAAAGACACTACCCAGCCTCTCACTCTAAACTTAAATATCAAGATCAGTGGTCTCCCACTCCCCTTAGACTGGCTTCCTCAGTTGAGGGATTGCTGTGTCGATGACTTGTTCCTGAATAATTCTCTTTTATCCTCAGGAGAGGTTATGGCCAAATATAACATACCTCAGAAGTTTATTTTTAAAGTCTTCCAGCTAAGACACCTATTTGCCTCCAGTTTTGGGTCCACCCCCACATCGTCTCAAGTTAAGCCCTTCCTAGACCAGATACAAGAACATGCAAATAAGGCCCATAGCATTTCCAAGATTTACTCCTTCCTATTGGACTTTAAATTCCCTAATCCCCTTATTGGTTCTGAATGTTGGTCCTCTTTTCTGCCAGAAACCCCTCTAATCTGGGATCAGATTTAGGTAGACATGTACCGGTATCTCTCTCAGGATAGGCATTGGCTTACCCAATATCATATATTGAATAATTTGTACTGTACCCTGGTCAAGTTGGCTAAATTAGATAGACTACCTTCAATTCTTTGTACAAGGTGTGGCATGGTGGAAGGGAACCTGGTACATATTTTTTGGCAGTGTGACAAGGTGGCTCCACTATGGCGGTCCATCCATTCCAACCTAGACCCTCTTTTGAGTCTGGGAGATACATTTACCATAGAAGTATGTATTCTAGGGATGTTCTCCAACATACAGGTTATACAGTGTAGATTCCATATGGCTTTAATTTCTATAGTTGTTAAAAGATTGGTCCTCAGGCACTGGATGGACCAACTGGTTATATCGTATGCAGAATGGATCAGTGAAATTTCTCTCTGCTTTCGGACTGAAAGATTAATAGCAAGCTCCCAGAATCACTTGACCTCATTTGATCAGAAATGGGGTAAACTGTATGCTCTTTATTTGAACTAATGTCTTTACGGGAACCTCAGGCTCCTCTAGCTGCTATTAGCTCATTGTGTATTCTTTGTTTTATATAGGTTACATTCTAATGTATGCTATATGTAGTAAGGATTGTCTCTCTTTTAATAAGGCACATCCTGGGGTGGGGAGGACTGGGGTATGGGGATAAGGGGATGGGGAAAGGAGGGTTCAGTATTATTTTATAGGACTCAATGATTCCTGCAGAATTCTGTAGTCTCTTACTGTTACCATTAAGTAATTACTGTCATTTATTATGGTTTGTGTTCCCTGTATTACTTGCTTATTTTTTTATCCTTCTATAAACTAATAAAGAATATAAAATTTCAAAAAAAAAAATATGACATGGGTGCTGCTTTAGGTGACATTGCTTCTGATAGGGAACGTTAGCCTTTCTTTATAAGGGTTCTTAAAGGATTCCTTTTTAGAGGCATGGTAGCAAACCGAGAACCTCCCAAAGGGATAATTCTTTTTTCTGGGTGGCCTAGGAGATATTGGGCCAGATTTACCTAAAATCTCAAATCACAGTGCAAAAGTTTACTCTGAATTTTGCAGGTGTGCAGTAGGGAAATTTTGCTATTCACAGTTGGATAGCATACTGCACTATCTGACTGTGAATAGGGCCAGAATGGGGCAGCACAAACCCTCTACATCCACTGCTAACCTACTACAGCTGCCCTGACATCCAGCCAGTAGAATGGCCCTGCAATGAATAGCGCAGGTGCACTATTTCCTATGCACTGAAGCAGCCATGTAAATGAACCCATTGGGCATGCAAGGTTCTATGTGGTCATTTGCATGCCCATTATGGGCCCATTTACATAGACTGCAGAAGGAGTTTAGCATGTCCCCCATCACTGTCCAGAGAAATAAATACATGAATAAGCCTTGGTGGCTGGTCCCCCCAACCCATTGATGATTGCTGGCCTGTTGACAAAAAAAAAAAAAAAAACAGCTCCCTGATGGTATAATGGTCTCTCCCTACCCCCAGCTCACCGACTGCTGTCTCTTTCATAATAAAACAAATGTCCCTCTAGTCTAGTGGTCCCTCCCATTCCCCACTCACCAATCACCATCCCTTTCATAATAAAATAAATCTCACTGGTGGTCTAATGCTCCCTCTCCTTCCTATATTGCTAATTGCCAGCATGGTAACTACAAGTGAAAGGGCTTGGTGGCAGTGGTTCCCCCAAGCTATGATCGTCGATTGCCGGTTCGAGTCAACTTACTGAAGTCAATCTGGAGGCCAGTGATTCCTCCCCCCACCAATCGCCATCTCCAACACAGAAATAACGTGAAGCAGTTCTCTACTGGCAGCCAGTGTCCAGTCCCCCACTCGATCACCTATACCATATATAAAAAAAATGTTTCCATGGTGGCTAGCTGTCCCTCCCCCACCCAATCACCCATCCAATATGGAAACAAGTGTCCCTGGTGTCCAGTTTATCCCCTCCATCACAATACCCTGTAGTGAGTGATGATCAATGTCAATGAGTGTGTACTGGATGTAGTATATGCTCATTCAGAGCTCATTTGGCAGCCAGCCATGGCAGCTAGAGGAGGGCTGTGCTGGTCGCCGTCTCAAGTGTGGGAAGTGGGGAGCAGGGTGGTGAGACACTGCCTGCCAGGGTGGAGGATCCAGTAGACCACCAGGGACAGGTTGATTGTCTCTTTACAGGGGATCGAGTATAGGGAGGGGGGTCCATTAGAACCCCAGGGAAACTGTCACTTTTTCATATGGGGGATCAGGATGGGAGGGTTACACTGGACACCAGGTACACTTTTTTCCATATTAAGTGGGTGATTGGGTGGGGGAATGGACCACCAGCCACCAAGAAAATTTTTTTTTTATGTCTAGTGCGGATGATCGCATGGGGGAGGGAACGTTAGCCACTACAGAAACAATTTTTTATATCTTGCATGGGTGATTGGGTGGGGGATTGGACGCTAGCCATCTGGGGCAGATCTGCCTCACTTTATTTCTGTGTTGGGCACTGCAATCAGTGGGGGAAGGGACCACTGGCAACCAGGGTGATTTCTGTCACTTGACTCAGGCCAGGGATGGGGGAAGCCATTACCATCAGGTCACCTTCACTTGTAGTTTCCCAGCTGGTGATTGGTGACTTGGGAAGGGAAGGGACCGCTAGATCACTGGGGACATTTTTTGTATTATGAAAAGGACAGTAATCATCAAGCAGGGAAGGAGAGGGACCACTAGACCACCAGGGATATTTTTATTATGAAAGGGACGGTGGTCAGTGATCAGGGAAGGGAAGGGACCATTAGGCCACTAGTAAATACATTTTTATTATTAAAGGGTTAGCGATTGGTGATGGTGGGGGAACCACTACCACCAGGGGAAAGTAAATGTTTTTTTAACAAGCCCGTAATCAGTGATGGGGTGGCAGTGCATTACCTCCACCAATCACTAGGGTTGTGCGGACTTGCCACAAGGTCTGGCTTGGCAGTATTTTCTCCATGCAAGGGAACACTGCAAAAGGCCCTTGCATGAAGAAATTGGTTTGTGATTGGGACTGCGATGATATGCAGGTCTCTTCCTCCTCATTTGCATTGCAGTCCCATCCACACTTTGCCCCAGTGCAAACCCAGTTTGCACCCACAAACAGGGCTTTTGTGAATCTCACTTCCGTGCAAAACCTGGTTTGCACCACACAAACCAGATTAGTGCCAGGGCAATGTTTTGTGAATCTGGCCCCGTTATGTTTCTTCCACTGAGTGGGATGAACTTATGAACAAGTTTGTCTTTATAGCTAGGGTTTTCCTTAGTGGCAACTAAAGCTTTCTGAGCAAATTGGTAACTCTTTAGCCATGGGTCTTTCCAATCTGCCAGTGTTTATTAAGAATAGCTGTGATGCAGGGTCTGTGGTGCCAGGCGATGGGGGATTGCCTGGCACACTGGCGACCCGGGTTCACCCCAAGCCTGGAGTGTCAGGAGCAGAGTCTATCAGGGAGGGCTCAAAAGCATCCCTTGGATGCTCTCCTCCAGAGGGGGAGGGTCATGAAGGAATCACCCTTCAGTGGCTCCTTGTGCCCGGATTCAGCCTTGCGCTTTGTGACATAGGTGACCCATGCACAAGAAAAGAGGATGCCACAGCATGCCTCCTAAGGGGGTTGGGAAATAAAACAAAGAAAATGGTCAGCCATACCTGCTGGATGATGGTGGCCCACCTCCCCTGGCCATGAGGTCCCAGAGTTGACCCACACTGCCACACCAAGACGCAAGAGGGTGCTAAAGGGTACCTCAATCCCCCCTCCTGGATATCTCCCCATGGGTAGGGCCCCTCCGATGAAGGGATATGTCGGGACAGTCAAGTGGCAGGGCAGACAGATGGCAGAACAGTAGAGTGGCAGAGGGTGAGGGCTTGGCCACTAGAAGCAGTGGGCAGCTGGGTTGGAAGGGGGCATTCAAAGGACATGCAAAAAAAGAAAGAATAGCTCTAATATTTTTGGAGTGTGTCTACTCTCAGCAATGCACACTAAATATAAATTTGTTTGTGTATGTTCCCATTTCAAGGCCCTATGATATCCCCCTCCTCCCTTCTAACAGTGTTTGCACTGTACATTGCTTCAATCATGATCTCCCTTTCATACACCCTGGCCTCTGCTCGGTTCCTCATGTTTTACCTTTCAGATTAATATGCTTCCTGTAAACTATATTTGTGTTTCTCGCACAGGAATTGAGAATTTCAGTTAACTTATTAATTTAGCTACAAAGGGGGAGAGCCTCTTAATGCGAAGTGATATAATATGCACTATATCAACAGAAAAAGCTGAACAGAACTGTTTACTATGGAAATAGGGTTATAGAATAATGAAATTCATGTTTCATTAGTAAGACAAAAGAGAAAACACCTGCTATTTACAGGTCTAACTAAAAAACAGCTTTGGCATTCCATAGTAAGTGATTTTGATAAGGAATCAGAAGACTAGAATATTAAAAAGGAGTTTTAGAAAAACACTAGAATGTGATCATATCTAAGATTCAGAAAGTGACTAATGCCAGCTATTTTTACATCTTACCATCCCATGGTATTTTACTGTGACTTTGGAAACTTTACCTATAGGTCATGTTTTGCATGATGAATTCCAGCTTGCAAGCCAGATGAGCAAGACTACTATGGAAAACAAATATGTTATGATCATATGGGGTATATTAAGACAAACTCTGGTATCACATGATGGTGCAACTGTCTGTTTACCTTTGTCCTTTGGAGTTTTTGCATTTTTTTTCTAAGAAAGTAACCTGTTAACCAGAGATCATAGAAACATAGAAATTAATGGCAGAAGGAGACCACAAGATTCATGTAGTCTGCCCAATATGGGTAATTATCCCCCCCTTCTATTCTTTCTGTGAAATGATACCTTAATGCCTGTCCCTGGTGTTTTTGAACCCATTTACCATTTTTGCTTCGACCACTTCCTAGGGGAGGCAATTCCATGGATCGACCACCCTCTCAGTGAAGAAGAATTTCCTAACATTGCTTCTGAATTACCCACTCATGAGCTTCATATCGTGTCCTCTAGTTCTGAAGCTTTACTTCTCCTGAAGGAGCTTCTGTACCCTACCCTATTTATACCCTTGATATATTTGAATGCCTCAATTATGTCCCTACTCTCCCTCCTCTGCTCCAGGGAGTACATGTTGAGCTCCCTCAACCTATCCTCATATGCCATTTGATACAGGCCCTGAATCATTTTTGTGGCTCTCCTCTGCACCATCTCAATCCTATCAATGTCTTTCCTAAGGTGTGACCTCCAGAACTGTACACAGTACTCCAAGTGGGGGTGCCCCAGTGCCCTATAAAGTGGCAGCACCACCCCCCTTCTGCAACTAGTGATTCCCCTTCCTATGCAGCCCAGCATACCACTGGCATTTAGCTCCGCCTTTTCACATGCTTCCCCACTTTTAAGTCATCTGATATAATGACTCCTAGGTCTCGCTCCTGGTTGCTGCATGCCAGCTGCTCCCCTACCAGGTAATATTCCACCTTGGGGTTTCCCATGCCTAAGTGCATGACCTTGCACTTTTTGGTACTGAATTTCAACTGCAAGGTGCCTGACCACTCCTTGAGTTTCCTCAGGTCTAATTTCTTGCTCTTGACTCCTTTTGGGGTGTCCGCTCTGTTGCAGATCTTATTGTCATCTGCAAACAGACAAACCTTGCCTTCAATCCATTATTGATGTCGACTATGAACACATTGAAGAGTAGGGTCCCCAGCACTGACCCCTGAGGCATTCTGTTAGTCACTTCCCTCTCCGTCGATACCACTCCATTTACGTGCTCATGTTGTGTCCTTCCCTTCATCCAGTTGCTCACTGTTAAGCGAGGTCCCTACACCTTAACTGGCTTTCTTACTGTACAGCTTAGACAAACCTTACATAGGGTATGGTAAAATGTTTTATGGATAGAAATTCATAACTAGAATGGAGTTGTTATGCTGCAGTAGTTATGTCATCATAGCTGTTATGCTGCACTAGCTATGTCACTACTGCAGCGTAACACCTTGGAATGCTGCCACATAGTTTTTTTTCTCAATCCAGTTAAGCTGGAAGTTGCTGTTTTTTTTAATCTTGAACTTGCAGAAACATCTGTAGCACACTGTGTCAGTTAAAAAAAAAAGAAAATGTTAAAATTTATGTTCTCTGCTGTCTTCTCCAGCTGGTTTTGTGTGATTTTCTATGCTGTGACTGTCCATACAATATAAAAGATTGTGTATGAGTAGTCATACACAAACAAGGATATTCTTGAATCTCAAGGTTCCCTTGGTAACAGAGCACCTCTCAAGCTGCACTCTCGATGTCATTTGTTACCAAGGAAACCTCTCAATACAAGAATAGCCTTGTTGTGTATGACTGCTCATACACAATCCTCTATGTTACACATAATATGCAAATGCTATACTAATATATAGGGCACAGAAACTGATCGTATAAGAGTAGGTGTCAGGATATATAATGATTGTAATACATTTTACTTTCGTTATGCATGGAAACTGCACTTAGTAAGCCAAGATATTAATGTCTTTGTCATCTTCTGATATTTTGTAGTCTGCACTGCCACACTTTGAATTTATATATAATTACACTACATCCTGTGTTTTATACATGCTATGTATACCTTTATTGTTCTCAGAGATAGCTGACTTAGTGAATATTGCATAATGTTATCTACACTGTGGAGCCACCTTACTTTTAGGCAGTAGCTCTCAGTGACTGTAACTAAGAATGTTTCTGTCTTCCGGTAGTCATGGTAATTATCATTGTATATAATGTAATGTATTACGTGTTCCCCCTCGGAGACCTTCTTCACTCCTTGGGGTATAGGGGAATGCTAAGCTCTGGCTCCTGGTATCTTATAGTAAGAACTGCTTAGGGCAACTGTGATATCCTTTTATAGTAATAAACACATTTATTACTGATATGCAACTTGTCTATGATGTTTTTTGCATCTCTAATTATTGCCAAGATCCTGATCAGGGTTAGACTTCCAAGCAAACTGGTGGCTGTATGCAGGCAATTTAGATGGTGCAAAGTTTCACTTGTTGCGTGAGAAATTTCCCTTCTTATGGGTGAAGTAACTGTGCACTCTCACATCACCTATCCCATTATTTTTACCTTCATAGCAACTTGTAAAGTCTGGCTGCTTACTGGGCATGGTTGATGCCAACTCACTGCGCTCAACAGCAGTTTTGAATTACAAGACTAAGCAAGTACAGTAGCCTGCCCATCTTCTGGTTTTGCCTGTCATGGATCAATACATGACACGACACCCTCTTATGGGTTCTGATTTTGAGATTCCCCACTGATTGGTACCAAATGGCCACAATGTCAAACATATGCGCAGACTTGAGACTAGATGTCTCTAACTTCCTTGCCTCCCATAAAGGATGGACTGACTTAGCACTAGGCGCAAGTCAATCTGAAAACTCCATGCTGGGGATTTCAACCCAGTACACAGAGATGAGGCAAACAGCCAAAAAGCATGAGGCTAAAGGGCTGTTGGTCAAGGCTCCCTACACTGCTTTAGAAGCCTCTGAATTGAGGTTTCACTCCCTCACACTGCAACTCTCATCCTTTGAGGAAGAGATGTGATTGCAGTCTACTGAAAGTTTCAGAAAAGAGCAAGAACTGCAGACTGAAATTCAGTCCTTGCAAAATGAAAAAGAGACTATTTTGCACTTTTCTGTTGATGGTAATCAGCAAGAAATATGTATGTTGAGAGATGAATGTGAAAGTTTGAAGCAGTATAAGAGACAGGTGTTACAAATGAATGACTTGTTAACTAAAACGAATGATCAACTTTGAGAGGACTTGGACGGTCTACAAGATGACTTGAACCATGTATGTGATGAGTTGGATAGGGAACATAGGGACAACTGCGATTTGAGCACCACATATAGAGTGATACAAAAAAAGGTTACAAAAGGTGTAGAAAAGAACATTGCAAAAGTTAGCCACAAGGAATATAAAGACAAGATGGCGAAACTGTGCCATCAGCGAGAGGTCTTGTCTGGTCATGTTAATGCAATGGGAGGTTACTCCCCCATTGACCTCACATCATCAGGGGAGGATGAATTGCATGATGACATCTCCCAATACAATGCCCAGTCAATCCCCTACTATGGCACAGTAACCCCACCCTGCAATTCACAAGATGGCGGGTCCCCTCACAATGACAGCATGTCCCTTCATCATCAATGCAATGACGATTATCATGTGCACCCCAAATATGGTGACCCCCACGATAGGGGGGAAGCTTATTCCTCCCACTGCCATCTCAAGGCCTATCAACAGCCTCCCCTGTCTCCTTTATTTCAGTAGACAACAGAGAGGAGATTGATAAAATGATTGAAAACATCTGCACAATTCAGATTTACCTGAAAGAAGCAAACGAACCATCCGAACACAGATAAAACAAATGCTGAAGGAATCCACTACACAGGAATCTGTGGATCAAGCTGTGGCCGATGCTACAGTGGAGGCTTTCCTTCACAGTGCACAAGATAACCTTCCTTCCCCAGACCATTCTGCTAATCCCCTTCAGATGGACCACTCTGATCAGCAAATCACTGACATTGTAGTCCGCATGAGTCCCACTGACAACCTCAGCTGTCATTTGGAGAAGGTACATTCCAAATGCAAAATGCTTAGCTTACCGGTGGACTACCAAGTACAGATCCTCTGACAGACTATTGATCCCGGCCTTGGGTGAAACTTCCAGAAGTAGCCCGGCAGGACAGCTGAGCTACTTTTGACCAAATTGCAACTGAACTCATAGTGCACACAGTCTAGGTGTGGTTGGGGTAATGCTAGTGTACCCCATAAAACAAAATGCATCAGAGACTATGGATGGCCTACCATGCAGGTAAAAACCTTGCAGGAGATGCTGTAGACACTGACCTCATAGAATACAAAAACTTGTTCCCTCAGAACATGCTCCTAGCCATCCATGAGAAGGTGGAATCGACAATTTTCCCCACCATGGACAATTTTGCTGACATTCTTTGGAAAATGGAGTGGGTTTACCAGATCTACATCGGAGATCTTAGCTGCAGTTCAAAAAAGGTGGCCATGGTACAATCTACCAGCGAGCCCACAACCCATTATACTGTGGAGGGCAAGGTCCATGAGAAGAAACACCAGCCTTCAGACAACTGACAGCATAACC
This sequence comes from Neoceratodus forsteri, assembly GCA_016271365.2. NCBI lineage: Eukaryota > Metazoa > Chordata > Ceratodontiformes > Ceratodontidae > Neoceratodus > Neoceratodus forsteri. The sequence goes on along the minus strand of CM057455.1, from coordinate 397,318,703 downwards.
AGTCTGGGGGTGGGAACCTGAACTACAACAAAAACAAATGCACTTGGAATTCCGATAACAATTGGGGCAATCGAAACAATTGATCAGGCCCCTCGTACATAGAGATCACGGAGAAAAATAGAAACCTCCGAAACCTCCTTGACTGAGTCTGTTCTGTAGCAGATGCATTCCTAGTGTGGGCCCTTGTAGCTATAGGTCCAGGACAGCAGGCCTTGACAGGCCATGGGGATTCTAGAAACACAGGGCACTAGGTCACAGCAGGCCTGAACCCTGATGCCACCCCTTACATCTCTGTCAGAGATGAGGTCCAACAAGAACAGGCCCAACTGCTCTACCAGGAGCACCCTGCTGCTCGGACCATGGACTGACAACTACAGACCCAACCCATATGTGAACAAGCTAGAACTGGACACACACAGAAAGTCTTGCACCAAAGCCATGGTCAGGGGCCACCCACTGACAATGCTCTTAGATACAGGAATGGCTGTGTCTGTATTACATGAAGGTGGTATTATCAACTGCTAGATAACCTGAAGGCACACCATACCTTTCAGATCATGGTACTACAGGACCATCCCAGCATCATGGGGATTGATTTTCTCTCACCACATGGATCTAGTTAACATGCTATTGATCCAAATCAGAGGACAATACCACACTGTCATGATTTCAGATTCACATGTGGTTGCAGCTATAACCACTAATAACAAGGAATATGACATTATCACTCTATTCCAGAACCATGAGTTCTTGAAAAGACAGCTACACATGTTGCAGAAACTTCTGGATCCATTTTCCATAAACAAGCATGACTATGGTAGAAGGTACACTGTTATCAAAATCCCAGGCCTAGCCCATGAAAGGCAAAGATAATATCTTTGAATGCTGAGGCCCTGCCATCAATCAGAGAAACTGTTCAGTCACTCCTCAAACAAGGTGTGATCAGGACTAGTGTCTCCACTGTGAATTCACCTATTTGGCCTGTTAAGAAACCCACAGGAACTTGGAGACTTACAATTGATTACAGGAGATTTAACAAAGTCACTCCTAGTTGCTCACCTACAGTAGCATCAGCACCTGATGTGCTCAAATTACTGACCCCTGACCATCAGTGGTTCAGCACTCTTGACATCTTCAGTGGTTTCTGGTCACTGCCACTGGCACTTAAAAGCCAATACAAATTTGCCTTTAGCTTTGAAGGAAGACAGAACACATGGAACTGCCTGCCCTAGGGATTTTACAATAGCCCCTACTTCTTCCGTCTACACATGATGGATGCACAACAGGATTTCTCTGCCCAACAATGTATTTTGCAGTATGTGGATGACCTATTGCTGGCAACTGCCACCAAAGAACAACACTTTGACCTCTTGGATGAACTACTGACCCCTCATGCAGAGGGCAGGCCTCAAGTACAACCCGACAAAGGCACAACTTTGCCAAACAGAAGCCATCTTCCTTGGGTTGCACATAACAGACAAAGGAAAAAGCCCAGCCTGGAAATAGATCCAAGGCCTACAAGATTTGCCACTCCACACCAGTATGACAACATTCAGATGTTTTCTGGGAATGGTCAACTATTCCAGGGACTTTATTTGTGACTTTTCTCAGAAGGTCGCCCCTCAGTATGAGCTTCTGAAAAAGGATGCCCCCCTGGACTTGGGGTTCTATCTACACTCAAGCTGTGACGTCACTGAAACAGGCCTTGGTCCCTGCTCCAGCCTTAGTTACCCAAATCCAGCATTGCCCTTCCATCTGGAATCAGCAACCTTAGACATTGCTAAGTTTGCAGTCCTTCCTTAGAAAATCAGTGGTACTTTAAGACCTGTTGCATATGTACCCCAAATGTTGTCACCTGTAGACCAGAAGTACAGCCTTTGTGAAAGGAACTTCCTGTCAACCTACTGGGCTGCCAAACATTTTTTGTATATCTTTGGGTACTCACCTATCATTATCACCTATTATTTATGAAGGAGAACCACATGACTGTACACTGCAACCACCTGTCCTGCCTGATCCAGGCCCATTTCTTCCTGCCACTTCCAAGCTCCTTAAAGACACTTCTCTGTGTCACGTCTTTACTGATGGCTCAGCCTCATACTACCAATGAAAACAGGTAGCTGGACTTGGAATGCTTAGCATATATCCCAGTGGCAACACCGTTGGGATATCCAAACATTGCAGTGTGGCATCATCACAGTATGCAAAACTGGTAGCTGTGGCCTGTGCCCTCGAGTTCATACATCATGGTACCGAGGACACCATCATTTTTGCAGACTCTAACTGGGTCTGCTGCTCCCTCACTGAATTCCTACCATGATGGCAAAAGAACTCCTTTGCATCTTCTGATGGCACCCCAGTGAAATATAAAGCACTTTTGATTTATATTCACAAACTGGCACAGAGTTTTCAACATAAACATTTCCTCCACAATGTTAAAGCTCACTCTGAAACAGACCCCTACAATTCCTTCAATGACAAAGCAGATACTCTTGCAAAAGAAGGTGCTCGGGTGGGGACACATGGATGATGGATCACAGAGACACCCTAACAGCTGTCCATGTGGCAGCTATCAGAAAGAAACCAGAACCATCTGATCCATTAAACTCATCCACTGTACAACACGAAGAACCCCAACTCAAGGAGGTGTTCCACCTCCATGACAAAGGAACAGAATAAGACTTACCTACCCATAGTTCATACAACAGACATACAAGTAGGTTACACTTGTCACCAGATGACAAACTGATCTGGTATCAACCAGAGGACCGACCCTATAAATTGTGGGCAGTCCCTCAACCACTGAGATCTGAATTTCTCCACCAGGTACATGACACCCCTACTGGTAGACATCAGGGAGTTGAAAATACACTCAAAAGACTCAAAACTGTTGGTTGGTGGCCTGGTAGCACCCAGTATGTCTGACGCTACATTGACAACTATCTAATCTGTGCTCAGAACAACCCAATACCAACCAAACATAATGCCAAGCTGCTACCACAGAGACATTCTGATCCTTGGCATGCCATACAAATCAGCTTCATTTGTCCCTTAGCCAATACTAGCAGGAACTACAAGTATGCACTTGTAGTTACTGACCTTTTCTCTAAGTGGTTTGAAGCCATTCCCACTGAGACATGCACTGCAAAAGCAACTGTTAAAACCCTGCCGGAACAGATCTTCTCCAGGTGGGGACTACATCTGAAGGTACACTCTAACAAAGGCACCAGCATTACAGGACAGTTGATGAAAGAATCTCTTGAACTTCTAGGGGTATACCAGAAGTTCCACATACCTTACTACCCCAATCTTCAGGTCAAGAAGAAAGAGCCAACAGGAAGATTAAACAAATGCTTTCCAAATTCATTGAGGACAATCCCAAGGACTGGGATTCCCTACTGCATTTACTCCTTATTACAATTAAGGGGACTCCTTCAACCACTACCCAGGTGATACCCTTCAAGATGATAACTGGTAGAACCATGAAATTATTTGAGCATCTGTTGTTTGACCCTAACACTCCCACTGCAGTCTGTAGACAAGTATGTGGCCAGACTGAAGGAAGACATTGTTAAGACCCATTTGTATGCTGCACACTGCATGGGCAAGGCCCAGCAATCATCCAAAATCCAGTTTGACAAACACACACAAGAAGTGGACTGGCAAGTCGGAGATCAGGAAATGGTACTCATATTTGCTCACCCTACACATGCCTTTTCCAATAAATGGGAAGGACCCTATCCCATTGTCAACAAGCTCAAGTTAGACTTTTGCAAAACAAGAAGCTAACTGACAAATGGTTGCATGCAAACTAACTAAAGCTATATAAAGGAGTATAATTACTTTTTCTAACCCCATTGGGCAGAATTGTACCAACTGACCTTTTCCTTTTCCTTACAGATATCCCTGCAAGATGGCTATCTTGCACCTGTTACTCGTCATCTTAGGAGCTTTCCCCTGTATCCAGGGCAAGGCAGATCACATACTTCCACATCTAGACCATCCTCCTGTTGCCACCCCAGGAGGAGTATCAATCACAGTCCCAAACAAATTGATTACTATACAGGAAGGTAAAGACACCTTTCTCACTGCCTCAGTTGTAGCCCCTGACAAATCTACCCTACAAATTGAATAGTAAACTGATTTTAATGGACAAACTCTCCTGGTGGCCCATTTGTCCAAAGGAACCTTCCATGGCTGATCCAATGCCAAAATTGCCCCAAATGGTACTTTATCTATTCATCAAACCAATCATCGACATTCAGGTCTATACAACCTTACAGCTCTAATTGACCCTACCTGTTGTGAGAGGTTATCCAAAGACTCCACAAAGGATTACAGTGCACTCAATTCCATGGAATCAGCCACCATGTATTTGTCTATTATTCCTCCAGCAGAAGCACAACTACTTGAATGTTCCCCGCAGGAACCTGTCCCACTTAGTGGTCTAACTGAAAATTTAGCCCCTGGTACCCATATCAACAATTTGCAATATATGCATGTTCCTGTACTTTTTAATCTCACACATTGGAATATGGCAGAATTTGGTATGTGTTTTGCTACTAACACATCAACATTTTTCAGTACTATGTTATTAGTCTGGCAGCATGCCAGACACATGCACAAGATCCAGTAGCTGGTGTCAATACTGTAGACAATCTAGGTTTATTTAGAACTTGACTAAATCAGTCTAAAATTAAATCTCATTCTTCTAGAAAGAAGTGTGAAACAGCTGATGTCACTGGTGCAACAGGCACCTTTACTGGCATCTTTGGTAGCACTATGCCTATCTGTAAGAGGGCAGACATTGCTACTATCAGAGATCACTCACGTAAATTCCAAGTAGGTATGATTAATGATATAATACCTCAATTGTTACATGGTGTGGATGGTCTTAGCCAGGAATAAAATGAAAGAAATTAGTTTTACTGACACTAAGGATAAGTCAAATCAACTCATTGCACAAAACAACAAATGGGTAGACAAGCAATATATTGCCAGGGAACTCCTCTGCTCTGCTTATGGCTCTTGTGTCATAACCACTATCAATAACCTTTTCCGTGATCTGGAATCTGTATGTATTCCAGATATCATTCATGACAGAAGAATTTCTAAATGGTATTGCCCACATTGTAAATCCTCTACATATATTGCAATGTGTATGTCTCCATCTATTTCCATATCTATATCTACTGCTAGAAATTTAGATTTTGTTACCAGGCATCCAAACAAAGTACCATGCTTCACTGCTAAGAAATGTACTATTCTAGACACTATGTTCATTATCTTTACTGTCTCATTGCCACGTTTTGATTCAAAAACAGCTATATTTGATAAACTTGCTACAGTTCACTCCATTGGGCACCTTGAAGACAACATCTACAGAGAACACATTGATCTACCACCTCTCCTTGTCTTCCATCCAACCCTGAATGCATGGGTCTCACCTCACATGGATTGCTGAGCCAGGAAGGGATATCATTATTTGTGTCATGATGTTTTTGATGCTATAAAACTTGATTGTGATTACTCACCTGACAGCACTGATTGGTCTTTTACATTAGACCAGGACATTACTGCAAATGGCACAGATACCCATGAAGCACGATCAGCACCACCACCACTGGCGAACAATGAACAACTCTACAAGGCTAATAAGGAGGATGTTCATCGGCTGACAAGAAGGATATCGAACCAGTCTTACAACTGTCCATTCCAACTGCAAAAATGGAGGTTGCCAATTGTTAAACTTTCTTGTAGTTCTGATGGACAGTATTGTGTTCTCACTAATCATAAACCTTTCTCCTATGATAACAATGTTTGTTAAATACAACATCCTAACTTTTGTTTTGTTCCTCATCAAACTACTGTGATAGGACACACAGTGATTACTCCTGTTCCCATCGAGGAACCTGATGTTATTGATGGTGACCCTGAATATTTGCTTGCTCGAACTCAATATCTACCCATCTTTAATGTACACATAGACCCATTGACATAGACACTTAAATCACTTTTAGAGAGGAAAGATACACACCTCATACACATCAGTAACAATCTCACCACTACTGGTGATACAATTAATGCCATCATCAATGATGGCGATTTAAATGATGCACCCTCTGATACTTTGTTAGAAATCACTTTTAAATGTTTTGTTACTATCCAGGCATTTTTGACATTCTTTTTAATAATAATGCTTTGCTGCCTAAGGTGTACGCTCAAACAACTTCGAGAGCAGCTTGAATTCCTTTACAAGGCTCGTGTGTCAGGTCTTTAAAAGGCAGTTTGCTCTCACCACTTTCCCATATGTTGTTGCCTTTTGGTAAGGAAACAAGGGGGGGATTGTTATGTGAGGTCCCTACACCCTAATTGGCCTTCTTACTGTATACCTTAGACAAACCTTATGTTACACATAACATACATATGCTATACTAATATATAGGTCACAGACACTGACCATATAAGAGTAGGTGTCAGAATATATAATGATTGTAATATACTTTACTTTTTCTATGCATGGAAACTGCACATAGTAAGCCAAGACATTCATGTCTTTGTCATCTTCAGATATTCTGTAGTCTACACTGCCACAATTTGGATTTATGTATAATTACACTACATCCAGAGTTTTACATATGCTAATGAATACCTTGATTTTTCTCAGAGATAGCTGACTTAGCGAATATTGTATAATGTTATCTACACTGTGGAGCCACCTTACTTTTAGCCAATAGGGCTCCCTGACTGTAACTAAGAATGTTTCTGTTTCCTGGTAGGAATGGTAATTATCATAGTATATAATTTAATGTATTATGTTTTCCCCTCAGAGACCTTCTTCTTTTCTTGAGGTATAGGGGAATGCTAAGCTCTGGCTCCCAGTATCTTATGGTAAGAACTGCTTATGACAACTGTGATATCCTTTTATAGTAATAAACATGTTTATTACTGATATGCAACTTGTCTGTGATTCCTTTGCGTCTCTAATTATTGCCAAGAATCTGATCAGGGTTAGACTCCCTAACACTCACCCAAGCCACCACTTCCTTTCCTACACCAATGTGGTCCAGCCTTTTTACCAATCTTCTATGTGAAACCGAATAAAAGACCTTACTAAAGTCCTGATAGACCACATCCACCACTCCCCCTTGGTCTACTGCCTTCGTTACCCAGTCAAAAACATTGACCAGGTTTGTCTCACACAACCTTCCAGCCATGAAAATATGCTGTTTTGGATCTTGTTGCCTGATGGATTCCAGATGTGCTACTATTCTTTGCCAGAGCAGTATCTCCATCCATTTTCCTACCACCGATGTTAAGCCAATGGACAATAGTAATTCCTGAAAGGATAGGCATTGGGTGGTGTGCCATTTCATCAAAATCAGCTTTTTTTCAGCTGTACCTACTGACATAACCCATTTTGCACCAGGGTCATGCTTAGGAGTACTTTCTGGCATGCAGTCTAAGAGAAGAATGGGCACATCTACTACCAACTCAGGAAATACTTGCTGTCACATCCTGGTGACTGCAGTCCAGAAAGGTTGCATCACTGGATAAGCCCACAAGATATGATACAGTTGTGCATTCTCCTGCCAACATTTTCATCAAGTGTCCTTGGTAAGGAGGCCCAGATTTTTAACTTTGGCTGTGGTGTGGTAGCACTGCAACAATATTTTATTCATGATTAACCTAGTTCTGCCATCCCAACAGGCTTGATGAATTCTAGTGCAGCAATTGGCTCATTGCAATTCAGAGAACCAGGTTCCTGTGTCCACACCCCATTGGGATTAAGTAGACAGGGTGATGTCAGGAAGAGTGCCTATTAGTGCATAATAGATCCTGCTGGTCTGGCCACTTTGGAACTTCATCCAGGTTAGTGTAGGGGCACTCCCTGTCCTGAGTGCTGGATGAGGAGGTGGGATATTCATATGGATTATAGGGTCTTGGATCTGCAAATACCATTAGAAGTGGATTGTGGGGAGCTGATAGCACTCATTAAAGGCTGTAAATCAGTCAATAGAATTGGTGCCAGAAAACAAACTATCTTGTATCATTCTGATACTATGAGCTTCCAATAGGTGCCAATGAATGGTGGATTTACCAATGATGAGAGCCTGGTTATTCCACACGAGGCAAGTTCCCATGTGGTAGGTGAGACCTGCAGGGTTTTATAGACCTTATGCCAGTAGGACACTGAAAATGCTATGGGGGTTGCAGAGAGTGGAGGGTTTGATTACAGGAATAAAGCAAAACTGCAGGTGAGGGGGATCCAGTAATTGCTAGTTCCAGGTACATCCAGATTGGGGAATCAGCCTTGGATGGCATGAAGCACTGAACAGTTTGAGCCATTATGAAGGCCATATGATAACTGAGGAACCAGGACAGATCCCATCCCCTTCTATTCCAGTACTGACATAGCTTCTGCCTGCTGAAGTGGGGGGATGCCTGTCCCATAGGATATGAACCACTAGGGTACCTACCTTTGAGAACCATTTCAAGGGAATCTGGAGTGGACAAGCAGCAAAGTTTTATTCCACCAATGAAGTCCTGGCAAAGTAGTGAAATTCACCCCACATATAATTTTGTTAAGTTGGCACTTCACCATGTAACTTTGCCTTTGCATTTGTCAAGGAGAAGATAGCAAAAAAAAAAGGATCTGTCAAATGTTTCACTTTCTGCAGGTCACAAGGGGCACTCCAGTCAGTCAGGAAGTCACTGATTTGATTTCGTTTTCTGAGTAGTGATTGTGTTAGCTGACTGTAGTGAAGCATGGCTGAGTCAGTGCCAGAGACAACCAGAAATGAAGAAAATTGAATTTGTTTTAAATTAGTTTTATAAGAAATCTTTATTTTTCTGTACCCTATCTGTTGTGTGATCTTGTTTATTTTTTCCTAAGTTTTGAGAGTTTGTTTTAGTCTATGTTTCTCTCTTTTTCTAACACTTCAGTTCTGTAAATGGTGAAGGGACTTAGTGGGTGATGTGACAGCAAATGGGGGGGCAGTGATTCACTGGAACAGGCAGATGTTCTAGGTAGTCAGGCACCCCCCAAACCACCAGCTGAGGAAGGGAGTAGTGCTGCTTCCCAATTTTCACAACAGAGTGATCACTTGGAGCAGCAGCAGCAGGAGCAGACTATGGTCCCTGCCCACCCACTTCATTCCACTACCACCAGCAGCTCAATGCCTCACATTGCAGAGCACCCCACAACCTCCTTGGGAGCTCCCCGCATCAACCAAGGAGATTGGCCAGATGGCATTTTTTTACCATTGATGGCAATGGTGAGAGTGTTGTCACATGTAAGCTTTCTGGCCATACAGTATGCTGGGGCAAGAAAGCCAGCCACTTGGGCACTGGTGGGCAAAGTACCCACCATAATGTGCACCACCATGCCACGTGGTATGTCCAGCAGCATGAGGTAGTAGCAGCAGCAGGCAGCAGTGGGGAGGATGTAGTGGAAGGGGATGGTGGGTGGCATGAGGTGGTAGGTCATCATGTTGCAAGTCAGTGTAACAAGAGGACTCAGTTCACAGCCATAACAGCAGTTAGCAGCACCTGCAGCCCAAGGAGCCCTACCACCATCAGACCCTGCAGCAGTCCTGTGGGATGAAGTGGGTCACCTTCACCAGGGGATGACTGAGGCAAAGAGGAACATCTAAAAAATGTTAGAGAATGAGGGAAAAGTGTTAGAGAACCAGGAACGAATTCTTTTGATCCTGGAGAAAGTGCACTTTGGTGGTGGCAGTGCCAGGAGCAGAGAATAACATTTTTTCTTATTTTTTTTTGTTTTCTATCACTTTGTATCATAGCCTATCCCCCCCCAAAAAAACACAAACAAACTATAAAAAGTAAAAAAAAAAACCTTTTCTATTCTCTTGTTAAAGGGGCACTGTCAGCCTTTAGGACCAATTTTGAAAGGCTGGTGATGATGATCTCTAGTGCAAGGCTTAGCCATATAAAATACATAACTAGCCCCATATTCACATAGAAGAGCTATAAATGTAGTATTTTTAGTAAAGTTAATTTCTATCAACTCGCCTGAAATATATGCTCTGCTCATCCATGAACTACAAGTGTGTGGAGCAAGGAAGAAACTCGTTCATGAAAGTGTTACTTTTTTTGGATGTACCTGTAAAAATGGGCTTTTCCATTACTTCTGGCAGTGCATAGTAGTTCAAAGTTCATCCCATTGAAAAATGAGCACTGGAATCTGTTTTATTTTGTATTACAAAAAAATTGAAGCTGTGATTCTGAGCAAGCACATTACTGGCTAGCCGTCGCCTGCAAATAGAAACAATTACTTAGTTTGTCTCTAAATTTGCCCACTGAACACTGCTGGTGCTGGAACTATGTTTACCTGTGAAAAGGGAGAAGAAAAAAATTATAATAATTAAAAGTAAATCGTAATGACACTTACCTGTACATTACTGATGCCTGCCATGTTGGCATCTGTGGTGCCATTTGTCCAGATTCCTGGCATCAAATGGTGTGCTGGTGGTGAAACCTGAAGGAAGACAAAAGGAAAAAAGAACATTGTAATATCTTTCTGAAATAAGGTGAAAGGCCTTTGCTCTACTGCTGCACATTGTCGTCTATATCCAAATGGGGAAACTTCTTTTCTCAGCTGTGTCACCTGTGATGAAAATGAATAAAGATAAACTTTCCTTTTCTCAACTGCATCATCTGACCTGTGAATAAAATAGATCAATTTATCTGCCCCATTTGTCCAATGTGATCTCTGCAATGATGAAATCTGTGTACTATGTTTGCAGCTCCTCTACATCTGTACACCTGGAAGTAAAAATTATTCAATTGGTTTGTCTCCAGATTTATTCACTGCTGGCGCTAGAACAATTTTTACCTGAAAAGACAGAAGAAAAAAATTATAACAATTAAGAAAAGTAAATCATAATTACACTTACCTGTACATTACTGATGCTTGACATGTTTGTGCTGGTGGTGCCATTTATCCAGATTCTCAACATCAAATGGTGTGCTGATGGTGAAACAGCAGGGAGACAAACAGAAATACAGGAAATCATTTTGAAATCATTTTTGGATAAGGTGGCATAGAAACATAGAATTTGATGGAAACAAAGAATTTGACGGTAGATTTAGGGAGGCAGTATAGATCAGTGGTTTAAGGCTCTAAGCTGCAAATTTGGTGACATCCAACAGACCAGACGTGGGTTTGAATCCCACAGCTTCCACTTGCATACTGTGTGACCCTGAGCAAGTCACTTAACTTCCCTGTGCTCCCAGGATGCACCTGTAAAAAAGCTTTCAGCTTAGTGTGTCTTACCTGTTTAAATAATTAAATAAAAAAAAAAAAAGTACTGCTTGGCCCACCTAGTCTACCCATTTTCCTACCTGATGGAAAAGCTGCAGATTCTAGTTAATCAACAGCTTACATCCTTCTACCACCCACTAGAATTGCCTTATGCCTGTCCCATGCATTCTTGAATTCTCCCACTGTTCCTGACTCCACAACCTCCTCAGGAAGGCTGTTGCCTGCATCCACAACCCTCTTTGTGAAAAAATACTTTCTAACATTACCTCTGAGCCGTTCCCCCTCTATCTTCAAATTGTGCCCCCTTGTTCTTGCACATCTCTTCTTCTGAAAGATACTACCCTCTTGTACTTTGTTAATTCCCTAGAGATACTTGAAAGTTTCTATCATGTCCCCCCTCTCCCTCTTTTCCTCAAGGGTATACATATTAAGCTGCTTTAGTTTCTCCTCTTATGTCTTCTGGTGCAGACTCTGCACCATTTTGGTTGCCCTCCTCTGAACAGCCTTCACTCTGTCTTAATCTTTGCGGAGATGGGGTCTCCAAAATTGCACGCAGAGCTCCAGATGGGGTATCACTAACTGTACAGAGGGATAACAACTTCCTGTTTTCTACTGTTGATGCCTCTCCCTATGCATTCCAGTATGCACCCAGTCCTCCTTACTGCCTTCTCACATTGCTTGCCCACCTTTAGGTCATCTGATATAATTACTCATAGGTCTCTTTCAATTTTTGTTGTTGTCATAACTCACCTCCCATTGTGTCCTCTTCCCCTGGGTTTTTGTTTCCCAGATGCATTACCTTGCACTTCTTTGCATTGAATCTGAGCTACCACATATTTGACCATTCCTCCAACCTTGCCATGTCCCTTTTCATTCTTTCCACTCCATCTTGTGTATCAACCCTGTTACAGATCTTTGTGTCATCTACAAAGAGACATACCTTTCCTTCCAGGTGCTCTCCAATGTCACTTATAAAGACATTAAAGAGGACTGGTCCCAGTACCAAACCCTGTGGTACCCCACTAGTTACCTTCCTTTCTTCACTGTGCAGTCTGTTTACTATTACCTTTTGTGTCCTGTTATCCAGCCAGTTTTTTATCCAGGCTACCACCTTGGGACCCACTCCAAGGCTTGCTAACATGTATATTAATCTTCTGTGTGAGATTGTGTCAAATGCGTTGCTAAAATCTAGGTAGGCCATATCCACAGCTCCTCCCTGGTGTACTACTTTGGTCACCCAGTCAAAGAAATCTATTCGGTTCATCTGACATAACCTTCCTGCTTTGAAACCATGGTGCCTTGGGTCCTGTGCCCTGCTGGCCTCTAGGTACTCAACAATTATTTCCTTCAGAAGTGATTCCATCATTTTCCCTACCACTGAAGTCAAACTAATTGGTCTGTAGTTTCCTGCCTCTGCCCTGCTCCCACTTTTGTGAAGTGGAATCACATTTGCCCTCCTTCAGTCCTCAGGTACCACCCCATCCTCTCATGATTTGTTAAAGAGAATAGTCAGTGGTGTTACTAGTTCTACCCTTAGTTCTTTTAGAATTCTTGAGTGAATACCATCAGGCCCCATTGCTGTGTCCACCCTCAGTTTCAGGATTTCTTTCAAAACCCTTTCTTCTGTGAATGGACTGGTATTGACTCCCCTAATCAGTGTTTCTCCCTTATTTGGTTTAGGTACCTCCTCCTCCTCTTCCGCTGTGAATACTGAGCAGACATATTTGTTCAGTATCCCTGCTTTTTCACTGTCAACCTAAGCCCATATTCCCTCCCCTTTATTAAGCCTCTGTATCCCCCCTTGTCTTTCTTTGCTCCCTAATGTACCTATAAAAGGTTTTATCCCCCTTCTTAATAGAGTTGGCTATCTTTTCCTCAGTTTGTGCCTTTGCTATTCTGACTACCTTCCCTGCCTCCTTCTGCTTTAACTGATAAAGTTCTTTGTCCTGCTTCTTCTGTGTTTTCTTATATTTCCTGAATGCTATACTTTTCTCCTTAACCATTCCTGCCACCTCTTTTGAGAATCATAGCGTTTTTTTCCTTCATTTTGTTTTGTGGATTTGCTTCACACAAAGGCTTGTTGCCTCTGCGATGGTTGTTTTGATTATTTCCCATTGTTCCTCCATCCTTCCTTCTTGCCAGTTTGCTAGTGCTTTTCTGAGGCACTCTGTTATTTTCCCAAAGTCAGCCTTCCTAAAGTCCAATACTCTTGTTTTTGTATGGCTTCACTCTATGGTTGTGTTTATTGTGTACCACACTTATTGGTGGTCACTTGTTCCCAGATGGCTACCCACTTCTGAATCTGAGATCCTTTCTCCTTCCCCATTTGAGAGTACCAAGTCTAAGACTGCTCCCTCCCGAGTGGGTTCCAACACTAGCTGTCTGATACATGCCCCCTGTAGGGCATCAAGAATGACCCTACTCATGGATGTGCCTACAGCAAAGGTATTCCAGTTAACATCTGGCATATTCACGTCCCCCATCAACAATATCTCCCCTTTTTCTGCCATTTTAAGGATGCCTTCTATCATTTCCTTGTCCATTTCCTCCCCTGAGATGGGGGTTTGTACACAACCCGCTTGTGGATTGTGGTGCCATTTCCTGTCTCCAGGGTGACCCATAGTGATTCATCAACTTCCTATTTACTCTTTAGTTCTGTTGCTTTAATCCCTTCCCTTATATGGAGATCTACTCCTCCTCCTCTTTTACCCACCCTGTTCCTCCTGTAGACTGTGTATCCTGGTATGTTGTCATCCCAGTCATGGTTCTATGTGTACCATGTTTCATTGACTGCCACAATATCCAGGCATCCCTCTTCCATCAAGGCCACTAGTTCAGAGAGCTTGTTTAACAGACTGCGGGCATTGGTACTCATCACCTTCTATGTATTTTTTATGGCCTTACCACTTTTAGCCCCATTCCTGCCCTTACAGCCTTTTTCTGCATTTATCCCTGTCCTGCTCCCTACTGACTTCCCTACCTTGTTGTTTTCCTCTCTAACTACTGTATTTTGTGGGGGGATGCTGGGATTTCCCTGCTCCTTTTCAGTGCCTCCCCCCTTTGCTAGTTTAAATGTTTGCCAATGAGGCATTTAAACCAGTCACTCAGGATCCTGGTTCCCCCCTGAACAGATGTTGACCATCACACCAGTATAAGCCTGTATCCCTCCAGGTGGCTCCCCAGTCCCCAATGAAGCCAAAACCCTGAGATCCACACCAGTTTTTCAACCATTCATTGAATCCCATGGTGTGTAATTCCCTAGCATCATCCTTGCCATAGACAGGCAGCACCTCCGAGAAGGTTACCGTACATGCTACTTGTCTAAGGCCCCTCCCCAACTCCACAAACTCCTCTTGCACTGCTCTGATCCCATTAACAGCCAGGTCATTTGTCCCTAGGTGGACAATGACATCCAGCTTCCTCCCTCCCTCATGTAGCTGCTCCTGCAATCCTAAGGATTTGCTTCCTGTCCCTCCCTGCCGTGGCGCCAGACAGGCACCTTACCTCCTTATCCCCTTCATCCCCAACTTCTACCCCCAATGATCAAGTCTCCCACCAGGAGTTGTTTCCTTCCCCTCTGGGGTCTCATGCCACCCTCCTGTGGGTCTCCTTTGTGGAGGTTCCCAGCATCCTCCTTGGTCTCTGCTGCAGGTGCTTCCATAGAGGAACCACTCTTTGCCAGAACAGCATATGAATTGTGGAGAGGTACAACTGGAGGAATGCACATCTGTTCCACCACCTTCTCCCTCCCTGAGCCCACCTTGGTCTAAATGCTCCTCTTTCTTGGCAACCTCTGAGGTAATGCTGGTGGCCCTGGTGGTCCCTGGGTGGGGGAAGAGGTTTCACAAATCCTAGCCAGGTAAGCCTGGAGATGGGCAACCTCCTCCTTCAGACCAGAGAGGTGCCTGCAAACAGGGCAGCATCACTGCCTCCAGAATGTCTCCCAGAACACTGCCACCCCACAGCCATTGTACTGCACCACTCCCATCTTGACTTATTTTGTGTCCCTTCTCCTGTTGCTTTGTATGCTTACTGTCTCCTCCCTCTATATATTTTTGCACTTACTTTCCTACTGCCTATGTGCCCTTACAACTCTCACCCTTCCTGTTCTGGGACAGGAACTTTCTGTAGTCTTCAGTAGTCTCCTTCTTCCATGCTTGGATTCAGAACTCCAGCAGCGGGGGAGAAAGAGTTATTTTTAGGTTCCTTCAAGGTTAATGAAATGAATGTGTCTCAGTGATTCTTCCCTTCCCTACTGCCAAACAGGAAGTTCCTGTTGTCAGTCAAATCCAGTGGCTATAAAAGTAGAACTGGCTTTGGGTGGGTGGGTAGAGGTGGGGTGGGAAAGAGGGCAATTAGTAAACAAATCTGTAGTTCTAGACTGCTGTATCTTGCTCTGAAACCAAAGTGTTCTCTTCTGTCCAAAAACAGCAGGAAGCTGTAATTGGAGACTGCTGCTTTTGTACTACTAAGCTGCTAAGCCACACTGCCTATAAGATTTACCTCTGCTCTGACTCAGTAACTTAAGCTGATACAGCCCCCTTCCTCAGAGAAACACACAGTGACTTTCTTCTTTTTTTTTACTTAAATGAGACCCTCTTCTTCTAATAAAGTATCTGTTTGCTTAATCCAAACAGGTACTAACTCCTGCAGAGATAGAAATTATTTTATCAGTAAAAAATCTGTTGTTCTAGACTGCTGTATCTTGCTCTGAAACCAAAGTGTTCTCTTCTGTCCAAAAACAGCAGCCTTTCAAGCCCATGCCAAGGACTGGAATCAAAGGATAAGTACTGTGAACACCACTGAAAATGACTTACCATCACTGCAGATGAAGAGTGGCCATGGAGGTGGAGCAGAGGTCTTTTGATGCCTTGATGAGCTGGCTGTCTGTAGGATTGGCTTGAGGGCCAGCGAGTGTAGTTACTGGTAACAAACAGCTGCATCAATGTGGAGGTACTGGCCCAAGATGTGTTGTCATCACAGCTCAGCAGTTATAGGCACACTGGAGGAGTAGGAAGAGGAGGAGGGAGGGAAGGAGAAGGAGAAGGAGAAGAAGGAGGCACAATTGATGTAACTGTCATTTATTCTGGAGCAAGCATGATCTCATCTGCCTAGATATTTTTTAGCATCATTTTTCAGCAGTATGACAGTGGAGCCCATGCTGTTAAATTGTCTGGCATAGGTAGAATGGAGGAGAAGTAGGAGGAGGTGGTGGTGGTGACATTTATTCCTGGCTGGAGCATGCATGATGATTCACCTTATAGTGGTTTCAGTTGGCAGTGTACTGGCATGATTCTGCAGTAATAGTATCAGTGTGGTGGGTGACTCTGTTACACTGAATGGTTTGGTGGACACAGGCAGGAGGAGGTAGAGGTGAAAGTGTGGTGATGATGTTTACTGCTGCTAGCTGGAGTAGGGCATTGTGTCTTGACATCTGAGGTATCAGGGCAGGGGTAAGCAAAATTAAACTGAACAATGGCAGAGAGCACCTCCCCCAGTAGGGATCAGCAGTGCCTGTGGACAACTACTCTACTCTAGTTTAGTCTACAGCAAGACGTGAACTTGTTCAGAAGGTGATACTGCCCATTTTTGACTTCTGTGACATAGTCTGTGCTGCTGCCCCTAAGTTCTCCCTGGCCACACTGGACACCCACTTCAATTCCTTCTGCTTCTTTGCCCTGGATGCCCCCCCCTGCACCCACCACTGTGATCTTTACAGTGCCTTATCCTTCCCCTATCTGACAAAAAGGTGACTCTCCATAAGCACCTTAATAGCTGGGAGTACTACCCTATCTGACCCTCTATATATTGCTTGGTTACTTGGTTTTATGGACAAAAGAAGGCCTCCGTCCATCAAGATTGCCCTCCACACTTGTGGAACATTTAACCTTAGTTTATTTCTCTTTCTTCATAAAATTTTTATTTAGTAGCCAGTTATCTAATTTATTTTTCAAGGTATTTATTTGATTGCATTCTATAATATCCTGTGGCAGAGTATTCCACACCCTGGGCACCCTAACTGTAAAAAAGTGTTGCCTTTTATTTGTTTTTGTTCTGTTGACAATGAGTCATTTATTGTGGCACCTAGCTACATTTCTCCTAGTGGAGACTGAAATACCACACTGTTTCATTAAATTAGGAGTTTGAATGATCTTAAAAATTTGGAAGAGGTCACCTCTTATTCTTTTTAGTTTAAGAGAATATAATCCTGTACATTTTAGTCTTTTATAGTAATCTAGATGCGCGAGATGTGGTACAAGTTTTGTTGCCCTAGGCTGGATCTGTTCAATTCTCGTGATATCAGTGGTCAAGTAGGGGCTCCAAAAAGGAAATCCATAGTCTGTGTATGGCCTAACATGAGATCTGTACAAGATCATGATGCATTCTTCCAATTTTGAGATAAACGTGTTATTAATTCTATGGAAGAGGGCATTGGCTTGATTAGCTATTTTGTTACAGTGGTCTGAAGATGACAATTTATTATTAACTAATATTCCCAGATCTTTTTTCTGAACTGGATTCTCTAATAAGGATGTTATTTAAGGACTATGTTTGTTTAGGATTATTTTTGCCCATGTGTAGTACTGCAAATTCTGATACACTGAAAAACATTTTATTAGTTAGAGTCCAATGTTCAATGGTAGCAAGGTCAGCTTTTAGGTTCATTTTATTAGTCTCACTATCAACACAACCCCCTCCCCCCCCAATTTAGCATCATCTGTGAATTTTGAAATTATGTTAGTAGATGAAATTGTCATGTCGCAGATGAAGATGTTGAAAAGTGTTGGTCCCAGGACAGAACCCTGAGGAACACCACTAGTCACCCTTCTTAGATCTGAGAGTTCACTGATCACCCTAACTCTCTGAGATCTAGTATTTAACCAGTTGTGGACCCATGAAACTATTTTGGTTGAAAAGCCAAGGTTAAGTTTAGTCACTAGTATGTTATGTGATACTTCGTTGAACGCTTTACTATAATCAAGTAGAATAACTTCGACAGGAATATTAGAATCAAGGTTTTTACTTATATTGTTATAGAAAGAGATCAGATTTGTTGTGCAGAAATAATCTGTTTTAAACCCATGGTGTATGTTATCTATAATATTTAGTGATTGCAGTTCAGCTTCAGTTCATGATTTAATTTTCTTTTCCATTAATTTACAGGGCATTGAAGTGAGACAGATTGGTCGATAATTTTCAGTTTTGAAATGTAAACCTTGTTTGAAAATGGGAGCAACAGTTGCAGTCAACCAATCAGGGGAGATCCTGGATTCCTGAAGGGATTTATTAAAGATAATAATGAGTGAGAGGGCAATAGTGTCAATTGTTCCTATTAGAAATCTAGAATGAATGTTATCTGGCCCAGGACTTATTGTTTTTTTAGGGTGCCTAGACGCTCCTTAATTTCCTGTGGAGAAAAGGTGTAATCTACAGAATTAAATAAATAGACTTTTAATAATATATGAGTATCATGTTCAAATACAGAGGAGAAGTATTTATTAAATGCATTGGCAGTCTAAATAGCAGAGGTGGTGGTAGTATTGTTTATTGTTAATGGGCCCACGGTTCTAGTATTCCCCTTTTTTTCATTTAAATAGGAGAAGAGAGTTTTATGTGAGTCCTTGGTGTGTGCTATTAGGAATTCAAGATTCCATTTGGCTAAGGTGATTTGTTTCTTTAGTTCCTTAACTGCCATCCTGTACTTCTGAAGAATTTCCTCTTTCTGGTTTAAATGACAAGTCTTCAATTGTAAAAATAGTTTTTGTTTGACAGCACTTTGTTTTTTAATAGAATGATTGTACCAAGCAGGAATTTTTCCCTTATTGTTATATTTCCTTCTTTCAGGTACATATAATTGTTCTAGTTCATGAATTTTTAATTTTAGGGTAGTCCATACATCTTCAGTATTGAGAGGGGACAGTATTTGGTCCCATGGTATGGCCCTAAGGTGCTCATTAATCTGGGAGAAATCTGCCTTATCATACTGTTTGATCATGCATTTGTTGGTAAGATGTTGATAGTTTAAAGGTAATGTAAAAAATATTGACATATGGTCACTGTTACCTAGTGTGTCGGAGATGTGTAAATTAGTTAGGGGGTATCCAAGTTTGTTATGACTAAGTCGAGTATGTTTGCTCCCTGGATTGGATCCCTGACTAGTTGAGTAAGGCCTAGATCAATTATTGTTGTAAGTAACTGTGTATCATGCTGACTAGCCCCAGTTAATGTGTCCCAGTTAATGGATGGGAAGTTAAAGTCACCTAGAATAAGGACCATTCCTTTTTTTGAGCGTTGGGATATTTCTTTAGTCATCTGTTTCGTATAGGTAATGTCAGCAGATGGGGGGGGGGGCGGTAGCAAGTGTCAACCAAGATCTGAGGGATGCCAATAGGTTAAAGATATACTCTGATTGCGTATTAAAGGGGGACTCAAAGGAGGGGATATTATTACTAACATATAGACTTACCCCTTCCCTCTTTCTATTATCTGTTCTGTTTTTGAAATAATGTTTAAAGCCAGGAATTTCCACTGTCCATTGTTTGTCAGGGTTACCCCAAGTTTCAGTTATGGCTATTAGTCCCAAATTGAAAGATAGGATTTTTGTTTCTAGTTCAACTATTTTAATAGTATTAAGAGAGCGGGCATTGAGTGATAAGGCATTTAGGTGATGGGAGTATGATTGTTGGGAGTTAATATTAAGAGATTTGGGTATTAACCCAGTCTCCCCCCTCATTATTAGTTTAAATGGTTGTTTATATATGTAGAAATCTGATGTCCCAAAAGCGAACTCCCCCTTCTGCTGAAATGTAAACCATTCTTGCAGAACAGGGATACATTTTTATAGAATTCCTCCCAATGAGTAAAACAGGTAATGTTCTGTCTATAACACCATTTATGAAGCCAATCATTTAAAGCTTTGATTTTGGCCGAGATTTGATATGTGGCTCTGGGGACTGGTAGTATCTGATATACAGATACTGCATCCCCTTTCTTCCAAAATATTACATAAAGATACATAATCCTGTTTAAGTTGTTGAAGTGATGTCCTGAAAATATCATTTGTCCCCACATGGATAACCACTAAGGGATTTTTGCCATCTGCTGAAAGAGTTGTTTTTAACATTAATGTTATATCGGAAACTCTCGCCCTCCTGAAGCTTAAGCAGGTTTGATTCTCTTTATCAGGGTTACAAATGGCACGGTCAATGAATTTTGTTATGGAGTCTCCAAATATGATTACCTGCTTTTTAATTGTATTGGTTTCTAAGGGCTGTTCTATCTGATCAGTCATAGTGGGGGAGGGGGAAGCTATTTCAGGGTTCTGCTGGGAGATATTCTGATGGCTAGATGACAGTTGGGCTTTATTACTAGGAGAAAAGGTAGATTTGGAGGGTTTAATGTCTACTGGTGGGTTGCTTTGCTTTTGACTAGTAGTTATTGCTTCATCAGAAACTAATGGTAAGTGTTCAAAAGAGTTGTATGGGGTAATGAGGTAACATTATTGTGGGATAGAACTGCTCTTTGATTGGTTCTGGTTTGTGGAACCGCAGACCAGGCAGATTCTACTGGCAGTCGGAGTGATTGAAAAGTGGGTTCAAAAGTAAGGGGAGTGGAGGTGTCTGCTAGATCTACATCATGAGGAGAATCTGTTTGTATGGCTAAAGGGGGTTTAAAAGAGGTAACATCTTCAGTATAGGTTGTTATGGACATATTAGCCTCTAGGAGGAGAGACATATGAGCAATGTACTCCTCCAAGACTTCAATGTCAGAGTTAATAAATAGCTTAGTTTGGAGGCGTGATAATTCCTCCTGAAGGGTGTTGACTAACTTACATCTGTCACACATATGTAGTTAGGTGTCTGTTTGCCAATAGCATACATCTGACAGAAGGAACAAAATTTATTAACTTTCTTCATGTTGCTATATGAGGTGCAAGCAAAGGCACTGTGGAAACTTACTTTATTAGTTGGATAGCTGTATGGTGCCATTATCTCTGAGCACAGTACTGGTGTTCCTGGTGGACATGGTAGTCTTAGACACATGCTGAGATGTGCATGTCTCTGCGTGCATCTCTGCGCGTGGCTCTGTGCATGCTCGCCCCTCTCGCTAGTGCGGGTCTTAAGAAGTGCTAAAATTGAAGTGCCTAGGTGCACTACTTATGGTTGTGCTCGCTTTCTTGTATGGCAAAACACACAGTATCAGCCTTTCAAAGGGCTGTCCCAGTGTGTTTACAAGGATTGCACAGGATAAAGCACTTAAAAGTGATAAAATAAAACAAGTAACTATGTTATCAGGGGATCAATACTGTGGCAGTTGACCAAAGACCTCCAGTACCCCACAATGTTAAGTACAGACACCAGGAAGCTCTTGTATAGGAATGGTACCCTTTTACATTAGCTTCAGAAATAGCAAGAATAAACACAGTTTACCATTCAGTTTTATACTGTTGCATAAAACACCTCTCTCCAGAGGTACACCTGCTCCTAACAGATGGTTTTAACCTCTTCTTCACTGATCTTTCTAGCTATACCTTATACTCTGCCTCCTCTCCAAATTTTGACCCATCCTCCCTCCCTCACAGGCAGCTTTCTTCTCACCCAGAGTTTCACCTCAAGTTAGCTACCTGCAAAGAAGTATTGTAGCTATTACTTAAGTTGAAGAAAGATTGCTCCCCAGGTTTTGACTCCTTAGAACCTCGTTTTCTAAAATGAGGTGCTTCAGCCCTTGCTATTCCAGTTTGAGACCTGATCTATGAGTCACTTTCCACAGGAACACTGCCATCTAAATGGAAGACTACAATAGTCATTCCACTACACAAAAGTGGCATATACTGAGTTGAAAACAGCAGACCCATATCAGTCCTCTGTCCTTTCGTGAAAATAGAAGAACAAATTATTTGTAACCAACTTCAGTCCTATTTGGAATGGCATCACTTTCAACCCGATTGACAGCCCAGCTTCACAAAGAATTATAGCACCCTCACATCTCTTACCAAGGTAACATCAGATATCCTTAGTTCACTTGACAAAGGGTTTTACACTGTGGCCGTATCTGTAGATCTCACTAAGGCCTTTGATTGGTAAACCATAAGCTTCTGTTATGTGAGCTACATGCATTGGATTTAGACCAATGGTCACACTCCTGGTTCCAGAATTACCTATCCAGCAATTGCCAAGGAGTAAAGTGGTCAGGGGCTCTCTCTCTTCATTTAATAATATAACCCATGGAGTACCACAGGGATCAAGCTAAGGGCCCCTTTTGTTCTCCCTATTTATAAATAACTTACCCCTAAACTGTGGCGGGTTCCAGGTGCAACTTTATGCAGATGATGCTGTTTTATGATACATAATGGCTTAAATATAACTTGAAATCTGACTTCCATACACTCCAGATAGTTCCTTAAGAATTACTTAGTCCTTAACACCAAAAAAACCAAAACAAATCAATGCTATTTTTTAACTCCTCCACAAAAGTGATACCCCATGGAACACTTCTTGTTCAGTCTTTCACAGGGTTAACCCTTGAGTCAGTGTAATCATTCAAATACTTCGGATCCTGCTTGACCCCTTCCTCACTTTCAAGCAGCATGTAACACAAACTACTAAAAATCCATTTCAAAACTAGGATTGCTCTACTGCCTTTGTCCTCTTCTCTCTCATGCTTCCTGTAAAAAGATTGCAATCTCCTCCCCATACTTTTCTATGGTGCCCCTATACTGCTCTTGGCAAAGACCACTATACTCTCCCACCTGAAAATGCTATAATACAGGTTAGAATGATTTGCTTTTGTAGCCGACTTGCATCAGCACCACTGTGAAGTAATAGCATCACTTGGCTCACCTGACTTTGACCAAAGAATGCAGTTCTGCTCCCTCTGCTTTTTCTGTAGACTTACCTTCCTCTTCTCCCCTTCCTGTCTGAGTGACCTACTTACTCATAAATCTTCCCCGTGCTTACTCAGGTCTTCCTTCGCCCCTCTGCTCAATACTCTTTTTTTACCACCTGGCCAATGGCAAGTGATCATTTGCCTACTCTCCTCCCACCACTTAGAATGCACTCCTCTTATCTACTCTCTCTCTCTCTCTCTTCTCTCTTGCTATGTTTAAGTGCTCCCTTTCTGCACACCTGCTGCAACTCAAGCCTAGTACCTGTTTTGGCTAATCATCATATCATTCTGCTGAAACTAGGAAATCCTGCCTCTCAAGTCTTTTCTTTCTCTGACACTTGCTACCTCTGTATGTTGCTTAAGAACCATGGCCCATCACTGGTCAATTAATGTTGGGTATTTTTATGTTGAAGTGTTGTTTATCCAGCTATTAAATTACAGAGATATTGTCTTGCTGTACTCTTGATACTCTGCTTGGTTATACTTGTTGTACTCTAGAATACTCTGTATGGTTTTTACTTTTTGCACCAATGTATCTTGTACTTGTATATTTTGTTCTTTTGTATTTAATTTGTTGTATACATGTCATATCTTTCTTTTTCTGTTGATTTTTGTAACATGTTTTCTATTGTTTTGTAACTTTGTCTCTGGATCACCCCTGAAAAAGGGAACAAACTGCCTCAGTGGGCTTACCTGGTTATCAAATTCAAATATATAAATAAATGTGAAGATTTCAGAAAATATTTCTATGCTTGCAACTTAGCCATCTTTGGAGCTAGATAATTGAAAATGTATATGCATACATTCTTGGGAGAGTCTCAGAAACTGCTGAATAAATAGGAAGTTGGTTACATAAATTGTAAATTACTGGAATAAATAATTTCAAATTTAATTATTTGTTAAATTGCGTGAAAACTTTCAAACTATATGGAGGTTTATAGCTCCACAGCTGCTGCAGGTACAGTATACACTCATGAGCTGGCATGAATACCAAATCTATCTATTCTATCAATCTAAATATGTTCTAGAATCTAGATAAGCTGGATATATTTAGCATAATAGAACAAAAGTTATTGTGGATAATTTAGATATTACTAATTGGAAAAATTTGCTCAACAACTCAAGGACACATAGTTTTTTAATGCCACTACAATTCAGCTTATGAAATTTAACTTTCACAAAGCACTTATCACCACTGAATCATCTTACCTGCACTAGCATCATGGCTCAGCAATGCCCTTTAACTTTATGGTGACAGGGATGTCTAGCATTATGCTCTATCATGACTAAAGATATCGAGATACTTCTGTCACTGTGGCCTAGGTTGCAACTGGATGTAAGGGTTGGTGCCATGTGGGGCCACTGTTTTCAAATAGTGAAAATATACATTGATATTTACAAGGTTGTTAAAGGGTCAGCAAGTGGCATTGTATAGAAACAATGTTGCCTGTGCATGTGCTTCTAAAAGTCATTAAGTCAGTGATATCTAGTGATTAGCTGCCATATTTTAAGAAGACAATCTAGTGCACAGTGATGTCCATGACTATTCTTCATGGTTTGCCACTAAAGATAGTGATGTGGCATGTGCCACAACTACACTTTTATTATGAAGTCTCCTATGAATATTATCTAATTGCCACTTAACCCAGCCTTTTCCTTCCACTACAGTGCAACTCAAGTGTATGACTTAGCAAACCATGTGGAAAGTGCATGGAAATGGTTTTCCACAATTTCAAAAAACCATAAGAAATTCAACTTTAATTACTGATGTTATTTTGGGATCTCTGACTCCTTCTAACTTGGCCAGCCTTTGAAAAAGAGATTAGAGAGCTGAGACACATGGCCTCTTTTTATTTTTTTGTATTGCATTTTCTCTTACCTGGCAGCTTGTCTCTCAGGGGTATACACTGTTCACAGGGATATACCCTGATCTAACTAAACTCAGCCATCATTCAGTTGGCTATTGGGTATTTCTTCCATATCCCCCCCCACCTCCCTTGGTGGGGGCAGTGCCTTTGTCAGCCTTCCACAGCCACAGGTTCCCATGTGGAAAGAGCAAACTCCCTGGACCAGCCACAGACTTCACTGTGTTGGTTGAACCTGCTGCCATCTTCCCTGATGGAGACACATAGCTCATCAGCAGCCATCTTGGCCATGGCCTGCAGTCCTATGTGACTTCATGGACTTGTTTCAAAACCCAGGTCATTAGCATGACAACTGGATCCTCTGCTGCTGGCCCTTGTGGGTGGTCAGAAAGCCTAATATTTAGGGTCAATATACCTAAAGCAATTGGTGGTAGTCCATTCTTTAGTTTTAAAGTTATAGGAGCTGAAAATTTTACAGTTCACATAGTTTCGAAATTAAATATTTTTTAAAGTTTGGAGGTTTGTGAATCAATCACCATTACAGATAGAGATCTGAAGCTTGGCACAAGTCTGTATGACCTCTGGTAGAATCTTTATACTGCATTTGGTGCAATATGGTCAAATGCATTTTAAATTAGACAGACATAACTTACAGTAGCGGTACCTCTGTATGTTAATTGTTATTTCTTAGCTGTCCTAAAATGTTAATGACTGTTGGTCACTTGTCTCGGCATATAACTGTTTTTATTGAATATAATTATCTCTGGGTCACTCTTGAAAAGGGACAATATGTCTCAATTAAATAAATAATGACAACAAGTGATGCCTTGCTGCCATCTTCAAATGGCATTACTCTTTGCGCTGATGATAAGATTGGAAATCTGGAGGTCACTATGGACTGCAAGCTGAAACTTGAATATCACATGTCAGTGGTTGTCAGCAGTTGCTTTCTCCATCTGCGTAACATCTCCCAGACTAAAGGGTACATAAACAAGCAGTTTTTTTAAAACTGCAAACTCAACAATCTGGCTTCATTGTGAGGTAAAGTAAAGGCTGCTGTTTACATTTATGCTAAAACTGCATTTATGTAAATAACATAAATGCAGTTTCATAGCTTTTGAAAAATGTAAACATCAGCCTTCACTTTCAAAAAACAGCATTGGCTTCTCCCTAAGATGTCTGCCAAGTGTGTTAAGTGATGAGTCATGATGACATCATCAGAGCCAGAGGCAGAGACCCACATATATTTCTATAGTGCTAACTAGTTCTTCTTTCCCTCTTTTTTTTGAATTGTTGTACCAGAATGATCAACACCATGTATTAACTTATGGATTATTTTGATCAGTACACACGTTAGGCTATGATTTTGTAAGTTTGTTTACTTTAACTTGTGGAAAATGTTTTGCAATCCAACTGACTTTTTCTTTGGCAAACTGCATTACAGCACAACACTTCAAATACCTGATGATCTAGTGTTTATGTGATGCACTGAATTTTGTTTTTTGTTAACCAGGAGAGACACACTAAGCGGAAAGCTTGTTTACAGGTGTGGCCTGGGAGCACAAGGAAGTTCAGAGACTTGCTCAGGGTCACAAAGCAAAGTATCAGTCTGGTTCAGTTTCAAGGCTCATGTTCTCTTGTTAATCCACAAATATGGCTCTCTTTTTCAATGTGAACCCCCTTCACCTAGCCTGCCTTCTGTTGAATATCCCACCATCCATATCCTATCCCTAATACTGCCAGAGGCTGCACATGTGCTTACGGCTTCATGGAGAGAATGATCACACCTCGGATTGTAATCTTCTACCTCAGAGAGTTGTGCTCACCTATACCAATACGCATCAGCTGGCACTGTTAAAAAATACCTCCCAAATTACTCTCCAGTCCACATTCTCAATGTTTGACTTCTGCTCCCACAGTAAACATTGAGTGGATCACCACCCTTCTGCACAGTGAAGGTAGTATGCACAGTTTCCCTGCTGTGTTTCCCCCCCTCTTTAACCAACAACTAGGTCTTCCTGGAGGGCAAAGCAATAAGCATCATGATCCACCAGAAAAACTGCTGTCCATGCCCTCATAAGGGCTGCACTTACAATGGATAACAATATCATTAGCTGGAGAGGCATACTAATACCTTGAGCAAATTCACCCGACTTCCAGTGTCACTCTACTCCTTTACCTGTGATCTGCAGAACCCCGCAGGACAGTTCCCAACAATTCTTCTCCAGCACTATTCTGTAATTTACTCCACAATGACAGTTGGCTGGCTACCACCCTTCCAAATCTTGAATGAACTATACACAATTCCCTCAATACTGTCCTAACAAACATCAGCACCCCACCCACCCAAGGGTAATCTCCCTGCACTGAATTCAAGTAACAGTTTAGGTGCAGCCCTGCCACTCTGAGTATTTGTCATTGCTGGCTACTGTCATCCATAGTCAGGTAGTGATCATGATGCTGGCAGCCCCACATTTTATATCTCACACTGATCTGCTCAACATCCTCCTTCATGTCTTCAACTAACCTGAATATAGCTGTACCCTGCTGGAAAGGCCTTTTCAGTCCTTCTCTGGCATTCGTTCTTCTCACCTGCTCCCCACACCAAAAACTAGTGGGTTTGCTACCCTTCCAAACCATGAATGTGGTTAGTACAGTCTCCCATGTTATTTTTACATATTAATAATAAACATGATCTTCTGGTAAGCCAGGCTGACAGCAGCATGGCACAAGTGGAAAAATAGGCTGTCCTGCCCATATAAGATCTCAGCCACCTATGGTTAGGCACTGTTTAATGATGTGCATAATGATGTGCACACCCATCATTTAATAGTGCCCAATAAAAGGTAGCCTAGCTCTTTCAAGGATAGGAAAGCCCATCATTCCCTTTGTTCCCTGCTGCTATTAGCTTGACTTACTGGAAAGATATGTTTATATTTGATATGTCAAAAAAAATTGGGACTGTACTGCTTGCATTCATAATGCAGAAGGGTGATGAGCTCACCAGTTTTCGGTGTGAGGAGGAATAGTGAAGAATGAATACCAGAGGGGGACTGAGAAGGCCACTCTTGCAAGGTACTGCTATATTCAGGAAAGGGGGAACACAGAAGGGGAGAAATATGAGCAGATCACTGAGAGAAATAAGATGTGGGGCTGCCAGCACCTTGATCACTACTTGACCCCGTTGTTCTGGCCAACATTCCCCTTCCCATAAAACCAGTTCATGCAATTGTCGAAGGCTGCGTGTGGATATTAATGTATGAAATGGCTGCCACTACACATTCAGTCACTTCACCACCAGTCTAGTATTGTTTGTAAAGCACTTTGGGATACAATGTGTATGAAAACCACTATATAAATGCTGATTATTCTTATTCTTATTCTTATTATTTCCCATGGAAAAAAAGACAAGACAAGCATATATTTGCATTTATAGAAAGTATGAACTCTAACACTGGACTGCACAAGAACTTTGCTACATAAAAGTTGTGGCTCTAGGGGGTGGTGAAGGGTGTGGCTGCAACCCCCCCCATATAGTAACATACTTGATTGCTGCTGCTGCATTTCACTTTGTTGAAGTCTGATTTATTGATTGTACTAAAGTTTATATTCAAACTATGGATTACATTTGTAGGTTCTGTCAAAAACGTACTAGAAAAGAATGGCAGAAAATATAAAGGTTTAATAAATATGTTTATAAGTGCATATTAGACATGCACACCACCCCAGCACCCCCATTGTAGCATCCTGGATCCGCCATAACCACTAGACCACCAGGTTATTCAAGATTTGTACTGTACTGTGGTTTGCCACAGAGAAAGTCGGTTGGATTAAGACACAATTTCAGCTTGTTAAAGTAAACGAAATGAACAGAACCATAGCCTAACATGTATATTATACAAAATAATGCACATGGTTTTGACCATTTGGGTGAAACATTTCTATACAAAGGGGAAAAAAGAACTAGTTAGCACTATAGAGAGCCATATATCTCTCTGACTTTGGCTCAAATGATGTCATCACATAATACATTTGGCACCCATTTTAGGAAGCAGGTAAGACAGTTTTTGAAATTGGAAGGCTGATTTTACAATTTTCAGATGCTCTGGAACCACATTTAGGTAAATTAAATAAGTGTAGTTTTAGCATTAATGAATACAGCAGCCTTTCCTTTAGTCACCTACGGAGTCAGAGTTTTGAACAGTTTGTTGTCAAAATGTTGTTTAGGTATCCTTTAAAGTGTACCTTACTCTCATTGACCTGGTTAGGTTAATCTGTGCTTTTGTTTCATCCAAGTTAGAGTACTGCAGTGATCTCTATCTTGTGTTCTCTGGGAGTCAGATACAGTACTTACAGCTGTTCCAGAACATGATAGCCAGGCTAACTTGTGATACATCTCACAGTGAGCATATTTCCACAGTGCTGAGCAATCTACACTGGCTGTGAATTCAGTGACCCATCAATTTCATGAGTGGATTTTTGGTATACAAGGCTCTTCATGGTGTGAGTCCTAGTTACCTAAATGATATCCTGAGTCTTTATGCCTTTGTCAACTCTCTTTTCCACTTAGGCTAGATTATTATAAATTCCCCAGTTTATGTTAAAGCTGTCCAGAAAGAGGACTTTTGCATGTCTGAATTAATTATTTGGAATACCTTGCCTTCTCATATTTGTTCTGCCTGCTTAATGAAGGCCTCCAAGGGAGCTTTACATTCTACCTGTTCCAGCAAGCTTACTGTCTGAGATGTGTATGTTTGTTGATGTGTGCTAATTTTGTATTGATTTATTTATTTAAACATACTTACTTTTGCTTCATCCCTGTATGGCATACTAGGCCTCCAACAAAGGGTGCCTTAAAAATAAACTTGCATTGCCTTTGTTGAAGCTGCTGTCTTACACCTTCTCCCTCACTATAAACGCATGCCACCTGTCTCTTGCATATTATCAGAAACAGACATGACCACATATCAACCACAATCTGCAGGTTCAGCATTTATTAATCAAACGCAGTACCTTTCAGGCAAACCTTGCAAATTGATGTCAGCTTAGCAGTGGGAATAAACAGTTGCAGAGAGGAGTCATTCTGTAGCAGTTCACTGACAGATGAAAAGAGCTGTAAGCCTGTTGAGGGCTTGTATTTCACAAAGCATAAAATACACATTTTGCAATCATAGTCCTGAATTGTAAGTGTCCAGCTTTGTCAGCTTTGAATAAAGATATGTCTTCTTATTATTCAGACTATTTGTATGATAAGCAATTTTAAACAGAGATGATTCAAGTGCCATTATACAAGGGCAAGAAAGAATGCTGGCTTCTGATTGGTCAGTGTAGGACTGGACCTGTGATGTTATCCCAGCATAACATAACTGGTGTAGTCCCAGCACATAAATGACCTATTGACGTATAAAAAATCACTTCGCCCCTTCAAGCACATACGACAGGCAGCAGCTATGCTTCTGACACTTAGTGGCCCTAAAATGCTTGCCTTTTCTACCTTAGTACTTCCCATGTACATTCCCCACATAACAAAACCAGAATACCTCCCATTTCTAGCACTGGTAGTCTAAAATATTTGGTTTAATTTTTATATTCAGTGAAGCCAGTACAACCATTAGCTTCAACTCTGCTCATCTTGCTGAAAGGCTAAGCGCGATTAGCGTAATTCTAAAAAAAATCAGGACATACCTCTCTTCAGTTTCTCTAAATCACCACCCAAAAATTCTTCAAATTTAAGCAACCTACAAACAAAACATAACACGTAGCATGTCATTTTTACAAAAAACATTGTGGTCATTGGTACCACTACTGACAGCTAGACGCAGCATGTCTGCATTTAAAACAGAGTTGGGCATGCGCCATTTACTGACTGCCTTATCCACCTTCTTCCACTCTGGCTGTCGCACTAAACATATATTAATTTTAAGAACAGAGACTGGCAATACTACTTCGGAGACCTGTGGCAGGATTGTTCTCTAACATTTTTTCCTTATGTTTAGAAAACACTTGCAATGGGAGGGGACTGCAAAACTGCTAGAATTTCTCTTGCACATCTCCTGGTCCCAGACATACCTGGTGCTGCCACCCCGTCTTCCAGCTGTTACTATAAAACAAACAACAAACAAGAAAAACAAAAACTGAAAGTCATCCAGAACACAAATAAAACACAAAAGAAAACTGAAAAGGGGGATCCAAAAAGAGCCACCATTCACATGGCAACAGTACCATCTTGAGGACAGAATGGAAATTATGTTCTTTTTTTCCAATCTGTATAACTCCACATCCAAAAAATTAATTAAAGATGTAAAACAAAACATTTTTTTCATACTTTTTTCTTTTTTTTTTCATAAAAGGGCAATTGTATAATAGGAATAATGCTCTCCAGGGTGTGTGTGTCATGTTGGGATAACATCACTTCTGGGGTGATTGATCGCACTCAGCCTGCAGCCTCGTGCCCAATCACCCCAGGCGTGATGTTATACCAGCACGATACATACTCTGTTGTGCATTATTCCTTTAATGTACCATCTCATTGTAAGCCAAAAATTTATTGAACCCCCACATACCTGTCTTGGTGGCACTTTTCTTCAGGGACTTTTTAAGTTTGTTATGCTTTAGTATGAATCCTATTGACCTATTACAGTACATACAAACTTCATTTTTAATAATGCAGAACTTTCACCTCAAAATAGTGAATGAGAGGTTTGATGTCCTACATGCTGATGGGCTAGGTGTTCTCTGTGGACTCACAAGTGATTGTCTGGCTGATGCAGTGATGTTTGCCCAGATTGCTTGCTGAAGCTATGGCATGACAACTGGTAGAATGGTGCAGTATTGAGGAGGGCTGCTCCAAAAGACCTAATCAGAGATTCATAGCTGCACAGATGTCCTAATTCTAGAACCCATCAACACTGCCAAATGCAGTTGGCCCTCTTGCCAATGGCCGCCTTTCTCAAACATGTGAGCACAGCTGACTTAATATCCCATCTCCCTGGAAGGGTTCACCTCACCTTACTGCCTAAAGCTTTGGGCCCTTAAATGCTTTACTCCCTTTTTCACTTTCTGTGAGTAGGACCAGGAATGAACATGGCTAATGGCTTATCCTTAAGGTGACTGTCCATCTTAAGGTGGACTCAATGATTTAAGTGGTGTACAAGAAATACAAGAACTCAGAAACTGTCAAATATGAAATGCAGACTGAAGATCCTCACTTTGAAGGATAATTCTTTCAATCAAGACACATACTGTATATCTGTATAGATACAGTTGGAGATTTAAAAACATTTGTACAGTAAAAAGAGTTACATTGTTATGCAAGTCAAATGTTTCAATTGTAACCCCTGATTTCAGACCACAGTCTCAGAAAATGCCAGTATGTTATTACTTTAAGAATTCTACTTCTTCAAATATCAGTGGGAAGAAGTAGAGAAACTGTTCCTGCTGCACAATGGCATTAGAACTGAGTTCCTATGTGTTTCTGTCCAGGGCATAGTACCTCAGCCGCTCTTCTCAAATTCTCCACCGATGTACTCTGCAACATGGACAAAGGCCTACTCACTGGAGCAGTATTTATCAGTCTTACCAAAGCTGTTGATCTTGTTGATCATCCCCTGCTTTTCTCAACCCTGCATAGACTTAACTTCTCATCCTCAGTAGTTGATTGGTTTAACAACTACCTACCAAACAGATTACAACTTGTTAAATTCAACTCCGCTCTCTCAGATGTGACCAGCACTGACATCGGAGTACCCCAGGCCTCGATCCTGGGATGCCTTCTTTTCTTGCTATACATCAACAACATAGATTATGCCATACTCTCTTGCTCAGCTAACCTATACACTGATGATCTCGTCCTCTACTCCAGCGCTGACAAAGTTAACATTATTAACAAAAACCTCTCCTCGAATTTCAGGAATGTGCAAACATGGCTAAATGCTAATAAGCTTATCCTCAACATAAAAAAGACCCAAGCATGCTATTTGGCACTGTCCCCAAACTCAGAGCCTGTTAGGAACCCCTCCTAGTCCATGACTCTGGGGGGAATCTCACATTGACTGTGTCACATCCTTCAAATACCTGGGAGTCCTCCTTGATAAATCCCTTGATTTCAGTCTGCACATCCAGTCAACCAGTAAAGCAACAAATGCCAAACTTGGAATATCCTATAAGACTTGTCACCTGCTAACACCATCTGCCAAATTGGCAATTGCCAAGGGTATTCTGCTTCCAGCACTGACATATGGTGTCTCCACTTTTGCTAATGCCCATAAGACTGCTCCCATAAATGGGATGTTGCGTATAACAACATATGTCAGTATACCTCCTCTTCCCATTGCCTCAAGCACCACTGCACACTGTATAGCAACCTAGGCTGGCTCTCCCCGACTGCCTACCGACTATACTCCCTAGGGACCCTCACAGACTTTGTAATCTGTAACCAAACCCCCTCCTCCCTTGCAGCTCTACTTGTACCACAGACACCTGCCCACAGACTACGCTCGGCAAATAAATTTCTACTTACCATACCCAGGTGTCTTACTTCAAAAGGATCTGGAGCATTTCACTGCACCACCCCAGCCACCTGGAACTCCCTCCCTCCTGCCCTGAGGCAGGCTAACTCCCACCGAATCTTCAAAAAAGAGCTATATCACCACCTATCTCTGGACCCCTGCACATGCTTTGATCCCACTTAATGCCTCACTGCTAACCACCCTGTTTCGCCCAAGACACTGCTGCACTTCTAAACAAGCTTTGCTATAAAATGTCTTTATAGCTGTCCCTTAGCCCAGTTTCAGTTATTTGCATGTACTAGTGTCACTTTTGTCATCACTGCATAGCTATATGTATTATCTCGAGTAATGTCTGACTGGATCTGTATTCTAACCTACCTGTACTATATACAATGTACCTGTACTATATACTATGTATTGTATAATCTCATCTCATTTTATGTATTTATTCTCCCGGGTTGTGCCTGAAAATAGCCAACTTTGGCTAGCGCACCTAACCCGGTTAACAAAAACTAAATAAATCAATTTGCATTATTGAGTGGCTTAGAAACACAATGCCAAATCCACCATAAATTGCCAGTTTACCTGACAGTTGTAACGTGCATGAGGCTTTTCATGGTTACTAATAATCATACAGCTGTCCTGCTGGATGAGTAAAAATTAAAGGAAGAGAACTATTATATAATGTAACATCAAAGCTCAAAATAACTCTAATCCAGACAACCTAAACTGATATCTGCTGTTTATATACCACAAGTAAAGAATGTTGATGAATAACCATTGTACAGTAGAGTATTAATTCTTACATTTCCAGACATGCAAAAGTACCCCTTCCTGATCATATGACAATAGCAAGAACATTGAAAATGTACACCATTTGCAAGGATCATTAAGAGAAATAGATTTTCAATTTCTGTACAATATGGTTCAATTCGTTAGCTCTGTGGCTGTAGATCTTGCCTAGGTTATGCTTAATTGGTATACTATAGGAGCATTTAATTTCCAGAGACTTTCTTTCTGCAGTATATTAGAAATGATTAGATGCACCTATGGACTTTACATATGGTATACAGCTAAATATTCTTTCCATATTCAGGCTGTATGCAGATAATAGCCAATATAAAGCATTTTAATGAGTTCCAGTGTAGGCTTTTTGAATGCAAGGAACAAGACACTTTAATGAAATGAGCCTCTATTTAGCATTGGCCATTGTATCTGAAACTGACTAGGATGAAGCATGTGCATGTTTGAACTGTGTCCAGTTGTGGCAGTTTTTAGCAGCATGTATCCAGATTTGGAGATGTACTGTTAATTTGGGACATAAGTGGAAAAATGTCTAGCTCACTTTGTATCACTATTTCTCCCAATCCACCAGTTAAATATTATACCCAGGTGCAATGAGGACAGAGTGGTTCTCTTTGATAATCCTCTGTTGAGCATGGTAGATTGGGGGGAAGGGCACGCCCACATTGTCAGTGTGTGGGTCAGTAGTCAACACTATCATCTCTGGGTTGAGATGTTTGGACAGTAATGGGTTCAAGACCTACACCAAGCACTTTGAGCTGCCTAATACACAACATAAACACTGCATCACTGCATTAAGGACCAGAGTGGCAGCAGTGTTTAGGTCACATTTTCTGATGAGACATTGAGCAATGGTCCCTTCTGCACATCTCCAGTGGTTGCCACAAAGGATGTTAAGGATCTGAAAGCACCTTGAAAATGAGTAGGGTAAGGGAGCTACTCCCGGTGTTCTTGCCAAAATTGTGTCTCTTAATAATGCAGGATCAAATGCAATATGGCTGTGTGTGCTATTAGTGTGCTTAATGTCTGCCACATGTATACTGCAGAAAGTCTCTACATTACCAATACTAATTGTGTCATTGCCTTGTAAGGCTCCTTGGTAAGCACTGTGTATTAAAACCCTTATATTGTATTATTTTATTAACTCATTTCCACGAATATATTTAATGCAACTTGCAGTTCTAATTAAGGTAGAGCCAGTAAATTTTCTTTCATGGTGGTTTACATAGATTTGCCCAGATGCTGTGCATTTATGTGTGTAATTTTCCTTTTTTTTAACTTGGCATTATTGCCAATGTACTTCTAGAATAAATCATTCTTCAGTGCTATTGTATGAGGTTCAAGTCTTCCAAAAAAATGTATATTTATTTATTTGAATTTATTGGCCAACAAAAGCACACTGAACTGTGATAGCTCACTTTTACTAACCAGAGTAATGTTGGGCAGAACATTTGGGAACATACCAATCTCATACAATTAGTGCCACAGTATCTTGAAGTTTAACACGGACAGCCATCAGAAATGGATAAAAGGGACCTTGATTTAAGATCTCATGTAAAGGAGGGTACCTCAGTGGTGTGGTACTTTGTTGTGCTACACAAGACTGGCACTGATAAAATAGCAAACAACAAAAGTAAACTTACTGTAGTTTAAAGAAGAGATAAAATGTCACTGTGGAGTTAGTTCAGTGCTGATCCTTACATGCATCATGAGGAAGAGGATCCATTTCGAAGCATCATCGTTCAGAGGGTGCTTTCAGATGCTGAATTTTGTACTTATTTGTACTGGATTATGATTTTTATTGCACTTTCCATAGCATTATGTAAGTTTGTCAGCACTCTTTTCATTATGAAATAAAATGTCACTAGCCAACAGTTGGAGTGATCAGTCTCTGTGTGTTTTGGTCTAACTGCATACGTATTTCTGGCTCTGTGCTGTTCCTTAAATTTTACATAATATGGAACCCTCTGGGTTTCTGTTGGCATTGAACTGCTCAAGCCAGTTACAAGTCTGTGCTGAAGAAGCTGTGGCTGCTGTGGAAGCCTATAATACAGCTGTTGCATTGGTCATTGACTCTCTTGCACCAGTTCTTATACAATCTAGTCTCCAATCCTAGCACTCCCTGGTTTAATCGGTAGGTGAGATGGCTGAAGGCCAAAAAGTGGACATTGTAGAGTTCTTGGTGGAGTTTGGAATCATTGGAAGGTAGACTTGTCCTAAGAGCACATTAAAAGGAGCATCAGGAGGCAATCACTCTGAAAAAGGCAGAGTTTCTGTCATACTAAGTACTGCAGAGAGAAGCAGACTGGATTGTCTCTTCTGTGCTGTGGACAGACTTTTGCTTCCAGTCAGTCTACTGTCTGGGGAAGGGCTGACACAAGTAAGATTTGAGGAGTTTGGTCAGTTTTCCTTGGTAGGGTATCATCTATTAAATAGGAGGTCTCCAAAAGTAAGCTGTTACAGCCCAGTATGGCCCATTAGATGAAGAGTAAAGGCCTTCAGTCAGTCTGGTATGAGTTTTGGATGATTCTATCTGGAGAGATTTTCCATTTGAACTCAAAGCTGCATCCCAAGTTCTGTTCATTGGATTCTGGATTAACCTGGCTGGTGGTGTGCTGCCAGGAATCTCTGGTTCTGGTGGTTGGGGAGATAGTCTGGTGCTCTCATTTAATGATTTGTTTATTTATTAAAAGTTG
Source organism: Neoceratodus forsteri (assembly GCA_016271365.2). Taxonomy (NCBI): domain Eukaryota; kingdom Metazoa; phylum Chordata; order Ceratodontiformes; family Ceratodontidae; genus Neoceratodus; species Neoceratodus forsteri. The sequence goes on along the minus strand of CM057455.1, from coordinate 397,281,658 downwards.
AGATATACAGGATGGGATCCGTGAGAAACAAGTCTCATTTACAGAACATCTCTTATCAATATCTTAATAGACAAAAAAGATTACAGTATAATGTAGCCATTAGAAAGTACAGTATACATATATTAACTACCATATCAAGTACAAACAGATTGTGCAACATACACATTTTTCTTCAACAATTTTGAAAGTCCCTAGGCTAGTGCAGTTTCTGGTTTTAGGATCTAAACTGTTCCAGGAAAATGGAGCATTGTATGAGAAATTGGCTTTGCCATAGCGAGTGGCAAATTTCAGAAGGGAAATGTTATAGTAAGCCACGTCTCCTAGACTATGTTTATGGTAAGGTAAAACTAACCTCTTTGAAAGGTAAGGGGATGTTTTGTTGTTGACCACTTTAAATATAAGAGAAAACCAATTTAAGTTGTGCCCCAGAAGTGGGAGGATATTATTCTGACCACCCTAAAAAGTGCTGCAAAACATCATTATCACAGAATCATAGACAGGGCTACAAGTCACTGGGCAGTTAGCCATTAATGTGACTTGCCACTGTTCAGTGGAAACATCTGGTATTTTCAAGCCCTAAATATGTATCCAAAGATTTTTTTTAAAGATTCCATGCTTGGACTACTGACTAACCAATTTGGTAAGTTACTTCAGATGCTAATAACTCTTTGGTTAAACCAATGACTTCTTTTTGTTGTTTTGTAAAATTCCCCTTTGAGCTGGTAATTATTGAATCTTGAAGTTTTGTCATTGTCCTTTTTCGCAAGTCCAGAGGAGGCCCAAATGATATTGTTCCCTAAGTCTCCTGTCTTTCAAGGAATGTAAACCAGTTTCTTTTAACCTTTCATTATATGGTAGATCCTTTATTTATACTTTTTTGTAATCCTTCTTTGCACACTTTCCAAAAGTTTACTACTCGACACATCCTGAGGTGCGTTGAAAGGAGCTGTGTATTCTAGAATTGGTCTAATGAGAGTAGAAGAGAGTGCAATGAGCACTTCTTTATGTCTACTTTTTATATTTCTTAGAATACAACCCATGATTTTGTTAGCTCTTATTATTGCTTATAGGCATGTGTGAAAAAAATCTTCCCCATGTGAAATTTCTGCGGAAGTCAGAATTCCACCTCCACAAACGTTTATAAATTAATTTCCAGACTTAAGCAGAAATTCTGTCATAAACTGCAAGGTTCTTTTGGTAGATGAATAATTTTGCATTGAGTTGCGGTAAAAAAGTTCCACAGACCTGATTTCCCATTTTTTCTGGAAATGCAGAATGATTTATTCCACATGTAAGAGAATGTTAGGCATTTACTGTAAGAAATGCAGACTCATGGTGATTTTTCTTTTTCCCGCAAGTATCCGGTGTCTGATTACTCATTTCCGGTGGTCTGTGGAAAAACAATTCTGCATGTAGTAAACAGTACCCTTATGTAAATCTCAAAACCTTATTATTGGGCAGAACAAAAAAATCTGTATTTCAGAAGGTGGAAATCGCATTACTGTTTTCTTCCTGTTAAACAGTTCATAATGTAAATGGTCAGTAGGAGAGTAGAGACTTGAGACTGAGAGTAAGGATTTTGAGAGGCAATAAAGAAGAAGAGATAAAACATTAGTGAAAGCAATCTGTTTATTTTATTATTCTTAGTTTGTTTACTTTACTTTGAAGGCTTGTTTGAGAGTGAAGAAATGTTGTTGTTATTTTTTTCTGGTGGTGGTTATAATTTCATTTTGAAAAATGGCAGAAAGTAGTAAAATGTAAGACTTCAGCAGGAGTAGCCATATGGAGGCTGATGATCGTGGACAGCAGCAGGGGAAGGTGGGCATGAGGAGCAGGAGGGGCAGCAACAGCAGACAGTGGTTTGACAAGAGGAGGCTATGGCCACCACATCCTCTGCCACTAGTGCCTATGCCACCAACAATAATGAGAACTCTGGCTCCACCAGCATGAAGAGACAGATGGCACCCCCTTCAGCCACAATGAGGTGGCAGTTCTTGTCAAGGAGGTCACCAGGTGTTCTGACAAAATTTTTGGCCCCAATAAAGTGCCACTTAAGGAGAGGCAGACTATGTGGGCTGCTATCAAGGCCATCTTATAGAAGGAAGGAGGGGCAGTTGTGTCCCGCAGCATAAAACAAATTAAGCACAAGTGGGACAATCTGCAGAGGAGGGACCCTGGAGACCTGGAGGCTCTGGGAGCAGCCATGACCACCACCAGAGATGGGATACCAAAGGAGAAGAAGAAGAAGAAGAAGAGGGTTAAGCAAGTGGATGAGCCAGTGGGATCTTCTGCACCACCACAAAAAAGACCCTCTGTGGAAGACAGCATTGAGAGTGAGTATACTGACTTGATTTCTGAACCTTTTTTACAGCAATCAGTGTTGCAGATTACCTTTTTTCCGCACTGTGAGCTATGCTCTGCGATGCCCATAAGTGCATGCAGAAGTCGTATTTAGGTAAGACAAGTAGTCTGGGCATGGCTTGGGGCACATCGGGGTAACTGAGTTAGGAACTGGCTTACAGACAGGAATCAGAGGGTGGTGGTAAATGGGATCCAGTCAGTGGAGAGGGAGTTGACCAGTGGGGTACCTCAGGGATCAGTCCTTGGTCCAATCCTGTTTAATGTCTTCATTAATGACATTGTGGTAGGAGGACTGGAGGGAAATGTCTGCCTGTTTGCAGATAACACCAAGATCTGCAACAGGGTGGTGGATACTCCAGACAGAGTAGAGAGAATTAGAAGGGACCTGGAGAAGCTTTAAAAATGGTCTGAGGTGTGTCAACTAAGATTCAATTCCAAGAAGTGCAAAATAGTACACCTGGGAAGAGGGGATCCTGGAGAGTGCTACAAGATGGGTGGAGAGTAGCTGACTATTACAAAGGGAGAAAGTGATCTGTGGTTTATCATTGCTGATGATCTAAAGGTGTCTAAGCAGAGTACAAAGGCTGAAGGTAGAGCCAGTGGCACGCTGGGGTACATAGGTAGAGGTATTACAAGCCAAAGGCGGGAGGTGGTTATGCCATTGTACAAATCACTTGTGAGGCTTCACCTAAAGTACTCTGTGCAGTTCTGGAGGCCACACCTTCATAAAGACATTGACAGGCTGAGTGGAGGGGGTCAAAAGTGCAACTAAGATAGTACAAGTATTGCACCAAACAACATATGAGAGAGACTAAAGGACCTCAATATGTACTCACTGGAGGCAAGGAGGTACATAGAGGACATGATAGAAACATTTAGGTCTCTTAAAGGCATAAACAAGATGTAGGGGGGAGACATCTTCCAATGTAAGAAATGTACTGGTGCAAGGGGGTATGACATGAAATTGGAAGGTGGCAGGCTGAGGGGAAATTTGAGAATGTTTTTCTTCATAGAGAGGGTTGTGGATGCATAGAATAAGATGCCACCAGAGTTGGTGGGGCAAACACAGTGGATGGTTTTAAACATGCATGGGACAGGCATAAGGGTACACTGGTGGTGGGAAAGAGGTTGAAAAGCCAGTTGACTAGGTAGGATCAGTGGAAACAAACTAGTGTAGGGCTTCAGGCAGACTGGATGGTCCTGCTGTTCCTTATCTGCTGACAATTTCTATGTTTCTATGTTTCTATGTAAGACAGTCTGTTTCTCAGTTATACTGTGGCCTGGTGAATAGAGAATGGCTGTGTGAATCTGATGCATGTGGTTGCACAATTTAGGCTTGCTGCACAGTTCTATGGTACCAAGCACTGTCAGTCCCCCCATCCCCATGATTCCAGCAGCAACTGTCATTAATAATTTAAAGAAATTAACTTTTACCTCAAACACATCATGTAAGTACTGTGTTTTCTTACTAACCTTAGCTGCCTATTATGGCATGCACAATGGATGGCACCCACCTGACTTGATGAGAATCGTTCCCTGTCCCAGCCCCATGTGGCTGTGATGTGGATTCACATCATGTGTGTATTCTGTCTGAAAGTAATAGTGTTATCTAATTGCTATTAGTGACTATGGAGAAACTGTCCTGTGTGTCATGCCTGGTGCCATCTGCATGATTGATCCACCTAATACAGATGTTACAGTGGGAGTGGCAAGTGCTCATCAGAACTGACTACTGTGCAATAAATCCACTTTCATGGTAGCTCTTGTGGCAGGTACAGGGACCATTGCTGTCAGACAGTTAATATGTGCATCCTCCAAATCATCAACCACCCTGATCAGTCACTACTGTTAGTCCATGGCCGACTCCAAAAGCACCCTTTATCTGAATATTAGATGTGCACTTTTGTGTTGTGTAATCATGGATGTGGACCCTTTGTTGTGTATCCTCCTGACCTTCATTCAGGAATGTCTGCAGTGTCCTGCATTTAAGTATAATTAATAGCACCTGGCCCATCCCACAGGACAGATTGAATGTGTAATATTACTGTAGTTCTGCTTTGGTCTTAGGTTTTCCAACTTGTAATACTGATTTTAAATATTCCTATTCATTTGGACAGGTGCTGTTGGAAGCAGTGGGATCGATGGTGGTGATTCCACAAGCACCATTGATGATTCACTGAGTAGCAGTACCACTGTTGATGAGGGTGGTGGTAAATGGCTGTCACTCCACAGAGGGAAGAATTACCAATGGGGTACCACAGGGATCAGTGCTGTGACTGGTCCTATTTAACATCCTCATCAGTGACATTGCACAGGACGTAGAAGGTAGAATTTTCCTGTTTGCTGATGATACAAAGCTCTGTAACAGAGTGGACATACCAGAGGGTGTAGACAGAATGAGGAGGGACCTGCAGAAGCTTGAAGAGTGGTCAAGGGTTTGGCAGTTAAAATTTAATGCAAAGAAGTGCAAGATAATGCATTTGGGTCACAAAAACCCTGAAACAACATATCAGTTGGGGGATGAGGATATAGTATGCACCAAGCCGGAAAGGGACCTTGCTGTTATCATCTCTGATGACCTCAAGATAGGGAAACAGTGTGACAAGGCATGTAAAGCAAATAAGATACTGGGATGCATAGGCAGGGGCATCACCAGCAGGAAAAAGGTGGTCATAATTCCACTATACAAGACAGTAGTGAGGCCCCACCTGGAGTAAAGTGTACAGTTCTGGAGACCTTACCTATGTAAGAACATAGACAGGGTAGAGAAGGTTCAGAGGAGGGCAACAAAGATGGTACAGGGATTGCATTACTAGTCCTATGAGGACAGGTTGAAGGACTTGAATATGTACTCCCTGGAGGAGAGGAGGGAGAGAGGGGATATGATAGAGACATACAAGTTCCTTACAGGGAGGAACACGGTGCAGGAATACACAATTTTCCAACAAAAAAGATGTTCCAGGAATAGATGGTATGGGATGAAGTTGGAAAGAGGGAGATTCAGAGGAAACGTGAGGAAGACTTTCTTCACAGAACGGGTGGTGGACAAGTGGAACACCCTGCTAGAGGATGTGGTGGGGGCTGAAACAATCACAGGATTTAAGAATGCATGGGATAGACATAAGGGAATTCTGGATGTTAGGCATAAGAGGCAACAGTCCTCTAGGAAAACATAAAGTAAACTTACAAGCTCAAATGGGCAGACTGGGTAGGCCATAGGTCCTTATCTGTCAACAGTGTCTATGTGTCTATGTATCTATGTATCTATGAGCCTGTGTCCAGTTCTGGTGAGCTACTTAAAGTTTTTAATCATTTTGAATTGTCAGTGCACTCTCTATTGTCCACCAACATTGGTGCACCAACTAGGGCAATTAAAATGGTGCAGGGGCTGCACCCGAAGCCATATGAAAAGTGACTAAAGGAGCTTTATATCTATAATATACCCTCAAGGAAAGGAGAGAGAGAGAGGGCATGATACAAACTTTCAAGTACCTCAAGGAAATCAACAAAGCACAAGAATGCGGCATCTTTCAGAAAAAGAGATGTGCATGAACAAGGGGGCACAATTTCAAGATAGAGAGGGATGGCTCAGGAGTGACATGAGGAAATATTTTTTGATGAAGAGGATGGTGGATGCATGGAAAATCCTTCCTGAGGCTGTTGTGGGGTAAAAAACAGTGGGGAAATTCCACAATGTACAGGACAGACATAAAGCAATCCTAGTGTGGGGTACAAGGAAGTAGGCTGTTGGTTAACTTAACTATGATCTGCAGCTTATCCAATAGGAAAGGAAATGGGAAGACTCAGACTGGGTGGTGGTGGTGGGCCAAGTGGTCCTTATCTGCCATCAAAGTCCATGTTTCTATATTTTTTGTGGACAGCTGAGGGTGGTTGTCTGGATAGTAGAGGTGTGTGTTATGTTGCATTAGTACAATATCGCAAATTATCACAGGAGTGGACTGGACTAAAGTTTGGTAATAAATATTAATTTTCTTTACTGTACAGTGTGTTAAATGAAATTACTTTGCATGGTCCAAAAGAGAACGACTCAGATGTTGCATTTATTGCAACCTTAAACATACCAGAAAAGTCTGGTACCCCAATATGTCCTTGCTGCCATTGCAGTAGGGGAGGAGGAATCAGGGCCAGGGGGACAGGATAGAAACATTCAAGGACCTTAAGTATATAAACAAGGTGCAGGAGGGAGACATCTTCCAATACAGGAGGAGTGCAAGAATGAGGGGGCATGACATGAAATTGGAACTTGGCAGGTTAAGAAGGAATGTGTGGAAGGTTTTCTTTACAGAGAGAGTGGCAGATGTATAGAATGATCTTCCACATGAGATGGTGGGACTGAAGTGAGGACTGTGCTTGGATTTAAACATGCATTGAACAGACTTAGGGGGACCATAGATGTTATGCAGAGGGAGGGTCAGAAGCCATAATTAAGAACAAGGCTCACAGGCTGATTGTGGGTGGGGCTGTCCTTATGTGCCGCATCTGCAGACAATGTTTATGTTTCCATGATTATATGCAAGGAAGGAATGCCCTGCCAAGGACCCCCAGCTTGTCAATTTACAACACAAACTTGTCAATTTACAGCACAGAGCACAGGTAGGAAGACTTGATCAGGTGCTGACTCACTTGGGTGGTGGGGCACACAGACAGCATGCAAGAAGTAAGTTGTATTGATGTCCGTCAGTCTTTATCACACACACACACACACACACACACACACACACACACACACACTCACTATATAAGGGCAGATAGTTGTAGACCACATTATGCTGAAGTTGCATATTTCTTTCTGTACTGCAGACAACACTGAAACGTTGGCAGGAGTCCAACCATCAGAGGGACAGAAGGGGCTGAGTCAGATACAAAACAGGCAAAGTCAATGAGCAAGCGCACAGAAAACCATGTGTGAAGAATTATGAAGACTCTTTCCAAATTGGCAGACAAGGATGATCTACCCACAGAGTCAGCAGGGAGCAGCAGTGTGCCATAGGACAGGCCAGCTCAACAGCAGCAGCAGACTGAGCCTCGGACACACCCAGCCACAGATGGAACCAGAAGGCAGAATGGAGAGGAGGACCACCTGGAGTGGGAAACACCAAGCTGCTCTTCGTAGTGGCCTGAGAAGGGTTGAAACCAGATTGAAAAGGGTGCAGGCCAGATTGGAAAGGTTGGAGAAGGTGGACAAAAAATCTTGCACCAGCTTAAGTCAATCAGGGGGAGGGAGATACAGCCAAGTCAGGAGTCATGAGGTATCTGCCCTGAGAAGATGGCAGTGCTAGCTGAAGGGCAGCATAGTGTACAGCCACTGCCAGCCAGTCACTACTTTTGCCATCCATGCTGGACTGAACTTTTTGTAAATAGTTTTTGTTAAAATAAGTCAATTTAAGTAAACTTTTTCTAACATTTAAACTGACCGACTGATTAGTTCTTTTTTCCGAGGGGGGCAGTGTTATGCTTGTTTAACTTGTTTGTATACTTCGGATGTTCATATTTCTTCTACAAGTTCTGTGTTTGATGGTTTGTTTTCAAATTATTCATTTGCTATATAAACAGCTTGTTGTTGAAACCACACTTCCTTGTCATCTGTGTTTCAAGGTTCAGTTACTTCTTTTGGGGTGTGGGCCAGGGGGAGGGGGGGACTGACAAACTGGTAAATACTTAACATTTTAGTGCAAGAACAATGTCCACTCCAATTTTTTAGTTTTTTCTTATTTTATGTATGTGGGGAGGGGGGCCAGAACAGAGGCAAACTGTGAAATTGGTAAGCACTTAACAACATTTGAGGACAAGAACAATGTCCACTTCAATTTTTTTGGTTTTTCTTATTTTATGTTTGTGTGTGGGGGGAGGGGGGCCAGAACAGCGGCAAACTGTGAAACTTGAAAGTAATGCAGTTTCATAAGTACAGAATTACTGATGTCACTGTGAATTATCAGCATAAATCTGGATGTAGTAATCCTTTGCTTCAACATCACCAACATTTTTGGCAATGCAGCAGGTTTGGATTCTGGCATTGCTCACTGAATCCAAGTGCAAGGCTCTTTACTATTAAGGTAATGTAATTGAAGACACAAGCTGTTAGGATTCTTTGCAACACAATTTATGCACACTGCACACTGCACACTGCACACGTGTTTTGAGACTCTGTGTCCCACTCAAATGGTACTGCCACATTCTCCTCATCCTCTGCTGAGTCCTGCTGCTCAGAGTCTTCTTCAGCAGGATCCTGTAATGTCGCTGTTGTTGACACAAAGTACTGCTTGGAGAAGAAATGGGAGTTCATTTTGGCAAATGTTAGATACTCAACATTCCGATCAGACAGGCGGCTTCAGCGGTCAGTTGCAATGGCACCTACAGTGCTGAAAATCCTTTCTGAGCTTACAATGGCACAGGGGCAGATGAGGTACTCAATGGCAATAGCTTTTAGGGCAGGCCAAATTTCCAGTTTTCAATGCCAATAGTATGATGGCTCATCATCAATTGTTAGCTGCTGTGGGTCATCCATATATGAGTGCACCATATGGTGTACAGACAGCTGGAGTTCTGTGTCTCCCTCCTGATGGTGGCAGATAGACACACCAATGTCCTTCAGTATGGATCATAGGGGGTTTGTGCCACCAGTGCTACCATGTGATGATGAAAGTGATGGTGCTGACACTATATTGGTGGTGGATAAGGATAAAGAGCAAGGAGCCATTTTTGCTTGCACTTTCTCTACTGCTGCAGATTTTTCCACCCTTGCCTCTGAGTGTATCATTCAGTTTTGGATCTTGCCCTGCAGGATGGACACATAGTGATCAAGATCAGCCGTCCCACCTGGAAGAAGTGCCATCATGCCATGCTTGTACCTGGGGTCAAGCAGGGTTGCCAGGATGTATGCCTTAGAGTTATTAATGTGAATGACCCTGGGATCATCATCACACAGCTGAATGATGCGGTCAGCCAGCTCCACTACAACAGAGTCTACATCCACTTCAAATTGACCTTTTACATTGACCAGCACCTGGCGTAGTACCTGCAGCAATGGTATCACCTGGCTCAAACATGCATTTTCAACACTCACAACCTGTGTCACCTGTTCAAGAGGATGGAATACTTGGCTAGCACTGTCCATCAAAAACCACTGGGATGGACTCAGTGACATGTTTCCTGTGCTTCACAATCATGCATGTGCATTATGTACTCATTCAGTGACTTGTACTGTTCATACAGCCTCTCAAGCATATAGAGTGTTGAATTCCATTGGGTTGGCACATCAAGCCTCAAATGGTGCTGTGATACATTATTGGCCTTCTGTAGAGCCGTGTGCTCTGCTCTAGCCAGTGCAGAGCAACTGAAATGGATGCAGATTTTGTGGCTGGTGGCCAACATGGAACTCACTGCTTTGTGAGCCAGAAAGGACTTCACAATGAGATTCAACACATTAGCAAAGCAGAGAACATGATAAAAGCAGCCATAAGAGATTGCTTTGAAGGAATTCTGGGCATTGTCACTGACAATATCAACAGCTTTGAAACCATGTGGTTTTAGCCATTGTGTAATGGCCTCATTAATGCATGAAAGAATTATGTCAGATGTGTGTGACTCATACATACGCTGCATGCTCAACGTGGCATGCTGTCAACCAATGGTAAGACTGCTGCTGCTAGTAGTCAGGGGACAGGTAGATTAGGGACATGGATGCAAGGCATATACCCAAGGGAAATATGCTCAGTGTGCAGTTATGCACATATAACTAATACCCGATGATGGGGCACTCGTCCAGACGTTGGTGGTGAGGTTAATGCTTGCTACAGCAGAGTGGAACAGAGCATGAGACACCATGCAGGCTAGGTCATTATACATTGCTGGAAGAGGCTAAGTGCTGAAATAAGTTTGACTGGGAACTTTATATTTAGGTGCAGCCTTCTCCATAAGTTCAATGAAACCCAGATTCTCAACAAATGAGAATGGCAGGTCTTTTGCCAGCATCTTAGCAACAGCTGTGTTCAGCTCATTAGTCACTGGGTGTTTGCGATGATTCTTGTTGTGCTTCATTAATGCTGATTTAATATCTGGCTGCTTAAATCTAATAGTGTGTGGAACTTTGATGTGTGTTTTGGCCTTGCCAGGTATGCTCTTGTGTCTTTGTCTGTCTTGTCCACCAACAGAGACATGCTTGAAAAGCTCTCTATCCATGCGCAGGTGGATGGATCAGCTTGATTGCAACCACTTGTATCTACATGTGTTGGGGTGGAACACAGCAAGGCATCAGATGTTTCCGCATCCTCATCACCAGGCTGTGGGCCCTCTTTTCCAAACTGTGCAGAACTCTCAGAACTGGGCCTGGATGCCAACCTCTTATGCTGTGTCCATTAATGGGGTGCCGACTTTTCATATGACTGTGCATGCCAGTCATCCCATAGTGTGAAGGTGGCTTATCTCTGATAATTTTGGAACAACATATATTGCACACAGCCACGCTCTTATCAGACTCTTCGATGACAAAGAAATCCCACACAAGTGAATGTCTACCAACACAACAGATTTTCATGGGCTGGTCAGATGGGGACAGAGGTGCAGGGGTGGGTGATATTCTTTTCCTAGGGTGCTCCTGCATCTGCTACTGATCCCCATGACCTGTGTTTGACAATTGCTGACCCTTTCCCCTGACAGGTTGCTGCTTATGGACTGACAATGTTAAAGAGGGTGCTGGCACTTTACCACTGACAGTTGTGGTTGCCGATTGTGGAAGGGGTGGCTGCCAAGTAGGGTCCAATACTGGGTCATCATCACCCTCACCCTCACCCTCAACACCCTCATCAGAAGTACCCTTACTGCTTACTGAAATGTCAGGCTGTGACAGTAAGGGCTGATTGTACCCTAACTCCTTTTCCTCACTGGCCTTCTCTGCCGCATGAACAGCAGCACTAACAAAATGTTCACTGCGATGAGGTTCTTGCTCCTCTAAGAACCTTTGAAGCTCTCTGTGCTGTTTCTCTTTCTCAATCTCTAGTCCACCCACAGTAAGTAACCCAGCATCATCCTTACTGTCATCACTGGTAATACGTGCCACTGGAATCAAACTCTCTTTGCTCTCAGTCCCTAGCAACTCCTGACTTAACTGCTTGGTGTCCTGTGACTGGGACTGTTCAATATGTTCCTGCTTCTCCTGAGACCCTAGCGACTTGCACAGTAGTAGTGCAGTGACATCCATGACAGTCTTTTTAACCTCTTTTCTATGCTGTGCAACAGCTGCACCTGAAATAGTGGCACTGCACTGTGTACCAAAGAAGCTGGAAGCTGTGATTCCAGCTGTGGCTGAGAGTGGCACAGTATGTGGCATGGCACCTGGCATTGCACTACCACCAGAACTTGCAGTTCCAGAAAGAGTGCTGCTCCTACAGACTCTTTCCCCAGCACCCTGTATACCTCCTTGTGACCCCATTGAGAGTGATCTAGTACTACCACTAGCATTTTCCCTTGTCCTCCATGCTTTCCCTTGCCTTTGCCTGACATGTACTTTTCTGTGCTTCACTAAAGCCTTGAACACCACCAAATATTAAAAAACAGTGAAACCAAACTAAAGATTTGAAATGCAGAACAACACACACACAGATCAACAAGTTATATGTGATATAATCACAAAGATCAACAAAAGTGATGAAATATCTTTGCGCCAGCAAACCAAGTACAGATACCAGCAGTAAATTTATTTTCTTGAGCAAAAAAAATGCCAGATTGCTAATCACAAAGCCTGTTCTGTGGAGCAGAACAAACACAGCTCTTTCCTCTTCAGTAATCTCTTCAGAAGTAAGGAACTACACAGTGAGAAATGTGTGCTGCCACCTGATGCCTCCTTCTGCATCACATATGACTGCAGAGCTGTAAAGCATGTGATCAGAGCTAGATGCAGCGTAATTTGACCTTTCTGAGGAATTTCTGTGGTGAAACGCGGAATTTTTGGTATACTGCAGAATTTAAAAGTATGCAGTTCTTGTTTCTGTGGAATTCAAATGAAAGAAATGCAGAATAATAAAAGGAAAAGAGGGGAAAAAGAAGTCATTAAAAAACAAAAGAACAAGCTTCATTACTGACCCCACACTTAAGATGTGCGACAGCTTGGATGGTACATTCACTATGTGTACATCAGATTGACAATAGCACCTCTAGAACAACAAATATAATCATAAATTGCTGACAGGAAAAAAAAAACGCAGAATCACATAGAAAAATGTGGAAAATTGACTGAAAAGGCGAAATACATTACAAAACACTTTTTTCCTCACTTAACAAAAGATCAGTAATTTGTAATGAAATGCTGCATTACTTGGAGTAAATCTACAATAATTTGGCGAATGTTCAGAATTAGGACATAGGCGGAACAGTGGAAATTTATGCAAAGTTTTCAAAATTTCGTGGAACTTCCACAAAGGAGGAAATCTGCACTTTCGCCCATGCCTAACTGTTTCTTTTGTGTGCGGATTAAATTTTAAGGAATTAATGATTGTGACACCTAGCTCTTTTTCGTCATCTGTTAAACTCATAATTGTACTGTTGATAGTATATGAGTCTTAAGTGCATAATTTTGCACTTAGTTTCATGATTTTATTGTAATTTATGTTGTTTAGCCCAATTCTCTAGTAAATTAATTTGAGCCTGAAATGATTTTGCTGCATCAGAATTAACTATCACTCTTATTTTGGTGTCATCAGTATATTTGCAGATTCACACTTCTTGACTAGTTTGCATGCTAGAAATGGATATATTATACAATATGGGCCCCAGGATTGAATGCTGGGGAACCCTACTAGTAATAATTCTCCATTTAGACATGTATCCCCTAATACAGACCCTCTGTTGTCTGTTTGATAGCCATGATGCTACCCATGATATAATATTAATATCAAATGATAAATATTTTAATGTTTTAATTCATAATGGGGAACAGAATTAAAGGCCTGGAGTAGTCCAAATAAAGGACATCTACTGGTAGTCCCTAGTCTAATGTCTGACTTACTGATTCAAAAAAAGTCTCAAAGGTTTGTTGTACAAGACCTATTAGGAACAAAATCGTGTTGTGTTATGTCATTTAAACCATGTTCAGAAATATGATTATCTATAGTTTCTTAATCAGTTTTTCAATGATTTTTCCAATTACAGAGGTAATGCTTGATTAGGAACTTTTTGATCCCCTTTTTATGTTGGCGGGCTTGCGCAGCCAACATCTTGGGAGAGTGCAGCTTTAGAGGTGCAGTCACTGTTGGGCAAATGCAGGGCATGCACCAGTAGGTGTGTCCTGCATTCCCCAATAAGCCTGCATGCCGGTGCCACACCATGCATACATAATGGGGCTAGCACTTCTAAGAAAAGGTCCACTGCAATCTGAGCAAAGCTCATCAGATGCAGCAGTCCTTTTCTTGCCATGCTGCCCGCCATTATGTACATGGTGGGACGGCCGTGGGACTACCGCCTGGGGTGCCCATCCCTGTTGGCTGCCCTGCCCCTGTCAATGTGCCGATGGGGAGCCCACTCCTCGCTGGCATAAAGCACCCCCCAATTGTTTAATGCCGAGGGGCCTAACCCCTTGGCTGTTACCCGCCTCCCCTTTCCTTGTGTGCCGATGGGGAGCCCACTCCCATGGGCAGAAATAACCCCCCTAATTGTTTAATGCTGAGGGTGCCCAATCCCCTTGGCTCTGTGTCCCCTTCTTTTGTGTGCCGACAGGGGTGCCCAATCCCGTTGGCATAAATTCGACCACCCATGTTGTTTGCCGATGATGGTGCCCAATCCCCATTGGCTACAGACACCCTCTCCCAAAACAGTTAGATGGCACGCTGGGCCCACCCCAGTGTGCCAAATCCCTGAAAACAAAATTAACTCATATGTTTTCTTTTTTACAACCTGTAAAAGGAAAATGGTCCCTCTTAGTCACTGTGCGCCCCCTATCCCCTCCTTCACCCACCCACTGTGCACCCTGCCTCCACACACACCCCCATACCCCATACTTACCTCCGGAGCTTGGTGCGACGATCATCGGTGGACTGGGAACATGTCTGCACTCTTCAAAGCCAACCACGAACTGAGGAAATGCCGGTAAGCTGTATAATGGGATAGATAGGGTTTTTTCAACTTTAGTACATATATCAGTCATTTTTGCGAATTTTGGCCCTAAATTTTCAACATGGGGTTTTTGGGACCCCTTCTCATGAATTCTTGCACTGTCATGGCATTATTCATTCCCAAAAGGTGATTTCACAGTCACTGCATGGAATTAAGTTTCAGGACTGCATAAGGAAATGATAGTGCCACTGTTCACGAGGAGGGCTCTCAAAAACCCTATGTTGCAAATTTGGTGGGAAAAATCCAAAACATCATTGTTTTATGAGCATGTGTAGCAACTGCACAACACATGCTCATAAGTTAACGAATTCACAGTATTTTCATGCCAGATTCTCAATGTTGGCATTTTACCACACTTTCTTGTGAACCGTGCAGCTGTCATTTTTCACATCCTGGCCAAAATAAGTTTTCGCGCTTCCAGTGCAGAATAGCGCAGTCATGGTGCGAAATCAGTGTTTGAGACACATTACAAAAATGACAGTGATACTATTCATGAGCAGAGGTCCTAAAATGCCTGTGTTGAAAATTTGGTGACAATACTCCATAAAATGACTGTTTTACGAGGTGCATAGCAACGGCACAACGCACGCTCATAACAACGCATTCGCAATATTTTCACACCAGATTCTCCAGTTTGGCATTTTACTACACCTTCTTGTGAACTGTACAGCTGTCATTTTTCACATCCTTGCCAAAATGTGTTTTCGCACGTTTGGCTCAGAGTAGCGTGTTCACTGAGTGAAATCAGTGTTTGGGACACATTACGAAAATGACAGGGACACTGTTCATGAGCAGAGGTCCTAAAATGCCTGTGTTGAAAATCTGGTGACAATACTCCATAAAATGACTGTGCTACGAGCGTGCATTGTGCAGTTTGCACGTACGCTCGTACCTTCTCAAACTTCTAATTTTCTCACTCTAGATTTTCTACAGTGCCATTTTTCTGCACCTCCAAATGAACCATGCAGCTGTCATTTTTCACATCCTGACCAAAACCTGTTTTCGCAGTTCCGGCGCAGAATAGCATGCTCGCTGTGGAAATTCCATGTTCAAGACACATGATGAAAATGACAGTGACACTGTTCATTAGCGGATGCCCTAAAATGCCTATGTTGAAAATTTGGGAATAAAAGTCAATAAAATGAGTTTTATGAGTGTGCATTGCTCAGTTTGCAAGCACGCTCATGACTTTGTGAATCTGTAATACTTTCACTCCAGCTGTTCATCATTGGCATTTTTCCATACCTCATATGAACACCGCAGCTGAAATGTTTTTTTCGCATCGCCCTGCACAGAATTACGTATTGGCCGCTAAAGTAAATCCATTTTTGGGACAGTTTGAGGAAATGACAGTGACACTATTCATGAGCAGAGGTCCTAAAATGCCTATGTTGAAAATTTGGTGCCGAAACACCATGCAATGACTGTGTTGCAAGCGTGCATTGCGCAGTTTCCACAAATCCTTGTAACTTCGTCAATCTCCAATATTTTCATGCCACATTTTCACCACTGGCATTTCTGCACATCTCCTTATCAACAGTCCAGCTTCCATTTCTCACAGCCTACCCAAAACGTGTTTCCACAGCTGTGGCACACAATGGCGTGCTCACTGTGCAAAATCACCTTTTCAGACACATTCACAAAATCACAGCACTATGCATCTCTAGATACGCCACTCCCACTGCCAATGCCAGTGTGACAACATAGGGCATTGACAAATGCTTGTTAAAAAGTAGGGTTACATGAGCCAATCTCCATTTTTCTATAGCTTTGCCTTCTGTTAGGGAAAGATTATATAAGTGAGTAAATGGAAACACTAATGAATCAGGATCTAAACTGTTCCAGGAAAATGGAGCATTGTATGAGAAATTGGCTTTGCCATAGCGAGTGGCAAATTTCAGAAGGGAAATGCTACAGTGACATTCTGTTGCTGGTTGGGTACTGTACAACATACAGAATAGTGGATGGGTGACCATCATCAGTTGGATGCCATCGAGCCAGTTGATGACATTCGTAGACCTCGAGAGTGAAGCTCAGAGGTTCCATGATGTCTTCAACAACTGGATGGAAACACAGCCACAGTTGTTGATGGTTAACCATCCACTATTTTTTATAGTATATGGTTCCTGGCTTGTGTGTCTTTTTTCATTTTTTCCAAGTTGACGGTTACTTTGAATGTTATGCTGTCTCCGGCCCGACTCGTCCCGCCTCAGGTCAGCTTCACCCCATCCCGCTAGCTCGGCACCACTTAGTTTAAAAATAAAAAAAAAAACAGTTTATTCACTTTAGTGACACAGAGCCTTGTGGAGGCTCTCCTGGTCAAGAAGACGCCTGGGTCCCCCGACCGGCGCTCGCTTAATCGTGCCGCCATGTACCACATGTTTTTCTTCTCAGAGCGTTGTTAAGTAAGCCAATCAGGTGGCAGGGCAAGGCAAAAAAGTTATTGTACTATCGATGTGACGTCAGACCAATAGTACAACAACTTTTTTGACCTTTGAACTGTCCTAAACAAGATTTTGAAAGTCATGGTTTTCTATTCATTATAAGCCCTAACCATATACTATAAATCTCTTTGAAAGGTAAGCTGATGTTTTATTGTTGACCACTTTAAATATAAGAGAAAATCAATTTAAGTTGTTCCTAGGAGTGGGAGGATGCTATTTTGACCACCCTTAAAAGCGGTGGTTAAGCCTCTTCTGTAAAAAACATCATTATACTCAGACATCTTGTGCAACTACTGGCCTATCATGAACCTTTCTTTTTAGGGAAGATGATTGAGAAGCTAAAGGTAATAATGAGCAGGCTGGATGGGCCTGGTGGTCCTTATGTGTTGTCAAATTCTATGTTTCTATGTGATACAGTCTGAGGCTCATTTGGAGTGTTTTTCCATCCATGAGACTTTCCAGTCAGAATTCAGAGGGGTCACAGCAAAGAAACAACACTTGTTAGGCTGCAGAATGATCTTCTGTCAGTGAGAAACACATGAGGCTGTTCCACTGTGGTTCTCCTCAATCTCTTTTCAGTTTTTGATACTGTAGACCTTGGGATTTCAGCAACTTGGCTGAGGGACCTGATGGGACTCGGAGGTACTGTGATGAAATGGTTTGAGTCCTTCATTTCTAGTAGGGTGCCACAGTTAGCATGTGGGAAATTTTCCACGTGACCTGCTGCCTGGAACTGTGGGTCCCACAAGGTTCGATCCTGTCTCTCATGTTGTTTGCAGTTTGTATGCTGTCTCTGAGGTAAATCATTTGACAGTATAGTGTGCAGTTTCTTTGCTATGCCGATGATACTCATCTATATCTGTGTTGCCACTTTAGAGAAGAATGCTGTTGACATGTTAAATAGATCATTGTCTGATATCATTGACTGGATGAACTCCAGTTGACTTGAACTGAATCCAGACAAGACAAAAGTGCTCCTAGAGAATGCGAGTGTCTGAAGCATGGCAGAGATGGGATTAAGGGTATCAGGATTATGCCTCAGCGCAGCTTCTCACTTAACCATGGATAGGGTGAAACATTTAGATGTCATTGTGGATTGTAAACTGAAATTAAAATATCAGCAGTTGGCTGGAGCCCATGTTAGGGTTTTCAGTGTTTCTGAATATTGCCAGAATGAATCCATATTTAAAATCTTGGGCCTAAAGACACTGATTCATGCCTTCATGATGCTGATGACACAAAGCTCTGCAACAATAACATGCAATAGGGTGTAGATAGAATGAGGAGAGATCTGCATAAGCTTGAGGACTGGTCAAGGAAGTGGCAGTTGAAATTTAATGCTTGCAAAATAATGCACATGGGGCAAAAAAACAAAGGACTGCATATCATTTGGGGGGAGGGGGCTATAGAATGCTCCAAGCATGAAAGGGACTTAGGAGTTATCATCTCTGATGACCTCAAGGTAGGGAATCAATGCAACAAGGCAGCAGGAAAAGTTAACAGGATGCTGGGTTGCATAGGCAGGGGTATCTCAAGTAGGAAAAAGGATGTCATAACTACACTATACAAGACACTACTGAGGTCACACCTTGATTACTGTGTCCACTTCTGTAGGCCTTACCTACATAAGAACATAGACAGGATGGAGGCAGTTCAGAAGAGGACAACCAAGAATGTGCAAGGTTTTCATCACTAAACCTATAATAAACCTATGAGGACAGGCTGAAATACATAAATATGTACTCCCTGGATGAGAAGAGGGAGGGGGATATGATTGAAACATATAAGTAGCTCAAGAGGGGGAACAAGGTGCAGGAAAACACAATTTGTTATAGGAAAAGATGTTCCAGGACTAGGGGACATGGGAAGAAACTGGAGGGGGGAGGTTCACAGGGAACGTGAGGATGGATTTCCTCACAGAGAGGGTGGTGGGCCAATGGAACACCCTGCCGGAGGAGGCAGTAGAAGCTGAAATGATTACAGGATCTAAGAATGCATCAGATAGGCATCGGAGAGTCCAAGTTGTCAGGGGAAGGGGACGACCTAGTTCTAGAGAAGCTTGAAGAAGCAAAGTATAGTACTTGCACACATGGGCAGATTAGGTGGGCCATATACTGAATCTATGCATGACTCTAGACAATAGGGACAATTGCACATTTGTCATTTCTCACCTATGCTCCTCAGCTGGACAATCTGCATCCTCTTATAGGTTTCTCTCACTCTGGAACAAACTTCTCTCCTCCCTCCATCTCTCCCCATCCTCTAGCTCCTTCAAATGCCAGCTCAGACTTTACTCACTCCATTTGCTTCTGCTACCCTTTTTCTGGTAACCATTGAAAGCTTCATTTTAATCCATATGTGTTATTTGTTTAACTGCTGTACATGCCATCTCTTCTTTATTTATTCTATTATTTATCACATTTCTCATCTGTCTGCTCAGACGTTGTTTTGCTATTGCCTGCTGCTGCTTGCTTCATCTCCCCCTTCCCTGGGTCACACCTGAAAATGAGCCTTGGCTCAGCGTGCCTTTTCTGGTTATCAAATTTAAAAATAAATAAAAAATAAAAATCTAGATTGGACCATTGCAACACTCTTTGCCTTGAGCTATGTGAAGGATTACACACCACTTGCAGCTGGTGCAGAGTACTGCAGCTACATTGATTGTCAGATCTCTTCACATTGAGCATATCACTAGTTTTGTGGACATTGCACTAGTTGCCTGTGAGGTGGCACTTCTTCTTTAATATAGGTTTGTTAACATACAAAGCTCCACATGATCTGAGCCCTGCCTACCTCAAAGAATCCCTGTATTCATATTTTCCTATCTGTCCTCTCCTTTCCTCGAAGGAGGCTCTATTTAAATTCCAAACCAATAAGAGTAGCACCCACCACTAAACAAAATTACAAAGGAGAGCTATGTTATAATTGGCACTCTTATTTAACTTATTTATTTAATCTTTAAACACAGGTAAATCCTGACAGGTTTCATGTTATCGCATCACCTGATGATGCAATAATGCAAAAGGTAGGAGTTTACCTGTGTTTCAGGAAGCATCTCTGGAAGGGGATCTCCTTTGTAAGTCTGTTTAGTGGTGGATGGTGTTACTCTTATTGGTTTGGACATGGTTTACTTAGTTTGCACACCACACAACAGGATGATTCTTACAGTCTGAGTCCCCTTAAGGTTCTCTGCTCTCATCTTAAGTTATCAAGGGACTGGGTATTTAATGTATCAGCACCCATTATCTATTATACTAGCTATTTATGACATAGAGGATATTTATTCTGCTAATATCATAAGGAAAATGATGTGCTATGTTATGTATACTTTGTTTGGTGCCTAGAGCCCATCAGATTGTGCACATTATAAATAAACCACTTTCTACTCCTGGTAACGTTCAAGTTGGTGACATCATTATCACGTTTCTGAAAGGGACTAACAAAAGAATATACATTTTATCTTTCAAAATAAAATGTGATTACAAATCAGATAAAAAATTTATGATTTCCCTTTGTACGTTTGATAAAGAACTCTTGGATTATGCAGCTAAAGTGGAGGCAATTAACTCATAATTCCTCTGATACAAGGTTTGCAATATTCAGATAAAGGAACATTTTAGACTGAAATAATTGCAATCCCTATCCTGCATTACTTTAAATTTTTTTTTCTTTGTTTCTAGTAAATGAATATGAGTCAAACTGAATTTTGGAATAAATTGGTAAGTCCATACAATTATAGTGAATTAAGGATGCAGTGAGTTAGATGGAAGAAATAAGGTTTATGTTTTATGTCAAAGAGCTTAATTGTGACAGAAGATGTTGATAGACAGTGACTCAGTTTCCTTTCTTTTATTAATCATTATATTATGGTGTTCCCCCTGTATTGTTTTTTTTTTCCTTTAAATTTATGTTCTTAAACTAAGGTACAATGGTACTGAATAATAACATAACATTTGATAAAAAGAAATACTATGCAATTGCAATTGAATATATCATGGTAATAGCTACAAGAAATCGCCATCCACTCTTTGCTACTGATCTTTTTTATAAATATTATCTGATTGATCTCAATCACCTAGTCACAAAATTATATAAATAATTCAGAAAATAGATCCGTAAGACACGAGCACCAGCCTTCAAATACTGGAGCAGAGGAGAAGCATCTTCCTTGGCAAATGATCATATCTCTTTCCACACCAACCCACTGATGCTGGCTGGCAGTACCCTGTATTATCATGCGGAAAGACCTGGGATTGATTCTTAATCCTGACCCAATCATTTTGAGCTGTTGGAGTTCTGGGCATGCTGCAGAGGCAGTGGGAACAGGCCCAGTACATGAGGGATGCTACTACTTTTGCTGCAGTGCCTTCTATGGTCTGTTGGGAACCTAAGCATTGTAGTCTGACCAGGCAAAGGATGTAACTGAAAGAAATGTGGCATAATGCATGGCATTCTGGTGAGGTGTATTGGTCTTCAAGGGGAAAATTCATAAAAGGCTGTGGCAATGGCTGGTCACCACTCCATGCCAATGTCCTGACCTAGTCTTGCACTTCCTCTTCAGGATCAGAGTGGAGGTTTGTTATTTCTCCTGGGCAGTCTGCACCCAGCTCTGGGGAGACCCCATCAGAGAGTGAAAGCTCTGGGGCCTCAGTGATGGAGGTCTTGAACGGTATGATGGAGCCCTCCAGGATGCAATTCAGTGTTAGAATCCTGTATGACTGAAACAGGGTAGCAAACCAAGTAGCTTCAGAGGATTACTCTTAAAAAGAACACTCGGGACACCAGTTTAAATTAAATTAAATCTGATTTACTTTTCATTAGGGCTGTGCAAATACTTTTTTCCTAATATTCGGTATTCTGGTCCCAGGTATTTGATATTCGTTATTCGGTATTCGTCCACAAAAGGTATTGTTTTAAGGACAGCTTAAAAAGCACTTAAACAACACTATTAATCCCCCTTCAAACCTCATGTACCATTTACACCTCATCATCACTTCAATGACCAACAAAGAGCTGTCACTAATGTAACAGAAGACATGTGGCACAGTCGCTCTACCACAACACACACACAGCACTGCGAAAACAGTATCAAGTACTGCATTGGGCCCACACTGTAGGGTGTTCATGGTCACATGGGTAGACTTTTTTTGGCCATGGACATAGGAATAGTGGCAACAGTGGCTGAAATGGTAGTTGTGACACTTTGTCAGCTGGTTCTGATGGCTCTATGATTTTTGTAATATAAAAAATGTAGAGTGTGATTGTCTGTCATGAGACATCCTGTGCTTCTGTGATGACCCCCAGGTTTCAGTTAAAATGACAGGATATATGTTAAACAGCAGAGCTCTGTAATGTGATTAACTTCCGAGAAGTCACATTTTATAGCCTTGTTTATGATCTGTGTTGCTTTGAAGCCAGGAACTAAAATATCCATTTTATGATGTCTTCAGTGGAAGGACAGTTAATTTCAACTGGTGCTAAAAGAAGCTATATGACATCTAGGTGAGAAAACTGCAGAGTTGTAAAAGTCCTGTGGTGTCATTTAAAAACAGGAAACCACACTAGATCAAAGGAAAGACTCAATATCAAAGAGTCATATTGGGAAATTAGTTTTTGCTGATGTCACCTTATTTAACACACCTCCTGAGTGATGGGACATCCTGTGTGTATTATATTTTTTACATTTAACAAGGAGGAGCTACAGTAGGTGACATCATGGAAGAGGCAGGTTCAAAGACAGTTTTAAACTATTCTGTGAATGTCCTTTAGAGACACATTCCTGTTGGACTGTGAAACAACAACATCTAACTATAAGCACTGTAAAAAGGTAATAATACTTTAGATATACCAATCTAATTGTAATGTGGTAGGAGTTTATGTTTGTATTTTAACCTTGTTCTTTTAAGTGATTGCATGCTTTGTGATATTCGTTACACCTCATCATCACTTCAATGACCAACAAAGAGCAGTCACTAATGTAACAGAAGACATGTGGCACAGTCGCTCTGTGTTTACACTTTACATATCTTTTATCCATTTTTTATTAAATATATTTAAAGAGACTGCCTGGTGTGCATTTGAAATTCTTTATTTTGCATGTGAAGCATAGATGGTTAAAGTTGACAACTGTTCATAAGTTTAATGGTATACCAAACTGGGAAAATGTAAAGAATATACCTAAGGTCTTTCATAGAGTTCTAAGGGTTCATTTTGGATACCTGAGTAGGTGCCCTTGGCAAAGATATCTGGCATCCCCCAAACAGCAGATTATCTGAGCCTGTACATTTTGGTATGCTAGCATAAGGTTCACAGTTTGAATCCCCCAGAACTTGAGACCAAAGGTGATTCGGACCCACAAAAAGACAGGAGGGTTACCCTGTTCTGTTAACTGTTCACAATACTGCACTAGGAGGTTGGCACAATTGGAGCAGAGGGTCTGACCTGCTGAGTGGGGTTGTGACAGTAGTGACAGCTGAAAGGGTGGCTGCTGCAAGAATGGTATTGGTGGTGGTGGGAGTCACACTGGCTGTGGATGTAGCAGCCTTAGTGGTAGTCAGAGAACACTGGTGGTGATGTCTGCTGCTTCTTGCATATGGCATGTACATTCTAATGCCCTCCTACTACTGGCATAGAAGGATGTGACAGTGAAAGTGCAGCTCAAACAGGTGGTGACACTAGTAGCAGTGACATATTGTCTATCACCACTGTATGAATTAATATGATGTTTTGTAATCTTGATGAAGTGTTTCTTCCTTAGACATGTTACAATCAATCAATCAATCAAAATGTTTATTTTGCCAGGCAGAACATCATTGAGACAAGCTTATTTACAAGATGGGCCAGGGGCAAAACAATTGCCAACAGGGTTAAGACATCACTGGTTGAGTGAACATACATAACAATTACATAGTAATAATAACAACATAATAACACATAACCATCACATGTGACAAGATTCTTGTACCAGAACACAGCAAAAGGTTCAACAGGAGGCAATGCCATTTAAATACAATTGCATGGATAGAGATATGTGGATATAAGGTAATGAGCTAAAGTGTATACAGTAAACATCATTGGAGGAGTCATAGTGAGCAGGAGTGGCAGTTCCTATAGTGTCAAAGTGTGAAGAAGATTGAGATGTAAGATTCCTTTGATAAATACTGTAGGCATGGCCTGGCAAGTGGGGTGGGAAGTGCAGGGGATATAGGGAGTGGGGAGGGAAGGTCAGCCAAGATAGGAGAGAGTTGGACATGATGGCCTAGGGAGGAAGGACCATTTGAAGGAGAACATGACAGATGCCACAGGCAATGGTTGGAGTTTAAGTCCAACATCTGAAGCAAAGACAGATCATGATGTTGGAACTTTGATTTGGACAATGACAGAAGGGAAGACTTAAATGACGCCTCAGGCAATGATTGAGGTTTAAGTCCAGAATTTAAAGCAGTAATAAATTGCGATATTAAGACCTTTACTTGAAACAATGACAGACCTCAGAGATGGTCCTCAGGAACAAGGATTTGAAGAGGGAGAACGTGACAGGGGTAGCAAGCCTTAAGGTTTTCTGGATCTTATTCCAGAGTGTAGAAAGAGTGAAACTTATTGAGGCTCTCCCAAAGTGTGTTTTAACTTTAGGGATAGCCAGAGATAAGATGGTAAGACTTCTGAGTGAATATTTTTCTTATTTTTTTATTTATTTATTTTATTTATTTAGAGTCTAGGATTACAAGTACCTTTGAGCCAAGGCTCTTTTAAAAAGGTCCTCATCAATTGAGGTACAATACAAACATTACAAAGAGTTGAGTAACAATGCAAAAATTGCGCACAAGTATTTTTAAGCAGCTGAAATACATTACATTGAGGGAAAGTGAGTACTGGGGGCAGGGTAGCCAGAGGTAACTGAAGCTTGGAATGGACACAAAAAGAGCGGTGCAGCTGTGAGCATTTGTCAGGCCTCAAAAAAGTGCTTGGGGGTAGGGGGCAAAAACAGGAGGGGAGGGTAGGCTGTAGGAAGAGGAAGAGGGGGGTAGGAGTAGAAGTGCTATAGAATAGGCACTAGGTATGCAGGAAGTTAGGCAGCTTGTGAGGTACTGAGGTCATTTATGAGTGGTTGCCTTATATGTCCATAGAATAGCTTTCTTTTGCCTCCTGAAGCTAAGGGAGGTCCAGACTATGGAAGAATAGAGAATGCAGTGGTGTGTGTCATAATGGGCATCCGAAATGAACCTAAGGGCTCTGTGGTATAGGGTATAAAGCTTGGAAAGAGCTGTGCTAGTACTATGACCATATAGGAAGTCTACGTAGTCTAGGAGAGGCAAGAAGGTAACTTGGACTAAGAGTTTTCCAGCCTCCTGGGTTAGTGAGTGCTTGATCCTGAAGAACATACTGAGCCTTTGATGCAATTTCTTAGTGAGTTCATTAATGTGATCAATGAAGGATAATTTGTAGTCAATCCTACCCCCAGGTATTTGAATTTGTCCATGAACTCCAGGGCTTCTCCCAAAAGGGTGCTTATCTTAGGAACCTTATCTGTTTTTTTTTTTTTGAGCTGAGGGGCCAGTGGAGAGAAAATCATGGCCTTAGCTTTTTTGGCATTGAGCAGGAGTTTCAAGTTGAGTAGATTTTTTTGGAGGATGTCGAAATCATTCTGGAGGTCTAAAATGGCTTGATCCAAAGTTGATCTATCAATGCATATCACTGTATCATCATCAGCAAAGAAATGGATACTAGATGACTTTAAGCCGGTGTCAATTTAATTAATATAAATGGCAAAAAGAAGTGGACCAAATATGGATCCTTGGGGGACACATCTAAGGAGTATTTTTTTGGTGATAGGTCTCCTTCAGCCTTGACCTGCTGCTCTCTGTCCACAAGATAGTTTGAGAGCCAACTTAGGGCCAGGTTGTCCACCCCAACTTTCTTCATGGTCACCAGGAGTAAATCATGGGATTATACATTAGGATTGTTTTGTTAAAAGAGCATCCCTGTTTAGTTTTTCATAACTTCTCTTATTTATGTTGTGTGTTTCTTTAATGGTTTAATATTCATAGTGGGCCTGATATTCAAACCCTGTTGGAAAACCGCAAGGGACTTGCAGACAGGAGTTTGGTGCAACTGGTGACTTGCATCAAACGCCAGGGTTTGCAATTTTCAAACATCGGTGTTCACTACTCCCGGACACAAGCCCCTTTTGGCAGCTCCCCCTTGCCATAACTTTGCATCCCTGGGCGACCTCTGCAATGGGATGTGCAGTACAGATTGGGTGCAATGTGCCGTAAATAGGGTTGACTGTTGCAAACTGTGCAGCACCTTGTAAAATTGGACTGTGCTGCATCCAAGGTGTGTGGCGCATCCGCTACAACTGTTGCATCGGATGCAGGGTTTGCTGCAAGTCCTGTGTCCACCTTTGAAAACTGAGCCCAGTTTGTTTGTATGTTACCAAGATGTCCCTGACAAAGACCAGATTCCGTTCAATGCTACAGGGCTTTATTGACATCCTATAGCCTCAACACAAATAAATGTGTTGGCAACATTGTGTTCTGCTCTTAACTGTGTTTGGCGGCCCAGTGACACACTGGCAGTAATCTCCTGGATGTGCTGTACTTTTGTGTATCTATCATACTGCCACTCACCACTTGGGACCAACAATGCAGATGCATTGCTGGGTCTGGATCAAGCATATTTACAAGGTTGCTAAGACATAATGGCTCAGGTGACTAGTGGTTACTGCATAAAACACAAACTACTGGTAGTGCCTGTGTATGTGTGATTCTTTACTTAGTGCTTGTGGAACTACAGTAATACTCATAACAACCCTAGCAGTTATACTGTACCACAAAAAGTAACAGCAAATAAAAAAACAATGCTACTAAAAAGGGAGAAAAAGAGTGCAACCTCTTTAGCCAAACATGGAACTGAGCAAGGAAATGACAGAGATAACACACACTCAACTCAGTGAGTATATCCTGCTGACTAAGAATAGCAACAGTTTAATAAAAACAAAAAATCATATGCACACAGCCATGCACACAAAAAGCACACCAGACTGGGACAGATCACTTTAGTGCTGGTGGACGGTTTGGCCACTAGCTTTCAAAATCTAGTAGCCACATCATTATTTTTAGTGGCTATCATTTTTAAGGATTCAAAAATGACTTTGTGAACAGGTAACCTGATGGCCAGTAAATGTAAAAATCTAGTAGCCAAATAAATTTTTTGTGGCCATTGGCCACCTGGCTAACCAGTTTGTCTCAGCCTGGCACAGACTAATGAAAAAATATATTTCACCCACACAGGTTAATCGTGCATAATGAGCTGTGGAAGGGGGAGAGGGAGTTGGCCAACTCACTCCTCAGTTATGCAAGGATCCAAGCCCGGGACCAGATGACTAACAATATTAATTCAGTGAGTCAAGCCTGACTGGCTGAGAACTGCAGAAGCTTGTTTCAAAAACTGTGTGTACAGAGTTGTGCACATGTGGGGACCAGACTCATAACAAAATATATTAAGCATGCACATTCTACTTGTGTGCAGTGAGCTGCTCATGCATGGCACAGTGTCACAAAATCAAATATTATGCATGTATAGGCAAATCAGGCACAGTTAGCTACAGGAGGGGGAGTTTGCAGACACCCTTTTCAATCATGCAGGAAACCAAGCCTGGAACCAGACAATAGCAGAAAACAAAACACAGAAGCAAAATGTGCTTCACCAAAAAATCACTGGAGCTGTGTGTCAGAGTGCAGTGGAGGAGGAGCATTAGCAGACAGTCCTCCTGGTCCCTGTAACTGAGCACAGTAACCAGGACAAAATTACTCAGTCAAAAAGCCAAACCTAGCTTTTATGACACTGATAAAACAAATAATACTGATACAAAAAAGCCTGTGGAGCAAGAAATGACTTCTGTTTTTGGCAAGTTTAAGGTCTCATAAGTACTGCAAAGCCAGCTCTCAGAAACAACTGTCTCCTGTTTACCAATGCAGAGTGAAGAAGTCACATGGAGTGCTTGCCCATGAGCTCTAGGAACAGCTTTTGATTGGCCAAAAAAGTCCTGCGAGACTTGGAAATCTCACCGAATAGTATTTCCCAAATAGTGACTGAATAGTGAACTATTCGGGAAAAACATCTGAATATTCTGCAAGCCTACTATTCATGGTATTTGGGAAATAATATTCAGCCCATGCCCTTACAGAAATAATTATATGAAATTTTTTCATGCTGCACACATAAAGCTGCTCATGTGATATGCACGCTGCAAGCATGATTTAGATGTTAAATTGGAACTGATTGTATCCATGTGGCATGCGTGCAGCAAGCAAGTGTGGAAAGCATGCTTTTTATGTTAAATAGGAACAGACTGCAAGCACGTGGCATGCATACAAAAAGCAAGCGGCCACTGATAATTGCACACATAAAAGTTAAGTGACTTGCTCAGGATCATACCATATACTGTACAAATGGGGGTTGATGAGATTCAAACCCAGGTCTTCAAGTGTCCTGGTATGCAATTCAGTGCCTTTAACTACTAAGCTATACTGCCTGCACAAATATGGCTCACTTGTACTTCAATACAAAGCTGCACGCTGTACATCTGCACGCAGGCAGCATGCTTGAAGCCACTGTTATACTTTCCAGATTTCTTGTATTCCATCAGCTGCAAAACTGAACTGTAGCATACATACCAATGGAAACACATGTGGTTATTCTTACCCCCAATACATACACGTACCCATAAAACTACTTAATTACTTCTCTCTGGCCTGTACTCCTACTATTGTTTTTCCATTATTTTGAATGCTTCCACGCAAACAGACTTTAAGTTACAAACACAAAAGTAGCAATAACTCAATACCTATCCACATGGCTGCCCCCCCAAATGCACACACACTGCAACAGGTGTGCCCATGCTGCTACAGACAGCCCACCAAGTATAGATAAAAGTTGAGAGCCTCTTACCTGAGAGCTAGAGAGTCTTTAAGAGATTATGTCCATGGGTTAGAGTGCTGGGGTATAGTCGTACCCCCTTAAAATGAATGGAGTTATTTTTTATTACTATTTTATACATTATGATGGTGAGTTGGAGAATGATGAAGGCTACTGTTCTACTAACAGGGCACTTGTTAGTTGAGCAGTGGCCTTCATTGATCTCCAACTCTCCGTCAATAATGTGTAAAATAGTAATAAAAAATACCCCTATTCATTTCAATGTTGCACATTCTTGCAGTCTCCCTTGCCCTGTGTCATAACATGCCTGAATGTGGTGATGTGGAGGGCAGCTTCACAGTGTGGGGGGGGCATAAGCTTGACCACAGTGGGGCTCCAATAGTCTGTGTATGCCATACTGCTCAACTGATTCTGAATACAAGGGACAGCCCTCATTTTACCCCTGAAGAGTGTTCTGCTCCTAATCCATTTCTCATGGGAAACATGCTGCTCACACAGAGGATGTCCTGTAAATTTAGACTTTATAACATGGGTACCATTTCAGATTTTAGCCTGTGGGATCCAACAACCACTGGAGGCCAGGTGCTAGTTAGCCCATAGGTGGCAAGCTCTAGAATGTCTGGAACATCTCTAAAAGGTATAATAATTCATTTGTTGTTAATGAAAAGTGATAAGCAAATCAGGAACAATTAAAATGTGTAAGAGTCATTTGTCTATACCCTGGGACAGTCCATCAGATTTGGGTTTAAACCCACCAAGTTATTAATCAGTTTTTTTCCTGGCTGATTTTCTGATCCACCCAAAAGAAAAACATTGTCCCGATTTCTCTCCCCGACTCCATTCCATTCAATACCCATTCCATATGGGTCATGAGGCTGCCCAAAATGGCAGAAAAGTGAAAAACACATCAATATTTCAGTCTTTCCTTCTT
The DNA here is from genome assembly GCA_016271365.2 of Neoceratodus forsteri. Taxonomy (NCBI): domain Eukaryota; kingdom Metazoa; phylum Chordata; order Ceratodontiformes; family Ceratodontidae; genus Neoceratodus; species Neoceratodus forsteri. Next base: position 397,251,859 of record CM057455.1, on the reverse strand, counting down.
CCACAGTCCCCTTTAAAAAAGATATACTTTTACTTACCTGACCATCTGGCCAGAACCTGTAGCCTGGCCCAATGTGCCACCAACCAAGTTTTCAGTCCACTCCTCCTCCATCCTTCTGCCAGAAGCTGGATGTTAGACCCAACCATCCTATGTTCCCAATGTGGTCCACGACCAAGTCTCCTCACTAACCAAACACACCCAACCTGCATTGCTTGCTTCTTGCTTGGCTGCTGCCATGGCTGCTGCTGCACTGCACTGATCACTGTCACTGCTGCTGCTAGGCTTAGCTTGCTGCCGAGGTGACCTGTGCTGTTTATTTTTGTTTTTTTTGTGAGACGAGTCTAGTAGATTAAGCAGGTAGCCTAGTCTCGAATTATCTTCCAGCTCCCCCATCCCTTCAGCCACCAGATGAGATGGAGACACACTAAGAGTGGAACAACAAAATTAGCCACCACAACACTGCTATTGATAGTTCAGTGCTCACCAGCTCCTCCAAGCTGTAGTGTGCAGCTTGCCTATTTTGTGTCGGGAAAGACAGTGTCACACTTGTGTGACTCATGTGCTCTCTCTTGGCTGGAGCTCCTCCACATCATGTGTGATGGTGTCACTGCTAATAGGTGGAGAGAGTGAACAACAATATAGACATAGTCAAGTCAGGAGTGCACCTGCAGTGTGAGTGCACATGCCAGGGAGGCACTTATAGTGCAAAAGATTAAATACAAATTTAATGCCATTATTGCCACACCATAAGAACAACCTAGGCACAAATATGGGGGGGGGGGCACACACACACCCCGCCCTTCTTAAATGGCACCCTTGCTTTGTGGTAGAAATTCATTCTCAGGTATTGGTACAAGTAAATACAACAGTTTTCACTGTGTTCTGAGGTACTGTATCTCCATGTTTCAGGATGTGTCCTGATCATTGTGAGGGTTAGTGTCCCTCACTATATCTCATTTTGAGTGTCCATGTCCCTCATTTCAGTGACAAAATGTGAGGTATGGTTTATGCTTCCAAAACTCTACTCAGCAGATAGAGTGTTTAGCATGGCCATAGTGTATATACTTCATACAGAATGACAAAGGGAAAGTAAGTAAGCAGAATCAGTCATGGAGAAACACATCTGTAGCACTAAATATGCATAAGGGGATTTGCATAGCCCAAAACAAAAAGGTCAGGCTTCACAACACAGAGGCCCCTCTTCGCTCATCTGGAATGGGGGATGTTGGCTGACTATATCCTAGGCATTTGAAGCATTAAGCAAACAATACATTACAAATTAATGGAAATTCAATGACAAAAATCAAGACATTAAGCAACTTGCAAAAGGATCAGAATTAATGAGTTTATCTAATTTTAATGGGAAATCAATGAAAAATGTATTCTAATAGCTCTAATTGTTAACAGTAGATTGAGAAATAGAAACTGATGTGTTTTTAGAAGAGATTTGCACCAGCTTATTTCCTACACAGATTGCAAGCATGCAGCATGTGAACCTAATGTGATTTTAAAATGATGCTCACACTAGCTTAAGTGCTGCACTCATGTCAAGCGTGCAACATTTATTTATTTATTTATTTATTAGATCATCGGTTTACAGACCTTTGAGTCAAAGACTCATTTAGAAAGGTACCTCATCAAGAGAGCAATACATCACAGCAAACAAAACAGTACAGTACATAACACTTAGATTAAAAAAGCAACCAGTGTTACAGGCATTCACTGGTGATACAAGCTTGGTAATAGGTAGATCACAGTAGTCTAATACAGGTACATGAGTACCATATCAGTTAGCAACCAGAGATATTTTACTACTTTAGTTAGCAGATGTTACCTGAAACCCCAGGCATATACAGCAAAAGTAGACAGGGCAGACCCAGCCTAGGGGTGAGGGTGAGGGTGAGGGTAAGGGGCAGGTAGGGGATTATGTGTAGTTGCAGTAGTGAGTGCTTGTCAGATGGCTTCTGAGGAAGACCTTGAAGGGACCAAACTTAGTGGAGTCAGCTATGTTGGCTGGGAGGGGATTTAACAAGGAGGGTGCCTGATAGCAAAAGGATCTCTGGGTCATAGAGGTCCTTACCCTGGGGACAATAAGGAAGGTTTTGACAGTGCTGTGGGTGGAGGCTGAGGGGGAGGCATGCTGCAAGGAGGTAATGACCAAAGGGGGGAAGAGCCCTAGCAGGCTTTTTTTTTACAAGAAGGCAGGTTTGGAAGCAGAGTCTTTCTTCAAGGCTGAGCAAGTTGGTGGTGGAGTACAGCAAGCACATATGGGTGCACATGGGGCTCCCAGCATTAGCCTGCAGGTCTTGTTTATAAAGAGCTGGATTCTTGCAAGCGCAGTGTTGTCAGCTGCAGCATAGATGGGCATCCCAAAGTCAATTAGCGTCAGGAGAGAGGAGGTGATTGCCAATCTAAGGGCCTCTTGTGGTAGGCAGTCCCTATGGTGGTATAACAGTCCAATCCTGACATTGGAGGCAGCAGAAAGGGCATTGATATGGGAATGGAAGGAGAGTGCTGAATCAAAGGTAATGCCCAGATACTTGTAGGAGGAAACATGCTCAGTGGGGTTTAGTGTGCTAGGCAGTATCATGACAGGGGCACCACTGGCTTTGCTTTGGCAATGCAAGAAGAGCATAGGTTTGGTCTTTTATAGATTTAGGACTAGCCTTCGTGATGTGAACCAATACTCAGCTCTATCAAAAGTTTATTGAAGGGTGGCCTGTAGTGTGTTGGGGTTGGGGTTAGAGGTGAAGAGCACAGCGTCATATGCGTAGAGGAGGATCTTACTTGAACAGGCTTAGGGGAGGGAGTTGAGGTAGAGACTGAAGAGGAGAGGGCCTAAAATGGAGCCCTGGGGAACCACAGAGCGGACAGATCGTGTGTCAGATAGGGTGCTACTGATTTTTACACACTGAGTTCTGGCAGAGAGGTAGCTTGTGAACCATGCAAGGGGGCCGGGGGAGAAACCAAGGCATCTAAGGGAGTCATGCAGGAGGGGATGGCAAACTGTGTCAAAGGCCTTGGATAGGTCAATGAACACGGCACCAGCAGGACTTCCAGTATCAAGAGCAGAGTGCAGGAAGTTGGAGAATTCAAGTAGCATGGTTGTGGTGCTGTGACCTGCACAAAAGTCATGCTGTTCAGGGCACAAGATATTGTGCATGGCCAGGTATTCGTAAAGCTGGTTGGTAACTACTTTTTCAAGGGCCTTAGAGAGTGGGGGGGACGATGGAGATAGGTCGATAGTTACCCGGGGTCGCTTGATAGCCGATCTTTAGGATGGGAGTGATGATGGTGGTTTTCCATGTGCTGGGGAACTGCCCCAGGCACAGAGAGCAATTGAGCAGCTCAGTAAGTGGGACCAGGATAGCATCCAACATCAGACGAAGTAGCCTAGTGTCTAGTAGGTCAGTGCCAAGGTTGTTACTACTAATGGCTTTTTGCAGAAGGGGTCTAGCCTCCAGCGGGGACGTGGTACGTAGATAGAAAGGAGGTCTCTGAAGAGTGGGCAGGGGTGCTACTGGGATGGGGTCAAAGAAGTTACTGGGCAAGACTGAACTCAGATCTGAGGAAGTGTGGTTTAGGCAGTCTGCAATGCCAAGGGGGTCAGAGTAGACAGTTCCATTAAAGGAGAGTTGAGAGGGAGATGGGGAGCAGGATTTCCCATTCAGCTCCTTTACATTATCCCAAAGGTTTCTAGCAGACCCTTAGGTGGAGACAAGAGCGGATTGGTAGTGCTGGGATTTGGCCTGTTGAATGGCCCAAGTACACTTATTGCAATCTGTGTTGCATGCTTGCCTATCAGCTGGTTTGCCAGATACCACAGAAATGTGCCATAGTTTGTCTCTCATTTTAAGTTTATGAAGGAGGGAGGGGGTAACTCAGGTGTGCTTTGCTTTTCGGTGCAGTTTCTAGCGAAGGGGGCATAGAGGTCAAAGGCAGTGTTAAAAGCATGAGTGAACAAATCCAATGCCTTATCTATGGATGGTACAAGTCTGATTTGAGACCAATCCAGTTATGAGAGGTACAGTTTAAGGCAAAGCAGGTCACCAGGGAGTAGGCAATGTCGCTGTGTGGTTTGTGGTGCAGGTTTGCTGTTGGCAGCAGACCAAGAGAATATGACTGGGGAGTGGTCACTAAGAGAGTTGGGAAATAAACTGATATCGAGCACCTTTGGGGGCGGTTGATAATGGTGATATCCAGGAGGGTGCTGGAGCCAGCAGAGGGGTTGAATCTAGTTGGGGTGGTGGCAAGCTGAGACATGTCAAGGGCAGCAAAGATATCTCTGGTTTGGGAGGCCGTGGCAAAAAAACAGTTGATATTCAGATCACCAACAATTATCTGAGCCATTTTGGGCAGTAGGTCAGAGAGGTAGTCATCAAGTGCCTGAATGGTGAGATCTTGCTTTCTGGGGGGAATATAGGCAATGGTGAGAAAGAGTGGGCCCTTACCAGGGTTGGGGGAGATTTTTAGCATAAGGGCTTGAGCCCCGTTATCAAGCTTGGGTGGTGGAAGTGCATGTCTGAGGAGGGAGTTACACCACAGGAGGGTGCCTCGAGATGCAGTGTGCGCATGCCTCCACATGCACACACATGTCCAAGGTAGGGATGGGAATTGGTGAGAAAAACAAAAGAAACACTAAAAAGTATGTATTGGAAAAAAACTAAAGGATTTTGATACAAATCCAACAACGGCCCCTGTCAAAACTCACATGGTCTGTGTTTCAGGCTCGTGGTGTGTGGGTGAAAAGAGTGTGACAGAGATACACTCCATCATGTATCCTCCCCCTCAATGTCATGACTATGGCATGCTTGGTATAGGCCATCAGAGACCTGCCCTCCAGAGAGAAACATATCTGCCTTATCATGCTCATTACCTGACTGGTGGCACACATCAAATGAGAAAGGCTACAGCACCAAATGCCATCTGGTGACATGGCCTTTTTCTGTCCTGCATAACATGTAACCACTTGAGTGGGGCTTGGTCAGTAATGAGGATGACCTGTCCAAACATGTAGTAGCATTATGTGACCACCACCCACTTTACTGACAGACACTCATTTGCTAGCGTGGCATACTGCTGCTCCTGGGAAAGAAGTTTTTGAGAGAAATATAGGATGGGGTGAATCCCATTCTCAAAGTTTTGTGATAACACTGCTCCTGGCCACATCTCAGAGGTGTCTGTGTACAAAATGAAGGGATGATTGGAATATGGACTCCGTATGACTGTCCCCCCCCCCACACACAGCACATTTCTGATGGCCTGAAATGCCGCCTGACACTCAGGTGATCAATCGAACTTATTGAGGGCAGTTTTCCTGGTCAGGTCAGTCAGTGGGGTAGCTAGGGTTGACAGTTCCACAATGAACCAGTGGTAATACCATGCAAATCCAAGAAAGGACCTAACCTGTTTCTTAGCCATTGGGATGGAGCAGTCAAAAAGGGCCTGTTTCTTGTCAACAACTGGGCATGGTTGGCTACTCCCAACCATATACCCCAAGTATTTTGCATCCTGCCACACTAGGGTGGATTTTGTGGAATAGGCCATGTGACCTGCCTCCATGAACATTTGAAGAAGTGCAGCCACAGCCTGCAGGTGGCTGTCTCAATCAGGGTTAAATATGACAACATTGTCCTGGCATGCCTGCTGCATACAGTCCATGGGGATGGAGGATGTGGTCCATCATTCTCTGGAATGTGGCTGAGGCTTCATGCAATCTGAAGGGAAGCATGGTAAACTGATATAGGCCAAATAGGGTGGCAAAGGCCTTTTCCTCATGGGATTCAGGAGATAGCTGGATTTGCCAATACCCTCGGTCAGATCCAGGGTACTAATGTAACCAGCCTTCCCCAGTTGGTCCAAAAATTCATCTACCTTTGGCATAGAGTATGCCTCAAACTTTGATGAAGCATTAAAGAGCTAGTGGAACAAAGACAGACAGACAGAAAATTGAAACAAATTTTAAGAAGTAGTCAATAGTAAGTTTTTATTTCTGAAGTATTTTTATTTTTGTTTATTTATTTACTTATTTAAGTTGTTGGCAACCCAGTAAGGTCCACAAGGCACAAGTGCCTCTTTTCAGGGGCGACCTGGTAGCACTGAGTGGTTAAGTGACACGGTTTCCCACACCCTACTTCTTCAGTCACTCTACTCAGCCAGGCTCTCACCTTCTGCCATTAACTGGTATAGGGACTATCTCATAGAGCATACTCAATCTGTTAGAATAGCCAAGTCCTACTCCCCTACTGGCCAAATCCACACTGGAGTACCTCAGGGCTCCATGCTGGGCCCCTTACTCTTCTCCGTCTTTTTAAATGACTTACCATCAACCTGCTCTTCCTCATCCATCCATATGTATGCTTATGATACCGTACTGTTCACCTCTGGCCAATCTCCCTCTCATGTGGAATCCAGACTCCAGCTTGACTTCAATCAGATCCAGCACTGGTTTGCAGCACATCAACTCCTTCTAAATGCCAAGAAAACAGTCTCCATGACCTTTGGCACTAGGCAGAGACTTGCTAGGTTCCCCATACTGCTCTCCTTCCACACCCTGGATGGGACATTGCTAGAGGACACTTCCTCTTTTAGATACCTTGAGGTTTGGCTGGACCAACACCTTACCTTCTCTGGTCACATTGATGCCATCCTGAAAATATTGTGCCCAAAGCTCGGCGCCCTTTACAGTAACCATAATTACATTCCACTTACAGCCAGGAATGAGATTGTCCAAAAGATGATTCTCCCTATTTTCAACTACTGTGATGTAGTCTACAGTGCCGCTCCTAAATCCACCTTATCCAGACTGGACCCACTTTTCAATACCTTCTACCACTTTGCCTTGGATTCTCCAATATGTACCCACCACTGTGATCTCAATCACCCATTATCTTTTCCTTCTCTCACTAACAGGCACCGCTCCCACTGCGCCAAACTCATCTCTAAATTCTGGCTAGGCTTTCTCCCACCCTACATATCCTACTCTCTCTCTACCCCTCCCCCTACTTCCCACTCCTTAAGATCTTCTGACTCCCACACTTTTACTCTCCCCCGTTGCACTATACTTGCTGGTCAAGCTGCTTTCACTCACCACTTCCCTAAAATCTGGAATGCCCTCCCACATCAAATTCGTCACTCCTCTTCCCTTCATTCCCTCTCCACTGCCCTTCATAACTTCATCTCCCCTAACTGCACTTGCTATCTTCAACCATAACCATCTCTTCTCCTACTCTAACCCCTCTCCCCTAGCCAGGATTGTTACGCAATTTACTCAGTAGCACTTATGTAAAATGCACTTGCACTCTGCCTTGTTCAATATAATTTATCTGCCATGCCCTGTTTGAAGTTTTTATACTATATCACTGTAGTTATATTTTGTTTTCGCTTGTATTATTTGTTCCCTTTGCATGGGTTGCTCTGATGTATATAATGAGTGTATTGTCCCCTATGTGTTGATTATTCTGATGTATATAATGTATGTATTCCCCATGTTCCCTTCCCTTCAGGCCTCTCCGAGGGATGAGCAAGTTGTTGTTCAGTGTGCCTTCCTGGTGTAACATTTGAATAAATAAAAAAAAATTAATAAAAATAAAAAAGTGACTTGCTCAGAGTCCGCAGTATGCAAGTGGAGGTTGTGGGACTCAAACCCAGGTCTGTTGGATGTACCAAGCTCATTCACAGCTTGTTGCTGTAACCTCTAGGCTATACTGCCAGCCCCATTTGATAGAATCATAGAAAGATACGAGTCCTATAGCCATAGGATTTTATGACTCGCCCAGACTAAATAGTATAGAAGATGGTTTTATCACCCAAATGTTTGTCCAATGCTGATTTGAATAATTTCGAGAGTTGCGTTGGACTACTTCTGCTGGTAGGCTATTTCACTGGCCCACCATTCTGTGATTAAACCAAGCCCTTCTCTTATCTGTTCTAAACAGATCCCCTTTTAATTGGAGATTATGTAGCCTAGTTTCTCTGTCTATCAACTTCCTGTCAAGACCTAGGCATTCAAAAAGTTCCTCATTTTGAAAGGTGTTGTATAATAGGCACAAACTGTATCCCCCCCAAATCTTGTATATTCTAGGGAGTACAAGTCCAAGTCTCTTAGTCTCTCTCCATATGAACTCCCAGTTAATGAGTTAATACAACAAGTTGCTCTCCTTTTTGCACTTTCAAGTAGCTTTATGGGTTTTTTTTTGTATGTGGTGCCCAAAACTGAACACAATACTCAAGATGTGGCCTCAACAAGGCCCTGCATAATGGGATCACCACCTCCCAGTCCCTACTCTGTATATTCCACTTTATACAGCCCAGATTGCTATTGTTCCTTCCAACTACCTCCCTACCCTGCCTATCAGATGATAAATTACTGTTGACTGTTACTCCCAGATCGTTTTCTGTACTAGACTCCTATAGCTGTTTGCCACCTAATGGCTATGTGGCTATCATGTTTCTTGTACCCAGGAGCATCCACTTACATTTATCTAGGCAGGAGATGCATTTGTGCTTATCTGCCCATTGTTCAATAGTCGGGATTTCTCATTTGAATTGTTCTAATGCCATGTTATTATCAACTGCCCCTATTTGTGCATCGTCTGCAAATGTACTTCTCCACGCATTGGGTAGATGTTTGCATTGCTGAAATATAAAAGTTAAAAAGTGTATGCCAAAGGAAATTGATCATTGTGCACATTAGAAAGAATTTTAATGTGACAATGATGTGTTGGATATGTGGAATAGCTCTCAGCCCATCTGGCAGCCACTGTGTGGCTGTTCCTAAGCAGTAGTAATGTAATAGTGAATGAGGTCGCAATGCTGATGATGTAATGTTTTGAACAGAGCTACTGTACATATGCCAGCTGCCAGGCAGAGTGCTGTTCCTCAAAGCAATCCTAGTAACATCAGGTAAACAATCTTTTTATTGACCAAAGGGAAAAGAAAATGTACTTCAGCTATGAAAGGTAATGATTGACTGCTTTTAAAAACTAAAGTTAGTTTTAGGCAGTGCACTAGCTGTTTAACTTTCCAGAAGTCTATACAAAACCAGGTGATCCTGTCTGGTTTTGGGACTAGCACAACAGGGCTGGACAATTCACTCTGGGATTCCTCAGTCACTCCCAACTCTAACATAGACAGAATTTCCTCCTGTACTATGTCTCAGATTTTGTTGCTAGTCTGCAAAGTTGTTGGAGGACCCAGGCAACTGAGTTTGTGTCTAGGTGGTGCTGGATCACATGGATTCATCCTGGTTTTAGGAAGAATACATCCTTAAAATTCTCTATCAGCCTTTGGGCTTCTTTGTTTTTGGCCTGGTTGAGCCAGTCATCCACTGGGATGGCATCCAGTTCTTCAAAAATTTAGGTACTAAGTCCAGGGTTCCATCATCAATGTTCTCATCCATCACAGAATTTAAGACCATTATAGAATCTTCTGGGTCAATGAGCAATACTTCCGTCATTCCAGAGTTTAAAAATTAACATGGTAAAATTGTTTTTCTTTTTTCCTGCCTGGTTGTAAGACTTCATAATTGACCATTGTCACCTTTCTGAGGACCTCAGATTGTCCCCGCCATTTAGTTAGCAGTTTAGTCTCAGAGTTAGACAACAGAAGAAGTACTCTGTCACCAGACTTGAATTCCCATAATCTGGCCCCTTGGTTATAGTGTTCTGCCTGAGTTTGCTGTGCTTTTACTAAATATTCATTGCCGACCATTTCCAATCCGTCTCTTATTTGTAATACATAGTAGATCATGTTATGTGTACTATGTGCCTGTTATTCCAACATCTTTTTTGTGAGATCCAACATCCCTTTGGAGCACGTAAAATGGACTATGTGCTTGTTATTCTCATATCTCTTTTTCAAGATCCAGTATTCCTCGAAGTTGTCACCTGTACAACAATTCAACGGGTGAGAACCCAATGAACAACAGTTGCACCTCCTGAATGGCAAGCATTGTATAGGGTAATAATTTACCACAGTTTTTTACATCAGTTGATATGAACTTAGACAGCATACCTTTTAATGATTTATTAAAATGTTCCACTAAGCCATTGGCCTGTGGGTAATACACTGATGTTTGGATGGACTTAACCTTCAGTAGGGCACACACCTTCCTCATACGTTTTAAAATAAAGTGGCTGCCTTGATAAGTCAGGCTCTCCTTTGGCATTTCAACTCAGGAAAACCCTTTTATCAATTTGTTTGCTACTGACTGGGCTGTAGAGGAACGCAGTGCAATAGCCTTGGGGTAGCAGGTGGCGTAATCCAATAAAACCATTATAAACTGATAGGCAGATGTACTTTTTATCAATGTTCCCACTATATCAACCCCAGTTCTTTCAAATGGGGTGTAGATTATGGACATAGGGATCAACAGGGCCCTTTTTGTACTTCTGGGGGCTTCTAACTGACACTCAGAGCAGAAAGCACAACAGTCCGCTACTTCCTTCCATATACCTGGCCAAAATAACCTGGTTTTCTCCCTGACCAAATAACCTGCAAGAAGTATGCTATGGGCCAGCCTCAGTACCTTCCTTCTTGCAGACTTAGAAAACACTAACTGGCAACGTAAAATTTGAATTTGTTTCTCGGATTCTACCCAATAAGAAATATCATCTTTCAGTTCAAACCTTGGAAAACATTGTGCTTTCTTTTCATCTACCACTTTACTATTTACTACAGCTAGGTTCTGGTAGGCATTCCTGAGACTGTCATCAGCCCTTTGTACAGGAATTATGTTGGCTGGGTTTAGGAAAATGTCCGGTCTAGCTTCCAGAAGAATCTCATGACCACCTGTAAATGTGGATTGCATGCCATTATCTGAATCACCTTGGACCTTCCTTGCAGCTGGATCCTTGTGGTCCTTGACTAATACAACATCAAAGAGTGGTGCCCTTTCTTTCCCCCCCCCTGTTTCTACCTCAGGTACTTCTTATGCTTTCCTTCTATGTCAAATAGTTCAGACTTAGTAAAAGGAAATACATGTTCTACTCTTTCTGTCTGTTTGGCCTGCTTTGGGCACAGACTTTCAGTGTTGCTCTGCAGGAGGGTATGAAACCTTTCCCAGTCTCAGACTAAGACTACTGGCCAGGGTAAGGTTTTAGAAAGTCCCACCTTTATAATTCCTTCCCAGCTGCCATACTGGGGCTGCAGGGTATTTATGGATATCCCCTTAGATGCAGGCAGTATTTATGGCATCTCCTCACTGATGCAGTTTGGCTCCTTCCTCAGATTCTTTAACCAGTGTCTGCCATTGGACCGAATCAACCAGAATTGTAATTGTTTTATTCCCCACTTGCTTTGGTATTGTATATGGGTTTTTTAGCTCAGGTTTGTGGGCGGTAGCTATACATTCCACAAAGCCACAGTCAATGATGTCATATAACATATGATATGCCCCACATTACCACAATGAAAACACACAATGTTGTTATCTGGTCTAAGACCTGTGACTCCCACCCCCCCCCCCATTTGGGTTACTGCGGAGCAGTCTCTTGGGACTGGTGAAATTACACCAGGCCCAGGGGTTATACCTTTCTGAAGTGGAGGGATAAGCAGTTTTTCATCACTTGACCGCTTACCCATACCAACACATTTGCTCCCATCCCTCCAAAGTCATTTCTCCCTTCTTTTGATGGGGTTTTCTCCTTGGGTTCCTGCTTGAGATTTAGCATAGATTCATTCTGCTCTTCTTAGCGAGCTCCATTCTTTTAGCTTCTAGGCAATGTTCTATCATTTTAAGTGCTGTAGGCAGAATGGTCTGTTTACTTTATGTCAACTTACCCAATCACAGACTTGAGTTGGCAAAATGTTGCAGTACTTCTCCAGTACAATCAAATCCATAATCTACTGTTTAGTGCATACTGTACCTCTGGTTTTAATCACCGAATAGCCAAGACTTGTAATATTTGTGCCAGCACTCTCATAGGTTGCATTCAAACCTTGACACCCAGGGTGCATGAGTTCTGTTGGTGACTCTCTTCCGTTTTTCTGACCTGGTGTAAGATTGCTGCCTTTACCTGATCATAGTCTCTGGTGGCAGGGTGAGTCAGGCTTCTGTATGCAGGTTAGGCATCTCCAGTCATGTACAGTGTAATGCGAGTAGCCAAGCTTTCTTGTGGCCAGGAAGTGGTACTGGAAACCATCTCAGAAGACATAAAATAGGCCTCAGGGTCATCCTCAGGATCTATTTTATGTTAACATGGGGTGGTGTCTACAGTGACTGGATTCCCTGTGACATAGAGCTGGGGCATAGTTTCATTCTGTGTTTTCAGCACCTGTTTCATAACTCCTGCTGCTGCTGGTCTCTGCACCTGCAATTGTGCTTGCTGGGCCATAGTCTCTTTGCATTTGAACCTATTGTGCCTGCTGCTGGCCTGTCTAAGCCTGCTGTTGTGCCTGTTGCTGGTATCTCTGAGCCTGCTGTTGTGTCTGATGCAGGTTTCTCTGTGCCTGTTGTTACGGATGTTGAACCATCCAGTCCCTTTGAATCTGGGCTTGTTATGCTTGCATCTGACTTGTTTTCCTTGCTGTTCTGCCAGCCATTTCAGTAGTTCGTCTGAGTCCATCTTACCACTATTTAGACAGTTAGAGTTTGATCCCACCATTAAAGTCAAGTAGGTGTGACAGGGTAGTGAACCAGGTGGGTTCTGGGGAATATTCTCAAAGAGAACACTCCTGTCACAGTTTAAATCTTGATTTTTCATTAGCAGGAAAAGGAAACAAACAGCGAGTATTCAGCTGAACAGATACTTCCTGCAGTTCACTCTCTTGCTGTCTCCACTTGCATCACAATGAAGCTGAATCCTTCTGCTTGTTCACCCTTATCCCTTTATTGGGCTCAGGTGTTGCTTGTTAACATTTCCCCTCCACCTGAGAGACAGCCAAATGGTTGAAGATCCAGTGCAGTGAGGCCTTAAAGGGCCAATTTTGAAACAAAAGTGGTTTGGTGTACATCCCACTCAGACCCTGTCAAAAACAGCACTGTCAATGTCATAGGTTGCAAAGCAGTTTACATGTGAAAGGAGAGTGACAGACATAGACTTTGTCACAGGGACAAAAAGAGATTAACTGTATTTGAAATTGTCTTGTTTCCTCTAATATCTCTGCAAAAGTTTTCAGTATTCTATGCTGCATCTTGATAGGCTCCAGCGTAGGTCATACAGCAGATAGAAACTGGCATGATGAGAGCAGGTAAGAGCAGCCTTAATAAAACAGCGGGCTTACTGATCCAAGCTCAGGTGGGAAACATAGTAAATTAAAAAACAAAACAAAACAAAACAAACCAACAGTCTTCTTCCTCAAAAATTGCTTATAAAAGTATAACATTTTAAAATAAGAACTCTTGGGTTTTGTTATATTAATTGCTGATAAAAGGTGTACTATGCCATTCTTAGGATGCTATTTATAGACCTGTAATTAGAAGTATTAGGCATTAATTGCCAATCAATCAGTCTTAATGACTGTTTTAATGACTACAGTGATTCATAAAAGCTAAAACTGAAAGTTGGCACATTTGTATTTAACAAAACTCATTATTTAACACCTATAGTTAAAGCATAGTGATTTAAAACCCTGAAGGCTACTCTTAATCTAATCTAATTATCATGCAATATCAATTCAGTAATTTGCATGCACCTCTTGTTATCAACGGGTCATAATTAACTCTGAAACATAGAGTTATATTATACCTGCTTATGGCACTTCAAAAATTAGCCAACATTCTTATTATTAGCTGCACAGAGCAGCTCAGAAAGATGACAACATACAGTAGAAAATTAAATTGCGTGATAAACCCTGGAACCGGAGGCAAAGTAATATCTGCTCTTTAATACATTGTTTTATTATAGAATCCCAGTATTTTCTGTGGATAGCATCGCAACAAAATAAATTTGTCAAGCAAAACAATGAATTATTGAAGCGCAGAACCCTTCTACATAGAAACAGAGAAGCATAGCATTTGTTGGCAGATAAGGACTGTCTGGCTCACCTAGTTGCCCCTCTTGTAACTGAATATTCTTCTACTGGAGACTCTACCTGGTCTCCAGCCTCCTCCCCTCACTTTGATATCAGTTTCCCTTTATAAATATCCCATGCATGCTTGTAGCTGGCTAATGTTTTTGCTCCAACACCCCCGCTGGATTACTGCTTGAGGCTTCCACTACCTTCTCAGTGAAGAAATACTTTCTCTCATCCCTCCAGAGCTTCCCCCTCTAGTTTTGTTGCATGCTATCTAGTTCTTGTACATATTCTTTTCTGAAAATGCTCCATTCCTGTACCTTATTTGTGGCATTTTAAGGTCATTATCATGCACCCCCTACCCTTCCTCTCCAGTGTGTACATACTGCATTTTAATCCCTTACTCACTCCTCATAGGACATTTGGCACAGCCATTGCACCATTTCTGCTGCACTTCTTTGTATGGCCTCTACCCTGTCTATGTCATTTTTGAGATGTGGTATCCGGAAGTTGACACAGTACTCCAGATGTGGTCTCATCAATGAACAATATAGTGGCAAAGCTACCTCCCTCCTTCTGCCATTGACACCCATCCATATGCACCCAAGCATCCCACTGGTTTTCCCTAATGTTTTGTCACCTTGCTTTGCCACCTTAAGGCCATCTGTTATGATTACTGCTAGGTGCATTTCATGTTTGGTGACCATCAATATTTCTCCATCCCATTCTATACTCTTCTTTTGGGTTTCTGTACACAAGGTACATGATGTAGCATTTTGTTGTTCATGGAAACTAAGCTGCCATACCCTTGACCATTTGTCAAGCTTTTTCACATCTCTGTTCATACTGTTCACCCCCACCTCAGTGCCCACCCTATTGTAAATCTTGGTGTCATCTTCAAAGAGGCACAACTTCTCTTTAAGTTCTTCTACAGTGTCACTCATGATGACATTAAAGAGAACTAGCACCAGTAATGAGCCCTGAAGTACCCAGCTGGTCAAGCTTCCGTCCCCCAAGTGAGAGCCATTTGCAACCACCCTCTCTCGCATATCCGTCAGCCAGTTTTGAACCCAGTGTACCACCTTGGTTCCTACCCACAAAGCTTCCAATTTATGAGCCTCCTATGTAACATGATTTCAAATTCCTTGCTGAAGTCTAAGTAGGCCATGTTCTCCACTCCTCTCTATCTATTTCACTGGTCACCCCATCAAAGAAATCTATCAGGATTGTCTGACATGATCTCCCTCCATGCATCCGTGTTACCTTGGATCCTGTAACCTGCCAAATGCAAGGTAATCTACCAGTCTTTCTTTTAGGAGTTACTTCATTAGTTTCCCCACTGTTGATGTCAGATTGGACAGCCTGTAGTTGCCAGATTCTTCCTTGCTGACACACTGATTGAGCAGGACTACATTTGCCCTTCTCCAGTATTCTGGGACCACCCCTGTAGCTAGGGAGTTTTTGAATAGGGCTGTCAGAGTTACAGCCAGTATCTCCATGAGCTCCTTCACTATCCTTGGATGAACCATATCTGACCCCATAGCCTTGTCCACTCTCAGATTTGCAAGTCCCATTAGGACTCCTTCCTCTTTGAATGGACTTTTGTCTACTTCCCTCCCCCCTGTGGTTCTGTAACCCATATGTAAGCCAATGCCCTTTCTCATTTACTGTGAATACAGAACAGAATTATTTTTTCAGGATATCTGCTTTTTCCTAATGTATAACACAACACCACGTTCTTCCCTTTCCTATCCTTCCTGAACTGCATGTATCCTGGTATAGCCATGTCCCAGTCATGGTTTCCTGGGCACCATGACTCAGTGATTGCCAATATGTTGAGATCCACCTCTGCCATGATAGCATTGAGATCTGGAATTTTATTTCCAACATGTATTTCATTTGCAAACATGACTTTCAACCCCCCTCCCCCCACACACACATGCTTACAACCCTCCATTCATTCCTTTGGCCCATTTCTTCTTTCTGCATTATTATGTTTGTCCTTTACCCCTTTGTCAACAGTTTCCCTTCTTTCACCTTGAACCTATTCCTTGGGTAAGTCCAGGGGGACCTGGAGGCTCTGGAAAGATGGTCTAGAAAGTGGAAGCTGAGGTTCAATGCAGGGAAATGCAAGGTACTCCACCTGGGGGCCAGAAACCCAGGCCAAGTGTACACCCTGGGAAGATGCTACAAGTCTTGATGGCTGAGAGGACCGGGGGTGGAGGTGGATGTCAAGATGAACAACCTGAGACTTGAGAGGGCAGCAGCCAAGGCCAACAGGATGTTGGGATGCATCGCTAGGGGATCACTCTCAGAAGGAGGGAAGTGATACTCCTCTGTATAACTGCTTGGTGAGGCTGCACCTTGAGTACTGCGTGCAGTTTTGGAGGCCACACTTAAAGTGGACATTAACCTCCTGGAGAGGGTCCAGAGGAGGGCAACCAAAATGATTTGGGGCTTGGGGACAGGACCTATGGGAGAGCTCAAAGAGCTAAACATGTACCATTGGAAGAGAGAAGGGACCGGGGACATGATAGAGGTCTTAGGTACATGAAGAGGGAAAATAGGGAGGAACAGTCAGGGTGCTTCAAAGGAAGGAGGAAGGGCCACTAGAGGCATGGGTGGAAGCTGGAGGGGAAGATTCAGGGAGAAAGGAGGAGGTGCTACTTCACTGAGAGGGTGGTGGAGCCATGGAATGCACTGCCTAGGGGCTGGTGGAGGCAGAGACAGTGGAGGGTTCAAGAGGGGTGGGACAGGTACAGGGGAAGGGTTCTGGAAGCAAAATCCAATGCAGCAAGAATATCCAGAACTGGGAAGGGAGAAGCCAGAGAAAGTGAGGGGGACAGCAAGGTCAGCACCCAGGTTGGGGGCTGACCAAATGAGCAGACACGAAAGACCGTTAGGCCTATTCTGCTGGCATTTTAGTATGTTAGTATGTATGTAAGTTATCTCCCATCAGGTTCTTATTCCCTCCTGCTTCATTTTGTGTGTGGGGGGCAACATATGCAGCCCTCTGTCCTTCCATAAACCCCCCAGGCTAGTTTAAATTTTCACTGAAGTAACATATAAACCATCCACTGAGGACTGCAGTTTATCTTCTGCATGGATGCAGCCTATCAACTCTGCACAGGCCCACATCCTCTCAGGTTGGTGACCAGTCCCAAATGTAGCTGAATCCCTCCTCTCTGTACCATTCTTTCAACCACAAATTAGAGCTCCTGATGTGGAATTCCTGTCTTCCCCTTGGCCATATACAGATAGCACTTCCATGAAGGCCATCATGTGTGCTACCTCTTTCAGGCCCTTCCCCAGCTCCCTGATTTCTCCTGGACAATTCCAGCTGCAACCATAGCTTGGTCATTGATCCCCAGTAGACAATGGCATCCAGCTCCCTCTGCTACCCAGCTGCCTTAGTGATCCTTAGGATCAGTTAACCATTTTTCTGAGCCTTTGAGCCAGATAGGTACCTTACCTCTCTATCCACCATCTCCCTGTTCCCAAATCTCTCCCCCTCACAATGGAGTCCCCCACAAGAAGCAGTTTCTTCTTCTTCTGGGGTCTTCTGCTAACCACCTTGGGTTCTTATCTTTGGAGGACACCCACATCCTCCTCTACCACTACCATAGGTGCCACCTTCGAGCTGTACTATCATGCCAGAGTACTGAAGGAGTTCTGTAGTGGCACTGGTAGAGGAATTTGCCCCTGCCCTGCTGCCATCACCATCCTAAAGCCTACCAGTCTCTGGCTGGCTTTTCTTCACCTAGGTATCATCTGGGGCAGTGGCAGTAAACTTGGTGGCCCCTGGATGAGGCCATCTGAATCCTGGTCAGCTCTGACCAGAGTCTAGTGCCCTTCTTCCCTCAACCAAGAGATGTGTGTACATATGGGACTGCACCGTAGTCTCCAGAATGTCTCCTCAAAGACTGCTGCACTGCAACCACTACACTGCACCTCTCCTATTTCTTGCTGTATTCTCATCCACCTGTTCCTTGCTGCAGTCTGTTACTCTGTTTGGTTCTACACTCTTGAACCTCATAGCAGTCTTCACTATGTCACTTTACTCCAGATTGGGTGTCTACTGGCTTTCCCTTTTTCTCTTGATTCCCTCTTTCCTACCTTGTTTAAATTCCTCCCTCTTCCCGCTGCCTCTTTCTTACTCTTTGATCTTTCCCTTAGCATCCAATTGGAAAATTTATTTCACCTTAACCTAGATAGGGTGTTTCTCCTATTCCCAATAGTGGACTCATCTACCCTTTTCCTTTTTGCTACAGTGAGTATAACAACAGTCTACAGTCTTTCATTGTGATTTGCAAATATTTCCAAGGATGCTTTGCAGCATTGTAGTATGTCTCATTTTGTTCTTCTTTCAGTTACAGAGAACTTGCCAAGTGCTCTACTAAGTGTAGATATTCAGTTCTGTTCACAGAAATGTGGATGCCCAATAAGCCAACAGGTTTCTTCCCCTGAAAGAGAACTAATGCAAGTTTCTGTCCTTCTCAGCCAGGATCAATTTACAGCTCATTGGGGCTTAAATACCAGGGCTTCTCACATAGCAGTACTGCAGAAACAGTCGGGGTCTGGCAGAGGTTGTCTGTACCTTCTTTTGCTGAGCATTTGGGGAAAGGAATTTAGTTGCTGGATAAGCTTTTAATTATTTTTCAGTCTGTGGACTTTAGGGCAGGAGTGCTGACTTGTTTAATACAGTGTTTGTGTGTGTGTGTGGGACCTTCCTCCAGAGAAGGTTGCAGTTCTTGGAGGTACAGTAAGGGGCAGACAAAGGGCTGATACACTGTCATAAGAGTAGGGTGTGGGCCCTAATCCCACCCTCCCCATCCTTCCCTCCCTCCCCAGAGCCAGCTCATTTATTGGAGAACACCTACCCTACAATTGGAGGAAGGGGCTTCAGGTGCAGCTCATGTAGTTCTCTCCAATAATGCAGCCACAGGGCAGGGAAAAGGTATAGATAGGTCTCAAATAGGAGTACAGCATCCACAATGAATTGTTTAGTGTGATAGGTGGATATTGCGGAGTGCCTTCAACTGGAATATATCAGGTAAAATTTATGTTAGAGGATGGACTAGGATTAGTTAATTCTTCTTGTTGTAGGGATAGATTGTGTGGAGAGGCTATATAGGTGGTGTGGACCATGTGTAGGATTGTTGGGTGCAATTGTTGTGGGGCAGCAATGCTGATGAATATACTGTGGAGGCTGGGAAGGTGCCCATTATGCCACAGGCTAGGGAAGCTTGAGGAAGAGGTTCAATGGCTTGGCAGGGAGCTGGGGAGGTTGAGGGATGAGGGGAGGATTGCTTTGGTAGGAGGGCTGACATCTGAGAGTATTGTGGGGGCACCACAGAGAAGGAACAGTGGGTTAAGGGAGGGGGGAGGGGCAACCTAGACAGGAAGCCAGCTGATAAAGAGTGGACTCTAGTAGGACCTAGAAAAAGAGGAGCAGCAGTAGGCAGGAGGAAGGAGAAAGCACAAAGTAAGGCAAAGGGGATAGGGAACATGTTTACTTTACTAGCAACACATGGGAAAGAGGATGCAGGAGGTAATTGCACAAGGGATAGTACTCACAAAGAAGATGGAGTGAGGGGAATTACTAGTGGAGAGATTGATCATGGTGTGGCAGGTGGAGGTATAATACTAGGAGAGGTGAGGAGGAAGAGGGAGGTTGGCAGTCAAACAGGAAGGGGGAGGGGTCTCAATTGGGAGGAAGAGGGAGAAGATACTGGGGCACATGGTAAAAACACAATCTTGAGTGGCTTAAAAAATGAGAACCTGACTGGCGGTGTGGCGACGAGCACAAGGAAAAAAGAGGGGGTGTACTGGTGTTGGGGACTCCATACTCAAGGGGATCAGATGGGGCAGCAAGGGGGAGAGGCACAGTTGGATATGGGTGGAGTCCATAGCAGGATTAAAGGCAGACATGGCAGGACAGGCAATCCTAAGGTGTGTAAAGAGAGGTAGGAGGAAACCGCATATTGTGGAACATGTGGGGACAAATTACCTAGCAGGGGAAATGGTGGAGGTAACAAGGGAGAGGACTGAGGATGTGGGAAGGTTGTGCGAGGAGACTGGGGAGTCTGTGGCCTTCTCTGAAGTGCTCCCAGTACCCTGTACAAGCACAGTAAGAAAGGAGAGGATTAGAGAATTTAACACATGGTTGGTAGAATGGTGCTGAACTAAGTGGTATGGGGTTGTGGGCGGCTGGGGCAGTACCTGGGAAAATAACAACCTGTTTGCAAGGGATAGGCTGTACCTGAGTGGGGAGGGGAAGGAGGTATTAAAGCATGGACTGAGGAGGTATACTGCAACAAGGGTGGATTTAAACTAGATGGGGGTGGCAAGTGGACAGCAGGTAGGCAGGTATCCGATAGAGTGGAGCCACAGCCTACCCTCCAGGCTAGCAGAGAAGGACTTGGGGTGGCCACAAAAGGAAGGCATAGAAGCGAGGAGATGAAGGCTATTGAAGGGAAGGGGCATTATGGAAGGTGGTCTCATTGAATGCAAGAAGCCTAGGAAACAAATCCACTGAGGTACAAGCACTCTTAGCAGTGTGGAGGGTGGATATTGCAGCTGTCACAGAAACATGTGCAACTGAGCACCAGGACTGGGATCTGGCAGTCCCAGGATACAAATTATATAGGAAGGACCATAAGGAGGGGAGGTGGGGTGAGGTGGCAGTCTGTGTAAGGGACAGGATCAAATGCACAAAGGACAAGGGAGAAGAAAGGAGAACAGAGGCAATCTGGCTACAGCTTCTAGACTCAAGGGGTAGGAAACTGAGGTTTGGGGTGGTATACAGGCCAGCATCCCAGTCTGAGCAGCTTGACAGGGAGTCAGCAGGACAAATCAAAAAGGTGTGTAGGAAAGGGAAGGTGCTCATCGTGGGGGATTTCAACTTGCCAGGGGTTGACTGGAGCATTCCAGTCACCTCCAGTGCTAGGGAGCAAGTGCTCCTGGATGCAATCCAGGAGGGTCTCCTGACACAGTTAGTTACTGTACCTACTAGGCTATAGAACAATTTAGATCTGGTATTGTCGAATGGGGAGACAGTGAGGTAAATAAAGGTAGAGGACCCACTAGCAGACAGCGATCACCAACCAGTGTGGTTTTTATATCACGATGTGTGGGGAGCAAGAGAAATCAGTTACTCGGGTGGTAAACTTCACTGGGGTGGACTTTAGGAGGATACAGAAAGTACTGAAAGGGAAACTGGAGGGCATAAGGCAGGAGATGGACGTGGAGCACAATTGGGATATTATTAAATGGGGGGTTATAGAGGCAACAGAAGCCTGCACCAAGGCACAGAGTAAGTGGAGCAGAGCAAGAAAACCATGCTGGTTGAACAGTGAGGTTGTGGAGATTCTGAGGGCAAAATGAGTGGTGCACCATAGATGTAGGAGGACAGGGAAGGAAGTGGACAGGGAGGAATATGCAAGATGTTCCAGGGAGGTGACCAGAAATGTGAGAGAAGCCAAGGCCCAGAGGGAGCTGAGATCAGCACAGGGAATTCATGGGGGGAGAAACACTTCTTCAAATACATCAGGGAGAAAAGGAAGTGCAAGGAGACAATAGTGAGGATAAAAAGGGGTGGGGAGTGGACGGAATAGGGGGAGGAGCAGGCAGAAGCACTCAATGAATATTTTTGCTCAGTGTTCACTGAAGAAAAGGGGGACCACTACCACCATGGGCTGGGAGGGTGGGGACGGGGAGAGGAGGTGACAGATGGAAGAATTGAGGCAAGTAGAGTCCTAGAGGGACTAAGGGCACTGAAGGTAAACAAGGCACCAGGACCAGATGGTATCCACCCCAGGGTGCTGACGGAGATGATGGAGGTGTTGGTGGAGCCGCTGGTGGATCTGTGCAGCACCTCACTGGAGTTGGGATGTGTGCCACTGGACTGGAGGATGGCACATGTAGTACCATTACACAACAGTGGGCCAAGGGATGAACTGGGTAATTATCGTTCAGTAAGTCTCACCTCCATAGTGTGCAAACTCATGGAAAAGATACTAAAGGAAAGACTGGTGTGCCTGGAGGACAATGGACTCCAGCATATGAGGTAGCATGGGTTTGTTTCAGGGAAGTCTTGTCAAACCAACCTCATACAATTTTATGACTGGGTGACAGGTGAGCTGGATAAGGGTCATGCGGTAGATGTTCTTTACTTGGACTTCAGCAAGGCTTTTGATTCAGTGCCTTATGGGCTGCTTGGGGAGAAGCTAACTGGTGTAGGGGTAGGGGCAAAAATTATGAACTGGATTACAAGCTGGCTGAGTGGCAGGCTGCAACTGGTGGTGGTGAGAGGGGAGCTCTCAACTCCAAGGCTGATGATGAGTGGGGTGCCACAGGGCTCTGTGTTGGGGCCAGTATTGTTTGGGCTCTTCATATCAGACATTGCACATGGGGAGGTGAGCAAGGTAAGTCTGTTAGCTGACGACACCAACATCAAAGCAGTGGTGAATGGAGAGGAGGGATGGAAGCAGCTGCAGGGAGACCTACACAAGCTGGAGGAGTGGTCAGCAGAGAGGTGGCAGCTGGGATTCAATGCAAAGAACTGTAAGGTTATGCACTTTGGGGTGAAGAACCCAAGGAGAGAATACTGGCTGGGGGGGGGATTTAAGCTGGGGATAACTGAGGAGGAAAAGGACCTACGGGTAATGATAACAGGGACCATGAACAGCACTGCCCAGTGCAGCAGAGTGGCTGCAAAAGCAAACAAAATGCTGGGGTGCATAGAAAGGGAGTTTTCATCGAGGTGATCTTACCCCTCTACAGGTTGCTGGTAAGGCCACACTTAGAGTATTGTGTGCAGTTTTGGAGGCTATTCCTAATGTGTGATATTAGTCTACTGGAGGGTGTGCAGAGGAGAGCAGCAAAGATGGTATGTAGAATGGAGGGGAGAGACTATGACAGCAGGCTGGGACACCTGAATATGTACACCCTGGAGGATAGAAGGGACAGGGAGGAGATGAAAGAGACTTTCAAGTATTTGAGGAGAATCAATAAGGATGGGGCAGACGGGATCTTTAAGTTAAGGAGGGGGATGCTCACCAGGGGGCATGGGCTAAGAATGGGGGGGAGATTTAGGAAAGAAATGAGGAGACTCTATTTCACAGAGAGGGTGGTAGCAAAGTGGAATGCCCTACCAGAATGGGTGGTATCATGTAAATCTGTGAACAGCTTCAAAAGGGCATGGGACAGGGAACAGGGGAGAGTGAGGGTGGGGGAAGTAGGGGGTGGTAATGGGATGTCAAAGGGGAGGGGTTGGGGCAGCTGCAAACTAGGGGTGTTGGCTGCACACTCGAGCAGACTTAAATAGACCGGGTGGTCTGTTTCTGCTGGCACATTCGTATGTTCGTATGTACATATTCTGGGAAAATGGGATTACATTGGGAACCATAGGAAAACCACAGAAGTTTGCCAATGTGGCAATCTGCCAGTTGTTTTACTTATTGTATCATCTGTGCTGCCTGGTACTTTTGCCAGAAAATGTATGTGGCAGGAGCATCAGGCAGCATGAAATGTGTATGCTGAAGCACATTGGGACCATGTGTAATGGTTCTGATAAACACACTATAGGTATTTATTACAAATTATGTCATGACAGGAATCCTGCATGTTTTAAATTTTTGGAATTGGAGTACTTTATGTACCAAAAATATTACGTGGGGGAAACAGACTTGAAAGATTCTTAGTACAGGAGTCCTGGTGAATTTTTTATCTTAATAGGCTATCTCCCAGAGGTTTGAACAAGATACTAGGTCTCAGTCCATTTTTTTAATATTGTTTATCTAACATTTACATTTAACTTCCATTCCTATAGGTGTTTTGGTAGTCCCATCTTGGAATGTGCCACTGCTGCATAGTATGAAGGATCTATCAGACTTATTATTAGCTATTGGTACTTTTTTGTTAATCTTTTTCTCACACTAGTCATTTAGCTCCTGTCCATTTATCTTTTGGTTTACAGCATTTAACTGCCATAGTGCAACAATTTTTGCAAGTTATGCTATCAAAATATTACTCCTGGTAGCTATACTGATGCAGATTTTAAAGTGTGTTCACTATGCACTTCTATATTATACTGTTTGCCTCTTATTGAGTTTGTATCTTATGAAAGGAGTATTAGCCTGTGTATCCATGTTGCTCTAAAATAAGTACTGTTGCCTTAAGGAGCATGTGCAATGTTTGATCCAGTATATGCATTTATGCAGGTGTGCATATATGTTAAAGATGTGATCTCTTTAGGGGTGCTTTCTGCACTGTTGCTCCACCGCCCGAGAAAGGAGCACTTGAATCCGAATGCACATGGGATGTTGGCATCCCTGACACTGAGGGTCATCGACATTGTTCAGACATTACATTTTGGTATGTGATAAATCATTTATACTTGGCAGTTCCTGTGTGATATAGTGCATTTTGTTTCTGTTAACCACCATGTCACACTGCATATCACATTTCAGTGTGTCTGTGACCATGATTCCCAATTCCTTCTCAATGTTTGAAATCTTAAAAGGTGCCCATTTATTGCGTACAAAGCTCTAGGGATTTTTATGCCAAAATGGATGACAATACATTTGTCTGGGCTACACCTCATCTTCTTTGATTTAACAGCCTATACTCCCAGTTTGTTCTAATTTTCCTACATGATAGATATGTTTTCATTAGTTGTTATGACTGCCACCGCTTTTGTGTTATCTGCAAATTTTGAGATCAAGCCACATAAACCATAACACAGGTTGCTTTCATAAAAGTTAAATAGGACAAATCCCACCACAGAGCTCTGGGTGACCCAACTAGTAATGTTTGACTATTCAGAGAGCTGTCCATTGATCCTTACTACTGCCTTCTATCAAATAACCCATTTCCTCTCCAGTTAAACTTAACTAACTAGAATTCAGTCATGCTGTAGTTTTTGAATGTGATCTTTATGGAGCAATATATTGAAAGTCTTACTCATGCAGGACAGAACACATCAATTAATTTTCCCTTATGGACAGCCTTGCTGGTAAGCTCGAAGAAGCTGAACAAGTTATGAATATTTGATGTGCCTTGTATAAATCCATGCTGGATATAATCAATATTACTGTTAGTGAACCCATTTTTTAGGAGTTCTTTTACTACGTTCTTCATGAGGTTTTTTAGCACCAGTATCACACTAACCAGCATGTAATTCCATACTATGGCCTTTGATCATTTCTTGTTGATATGGATTACAATAGCATCCCTCTGATTTCATCTATGGGTTCTGGTGACGCATATAAGCTTATGTCAGATGATGCACTAAGCTAATTGCAGCATAGTTGGCTCAGTTAAGTGTTGTTAAACCCCTTTCTTTTTGTTATTGGCAGCTCTGAGCAATCTATTGTATTTTTTTCTTACTCTTAATTCTTCTCGTCATGCTCCTCCTTCTTTATGGCTGTGTAGCAATGTCACCATGCTGATGTACTGCTATGAGTAGGAGAGAGGGAAGGGACTGTAATATGATACCTAAACTGTCTTCTTCTCCTGAGTGCTTTGACTGGACATGACTCACAACTCTCAGCTTTGTCTCTATTTATGACAGTGGTATGCTTGTGTCTGGCACCTCCTCCACCCCTGCTTGCACTAGATTGCACTATTTCATTGCTGGACTGGAAGTTTCAGTTAGCTACTTGGAATATCACTTCATTTTAAAGAGCTAATGGAACCACACATAGCAAACAGGAAAATG
This sequence comes from Neoceratodus forsteri, assembly GCA_016271365.2. Taxonomy (NCBI): domain Eukaryota; kingdom Metazoa; phylum Chordata; order Ceratodontiformes; family Ceratodontidae; genus Neoceratodus; species Neoceratodus forsteri. The sequence continues at coordinate 397,226,181 of CM057455.1, read as the reverse complement.
TTACACATTTTAAGACTTAGTGAGTTTTAATTTTTCATTTCTGAAGTATTTTTTTTTTTCATTTCACTGACTAGAAAGTTGTCTACACAATATTATTATGCTGGATGTGTGGAACAGCACTCTCTCTGGTAGATAACATATTTAGTTCTGTTTCTTCCACTACATCATCAGCATTGTGACCTCAGTGACTGTTACACCATAGCTACTCAGGGAGAGCCACTCAGTATCTTCCAGGTCAGTCACCTGTGATGTCACAGTCAGTGACCTCACAATGCTGATGATGTAGTGGATGAAATAGTACTAAGCCGCCAGGCAGAGTGCTTTTCCAAAGATCACACCTACTAACATCAGGTTAAAAAAAAAACCTTCTTATTACCCAAACGGAAAAGAAAAAGACCCTGTGATATAACGGGTAATAATTAACTGCTTTTAAAAATGAATATTTTTTTAGGCAGTACACTGGCTCTTTAAAGAGCTCCTGACCAAAGGAGGATGTATGCCTTTATCCTAGTATGCTGTGTGCTGGTCTTTTCAGTGTAATGTTAAATACTGCTGAAATGCTGTTTTATTGTTCTGTTTTCGACAACTCAATTTTTCACTTACTAACTGCCTGGTTTTCCTGCTGCTCGTTACTGCTGGCATTCTGAATTCTACTTGATGTCATTTTTAGGTTGTCTGAACTGAGCTCCAGAGCATTAATGAGCTGCTGACTGGTAACTACTTTCTCCTTTTTGCCAGCTCATTTTCTCAAGCTAATTCTGTTAAAAACTTTGCCTGACAAAAGTGCTGCCCATCATTAGTCTGCAAAATGTTTCTGTAAATTCAAGCAGTACCACACTGAGGATTATTAATTGTGGTACCTTTTGAAAGAACAGCAGCAATCCCCATTCCAGCCACTCCAAATGTGTCCAGTAACAAGATCTCCAGGAACAAATATACCAGCATCAAATCAAGTCTCTCCTGATGAAGCTGTAGCACGCAGCAAAGCCAGTCAAGAGAACTGAGCAGAATGTGAGCTGTATGGTGTTTTGGGCTCTTCAATAAAGCCTTCAGTCACTATATTGTGTTAGTGCAGTTTTCAGCCTTCACCATCCTGGTAGTTTATCTTCAGCCTTCTTGCAACTTGTAATGGTATGCTTATATTTGCATTTCCCTCTTCTGATCAGACTTATATTGAAGGCATTGTGTTTTTATATAGTATTCCTCACCTCTCTTATTTTATTATGCTTTTCAGTGTGTACCGCCACATATACTTTTTTATTTCTATTTTATCAAGCTTCGCAGCCAGTGGGACAAGGTAGGAGGAAGCTTCACAGCTATATCTTTATAGTGCAATGTTCTGTATAGTATTTATCTCATTTCATTATCACGTTTTATGTATCTGCATCAACCTGTATATTCAGGGCCCAATCCTCAAATGGTTTGCTGCCCCTCCACTCATGCAGTGGTCCTGGAAAAGCCATGAAGCATCCCCTATGCAACACATGCACACCATCCTGGTACTACAAAGGATCCACAGCATTGATTTGTGCACCCTATGTACCCTATGCCTGACCAGCACACTTCTCTATGCAGGTGGGAGGCACTGTGACTTGTTAGGGGCATAGGCCAGTATTCACCCAATCCTGGATACAAGCTCCTTGAGGCATAGGGCTGGTGGACGGGGCAGTTAGCTATGCCTGCCTAAAGGCAACAGTAGCAGCTATGTGGCCCCCTCTGCCTTTCCACAAACTACATATCCTACCCTGTTTGGCCCTATCATCTCCAAACCCCAGTCCTTGGAACCTCTGCAATGTTCTGGTGGTCCTCAATGGAACCAGGCTGTGTTAAATGAAATTCTGTTTAATTTTCTATGGGGATATGCAGTCCAGAATGACTGCACCCTCCTCAACCCCTTCCCCCACCAATAAAATGTTATTTCGACACTATCAAAATGGTAAGCACCCCATTGCTTGTTTAACTTACTATGTATGCTCCCTCCAATCTTGGATGCATCTCTTTTTTGGGTTCCCCCAAAGTACCAGACTTCTACCACCTCTGACTGCAATATACCACTTCCATCAAGCCATGACACTGTACCACAGACAGGGAGAGGAGTGGGCAGCAACCTCCCCAAATCTCTAATGTTGCATCTAGCAGCATGGCAGGAGTGGTGCAGAATCCTCCAGATATAGTGAGGGATCAACACTGACTGCTGCTGGGGCTATCTTTTGCTGTTTTTGCCATATCCCTGAACCATCCACACAGAGGACTCAGAGCAGCAGTATGTGCATCTGCATGACAGCTTTGAGCTCAGAAGATGCCCCCCCCCACCATGCTTTTGTTTTCTTTCCACCAGTGTTCACCCAGGTAGCAGCATTGCAGTGGAGAGAGAAATCCTCCCACTGTGGAGGAGGGAGTGTCCTGTGAGACACTTAGTTTCCCAAAAGTATGTGCCTTTTGTATGTGTGTGTGTGGGGGGGGCAACAATGTAATTTTTAAGATAAAAAAAGATGCTGTATAAAGCAGTGGATGCCCATTCACATGTACAACAAACCTGCATTGCATTGCCAGCAGTGTTCTGACTACTTTCAATATTGGTGACAAAACAGACTTGTTTTGCATGGCTGGCCATCCACGATCCTCTATACACACCATTATAAATTATGACATCATTCTTGGCTAATCAGGATTGTTTATTTTTAAACATGTTAAGTGCTATTTTTTCCAATAAAACATCTCATGCAAACAGTTTTAATGTTACAGTTCTAAGTTTAGATTGTGTAGTCCATTTCATCACACAGGAGTTTCTCTAATTTTCCACAAAATCTAACAGTTGTATTTTAAATTTGAGTTGCATTTCTTAGCAGAAATCTTCAATATGATTTATAATACATTTAGTTTATGTCTAAAGCACTAGTTGAATACGACACTCTCTGTGTGGCTATAACTTAATAACGCATTCCTGCAATTGGAGGTACTAATCCAGTCTGTTTTACTTTTACCTCTACAAATTTGAGTTACTCCTGGACTGCAGTCTCATGCCTGTTGTTCCTCTTGATTTGTTGAACTGGAGCAAGTATACCGTCAGCTGCAGCAAGAACTTAGAGTAGTTTTCACTCAGACTTGCCATTCTGAAGCAGCCGTCTTGGCTCTGACCATATTTTGTTCCATTTGGGATTATCTTGTCTCTAAATAAAATAGAAGAATATGCTTGTGTATAGGGTTGTAGGTAATACAGTCACTGTATGCTAGTTTAGGATGTAGTAGAAGCCATGTCTGTACATAGTGTATATATTTCTGCATAATTTCTTTATTAATCTCTAATGGTACTGAGTTTAATGTAACAACCAATGCAGCAGTACTGGTTAGACAACAAAAAATGCAATACTACATTTTTTAGCAATAATATATTCCTGATCATCCTACATATTTCATTAGGGTATTTTTAATGCAATCATCAATTTTTAAGATCATGCTTAATGACAACGTTTGTTATTTCCATGGATCTACAATGCAGATGACAGTCCAAAACAACTTTCAAAAATCCTCTCCCCAGTGATCACACAATAACTGCACCCATTGTATTTATAATGCAGATACAGTATGTCAGTGTGTTCCTTCAACATGTTTGTGATGGCCAACAGTATACCACCACCCTTATCTGCTTACATCAATGATGGAGGACCTGGCAAAGGACAAATAACTTTTAAGAATATTTAAATCCTCTAACTTGCCTCAGGAATGAAATAAAACAAAAAGAAAATCTGATATTTTGATGGTTTGGTTTGTCCTAACTGTCAACCAAATCATTTAATGTTTTGTTAACTAGTACTGCAGGTTTAAGCTTTCCATATCTACCATAATGTAAAACTGAAACAATTGCAACAAGAACAATATTGACAAAAAAATAACTCCTCAATGTAATTACATGTGGAATAAAATACAGCTACTGTACTGTACATATAAAGCGCTGATTTCAATATTCAAAAAAAAAATGCCACTCCAGCCACAAATAGGGATGCAAGAGGTAAAACAGACTATTTTCAAAAATACTAGTGCACACCCTAACCAAAGAAAGTCAAGAGCATAACTTTAAAAGTGTATAACTACAGACCATTTTATTAAATAACAATGTTGCATAAAATAAAAACTTAAGGCAGTGAATGCCAACACTTGAAACTCAAAACGTCCCCTCCCTCCCTCATCAGTTCTGCACTGTACTAGCACCTTTTCAAGATACCTTTGAGAAAGGGCTAGTGCAGTGTGAAACCATTGAGAATGTTGCCATTCACTGCCTCTGCTTTTTATTTTATGCAACATTGTTGTTAAATAAATGTGTCACTATTTATGCACATTAATGCTGTGCTTGTGACTCTCTCTGGTTAGGTAGTGCAGTAGGCCACTACATACAGAAATAGTAGGCTTGTCCAAAAGAGGGTGCATACAGGAAATAAATACTGTACACCCATGAATGAATGAATGTCTACCAAAGCACATACCTAAGCATATGTGAGATATATACAGACCAGACTCCTGCAGTAAAACCACACAGTATGCTACATCCCCAACACCATGACGTAATAAGAAAATGGACAAACCCATACAGAGGCACACAGTTTGGTTAGACCATGGTCCACAACAGAAGAACAGAATCCAATGCAACATGATCTAGTAAGATGACAGAAAAAAATAAAAATAATGGATAGTTCAGCATAGAACACAATCCTTTGTATAACAATTTATTACAAGCCTACTCAAACAGAAATGATAGAATAACATCCTACACATGACATGGTGCATGATGTGGCATGTAAAACAAGAAAACAAGCCTACCAAACCCTTGTGATTCCACATCATCAATACAGTACAAATTGTGAGAGCATTAAGCCCATGAAGCATGCACCAAGTACAGGCAAAGTCACACAAGTGATTGGTGTACGGTGAAGAGTAGGGTGAACAAAGGCCCTGCACAATATCATGTGGAAAACACTGTTTAACAGCATGTCCAATATTCAACAGATGCATGAAGAAAAGGCACCAAACATGAAAGCAGCAACTGAGACGTACTGACTTTGTATACACAGCAGAGGATACAGCTTCAGATTATGTGCCAAGGACTCCACAGAAAATGGGACTATGATGAGGTGAGAAAAGTAGGATGCAGACAAACAGACATTATGTTTAACAAATTGAATTCAATAATTCAATGTGCTGTTTACTGAGGAAGATTATAATTCCGGATACAAAAAGAACAAAATAGGATTTTGAGTTGCAACAGCTCATAACACTAGCAGGTCTCAAGGTAACAGATATTTCTAGTGTCTCTACTAGGTTAATCCACAAGGCAGCTTTTTTCCCTAGTAGTTCTGTCTCACCATTTAGATGGAATGAGAGTCTATGGTTGGTTCAGGAGATCATATTCCTTCTCTGCCTTGAGAATAATAAGCTGGGCTAACATTAGGGCAACCTGAAGGGATAGGTTATACTCCTCCTGGTTCATGTGCTCATACCCTTCAAACTACTAAACATTCAGGCTTCAGTATCTCGGTATAACAAAGTAAAACAGGGTTAGAATACAAAACACTTGATTTCAATCATATAAGGAAACAGTATTAAAACTAGCTATACAAAATGTTCCATAAAGGCAGAATTTATAACATTAGTTAAACCACGCATTTCTACCAAGAAGACAGGAAGCAGGGTGTGAAGGAGGAACATGCTGTAACCAAAGGCAGGGCAATTTAGCCATAAAACACAAGAAACATCCAAAGTTTCTTTTTCTTGCAGACAGCAAGAAACAGCCTGTAGCCATGACATCTGCTATAACATTCTATAGACTGCCTCAGAGCCTGCTTGTAGCCAGTGTTGGACCCAAGATTGTGAAGGAGGTCCTGCAACAATAACAAATGGGGAGAGACAGTAAGGTGGTGGGCTGTCAGCAAGCAGACTCTGTATCTATTATCTTGTGCTGAATATGATAAGTCTTGGTAATAAACCATGATGAAATAAATTGTGTTTGTGTTGGATATATATCAAGTTGTATTGATTCCATGACATTTAAATGTCAATGAAGGGATCTGCTGTCACAGGATGTTTAGTAATGCTGGATCCACAACAGCTTATAGCTATGTTTAGGAGCATGGGTGTAGGCAGACATACTCCAAGCACTCCATGGTGTGCAATTTTATTTAAGGGGGTAGCAAATAGGCTCTGAACTGCTTCCTTTTTCCATGAAAACTAAAAGAAAATACTAAACCTTTCTATAATTGTATTCATAGGAGTCAAAACTAGAAGGACTGGTCACTAATACTCTCTTTGCATCCCAAGGACAATACAACTTTACAGGCTCTGGGCTGGTATGTGGGTGTCTTAGGGAACAATGCATGACATTTGCATTTACCCATGCATGACAACAACCACTGTCATGAGATACAAAAGTTGTGTTTATTGTGCCAAATGAGGCAAACAAACATGGTCCTGGTGTACATTTGTATATTATCTGGCTATACCGGGGTAGCTCACTCTAACAAGGGAGGGTAGCAGTGAGTCCAGTTCATGTGCAGATCTGAAATCCCTGGCTACACCCCTGTTTAGGAGCATGCCAAGAAGGAAAGTAGAAAAGATACTAGAAACATAAAAGTATATAAGACTAGAATGATTGTCTGCAGGTGGCCACCCTGCAGATAGAAAATGAATACTTTCATTCAGCAGATTTAGAGAATACAAGGTACAGAAAGTATGCCACAGAAGTTGTTTTTTTTTATTACGCTTGTGGTTTTCTTACTTCATTTCTTTCAGGACAATAGGGAAACAGGATCAGGGAGTTAATCCTGCCACAGACAGAGCAAGTCCTAACTACATTATCTCCATGCAGTATTCCAACACGGCATGGCCTGAGCCTAACATACCACTTGCATCCATATGAAGTCACAGCTATATGAAGTCACAGCTGCACATGGAAGAAAAAGCTGAAGTGAGGAAAATAAATGAAGACATATTTTGTTCAGTGTGCTTCACAATTTTGTGCTTATTGTTTTTGTCACCCATTTCAACAATCCAGTTCCTCATCCTCTACCTCTCAGACCCAACACACTGCCTGTGACTTTTTATGTAATCATCCATAATGTCTTGGTCCTTAGGGCTGTAGTTCCACTGCCATCATGTAACACAGTGTAGCATAGCAGCTGTATAAGGACTGAGAGTACTGGTGGCATTATCCTGCTGAGCTGGGACAATTTGATTTGGTTTACACCCTCTGGCTATGTCTAATCCCTGGGAAGACCAAAGTTATGGTCATTGAGCCAGAATGTCAGGGCTGTTCTGTGTGGGGTGATTTGGACCTCCTTGTATTGGGTGGACAGTGCCTCATGGCAGTGAAAATGGTCAGGAATCTTGGAGTCATGCTGGGCTATGGTTTGACTCTCAAACATCAGGTGTCATCTGTTTTTTGGTCTGGCTTCTTTCATCTCTGGAACATTTTGAGGATGTGACTGTGTTCTGGCCCAGGATGACCTGGCTATAATTATCCATGCCTTTGTCATCACGATGCTTAATTTACTGTAATGCCCTATACATAGGGTATCTGGGGGTCAAAAGCGAGGATTACAGCTGGTACAGAATGCAGCAGCCAGGATGCTGGTTGGCTCTCCTAGATGGAAAGACAACATTCTGGTGCTACATGCTCTGCATTGGCTGCCTAATGACCTTCACAACACCTTCAAGATTGGCTTGCTAACTTACAAGGCCCTGCATGGCTTAGGACCTGACTACCTGAAAGAGCTCATGATTCCCTACCACCTGATCTGCTCTCTCCACTCCACTGATGCAGAGTTGCTCACAGTGCTCAACTCTAGACTTGAGTCTTTTGGAAATAAAGCCTTTGGAGTTGCGGTGCCAATCATTTAAGAACATAGGAACATAGGATTGTCTCGGCAGATGGGGACCACAAGATCCATCTAGTCTGTCCGTGTTTCTACCCCCCTCCCTATTTGGACTGCACCCTGATGAGTTCAAAATGTCTGTCCCATGCGAGTTTGAACTTGCATACTATCTTGGATTCCACCATCTCCTGAGGTAGGCTGTTCCATGGGTCTATGATCCTTTCTGTAAAGAAGTACTTTCTGACGTTGCTTTTGAACTTGCCTCCCACCAGATGCAAGTTGTGCCCCCCTGTACGCACATCCCTGTTTTTCTGGAAGTGGTTACCTGCTTGTGTTGTGTTAATTCCCTTAAGTTACTTAAAAGTTTTGATCATGTTCCATTTCTTCTCTGCTCATGGGTCTAGAGATTTAATTCCCTGAGTCTTGCCTCATATGGCTCATGATGTAGTCCAGGCACCATCTTTGTAGCCCTTCTCTGTACTGTCTCCAGGTGGTCCATGTCCTTTTTGAGGTGAGGCCTCCAAAACTGACCGCAGTGCTCTAAATGTGGCCTCACCAAGGACCTGTAGAGAGTAATGATAACCTCGCTCTTTCTACTTGTAATTCCCCTACCAATGCATCCAAGGATGCCAATCGCCTTTTGTGCTGCCTTTTCCACCCTCTGTGCTGCCTTTTCACACTGTTTTCCAACCTTTAAGTCATCCATGATGACTACTCCGAGGACTCTTTCTGTCTTTGTCACCTCTAACCGATGCCCTCCCAGTGTGTAATTTATCCCTGGGTTTCTTTTTCCTATATGCATAACCTTGCACTTCTTGGCATTACATTTCAACTGCCAATCCCTGGACCATTCCTCAAGTTTTTTCAGGTCTGATTCCATATCTTTTTCTCCTTCCTGCATGTGTACTGTGTTGCACAGTTTTGTGTCATCTGCAAACAGGCAAACTTTCCCATTCAAGTCATTTGCAATATCCCTAATAAATATGTTAAAGAGGCTAAGACCCAGCACAGACCCCTGTGGAATGCCACTGGTTACTTCACCTTCCCATGATAATGATCCATTGACAAGCACTCTCTGATTTCTATCTTGCAGCCAGTTGTTGATCCAGTTCATTATCTTATAACCAACTCCTGTATGCTCTAATTTGTTAGCTGGCCTTCTGTGGGGGACAATGTTGAAGGCCTTGCTGAAGTCCAGGTACACAACATCCACTGTTCCTCCCTGGTTGACATCTCTGTTGACCAAGTCAAAAAAGTCAATCATATTGGTTTAACAAAAGCATTCTGCTGTGAAGCTATGTTGCCTGGGGTCAATCTTTTTACTGTCCTTCAGGTACTTCACTATCCTTTCCTTTGACGAGTTCATAATTTTTCCTACCACCGAGGTCAAACTGACTCATTGGTAGTTTCCTGCCTCTTCCCTACTTCTGCTCTTGTGTAATGGTACTACTGTTGCTCTTTTCCAACCCTGAGATATTATTGCAGTTTCCAGTGACATGGTGTGGCAAGTCCTTCCCCAAGCTCCTTCAGTACCCTAGGCTGGATGCCATCGGGCCCCATTGCTGTATCTACCTTGAGCCTGTTCAGTTCATCTAGGACCCTTTTCCTTAAAAATGGTCTTGTGTCTGCTCCTGTGGTGTTGTGTACTGACCTACTTTGTGTAGGACCCTTCCTTCTGTCTTTCATGGTGAAGAATGAGCAAAATAAATCATTTAGAAACTGCTTTTTCTTTGTCTGTCTCTGCCATCTTGCCTTCCTTTCTTGCTAACCTGGCTGTTCCCCACTTACTCTTCCTTTTTTCCCATCTATAGCTGAAGAAGGAAGCCTCCCTTCTTGACCCTCTGTGCTATTTTGTCCTCTGTCTGTGTTTTTGATCTCCTAACTGCCTTTTCTACATCACTCAGCTTGTTTTTATATTCTTCTCTATCTAATTCACTTTTAGTTTGTTTATATTTTGCAAAAGCCCTCCTTTTTTCTTTGATTTTGGTTGCAGCTTCCTTGGTGAACCAGAGTGGATTTTTCTTTTTTTGGGGATGTGGTGATCTGCCTAGGACACGTAGCTGTAGCTGTATTTAAAGCAGTTTTTAAGGCCTCCCAACAGGCTTCTACATCTTCCAAGTTTCTGCCATCTAGCATGGATGTGACTATATGCTTCATTTCAGTAAAGTCAGCTCTCCTGAAATCTAGAACCTTGGTTTTAGTGTGACTAGTATCTTCTACCTTGTTCACAGTTAGCTGAAACATGATTCCCTTTTACATTCATTCTGCTACATCGGTGGAGGCCTTTAAAGCCTCTTTTAAGTGCTATTTGTTTAGTTTGGCTTTTAATGATTCATGAGTTTTAAAGTATGTCATTTTGTTTTTAAATATTTTAATCTTTGTATAGCACTCTAAGCCAATGTTGGAATAGCACTTTATAAATAAAAGTTGCCTTGCTTGCATCTCCAAACATCAGTTGCTAGAGCCCTAGTGCATGACCATGCTGTACACTGATGGAGAGCCAGTCACCATCAACCTTCTCCAAGATACAGTCACAGACAATGACATGGGCAGATATTTCCTAAAAGTGTACAACACCTCTAGCAATACCACCAGTGGCCATACAGGAGGGGCTAGCATAACAAATATAGCATGATCCCTCTGAGGAGGCAATTGTCCTGTGGGATGTTAAAGCCTCCCCCTGCCCACTGGCTCTTCCATTTGCTTAGACTTGATCTAGAACTGAGGTTAACAATGTTAAAAGCAGCCTGCTTCATAAAACTATTTCATTTTAATTATTTCATGAATTATATTTGTCTTCTTTTGTTGGTTATAGGATCTGCTAACAACCAGTGACAGATTGTATGGCCACTGGTGGCATTGATAGAGGTGTAGTATCTTTGGGAAGGTTGATGGTGACTGGCTCCACATCAGTGTACAGCATGATCATGCATTAGGGCCCTAGCCAATGATGTTTGGAGAGGGTGTAAATGAAATCAGATGGTCCCAGCTCAGCAGGATAATGCCTCCAGTACTTTCAGGCCATATACAGCTGCTATGCTACATTAACAGAAAACAGGCATGAAACTGGCAGCCATTGGCCAATTTCATTATTACCACAGGTTTCCAAAATGTTTGAAAGATTGGTATCGAGGCAGCTAAATGAATATCTGTAATCCCAAAATAAACTAAGCAAATTCCAATCATGGTTTAGATCTTATTATAGCACTCAGTAGCCTTAACTAAGGTGGTGAGTGACTTAACATTGAGTCTGAACAGGAGAATGATGATAGGCACTTTATAGATTTATCTAAGCTGTTTGACATGTTGAACCATGAAGTTCTCCAGTACAGACTCAAGGATATCTGCCTGTCCTACTCACTGGGGTAGTGTAGCTCATATACACAGGGATATAATCAGTTGGTGGAAACTGGCCAATATAAATCTCAGCTGGCCCATATAATGTCCAGTGTGCCCCAGGGTGCAAACCTGGGACCACGTTTATTTAATATCTATGTAAATGAGCTCAGGTTTGAAGCTTTGGGATATCAAGTGCGATTTGTATGCTGATGACATGATAATCTACTTTGAGGGGAATTCATGAGACGATATCAACTGTAAATTTCAGCATGCATTCATACCAAATCAGGACTTCTTTAACAAATATCTGGTAGTACTTAACGATGATAAAAACCAATCAGTTTTGTTTGGAAGTGCTCCAAATTCAGAAAATAATCTTACTCTGAATATACAGACTCAGGAAAGAAAAAATATCCAGCAGATTAAAAGATATAAATATCTTTGGCTCTGACTGGACAGTACACAAAAATGGGATGAGCACATTGATATGTTATTAAGTAATATAAGTAGAAAAGTTGGGATCTTTTATAGGTTAAAGTACTATACGTTACTGGATGTAAGATTAAGAACTGTAAATACAATGATCGTACCAATCCTGGATTATGGGGCTGTAATACAGTATATGCTGGGGCCTCAGGAACACAGCTGGACAGGATAGATGTAATGTTTAGTAGGCTGGCTCACTATGTCCTGGATGCAACACAAAGAACCCATCGGTGTGTATTGTACAACTCTTTGAACTGGCTTAGACCACAAGAGAGAAGAAACTTACATCTTTTACAATTCCTGTTTAAAGTTTGGAAGGGTATCCTCCCTAAATACATCTTATACTTATTTAAAATCAGACCAATTAGGAAAAGCCTGAGATCTGTCCAGGATAAAGAGTACACTATAACTAATTATTATTTGAGGGTCAGGAGGTCATTGATTAACTACAGGGGAGCAGTCTTATGGAATTTGGTTCCTATAGGAGTACAGCAGTATAACCACCCTACTCAATTAATCAAAGTCTTTATTTATTTAACCAGGTGATCACCATTGAGCAAGCTCATTTTCGAGGTGGACCTAGGCTAGACTACATAAAAAGATGGCTAGCAGAACATGGAAATGCCCCATTGCCTTGCTGCTTGGATACAATTACTTAACCTGAAATATAAATTGGAAAGCTTTGACTTTTGAAATGTACATTGTTCCTATGTTCTTAGCTATAGGATTATTAAGCAATAATATATGACAGGGTGTGGGTTGTGCTGGGAAAACCTCATGCTTGGGGTGGTTCAGCATGAGGCTGCAGGCCGAGTGTGCCCAACACCCCAGAAGTGAGGTTATCCCAGCATAACCCACACCATGGAATGTATGATTGCTATTATACAATGGCTTGTTTGCAAATAAAAGGAAAATAAGATAAAAAAGTACTTTGAAATAGCTTTTTTTTTATTTTATTATTGACTGTACAACTCTTTGAACTGGCTTAGACCACTGGCTTATGAAAACAGGGCCCTGACTACTTGAAAGAGCTCCTGGTCCCTTACACCCCTCTGCGACAGCTCCGCTCGGCTGAAGAGGGTTTGCTGGAGATTCCGAGGGTAAGTTTAAAGTCATCTGGTGCACGTGCTTTTGGTTTTGTGGCACCTACTCTCTGGAATTCTCTGCCACATCAGCTTCGGGAGTGCAGGACGGTGGGGTGTTTCAAGCAGGCTCTTAAAACTTTTTTGTGGGGGAAAGCCTACTCTGGATTTTCTTGATTTTATTGTATTTTGTTTTTATCTTGACTGTACAGTGCTTTGATATACGAAAGGAGCTATAACAAATACATTTTATTATTATATTATTATTTTTTTTATTATATTATACACAAGCAGGGGGCTGCTTCCAGGACTAGCACAACTGCGATGTACCTTTCTCCATAAACTACACCGCTAACATAAAGAATGCATAAAAAGACACACCTCTGCAGAATGCACCACGAGAAGTGGAGTCCACAAGGTTCTGTCCTTGGACCAGCATTTTTTCAATTATACACTATGGATATGGATGAGGGAATATACAGCAGTAGTGTACAGCATGCTGATGACACCAAAGTAGGTAACACTGCACCAAACTCATTTACACTACATGAACATTTGTACAAACTAAGGACATGTGTACAGATTTGAGGAATGGGATTCTATGTGACAAAATGCTCAGTTATTCACATGCAAAACAATAATCCAAATAATGACTATTAATTAAGAAACTCTATATGATTAAGCAATGACTCAGATAGAGACCTGGGAATATTTATGGATAATGATTTAAACATGCAAAAACAGTATAGCTGCATCACAAAAATGCTAACTATCCAATACATAACACAAAAAGGCAATGAAAACAAGGAATAAGATGATCTACAGTGGAATTTAATGCACATACTTAAGACTGCAATTGGACTATGGAGCACAATTATGGGTACCATATAAACAAATTCTGGTCAGAGCTGATATGGCTGTGGAGAGCTTTTGGGATGCTTTTACCCATTATTTCTAATGAATTTGTACAATGCAGATATGCTGAGAGGCAGTTTCAATGTGGTCTTCCTTTTATACATTTTTACAATGTATTTTCCTAGCATATGCCTGCTGATTGCTATATATTTAGCCTGGATAGTTCACAGAAGAAGTTACATCTTATTTTCAGGTGGTGAAGCACTAGCAGTAGGATGCTGGAATGTGTCATACATAGGTACAAGATGTGTGTAGGTGATAACGCACAGTGGTCATACACCTCAGGCACTCACATGTGGATCCATCATCCCGGTGATATTGCACTACTCAGTGTGGGTGAAAGCCAATGCTGTACTCACTCACACAGGTCCTGGAACAGGCATGTTACAGCCAAACACACTGTCCATAGCCTGGAGCATACACTACAAATGCCATTGCAGAATACTGCACTCCATGGCACCTAGGATACCTCAGCAGCCTGGAGGGTGGCATGTTACACAGGGGAATAGGGAAAAGTGTATGACAGCAGGAAGATACAGCATCAATAAGGCATGCATTGGAGGTATGTCTATTTCCTCTTACAGTTTGCCGTGGATATACACAAAGCTGCATACACTCATGGGTCTGTAGCTTGTGTAGTGCCCCAATGTATGGTATAGCCACTTGGGTCATTCTGGAGTGAAGTTCCCCAGCCTGGGTCCAGTGCAGTCAGTGGCTGGCTGTGGCAGGGCATGGAGGGCAATACCAGTCTCGACAACAGCACGGGTATGGGGGGAGTGAAATTGTCTATCTACCAAGGCAGTGGGTAGGAGTCTTCTATGCTATGAATATGGACCATGGATTCCTCTGGTTTGATTGGGTCCGGGGAGACCTATACTGTGGAGCTCTTCATGGATGAAGTTGAATTGATTGGGGATTGGAGGGGGTACCTTTAGTCCACCAGGTCGGTCAGGCTGCTGTGCACCTGGGTGCATATCCACAGCCCACCTGTGGGTGGCTGGCTGGCTTCAGTCAGCTATTCATAGTCTAGCTGTGAAACACGCTGCTCTGGGTTGCGAGGGATGTATTTCCCACTGAGTATGCCACAGCATGGTATATGCATGGGAACACACCCTCAACTTGCATGGCATACTATCTGTATGCACGCTGGCCCTTGTGGAAGGTACATCCCACATGTTTGAATATCATGTTGTGGTGCATTGTTGGAGTTGTGTGGCACATCTCACTTTTCCACCAAGATGCGTTGCACATCTCCTTTGAATATGGGGACCCTGGACTAGGCTACCTTGAAGAAATACATTATCAACATGGAAAAATCATGACCCCCACTAAAAACAAGATATTGCATCTAATCTGGGACATCTTGAGTAAATACAGTGCAGAAATGTGAAAATGAAGATCCTTATGACAATGAGATGCAGCATCTCCCCTGCACTATCCAGGATAAAAAAATATAGAATAAGAAGTATTTAAGGAAATCTACTCTACACTGAACTTCACTATGGTCACTGACATAAACAAAGAGTTTCTTTATTGTAACAGTTACACAGGAGTCTGGTGTGCATATTTAATGGGACACATACAATCAGAGTTGAGAAAGAATAAGTGCCCCAGCTGGGACTTGAACCCAGGCTGCTAGGAATACCATTCTGATTTCGCTAACCAGCTATGCCACTGAGACACCTGGAACCTGGGCCATCCCTGAGCACATTACCCTTTCTCAAATGCACAACCCAATGGCAACACAAATATTTATTTGAAACAATCACATAGGAGTGTGGCATGCATATTTTATGGAACACATACAAACAGAGGTGAGAAAGAATAAATGCCTCAGCTGGAACTTGAACCCAGGCTGCCCAGAATACTATTCTGATTGCACTAACCAGCTGTGCTACTGAGACAACTGAAACCTGGGCCATCCTCAAGCACATTAATCTTTCTCAAATGCACAATCCAATGGTAACACAAATATTTACTTGTAACAATCACACAGGAGTGTGGTGTGCATATTTTATGGAACACATACAAACAGAAGTAAGAAAGAATGAGAGCCTCAGCTGCAACTTGAACCCAGGCCACCTGGCAGTATTGTGGCCATGAAGATAGTGTGTAGCGTATGTATGTGTGTGTGTGTGTGTGTGTACAACATAAGAGATAAGAAATATTTAAAGAAAATCTGCTCTAAACTTTGAACTTCACTGTGTTCACTGACATAAACAGTTTTTTTTAATAACATATTAGATTGCAATATTTATTTTGACTGTTTTGGTCATGAAGATGGTGTGTATAGATATATATATATAGAGAGAGAGAGAGAGCGAGAGAGCGAGAGAGAGAGAGAGAGAGAGAGAGCGAGAGAGTTTGTTTTGATGTAGTTCAATATATTTTTTTCCCAAAAAGATAGTAAAAAATGGCTTCTTATTGATACATATTTAGTCTAAGCAGTTCACTGAAGACCTGGCATATGTCTGACACTGTTCATCAGATAGTGTCTGTAGTGGTCAAAAAAACAGTGTAAATCATGGATTTGCTGGGGAAATGGTGACATTTATGAGGTATGAATCTTTCTTGAAAGACAATACTTTCCTAAGTTAAACTATTATCAAGAAGTTGTTTAAATGCTTAGTATTTAAATGTGCAAATCTCTAGTTTCATAGGCAGCAAATATTTAATAAATATTTAACAAGCTGTTTCAGTTTTTTAATGGCTTCTGATAAGCAGCCTGGAGTTATGTAGCCAACATTCTTAACAGAAAGAAGAGACTATTTTATTTCATTTGGCATTGAAGGATACATTGAAAAAGTTTAAAACATGTGTTCCATGCTACTCCATTTTCCTGCTACAGATAGCAAGAGGGCTGTAGGCTCCAGAGGTTAAAAAAAAGGGTAAATCATTAGACTTGCTGGGGAAAGGGTGACATTTATGAGGTATGACTCTTTCTTGAAAGACAATACATTCCCAAGTTAAACAAATATGAAGAAGCTGTTTAAATCTTAGTATTTAAATGTGCAAATCTCCAGTTTAATATGCAACTGATATTTAGCAAATATTTAACAAGCTATTTCAGTTTCCTAATGGCATCTGATAAGCAGCTTAGAGTTATGTCTCCAAAATTCTTAACAGAAAGAAGGTAATATTTTATTTCAGTTGGCATGGAAGGATACATAGAAATGTCCAAAACATGTGTTCCACGAAACTCCATTTTCAAGCTACAGATAGCAAAATGGCTCTAGGCTCCTCCCACAGCCATAAAAAGGGAAACTTTAAAATATTGACTGCATCCATTGCAGGTTCACTAAAACAAGCTGGAGTTTACATGAAATTACATATCAAGAAAGATTAACAACTCATAACTTACAAAGTTTAGAGAACAGAAGAACAAGTGGAGAAGAGACCTACTACTGATGTACGATATTATACAATATGCGCCTTTATTAAACTCAGTGGGAATAACAATAAATACTATTGTGCATTCCCTAAGGGGATGTAAGAAATAGTTAAAAGGGACACATTTCAAAACAGAAAATAGAAGAAACTACTTTACACAGAGGATTGTGGGACTGTGGAATTCTCTATCAGGCACATTAATAAACAGTGTAACGAAAGAAAGTTTTAGAAACAATCTGGGCTTAAACAAAATTGTTAACTACCACTGAGAAGTTGGGGGTATTTAAAATTGGTCACAAGGCCTAATTCTACCTCAAAAGGCATTGGCATTACCATTTGCAATTACAAAGTAAAGAAAGAAGTGGATTGTCCTGATGTTTGTAAGAGTTTAGATTGCACCTCAGACTCCTGTGGTTGCAGTGTATTGGAAGTTTTGATCCAGCCCTTGCAGAAGAACGTGGAGCTGCCCTTACTGATTGGTGTGAGGTTTCTATAGTGTGTCAATCATACGGCAGTGTTTCATGCTTTGCTGTGAGTTTTGAGCACAAATGGTGTGAACTTTGACAAAGTTCTTGCCATTGTTACAGACACTGAAAGTTGCATGGACAATGTATTTAGTGACATTTTCTCTGGAGTATGACCAACTTTCCTGATTGCAGCCTGGGTGGATCACTTTCTCAATTTGATGCTGAAGATCTAGGCATATACCTTGCAATATCTGAATGATGTTGCAGTTGTAAAACAAATGTTTTGTCCGAGCCCTTTACAATGCCTCAAAATTCTGGCATTCATAGAGTTAAAGGAGGAAGTTGTATGAAAGATGCTACCGCATTCTGTGCAGGCAAGATTGTCTTCATGAAAGTATAACTTAAAAGTTCAATGTCAACCCCCCTTAAGCCTCAAGGGGTCTCTAGCTTCAAAACACGATATGATTAATCACATTCTGTAGAGATTGTTGATGTACTACAACTGGTAGTTTGGTTCTGATTTCTTTTTTATTTTTAAAAGTGAAAAAATGGATTGCCCACCATACTGGTGTTACCACAGAAAACCCTGCTTGTTTACAGTCCTTGATCAACTCCAACTGCATCTTTGCTGGACTTGGGAACACCCTTAATTCAGTCTTTCATTCATGCTACAGTAAGACTAGAGAAGGCTATTGTTTCATGAGTGGTTGCACTGTCTGGGGGGCGTTTTTAATGTTCAGAATCTATATAATAAAAGTAGAACTATTATTTGAATGGGAATCACTGAAAAGGGAATTAGTGGTGGTAGGGAACCTAAACATGCTTCATGTAGATTGGGGCATCCCAATTGATATATCACCTAGGAATTAATCTGCAATAGAAGCTTTACAGGATTGCTTTCTCATGCAGTTAGTCACTGATCCAAATAGGCAGGACACCATCTTGGATGTGGTTCTCACCAACTCGGAAACAGTTGGGGCAGTCAGGGATGGGGAGCTGCTGGCTAATAGTGATCGCAACTCTGTTTGAATTGCATTATCCCTTGGGAGGCTAAATCTCAGTGCAGGGCAGATGTTTTAATGTTCAGAGGGGCTAACTGTGACTAAATGAGGGATCTAGCCAGAGATAAACTAAGATACATGAGCAGTTAGAAATAGAAGACATTTTGGGATCAATTAAACAAACCATCTTAGAGGCCACAAAGATACGTGTTGAGATTGTGACAGAAAGGAATAGACACAAACACCCCATATGGTTCACTAGTCAATTTAAAATAGCCATTAGGGCAAAGAGAAAGGCCTTCCTCCATTTTAAAAGGAAGCAGGGAAACAATATTTGGGATGATTATGTACAGAAGAATAAGGAGGCTAAGTTGGCAGTGAAGCAAGCAAAGGTGGCAGAATGTCAGATAGCAAAAGGAGTCAAAGAGGGGAACAAGCAATTATTCAGGTATTTACAAGAGTAGAGAAAGAATGGGGGAAGGCTAGTTAGACTTAAAGATGGGGGCAGGATCATGGAAGATGTCATACAGAAGGCCGCTGTTCTGAACAAATACTTCTGTTCATTGTTCACCAAGGAACACAGTGGCCCAATGCCTGACAGTGGCAGGGGTGTCCCTCAAATGGAAATGCCAATTATTAGCACAGACAGTGTTAGGGAGGTGCTCAAGTGTATAAAACAAGACAGATCTCCTGAACCGGATGGAATACATACAAGGATACTAAAAGAGTTGGTAGGTGAGTTAGTGGACCCCTTGGCATATCTGTTTAACCATTCACTTCAGACAGGGGTCATGCCAAGGGAATGAAAGAGGGTTGACGTGGTGCCTCTACATAATGGTGGAATCAATGAGGAAACTGATAACTACAGAGTGATTAGCCTCTGATCTGTGTTAGGAAAGCAAATGGAGGTCCCGATTAAACAAGACCTAGTGGAATACTTGTGAAAGAATGGCCCTCAGGATAATAAACATCATAGTTTTGTTGTGGGCAGATCATGCCAAATGAACCTGATAAAATGTTTTGATTGGGTAACTAGAGACATGGATAGGGGCCATCCAGTGGACCTCCTCTATTTTGATGTCAGCAAGACCTTTGATTCCATGTCACATAACCACCTGCTGAAGAAGCTAGAGGATTTGAACATAGCAAACTGCAAAGTTAAGTGGGTGGGTAACTGTCTGTGGGGCAGGAAGGAGAAAGTAGTTGTCAATGGTGAGAAGTCAGACGAGGGAGAGGTGATGAGTGGGGTCCATCAGGGCTCAGTCTTAGGATCAGTCCTGTTTAATGTGCTCATCAGTGACATAGAAGTAGGTATCCAGGGCAAAATTGCACTGTCTGTGGAGGATACTAAGCTATGTGGTAGGGTGGACAGTGAAGAAGCAGTTGGGAACCTACAGAAAGATCTCAAAAAGTTGGAAAAATGGTCTAGTGTCTAGCAGTTGAAGTTCAATGTCAAGAAGTATAAAGTGATTCATCTAGGCAAGAATAACCTAAGGACAGTGTACTGGCTCAATGGGGTCAAGATCAGTGCCTCACAAGAGGAAATTAATCTAGGAGTTATATGTGACACCCAAAAACAAACCAGCAAATGCAGCATAGCATATAGTAGGGCCAAAAAATGTTGGGGTTTATAAGGATAGAATTCAACAGTAAGCATTGGGAGATGATACTGCCACTATACAGATCCCTGGTGAGACTTCACCTGGAATGCTGTGTCCAGTTTTGGAGCCCACACAATAAAAAAGGACAGGGGACAGGGACAGGCTAAAAAAATACAGAGAAGGGTGACAAAAATGACACAAGGGTTCCAGGAGCTACCGTATGAAGAGCATCTTGAACATTATACATGTACTAGCTAGAGACAAGGAGGGAAAGGGGGGAAATGACAGAAACCTTCAAGTACATGAGGGAAATTAATGCATTGCTCTACTCGGAACTATTCACCAGAGTGTAATCTCATCATCATGGCCAGCTGCTGACTGATCTGTCAGTGAGCATGTACTATATTACTGTATTACAGTACGTGCTCACTGATAGGTCAGTCAGCAGCCAGACATGGTGGTGAGAGGATGGCTATGCCATTTACTGGCTCAGGGTTTAGGAAGGGGGGTGGTCACTACTTGCTGGGGTGGGCATCCAATAGACCACCAGAGAAGGGTAAATTAAATCTAATGTCAATCACGGGTGACATCAGGGATTGGGGTGGGGGGCCACCAGACCTCCAGGGATGGGGGAATATATTGATTTTGCATACATTGGCACATCAAGGATCGGGGCAGGTGGGCCACTAGACCACCAAGGATAGGGGAATATGTGTACTTTTGAAACACCGACACATCAGAGATCGGGGTGTGGGGATGCTAGACCACCAGGAATGGGGGAATATATGTATTTTTCAAACACTGGCACATCAGGGATCAGGGTACAGTGCCTGCTAGACCACCAGGGATGGGGGAATATATGTATTTTTCAAACACTGGCACATTGTGGATCAGGGCAGGGGGGCGTTAGATCACCAAGGATGGCAAAATATATGTATATTTCAAACACTTGCATATAGGGGATTGGAGCAGGAGGCCACTAGACCACCAGGGAAGGGAATTTACTTCTGTGACCCAGGGTTCAGGATGGGGGGGAAATTGCTTTTGCCGCAGGAGCTTGCAGCAAACCCATCTCATGTGCCAGGTGTTTGTTGCACTGGAGAGGTTGCCACAAGTCTGAGGACTTAGGCGCCGGGACTACTCCTGTACCAAAATCTAATACAGCATCCCTGCTGCACTGGGCTTCAGCAAAAGCTGCTGTTTGTCACAGCTTGCACCAATTTAAGCCTCTTTTGAGAATCTTGCCCAATGTTTTTTATAGTTTTCCCAACAGCATTAGGGCTCTTTAATGACCTGGAACACTGCAAGCAATCATTTGGTATTATAATTTTTTTTGTTTTGCATCCTGTTTGCTGTTACAGAGAGCATCCCAGTACCTGTTTTGTGACACTTTCTTGTTTTGCATTCAGTCAACATATTCTGCATATTCAAACTCCTGAAGGACAAATAAAGAACTGGGACCACTGCTGTGCTGCTGGTCCTAATGTCAACGAGCGGCCTGACGCTCTCCTCATCACTTGTCATCGATGAGTGGCCTAACACTCACTTCAGCATGCTGCCAGGATCCTGTCGATGAGTGGCTGATATTTTCTCAAAAGCCGCTCATCATAGAAGGCATCTGCACAAGTCCCCAGAAGCACTCCTTTGCCAGAAGAAAATTTAAAGTTGTTTTTAATGCTGAAGAGTAATAAATCATTTGTATAAGAGTGAACTTTTTGAATTGATTCATAACATGCATCATTTTGTATAGGATATTATGCAGATGTGAATGTCTGTGAGTTTTTGGCTTGTGTTTTTATTACGTGGAACCAATTTTTATAAAGGACATTCTGAAATTTTGAGTGTTTTGTGTATTTTTGGCTTGCAGTATTTGTAAATACAAGCTGTCTTTGATTATGTGAAATCATATTTTATAGGAAATTCTTAAAATGTGCTTGTGTACAACTTTAGCTTGTGGTATTTGTGAATGGCTGCTTGTGTTATTACAAGGTGGGACCATTTGTTATAGAAAATTGGTATTGTGGATTGTAAAATACTGTGGCACGGGATCATAATGTCACAAGATACTGCGCTGCCAATACAACATGATATATTACAAATGGCATAAGTCTTGTTTTTTGCTGGGGGGTCTGCCACCTGTACCCCCTGTTACAGTGGGCTGTGCCCCCTGAACTCCCCCAACTGAAATATCTAACTCCGGTTGGGGGGTCATTAGTAAAAATTGCACAAAGTGCAAACAAAGTAAAATTCCATGCATCTGGGACCAGGAATTGAAACCCAGTCCCAAATGCATGGCCTGCCTCCTTGGCTGCCAGTGGCTCATCCTGTCGAGCCATGGCAGCTGCTCGGCAGACCCCTGTCCCAGCAGGATTCTTATGTTGCACTGGGAAGAGTTAGAGGGTGCACTACCATGTACACTTCCTTTTGCAGTTTTGCACCCTCTCGCTGTTCCCTACCATGCTGTTCCTACCTCGAGGTCATGTCATGCACTGTAGAACATATGACATATTGACCTGGTAGGAAATATTGTATACCTTACATATACTGTTAAATCAAGTTTTTTATTAATACAGTTTAATGTTTTTTGTTGTACTAAAATAATGTAAGCAAGTAGCAATGCTAACATATGGTGAGACTTTGCTACCCAAAAATTTTCCAACAATAAACTGTAACCTCCCCAACCACAAAATGTGACCATTCCTTTCTGTAATTTTTCAGTGGCTCTGGTGACTACTAATAGAAATGGCTTTAATCACTGACCCACTTATTACTACCCTCACTAACAGTAATTATCCAATTCCTGAAAGAACGGTGAGGACTTTTGATGTTTAATTGAGTTGGAGTGGTGTTTTGCTGACACACTGGCTGTTCAGCAGAGCTACAGGGCATGCCAAATTTTCAAATTTTTCTATCAACAGAATTTTGCAGAATTCAGCAGCTGATGCTGGGAACTGGGGATCCTGCAAAGAAGGAGCAATCACGGCAGAGGATGTCCCAGGTATGATGGTCAGAGGGGTAGGATTGGAGTGGTAATGCCCAGGAGATGCCCAGGGAGGGCATGGAATCAGGATCGAGGACCATCATACATGATTCCTCTCCCCAGGGCTCTGCCTAATTACAACAAGCAGAAAGTAGCCTTTCCAGCCAACCCTGATCCTCCCCTTCAGGCCATTCTCTGTAATGCAAGAACACTGAAGAATAAGGTGGCTGTCATGGAGGGTTTCATTGTGGGTTCCTTGGTTGACCTTGTTTGCATCATGGAAACCTGGCTGGGTGATGATGCTCTCTGTGTGCTGAGGTCATCTGTTCCACCTGTTTTTTTCCATGGTGCATTGCCTGAGGAGAAATCACAGAGGAGGCAGGGTGGCCATCTGTTTTAGATCCACTGTGGGACTCACTGCACTCCCTATGAGAACTTTCAGATCCTTTCAATGTGTGATTGCTAGATGTGATCCAGGTGTCAGTGGCAGGATCATTCTCATTTACTGACCACTTGGCAGTGGGAGTGATTTTCTGTAGCGGTTGGTGTACTTCATGCAGAATATGTGTTGGATGCCCCCAGAATATTGGTGTTGGTGGATTTCAATGCCTGGGTCGATGATGAATCCTAGCACTTTTGACAGGTGCTCCTCCAGCTGATGTCTTCACTGGGACTGATACAGGTTGTTGACTCTGCAACAGCATGGTGCAGCATGGTCACACACTGGTCCTGATCTTCTCATCGGGATATGACATCAGTGTGGTCAAGGTTGATCCAGTCTCTTGGTCTGATCATCATGCAGTTGTGTTTTAGTTTGGGTTCCCCTGTTTAACTACCACACTGTGGTGATTATCTGGTGCCATTCAAAACATAAATTGTAGTCTCACAAATTCCAGGAGGCACTGGATGTCTCAGGTATGTGCTGACATGTGCACAAGGTCAAAAGGTAGCCATAGAGCACTATAATATGGCATTTATGGCTGCCCTAGACTCTGCTGTACCTTTCTGCATTTGTCCCTTGACCTCCTTTTGTAGTTCTCCATGGTACTCTGCTGAGCTACAGTAGTTGATTACAAAGGTGTAAAAGTTGGAGTGTTTTTGCAGAAGTTTCAGGTCTGCAGAGGACAGATTGGCACCAAAAAGTCAATACACTGAATATCAATGTGCAATTGACCTGAAAAAGGCAGAATTCCTGCCACAGTCAGTTGCTTCAGGGAAGACTGACCCAGCTCAGCTCTTTTGCCCTGTGGATAGGTTGCTAAATCCTCCCTGTCTGCAGTCCATTGCAGCTATTTCCACAGAAAAGTGCAAGAAGTTTGGGCTGCTTTTCACTGACAATGTGTTGGCCATTAGGTTTAGAATTTCTTCTAGCAGTACGGTTTGGGTTGGTAGTGGTTGTACCTTTAGTGATGTAGTCAGTTGCTCAGCCACCTCCTCAGCAGTCTCTTTCTATCTATGAACTGCTCCAGTCTGGATTCCAATCTTGGCACAGCACTGAGATGGCTCTTGTCAGGGTGACTGATGTCAACATTCAGTTCTGGCACTCTCTCATAGACATTTGAGAAGGTGGATCATGAGATGCTGTTGGATCACCTGAAGAACTATGTGGGCCTCACTGGTACACTCTTGTGCTGATTTTAGTCCTACTTAACTTAGAGAATGCAGCCAGTTGCTCTAGGGAATTTCACCTCAGAGAAATCTGCTTTGTCCTTTGGAGTTCTGCAAGGCTTGATAATCACCCCCATTTTGTTCTCTGTGTACAGAGGATGTACAGGGAAACAAAATAGATGGTACAATGTGCGATTTCACGCTATGCAGGTCATATCCAGTTGTACCCATCTTGTGCTCTTGATGATGCATCTGCGGTTTTGGTGCTGAGTCATTGACTGAAATTAACAACTGGATGACCTTGAACGGTACCAGGTGAGAATAGTGCTGACGAAACCATGTACAGCAAGTCCTCACAGTGAAGAGCATGAATGGCTTAATAGTGACAGAGGAATTACAGTGATAGGAATGTATCACTACCCCCTGTTGCTCACCCAGAAGAAGGATGTGTTTGTGACCACTGTGGGTCAGGTTCTCGGTTGAGCTGCTCCCATGGTGGAGTGGCTAGAGCATCTGACTCTGCAGTGAATGGGGTTGTGGAGAAAGCCGTTTTATTCCCTGAAAGGGAATCTTTTTTTTTTCTATTTTTGTCATGCCTGTGTCCACATTCCCTCGGGGTTGGTTATTATAGTTCTGGGAGGTGTGGGGGGGTGAAGCCCCCCACATGAGGGGCAAGGGGGGTGAAACCCCCTGTAAAATAAATTAAGTGTTTATGGATCTTGCCGCACACTGTTTGAAACAGCACAGTCTTGCTGTGCATGGTTTTTCCTGTGCTGTTATGACCCCATGCCCCTCAAACTGCTTATGTCTCAACCCAGGCAAGGCAAAGGTCATGGTCTTTGAACATGGTTGCTGGGACTTGTATGCAGTGGATGGAATGCCTCTCCCTATACTGGGTGGTAATTCTCTCATGGCAGATGTTATGGTAAGGAACCTAGGGGTCATTTTAGATGACAGATTGACATTTGAGCAATAGGTGTTTTTTGTTTTCTGATCTGGCTTTTAACACCTGCAGAACATCACCGGGATCAATCTGTATCTAGCACATGAGGACCTAGAGACAATCATCCATGCTTTCATTACTTCTAGGTTGGACTACTGCAATGCTTTCTACCTAGGGCTATCTGGAGGTTTGATGTGTCAACTGCAGCTGGTGCAGAATGCTGCAGCCTGAATGATAGTGAGCTCTTCGAGGAGTGACTACATCATGCCAGTTCTGCATGCACTGCATTGGTCACCTTTGGGTTTGTGCATCACTTTCAAGATTGTTTGTTAACATACAAGGCCCTATGAGGCATGGTACTGGACTACTTGAAAGAGCTCCTGTTTCCCTACCACCCAGTCCACCCTCTCTGCTCCACTGATGCTAGCCTTCTAGTCATCCATACTTCCAGACTTAAATCTTCCGGCAACAGAGCCTTTGGAGTGGCTGCTCGGTGCTATGGAATTCACTACCTTTTTACATTGACTTTGCCAGTGCAGTGGAGGCCTTTAAAGCCTCAGTGAAAACCTTTTTATTTGCTCAAGCATTTTCAGAATAATTTTAATTCTACTGAATCTGGATTTTATTTTGTATGCTATTGCTTTTAATGTGATTTGTGATAATCTTTGTCG
Source organism: Neoceratodus forsteri (assembly GCA_016271365.2). Classification (NCBI taxonomy): domain Eukaryota; kingdom Metazoa; phylum Chordata; order Ceratodontiformes; family Ceratodontidae; genus Neoceratodus; species Neoceratodus forsteri. The sequence goes on along the minus strand of CM057455.1, from coordinate 397,199,836 downwards.
AACTCTGTGAAGCGCTCAGAGCCTGTGTGGGCTGGGTGCTATATAAATAAACTTTGCCTTGCCTTACTTTCTGCCTAATTCTGTAGAATTGTACCCTACCTGGAACTGCAAAGTTCTGAAAGTGACATTTAAACTGTGAATTAGTAATTTACTGTTTACATAAATAGTGGGGATTAGTGTTCTGCAATTTACTTAAACTTCAGATTAGTTCTCTTCAAACTGCAGAAAATTAATCCATGGTTTATATGTAAATCATGAAAAACTAATCCAAACCTGAATCAGTGAACTGAACAGTTTCTTTTGAAGTCCAAACCATACTTTACTTAACCTGATATAAAATGACTGCCCAGGCTACAATGAGTTTTAAAGACTTTCATAATTCTGAATAATTTATCAAAAATTCAAAAAGCAATTTAAAAGTGGAATTATCATTCTGCCAGATTTCCACTGGCAGGAATCTGTGTTCTGTGCAGCTCTAATTTTCAGCTGATTTAGAACCTCATTACAGGCATATTGATTTTCCTGGTTCAAACTGATGTTAAAGTCACATTAAATGATGGTGTCTTTCTGGGTTCCACCTATACAGGGCGCCTATGGCAGAGCACCTGGTCATTAGGGTGCCACATCCTGATGTCACTGTTACCTCTTTTGTGGAGGCCTGTGCCCCCCATGTGGGGGCCTGCAACCACCACACTCCCCCCTTCTAAATATTCTAACTCTGGGAGGGGTGGACCACGAGGAAGGGGCAGTGAATTCCACAATGTGGTGCCCCAATAATGGGCGGAGTGCCACTGGCACACAGATGTCCCGAAAGGTTCTTTCTGATGTAAACTGCTACCAGTGCTATCAGCTGCTTGTTGTGATAGGCAAATTACATTACATTTCAGGGAATTGTAAGACCAGCAAAAGTGAGGAGCCCAAGATCAGCTCATCAATTAGCCAATCACAAAGTGAGCCACTAGAAAAAAATATTAGAAATTTCAATTAAATAAAATGTATTTATTGGACATTTTTGAGAATACCTTTGAGCAGAAGTGCTGTTTTACAAAGGTTCCATATGAATAACAGAGATTATGAGGCAGCTTAACAAATACAATAAGTGGGTTAAAGTGGAATGAAGTCAAACAAGTACACATGTAGTTGAACAAGAACAGTACAAATAAATAGGTAGGATCAATTGTATACGATTTTACAATAAAGCAGATAAACAAAATCAATGTAGAGTAAGCACACTAATTGTCCATGGCCTCAGATCCAAAGTCTGACACAGTTCAAAGAGTATATCAGAAGGAACTGTGGTTAGGGATGAGTAGCAGTCACAGCTGCAACTGCATTGAACTGTTAGGGTTATCCATAGTGCTCTTTCAAAAAGGTCAAACTTAGGTAAATTAAGCAAAGTAACAGGCAGCTCATTTAACCAGCCAGTGGTCCTAACTTCAAATGACTGCTTACCCAGCTGAGTACAGCAGAAAGGCAGTTTAAGGGCATTGTGAACCATGCTCCTGGAGTTGTAGAGACTGGCAGTAGGGTGTAAGCAGTGAGTTAAGGCCAGGAAAGTTAGGCCCACTAGCACCTTCTTGGTAGCACACATGTCTGGAACTTAATTCTGCTAGGTAGGGGTAACCAATTTGTGTGTAGAGGGGTTCAGCTATGGGTGTGCTTGTCAGTCCCATTCACAAAGCCACAAACCTTATTATAGATCAGATTTATTCTTCTGAGAATTTACTTGCAAGCAGTTGCAAGACAGGGAGGTCTTAATCAACTAGTGACAGTACTGAGCTTACCACTGGGAGACATCTATTATCAGCAGTGAGGTTGACTTGGTTACAGTACAAGGCTCCAAAATCATCTGTTTACTGTGGATGCAAGGTGGTTAATAATGGGAACAAAAGATAAGCTATTGTCCAGAATCACCCTAAGGTGTTTAAAGGTTTCCACCTGTTCATGTTTACATTGCAGATCATTGCAAATGACAAGTGGAGGAACCTTTTTCTTTATTTGTGGGTTCGTGAAGAACATTGTTTTTTTAATTTTGTACTTTAGAAACAGGTTGTTTTGGGAGAACCATTTTCAAATGCCTCAAAATTACCCTTGAGGAAAGAGGTAAGGCTAGCTAGGTTGTGGTTCTTGAAAAAGATAATACCATTGTCTGCAAACAGAAGTGTATTCACAGACTGACAGGCATCAGGTAGGTGGTTTATGAATAAGCCAGATTGTAGGGAGCCCAGAATGGAGCCCTGGGGAACACCAATTGATGCATTCCTAACATCTGACAAGGAGCCATCTATCTTAACACATTGGGTGAAATTAGTGAGATAACTCTGAAACCAGGTGACTGTGTCCAGTGGCAGGGCTAGGCCATGGAATTTATAGATAAGGTGCTTATGATCGACCAAGTCAAAGGCTTTTGTCAAGTCAATATAGATGGCACCATCTTCGTCTCTTTTGTCAAGGACTCACGGATGAAATTGGAATATTCACCTAGTGCTGTATTGGTGCTATGTTTTTTCCAAATTCAGTGCTGTTGGGGACAACAAATGTCATAATGTTCAAGATATGAAACAAGTTGATCAGACACTATTCTCTCAAGGGTATTGGATGGGGGGACAGTATGGAAATTAGCCTGTAATTAGAAAAATTAGAATGATACATACTTTTAACAACTGGTGTAACCAGCATGGATTTTCACTTTTTGGGGGACTGGGAGTAGCATAGAGTGAAGTTGAACATTTTGGAATTGGGTTATCAGAGTGTCTCAATTACCAGGGCAAATAGCCTCACATCAATTGAGTCACCCTTAACTCTGTTTTATCTTACACCTTACGTATATAGTTAGAGGTGTATCTTACTGAGGTAGGTTTAAAATAGAATTTTGGATAACCTGGCTCAAGGTCCAGTGGTTGTGTATCAACAGGACCAGAACCTCCACTGGAGGGCATGGTTGGCTCAGTGCAGACAACAGAGCTAAGGTCAGCTAATGTAACATTGAATTTGTTGGCAATTTCAGTGGGATCAAGTATCTCATGTCCATCATCCATGAACATTTTTGGTGAGGTCTGTCACACTTACCAAGGAGTTCTGATTAAAATTAAGACTCTGTCACTCTTTTTTTGAATAACCCCTATTACTTATTAGTAACCCATAACTGTTTACAATGAAGGAGGAGTACGGAGTACAAGGTTTTAATGAAGTCACATAGATTCCCATCCTATATAAAAATACTTTTCATTTGGAGAATCTAGAGAGTAAGCTACAGACATTCTGCCAAACACTCTTTAGGCCACGATTTGCATGACAAAAAAATAATACAGTAGGAGAGATGGAGATTTTACGTAGGCCAGGTTTCCCCAGTAATAAGTAAAAGGGATGTGTCAACAAGAGATCTGAGTTTATAACATGAGATTTGAGGGATTGGGGAATAGGGACATTGGGGAAGATAAGAACAGCCCAGCAGCGAGCATACTTTATTTTCTAACAAAGACAATATAACAGGATAGGTGTAATTATTTTCATAGGTGTATTGTTTTGACGTATTAAAATTGTTATTGTGAATCAGCAAAGAAACAATGTCCATTACTAAAAGATAAGAATAAGCATTAGCCATGCAAAGAAAACCCATTATTAGTCACCTCTCATGGTTAGACTAGTAAATTGACTTATTTTATTTCACAGAATGACTAAAGGAATTTAGGTGTGAAATAGAAATTGGTACAGTGACACATGTCAGCATAAGCAAAATAGTAATTATCACCTGGCAGCACATCCAGTCCCACCCTGTCAAAGGGTACACGAAAAAAAAATTACCCTTGTAGTCTGTCAGGCTAATAGTTATCACTTATGGCTGGCTGTATAGTTGCAGCAATTGATATGGTCAGATATTTCCATACTTTCTGACATTTATGTTACTGGTGCTGAATCCTGAAAATAAATCTGCTGGCTCTGATAGGACAGAACACAAACTTCTGTGTCCATTAGAATATCACTTCTGTGCTCACCAGAATTATTAACCCATTAATGCCTAGCATCCTGTATATGGGACAGTGAGAAGGTTTGTATCTCCTCGGTTTTGAGTGCATTGAAATGAAGTAATGAAACATGTAAACTATAGCCCCCGACAGCTGTATTTCTCTTCCTTTTATTATATGGCTGCCTGATCATTTCTTTTCCTCATCACCATATGCAGTTTTTCAAATTAACTGTCCTATCCAAAGATGTGACAGGCTATTTATATTGATGGCAGTTTATTTAGCCATTAACTTTAATTTTTATTCTTGTGTGATTGTATGTTGGTTAAGTTCTACCCTACCTATAATTAACCATTTTATAATAATTATTTGCATATTTTCTAAACTATAAACTGTTTTTGTAGTGTCCCATATATGAGACGCCAGGCACTGGTGCCTCCAGGTTTTCAGTGATGACGCATAGTTCCAAATTCAGGTTTATGACGCAGTACTTTTGGTCTCTGATGCAATAATTCATGTTTAATGCATGACCTTTATGTGTCTGATCAATCAGTTTGCTGATTATCCATGAACTTGCCTGAATTACTGTCAAACAAATGGACTTCAAAAGCCATATGGAGCATGAGACTCACCTTGCTGGAATTCTTGATCATCACTATACATATTGTTACTTATTGCTCTTTTCTCACCTTACTGATTATATACTTATTGGTCTTTTCAAACTTTGTATTTCATTCTATCTATCGGTGTGACTTCTTTTCATTCTCTGTATATATATATATATATATATATATATATATATATATATATATATATATGCTTGAAATTTCCTCAGCCCACTTCAAACATTCGACCAAGTAGTATATTGAAACATTTGTTTCTGAAGATTTCTGTAAGTATTGCACTTTATTTACAATTGACATGGCACACATTAAGAGAAAACACACTGTCAACAAAGTTGTTAATATGGTATGGTCAAGGACAAGGGGTCATGATATGAAGCTGGAAGGTGGTAGACTCAGGAGAGATATGAGGAAGTACTTCTTCACGAAGAGAGTAGTGGATGCCTGAAATAGCCCCCCAGCAGAGATTCTGAGTGAAAAAACTGTGTAAGGGCATTTAAGCATGCATGGGATAAGTATAAGGGTACCTTAGTTGTTGGGCAAGGAGGGAATGATACAAAGACCTTGTAGGGTTTACGGTGATACAGTAGGTAGGGACAAATGGGCAGACTAGGTGGACCAAGCAATCCTTATCTGCTGTCAAATTCTATGGTTCTGTGGTAGAATCAGGGGAATTTGACAAGGCTGACCTTTTTATTACTCCACCTGATTATGATGGTGCAGGCAGTGCAGAAGACAGTGGAGATCAAGAGACTGGTGGCAATGTGAAGAACCTGTCTGGAAAGCAGCTATGAGCTGAGGTGGACTTTGTTGGGTACAAACACAGTCAAAAGGTTGATGACAGCAACAGTGATGGCAATGTTGGTGATGATGCTCCACCTGAATCTATGAATACTGAGGATGCTGATGACGTAAAGGCCAGTACCTCTACTGTCACCACACCAAGCCATTCCCACCAAAAACAGGTAACATCAGTACAATGAAGGTGGTACACAAAGGATCTACCAGCTGCAGTACATTAGAGATTTGAATGGAACAGCACTGCACAGCCAACTGCTGAGAAGGACTGAGAATCATACCAATGGTTTGAGCTATTGGTTGATGAAGAATAGTGCAATACCTATGCGACCTGAGCAAATTATATGTATCTTACAAAGGCAAGCTGAACTACAATGTAACTCCTGATAAAATGGGGGTCTTCTTAGCGGTTCTGCTTATAAGTGGCTATGCTGTTGTACCACAGAGATGAATAATGTGGGAACAGAATGAGTATAGAAACATAGAAACATAGTATCTGACAGCAGATAAGGACTGCTTGGCCCACCCAGTCTGCCCATTTCCCTACCTAATGGATAAGCTGCAGATCCTAGTTAACCAGCAGCCTACTTCTTCCTACCCCCCCCCAGAATTGCCTTATGACTGTCCCATGCATGCTTGAATTCCACCACTGTTTTTGACTCCACAACCTCCTCCAGAAGGCCGTTCCATGCATCCACAACCCTCTCTGTGAAAAAATACTTCCTTAAATTACCACTGAGCTGCCCCCCCATCTTCAAATTGTGCTCCCTTGCATATAACACTACAGTCTCTCATCTGATGAACCATGACAGGTTCAAAGAGATCCTCAGATATTTGCACCTTGCTGAAAACAGTAGACCGCCTGCTGAAGACAAGCTTGACAAGATAAGGCCATTCTATGAAACAGCGAATGAGAGTTAGCTCAAGGCCTTCCAGGTCAAGCACTGTCTTTATGTAGATGAGGCCATGATTCCCTATTATGGGAAGTACTCAGCTACAGTTCATAAAGGGCAAGCCAATCAAATTTGGTTATAAGCGGTGGTGCTTGAATACTCATCATGGTTACCTAATTCAGTGTAAGTATATGGGTGGAGTTGACAGACTGGACCAAAACGTTACCTACCTCAGAATTTCCATCCACTCAAAAAATTGGGGGGTGCCTTCCTTTATGTTCATGCCTAGTGTGGCCATACAGAATGCATGGCTCCTGTTTAGGAACTTTGCAGGTAACAAGAGCAGGCCTCTGGATCTCTCGCTCTCTCAATTGATATATATATATATATATATATATATATATATATATATATATGCATATATATATGTACAGATATACCACTTAGGGTGTGCGGTCATTTTGATATACGCATCGCCTTGGTGTGCGCTAGATGCACGAGGTCAGCATGTCGAGTGTATTCAACCACCCAAGGCGTGATGATATCAGAGCGCGACCGCACACCCTAGAGTGGTATATCTATCTTATAAAATGGCCATAAGTGTTTTGGGGGTGGTGTGAAAATAATCCCTTTGTCTAGCTGGTAAATGATATGCTGGCAGAGTTCAAAGTAAGTCCTGTGTTTAAAAAGATGAAAAGTGTGTGCCTCCTGTTAGGTTGTTTTGGTTTATAATAATGCCTCTGTGTATCTAGTAAATTATATGCTGGCAGAGTTAACAAAGTAGTCCGGGTGAAAGCGTAGTGATGCAGGATGATCGGAAGCGGTGCGCATTGCGGGAGTGAGGTGTTGCCACGAAGTTGAAGTAAGTTCTTTTGAGTTAAAGATAGTAGTTTCTTGCTTGACTTTCCTCACTCTCACTGTTGCAGAGTGTATGTATAATGGAGCGAGCCGGCGAGTCGGCATGAGCAGACGCAACAGCGAGAGCTGTCACAGCAACACCCGCCTGGCTTCATGCCTGCCTTTGTAAAGCTGCCACCACTCGGGCGCCTCTCGCCCATTGTACATACACTCTGCAGCTTGTTTTAGTTAAATTAAGGAAAGTCAAAGCAGGAAAACACTTTTATCTTTCTTTAACTCAAAAGGACTTACTTTAACTCTCGAACAGCTTGTTACTCATCGAATGCGCACCGCTCGGTCACGCTATACTCAGGTAGGAAAAGTGGTGAACCGATCGGGCAAGTCTGTGTAGAAAGGGAGATTTTTAACTGAAAGTGAGAGTAGGAAGTAAGAGAACTGTAGTTTGTCTTTTTTTTTTATACACAGGTTTCTGTTAAATGGGCTGCATTATGTTGTTTTTAGAATTTAGGGTGGTGAGACAGTGTGCAGTAGTAACAGTGTGTGTGTGTGTGTGTGTGTTTGTATGTGGCTGCTAACTGCATTAGGCGTGAGTGATCTCACTGCTGGTGAGAAGGTTTTGAGGGCTGGAAAGTAGTTTAGGTGTGCGGTCGTACTGGGAGGCGTGCGGTCGTTGGGAAATAATGCACGGTCATGTGATGCATTCTGTCCAATCATGTTACTGGAATTTCTATGATTTTACCACCCCATTTTATAAATATATATATATATATATATATATATATATATATATACATAAAATCATTTTTATTAAAGTTCAATAAAAAAGAGTATTCAATCACACAGTATATAGACACAACAAACAACTGAATGAATATACATAAAAAGGTTCATACATGCAGAGGACAAGTTTCATTCCCCTTACGTTTAATAAGTTACAAAAGACAAATCACATATTAGAATTCAACAGAAAATCCACAGGCAGTTATCTATAAATAGACAAAATGGCCCTTCTGTAGATGATATGTAATTATCAATAAAAATATGAAATCTAACAATTCCTCAGTTATCCAAACAGACAACTCAAATCTGTTATAACATACTACTCTCAAGTAATAACTTATTAATCTGTGGAGTAAACATTAAACAAACAAATAATAAAAAAAAATCATAATGAATTAATATACAGGGGGAGATAGGGAGAGGTCATCTCAAGGATCCTGAAAAAAGAAAAGGGGAAGCAGAGACAGGATTTCCAGAAAGGTGGTAGGGCCTCTGGATCTCTTGGCTTTCCAAAGAGAAGTTGTAAACATTTACAGGCTTACGTATTCGGCTCAGGTGCACAATGTTCCTGGCATGAGTTGGCCACTCAAGGCAGGTCACCAAAGAGTAGAGAAGGTGCCCAAAGCTGTGCAATGTGATGAGCGATGCCACTTCCCAAAAACAAAAGAGACATAGAGGAGGTGTGCTCACTGTAGCAAAAAAGCTAACTCTGTGTGTTGTAAATGCGATTTTGGACTACGTATTGACTGCGTCAAGCCATTCCATGAACCATGACTGTCAAAGTGGAGGCTTTTCCTTAATTTATTCTCGATTTGTGTCAACATGCTTAGAGACATGAAAATCTCAAGAAATGACAAAATAGTGACTGTAGAGTACGCTATGTGGTGAGTTATGTTTAGTATAGAATGCTTATTTATACAGTGAAGTAGTTTACTTAAGCAATAATGCATGACAGGGTGTGTGTTGTGCTGGGATAACGTCACGCCTGGGGTGATTAGGCATGAGGCCACAGGCCGAGTGCGACTAATCACCTCAGAAGTGACGTTATCCCAGCACAACACACACCCTGGAGTGCATTATTGCTATTATACAATGGCTCATGTGTAAAACTAACAAAAAACAAAGATGAAGAAGTACATTTAAAGTTTTATTTTTGATATTTTTTTTATGTGGGTAGGAATATTTTATAAAAAAATAGTGTTGATTGTTTCAGCCAGTAGGTGGAGCTGCTGGGTTTTTTATGGGGGTCTTCTCTGTTGATACTAGGAATGTTTTTCAGTGCTTCTTCTACTCTTTTCTAATGGTTTTTATTTTATTTTTTGCCTGTCATTGTGTTTCCTGACGGTGTTTATTTATCATTGGAGATTGAGGCTGTACTCCATTTACAAGCGCATTGCCCTCTGCCATGGGGATGGAGGTAGGAAGGTGATAAGGATGTTTTCATTGTTTTGACACTGTGGTGTTTAAAAAAAAAGAACAAGAAATTTAATTGAAGATGACCGAACAAGCAGTATGACAAGAGCTGTGCAGTGAAAGACGCTCTTGCTCGGTCTGGTCATTCAGTCGCTTGGTCGGGTCATTCACTCGCTGAGATGTCAAGTCTGAAGTGAGAGGAGTCACTGTGTTTTACTGTTTTGATAGGCAGGAAGGTGGTAGGGGAGGGTTTTTTAAACAATACAATACAAATAGAGAGAAAACCTGCTTGAGGACTGAGCGAGCGTTATGAAACAGCCATGTGGTGAGTATTTAAAATAGGCGCTTGCTCACTCGCTGTGGCCAAAAAGGAGAGGGATCGCGAGGCAGTGTTTTTTTTTCTTTCAGATAACTTAGCAGTAGCATTTCTGTCAGCCTTTACTGAAAGACAGTGTTGTCAGTTTGACGGTGTTTTTTTCATGTGATTTCTTTAGGGGCAGACCAGGAAGTGAATCTAATCGTGGTGTTAGCGTGGAGGGTAGTGGAGTAATCAATCGCTGTCGTGGAGTGATTCAGGAATTTTTTTTTTTACATTTGATGCGGTCTCTTGTGTGCTGGGACTAGACCCATGATGTTGTACTGGGATAACATCACGGGTCCAGTACCAGTCTGACCAATCAGAGTCAGCCTTTCTTTCTTGCCATTGTATAATTTGCATTTACTGCTATAAAAGCTGTTATTGATATATAATATTGTGGTTGACTACTATTGGGAAGATATTTGTTATATATAGAATAATAGATGGGGTGATGTATTTAACCAGATTTTACACACACCCTAGGTGTTGGATGCTACTGTACATAAACCCCAAGAAAGAAGCAATTATATAAAATAAAAAAACATCCGTGTGCAGCTACGGTCCGATTGGGTTTTAGCGCAATCCACACTCAGAAGCGGCTGCACAGACAATGAACCATTTTCCTTTTCTCATTTTTCTTTTATGTTTAATTATGATAGCACAACAAGCCCAGTTAATGTATTTTAAATTAACTTACCACCATGTGCGAGTGGCAGTGAAGTGTCCAGCGCTACTACTGTACGTTGTTCAGGAAGGGAAGAATGGTGGCTGTCACATGTATGGACCGAGGGTAACATGCTGTGTGTTTACCGTTATAACCCACAGGTTATAACAAGGTAACTAGTTACTATTATTATGATTGGTAAGATATATTGGATACTAAAATATGCACACAACTATGCCTACCATCTCATGTATGGAACGCAAAAAACAATTTAAATTTTTGAAAATAGCTAAGGTTAATTTAAAAATCAAGTTAGAAATGTTCATAACTCACATTGGCACAAAAGTAAACCCTGGGAAACTTAATTATAAAAAAAAAACTAAGCACCAATGGATTCATAACTCTGATGTTTGGAGTCATTTTGGACTCCTGGAAGATGTTCCTTATTGTTCTAGTTTTCAACAAAGGAGACCATAAAACTGTAGCCAGTTTCAGACCCATTGTCATCCTTCCCATACTTAAAAGAATCTTAAAGTTTGGTATCCACTTAAAGCACAGACTACCTTACATAGTATAATTTTTTCACCCAAACACAGCATGGGTTTAGAAAGGGTCATAACATTACTGAACTACTCACATTACCAGTGCCATTGCTACTTAGCTGTACCATTAATGGCATCTGGCTTGCCCAAACACCCTCCCCCACCTGCAGACTCCCACTGTCTAGCGCATACTTCTTAGTATCCCTAACTCACCTAGTATCCACACTCCCCATACCTACAAGTCCCACCAAATCACCCAGTTATCCAGGTTCTCGCTGCAATACAACTAAGCTGATGAGGATATATGCTCTCTGGCAATCTCTCCTTCTCCTCCTGCTTATATCCGGGAATGTCCATCCCAACCCAGGTCCTCCCATGCCCAATGGCAATAAGAAGGGCACACATAGTGGCCTATTTCTGGCCTCCTTCAATATCTGCAGTCTACCAAAAAAATTTACCCTGCTGCAGGGTTGGCTTGCACAACACCCCACAGACATCCTTACCTTATCAGAAACCTGGCTCTCAAAAAAGGTCCCTGATGCCTCGGTCTCACTCAAGGGCTTTACCCTTTTCAGAACTGATAGGGCAGGCAAAAGGGGTGGTGGATGTGCCATATATGCTAAAACATCCCATAAACCTCTCTTAGTCCCACTTCCCATGCCTGAGCATGGTGCTCAGACCACTACCATCAAAGTTGCCCTTGGTACTCCTGGTAAACCTCTTTATATTATGGCAGTTTACATCCCCCCAACAAACCAGAAACTAGCATTTGATTCTGTTCTATCTGCAATTACATATCTTCCCCCAAAAAGCGAACTGATTATTATGGGTGATATTAATGTGAACTGGCTATCCTCTACATCAGCTTCCTACAAAGACGCAGCTAGTGCCTATGATCTTACCCAAGTAGTACCGTCGCCCACTAGGTAGGATCCTCGGACAGGCTCCTCCTCACTTATAGACCTTATCTTTATAAACTTCCCGAACCACATCTCCAAAGTCAGTGTGTTTCCCGATGTACTTAGTGACCACTCCCCCATCGTGTGCTGGTGGACAAATAAAAATACTCCAAACAGACCTAAAATTTCCATCCAAAGGCACCTCAAAAAAGGTGCACTCTCTCGCCTCAGAGTGTACCTCTCCACCTGTGACTGGGAGCCAGTTCATACTGCCCAATCTCTAGACGCTGCGCTCACTGCATTTATTACTATCTTCAATGTTGTCTGTGACATATTTGCCCCCTTCACAAAGAAGGTAATAAAAACCTGGGACACCCCTTGGATTACCCAGTCCCTCCTACAACTGATGCATCACAGGGATAACCTCTGGCACAGGGTCCTATCCTCTCAGCTGCCCCATGATAGACAGCTCTACAGAGAAGCAAGAAATAACCGCACGAGGGCTATTCGGCAAGCCAAGGCCACCTACTATCAACAAGCCTTCACCTCCACGTGGAGCTCTGGGAAATCTTTCTGGAACAATGTTAAGGAACTCTGTGGGAAAGTCACAAACACAGACCCAACCCAGCTCTTAGTTCAGGGTACCCTCTCCCACGACCCCACCGCCATATCCAATACCCTAAACATCACCTTCTCTGACCTTAGTCATGTCCTCCCCATAAATTTCTTTGACCCCATTTCCCACACACCTACTATTACCCCTTGTACCCCTACACACCCTCCTTTCAGGCTGCGTGTAATTTCTTTGCAATCAGGCTAAACGCTACCTCTCAAAAGCCCTGCATAACTCACGTTATAGCAGTACCTCCCTTGACCTTAAAATTCTTCAGCTCACCCTTAATGAGACTCTGCCGCATCTCACCAAACTCCTCAACGACTCACTGTGCCATGGCCAAATCCCTACACTATGGAAGAGGGGTATTATCACACCTATCCTAAAAAAGGGCGATCCAACAACCCCTGGCAACTATAGGCCCATTACGATCCTTCCTCCCCCTCTCAAAAGCTCTAGAAAAAATTGTGTCTGACCTACTCACAGAATACCTAGACAAATATGGACTCCTCTGCCATGAGCAACATGGTTTCAGAAAAGGGCACAGTACTACCACAGCACTACTAGAATTTACATCATACATCCATGAAGCCCTTGAACAGGGGTCAGCAGTTGGTGCAATCTATGTTGATTTGACCAAGGCATTTGACACTGTCAATCATGAGCTTCTTCTTCATGCCCTTGCATCCCCTCCATATTGCACCTGAAACTATCTCCTAGTTCAAAAACTATCTGACTGACAGAACACAGGAAGAAAAAATTAGAAACACACTGTCCTCCAAACAACCAGTTCTTGCTGGTGTCCCTCAAGGGTCAATACTTGGCCCTCTCTTGTTCACTCTCTTTCTGTATTCACTCCCCCTAGCATGTAGTGGAAAGCTATTATTATATGCGGACGATGCTGTGCTATACTGGAAACACACCAACCTCATACATCTCCAAAAATACACTTCAAGGCTGTTTTAGGGAGCTTGAATACTGGTTCACTGACCACCGTCTAATACTTAACTATGACAAAACAAAATCCATGATGTTTGCCCATCGACAAAACCCCCTCAATAACTCCCAGCTCCCAATCTCAAACTTACAGGGTACCCACATTGAGCAGGTCACCCATTTTAAATATCTAGGTATCACTCTGGACACATCCCTTACCTACCACCATCATATTAAACTTCTCTCCTCCTCAGTTAATACCCGACTTGGCATTCTTTACAGACACAAACACTGCCTTCCCCACAGGCACTCACGATTAGGCGTTACTAGCTCAGTCCTCTCATTGGTCGATTATGGAATAACTATTTACGGCGCTGCTGAACAATCAGCCCTAAACAGCATCAATATAGCACTCAACAAAGCCTGCTGCATGGTCACCAGCAGCAATAGACAAACACATACTTGTTTGCTCTATTATCGAGCGGACTGGCTAACCTTAGAAGGGAGGCTTAAATACCAAACCTGCCTCCAAGCCAAAAATATCCTTATGAAACTCGCACCAATTTGTCTTCATCGTCTCATCCAACCAGCCCCCCACAGGGACACCCCTAGACGATTGGCCGGGACCTCCTACACAGTCCCCCACTGCAGGACCTCTCTAGGGCAAAGATCTTTCCGTTATCGTGCTCCCCTCTGGCTAAACAATCTACTATCTTCCATCTTACTTGCCCCCAATCTAAGACTATTCAAAACAGGGATCAAGAAGTTTCTGCTTAACTCGGAGACCTGTAGCTGTTCTCCATCTTTTCACATAGATTGTCGGGCACCGGGGCCACCACATCGTTATGAACATCTCAACTCTCAGATATTATCTCAGCCTTGGCAATACCCTATACTGTGATTGTTAAACTCTTGTAATGTCCTGGCAACTTCAGTACAAGCCTGTTCTCTGTGTAAATTTACTATTACAACTGACGTGTAGCCTTTTACTTATGCTATGATTTTAATCGATTGTCGAAATGTAATATCTCTGTTTTGAGAACGTTGTCCACACTGTCTTGTTGTATTGTCCTGTCATGACTGATGTGGAGCCTTTGCAAAGGAGTCCTTGACTCAAAGGTTGTAATTCCGAAATTTTCAATAAATAAATAAAATACTTAAATGGAGAAGGAAACCTAAATAGTGCTTTCAGTCTTGTAGGCCACTCTGTGCTCTGTACAAAATGGAGTAACATTTGATATCTCTCGTACTGCCCTCCTGTGGTTTCAGGATTATTTGTGTCATAGATTTCAGAAGGTTAAGTTTGGACCACCTTTTCTGAGCATGACACTACCATAGTTGGACATCCTCAAGGGTTGATCCTAGGTCTTTTTGTGAAGCATAGCACCAATATTTATCACTGCCTTTCATAAAGTGCTGTCATAGTGTATGCTGATGATCTGGTCCTCTTTATGAGCTCTAATTATATAGAGAGCATTGACTGCCACCTTACCTCAGACCTCAAGGGTGTCCAAAACTCTCTTTTTCGTAAAACACTTTCAAAAAATCAAGGGTATACCATCAAGATAACATTGCATTTGTAGAGTGGTTAAAGCGCTCGGCAACAAATTAGCATGAGTGAAAACATCTACATGGATATCACAGCAGGGATGTTATAACACTATGCATGCAGCTGTTCTCACTCATGCTCAGTAGTGTAAGTCTGTAAGTCTGTACTGCTTAACTGTGCTGGCAGAGTAACATAGAGGTTAGAGTCACTGCCTGTGATTGAACTTGCAACATCCAGCAGACCTGGGTTTGAGTGTATAATTTTTTTTTTTTTCCATCTGTTGCATCCGCCAGCATGCCCCCCTTGGTTCCAATAGTAAATCCCTCCCGCACTTTCTTCCCCTCCCAAGTTGCATCCCCTGTGGTTGTAATAGTAAATCCCCTTCTGTCTTTCTGCCCCTCCCTGAGTTGCACCCCCGAATAATCTGCCCCTCCTGACACCCCCAAATTTCAATCCCCCCAGGCATCTTCTGTTTTGTGGCATGATTACATGCTGCAACTTTCTCTTTTGCTGTTTTTGTGCGTGGTTGTCAACCTTGAGGTGTTTTTATTCGCATTCTTATGGGTAACCGAATTTCAAGGAATGCTTTTTGGTTCTACACACAGGCTAAGACATTGTCTGTCCTCCACATCAGTCTCCTATAGTGATGATAACATCCTAGACTTGGTATTAGCACTCAAGTATCTAGGGGTGACCTTGGACCTTTCTCTGGATTACCTGTAAATCTGTAAACAACAGTCTTGGACTATCATACAGGATTAGGCACAATCTGAAGTCTAAAGCTAGTGTTGCCATTGTCCATGGGATCCTCCAGCCTACATTTATGTATGGGATACCTGTGTATTCTGCCACAGCCAAAGCCATGTTGATGAAATGGGACGTTACATACAATAACTTGTGCTGCCTTGTACTGGTTACTAATCAAGGGGAACATTATTGTACTCTGTACTCTAGACTTTGTTGGCACCCCCAGAGTCCTTGTGTGATCTTGCTTTCAGCAGTATTAGTCATGGCATCATCTAACATCAGCTGCAATTGTGTGCATACTGTTTTTCTACAATTTGAAAATACATGGATATTGGTGCCTATGCACCAAGCAGTGCACGGTACATGTGAGAGGCACTTACTCTCACCAAGCAGCTATGCACCCACAGACAGGCACATGGTGGCTGGCCTGTAAGTGCATGTGCCACCATTGAGTGCCTGTCTGCAGCTTGCCTCCCCCCCCACGATGTGCTGCTGTGCAGGGGCAGATCAGAGGACACAGATGTGCATGCAATTGCATGCCTGTCCGGGGTCCCGAAGTGCATCCTCTGCTCTGTGCAAACAGGGGATTCTGCAGGAGGGTAACAAATTAAAAGATGAATGAATGCCCAACTGGATGCCTAAAGCCTCCCTTTTGAACGGGAGGACTGGGACAGCAATGTATGGGGGGTTTGATGTCCCACAACCTGCAGGTTTTTTCTGGGTGGAGGTATGCAATGGATACAGCAGAGTACCTTCTGATATATTCTTCTCCCCCCTCACCCACCACTCCAATCTTTTGTGAATGGTGTGAATGCAGGCATGCCGCCTGACATAACCCCATATCATCCACAGGCGTAGCTGTGTGAACGCTCAGGGGATCCAGTGCAGAAGGGACACTCCTCCATTCTGTGCATGCCACCAGGGGACCATGAGACCCCCATGTACTGCTCAGTGTCTTAGATTGCCTATGCACCATGGATCTGCAGTGCACAGGCAGTTCTCTTCTTTGTGCATAGGATACACAGGGCTAGTAAAGTCACCACATGGTCAGGTGACCAATGTTTCCTAATTACTTTACATTGCTATATCTATCTAAATGTGATCTTGTTTTTTTTTTAACCCCTGCTCTTTAGTGGGTCTCAGATGAGTGGGTCATGGGTTTACAATAGTTAATGAGTTGCAACACTGTGGTGAGTTAAGTGCTGTGATGGGCAAGCATATAGTAAAATATAGGATAGATAATGCCATTGACATTTTTCAGCTTGCAGCATCATTCAGATTGTGCAGAGAGATTAAAGGGCAAGGTCAACAGTCAGAGACATTGCATAGTGATACAACGGTTTTCCTCCATGGGTTATCCACCATGGTGGTATCATCAGGTTGTGGGAGACTCCCCACTTCCTTCCTCCTGGTCCATCATAATCTAGTGAGGTAGGTCCAATTGATTGGACCTAAGGGTGCCAGTCGAGACATTCATTCTACCTTCGATTTTCACTGCTTTCAGGTCCTATGTCTGCAGTCAATGTGCTCGTTTACATATTTTGGTCTGTGGGCAGACTTTTTTAACACTAGTGAATGCTATACCAAATGACCAAAAACAATATTAGTATAATGCACTAGTAAATGGAGAACAAATGAAGACAAAATGATAGTATTCAGACTGTTGTAGGTGGTGATATTTGGTGGTACAGTAGTTTCAAATGATCTTTTTTGAGAAACTACAGATAGCTAGGGCTAGATATACCCAATTGGAGGCATTTCATTATTTCTGATCTGTAGCTGTTGGTGGTGGTTGATAGGGAGTAGAGTATACTGATTACTGGGGGTGGAAAAAAGTTGAAAAAGAAAAGGTGACTTCTGACTTTGATCTCACAATATGCAAATTATGAAACCAGGAGCAAGTTGCTGGGGGATGGGGGGGGTAGTGAGCTGTGAACTTGGGAACCAGGTTTGAATCCCACAAGTACTACTTACTGGATAAATGACCTCAGCAAGATGCTTGGTGTGGGGAGACAGTTTAAAGCAGGGGTGTCTGGCATCTGAGGCACAAAATCAGAGTTGTAAGATTCTGACCTTTTTTTTTGTTTTGTTTTTTTGTTAGTAACTGGGATTTTTTTTTTATTAAAGGCCAAAAACCCAAATTCCTTGAAAAGGGATCCAAGTCTGAATGTTTCTTTCTTTCAAAGCATCTGTTCCATACTCCCCACTGCACTAGTTAGGGCACCGAAAAAAAAAGGGCATGGTGCAACCCTGATGCCGGGCCGCCTCCACCATGCCTACACAATTACATCAAAGACATACCAGCCATTTTTCCACCCCTCCCACTGTAACTTATTATTTTCTGGGTATGGTGTGGTCAGTCTGCTGCTGTGGTATCAGAGATGGTCCTATCTTAGCCTTTTCCCATCTACAGAAGTTATATACTGCTGCCTACTAGTTCAAATGAAAAATGCTCTCACGATCATGCACTCACCAGTTGCAGTGTATACCTACTTCCTCCAGGACAAGTTTCTTCTTACTTCCAATGGCAGTGTGAATAAAATAAATGGGAGGGCAAGGGAACAACAGTCACAAACCCTTCTGCCAGCTCAGCCAGCCATCATATACTGAATGAATATGAGTGCCCCATTTTTCACATGTATTTAGTCTACAGCAGCTGTTTGAGGGGACAGGACAGTTTGTGCTGCTGAAAGTAGTTGTAATAACCAAAACATCATCCCCAGGCTACCCCAGCTCCATCCATCATCAACAGTGAACTTCAGTGGGCCTAGAAAAGATTCCTCACAGTGTTGATTGTGCTTAACCCTGTGCAGTACCTCTAATCCAGATGCCTTGTACTGTACCCGAGATGGAATAAAATCCAGTCATGCCTATAGGAGGATGTACAGTACTGAAGAACAGGAATCCATTAGAGGAAAGCAAAGAGGCAGTAGGGATAAATAGTACATTAAAAAAATGTGCAGTGACTGTAAAGGAGGCAGTGCATTCCTTTGTTTACAGTAATCATTAGAAAAAATACCTTTTCCATTAACAAAGAAACATCACCACATGAACTACAACAACTGTACAACTCAGTATGCTACATACATTCTCTCTTTTAAAAAAGCAATTGCTATGCATTAAAAATGTATTTTCATTTCTGGAGCTTGGCAGCTCTTCAGTGTGTACAGACTAATAATACAGTCAGCAAGTACAGTGTTGACAGCCATGGCGATCTGATAATGAACCTTGGTAGCTCCACTAACAATTCAGTGATTCCAGTCCAGCTACAGTGATAAGACAGTGAAGTTCTTTGACTTAACAAAGCATTATTTTAATTTAAAAATATTTGCTGAGCTGTGCACCTGGAACAGTTCTCAGTGAAAGGTTACACTAACAGTTCTTTACTTGTGAAATGAGGACCACTAGTAAACCAATCATAATGTGGGATTCCATGCTCAACATTTCATGATCATATCATTTGATGAGCTCACAATTGAATCAATAGGGGATATACAATGGTGAGCTGTCAGATAAATGATTTATCTACACAAGTGCTGTTTGACCTCGGGTAACCTCACGAGTGGTGTAAGCCAAGAGTTAGATATCCAAGGTCAAACAGCACGAGTGTAGATAAACCATTTATCTGACAGCTCACCATTGCATATTTCATTTATGCAATAGGGATGCTCTCTGTGAGTGCAGGGACATTTGCTTTTGATTATCTTTTTTTGCATATGTTTGTCAAAAAAGTGAATACAAAATTGCATTTTCTGCTCTTTTTTGCTAATTATAAAAAACTATAAGGTATCTATAAATGAAATACCACTCATTATGTAGATACTTTTGTGCTGCACAACTTTCATGCTCACAGCACTATGCTGTCTTTTTTCGTTTTAAGGTTATTTGCATTTGAATATAGTTAGTACTGGTACCGAGGCCGAACATTCTAAATGAGTTCCGGAGTGATTGTAACCTGTCTACTATGTATTTAAATCAGTGATGCTGCATCTACTATGTGTATAAATGTAAAATTTTGAATTTATCTCACAGTAGCTCACATTTATCACATAGGATTTATGTCCACACTTTTTGCATAAATGAGCATATTTAGTGAAGTAAAAGTAAGTTAGATGTATTTTTATATAGGTATTACATATTCTGGCTGAAACCTATTTTCAGAACAGTCCTCTCCATACATCTGTACATACAGTACTTTGGTACAGTTCCATCCATTATATACATTTAGAGATGAAAGTGTATAAAAGCCTAGCATTATACAAATCTGCAGCAATAAGCACAATTATATAAAACAGTTGCATTCATGGTTACAGTTACTTATTAAACTTTTTTTTTGGAACATGCTGAGCATTAGAACCATCCTAGTGACAAAACTTAGCCTATTCCAAAATCTAGCAGCATTACGGCAACTCCCCATTTCCTCAAACCTAGAAGGATTTCTGGGGACTTTCAGCCTTCTGGTATTAGAATTCCTAGTACCACAAATTCTGTAATTGTTAGTTTCTACTTACTTATGTGCACATCACACCTATCCCAGCTGTGCACCTTTGATGGGTAACTATAACATGATGGCACCCACAGGGAAGCTGAACTGTTTGGGAACACTATTGGTCTGGATTTGCTTGACCACCAGCAATTTGAACTGAGCCACTTGATAGTTTGTATTCTACCATAAAGTTATTGGCATAATTGGGACTAAACTTGCCCCCATAGCGGTTCCATTTTTCTGTAAGTGTAACCTTCAAATTTAAAATAGCTATTTTAAAGGACAATCTCTGCAAATTGTTTAATGAGTGTATTTGGTGGTTTACTGTCTGATAGTTCCTCTAATGCTTTGAACATTGCTGCTAGTTCTGCTTTGTGTGGAACTGAAGTACAGCAGAGCCACACATGATGCAACATAGTAATGTGCAGTAAGGGGTTGATTGCCATTTGAAGTATGCTGTTCCCTTCAGCATACTGCAGCATTTGTAATATACTACAGCACTGCTGCACTGCATCCTGGGTAGAGATACAGCAAAATTAAATTTCATGAGTGAAACTGCCGCGAAATCAGCAATTTTGCTAGCTGAAACGTTACGCGAAATTGTGGCAACATTTTGCAATTTTGCCCACAATTTCACCCATCGACACCTGCCACCACAAGTCCAATTGAACCACCAACCCCCCCTACACACAAGTTATCCTGCACCCCCCCTGATTTATGTTCTTAAAAAAGAAATACCTTACACTCTCTGGTGTCTAGTGACCCCCCCCCCAGCCATCACTGGCAATTATAATATTAAATAAACACCTCCCAAGTTACCTTGTGCCTCCATCTGTTTTGTGGAAAAAGAAGACAAAATCACCCTTCACTCCCTGGTGTCTAGTGGACCACCTAGCCTCCCACCTCATCAATAGCTATCAGCATCCACCCAGCTCCCCCCCCCAGTAACCTATTCAGGCCACTGGTTCAGCCTTCCACTCACCTCAATGGCCAGCAGCCAGACTGAGTGCCACTGAGTGCTTGAATGAATGAGAATGAATGAGCGAGTATGTGTGCTTATCCATTCTCATTCATATAAGCACTCAGTGGCACTCAGTCAGGCTGCAGGCCATGGAGGTGAGTGGAAGGTTGTGCCGGTGGCCCAACTGGGCTACTGGGGAAGGCTGGATGGTGCTGATATCTGTTAATGGGGTGGGAGGTGGGGTCCACTAGACACCAGGGAGTGGAGGTGATTTGTCTTTTTTTTCATGAAACAGACAGAGGGTGTAACTTGGGGGGTTTACTATTATAATGGCCAGTGATGGCCAGGGGGGGGACACTAGACACCAGAGAGTGGAGGGTATTTTTTTTATAAGACAAATCAGTGGTGCGCAGGGTAATTTGGGGGGTTCTTATTTCATATTATTATGGCCAGTGATGGCCGTGGGGACCACTGGACACCAGTGAGAATTTTGGCCAGTGGGTAATGGCCACAACAATTTGCCACAGGAGGTGAAAATACTCCCTCAGGTGGTTAAATTTCACTGCAGGTGGTGAAATTTCACCCGCAGGTGAGAAATTTTGCCTACGAGTGAAATTTCACCAGCTTGGAGGTGAAATTTTATGTCCAGCTGTGGGTGGAATTTCACATTTTGCCCCACAAAATATTTAGCAGAATGCGCTAATTACAGAAGATATATCACTGGGCGAAAGTTTCCAATTTCACATATCCCTAATCCTGGATAACATAGAAACATAGAAACATAGATTTTGATGGCAGATAAGGACCGCTTGGCCCACCCAGTCTGCCCATTTCCCTACCTAATGGATAAGCTGCAGATCCTAGTTAACCAGCAGCCTACTTCTTCCTACCTCCACCCCCTAGAATTGCCTTATGACTGTCCCATGCATGCTTGAATTCCACCACTGTTTCTGACTCCACAACCTCCTCCTGAAGGCCGTTCCATGCATCCACAACCCTCTCTGTGAAAAAATACTTCCTTAAATTACCTCTGAGCCACTTCCTTCTATTCTTCAAATTGTGCCCCTTGTTCTGCACACCTCTTTTTTTGAAAGATGCTAATCTCTTGGACTTTGTTGATTCCCTTGAGATACTTGAAAGTTTCTATCATGTCCCCCCTCTCCCTCCTTTCCTCGAGGCTATACATATTCAGCTCCTTTAGTCTCTCTTCATATGTCTTCCGGTGCAGACCCTGCACCATTTTAGTTGCCCTCCTCTGGACAGCCTCCATCCTGTCTATGTCCTTGCGGAGATTGGGTCTACAGAACTGCACGCAGTACTCCAGATGGGGTCTCACCAACTGTCTGTACAGAGGGATAATAACTTCCTGTTTTCTACTGGTGATGCCTCTCCCTATGCATCCCAGTATCCCCCAACCCTCCTTGCTGCCCTCTCACATTGCTTGCTCACCTTTAGGTCATCTGATATGACTACCCCAGGTCCCTTTCCATTTTTGTTGTTGTTAGTATCTCACCCCCCATTGTGTACTCTTCCCCTGGGTTTTTGTTTCCCAGGTGCATTACCTTGCACTTCTTAGCATTGACTCTAGCTGCCATACATTTGACCATTCCTCTAACCTTGCAAGTCCTTCTCATCCTTTCCACCCCACCTTGTGCATCCACTCTGTAGCAGATCTTTGTGTCATCTGCAAAGAGACATCGTTCCTTCCAGTCCCTCTACAATGTCGCTTATAAAGACATTGAAGAGGACCGTCCTAATACTGAACCTCATGTAATTTCCACTAGTAACCCCTTTCTTCAGAGTGGACTCCATTTACTATTACTCTCTGTGTCCTATTCTTCAGCCAATTCTTTACCCAGGCTGTCATCTTGGGACCCACTCCCAGGCTGGCTAACTTGTATATTAATCTTTTGTGGGGACTGTGTCAAATGCCTTGCTAAAGTCTAGGTAGGCCATGTCCACAGCCCTCCTGATCTACTACTTTGGTCACCCAGTCAAAGAAATCTATCAGATTTGTCTGGCATGACCTTCCCGCTGTGAATCCATGCTGCCTTGGGTCCTGAGCCCCTCTGACCTTTAGATACTCAACAATTCTTTCCTTCAGAAGTGATTCCATCATTTTCCCTACCACTGAGGTTAAACTAACAGGTCTGTAGTTTTCTTCTTCTGCCTTGCTCCCAATTTTGTGAAGGGGAATCACATCTGCCCTTCTCCAGTCCTCGGGTACCACCCCATCCTCCAATGATTTGTTAAAGAGGTAGTCAGTGGTGTCACTAGTTCACCTTTAGTTCTTTTTAGATTCTGGGATGAATCCCATCAGGCCCCATTGCTTTGTCCACCTTCAGTTTTAAGAGTTCTTTCAGAACCCTTTCTTCTGTAAATGGGCTGGTATCAACTTCTGTATCCAGAGTGTTTCTACTGTTTGTTTTAGGTACCTCCCCCACGTCCTTTGTAAATACTGAGCAAAAATATTTGTTTAGTATCTCTGCCTTTTCACAGTCTCCCTCTGCCCACCCTTCCTCCTCTTTATTAAGCCTCACTAGCCCTCCCTTGGTCTTCCTTTGCACCCTTATGTACCTATAAAAGGTTTTATCCCACTTCTTAACTGAGTTGGCTATCTTTTCCTCGGTTTGGGCCTTTGCTGTTCTGACTGCCTTCCCAGCTTCCTTTTGCTTTAACTGATACAGTTCCCTGTCCTGCTCCTTCTGTGATTCCTTGTACTTCCTGAATGCTTTCTTTTTCTCTTGAACCTTCACTGCCACTTCCTTTGAGAACCATAATGGTTTCTTACATCATTTCGTTTTGTTAATTTGCTTCACACAAAGGCTTGTTACCTCTGTGATGGCAGTTTTTATTATTCCCCATTGTTCTTCCACCCCTCCTTCCTGCCCATTTGCTAGTGCATTCCTTAGGCACTCACCCATTTTGGCAAAGTCAGCCCTCCTAAAGTCCAGTACTTTTGCCTTTGTGTGGCTTGACTCTATTGCTGTGTTTATTGTGAACCATACTGTTCAATGGTCGCTAGTTCCCAGATGGCTACCCACTTCTACATCTGTGATCCTCTCTTCATCTCCATTTGAGAGAACCAGGTCTAAGATTGCTCCCTCTCAGGTGGGCTCCAATACTAGTTGTCTAAGGCATGCCCCTTGTAGGGCATCTAGAATAACCCCACTCTTTGAAGTGGCTGCTGCAACTGCACTCCAGTTAACATCTGGCATATTCAGATCACCCATCAGCAATATCTCCCTTTTCTGCCATTCTAAGTATTCTTTCTATCATTTCCTTGTCCATTTCCTCCCCTGAGAGAGTCTGTATATAACCTCTGTGTGGATTGTGGTGCCATTGCGGTCTCCAAATTTACCCACAGTGCTTCTTCTCCTCCCTGTTTTCCATTTTGTTCTGTTGCTTTGATTCCTTCCCTTATGTAAAGAGCTACTCCTCCTCCTCTTTTACCCTCCCTCTCCCTCCTGTAGATAGTGTATCCTGGTATGTTTATGTCCCAGTCATGGTTTTGTGTGTACCATGTTTCTGTGACTGCCACGATATCCAGATGTTCCTTCTCCATCAAGACCACTAATTCAGGAAGCTTGTTACTCAGACTACGGGCTTTGGTACTCATTGCTCTCCATTTTTTGATGGCTTTACCTTCTTTTGCAGCATCCCCCACTGACCTGTCTACCTCAGTCTTTTTCTCATTTAGTACCCTGTTTTGTAGGGAGAGGCTGGGATTTTCCTGCTGCTTGTCAACACCCCTGTATACAGACATCACACATCTATTGTTACCAATATCTAGATCCTTGCAGCTGTGCTCACCTTACTGAATTCTCCTAAAATGTCAACCAAATGCCTGGAATCTTTCAAGTAAAAACAAAAGTTTTCAATTATTGTTTTACAATGAAAATCTATAAATATCGATAAGGGTTTAGTTACAGAATCCTGCCCTGAAATAATTGGATGTCATCGCAGTTTCTCTGGATTCTTGTGCATCTTATGTAAAATATAAAAAAGTGGGGTTTTGGAATATTGTGAAATTTAAGATCTTGCTATATAGTTCTCAGTCCAATTAGTCTCTTTGATCTTTTCAACCACATTTAGAATTTTACATTTTGAAGCTTCAGAAGTGATTTTGTTCATCCTGTCATAGTTTTTTACATCATTTAATCTTCATTTAAGGTTGAGGAATCCTGCTGATTCCACCATGGGGTAAGCCTTGGGGGAACAATTGGCAGGTAAGTACTAAGGGAAGTCTAGGTAATGAGGCTGGGGTAGCCAGCAAGGATGGGGGCCACATGGAAGGAGGGGATGAATAGAATAAGACAAAATTAAATTATTGTAACATGACTGTCTCTTAATAAATCCATGCTGATTTCCATCCATGGAGTCCTTTTCCTCTAACAACGTGTCTCTTTCCTCTTAAATAACATTCCTCACTATCAATGTCATGCTCACTGGAGTGTAGTTTCCTGGATTTCTCCCATCACCTCCTTTGTGTAAAGAAATCACAATTGCCAACATTCAGTTCTCAATCACTACACCTGTCACAATTCTTTCTCAAAAAGAGGACTAACAGTGTTTCTGCTTACAATTACCTAGTTTTCTTTACTACCCTAAATTGAATCCCATCAGATGGTGATTTAATTGTTTTTAGGCTCACCAGTCCCTTTGGTTCCCATTCTCTCATTGTCCTCTCAGGTGTCTCAAGTGTCACCATCAAAAAATGTAGGATGGAAACAGAACCTATCAAACAGCAGTGTCTAAATTGAACTTGGGACACTTGGATTAGAACTGCAAGTTTTATTTTAAGATAGTTATATGCCATATGAGTCTGTAATCTATGTGTCCTATTTGAGAAATAAGTAATTTTATGGTTAGAGTTTTCAGTCGTATGTAAATTGTGTATTTAAAGGCTAATTGTATCGTGTCTATTATTGTAGAGCATTACAGGGAAGTTTGTTTAGAGCTTAGATATATAAGGTAGTTTGTAAACTTGTGCAATTTTAAGGGGAAAAGGGTGACTGATTGTTAAAGAAATGAAGCTGATAGTTGCACTCTTAGTGATCCGAATTGGGGGGAGGTCACACTTTCTTTTGTAGTGGGGCCTATAGTATAGTCCCATAACTACCATATGAGTTTTAAGGTAAGAGGAACTGATATCCAGTTGGGGAAGTTATTGGTGGTAGTATCTGTGGCAATTGGTTCCTCCTTGTGCTCATCTAATTGTTTTGATAGTTGTGTGAGGAGGAGCCAATTGTGGGATTTACATAACCAATCTTTGGATAGGTTTTTTCCTATGCTAGCTAGAATGATTGGGAGGTTTTTCAAATGGATGTATAGGCCCCAGGGTAAACTATCAAGAAAATTATTGGTCTTGTTACGTAATTTAATGATAATGCACTTGTTGTGCTGTGGAGACATCCATCCTAATCCTGGCCCTGAATCTTTTGGCCTGAGGGGGAATAATGAGTACCTTAGTGAGGACGTTAATGTGGTGCATTTAACGTTAGAATAATAAAGGGGAATTTTGATTCCATTAAGGATTGGGTGAGGGAAATGCAACCCCAGATTCTTGTACTGACAGAAACGTGGTTAATAATAGGGTCTGTGATGCTACAGTAGAATTGGAGCATTATTAAATGTTCAGGAAAGATAGGAATAAGAAGAGAGGAGGTATCTTAATCTATGCTAACTTTAAGCTTGAAATAGAAGGTGGGGAGGACTTTACATAGGAGGGGGGGTTGGAATGTTTACCCATTATTATTAAATTCCCATATGTAAAATCTGTTTTGTTAATGGGAATATATAAACCACCTAAAGTTAAGAATGAGACCTTCCTTCAGCTGTTAAGACATTGTATGAAATATAGGAATACCCATGAGATCATTTGGATAGGGGATTTTAATGTTAATTGGGCCCAGGTAAACCCCACTCACCCCTTAATTGAAATACAGGAGGCTTTGGGATTAGTTCAAATAATAAAAGATCCAACAAGATTAAATATGAAGCAATTGCAGAATTCTACTATTTTGGACCTCATATTTACAAATTTTCCAGAAGTATATAGTAAAAAGCGAGTTTTGGTGGATGCTTTTTGAGACCATCAGGCAATATTTGCCACATGAGGGGATATAAAAATACCCCACAAAATTACTTTTTCAACTTGGAGAAGTTTTAAAAACTTTGATTATATGAATTTTATGATAGATCTGGAAAACAGGAATTGGAATAGAATGGCATTGATACCTGGGGTGTCTGAAGTTTGGTCATATTTTTACCAAGAGTTCCTCGATGTTTGTAACCACCATGTCCCTCTAAAATGCAGGAAGGTGAAGGCAGGTAATGCCAAATGGTATAATGTTTCCTTGCATAAACTGAAAAATGCAAGGAATAAAAGCTGGGTAATAGCGAAATGATCTAACAGCTCTAATGATTGGTTGGCCTATAAACAGTTGAGGAACCAGTATACTAAGGAACTTAGAAGAGATAAACAGGAGTATTTTAAAGGGAAATTGCATCTGAATTATAGAACAAATCCAAGACAGTTCTGAGGTATTATATCTGACCTTATGGGGAATAAAAATAAACACCAAATAATAAGGATTGAGCATGAAGGAAAATTCATACCTGTCAGTCCATAAGTAGCTAATATGTTTAATAAATGTTTTAATAATGTAGGGGTGCAGGCTCAGAATCATAATTTAGGGATTGGGATTGACCTAATTACTAAGGGTAGGGGTGATGAGCAAATGGTAAATGGAGAGAGGAGGTTTTCCTTTGACCATATATTGGTGGAAGAGGTTAGAACTGAATTGTTATGGTTAGATGTCTCAAAGGCAAAGGGCTTAGATGATATCCCTAATAATCTTTTGAAATGTGCTGCTCCATGTATAGCATTCCCAGTGATTTACTTGTTTAACTATTCTCTTACAACAAACAGTTACCCAGAGGGTCGGAAGGTAGCAAAAATGATTCCAGTCTATAAATGGGTCTCGAGGAGAGAAATTAGTAACTATAGACCTATTTCTTTGATTTTACAGGTTTCCAAAAGAATGGAAAAGTTAGTAGCTAGACAATTGAAAGATTACTTAGAACGGAGCAATTTGTTAAATGAGTATCAGTCTGGATTTTGATTTAAACACAGTACCCAGTCTGCTCTGGTAAAAGTGGTAGGGGATATCCAGATAAGCCTGGACAGGAGGAACTCAGTTGGTGCTATCTTTATTGATTTGTCAAAAGCTTTTGACACCCTAAATCATGATGTCCTCCTGTCCAGGCTCAGGGACCTGGTTATAATTGGATCATAGATACATAGATACAAAGACAGTGTCGGCAGATAAGGGCCTATGGCCCACCCAGTCTGCCCATTTGAGCTTGTAAGTTCAGTTTGTTTTCCTAGAAGTCTGTTGCCCCTTACCCCTGACCTCCAGAATTCCTTTATGTCTATCCCATGCATTCTTAAATCCCGTGATTGTTTCAGCCCCCACCACTTCCTCTGGCAGGGTGTTCCACTTGTCCACCACCCGTTCTGTGAAGAAATTCTTTCTCATGTTTCCTCTGAATCATCCTCCTCCAACTTCATCCCATGCCCTCTAGTCCTGGAACATCTTTTTCGCTCAAAAATAGCATTTTCCTGCACCCTGTCCTCCCTGTAAGATACTTGTATGTCTCTATCATATCCCTCTCTCCCTCCTCTCCAGGAGTACATGTTCAGTTCCTTCAACCTGTCTTCATAGGACTTGTGATGCAATCCATGCACCATCTTTGTTGCCCTCCTCTGAACCTTCTCTACCCTGTCTATGTCCTTACGTAGGTATGGTCTCCAGAACTGTACACTGTACTCCAGGTGGGGCCTCACTAGTGTCTTGTATAGCGGAATTATGACCTCCCTTTTCCTGCTGGTGATACCCCTGCCTATACATCCCAGCATCCTATTTGCTTTACCTGCTGCCTTGTCACACTGTTTCCCTACCTTGAGGTCATCAGAGATGACAACCCCAAGATCTCTTTCCTGCTTGGTGCATGCTATATCCTCACCCCCCAACTGATATATTGCGTCAGGGTTTTTGTGCCCCATATGCATTATCTTGCACTTCTTTGCATTGAATTTCAACTGCCAAACCCCTGACCATTCTTCAAGTTTCTGCAGGTCCCTTCTCATTCTGTCTACACCCTCTGGTGTGTCTACTCTGTTACAGAGCTTTATGTCATCAGCGGAACAGTGAAATTCTGCCTTCTAGGTCCTGCGTAATGTCACTGATGAAGATGTTGAATAGCACCGGTCCCAGCACTGATCCCTGTGGTACCCACTGGTCACTCTTCCTCTGTGGAGTGACAGCCATTTACCACCACCCTCTGTGTCCTGCCACCCAGCCAGTTACCTACCCACCACACTACTGTCCTGCCCACACCCATATTCCTCAGTTTGTGTAATAGTCTTCTATGTGGCACAGTGTCAAAGGCCTTGCTGAAGTCCAGATAGGCCATGTCCACTGCCCTCCCCCCTGATCCACCTTCCTAGTCACCCAGTCAAAAAATTTAATGAGGTTGGCCTGACATGACCTCTCCCTGGTGAAACCATGCTGCCTTGGGTCCTGTAGTCCATTGACAACCAGATGTTCCACCAATCTCTCCTACAGTAGTGCTTCCATGATCTTCCCCACTACCGAGGTGAGGCTGACTGGTCTGTAGTTTCCTGCTTCCTCTTTGTTCCCACTTTTGTATAAGGGGACTACATCTGCTGTCCTCCAGTCTTTGGGTACCTCCCCTGTTTCCAGTGATCAGCTAAACAGGATAGCCAGAGGTTCAGCCACCACCTCTCTTAGTTCTTTAAGGACCCTGGGGTGCACCCCATCTGGCCCCATTGATTTATCAACTCTTATTACTTCCAGTTCCTTCAGGACCCTTTCTCCTGTAAAGGGACTTGTGTCCATTTCTGCACCATTCTCACCCCTTGTACTCCCTTCAGACCCATTACCCTCCTCTTCCTCAGTAAAGACTGAGCAGAAATACCTGTTCAAAATGTCAGCTTTATTGTTGTCATCCTCCACGCGGCCCCCATCCTCCCCCTTCAGTCTCACTATCCCTCTCTTTGTCTTTCTTTTTTCACTTATGTACCTGTAAAAGGTTTTGTCCCCTCTACCCACTGATTTTGCAATGTGTTCTTCTGTCTGAGCTTTGGCTTCCCTTACTGACCTCCCTGCCTCCCTTTGCTTCTCCTGGTACTTCTCCCTATCCCCTTCTGCCTGTGTCTTTTTGTATTGCCTGAATGCAATCTTTTTGGCTTTCACTTTCTTTGCTACCTCTTTCGAAAACCATAATGGTCTCCTCTTCCTTTTCCTCTTGCTAACCTGCTTAATGCATAATTCTGTTGTTCTTGTAATCCCCAATTTAAATACTGCCCACTGTTCCTCAACCCCTGATTCCTGTCCCATTCCCTTAATGCCTCTTTCAAGTATCTCCCCATTTTCCCAAAGTCTGCCCCCTAAAATCCAGGATACGTGTTTTGTGTGGTTTGGTTCTGCTCTTTCTGTGATTTCAAACCACAATGACTGGTGGTCACTGTTTCCCAGGTGCTCCCCACTGTTACCCCCATCACACTGTCCCTGTTTGTGAGCCAAGGTCCAGTATTGCCTTCTGCTGAGTTGGTTCCATGACCAGTTGCTTGAGGAAGGCACCCTGAAGAGGTCAGGATAAATCTGCTCCTAGTTGATGCTGCTGCTGGGATGCTCCAGTCCATGTCTGGAATATTGAAGTCTCAACCAGTACTACCTCACCCTTGTCTGCCATCCTTTGGATGGCTAGCATCAACTCCTATCTGTTTCTTCCTCCTGGGCTGGTGGTCTATAGACCACACCTGTGCAGATGGCTGTCCCAATTTTCCTTTCCAGCTTAACCCACAGTATCTCTCCCCCATTTTGTTCCTCCTGGATCTCTGTGGCCCTTATGTCATTTTTCACATACAGTGCCACTCCTCCTCCCTTCCTGCCTGCACTGTCTCTTCTGAATATGTTGTAGTCAGGTATGGTCATCTCCCAGTCGTGGTTATCATTACACCAGGTTTCAGTGATGGCCACAATGTCCAGGTTTGACTGTACCATGACAGCCTCCAGATCTTCCATCTTGTTGCTAAGGCTCCTGGCATTTGCACACATGGCTTTCCATGATTTGACCTCCTGTGGAGGTGGAGGGGATCAGAACAGAAATGGTTTAGTTCTTATCTTACAAATAGGTAACATATGGTAGAAATTGGTGAGTTAAATCTACGCTACTCCCAATTAAGGTAGGATTACCCCAAGGTTCCATCTTGGGACCCCTACTTTTTAATATTTACATAAATGGTCTAAAATGTAGTGATCCTGATGTTAGATATCATCTATACGCTGACAATACATT
This sequence comes from Neoceratodus forsteri, assembly GCA_016271365.2. NCBI lineage: Eukaryota > Metazoa > Chordata > Ceratodontiformes > Ceratodontidae > Neoceratodus > Neoceratodus forsteri. The sequence goes on along the minus strand of CM057455.1, from coordinate 397,168,362 downwards.
GATATATGTGGAGGGGAGTTCCCTTGAAGGCATTACTATAAAGTTGCAATCAGCCTTTTTCGAATTGCAAACATTTTTTGATACTCTGAACCTAATTATAAATGCAAAGAAAACACAGGTGGTTCACTTTGGGGGTTCTCCTACTTTATGCCCACCTCTAGAAATTAAAACTAAAATGGGGGAGAAAGTTCAACAAGTTACAAGCTACAAACACTTGGGTATGTGGCTGGACTGTAGGTTAAAATGGGATAAGCATATAGAGAGTTTGATGAGCAGTCTCAGTAGGAAACTGGGAACGCGCTATGAACTAAAGTACTATGCAACTAAAGAAACACGATGCAGGATTGTGGAAACCATGATTCTGACGGTACTTGATTATGGGGACCTGATGTATGAAGGGGCCTCGAGGGTGGAGCTGGCTAAGCTGGACATGATGTACAATAGGCTTGCCCGCTTCATCCCCGATGCTCCCAGAAACACACATCATTGTGATTTGTATACTATAGGACATTAGATTGGTGGTGTTTGGAAGATAAGAGAAATCTCTATTTTGTAAACTTTATGGGAAAAATAGGGAGAAAGAAGCAACCTAGGTATATTCTGGATATGTTTGTTGTAAGGGAATTAAGAGAGGGCTTGAGATCTTCAAAAGGGATATAACATGTTATTCCAAAATGTAATTTAGGGGTGGGTAGAGCCTCTGTTTTAAGTAGGGGATCTAAGATTTGGAATAATATACCACCAGAAATGAGAGATGCTGTAGTGGCCCTTAACCTTGAGGTGTTTAAAAATTGGTATGACAAACTTAAATATAGTCCAAAACATTGTTGCCAATGAATCAGTTAGAATGTAGCTATTGAATAATTAGCCATACTACTGAGCTATGGATAGGGTGTGTGTTATAAAATAAAACAATAAGGTAACTCCTGTCATAGCCTATATTCTATGAAATAGGCATCATGTTGTTAGAATTATGGATATTTGTTGTATTTCCATAATTCTAAATTGTTAAATTTCCCTGTATATGGTTTTGATAATTGATTGGTGCTTGTTCTTCTGGATTTTATACATTGTTGTGATGTAACTAAACGTATGTTTGTTAGGTGTGTTTTACATCTTAATATTTAATAATTGTAACCATGTCTGGAACTAGCAGTGTATGTTTATTAATGGATCTTCTTGGAAATGAGTTCTTAACTCAATGGAGTTTATCCTTTATTCTTTTTCATTCCATATGAATTTGAATTAAAGTTTTACAAACAAACAAATGTAAGGGTAAGCTTTACAGCACTTATTTCACCATTTTTCTCTTTTATCACCATAAGCAAGGTAATAACCATAGCCAGCCAGCTAACTAACCAGCACATCACATAGGATGCCACTGCCAGTCACCAGCAAGTGCTTCCTTCTGCCAGTCTCTAACCCCATTCTGTCGGGACTATCCATTACCAAGGACCTGGATGGAGGAAGGACTCTGTTTTTAAACAATTTTTGCCATAGGCCCTGAATGGTAAAATTCTATTAACAATAAGGCCTGTAGAGTCAAAGATCCTTGAGTGTATTCATTAGCTGCTGAGTGGACTTAATTGGCAACACAGTTCAGGATAACTAGACACAGTATTAAGCAAAATGCCCACCCCTGAAAAAAAAGACTAGTTTGAATATCCAGCGTACAGAAGTAAATATCAAATTACAATCAAACCCTGAAAGGACTTCTCTGAAGTACTTTTACAGGTGGGTTGCAACTTGATACTGTGGTATAATTTGGACATGTGTTTACTTTGTGGAATATCTGCTGTATTCGCCAAAAAGGTAATTATTAAGTTTTTTTTTTTTTTTACTTTTGCTTTTGTTTTCTTTCTTTTCATGTTGCCCTGGCTCCTTAGAGAAGTCCATACTTTTGGGCAAAGGGCCAGTCATGAGTGACGGAGGTCAAAGTCGTTTAAAGGGTCACCAAAATGGAGGAGCCAGGAGGATGGGTGAGGATGCCTAGAGGATGCCATTCACAAATCACCTACTGAATAGGCACTCACTGCCAAAGCAGCCAGAAAGTTCCCCTCAAATTTGGCAGCCAGAGCACCTTGTGACATATCTGCAAGAGTGTCCCCACAAAATTGGCACCTGTTGGGAATCTGCTGTTAAAGCAGCCAGAAAGCAACACAGCAGTGACACCAAGAGAGCACCCACAAAAACTTGTTAGGGCAACTATGCCATGGCAGCCAGATACTACTTACATCACATTCATAAGGCAGCCACAGACTTAATGTGCACAGTAGAAAGACCCTACTGGGTGAACAGCAACTATTAGTCTCCCCAGGCAGCAGCTAGGCACCCAATATCATCTCAGAAGGCAGACAGAATTCTCACAAAACTGGTACCTGGGGAGCATCTGCTGCTAAAGCAGCCAGAAAGCAACCACAGTAGTGACACTCACTGAGCACTCCCACCACTAAAATGGCAGCTATGCCATGGCAGCCAGCGATTACCTGCATGGCTTCTATAAGGCAACCATAACAAGGCAGTCACAGTCCTAATTACAAAATAAAAAGCACCTACCAGGAGAGCAGCAACTACCTCTTTCACCAGGAGCAACTGGGCACCTGTTGTTGGCAGCCACACATTAATTTTGTATGTAAGAGTCATCACTGTTGCTAGTGGGTTACCCTCCATACAATTCCTGGGTCTGATCCTGTCCACTCCCCCCCAAAAAAAAACTTGTAGTTTGTGTGAAATTATTATTGGTGAACATACTGGGCCCTGTACATGAAAGCGTGGGAAGTATGATGAAAACAGATGTAGAGGATGTGCACATCTGTGAGCCACACAGTGGATGGCAGCTACACAGCATTCATGATGGCCGCTGCATGCAGTGGGAAGGGCCAGATGAGCCACAGAACACTCCATACAGGCAGTGCAGGTGGGTCTGCACTATGCAGGAACGCCCCTTGACCCCACCATATAAGGTGACGGAACACCCTCCATGAAGCCGCATGGCTGTGAATACTGCACAGAACAACTGGCAGTATGCTATGGCAGAACAGCCAGTGGACACAGAGGTGGGAGTGGAAGATGTGGAGGATGGCAATGAACTAAGAGGCAGTGGTGCCCGTGAATGGGGATGTGGCCAGGCATGGGGTGGGAGATGTTCCCATGCCACCAACTTCAGTGATGGCCAAATCGCAGCCATGGTCACCGATATATGCCAGCACTACAGAAGGCCGTATGGTACAAAGGCCCCGAACACACCAAAGGAGGTCAAGGCCAGGACATGACTGGACATACAGGCCACCATTAACGTCAATGGGTCAGAGGTACAGACCATTCTGGTGATCAAGCATAAGTGGTGGGACATGAGGGTGGCAGTGAAGTGGAAGCTAGCCGTCAGCAGGAAGGCATGCCGCAGGCACAGATGGTGGCTTGCCAAGCATGGACAACCAGCTGATCCACCTGGAGTGACTAGTGGCTGAGATGTTGACAGAGGTCACCATCCATGGAGTGGCAGAAGGAGTGGTCACAATGGCAGGTAATGGCGAGATGCATACATCTGGCCATTACAACCCAGCAGGACCACAGCCCCAGTAACCCCCTTGCAACGTACCAACAGGTGATGCAGGACCCATGTTCCATGCAGTGGCACAAACCAGTGAACAGAACCCTGCAGCACAGACAGTGGCAGTACCAGTCACCAGCCAGCAGATGAGGGGGGGTACATATGCACAACCTGGTGTGGGAAGGGATGGCAGCTGTGTGCAGTGACCTAACATGCATCTTGTACCTGAACAGGTGTGGAGCAGGAGACCCAGGAGGAAATGGCCAGTGAGGAGGACAGTGCAATCATCTCATGGGAGGAAGACAGCGGGACCAGCAGTGAAACTGCAGTGGGGATGGACACACAACACACAGGGGCCAGGAAAAGTGGAATGGCAGGTACACACCATCCAACATGCAGAGCCCCCGAGACACGCATGGATGCCAATAGACCCCCTGGCACCATACACTGCAGAGCAGCGTCAATGCCACACAGTGACAGTGGGGATGAGGGGCCCTTGGACTGCACCCGTACAGGGCAACAGCCACCACAGTCACAGCCATACCTGGAGGAGTAGTACCAGCAAGTGCAGCAGCTGAAGCAGTACCGCCTTGAGGAACAATAGAGGAACACCACTGTGGTGGAAGCACAGACAGTGGTGCAGTGGAGTATGTACATGGCTATCCTCAGGTGTGTGGTTGCACTGGAGGGCATGCAAGAGATGCTGTCACACACATACAGCAGGGCCGGTGAGGGGCCACCCACATGGCCAGAGGCTGTGGACAGTGCCATGCAATAAAATGCGCCATCCGCCGAATGCTTGACTGGCCCAGGGGGGATGGAGACACCATGTGGCCACCAGTGGATGGCATGCCAGGCCCAGGCATGGCCAGGTCTGAGGGGTTGCAAACACCCATGGCACACACTGCACATATGGGTGCAGACAGTGAGAACACACAAGCACATTATGCACAGCAGGGGACTGACCAAAGTATCGCCGAAGCCCATGGTGGACATCGAGGAAGCATTGGACCACGAATGCACTCACCAGCATGTCAGCTCAGAAGCCAGGTGTCAGCATGGCTCATGGAATGCATGAGCATGGAGGTGCCGGGTAAGCACCACCACACCGTGCAGCACCATACGGTACCATCATGCACAGCCTGGCAGATGGCACCATACTGGATGTGGTGTGTGCACACCCCTGGGAGCTGAACCATGCACTAGCATACCACTGGTACTGACACGACCCCCACCTTGCACAGACACCCACCCACCCTTGACGTGGCACACTCAGGCATGTCTTCATCAATGTGCACCAGCAGGCCAGGGTGTCATGCTGTAACAGGGTCACTGCACAGCTCACCATGCAGCATGGGCCTGGCTCCATTGCCTGCATGTCCCCTGTGTCATGGCCAGTGCAATACTCACCCACCACATGCATGGTGTGCTGTCAGCATGTGAACGTGCCCTCCATGAGTGCCTGCCAGGCTACATTGCCACCCACTGTACCTTGTACCCGGATGAGTGCTGCCCCAGCATCATCATCCTCATCACCCCGTGGGACTTCAGGTGCATCAGCCAGCACTGGCACATTTGTACATTTCATGATGTTGTGCAACATGGCACACACCCTGAAAACCTTGCATGCCTTCACTGGACCCAGCATGAATCTGCTGCCAGGATGGTCCAGGCATCTGAAACGTATCTTAAGCTGTCTGAATGTTCTCTCCATGATAGCCCATGTCTGTCTGTGCTCCATATTGTATGCCATCTGCAGGTGTGGATGCAGCATTGTACATCTTCATCAGTGTGGTCCACAGTGGATATCCAATGTCATCTGCATGGGTGGAGAACGACATGTCAGTGGCTGGCGTCCAGTGACATATGACATAAATATCCACACCGAGCAGCCATCGGTCAAGACATCCTGTGCATAGGTATGCACCCGTGCCTGCGCCATCGAGGATGTAGGAGTCATGCGTTGAGCCCAGGTACTTGGCACACACATCCATGATGATGCCCTGTGCATCACAGACCGCCTGGCAATGAATGCCTCCTCATGAGCCGTGGGTGTGAGGATGGCAACATGTGTCCCATTTATGGCACTGCATACATTCGGCATGCTGTGCATTGCATAGAAAGCATCATTCATTGCCTTGACTTCCTCTGGCATTCATGGGAAGGCAATGTGCACCCCCACATGTTCTATGAGGGCATCTGTCACCCATGCCATGGCCCTGGAAATGGAGGACTGGATCACACCAACTGTGTCACCAGTGACATGCTGGAATGGCCCTATGGCATAGTAACCAATGGTGTACAACACCTGCTTTTCTAGTATCATGGTACATGACCGGCGTGTCCATGGCTCCACTGCTCCATGAATGCTCTCACACAGCATGCTGATGTTGTCCCATGGTAGACGCAATTGCTCATTTCAATGTGAGTTCCACATTGCCGAGGCATCTGTGCGGGCATGAAACACTCGTGGTCGGTGTTGTCATCTCCCCCCCATTCGGCTAGCTCTTTGAGTAGGTGGACATGCAGTAGCATGCCAGGACACATCTCACAACTGTGACAGGGCAATCTGTGCAGCACTGCACCTGTGCAGCTGCCGCCTAATTTACTGATGTCCCACCACGGGAATGGCCATACATGGCACAACCACCATCACGAGCCACCACCACATGTGGTCTGTGGTAGTGCATGCTGCTGGTGACATGGCGGGGAGAATGGTCGGGAGCAGGGCCATGTTCCCATGGCATGTCTTCCATGTTTCGGAGCATGACTATGTGGACGATGGTGGCTACGATGCCCTGTTGGCTGTCAGGGTGTTTGGCAGGGTGAGTCGACTGTGTTGTGGGTGGGGGGGGCCTGTCCATCCGGCACTGCCCTGCATGCTTCTGTGATTCCTCTCCCCTTCACAGGACCATGGTAGGATACTTGCCAGACTGGAGCTGACCCAGCAAGTCCAGCCAGATGGGGTGCATGGGATTGTGCAGTCCAAGGCGGCACAGTGTCAGTGGTTCTGGAACTGGCTACCATGCTACATGATTCTGAAGGGTGCCAGGGGAGACCTATACTATGAGGATGATGACTACAGTGCCTGGGACATATATGTCTCTTCACCGGTGGGTATGCCTGCATGTGCTGTGTATGTGTTGATCCCCACATGGGACTGTTGCCATACTGATGTGTCTCCCTTTTTCTTTCAGTGTTACAGTGGACCAGTGAGGAGGATGGTGCTTTGCCTTGGAGAGAGGAGGTCACAGTGGTCTAGGTCAGAGGAGGCAGGGGACGAGCAGGATAGCAGTCAATTGACTCTGACAAGGCCCTGGCCATGGCTGCCATAGCCTGAGGGGATGCTTGCTGGAGTACACCTGTGTGTGTAACCATTTGAGTTCCTGACCACTGCTGGTCGTGGCTGGCATGTCTTCATCATTGTCGTGGAGGTGGGGATTGGCGGACCCCATTCAGTGTCTGGTGGTATGTGTGCAGCCCTGGGGGACTGGCTGGCTGTGCATCAGGGTGTGCCTGAGAGGCTTTGTGCAGGCTGTGGGGGGTGGATGTGTTGGATGGTGTTGCCTGCAGGGTGTCTGGGGATGAGTGTTGCTCAGTTGTGTTCCATACTGTGTTACCTCTACATGCATTAAATGTGACAATGTTACATTCCTTGTGTGTTCATTGTTGCTCCGGGGAGTGGGCCAGTGAGGGGGCTGCATGTCTTGCTGGTTGGGGTGACATTCTGGGGGGGACTCTCTCAGCCATGTGTGTGTGTGTGCTGGCATGCATACCTCTCAGCCTCATAACCATTGTGCCCAGTTCGTGGGGTACACCTCCTGGGGACATAGACCCATTGTCAGGGACACATCTTACACATTGTTGTGTATTGCCTCCAACTGCTGCCGGGGTGTGCTTCTGTGTTGGATGTTGTTCTTGTGGTGTATGACATTTCCTGTTGCTTGCTATCCACACTGTTCTGTTCCCCCATGGGTGTTCTGACCAGCCCAGGGGGGCATGTGTGGTGTAGTCAGGGACGTCCCTGTTGTTCAGGGTGGGTGTGTGGTGCACTGCTCTGCTGCCACCAGTGTCACACTGGTACAGGCATGCGGCCATGCCAGTGTGCCATCTGTACGGAGCACTGGTGTGCCATGTGGCCTGCACCACATGCCATGTGTGCCATTTGCCAGTGTGGCTGCACCATGCCACATGTGGGTGACAATTGTGCCCATGGTACAGTGAACCTTTGCAGGCACTGTGCCATGGGGCATAGTGCTCCCAATGTCATGGCACAGCAGTGTGCTGCAGCAGTAGGTGTACTGGCACATCTGTGCCTGTGTGGCTGCGTGCCACATTTGCCTGTGTGGTTTGCAATGGGGTGTTGCGCTGCACACTACACTATCTTTTCTATCATGTATCCTGCACATTGATATCTGAGCGGCATTCTATCATGCAGGCCATTGTGCATGCGCATAGCATGTGCCTCCACACTTGTGTGCAAGGCCATGCCCCCACATATCGGCGGGGTGATATGTTGGTGTACCACTGTGCACGTCTATTATGTGTCTGCTACTGTCATGCATGCCACTGTGTGATGGTGTGAGCATCAGTGTGACACACCGCTTCCACATCTGCACTGCGCACTTGTACTCACTGCGCTCATCCGTCATGCATAAGGACTATTATTTGTAGAGTATTAAGAATTAAGTTTTATTGTTACTACACTATGTTGTTTAAAGATTTGATGATACAATATGAGAGAGACTAAATTGGTCCACTATCCCTGGAAGTGGTACTAGCCATAAAATTAGGTTTGACAGCACCTGGAAACTCTGTTTCCAAAATCCTACAGCACTTTAACCAAGAGCATCTATCTCTTACACAAATTCGCAACAGCTTACCTTAAGGGTATAAACAGCAGAATTATTAGTAAGGTATGCTGAAAGGTGCTTCATCAATATGGCATAGCATTAAAGTGCAGAGTGCAAAAACACAGCAGTGGTAGAACTAAGCATTTATTCATGAAAATAAAAATCATGACGTCATTCCAATGAGTGCTACATAGAACGATGAAATGACCAGGCAGTCAGTTACAGTGTGTGTTCACATGACAGAGCATGCACAGACAGCTAATATTAGGCTCAGCATTATTTCTCTGGGGGAAGGCAATCATCGCATTTGAACATCAAACCCTCATACAGTAAATTAAGAACCAATGCCCCTCAACTTAACTTTGCTGTCTTTCGACATCAACACAGTGCCCCATGCAGGTCGGTCCAAAAATATATATGAATTGAAGTTATGCATGTTGGTAGAGCCTTCCAAACATGAAAACCCCTTCCATGCCCCAGTCTGTTCTTTGCACTGAGTCTTTGCTTTCTTCATATTGATTTGTTTTAAAGGAAATTGTATCAAAGACGTCAACAGTTGCTTAAATTTTAATTTCTAACAAAAAAGTAATAAATATTCAGAGAAAAAGGCACAGCAGAGCATTATGTGCATAGGGCTTTTGATCTGACTATGACCTTTGTACTGTTCTGATAAATAAAAGCAGAATAACAAATCTGTGCTTAGTACTGTCTGTATGTAAATTTCTGATTCTGTGATATGCACTAATGGAATAATGCCATAATTGGTTTCGTCTGGCAGTATTGGCTTGGATTTATGGTGCATTTCATTTGTAAGACTATCATCTGAATTGTTTGATTACCTAAGGTAATCCCTTGGGCAGAAACTAATTGCAGATTTCTCTTTAAAAGTCTGTTTTCATTAACCAAAAGACATGGGGTAGGTTAATGAACCAATTTCACAGGATTTAAAGGAGAAATATAAAAGCTGTCTAATCAAGCCAGAAAGGGCTTAATTAGTTTGATTATGAGAGGTCAGGCTTAAAAAGTATTGACAATTTTTTTTCCTACAGTATAACCCACCTCATATACAATTTGATCAATTGATGGTATTGTGGTAAAGAAAACCTTTCAAATAATTTACATTCAAAAAAAATGTTTCAGTTGACCACTTTTAATATTTCCTTAATACCTATGGCAAGCTGTTAGGGACATAATTCATAATCTCTGGCTGTATAGTAAAACACACACTAGATGGTGAAATACATACATCATATAGTGAAATATATACATTATATGGTGAAATACATACACAATATAGTGAACCACATATAGTATCTACTGAAATATACAGTTTATATCATATAGTGAAATACATATACTGTATACGGAAATACATATATTATATAGTGAAACACATACACTATATAGTGAAATGCATACATTGCACTGTGAAATACATACATTATCTACTGAAATCTACATACTGAGTACTGAAAATCCACATACACTATATACTGAAACAAATGTACTATGTACTGAAACTTATACACTATCTATTGAGATACATACACTACAGGCTGAAACATCCACATAAACTATCTACTGAAACAAAAACTCTATAGATTGTAACACATACACTATATATTGAGAAAAAAACTGCATACACTATATATACTGAAACAAATACACTATATATTGAAATGCATACACTACACACTGAAAAAAGCATATACACTATATACTGAAACAAATACACTATATATTGAAACATCTACACTTTATATTGAAATACATACACTACCTATTGAAATAAATACACTATGCACTGAAAAATCTGCATACACTATATATTGAAACAAATACACTGTATATTGAAATACATACACTATCTATTGAAATGCATATACTACACACTGAAAAAAAGCACATACACTATATACTGAAACAAATACACTATATATTGAAACATCTTCACTTTACATTGAAATACATACACTATCTGTTGAAATAAATACACTATGCACTGAAAAATCTGCATACTCTATATACTGAAACAAATACACTACATGGTGAAACACATACACTATGTATTGAAACACATACACTGTAGACTGAAAAATTCACATACTCTATATACTGAAACAAATAAACTATATACTGAAATGGACTATGTTCTGAAACTACCCATCCCCCTGCCCCTCCCCCATGAATGTCCTACAGCTGAACTCATTGACTGTTGCATTCAGTTAGCTGCTAGCTTGATGAGAGGATGTCTAAAACTGCAGAGCTGAGGTAAACAAAACAGGGCTGTCTCTTATTCTACTTCTTTATGGGGGTTTTCCTTTTGTTTTGCTTGCACACCTTTAGTCAAATTTCAGACCATTGTGATGTGACAAGAAACTTTTAAAACTAATTTAAATACTGTAGTTTATTCTTTTAAATAAGTGCTGCCTTCATTTACTGTCAGACAACACATTTGTATAGGAAGCTAATACAGGATATTCCGAACATATCTGTATACATAGGGAGCTGCATGCATTTTTCCAAGTTAAAGTGATTTGTTTTATGTGTGATTAATTACTGTGTAAGTCCAGCAACTTAGCAGAGTTGAATGCTTGGGAAGCACTTCAGGAGCTGTGGAAGTGTAAGCCAAAATCATTGCTAGTTTGTACTCTATGGACTATGTTTTGATTACGTTTTTATTTTAATGTTTTGTTTAATAAACATTTCTTGGTTAAGAAACAAAAATATATATTTTGCTGCAATCCCTCAGTATTCAGTTCTCATCAGGAGTTTAGCTGGCATATGCATATAATTTGCACTATTTTACTAAATAACTTTACTGTGAATCCTCACTGGAGGCATGCACAGTCTGTTTTTGGGGTTTGAGCTTCTCAAACTGTGTTTTATTTCTTTCTTTTTTTTTCCCATAGAGATTTTTATCTCCTTAGTCACCCTGCTACCACTTTGCCCACTGACATCTCCAGCCCAATCACTTACCATCCACAGGATATATTTGCTCTGAGATCCCCCCCCCCACTCACATCCCCCGTGTTGGGGCCAGGAGAGGGAGGGCCATTGACAAGGAGACACATATTCCGAAATGAGCAGAGCCTGGTTAGCAGTGCAAAATCTGCGGCAGGTTGTTGGATCATTTTGCCATTAGGGGGTTTCTACCTTTGGTTTCATCCCGGGCAGCCAAGCATGGAATGATGCAATTGCATATAAAGACACATGCTTGCTTTGTGCCTGCCTGAGCCCTCCCCCTTATGCAACTCCACTGCCCTGCCAGCCCTCCTCAGCTAGGGGGATGTTGAAGAGCGGGTGGTCAGACTTCCCCTCACTGAGAGGAGAGCATTCCCCGAGATGCTCAATCATATCTCCCCACAAGCTAACCCCTGTGCAACTCAGGTCCACCCCCAAAACTAGGCCACTGGCATGGGAGGCAGTGCAATCACCACCAAGCTGCTAGGCCAGCCCACCAGACTGTGTTTTTATAAGTAAATAAAGACAGCATATGGGTAAAAGAAGAAAACAAACTGTATTTTAACTAGTTTGTTATAAATATTTTAAGTCACATCACAATGTTTTGAAATCGGATAAAGGTTTTGCAGGCAAAATATGATAAAACAATACATAAAGAGATAGATAAGATAAACCTTTTATGTTTACCTTCTGCATCTTAGGAGACATCGGCCAGGATTTTTAATCAATTAGGGTCCCATTTTCAGAAGGTTAGCATGCAGAACTAAACATTACACTGTGGGAACAGCATGGTTGGATCGGTGTCGTATTCAGCATCACTTGATGCTACCCTGATCATGTGCATGTGCATATATACTACTACGGCCATGTAAATGAGTAATCCTCTCCTGCATACAGAGCACAGTGCTGTATAAAAGGTTTCCTTAGTGACCATAAGTACCTTCCTCTACATTTTATACTCAGTCTCTAGGCTTCTAGTACCTAGATGCTTGATTTTGCACTTTTTGGCTTTGAACCCGAACTGCCATGTCCCATAGCACTCTTTAAGTTTTCTAAGGTCCCCACTCATTCTCTCCATCTGCACCTATCAACGCTATTACAGATTGTGGTGTCATCTGCAAAGAGGCATATCTCCCCTTCCAGTTCTTCTGTTATGCCACTTATAAAGACTCTGAAGAGGATGTGTCCCATTACTGAGCCCTCCGGCACCCTACTGGTCACTCTCTCCTCACTGGAGGGATTACCATTTACCACCACCTCCTGTGGCTGTGCGCTATCTCAAGTGCAGCACTTAGGAGTGCACAACACTAATCTGAAAATGGGGGTCCACATACCACTGTAACAGAACTAGCACTGCATTGTGATAAGCATGGTTGGTACTATTTTAAAAAGCATTGTTCTGTGCAGTGCTAACCTGTTAATGTGGCACTATTTTTTTTTTTTTGCATGGGATTACTAATTGCAACCAGGTGCTCATACAACTGGGGGTTACTCTAATGCACATAAGGTGTACAGGTATATTAAATGCTTTCTTGAAGTGTTAACACACTGCATGGTTAGTGCTAGTTAATGATTCTGGGAATCATGTTTTAACTGCACACACGTAGCCTGCCAGCAACCCCCCACACACATACACACACAGTCAGTTCTGGACACAATAAAAAAACAAGCATTTGTCAATGCTGAATGTTGATTGCGTTGGTCCGTTGAGCTCACTCACTGGCCCTCTGTCACTCGCTCGTTCTGTTTCTCCTGGTGCTGCAGGCTGATGTTTTGTACTGAGCTCCTTCCTGCATTGGCACCCTTACTGTCCACAAAGAAATCACTTGAGATGGCCCTGACAGAGCTCTGTTGGGGTGGGTCACTCCCACCTCTGACTCCCTCATTCTGTTTCTCCTTGCGCTGCAGGCTGGCCTTTTGTACTGGGCTCCTGCCTCTGTTGGTGGCTCTTTCTGCCAACAAAGAAATCTGCAGTAGTCCCAACACAGGTCCGTTGAGATTGCTCACTCCCCCTCTGTCACTCACTCGTTCCGTGTCTGCCGGCGCTGCAGGCTGGCCTCTTGTATTGGGCTCCTGCCTGTGTTTCCACCTTTTTCTGCCCACAAAGGAAACCGCAGCAGTCACGATAGAGTTCTGTTGAGCTCACTCACTCCCCCCTCTCTCACTGACTCGTTCTGTTTCTGCCACCGCTGCAGGCTGTCCTTTTGTGTTGGGCTCCTGGGTGCATTGCTGCCTTTTTCTGCCCACAAAGAAATCCGAGGCAGTCCCAACAGAGCTCTGCTGAGCTCACTCACTCCACTTCCCTCACTCTCTCACTGGTTCTGTGTCTCCTGCGGGTGCAGGCTGTCCTTTTGTACAGGGTTCCTGCCTGCATCGGTAGCTTATTCTGCCCACAAATAAATCTGCAGCAGTCCTGACGCAGGTCCGTTGAGCTTGCTCACTCCCCCTCTTTCAGTCACTCATTCCATTTCTGCCTGCTCTGCAGGCTGGCCTTTTGTACTGGGCTCCTGTCTACATTGCTGCTTTTTTTCTGCCCACAAAGAAATCCGCAGCTGTCCCGACAGAGCTCCATTGAGGTCACTCACTCCCCTTGTCTCACTCGCTCATTCTTTTTCTCCTGGTGCTGCAGACTGCCTTTTTGTACTAGGCTCCTGCCTCTGTTGGCACCTTTTTCTGGCTACAAAACAATCTGCAGCAGTCCCGACAGAGCTCCGTTGAGCTAGCTCACTCTTCCTCTCTCACTCTCTCATTCCGTTTCTGCCAGTGCTGCAGGCTGCCCTTTTTTACTGGGCTCCTGCCGGCATTGCCGCCTTCTTCTGCCCACAAAGAAATCTGCAACAGTCATGACAGAGCTCCGTTGAGCTCGCTCAGTCCCCACCTCTCACTTGCTCGTTCTGTTTCTCACGCTAATGCAGGCTGCCCTTTTGTACTGGGCCCCTACGTGCATTGCTGCCTTTTCCTGCCCACAAAGAAATCCGCCACAGTCCCAACAGAGTTCCGTTGAGCTCACTTACTCCCCATCCTTCTTTCGCTCATTCTGTGTCTCTCACTGCTGCAGGCTGTCTTTTGTACTGGACTTCTGCCTGTGTTGGCACCTTTTTTTGGCCGCAAAGAAATTCACAGCTGTTCTGACAGAGCTCTGTTGAGGTCGCTCACTATGCCTGTCTCATTTGCTCATTCTGTTTCTCCTGGCGTTGCAGGCTGCCATTTTGTAGTTGGCTTCTGCCTCCGTTGGTGCCTTTTTCTTCCCACAAAGAAATCTGCATCAGTCCCTACAGAGCTCCGTTGAGCTCGCTCACTCCCCCCCACTCACTCATTCCGTTTCTGCTGGTGCTGCAGGCTACCCTTTTGTTCTGGGCCCCTGCATGCATTGCTACCTTTTTCTGCCCACAAAGAAATCCGCAGCAGTCCCAACAGAGATCCGTTGAGCTCACTCACTCACTCCCCATCCCTCACTCGCTCGTTCTGTGTGTCACTCTGCTGCAGGCTATCCTTTTGTACTGGGCTTCTGCTTGCATTGGCACCTTTTTTTGACCACAAAGAAATCCGCAGCTGTCCCGACAGAGCTCTGTTGAGGTCGCTCACTCCGCCTGTCTCATTTGCTCATTCTGTTTCTCCTGGCGTTGCAGGCTGCCATTTTGTAGTTGGCTTCTGCCTTTGTTGGCATCTTTTTCTGCCATCAAAGAAATCTGCAGCAGTTCCAACAGAGCTCCGTTGAGCTCACTCACTACCCCTCTCTTACGCGATCATTCCATTTCTGCTGGAGCTGCAGGCTGCTCTTTTGTACTGGGCTTCTGCCTGCGTTTCCACCTTCTTCTGCCTACAAAGAAATCTGCAGCAGTCACAATAGAGCTCCATTGAGCTGGCTCACTCACTCCCCCTCTCTTACTCATTCGTTCTGTTTCTCCTGCCGCTGAAGGCTGCCCTTTTGTACTGGGCCCCTGCGTGCATTGCTGCCTTTATCTGCCCACAAAGAAATCCGCAGCAGTCCCAGCAAACCTTCGGTAAGCTCACTCACTCCACCTCCCTCACTTGCTCGTTCTGTGTCTCCCGCTGCTGCAGGCTGCACTTTTGTACTGGGTTCCTGCCTGCATTGGCAGCTTTTTCTGCCCACAAAGAGATCTGCAGCAGTCCTGACACAGCTCCGTTGAGGTTTCTCACTCCCCCTCTGTCACTCGTTTATTCCTTTTCTGCAGATGCTGCAGACTGGCCTTTTGTTCTGGGCTCCAGTGTGCATTGCTGCCTTTTTCTGCCCACAAAGAAATCTGCAGCAGTCCCGACACAGCTCTATTCAGCTTGCTCTCATTCCCCCTCTCTCACTAGCTCATTCCATTTCTGCCAGCGCTGCAGGCTGCCGTTTTGTACTGGGCTCCTGCCTGTGTTGCCGGCTTTTCATGCCCACAAAAAAATGTGCAGCAGTCACGATAGAGCTCCATTGAGCTCGCCACTCCCCCTCTCACTCGCTCATCTGGTTTTCCTGCCACTGCAGGCTGCCTTTTGTACTGGGCCCCAGTGCATTGCTGTCTTTTGCCTCAATCAACATCTGCAGCTGTCCCAGCAGAGCTCTGTTGTGCCCACTCACTCCCCTCCTCACTCACTTGTTCTGTGTCTCCTGCGCTGCAGGCTGCCCTTGTATGGAGCTCCTGCCTGCATTGGCAGCTTGTTCTGGCAAAAGAAATCTAAAGCAGTCCCGACACAGCTCCATTGAGCTTTACTCACTCCCTTCTCCTCCTCACTCCATTCTGTTTCTCCCAGTGCTGCAGGCTGGCCTTTTGTGCTGGGATCCTGCCTCACATTGTAAATTTTCTGTCCACAAAGAAATCCGCAGTCACAATACAGCTCTGTTGAGCTCGCTCACTACCGCTCTGTCACCACTCATTCTGTTTCTCTTGGTGCTGCAGGCTACGCTTGTGTACAGGGCCCTGGCTGCATTGGCACCTTTGTCTGTCCACAAAGAAATCTGCAGCTGTCCGACAGAGCTCCGCTGAGGCCGCCAGTCTCCTCTGTCACACGCCCATTCTGTTTGTCCTGGTACAGCTGCACCTTTGTACGGGTGCTCTTGCCTGCATTGGCGCCTTTTTCTGCCCACAAAGAAATCTGCAGCAGTCCTCACAGAGCTCTGTTGAGTTCACTTAGTCCTCCATCTCACCTCACTCACACCTCCCACCGGCTGGCTGGCCTTTTCATTGGGCCCCTGCCTGCTTTTGACATCTTTTCTCGCCTACAAAGAAATCCGCAGCAGTCCTGACAGCGCTTTGGTGAGTTCACTCACTCACCCTCCCTCACTAGCTCTCTCATTCTGTTTCTCCCAGTGCTGCAGGCTGCCCATGTGTACTGGGCACTTGTGTTGGGGCCTTTTTCTGCCCACAAACAAATCTGCAGCAGTCCTGAAAGAGCTCCATTGAGCTCAGTCACTCCCCCCTCTCACTTGTTCGATCTTAATCTGTCCCAAACACTGATTTCCCACAGTGACCATGCTATTCTCCGGCTGGAGTGCAAAAACATATTTAGACCGGATATGAAAAATGACAGCTGTACTGTTCATAAGGAGGTGTGAAAAAAGTGCCACTGTTGAAAATGTGGTGTGAAAATATTACAAATGTGCGACGTTACAAGGGTGCGTGGAAACAGTTCAACGCACACTTGTAACACAGTCATGTTATGTTAGGGCTTTTAGGACCTCTGCTCATGAACAGTGGCACTGTCATTTTCTTAATCTGTCCCGAACACTGATTTCCCACAGTGACTGCATTATTGTGTGCCGCAACTGTGAAACCACATTTCAGTCAGGATGTGAAAATGACAGCTGTACTGCTCATAAGGAGGTGTGAAAAATGCCACTGTTGAAAATCTGACATGACAATATTACAAATCTGCAAAGTTACCAGTGTGTGGAAAGTATACAGTACACACTTGTAATACAGTCATTTGATGGGTTATCATCACAAATTTTCAACATAGCATTTTAGACTTCCTTCGCATGAACAGTATCACTGTCATTCTTCTCTGTCTAGGACAGTGACTTCCCTTTCATTGCTCTATTCTGCGCGGAGTGAAAACACATTTCGGCCAGGATGGGAAAAATAGCGGATACACTGTTCATAGTAGGTGGAAATGGACAGTGTTGAAAATCTGGAGTGAAAAATAACTACCGAGGTTACGAAAGCAATGTAAAACTCGCGCAACACACCTGTAATACTGTCATTTTATGGAGTATTGTTAGCAGATTTTCAGCACGCCATTTCAGGACCTCTACTCATGAACAGGGTCACTGTCATTCTCTTAATCTGTCCTGAACACTGATTTCCCACAGCGACCACGCTATTCTGCTCCAGAAGTGCGAAAACACATTTCCACAAGGATGTGAACAATCACAGCTGTACTGTTCACAAGGAGGTGTGAAAAAATGCCAATGTTGAAAATCTGGCATAGAAAATATTGCAGTAAAATTTTCATGAGTTACGAAGGCAGTAGCAACTCGCGCAGCGCACCCTTAAAGCAGTCATTTTTTTTTATTTTTTTCCACCACTTGAACATAGAGTTTTGACTCCACCCTGCGAATACTGGCACGCCAGCATCATCCCCAAAAGTGATTCTGCACAGTGACCACAAAATCACCTTTCAGGGCCGATTAACGCAATGACAGTTCAAGAATTCATGAGGAGGGTCCCAAAAACCCTATGTTGAAAATTTGGTGAAAAAAGTCCCAAAAATACCAGAGATATGTACTAAAGTTGAAAAAACCCTATTTATTATGTTATACAGCTTACCTGCATTTGCTTAGTTCACAGTCAGCTTTGAAGAGTGCAGACACGTTCTCGGTCCAACGAAGATCATCGCGCCAAGCTCCGGAGGTAAGTATGGGGTGACGGGGGTGTGTGGAGGCAGGGTGCGCAGTGGGTTGGTGCGGGTTGCAGAGTGGGGGCCAGAACACTCAAGAAACCGTTTCCTTTTTTTTCAGGTAAAAAAATACTTTATGGGACTGTTTTCCCTTTAGGGCATGTAGCACGCTGGGATCCAGGCACCCAGTGTACCACCAATGGCTTTCTTTGGGGGGGCAGCAGTAGCCGATGAGTTGGGCACCCATCAGCAGGAATAAAAGCGGGGGGTGTTACAGAATGCCGGCCAGGGGTAGGTCCCGTCAGTACCAAAACAATGAACTGAGGAAAAGGATTTTGGGGACCCCGTTGGCACATAAACATAATAGAGTTATATTGTTTGTGAACATGGCGGCAACCCCCATGCTAAAACAATATCAAGGATTTATCCCCCCTGCAATGACAGGTCGCTCCTCATTGCAGCAGATAACTAATGCTGCAATGACGGGCGCCCCTGATTGCAGCCAAGTGTCAGTAGTTGGTGCAAATGTTCAACTTCTGTCACCAGCAACCTGCAATGGCATTGGGGGAGGGGTGGGACAAGCCTTTGCAGGCTGTGGGGCCAGCCACAACAGTGCCGTGCCTCCTGACTTGCTAAAGCTGCACAAGCATATAATTTAGCTGTCCTAATCAACATAAGCAATGCAATTTCGCTGCGCATCAACATAAAATGGTACATCCTGTCTCCCATTTCAAATAAACCTCAGAACCTACTGTCATGCAGAATAGCCTTTGCTATCCACTCTTGTTCCCCTCCCACTACTATCGCCTGGTAACATTATACCTACTGTCACGCCGTGCTTGAAAACAATTATAGCTTTGGTGCCTGCCACCTCAGTTGGCAAACTATCCCATTTCCACCAACATTTCTGGAAAATAAAACTTTCCAATACCTCTTGAACCTCCTCCCATCAGTCTCTACTTGTACCCCATAACCTTGAACTGTTACTCATACTAAGTAGTTCTCCATTCACATATTTATTCCTTACGGAACTTGAGGTCTGTCATCATTCCCTCTTGTCTGGTCTCAGTGAAGACATGTTCAGTGCCTTGAGCAGATCCTCATCGATCTGTCCTGTCAGCTCTGATCATCTGATCACCCCTGTCCTTATCTTTCCTGAGGTGAGGTCTTCAAGTTCAGATCTCAGGTACACAGTGCAGCCTCACCAACGATCAATAAGGGCAGTAAACCTCTTTTCTGCCTCAGAACCCTGCCACATCTAGTATCCTGTTGCCACTAGATGCCTCACTATATAACTTGATTGTTTAAGTCATTAATAACGTCTCTGTCCCTTTCCTCAATACAGTGCTCAGCTACCTCTATCAGTACTCTGTCCTGGATTCTTGTCCCCAAAGTGAATCACCTTGCACTTTTTGCATTAATTTCAACTGCCAAACCTTAGCCCACTCTAATCTTTACATATCAGTCTGCAGTTTCCTACTTCCCCATCACTATCTACCCTCCCTAGTTTGATCAACTGAGACACAGCCCCAGATTCATTCTCAAACGTTGTAATGAGCATATTAGAGAACAAGAGTCGGTTGGACCCTGTGGCATTCCCTCTTGACTTCCTCTTTTCGATTTGACACCATAATCACAACCCTCTGATGCCTCAATCACTAAACCCTTCCAAACACTGCTTATAAATCAATCCTGACCTCACCCCTTGCGAGTGCTTCCATTGAACCCCTATCTCATAGATTGCTCCTGATTCCATACTAACATATTTCAAATAATTCTCAAATATTTTTTAGTTGTTTAACCAGGGTAACACACTAAGCTGAAAGCTTTTACAGGGCGACCTGGGAGCACAGGGAAGTTAGTGACTTTCTCAAGTCACACAGTATGCAAGTGAGCTGAGGATTCAAACCCAAGTCTGTCTGCTGGATGTCACAGATTTGCAGCTCAGAAACCAAACCACTGCTATACTGGCTCACCTTTATGGACTGTTCCCCCACCGAGCAGGACATGAGAAAATACACCCCTCCCTAGATCATGGCTGACTCCACAACTGCTAAGTGCATGATTGGTGGTGAAAAAATAAATATAACACATCCCATGCCAGACAGAGGTATCATCATCTCCGCAACACGTGTATCATGGCAATAAACACACAAGGTAGAAGTACATCTACTTCGGTACAACATTACCTGTCTAAATTTTGAAGCTGCCACAATCTCTTCTCCCCCACTCCTTTGCATCCTCAGAGTCAGTGACACCTCAGTCTCTAACTTCTCCTTCATCACAATAGGATGTAATTCCTTTTCATCACCTGTACTCTCCTCTCTCCTCCCTCTCCTTCCTCACCTCCCTCTCAGCCCTGCCAGCCTACATGAATTCTCCTCCTTCCCCCCTATTGATTTTTCTCCAGTAACTCCATCCTTTATCCCACAACTTCCGCCCTTAATCCTTCAGGGTAGGAGCAGATAACCGGGATAAAGCTCCTCCATCTGACTGCTTCTGCAATCTTCTCCCATTGGATGACCTCTCTAACCTCTCTCTCTGGTGTTCCAACATCCTGTGACTAGGCTGCCACTATTACTCCTCCTTCTCCAAAAGTGGTGACCCGATCGAGTACAGACAGCTACCGACTCATTTCTCTCCTCCTCAAATACAGGAACAAATTAACTTGTACAACTCTCTCCCTTTCTGGACTCCTCCCTTTTCCGATACAAGTCGACTTCCAAAATTCCTCCACCACCTCAGACTCACCAATCCATCCATAATGGTATGGATCACAACCTCACTTCTGCTATCTTCAAGTCTAGCCAAAACTTCAACCTGTCTACCACCAATTACAGTCAAACTCCAGGCTGCAGGCTCCAACAACCATCAGCTGTTCCACTCCTACAACAGAGGTAAGCCCCAAGCAGTCAAAAGTGTAACCCCCTCTCCTCCCTGCCTGTATCCACACCGGTCCACAAGGATCTGTGTTAAGCCACTCTTTCTCATTTCTTAATGATCTCCCCTCCATGCTTGCATCCATTCACATACACGGATGACACGGTCCTCTTCACACAAGCCCACAGACTCAGCTGGACTTTGATCAGTTCAGCCTGACACCACACAAATCAGCTTTTCCTCAATACCAAGAGGCCATCTCATCGCTGGCACAAAGCACCAACTCTCTAGGCCCTCCTACTCTAATACCTGGATGGCTCCCCAGCAGAGGATGTTACCACCTTTAGTTATCTTGGTATCTGGCTAACCAGCACCTAATGTTTCTAACAAGTGGATGATATAGTCAAAAAGCACTGTGGTGCACTTTACAGGAACTGTGACTGTCCCACCTCTAGCACCATATGCTATTATCCAGAATGATCCTCCAAATCTCTGACTTTGGTGATGGTCTACATGGCCTTCACTACCCTTACCAGCTGGACACACTCTTCCTTCTGCCATTACACTCAGATATCCTTCTTGGACTCACCATTGATCTATATAAATCTCTCTCCTTTTATTTTCTTGTGGACAGACACACACTGTCAGAGCTATGTGAGCAATCTGGTTATTTCCTACCCTCCCTATCTCCGATGGCCCCTTATACCATCAAAGCTGAAATATTCAACTAGCAGTCCTTGGTTCCCACAACCATAAGCAAAGTCACGTTCTACGCCCTAAAATCACTCCCTCGCCCAACCATCGCAATCTCTCCATGGGTTCTTTCAAACCACTAGCGATCTCCTCCCCTCCTGCACTTGCTCTAGTTTTCCCTCTTGCTCTCTATTACTTGTTTTCAGTTTAAGTACAGCTAAATTTGCCACCTATGCTTCCTCTGAGCATTATGCACAAATGTTATAGCTAACGTTGAGTAAGCCTGTCCGCCATTTGCATCCATTATGCGGATAGACTCCCCTCTAACTGAACTCCATCAAATACATTGAAATGACACTTACCCCAATTGGACCTGAGTCCTTATCTAAATGTCTGTGAACTGTGAACTATAAATTGGGTCCAGCCTAGGGCCAAAAATAACCAACACCTGCTGCTCGTCTGGCACTTGATAGAGGTGTACCGCCCTCCCTTAGTTATGGTCTCCACCAATTTGCCTGTACCTCAAGCTCTTCTTACTCGGTGACATGACGTACAATAACATCTTAACTGCACTGCACCCCATCACCACCATTTGTGAGCTTTTGAGGAGCTGGTTAACACCACAGGCTAATCACCTGAACTTTGCTGGGATGCCTCGTTGGCAAGTGATCAGAACACCCCCCTGGGCTGGCGCTTCTTTCACCTGACCCTCCTCTACCCTCAGGTCCCAGGCCCTGGGAGCTGAGTACCCCACCTGAACCCTTGGGGACAGGGACTTTGTGCTCCCTAAATGGAACTCCTTTCCTGACCATGTTCATTCAACTCCTCCATCAGTGCTTCGGAGTCCTGTGGGGGCATCTGAAACTGGCCTCAATGTCGAATGTCCCAAGCCTCCCTAGCCTAATTGTACTTGAGATCAACTGTTCTGAGGACCTGCCAATGATCTTTGAGTCATTCTCGTGATCAATTTATATGGCATCTGACTGCACTATGTATACTCTAGACCTATATTGTTGATTATATGTACTTTATCAATTTCATCATAGTTCACTCTATGCCTTACCGTTTGTGACTCAATCATTTGTTACTCTATAACACTTTACTTGCTGTTATGTTCTGATGTACCTTATTACCTTTGTACTCTCCCAGGATTCCTGAAAATAGGCATATAACGTCTATACCTACCGATTAAAAAACTAAATAAATAATAAAACTACTCTGTATTTGATAAGCAGCATAGTATAGCTCTGACTGTGCTGTATATGCATTGTCGATTGTTTACTTGTCCTCAAGTTCTCACATCTTGCATATATTATTCCCAATGTAATTTGTGGTTGTATACTCTGCTCCATATATTTATGTATTTGAATTGTACTACTAAGACCCATGGCACAGTTCCCTTCCACAGGATGCATCTAGAAAATAGCTCACAGATTAGTATTCCTGGGTAGGAGACTGAACAAAGGATCATTTACTATAATAACAGAACAATTAAACTGCGATGGGTGTAAACCTTACATACCATGGATCATTTGGTATACTACTTGGGAGCATCATATTGACAGAGGTAGGGTCAAATATACACCACTGTGCTCAATTTATTTATTTATTGAAAATTTCACCAGAAGTACACTGAACAACAAATTGCTGCTCCCAGTAAGCTTGGGGGAGGGTGGTGGGAGTTACATAGTAACAATGAGTACACACAAAATACACAATGTCATACAAAACATTGATTAAAGTGATACAGTGTGAAAGCAAATAATTACAAGGTAGAAAGTGAAAACCAGTTGCAGTGAGCTGTGGTGAGACAGAGAGAGAGGAATATAATACAAGTGTGAACCAATAATACACTATGCAGACTAGGAATAGCGCAGGGTGGAAGTGAAATAGTCAGCAGGGCATCAAGCAGGATGTGACAAGAAAGTGGGACTGGGGCAGGTGTAATTTACAGAGAAAGTATGAAGCGATTTAGTGGCAAGCGAGGAAGAGGATCCGGATGTGTGGGAAAGTATCCCATTTTGGGAGGCGGTGAGGTAGGAACCTGTCCACTAGCGGGTGGTCTCCAGGAACAGACATAGTTCTATGGTCATGGGATCTTAAGTCGAGATGGAGTGGGTGGGGGATTAGAATTTAGGTGAGGAGTCTGCCAACCAGTACTGAGATGAGATTTGCACAATGATGCAGCAGCCTATTTGTTAGGCATGGGAGGCTAAAAGCGGGTACAAGTGGCAGCAATGGGTAGGTGAGGTGCATCCAGAAAAAACTGACAGAATGAGTTGAAAAGAGTATCCAGGTTGGCTAAGGAGGTGGCAGGGCAGGCAATAAACAACAACACAATAGTCAAAACTGGGAGGATCATTTTGGATAGTTCATCTTGCTGTGGTTTCTACATCAAAGCGCGATTAGGATGAGCTTTTATTATTGCATCTATGGGCAAGAGGTGAGATGTTTATCAAGAAATGCCCAGATACCTGAAGACTCATTGATTACAGGTGCTCCGTCATTGGTAGTGGTAGGGCAGAAAGACCATGACAACTCTGGCGTGTACCAAAAGTCATAGACACAGTTTTCTTGGCATTTGAAGAGTTGGTGAGATTAAACCAGCTCTGGACTGTGTAATCACGTTGGAGCCTGGGCGACATCCAAGAGTAAGGGGAGGAGAATAGAACTGTATCATCACACTTTGTATAGAGATGAGGTACAGATGGAAGGAGATCATTCAGAAAGATGGAAAAGATCGGGTCTAGTATGGATCCTTGGGAGCTCCAGAGTATACGGGTAGAGGAGGATGTAGTTGGATATTTTACAGACTATGAGTGGTCATATAGGTATGTGCTGAACCATTTAATGGCATGTTCAGACAGCCAGCTGATCAGAGGAGTGGAGCAGGAGGGGGGGGAAACTGTGTCAGCTTAGCAGATCAAAAAATGTCAGTGATTATGTGACCACAGTCCATGCCATCAGGATCGCATCAGTGATTCAAAGCAGTGAGGTAGTAGTGAGGTTATATTTACAGACCCAGATTGATGTTGGGTGAAGAATTTCTGTCTGAGAGGTACGAGATGGTTAGTCAAGGACTGATCTTTGTAGTTGGCTAACATCAGGAGGAGATATAGGGCAGTAGTTCTCAGTGGAGAAGGAGTCACCACACTTGAGAGGAGGATAATGTTTCCTCCAGAATTTGGCAAGTGAAACGAGGAAAAAGAGCAGTGGTGGGGGCAGAGGGAACAAGTTTAGTAACTGGGTCCAGTCCATCAGAGAAGCTACTTTGCTGGGTTTGAGACTTCCAAGGCCACCAGCATCTCATTCTCAGAATTTTAGAAGGAAAAGCTATGAAGTGGGACTGGAGGACTTCTAATGAGTGCAGAGATTAACTGGTTAATGGTTGGAGGAGCCTAGCAGGAAGCACATAGGTAAGTCAGAGTTAAAGCAGCGACAATGCTAGGGTGGTCGCTTAGCCACAGTATTGTTTATTTGGAGGAGGAGGAGGAGCCTATGGGAGAAAGTGAGTGGATTACTTTCCAGGGTGGATGGGTTGTTATATTAGGTTAAAAGTAGAGCTGAAATATCATCCTTAGCCAAATGATGGCTTTTGTGCATTTGTTCTGAGGGACCGGTAGGCCTCCCAGTCTTTAAGAGCTTTGTGGCTTTATGGAGCTTCAGGCTGTATCATATGCCCAGACAAACAATCTGGGAGATCCAGGAGGTGGTTCCACGGACCGTACCAGTAGTGGTGCGTGATTCAGACTTCAGATCGGTCTCTAAAGTAGTTAGCTGACATCTAGGTTACCAAAAAGGTATAGGTGCCAATTAGTATTGGTCAAATCATAAAGTGGGTCAATGTTCGGGATTTGTGTGATCGGTTGTAGAGTTTTATAAGGACTTAGACTTTTGATTTTGTGCACAGGAAAGTCATGCAATGGTCTGAAAGCATCTGCTAAGTCCAGAATTAATGCCAATGGATGTGAGGTATAAGGCCCAGTCGATGAGGAATGGTTTCTGCCTTGTGATTGCCTAGTGAATCTTGGATAATTTGGGTTGGTTGAGAGCATGTACAGCATTTACACTTACTGGGTATGGTGGTCAATTTATATGACTCCATAATATAGTGCAAGCAAGAGTGGCTACTAAGGTGGTTATGATTTCAGTAGCAATATTGGGCTGTGAGCCAGGGCAGTAGACGCCTGCCAAAGATAGGTTTGGAGAAGTGGAAGATTACGCAAGCATCTTTCTCCATCTTTCTAATGATCTTTATCATCTGTACCTCATCTACCATATATTAACATGATACAGTTCATGTCTCTGGGACCTCACCCGGATATGCCTCCAGGCTCAACGTGATTTCAATAATGTCAGGCTGGTTCAATCTCACAACTCTCTAAATGCAAGAAAACTGTGTCTGACTTTTGGCACTAGAGCTGTCAAGTTCCTTCTGCCCCTACCTCACTACCCTCAATAGACACTGTAATGCTACAGGTCTTTCAGTATCTGGGTGTTTGGATGGCATCTCACTCTAAGCCTATAGATACCACAATAAAAAGCTTCATCCCAACTTGGCATATATAGAAACTGTCGCCTCCCGCTACAAGCAAAGGCGTGAACTGATCCAAAAAAATCTCTCCTCTCGACTATTGCGATGTTGTTTATTGCTCTGCTCCTGCCACCTCCTTAGCCAACCTGAATACTCTTTTCAACTTATTCTGTTGGTTTGCTCTGGATGCACCTCACCTTACCCACTGCTGCCACTTGTACTGAGCTTTAGCCTTCCCATTCCTAACTAATAGACAACTGCATCATTGTGCAAATCTCATCTCTAAGTACTGGCTTGGCACACTCCCTCCCTACCTAAATTCCCTAATCTCCCCCCCACTCCCTCTCAACTTCTAAAATCCCATGACCATAGAACTCTGTCTATTCCCTGGGGATCCACCGCTAGTGGACAGGCCTCCTACTCCTATCGTCTGCCCAAAATGTGGAATGCTCTTCCTACACATATCCGATCCTCTTCCTCGCCTGGCTCATTAAATCAAGCTCTTCATAATTTCCTCTCTGTAATTTGCACCTGCCCCTAGCTCCCCCCCTTTCTTGTCCTACATCCTGTTTGATGCCCTGCTGACTCACTTCACTTGCCACCCTGTGCTATTCTTAGTCTGCATAGTGCAGGCCATTGGTTCACACATACTATTACATTACTCTCTCTCTCTCTCTCTCTCTGTCTCACCACAAGCTCACTGCAACTGGTTTTCACTTCTCTACCCTTGTAATTATTTGCTTTTCATGCTAATGTGTAATTCAATTGTAACCTATGTTTTTGTATGATATTATGTATTTTGTGTGTACTCATTGTGTCGTACCAGGAGATGAGCAACTTGTTGTTCAGTGTACCTTCCCTGGCAAAACTTTTCAATAAATAAATACATTTGAGCACACAGTGGTGCATAGTGTGACCCTACCTCTTTTCACCATTATGATGCTCCCAAGTAGTATACCAAAATGATCCATGGCATGTAAAGGTTCTACACCCCTGATCACAGTTTAAATGGCTCCAGTTATTATAGTAAAATGATCCTTGGTGTCTAGTTCTCCCCACCCAGGAATACTAATCTGGGAGCTCATTTCTAGATGCATCTTGGGGAAGAGGAACTTGTACAAGTGGGTCTTAGGTAGCACAATAGTTCAAAATACATAACATACATGGAGCAGAGTGGTACACAACCACAAATTACATTGAGAATAATATATGCAAGATGTGAGAACTTGAGTGACAAGCAAACAATCGACAATGCATATACAGCACAGTCAGGAGCCACAAACCTATGCTGGCGATCAAATACAGAGCAGTTTTATTTATTTATTTAGCTTTTTGTTAACTGGTAGTACACTAGACCAAGTTATGACTATTTTCAGGAACTTCCTGGGAGAGTACAAAGGTAATAGCAGATACATCAGAACATAACAGCAAGTAAACAAGTACACAAGTAACAAAATGCATTGAGTCACAAAAGCAGTGAGCATAGAGTGAACTGCTATGACAGAAATTGATAAAGTACATATAATCAACAATATACTAGTCTAGAGCATACATAGCACAGTCAGATACCTAGAGAAACTGGATCACGAGAAACGACCAAAAGATCATTGGCAGTCTCAGAACAGTTGGGCTCCAAGTACAATCAAACTGGGAGGCTTGGGACATTCCATGGCAGAACCAACTTCAGTTGCCCCACAGGGACTTCCGGAAAGCCACTGATGGGGAGTAGGCGAACACAACATGGTCAGGAAAGGAGTTGCAGAGCCTAGGAGCACATGCAACAAAGTCGCTGTCCCCCATAAGGGTTCGGGTGAGCGGTACTTTTAGCATCCCAGGACCCTGGGACCTGAGTGGGTAAGAGGAGGGGTCAGGAGGTGAGACAAGCTGTGCCAGCCCAGGGGTGGTGCCGGTTCTGATCACTTTGCCCACGAGGCATCCCAGCCCAAAGTTCAGGTGATTGGTTGGGTAAAGCCAACCTAGTTTATCATAAAGCTCAGAATGGTGGGTGAGACGGGGGGGCGGCCAGTGCAAAGCGACAGATGTTATTGTACATCGTGTGCCACCGAGTAAGAAGAGCTTTGGAGGTACAGGCAAATTGGTGGAGACCATAGCTAAGGAAGAGAAGTAGTACACCTCTAGCAAGTGCCAGACAAGCAGCAGGAGTCAGATTATTTTTGGCCATATAGGCCAGACCCAATTTATAGTTCACAGTTCTACAGACATTTAGGATATGACTCCCTAGGTCCAATTGGGGGTCAAGTGTCACCTCAAGGTATTTGATGGAGTTCACAGTTAGGAGTGGAGCTCCATCCACACAATTGATATGCAAAGGGGCTGGAGAGGCTTTTTACTTCAACGCTAGCTATAAACATTTGTGCATAATGCTCAGAGTGGAAGAATGAATGCAAATTTAGCTGTACCCCAAACTGAAACAAGTAACAGGAGATCAAGAGGAAAACTAGAGCAAGTGTAGGAGGAGAGGTGAGACCACTGGAAGTGGTTTGAAAAGAACCCATGGGAGGAGATTGGTGAATGGCTGGGGTGAGGGAGTTCCAGATTTTAGGGCAGCGGTGGCTGAGCAGTGACTTTGCGATGGTTGTGGAAACTTAGAGGGACTGCTAGGGTTCAATATTTCAGCTTCTGATGGTATGGCTATAAGGGGCCATCGGAGAGATAGGAGGGTAGGGAAACAAACCAGATTTGCCCACAAAACTGGCACAGTGGGCATGGTGTCTGTCCACAAGAAAAGAAAAGGAGATAGATTTATATATAGAACAATTGTGAGTTCAATAAGGATATTCGAGAGTGTAATGGCAGAAATAGTTGAAGAGTGTGTCCAGCCTGGCAAGGGTATTGAAGGGGGCTACGCTGTAGACCACATCACCATAGTCAGAGATTTGGAGGATCATTCTCTGGATAATAGCATGGTATGCTGGAGGTGGGATACAGTCACAGTTCCTGTAAAGTGCACCAAATTGTGGTGCAGCTTTTTAACTATAGCATCCACTTGTTCAGAAATGTTTAGGTGCTGGTCTAGCCAGATACCAAGATAACTAAAGGTGGTAACATCTTCTACAGGGGAGCCATCCAGGGTATGGAAAATAGGAAGGGGAGGGAGCCTAGAGAGTCTGGTGTCTTGTGCCAAAGGACATGGAGACAGCCTTCTTGACATTGAGGAAAAGCTGATTTGTGTGTGGTCAGGGCTGAACTTGATCAAAATCCAGCTGGAGTCTGTAGGCCTGCTGTGAAGAGGACCATGTCATCCATGCACATGTGAATGGATGCAGACAAGCACATGGAGGGGGAGATCATTAAGGAAAATGGAGAAAAGTAGTGGGCTTAACACAGATCCTTGTGGGACCCAAGTGGATACAGGCAGGGAGGAGAGAGGGGGTCACCATTTTTGACTGCTTGGGGCCTACCCCTGTGGTAGGAGTGGAACAGCTGATGGTTAAGTCAGAGAGGCCTGCAGCCTGGAGTTTGGCTAATAATTGGATGGTAGACAGGGTTGAATGCTTTGGCTAGATCGATGAAGATAGCAGAAGTGAATAGGCTGTGATCCATACCATTATGGATGGATTTGGTGAGCCTGAGCAGGTGGTGGAGTGATTTTTGTGGAAGTCAGACATGTATTGGGTGAAAAAGGAAGAGGAGTCCAGAAAGGGAGAGAGTTGTGACAAGATAATCTGTTCCTGTATTTTGGAGGGAGGAGAGAAATGAGTCAGTAGCTGTTCGTACCTGATGGGTCTCCATCTTTTGGAGAAGGAGGAGTAATAGTGGTAGCCTTCCAGTCACAGGGATGGAGGAACACCAGAAAGAGAGGTTAGAGAGGACATCCAATGGGGAGGAGATTGCAGAAGCAGTCAGATGGAGGAGCTTGCTATCCCGGCCATCTGAGCTCCTACCCTTGGAAGGAATAAGGGCAGGAAGTGTGTTGGGGATAAAGGATGGAGTTACTGGAGAGAAAAAAAACAATAGGGAGAAGGAAGGAGATGGCAATCATGCAGGCTAGCAGGGGTGAGAGGGAGGTGAGGAAGAGGAGAGGGAGGGGAGGGGAGGAGAGGAGAGAGGAGGTACAGGTGATGAAAGGAATTACATCTCTATGCTGATGAAGGAGAGGTTACAGACAGGGGTGTCACTGACTCTGATGACAGGCAAAGGAATGGGAGGGGAGAAGAGATTGTGGCAACCTTTCAAAATTTAGACAGGTAACCAATGTTGGTACTGAAGTTAGATGTAAAATTCTCACCTTTGGCAAGCTATTGCCATGGTACGAGTGCTGCAGAGATGATGATACCTCTGGAAGCCATGGGGGATGGGTTCATTTTTTTGACCACACCAAATCATGCACTTGCAAGCAAGCTAAGAGGTCAGCCCTGGATCTAGGGGAGGTGGTACCTTTCCCATGTCCTGCTCTGGAGGCATAGCCAGTCCCATAAAGGGGTGGCAGTATAGCGCAGTGGTTTAAGGCTCTGAGCTGCAAATCTGGTGACATCCAGCAGACCAGACCTGGTTTTGAATCCCACAGCTTCCACTTGCGTACTATGTGAGTCTGAGCAAGTCACTTAACTTCCCTGTGCTCCCAGGTCGCTCCTGTAAAAAAGCTTTCTGCTTAGTGTGCTTCTCCTGTTTAAACAACTAAAAAAAAAATATTTAGAGGAATTTTGTTTTGAAATATGTTAGCATGGAATCAGTGGAGCAGACCAATGAGATAGGGGACCAATCAGAGTGACAGTGCAAGAGGGTGAAGTCCAGGGATTTGAAGGAAAATATAAGCAGTGTTTTGGTGGGTATGAGGGGGCTTTAGTTGATTGAGAGGCATCAGAGGGTTGTGATTATGGTGTCAAATCAGAAAAGAGGATAGTCAAGAGTGGAATGCCACAGGGATCCATCCTGACTCTTGTTCTCTTCAATATGCTCATTAGCAATGTTTGAGAATGAATCTGGGGCTGTGTCTCTTTGAAGTTGACTCCAAGCTCATGGGAGGGTAGATAGTGATGGGGAAGTAGGAA
The DNA here is from genome assembly GCA_016271365.2 of Neoceratodus forsteri. Classification (NCBI taxonomy): domain Eukaryota; kingdom Metazoa; phylum Chordata; order Ceratodontiformes; family Ceratodontidae; genus Neoceratodus; species Neoceratodus forsteri. The sequence continues at coordinate 397,137,036 of CM057455.1, read as the reverse complement.
ATTGCAGACTGACATGTAAAGATTAGAGAGGTGGCCTAAGGTTTGGCAGTTGAAATTCAATGTCAAAAAGTGCAAGGTGATTCACTTAGGGGACAAGAACCCCAGGACAGAGTACTGGATAGGAGGGGTAGAGCTGACCACTACAGCTGAGGAAAGGGACCTAGTATTCGTCATTAGTGACTCCCTTAAACAATCAAGCTAGTACAGTGAGGCATCTAGTAAGGCAAATAGGATACTAGGATGTGCCAGAAGGGTTCTGATAGTAGAAGAAAGAGGGTTTACTGCCCTTTATTGATCGTTAGTGAGCTGCACTGGGTATACTGTTCAGAGTTCTGAACTTCTGACGACCTCACCTCCAGGAAAGATAAGGACAAAGGGTGATCAGGATGATTCAGGTTGACAGGACAGATATGTATGAGGATCTGCTCAAGGCACTGAACATGTCTTCACTGGAGACCAGACAAGAGAGGAATGATATAATAGAGACCTTAAAGTTCCTGTATGGAATAAACAAGGTGAATGGAGAACTACTTAGCATGAATAACAGTTCAAGGTTATTGAGGCACAAGTAGAGACGGATGGGAGGGAGGTTCAAGAGGGATATTGGAAAGTTATATTTTCCTGAAATGGTGGTGGAAATGTGGAATAGTTTGCCAGCTGAGATGGCAGGTACCAAAACCATAAATGGTTTCAAGCATGGCTGTGACAAAGTGAAGGGTATAATGGTTACTCAGACTGATAGTAGTAGGGAGGGGAACAAGGGAGTGGATAGTGAACGCTATTACCCCGCATGGACAGTAGGTTCTGAGGTTTAATATGGGAAATGGGGCAGACAGGATGTACCATTTTTTTGTTGATTGCACACAGCGCAAATAACATATTGCGGCAGCCTTCTCAGTAGCAAGCTGTGGAGGCACAGCACTGTTGTAGCCAATGCCCCCACAGCCTGCAAAGACTTGTCCCGCTTCCCCTAATGCCATTGCAGGTTGCTGGTGACAGTAGTTTGGAATATTTGCACCAACTACTGACAATTTCGCCGCTTCAATCAGTGGCTGCCTCGCCATTGCAGCTGTCAGCCATCTGCTGCAATGAGGAGCGACCTGTCATTAGTGGGATGGACAAAACTCTGATATTGTTTGTGAACATGGTGATGGGTTCGCACTGTTCACAAACAAATAACCCCACCGTGTTTATGAGCCAACAGGGTCCCCAAACCCCATCAGCCTCGGTGCCCCAATATTTGGTGCCGATGGGAGCCCACTGGCCGCGGCATTCTGTAACCCCCACTTTTATTCCTGCCGATTGGGTGCCCAATCCTCGCCTGCCAATAATGCCCCCCAAAGATAGTCATTGGTGGCACGCTTGGTGCCCATCCCAGCATGCCACATGCCCCTGTAACGGGAAAAACGGTCCCATGAAATATTTTTTTTACTTGTGAAAATTAAACTACTGTAGTGTCCTTGGCCCCTACCTGCAACCCGCACCAACTCACTGTGCACCTCCTGCCTCTCCATACCCCCCATCACCTTACTTACCTCCGAGCTTTGCACGATGATCTTCTGTAGACCGAAGTTGCCTCAGACTCTTCAAAGCTGACCGTGAACTGAGGAAATGCCGCTAGCTGTATAACATAATAAAATAGGTTTTTCAACTTTAGCATATCTCTGGCATTTTTGGAGACAGCTACTAAATTTTCAACATAGGGTTTTGGACCCTCCTTATGAATCTCCTTAACTGTCATTTCATAATCGGCCCTGAAGGTGATTTTGCGGTCACTGCGCAAGAATCACCTTCGAGCTGATTAACAAAACGACAGTGCCAGTGTTCATGAGTGGGTCTCAAAACTATATTACAATTAGTGGAAAAAATTAAAAATGACTGTTCTGACGTAGCACAGTGCATTTGCTACCCACGCTCGTAACTTTGTGAATTTATATTTTCACTCCAGATGTTTAACATTGCCATTTTCCCACACCTACTTATCAACATTGCATCCATCATTTTTCCCATCCTGGCTAAAATGTGTTTTCGCACTTCTGGCGCAGAATAGAGCAGTCACTGAGGGAAATCACTGTCCGGGACAGATTAAGAAAATGACAGTGATACTGTTCATGAGCAGAGGTCCTAAAATGCTTATGTTGAAAATTTGGTAATGATAGCCCATCAAATGACTGTATTACAAGTGTGTGTTGCACACTTTCCACACACCCTTGTAACTTCTCAGATTTGTAATATTGTCATGCCAGATTTTCAACAGTGACATTTTTCACACCTCCATATGAGCAGTACAGCTGTCATTTTTCACATCCTGACAAATGTGGTTTCACAGTTAAGCACACAATAATCTTGCAGTCGTTGCGCCAGGAAATCAGTGTTCGGGACAGATTAAGAAAATGACAGTGCCACTGTTCATGAGCAGAGGTCCTAAAGTCCTATGTTGAAAATTTGGTGATAAAACTCCATAACATGACTGTGTTACAAGCATGCGTTGAACTGTTTCCATGCACCCTTGTAACGTCGCACATTTGTAATATTTTCACACCACATTTTCAACAGTGGCACTTTTTTCACACCTCCTTATGAACAGTACAGCTGTCATTTTTAACATCTGGTCTAAATATGTTTTTGCACTCCTGCCGGAGAATAGCACGGTCACTGTAGGAAATAAGTGTTTGGGACAGATTAAGATCGAACAAGTGAGAGGGGGGAGTGACTGAGCTCAACGGAGCTCTGTCGGGACTGCTGCGGATTTGTTTGTGGGCAGAAAAAGGCCCCAGCGCAAGAGCCCAGTACAAATGGGCAGCCTGCAGCACTGGGAGAAACAGAATGAGAGAGCCAGTGAGTGAACTCACCGGAGTGCTGTCAGGACTGCTGCAGATTTCTTTGTGGGCAGAAAAAGGCATCAAAGCAGGCAGGGGCCCAGTAGAAAAGGCCAGCTTGCCACAGTGGGAGAAACAATATGATTGAGTGAGACGGAGGACCGAGTGAACTCAACAGAGCTCTAGCAGGACTGCTGCTGATTTCTTTGTGGGCAGAAAAAGGCGCCAATGCAGGCAAGAGCACCGTACAAAAGGGCCGCTTGCAGCGCCAGGACAAACAGAATGAGCATGTGACAGAGGGAGACTGAGCGACCTCAACGGAGATCTGTCGGGACAGCTGCAGATTTCTTTGTGGACAGACAAAGGTGTCAATGCAGCCAGGAGTCCTGTACACAAGCGCAGCCTGCAGCACCAAGAGAAACAGAATGAATGAGTGACAGAGGGGGAGTGAGCGAGCTCAATGGAGCTGTGTCAGGACTGCTTCAGATTTCTTTCTGGCCAGAACAAGCCGCCAATGCAGGCAGAAGCCCAGTACAAAAGGGCAGCCTGCAGCGGCAGGAGACACAGAAACGAGTGAGTGAGGAGAGGAGAGTGAGCACAACGGAGCTCTGTTGGGACTACTGCAGATTTGTTTGTGGGCAGAAAAGACAGCAATGCATGCTGGGGTCCAGTACAAAGGGCAGCCTGCAGTGGCGGGAAAACCAGAATGAGTGGAGAGAGAGAGGGAGTGGCGAGGCTCAGTGGAGCTGTATCATGACTGCTGCACATTTCTTTGTGGGCATGAAATGACAACTACAGGCAGGAGCCCAGTACAAAAGGGAAGCCTGCAGCGCTGGCAGAAATGGAATGAGTGAGTGAGAGAGGGGGAATGAGAGCAAGCTGAATCGAGCTGTGCTGGGTCTGATGCAGATTTCTTTGTGGGCATAAAAAGGCAGCAACGCACACAGGAGCCCAGAACAAAAGGCCAGTCTGCAGCGCCTGCAGAAAAGGAACGAGCGAGTGACAGAGGGGGAGTGAGTGACCTCAACGGAGCTGTGTCAGGACTGCTGCAGATCTCTTTGTGGGCAGAAAAAGATGCCAATGCAGGCAGGAACCCAGTACAAAAGTGCAGCCTGCAGCAGAGGAGACACAGGAACGAGCAAGTGAGGGAGGGGGAGTGAGTGAGCTCACCGAAGCTTTGCTGGGACTGTTGCAGATTTCTTTGTGGGCAGATAAAGGCAGCAATGCACACAGGGGCCCAGTACAAAAGGGCAGCCTTCAGCGGTGGGAGAAACAGAACGAATGAGTGAGAAAGTGGGAGTGAGTGAGCCAGCTCAATGGAGCTCTATTGTGACTGCTGCAGATTTCTTTGTGGGCAGAAGAAGGTGGTAACACAGGCAGAAACCCAGTACAAAAGGGCAGCCTGCAGCACCAGCAGAAATGGAATGATCGAGTAAGAGAGGAGGAGTGAGCGAGCTCAACGGAGATCTGTTGGGACTGCTGCAGATGTCTTTGTGGGCAGAAAAAGATGCCAACAAAGGCAGATGCCAACTACAAAATGGCAGCCTGCAACGCCAGGAGAAACAGAATGAGCGAATGAGACAGGCAGAGTGAGCGACCTCAACAGAGCTCTGTCGGGACAGTTGTGGATTTCTTTGTGGGCAAAAAAAGGTGCCAACGCAGGCAGAAGCCCAGTACAAAAGGACAGCCTGCAGTAGCGTGAGACACACAGAACGAG